>OX384541.1:33254246-34504246 GCA_947538895.1 Neoitamus cyanurus | reverse complement strand
CGATTTTATGGCCCGTTTCCATCGTAATGAGGAAACCGAAGAGGTTTTTCACCACTAGAGTGCCAAGGAATACGATTTGCGGTCTAAGGGTTGCGTTAAATTGAAACATGCCTCATGTTTGCTGCACAGCCGAATTATTTATTGGCAGACATTTCGTATTCCCTGATTTAACCAAATGCAAGAATTTTACGGCGTGCATGACTTCGGGCATTTATCAATATATTAATTGCCCATTTAGAGGGTTATGCTCCAGACTGAAGCCTGTGTGCGAAATAGGGATAAGCACAGCACGAGTATCATTGTAATCAGTAAAGCCGATAAATTCCCTAAAATTCAATACAAATAATTATCTGCATAGAAATAAAAGGTGAAATAGGAAACAAAATTCTTTTATGGGGTCATTCTGGTTTAACGAGCGAAGTAGGCGATTTTTTTCAGGAATAAAAAATTACCATGGATTATATTTTTTCCTTTATTAGGTATATACTAGCAGATCCGGATTTACCCGGGATTAAAACTATTGTAAAATGTATGAACACGTTTCAGGCGTGGAGACCCGAAATATTTGCGGGTTAAAAAGTAGCCTAAATGATGAACGACAAAATATTGTACCCTCCAGGAAACATCTGTAAAGCTGTTCCCGATATTATTCCGGATAAGCAAACAGGCAGGTAAAAATATTTATTATACATATAATTTGGAACGTTTGTTAGAGTTTTGATATTATGTAAATAAACATATGTGTTTAGAAAAGGGCAGTTATTTCGAAACCACAGATCCAAATTCATGAAAATGAATTTACGTTCTTGTTAGACGTTATCTTGTTCGAAATTTCGATTAGTTTCAAGGCATTCATTAATGAAACCGCAGGCCATTTGTGAACATTGTATGAAACAAGTAAGTACCTATGCCCTTAATTACTTTTCACCATAAGCCACGAACTCTTCGCCTTCTCAACAGCATGATTGATATTGCCGTTGCATCTGCTATCAAAAGTCTGAGTCTGCGTCCACATCTCTAAAAGTGACAACACTAAATTGTAACTTTATCCTTTCCACTCATAGTCCAGTCAAAATAGACACAAAAAAGTCCAAACCTAGACGAAACTCCCACAGAGCTGAAAATTTATACAGACCTTTAATAAATCATTACGAATGAAATGTCAAAAGTCCCCACTGATCCGACTTGCGCTAAAGATTTTATTATAGGTCAAAGGTCAACGACATCGGATTTTCGCATATTTATCGTAAACGGTAATTCTTATCGTAAAAATAGTTCACACAAAAGCTGTAGATCATGCAATTGTGTACAAAAATGGTTAATATGCTTTTTTACCTACGAATCACCATTCCTGAGATATCGCCATTTTAAACATCGAAAATACTAATATGCACTCATACGCGCCCGCAGTCAGCCGTGACAGTTACGACAAAAATCGTTTACTTATATATATATATATAGTTGTACTCGAAGTGCGCTCAACAATTCAACATCATCAATTTCGTCGTAGCTGCAAAAACAGCCGAGGAATAGGAAAGGCAATGTTTGCACCTGTTTCCAGTTGCTGACAGGTACTATTTCGTTCTCGATAATTAAATGCAAAAAAGTGCACAAGAAAACCAAATTTCGAAATTATAAAACTACAAATTATAAGGCTGCCATATGGTTGTAAGATTTGGCTTTTGACGCAGGATATGACGATAAATATAATATGTTAATATATAGATACATATATTCGCGAGGAAGAAGAAGAGAGGAGGATCAAATTGTGAATTCGGTACAACAACAAGTTCTAACATACATACCAATGCACAGTGGGCCAAAATGCCGAAAGCCTGGCCAAAATATGAAAGAATCAATCAATTGTCGCAAAATATCGTATATATAGCGGTTTTTTGGGTCGCTGATTACTAATCTGACAACATTTTTTCGAAACAAACCAAATGGTGACCTTGATTTTCCAAAAAAATACCAAAACTCGACAATTTTCATTGCATTTTCACGAAATGTCGTATATTTTGGGTTTTTGGGTCGCTGATTACACAGCCACACAAAAAAAAAAGTGGGGTATACTTTTGATGCCATATGTCACATCCGTAGTAATTTGGCCTGCTGATCACGAATCCGCGACTAGAATTGAGCCATCACGTCCTCATTTTTTTCAAACATTTTTTTTTTATTTTTAGAAAAAAATAAGGACGTGATGGCTCAATTCTGGTCACGGATTCGTGATCAGCAGATAAAATTACTACGGATATGACATATGGCATCAAAAGTATACCCCACATTTTTCTTTTTGTGTGGCTGTGTTACGAATCTGGTGACCTTGAAATTTAAAAAAAAACCAAAAATCCACAATTTTTTGTTGTTGCAAAGAGTGAGTTTACGTTAATAAAAAAACATTGTTTTTAAGGGGGGACATCACAGTAGCACACAAAAAAATAGGCATATTTTCGGGAATTAATTTTGGCTGAATAAAAGTATCAATCGAAAATCTGTAAAGTAGGTTTTATAGCAATACTAAAAAAGTACAAAATGTAATTTTTTCAATAAAAAATATTTAAAAATGGCGGCTGCGCAGCATATGCCCCAAGGCGCCTATTTTTGAAACCGTGTCGATGGCCGAAGACGTAGACTCCTTAATTTTTGACCTAGAAGAAAAAACTAAAATTTTTTAGTTTTCACATAACAACAGCTAGCGAGCTACGTAGGATTTTTTCGATATATTGATTTTTCACAAAATGGTGCATGTTTGAAAAAAAAATTTAATTTTTAACAAAAAAAACGCCATAAAATCGTCGATAAAAAGAAAACTAAGCCATATAAAATAAAAATCCTACGTAGCTCCGTGGAGACAGATATGTCGAAGCTAATGTCAACATTTCAAGTCTATCGGTAAAGATTTGCTCGAGTTATGTCTTCGGCGAGCTAAAAAAAAGTGGTTTCGAGAAAAACGCGTTTAAAGTTTTAAGTACTGAGAAACCATATGAAAATTTCATATACCTCTAACCGCAGAATGAAAAATTTGGGCACTCGGACACTTTTGCCGTATTCCATCATTTGGTATATTATTATTAAGACCCTAAAGCACCTTTTAAGCGAACAAAATTTTTTTCGAAACATTGAAAATTTTACTGTGATGTCCCCCCTTAAGTGATCAAACTCTATCATTGAGTGAAGTTCATGTTTAAAAGGAAATGCAAGGTGGGCCAAAAGAGATCACCCTATTGGAAGATGCTCTTATTTTTGCAAATGGGCCAATGTCAAACCTGTTTTAAAATTTGTGGACTAGACAGGTGTAGAATACAAGTGAACAAGCCATGGAGCGGTACACTCCCCAAGAACGCGGAATAATCTTGTCTATTTTTTTGCGTAACAATTTATCTGTGGTGTTGACGCAGCGCGAATTCCGTCGCCGATCGTCCGACACCGACTGCGCAAACACTGCCACTGGTTTGGCCACCAACCTTGAAGAGTATGGGACCACACGAGACGTTGCCAGGAGTGGCCGGCCCCGGAGCGCCCGTTCTGCCGAGAATATCGCCGCTGTTGCCGAGGATGTCGAGCTGTCGTCGGGAACATCGACCAAACGCCGTGCCTCGCAATTAGCCATCAGCCGGTCGTCCCTAAGGCGAATTTTGGTCAAAGACCTGCGCATGTTCCCGTACAAAGTCCAGTCCGTGCATCAGCTGCTGCCTGTCGACCGCCAAACGCGTGTAACCTACGCCCAAGCCATCCTCAATCTCGAGGACTTCTCATCTCTCGTTTTGGCAATCTGCACTGGCCTGCAAGATCGCCCGATGTAACCGTTCCAGACTTTTTTTTGTGGGGTTTTTTGAAGTCCCGTGTTTACGTAAACAAGCCCGAGACCCTGGAAGCCCTCAAGGACAACATTCGACACGAGTGCGAGAATCTGTTGCCCGAAGTTCTAGCCGAAGTGATGAAAAATGCCATAAAACGAGCCCGTATGGCAATCAATTGTGTCGGCGCCCATTTGGCCGATATCATCTTTTGGACTTGACCAGTAAAATTCTAAAGGTTCAAATAAACATAATCCAAAAACAGAATCGAAGTTTTTCATTTAGAAAAAAAATGAGAGCCAAACAACATCGGATGACTTCTTTTAGCCCATCTTGTACGTTAACTTTACAGTGCATTTATTCACTAAGATTCTTATTATATATAATATATTCTCGCCTATATTATATGATCAACACCAAGGTAGCAAAAAGTAGCAGCTAAATTTTTGTGTGTTTACTAAAATGGGTTTAATAAACAACTTCTGGATGAGTTCGGGGTCAATCTGCATATTAAGAAATGACACACAACAGCTATTTGACGCGGCGTGCTGCACACTCACATTACAAATGAATTCCTGACGCAGGTAGCGTAGCGCCCTCAGGCCCTTACCGACGGTCGTTTCTTGTACTAGGGGTACTACTACAACGTTTTGAATCGTTTAAATGTTGAAAAAAAATCTTCGAGTAATAAGTTTTGGCCAGCTTTTTGGCGTTTTAGCCCACTGTGCAATGCAACAAACAAGCAGCATCCATTACGGACAAACTGCGAAAATTGCAATGGGCAGGCCACATCGTTCGGATGGATGACGGGACATTTGCAAAGAAGTTAATCGGGCAGTGGGAAAACAGCGCAAGGGCCACAAGCAGCAAACGGCAATTAACGATTTCCAACTGAAGGACGGGAATAAGTATTCTGGACGTCAATTCCTATTTTATGAAAGTTCAATTAAAAGTGGTCAAAAATCTTAGTAGTTTGACGCATCGGTTCTCTGTGTCAGCTGAGAACCTTTCAAACTATTCTACAATCGTGGTTATTGATTCAGAGAAATAAAACGGAATGAAGTCAAAGTCACTTAAATTAATTTAAAATAAAAGTCGAATAAGCTCAGTGGATACCGGCTGGTATAAAGTTGTGCTGGCTTAAAAGAGATACCGTCGAAATTTCTTACATAACTTCACTTGCCGATAGTTTCGCAGTAGTTTTGTTAACGCATAAAATAAAAAAGGCTTTATATAAAATGCCTAATGCTGAATGGAGTTTATGTATATGTATTTCCTTTGCTGTTGCTGTGAAAAAAGTATTTTACATTACATACGTTTTTCCTACATTTGGCAATTATACATACATGACGAAAAACTGTCAAAATTATTATTTTGAGTTCACATTCTGGAGTGGCTTTAATTTCGAAAAAGCGTTTTCCCGCAATTCCCCGTGATCCCATTAAAAACACTAACTCGACCACGTACAGCACAGCAGCAATATAAAGTTTGTTATCGGAGGCAGCTACCCTGTTACCAGCATGCAATAATGGAGCCCTCTCCGGTGTATTGACTTTTGCTCCTAATTTCACCTAAAGCTCACTTTTAATACCATTAATGTTAATAGCTCGCAAATCCTGCGAGCTAGAGTGATACCTTAGCGCTATATCCTTCAACCTTGCGCCTCCCAAAGCGCGCTTTATAAATTTCCCTCCGCTGTTAAGTTATTACGAAAACGCTGCAGGCAAATTTGCTTTTCATGCTAAAAATTACTCAGGGCTGCTTCTCGCCGAATTGCCAGGCCATTCATGTTTACTTTGTTTATGAGAATAATTAAAATTTGAGACGAAGGTAATTGTGTGCGCCGCTATCGGAATGGCTTTGCCGCCGCCATGCAGGGCTTTATGTACATTTCGGTTACGTGGAACTTTCTGGGATTACTGAAACGTCTTCCTGTTCAGCATTACACTGCTGCCGTGTCATTTTAAAAATGAGTTCTATTTTCAAAAGCGCCCCCGTAATGATTTCAAATGAGCCCCTTCTACGTGCCGCAATCCATTTGAGATGTACATTCATATGTATGTATGTAGGTTGGTCTGAAAAGGGCTTTTGTTTCTTTCCATACACAAGGCTTAGATCATTTCCTACTTAATGTATGTTTCATTTAATTAAATTTGGCAAAACTACTTTAAAAAATTTAATTTGAACGGTTTATTATATCTACATATACATATGTTATGTACGTAACTTACTTGATGAGATTAAGGCTTTGTGCGAAATGCGGCTAAAGCCAGCTAACTGAACTGCAAACTGTAACTTCCAGATTTTCTGTTCGCATCCACATATATATTCTGAATTTTGATAAACATGCAGACCTTGCAGAATCTCTGCAACTTTCGATCAATGTGAGATAGCTGATTCGGATGCGAATGTGAATGGCACATCTGTTGGCAGTGTCGGCGTAAGCCCTAAATTTATGTGGGCAAGATTAATTTCGCGAGGCCCTCTGGCGAGGCAAGCAACAAAAATATGTTTATTCATTTACATTATTTGTAACATTTTCAAAAAATTGTCAATGATTAACATTAAGTAAAATCTGGTCTAAGAGTAAAAAAATTAAAAACACAGACATTTCTGCTTTTAGTCTTACAGAGCTTCTTAATAACTGAGCCATAATCCAGTTTAGATGTTACAACTGCTTCAATACATAAAACTGCCAAAGCTGAAAACCTTTCCAGACCCAGTGAATTTCTTAAAATTTTTAATTAGTTTTAGTTTTGAAAAACTCCATTACTGGTACATTTGTTGGGATGACAATCAAAATATATAGTCAGTGTCGCCACAAGCCTTCAACGAGATCTAAATCTTTATAAAGGGTAAAACGAGACTACTTCTCGAACCGCATAAACATAAAAGAAAAGTTATATACAGAGTTAATTTACGAATTAGTGAGATAAATAACCTTCTTTGTTAATTTTTAATTTGCTTACAAAATATGCCAACAACGTGGAAGCCAGTATCGAATATTGGGCTTTGTCCCTTCAAACATATGTACATATAATCACCATTTTAACTACCTTGGACTGCTTGAACAAACTAACATTACACTAACTGACAATTGAAATCGTTGGCTTGACTAGCTGCGAACTCACAAATTTTAAGAAAAAAACATTTTCCTTTTTTTACGCATATCAGCCCTTCCGCCATTTCATTTTTTTTCAATTTGTAGCACAATTGACTTAAATCTTGTGTTTCAAAAATTATTTTGTTATTATTTTATTGTTATGATTAAGTCTGGCGACAAAAAACCTTCAAACATCAACGAATCTCTATAAATATATATTTCTAATCTGCACCGCTACCCACTGGAGTACGAAGATCTTAATCTAGCGCCAGCAGAAGAATTCATTAAAATATAGGAACCTAGCGACGATACTGGTAAGATTAACTGAATGTATGTAGTATCTACCCGGAGAAAGTATCTATAACAACATAATCTCGCACTAGCTGAGTAACCTCGTCTCAGCGAAATTTACTCATCTACCGCCAGATTTTTCTAGTAGACTAACAAATGCTACTTTAGGTAGATACTAACTTCAGTTGATCTCACTACGCCTACACGGTCGGTCGATTCTTATCTCCACTGCGGTCCACCAGGGACTCCTTTCAATTGTTTATGTGTATACCTAATTACGCTTCCCTGAAATTTCGAGGTCAGTTGTACCGAGATTTCCGTTTAGCTGGCTGGCTGTGACGCAATCAATATCGGTGGCGGAGAGCAATTGGCGGGAACTTTTAAATAAGTAAAATGACAGATTGTGAATGTGTTGAGAGAAATTTAAGATAAATTTGGTGGTGAATTTGAAACACTCGAGTGCTGTGAGTGTCGGGGAATTACGTAATGACTTTTCTAGCATACCTCCAGGATTCCGGTAAGTCATTGAATTGTCTTTTGCCTATTATCTGCATATAATATTTTTAGATTCCTGGATTTGCTGGTTGGTTGTCTTCAATTTTTCTTATTTTTTGGATTTTTTGATTCTGCAGTAAGGTGCTTATTTTTCTGCTTCTGGTTTTGGGGCTTCACACTTTCTAATCAATTTAATTTTTTCTTACAGAAACAATTTGGTAAGTTCCTTTATTTTTTTTTATGTTTTTATTCTGCTGATTGTCTTTGGAGATCGTACAATTTCTGGTCTAGTTTTTTGGGTTAAAGTTCTTTCCACTCCCGGGATTCGCGTTTTTCCGAATTTTTATGTTGCTTTTGTTCTTTATTTTTGTTGTCAGGTGCTTTTGGTTTGCTCTTTTTTTGCTGTCAGGTGGTTTGCTTCTCTGCTTCTTGCTATTGATTGGACTTTACATTTTCTAGTTATTTTAATTTTTCTTTTAAAGAAACAATTTGGTAAACACCTTTATTTTTTATTCTGCTGATTGCCTTTGGAGATCGTACAATTTCTGGTCTGGTGTTTTGGTTTAAAGTTTTTTCCACTCCCAGGTTTCGGGTCTTTCCAATTGTTTATGTTGCTTGTGTCCTTTTTTTTGCTGTCAGGTGCTTGTGGCTTTCTCGTAGTGTTCGAGTTATTAACTACCTAGCTAATTATATAACTACCTCTCAAGGACCCAAACCGATTCCTTTCCTTTTTTTTCTTATTAATTATCCCACAGTAGCTATCCTCACTGATATATCATCTGACGCCATCAGGAAAAGCGCAGCTCAATTTTAGTCCGAACTAGATTCGAACAGGAGACCCCCCGTTAGTGATATTTCAGCGCACTTACCACTGGGCTATTATTATTATTTTAGGGGCCACTGTTTAGTTGGGGATGTTAAAACATGCTGAATTATACGACAATTAAAGCAAAAATTACGTGGACATGCCTTTAAAAGAAAAAAATTTGTGAAGAACTTGGCAAAACTTGACACTTGCTTCTGTGCCTTTTTTGTTATTTTTTGTTATATTCCTCATATGCTTAAGATATGAGGTTCACAAAACCTTTAGTGAAATATTTCTGATTTTTTATAATTAATTGGCAGTTGGAGGCTACTTACACAGACTAACAAAAATTTTAGGCCTTATCCTCTTTGAAATACAATAAGAACAATGAAATAAATTAATCAGTTTTTATCAAGCTACTTTTAGACTTGGAGATATATGTATGTACTACTCTAAATAAATCCTGTTGCGATGCACTGAATGTAGCTGGTAGCTTGGATAATTTGGATGGAAAAGAGTACCTACTAATTCGACTGAAAAAAGAAAAGGGAAAAAGGGACTGTTTTGTGCAGAATTGTATAAACTATAATTTTTCATATAACTATTTTCTTACAATACTTTACATCTAGCTGGAATTACCAGTTGTCGCGTCGTTAGAATATACAAAATAGTAAAACAAAATGTATGCTATTGTCATGTAAAATCACATCCAACCCTCGACCGTCTGGAACCTCGGCCGCCATAAAAGTATAAAACAGATGTACCCAGCTGAAATATATATAAAGCAATAAAAAGCGTACTTATGCGTATAATATGAGAACAAGATGCAACCAAAATGCGTTTCCATGATTATTCATGGAAAACCCCAAATTTTATTGCGCAAGGGAAAGGAATCTTTTTCGGCAGCGCAAGAAGTTGGTTCGAGCTCGAACAAGGTCCTGAAAGCATCGGACCATTACAGGTATAAAGGTATTGCTGGTGACTACCTGATAATTTTTGTCAGATGAATAAGCGATTAAAAATTAAACAGGCGGTTCGAGGTATGCAAATGTAAAAAAAATTTATAGATACTATAGATGTACATATAATGTGATGCGCAAATAAATGTGTTAAAATTTGGAAAAACAGTGCGTGTTTTAGTTACCACTCATTGACTATTCGACACCAGTTCTTGCCTGTGGTTTTCTGAACTTATACCCAAATCAGCTCAAAATTGTTGTCAGATTTTCCTCTAAATCCGATTTTTCCCTTTTCCCGTAGAGCCATAGATATACTGTATCGTATATCAATCTGATAAAAATGGTTCAAAACCTACTGCTTATTTGACAATAAAATGAATCAAATTTAAGCCTTCTTCGATAATAACTCAACAATTTGAGGATTTTCCTTCATTGCTTAGCCTCGGGATAGTAAGGCGTGATGGTATGTAGCCAAAAGCCTTCCTTGAAAAAAACTCTGAATATAGGTGAAATCGCATCGAAATCTGTTCACAGGTTCCGAAGTTTATATCTTACTTACACAAAGAGAGTTACAAACAGAAATCGTATATTATAATTTACGTAGAATATATTTTATTTACGAGATTTTTGCAAAAAACTAGAATCCACCCCATAAATACAATGGCTCAAATTTAGCGTACTTTACAGGATACCTAAAAGAACATCCAAATAAAGGTATCCACAGATATTCACCTTGGTCGGATTTTTTCGTAATTTTGACCTTTTTGGTGACTACTCTTACTGGGCTATTGCCCTATTCTTGCATACATATTTATTGTATTATATAATTTCAATCATATTACTATTTTCGATAATGTGGCCTGACGCTAGACCAAGTGACCAAATGCAAAGGCTCCAGCAAAGATTTGCAAGATACATTTGTTCCGCAACTTCACTTAGATCGAGAGCCGAAAACTTGGTATGCGGAAATTTTGCATTTGGCCGGATTTTTAACACAGTGGCTGGGCATCTGTATTACTTATCTGTGCTACAAATTTATTTTATAATTATTTTTGTCGCCCTTTGCTAGATGTAAGAAAGTTCGACCAACCAACTGTTTGTTGTGCAAAACATGTTCGACAGAAAAACCGCGCATATCTTCATACTAATTATTCCATCTTTGATAACTAGTTATTTTTTAGATTACAGCTAAGTATCCACAGTAAGGAAGAATCAGCTCAAAAATATCTATTCAATGGCATTAATTTTGTTAATGGCCGCTCCAGGTCCATTTTTCATACATTGTTCGCCATTGGTCTTTAATCCTTTACACTCCTTTAAGACCAATGGTCACCTCTACTGCATAGACAAAGTCATTGCACTTCTACGGTTTATGTCACTGTCCACATTTTGCCGTTTAAAGATTAAACCTTTGATAAGCGTTCGTCCATCACTGTCATCGGGCGCTCTTACAATTACCAACGTAGAAACGCACAGCGTAATTGCTGGCACTTTTTTCCTTTTAAGACAATTTGATATTCCAATCGATCATTCACTCACTCCCCTAAAGCGCAGGTACACAATAAAATATGTTTTAATTTCTTAACACTGTTAGATGAAGTGAGATTATTTATACTTAATTATATTTGATTCCTTTTATACACGTCAATTAGAGAGATATTTCACTTTATAATATAATTATATAGATGTTGTACGAGATTTCAGGTTTGATGATCTGAAGGCTGAAAGTAAAAGTTTGTGAAAATGTCAGTTTTTGAAATTTTGGAGATTTTGGTGTTCTTGGATTTTACGTTTAAAATATGAAATCCAATGAAAATCTCTATTGTCTCAAATTTTATTACTTTTAGAATTTTATCTCAATTATTTTAGAGTAGATTTATCTGTGCACGAATATGAATCACATTAAGAATTTCCATGACAGAAGATGTGATGAGATAGGTACAAATTGAACCGTCATTCTCCTTCATTTTGATAAGCCCGAGAAAGGTCGATTTGTGAATTAGTGAGTATAGAAAAGGAAAGAAATCATACCTCCCGATCCCATTCCCAGAATAGATTGCGTGCAGAAAATTCCTTTCACATTGAAGACACGTAAATAAACGGTCAGAAGACAAGATCACAAATTAGGTGTCATAACTTCACGAGAATATCCACCTGCTCTGTAATTAGATGCTTGTTCAAGGCGCGTGCAGAAGGTAAATATCTCAGAAAACACGAAAACCCATAAATTTCCCAAAAATTTTCAAATTCCAGTTAATGAAATTTTTGCGCGCCTTCGAATTTGTGTGAAAGGAATTTGTAAAACTCTGCTCTACCTGAAAGAGCTGGCGGCTTGTTGGCGCGGCTCTTCAATTAATTCCCAGTTAAATTAGGGTAGACTGCAAGTTTGCTTTTCGCGTAACGCCCTTTAATACCTGCTAAATCTTTCGGTAGAGTGTTTTACTTGCGAGGGTATGGAAGACGGATGGTTCGTCGTTTTGAAATCGACCACCGGCCATTGATTTACATAGTTATAAAAATGAACAAGATACTCAAGAAAAGGACACGTGCCTTCTAGGTAAATTACTGCAATGGTAGCCAAATCCTATTGCGGCTGGACGGGCCTTTCTATGTATGTAGTTTCCTTTGGGTTTGCGTCACGCCAAGATTTTATCAAGGTCCACTCGGAAATTATGATAAATTGTATTGTCAGCAGGTGTGATTGATTGCTAGAGTCTGGTCATACATAATGTACGAGTATATTCTCGTGTGTACTCTTATTAAATATGTGACTTCGTACATGTGCCCAATAGTTGGAATTTAATGCATTGTGAAGCCAGAGTTAAATTGCTCTCAAAAAGATTACCACAACCACACAAAGCTATTTATCATCCGGTTCGATTCATTTTGGTAGCAGATGCAGAACTTCCCATTTTATTAAGAAAATGTCAACGTTCAGTTTATTGCCCATAACCTATTTTTTATATGTATTTACTGATTGCATTCTTTTTACAATTTTATTATTGGTGTATACTGAAACAAATTCAATAAAGTATGGAACTCAACGAAATTCAATTCAAATAGGTACAATAATCCATCGAATCACCAGTTACTTTTAACAAAAGTTAATCAGCAGAAGAACTGACTATTTCAGAAATTTTATTTTTATTTATTTTTTGTTGCTCATTAATAAAAGTAATTATAAAGGTTTTGATTGAGTTTTTGCACGATTTTGTATGCATATATTTTCAGCCTGCCCTGAATTTGTTTGAACCTGTCCTGATAACACAACTGGTTACAGTTCTGAGTTAGTGACACATTTGATTTACATTATTGTAATGTAATATTTGTGTAGATTAACGTGTAAAATAAAAGTATTTACCTTAATGCTATTGTTAACATTTCTTTAGATTATATTGTTCGCTGAAAATTTGTATTTTACTTTTTTATTTCCGTTTCGATTGCGTTTAATATGTATATAAATTAAAAGTGGATACACTAATCCGGCAATTTTCAAAAAGTTACTGTGATAAGATATGAATTTAAATGAAATATCAAACGCTCAATCGCAACCTATAAGCCGCTTTCAATTCGAACCCTTGTCCGGAAGCGTTTTGATCGCTTCTAACTAGATAATTTTACAGGGGAAACAAAAGCCTGATTATAATTGAACCATAAGGGTTTGGGACCAAATCTAAAATAAAGCTGTTGTATTTTTTTAGTATGTTTATTAATAAATAAGAAAAAAATGTGATCCTATAAAGCCTTAAGGCCTAATCAGTTTTTTGTTTCCTGTAAAATAACCTTGTTGTTATTTAGCAGGGTTTATACTATAAGTCAACGATATTGAAATAGGAGGTGTTACTCCTAATTGTTTATTTTTTTCATTTGGGGGGACATCACAGTAGCACACAAAAAAATAGGCATATTTTCGGGAATTAATTTTGGCTGAATAAAAGTATCAATCGAAAATCTGTAAAGTAGGTTTTATAGCAATACTAAAAAAGTACAAAATGTAATTTTTTCAATAAAAAATATTTAAAAATGGCGGCTGCGCAGCATATGCCCCAAGGCGCCTATTTTTGAAACCGTGTCGATGGCCGAAGACGTAGACTCCTTAATTTTTGACCTGGAAGAAAAATCCAAAGCTTTTTGGTTTCCACATAACAACAGCTAGCGATCTACGTAGGATTTTTTCGATATATTGATTTTTCACAAAATGGTGCATGTTTGAAAAAAAAATTTAATTTTTAACAAAAAAAACGCCATAAAATCGTCGATTAAAAAAAACTAAGCCATATAAAATAAAAATCCTACGTAGCTCCGTGGAGAAAGATATTTCGAAGCTACTGTCAACATTTCAAGTCGATCGGTAAAGATTTGCTCGAGTTATGTCTTCGGCGAGCTCAAAAAAAGTGGTTTCGAGAAAAACGCGTTTAAAGTTTTAAGTACTGAGAAACCATATGAGAAATTCATATACCTCTAACCGCAGAATGAAAAATTTGGGCACTCGGACACTTTTGCCGTATTCCATCATTTGGTATATTATTTTTAAGACCCTAAAGCACCTTTTAAGCGAAAAAAATTGTTTTCGAAACATTGAAAATTCCACGAAAATTCTTTAATATAAAATACATTTTGTAGAAATATATATTAAAAGTTCATAAAGATATACGATATATTTCAAAAATATCTTACGGAATATTTTTCGTAATGTGTTGTCAACAGTTTTAGAGATGCTTCGATTTAAAAAGAAAGCAGGCGTACCTTATCACAGACTACACGCTATGAAATCAAATCAATTTGAAGTGTAAAATATCGCACGTTGCTGGCCTTGCCGCTCTTTGCATGGCCACCTTAAGATAAAAGAGTACGTTTGAATTCCATTCTTAAGTTCCCTCACACGCAAAAGCTCGCCCGCTCTAATGACTAACTGCCTATGACTTGAACAACTTTGCCGATCTTCAAAAACGTTTTGTGAACTTTATGTACGAGTATGCTTAAAAAGTATATCTGGATTATTATCCTAAAGTGTGAATGTTTTGAAAGAACAAGTTTTTTGAGATGATAGCTCAGGAATATTCTCGGAAGAAATTATTTTATACAGTAACTAGCAGACCCGTCCCGGCTTTGCCCGGGCATTTCTACATTTTTAAATTTAAACTGTTGCAAAATGAATAAAATTTTTGATAGAAGCGCAGGCTAGTTTTAGAGAGACACATACGTTTGAGACTGCCCTTCGTTGGTCGATTTTTAAATAAAAAAGGAAATTGATACTGGAATGTTGTTGTAACCTGTCTTCTTTGATTTTAAGCGCGCGATTGATCCCAATATAAATCCCGGAATACTCCATCTCCATTTAATCTGATTTTTGCATTACTATATCTGCAGAAGAGGGACTTCCATATAAGTTTCTCAGAGAGTATCAAAAGAGTGAGAGTTTTTAAGCTCATAAAAAGGTCCGCTTGACCTCTTCTGGAATATATTTAATCTAATGGAATTTTCTCTTTCCATGTAAAATTGACGAATAATCCTTTTCACTCATCAATTCATCTATTTGCATCCTTTGGAAGATATTTAATTCTCGATTCACCAGTTCAATGAAATATTTTCATTCTGTTTGTTTTTTAATTTTATATTGTCGAGAAAAAGCTTTTGCGCATCCGTTTGGCCTCCTCTGGAATATATTCAATAGCAAACCCGTCCTTTTCCGGATTTTTCATAATTGTAAATTAAAACTGTTGTACACTTAATGAAACCATTACATCCGCGAAGACGGTTTTTCATTTTTCCCGCGGGAGCCCAAAACAATCTTGGGATAACATGTAGCCTGCATCATGAACGATGAAATGTAAGTAAAGATATGAGCTTCGAAAAAGGAAGTTATTTCAAAACCACAGACCCTAAGAACCATTATATTCTATTACACGAATTTCCGTTCCAGTTGATTCCCATATTTGATCCGCCATCTTGAATTACCAATTATCGATGGCAGAATTAAGATCAGCGACGCTAAAAACCTCGTATATGTATTCATTAAAACGGAAATCCTTTCATTAGCCGATTGTTCTCGGGTCATTTTCCCATACATATATTAATATCCTCTTTTACCTCCTTGGCGGTTGAAATTTGAGATATTCTGAACCATCTGTTCCATTATTTGTGTTGCAGAGTGTTTTCGGGGTCGCTAATCTCGAACCTACTATCGAAAGGTGGAAATTGAAAATCAGACCCTTTGCGTCTTGCTGGCATTGTTCACTGTACAAAACACACAAATAGATCTAATTTAAGTACTTAATGGTAGAAAACAGTATAATGATAATGTATTTGTTCTTTTATTATTTTACCTACCTTTCACAAATATAAAATATGTGTATATTTCTCTTTTAATTGAAAATGATTTCCAAAAATTTTGCTAGTAAGAACTAATAAATATGACAGTTGGACTGAAAAAGTAAAACAATAAGTAACACCCGTAGACGCCTGGCGGGAATAACTGATCGAGTGGTAACTGATATGATGTTTGAAAATTATTAAAGTACTAATATCGCTATTAAAAAATAGGGGTTGGTGGTAGTAGAGTGAAAATTTAGGGTTTTATGTATTTTTTAATGCGGAATCACAAAAAATATTCTCAAAAAAAAATTTTTTTTTTTGGGGTGGACCACCCTTATCATTTAGGGGCATGAAAAATAGTTTACGTCATATTCTCAGACCTATTGAATATACTCACAAAATTTCATAAGAATCGGTCAAGCCGTTTCGGAGGAGTTTTGTTACAAACACTGTGACACGAGAATTTTATACATTAGAGATAGGTTTATATGGATGTATGTATATGCAAGTAAAAGCCCCGTTGGTTACAAATTGTTTTAATATTATAAATCATAGAAATTTTAAACTTCAAAAGAATTAAAAATTTATGAGCACGCAATAAATACACAAAGGCATGGGTAGCTATGCAAATTTAGAAGGTTTTACCCCCATTTTTTCCCTGTTTTCCTTCTTTGATAGCTAATTATTTCCGACGTCTTTATTCCTTAAATTGGCTCATATTTCGATGTAATGGACTTTGTTTTATACTAATTCGTTACTTACCTGAAATTTAGAGTAAGCAAGCACGCAATATTGAACTTAATTTGAATAT
Organism: Neoitamus cyanurus; assembly: GCA_947538895.1. Taxonomy (NCBI): domain Eukaryota; kingdom Metazoa; phylum Arthropoda; class Insecta; order Diptera; family Asilidae; genus Neoitamus; species Neoitamus cyanurus. Next base: position 34,487,667 of record OX384541.1, on the reverse strand, counting down.
TTTATAACTAACAAACCGCTGAGCTCTTTAAAATGTTGCATATTTATGTAGGTTCATGTTAATGTTTTTTTAAAACACCAAACCTTATTAAATTCCCATCGTCAGAAGACCTAGATGGAAAATTACATTATTAAGTAATTGGTTTAAGCTGAAATAAAGATCTGTTATGGTAAACAGAAATATTTCTTAATTTGTACATTATGAGCAAATAAGTCCGATTCTTACAATTTCTTTCTATTGGCAGATTAATATAGAATATTCTATACGTAATTAAGAAGGTAATTTTCACTATTTATTTAAGTAATATATTACAAGTATATTAATGACACAGTAGCGACGACACAGGTCGCTTATCAATATACATAGCGCTTAAATCAAGGTAATAAAATTATTTCCCTGATCGCTTTGACACCCTTTCACAGTATTCTCACGTGAAATTTCCATAAAATGTCTAAAATGTCTAACTAGGCAACCGTGTTAAAGATCTAAGCCCAAATTAACACGCAACTTCTGTCCTCATTTACCCTTTGAATGGAAATTGATTTTCCGCACATCATTCGGTGGGGCTTTTAAAGTTCTCGCTCTTGACGTCATTTGCAGTTTATGTGATAGACAATTATTTTGTTTGGCAGAACTTGCAGGTTGAATTGAGTTTTTTTTTATTCGAGCAAATTACTTTTATCGTAAGCTCCTAATTAGTGAGAAAATGTTAACTGAATGGATAAACTCAATCGCAATTGGAATCAATACTCACGCTTAAGGGGTGAAAATGAGATAGGAGAAATGGGGCAATGCTTGTGAAGTTTTTTCAAATAAAAAACTGTTTATACATCCACTAAATACACCTTAAAGCATTAACCTTTAGTATAATTTTTTAAGATATAAATAATTGTAGTGTTCACAGATGGGATTCTCCGGGGGTGATTGATGGTAAGGCTTCCATGGTAACCATCGTTGGTCTATCAATTTCCAATTGAAAAAAAATTAAAAAATATACATGTGAGTAAAATAGATGAAAAAATCCTGTCGTTGCAGGGCCGGGATTTTGTAAAATGTGATTTTTTGAAAAATTGTGGCCATTTAAAAATAAGATTCATTTTTCACTCAATTATTTACATTAAAAAACAATAAAAACTTTAGAATTAAAGACGGCACAACAACGTTTAGATAATCTTATGTAAAAATCATGGTAAAAGCTTGGACTGAATCGGTCAACTAGCTCTCGAAATATCGTGCAGGGTATTGATTTGGAAATTGTGGTTTTCAGAAAAACTGCAATTTATCATTGCCATTTTTTATGCGTCCTTTGAATATAAATTATAATTACTAATTTTTCTTATTTGTATAATTATTATATAACAAAAATATTTTGACCAAAATTAATTAAAACACGACACAGTTTCTCGAAAAATCTCTTGGATTTTGGAAAATGCTGAGGTTAATCAAAAGAGTACCTATCCGTTTCTGTAAACTAAATTTCATTTGAAAATTATTAAGCAAGCTCTATGGTCTCTTAGACAATTAATTTTTAAATATTTTAATAATATATTACTAATACTAAATAGTAGTATAAATTCAGCGCTTATAAAAAAAGATAAGGGATTCTAAAAAACCAGGGATCCACAGAAAGTACTACTAGTAAGAAAGAGTTATTTTTCCTTTCGTCAGGATTGTAAATCATTAAAATTTAATTCTTTTGTCGAAACCATGTAATAATTTAAAAGTTAGGATTCGGCCTTGACCATGCAATGCTCATAGTGGGCGAGCGAGTGTTTTACTACACGCTACGAAGTCAAACTGATTTGAAGTGTGACTAATGCAATTTCTTTGCTGAATATCTATTTAGTAGATTGCTGCTATCGAAAACTGAAAATTTTGAATATCTGAAAAATTTGTTAACATTTTTTCTTCAAAATACTTTTCCATTAAAGTATTTATAAAGTGCTACTATCTTAATCTCAGATTTTTTAATCACACTTTTTAATCTCACTTTAGGAGACTTTAGGACTCTATATGCCGTCAACTATTCACCTTTGTGAAAAAGTCTTTTAAGAACCTTTATTGCATATTTAGAGACTGTATGGTGTAATGTTATTAATTATTTGTTTTGACATTTTTTGCACACATTAAGTTTGAATTAATAAATAATAGAAATAATTTTGGAGAAAGTTTGGGAAAATCGTGAATTTTAGGATATTTCAGAACATTTGGTTTCACTTTTGCAAGTAACTGAACCTACAATGGTAATGGTAGATTAACCCTTATGTCAATGCCCAGTCTACCCGCCAGGCAAACTCGGCTCTTTTAACTCCCGAGGACTCCTCAGGAGTCCTCCTTATTGCTCCTGCAAGTGTAAGCGCGAGAAATGTATACTCCTGTCCAATATATCAAATGATATCTGCATCACGGTTAATGAATCATACTTGTTTTCCAACATGAAAAACTTGCCCCGCACAGGACACAGATTACCTCCTTTTCACTTCTCACTCACTCCTTCTCATTGCGTTAACGGAGCGTCCGAAAATGCAAATGGTATACGGCTCCCATGAAGACAAAGCCTCTAGATATTATGACTAGATATTACTAAGAGGGTAGTCGACTACCTGAGAAACCCTGTTTCTGTAGAAGTGTTAACCTTGGGAGAGATGGGAGGTAGAAGAATAACTGAAATTTCGTTGCAGCTGCTTAGTTGATATCACTTATAATGGTCAGTTTCAAACTAGGATTGACTTGGAGTGGACGTTTACATATATAGTTTGTGAACACTGTGTGTATTTTTTTGTTCTATAGTGACAACGTTGTGAAAATAATGGAAAGTTTATCACCAACTGAGTTTTCAAGGTACGTTAAAGTTTATATATAAATACTAGCAGTTGTATGCACTCGATTTATTTTATACGTTTATAAACGCTTTTTTTATAATTATAAAATTATTAACTTAACAGATTGACGATTGAAGAGAAGAATAGATATTTGAAGGAATTTTGGGAGAAGATTCCGCTGTCGAATATTATGTCTCCGATAGTGATGATGAGGACTACATACCTCACAGAGAGCGTTCAGAAGTTTCTGACTGCGATGAATCTGGTAAGTTTTATTATTTTTTTCCATTAATATAATTTCTCTATATTCAAAAATAATTGCGATTATATTATAATATTTTTATAATTTATATTATGTTTCCGTGTTTAGTGGAAAATCGTGAGAGTGAAGTTGAGTCAGACGAGGATGACGATGAATCGACTGAAAGCTTTCCAACTAGTGGCCAATCATCACAACTGACGATAACACTGTTTAGTCTAAAACACCACCAATTCAACATCAAACTCCGACTCGAAATATTCTTGGACAAAGATGTGGACCACATGGAAGCACATAGACATTATCAATTAGTGAAATATTCAAAAGAGTTTTCACTGTTGAAATGGTCGATCTAGTTGTTCGTCACGCCAACAAGAAGGCAATTGCTGTATGTAATTCATAAAACAAGGAAAATCCAACGAAAAAGCAAATGTCGTGGAAAAATGTAACTTTTCAAGAGTTCTCCGCATTCCTGGGAGTTCTCATAATGTCTGGTGCAAATAATTCGAATACAGATAATTCATTAGATATGTGGAAGCCAACATCTTATCCACTATACCGAGCTGCTATGGGGATCAATAGATTTTGGTGTATACTACGATTTATTCGGTTTGATGATGCAAATACACATGAAGTACGTATAAAAGAAGATAAGGCAGCGCCGATCCGAGATATATGGACAATGTTGAATGCCAATTTATCCGCACTTTACAAACCGACAGAGTGTTTGACAATCGATGAGCAACTTTACCCATACATAGGGCGAACAAAAATTCACCCAGTATATACCATCCAAGCCAGCAATGTGTGGAATTAAAGTATGGTGGATATGCGACGCAGAAAATTCATATCCATTGAAAGGTGAAATTTACACCGGCAAATCAACAACTGGCCGCGAAACAAATCAAAGTGAAAGAGTAGTAAAAGATTTAGCTGCACAATATAAAGGATCCGGAAGAAATATTTCAATGGATAATTTGTTTACTACTCTACCTTTAGCAAAGCATTTATTGTCATGGAACCTAACAATGGTAGGAACTTTGAAAAAAAATAAATAATATATACCAGTAGACATGCTAGCATCTAAAGATCGTAAAGAATTCTCTACTCTATTTGGGTTTCATGAAAAAGTTGCTATATGTTCTTATGCTCCTAAAAAAAATAAAGCTGTTATACTACTATCTACGATGCACTCAGATACAGCAAACAGCAGTGAGGGCTACAAAAATAAACCCGAATTTCTTCAGTACTATAACAAAACAAAAATTGGAGTCGATACAATGGATCAGATGTTGGGTCGTTACACAACCCACAGACGGACTAACCGATGGCCTCTCGCATTTTTTTAATATTGGATGTCGGCAGTCTTGCAAGCTACATAATTTATCATGCAAATAACCAAATGATACAAAAAGAGACAAACCAGCGCCGATTATTTTTGCGACAATTAAGTGAAGAATTATGTATGCCATCGATTGAACAACGATCACAAAATATTCAAATTATGAGAAATTTCACCACTCGGATTGCAATTGAAAGCATCTATGGAAAACCAATAGATTCTATAAGCAGAGCAACAACATGAAGTGAACCAGACAGGTGAGGCAGGTCTACTCAAGAGACAGATTCCACTGGACGAAAAATTGTTTTAGGATCATGTTATATCTGTTACCAGGGTGTCTATAAAAAAACGAAGAAAAACGCGAAAATCATGTAAAGAATGTAATAAACTTGTTTGCGTTGAACATTCCAAAGAAATTACAAAATGTAACGTATGTCTTCAAGAATAAATTCAACATAAAAATATTTCATGTATAATTTATAATAAGTTTTATAATAAAATTAAATAAAAGTTAAATAAATTCGTTTATTATTCTTTATCCCTACAGATAAGTTTATTTATTTATTACTTTGTAATTTGGTAGACGTACTTAATTCTTACATATGGATACTCGGGTACCCCAGGTATTGAACAACGGGGTATATAACTTTAACTCTAAATATATTTATTTTTTTATATATATATTATATAATTTATTGTTAAATACAAAAGATATGTAAGTAAGAACACGCAAAAGGGTACCCGGGTGTTGACATAAGGGTTAATATTGTTGAGATTTTTGGAAAGAGCGATGGAATAGTATTTTTTTGTCGTGAGTTTTATGTCGCTGTGTTGAGTACATCAAAATTCACATACTCTGAAAAATATCGAATTTATGAATCACCCTGTAACTCTGAACCGATGAAGTGCTTTATTTATTGTCTAATTGAAATCTTTCATCCCACTTATTTTGTAACACGTCATGCGAAACACCCTGTGTAGAACATGAAGTTAATCGAAACATCGTGTCGAGGGATTATGAGGAATAAATATAAAAAAATCGAATCCCAAAAATATCGCATATATCCTTAAAAATATGTTACCGCAAACTTATTATTAAAGATGTTAATTTTGCGCAACCGTCAATAGATAATGTCAACTATTTAACAAGTCGACCTTTGGCTACTTCTCAACCATCAGAGAATTCCGCGAGCATTTCGGTCAGAAGAACGATTTAATCATATTTTATTAAAATATTCAAATTCCCAGAGAACTTCAACATGCTTGAGAATTATGACTAAGAAGAGATCTATTTGCACTCCGAAGTATAATTTCTCCCAAATGTCTTTGAAGTTCACGCCAAGGCATAGGGCTTAAGAAATGTGAAGAAAAGGTCCTTTCTAGAGAACCAGAAAGGGCAAGCGACAATGCGAGTGTGGAGGGAGATCAGCGTAAAATGAAAGAATAAGGCACGGACATAAATCAGCTGGAAGTCCTCCCGCAATGAGTTACTGTGACATTTCTAGAATAAGCGTATTCCATCTGCTTCTGTTGATTGAAAAATTATTCAGGATTTTGATTATCATATTGCGGGGGTGAAATGGGAACCATTGTTATGTGGCAAAATAAACACAAACTGTTAGGTAGAATGAGTTTGAAAACTGTTGTGTCAGCTCTAGTTTCGAGTGCGCCTTCAATTTGCATAAAATAATTGAAGGACAGGTGAACAGATGATGAAGCAAGAACATGTGAATTTTCTCATGTGCTAAGGTGCTACACACCATTCGTATAGAACTGAATATCCCTTTCTTTCTATGACAATACGTGAAAAGTAAGAGCAAATTTGTCTGTTTATTTGGATGCTTTTAAGAAAATTGCTGTTAAATTTTAAAAGGACGAAGGGATGCAGGTATTTCCATATCGATTCGTGAATGGAAATTTTGCCCCACTAACAAAATTGTCTGAGGTTCACCCTTGTTCTTGTTTTATTTATTGTTTATTAGAGTTTTCGAACTTGCAATGGTTGCTATTATATATAGCTATATAGCTTTTCCTTCATGTCTTATCTGTCAATACGTTTATACTGTTCCGTAGCCAAATGACAAAAGAGAATCATGTCCGTCTGCATTTCACAAAAAATATTACTCAAACGAACCCCACAATTTTTCTTTCAAGTTATATAAATTTATTTCAGTTACAAATGTTTGATTTGAATTTTTCTTAAATTAATATTGTATGAGATTCCGCAAAAGGTTTTCTATTTCTACGTATAAATTTGTATATATATTCTCTGCCTGGACGTGTTGTACTTTTTTGGAAAGGCAACAAGATGGGCAATTCAATACAAAATAAAAATTAATATTTTAATTACATGAATTTCGGAGAAAATGTGAGAGAAACATGAATTTCAGGAAATTTCGGACCTTTTTGCACTTTCGAAAGTCACTATACCTGCAGTGGTAGAGGTAGATCAGCATTGATGGCATTTTTGGAAAGCACATTGAGATAGTAGTTGTTAGGCGAGATCCTTATGTCGCTGCGTTGAGTGGATCAAATGATAAATGTAATATAATAATATACATTCCGAACATTTATCCTATAACGTTGAGATAGCCCCTCCTCCCTACAAAGTGAATCGCATGGCATAGGCAGATTAATTCTCAATGCCCTCATGGAGCTGCCGAAATCATATAATGTAGTGCCCTCAAGGGGTTAACATGGGGTTTGTTGTTTGCTGATTGTGTATATGTTTAAGGGGTTATACGCAGATAGAATTTGCAAAAAATAAATTTGCATTTTCGGAATGTATATATACTTAAGTACATACACAGAAAATTTCAAGTCAATCCGGCGATTATTTTCGAAGTTACACACATATTTGTAAAGACGTGTCAGAATGTTTGAAAATAGGAAGGCGGAGCGGCAGCGCTTAACTAGGAAGCTGTCCCTTTTATTCACCTGCCTATTGTAAATTTTCCCATCAAATGTATTCAGATGTGTGAAGTGACAGTGCATTAGTAAGTTACAGTGTATTATATGGCCCTGGAATAGACGACTCAATCTAAGTTGAAAAAAAACATTCTTTTTTCTATGCAAAGTGCTTTTGAAACTTTAAACGCGTTTTTCTCAAAACGGTATTATCAAAGTCGGTGATCTCGATTTCTCAGAAATGGCGCAACCGATCGGTCTCAAATTTTTACACAATCTTCGTAGATATAATCCTCAGGTATTGAACGAAGAAATAAGATTTTAAAAAATGATTTATATTTTTTTTTAACAATTTGGAACGAAAATTTCAGTCAAAAACGAAAATTTTTTTTCAAATAGACGCCATTTTGTCAAAAATCAAAATTTTAATTATTCCTTCGTTCAATACCTGCATCCATCTATCCGTTAAAAGAATCCGAAATATTTTTGATTTCAGATAATCCAAACCGCCGAAATGGAGATCACCGCCAAGCGCCTTTTTTTAGAGGTCGTTCGGGACATCATCTACGGGAGCGGTGCATATTAATATTTTTACATGAGCGACGCGCTATTGTATTTTTAAGAGTAGGCTCTATTTGAGTTACCATCACTTGTAATTGATAAATAAAAACTGTTTCTATAAAAAATTCATAAAAGGACGTCTTTTTTGAGCCCCGCAACTGCGTATAACCCCTTAATGAACACAGCCTGAGATATGAAAATTGGTTCGACAATATGAGATAGGACACTTAAATTTTAAGGATAGTAGGATGAGGGAGGTGAAAGACAGAGAGGATAATCACGTCAGATAATCGGATCTGATTGTCTGATGTGTATGGCCCCGGCCTAAATCAAATTTTATGAATTTAATATCACCGTTTAATATTCAATACTATACATATATGTACATATAATGTACAACGTTCCAAAAATGTATCTCCAACACTCTACACGTAATTTTAAGGCAAATCGCTATTACCAACACATTTAGATGCGTCAAACATCAATGCGTGTGTATATTGTTTGTTCATTTAGACCCCTTTCTAGAACCAACAGTGTTAAAATCCTCGAGAGCTTTCAACGTTCTGTTTTCATTAGTGTTTTCGGGATGTGATTGTAAATATTTTAAATTTATTGTTTTGTACTTATACTTACGTGTATACATTTATTTCAGTGAAAATGTTTTAGCGCTGCATAGACCAATAAATGAAAATCTTCAACAAATATACATTTTAGCTTTAACATATAATTTGAGCTCAGAGGGCAAAAGGGAAGCTTACTGTTCAAATGGCTGCTGTAAGTTTATTTAAATTCCCACCAAATCCCTACAATTAAATATCTTACCCGCCTTAACCAAAACAAGCGGTGCATAAAAGGGGCTATTCAGTAGACCAAACAAATTAATTTCATTGAATAGACATCTCTGAAGAGTGACAACCCTTCCAAATTGGAAGACTGCAGTATTGCGAGGAGGCTTTAATTGGATAAAGCGTTTCATTACAGAGGGACCGTGCTCCTTTAGAATTCAATTATGCATGTTCTGTCAATTCTCTCACATGGGCTCGAATTTTACGCTCAGTTAATTGGTAGTCATTGTCGAAGAACGTCATTTGTATGTTCGTGAAATTTTCAAGATGTCTGGCAGCCATGGAATCCGCCTCTGTTTGAAATACAATAATTAAAATGGGCTTTTTATTACGCAAATGAATTGGGTAAGTAAGGGCTCTAGGATGTGATACTTTCGTAATATAATTGCTTGTGCATATAACTGTACCTTTAGCATTATTCTATAAAAGAGTAAAGAACACCACTCCTAGGAGTTATTAGATGCGTATGTATACTCCCCAAAACTTGGCTATTGACACTTCTGCAAATTTGAACAACATTTTTAATGTTATATTAAAACTAGGAGGAAATCTATAATTGGTCTAATACCAATTCTCACGATAACCTTTTATTAATGCTGTTGTGTTCATGGTATATATATATGTATATACCCACCAAATAAACCATAAAAGTGGCTTTTCGCACATATTTCTATAACGGTTCATTAGGCGATACAATTAGTTAAACTCAGATTTTGCACCCCAATAATATTTTAGAGAAACCCCCTTTCTCATTTCTAAAACTAAATTTATTATTTCTGTTTTAAAAAGACCTACAAAATTGCAGCTTTTTAAATTCAAGTTTCAATTTATCCCACGGAGGACAGACAGGCATACAACATTTTAATTAGTGTGTTTTAATTTTATGAATACAATTATTTCTGGGTGCTACAAACGCAATAACACAGTATAACATATTAACTCCATCTGCTAGAACTACGAAGCTGTGACATACAGACAGCTTGACAAACCGATAACAAATTCTATTGAACTCAGGAAATATGTGACCATTGGTATACAGCTGCGATGTATAAGTGCAACAATGAAAGGATATCTGAATAGGCGTTCTTCTAGTTACTTTTGGAACAAAGTTACCAATCATTTCAGCGATTTTCCAACCCAGGGTGGACAAGACTAGAATAGTATCTGAATGTAAGTCAGATCCTTTCCAACGTGAAATGGGAGCATATCCATACGTGATTGAAAACTTCTTTGGAAGTTTTGGAGGCATGCAACTTTGTACCTATGCCACTTTATTTCGGAGGAAGCAGTCCGATTAAGTAATAATTTTTTTTTGTGTTTTGCTGTGCGCTTCCTTCCGTATGGTGAAGAATGCATCATTAAATTAATGAACCACTGCACAGATAATGCTTCTCAAACACTTCCATGCGAACGAATACTCATGTCTATTGCCTCTAGCGCACTTTTCTACTTAAACAACTACTTCCTTATAACTTCCATGAGAAGCACTACCAAAATTTCCCGCTGACCTTTGACATATAGGTTTACCGAGTTATGCGAATTAATTATTTATTCAATTTCATCAAAATGGCTGATAGATTACTAGAATATATAAATATGGCACATGAAGTAAAGAAAGCTTAGTATACACATTGATAAATTTTTTCGATAGACTAAAGTCGATAAAATCGATCAGGGAAAAACGTATTAAAACTTGGGGAAACTTAGCGAGAACCGGATTTCCATGGATTGTGTGCAGGCTCCTGTATTTACTAATCAAATTCACCTGTGTGTGAACTAGTGTAAACGTATGTGAAAACACATTTTTAAATTTAAATAGCAATTTATTCGTGCAAATCTTGATCCTGATTCTATACAAATCGAAATGAAAGTCCCAGTACATGTATTTAAGTGTAAAAATGGCTTTAACCCAATTCGTCAAAAAGTTTAATTATTTAAAAAAACATATAAACTGGTTTAAATGACTGGATGATTTCAATATTAATATGAGTCATGTCATATGTCAGCTGCCACACCGCGCTTATGAAATGGGTTTATTAGGCTGTATAGTACCTAATATACATATAATAATAAAAATTTAACTGTCATCCATGATTTTCTGTGTATGTTTTTCCGAGGATATATTCTTATATGTATCAATAATGTATGTGTGTATATAAGAGTGCGTGTTTAAGTTGGCGTTCGGTACAGGTTTAATTTAAAATAAAACTTTTGATATTTCAGAAGGTTCAGAATAATGTAAACACAGACTGGTCGGACGAATTCAGATTTTGTCAGCAATTTCAATCATGTGGGATTCGAACCCGAGACCTCTAGAATAGAATAGTAGTCCACAGCTCTCGCCATTAATGTACAGATATCCTCGTGGGTGTAAAAATTCTTTTAAATCCAAAATGAGACTTTTAAAACAATCCAACAGTTGCTGCACGGTTAAAAATAGGTGGATAGGTTTTAATACCACTTTGGTATTAAGAGCATATGCAATACATGGAATATTAGATTTTAATATGCATCATGTATTAAAAGTTGTTTTAAATACTCTTGTATTGCTTTATAATATAATACTCGTGGCATTGAAATAATTAAAAAGGATCCAAAATATTCTAATCTAACACAGGCAGTATTAAACAAAAGGTTTAGTTTAAGATGGATTACAAATTACAACCGTGGTATTAAGAACTAACCGAAAATATAACACAAGATCTGTATCTATATCAGTATAGACTAAAGTGGCAAATGCAATGGAGGTGCAAGTTTATGGTGCTTTCTTCATGAAAGTGCGGTATTTACCGGAAAATATGACTAAATTTGTGAAAGTAGAGAAGAAATGTGACGACCGAGATAATTTTATATCGTTGACAGATGTAATATTGTCGGGCAAGTATTATTTTGTGATTATTGTAACAAATCGAGCTGTGTTGTGGATTCAGGTGGATATTAGGGGGTCACACATACAAAATAACCTCTAAATAGCCTTAATAATAAGCTGCCGCTGCCGACAGGATTCGCTGCTGTTTTGTTTCTGGCTTAAGGAGTGTGAACAACAAACGTATCAGCAGGAGCGATTTATCAGGCAACGTTCCCCACCAAATTTGTTTGAAGCCAGGAAGAAGCAATATGCGTAAGTAGAACATCGAGGACGGACTATGTATCTGTTCGTACACCGAACTTTGCTTAAGGCAGAGCAAAACAAAATCGAAGATTGCGTGGCTTAAGAGTTCGTTCGTATAAATAGGATAACAGCAAACAAAGGCTGAACAAAATATAATTGTACTCATTATCGAAAAATTAATATTAAATGATTTTTGTTTTTTTTTTAATATGTGATTTGTAACCCTGAAAGTGTTAAGTTATATTTTGTTATGTGAATAAAAAAATATTTAAAATAATTTTGTGTTTTAAATTCGGGTTTAATATTGGTTGTAAAACAATTAATCATGTTTTAATATTATATATACATAATTGATTTAGAAACAGTGAAATGGGTGAATTTAAATTTGTCTAAATATGTATTAGAATTTACTATTTTTAAATTACATATTCTTTTTATTATATGACAGTAATACTTTTATAAATTTTTAAATTCAATATAAATTAAGTATTAAGGTATTAACCAACTAAGATTATTGTAATCCAAGATAAATCATAAATTTAAATATGAAAAATTCAATATGTAATTATATGTTATTCTCGCTCAAAGTAATCGTACATATTAGTCAAACTGACATTCGGAAATGGTTTTCTCATTACTTTGAAAAGTATTAAAAATAATTAATTACACAATGAATTATTCATGTTAAAATTTATAAGTTATCCTGGATTAAAATAATGTTGGTTGGTGAAATCGGCCATAATATAAATTTATATTAAATTTAATATTCATATACTGTACTGTCATATATTAAAAATTAATACTTCCATGTATTTAAAAGTATTACTGTCATGCATTTCCTTTAAATACGAAAGTTATTATAATCTAATATTTTCGAAATATTATAATTTAATATTTTCTTGGTGTTGCCTAATATGTAAAACCAAATTTATTAAAATTCACTCCAAAATGTTTAACCGTATACATTTGAAAAACACCACTTTACATTTAAGTGTTAACTTTTAAATCAACAAATAACACTTTAAATTCAAAGCGACACATTGAAAATCAAAGTATTTACTCTCGGATCAAATACGTTAAGGGATCAAAATTCTTAGTTACACTTGGGAAACTTGGTAATTTAGATAAATAATTTACAAGATTTACACATTTTGTGGTGGGTATCGCATATTAATATTTTTTGCAATATAAACTATTTTTCTTGATTTTTCGTCTTTTTTTAACTAACAATAGCATTGATGCAGCTGCCTAAATTAAAACAATCTGGTCATCTCTCAGAGGTAGGCCGTTCCTCTCAATTTTAATTATAGACACACATTCAATATTCACTTATCATAGAGAATTATAAACAAAGCAGTTGTTAGATAATACTCACATATTTCGTCCCCATACTTATTACGAATGGTTTTAAAGTGAAAATAAAAAGTTCGGTATAATAATAATTGATAAAGCGCCTTCCAATTACTATAGCTAAAGCGCAATACAAATATGATTTGAGAACACTGGCCAGAATTAAATGTGCGGCACCAACGGGTTTGTCATGCTACCTATGCCTTTAAATTATAGGAGATACGATATCATTTAATAAAATTGCATATAATGAGAAAATGTCAATAATTACTTGCCTGCAGGCCTATTATCATCATTAATCTACTTTTAAACCGACCGACATACATACCTACGTGCCATGCTTATGATAATGTAAAACGCACTACGTCGGGAACTATTAGTGATTCCAAAGTTATGCGGAACACGCGACAAAAGTCTCCTCTGCACGAAGAGCAAGGTATGGACGTGGTTCAAAAGAAAGGAAGTTAGAGTAATTGAATTGTAGAAAGCGGTAGTAAGGTGGAGCGAAGGGAATAAATCTGCAAGAAATATGAGCTGGTACCGGCGCGTACGGTTTCTTCGAGCTGAAAAACTAGCACTGAGCCTGTCAATTAAGACATGCTGGGTGAAGCGTCCGTTGAGGACTTGACGAGTCATTAAAACAATTTTCTCTGGGGACATTCTTAGAGGGTACCCCAAACTTATTCCCAATTATGCGCTTATTTCATTTAATGCGCTACGTGCTGACAATACTTGAGCGAGTTTTTGCAACATTTCCCACTACTCACGACTTACGTAGTACTTATATGTATGTGCATGTGATGAGCAATCGCTGTACACTCATCTTACATAACGTTAATGGCGTTAGAGACACGTAAAACGCATGAATTAATTGGATCAATATTAGATGATGAATTTTCGCTTCACTCGGAACTGAAAACCAAGCGTATGCATTCGTCGTAGCAGTTTCCACACGGTTGTGCGGTTTTCCTTTACCTCGTCAATCGAAGCACTCCTGCGAAATGTCCAACTTTCAAATTCCTTGACTGGCAATTTCTACGTGAAACAAGTTCATAAATAAATACTGTGGTTAGCGAAAAGCTACTACACATTTATAAATTAACAAAAACTTTCTCCCCGGCGGGCGGCGGCGGTCCAGTTAGCTGCGCGAATTTCGAACGTATTGGTAGAAAGTTTGCCACAGTTAAACAAGAACGAGTGCTGAATTTTATTTGAAATGATATTTCCGCTCCTGATGCTATCCGCAGTAATTCAAAATATGTATAGCACCCTGGTTGTAACTTTTCGGGGAGTATTGTGTTTTCAAGTAAACCATTGATTGCAACTCGGAGGAATTTGAAGCGTAATGTGCAAAATTTACTGCATGCCGTAACATAACTTTCAAGTGAATTATGGATTATGGGTCTGCGTCGTGGTACTTACAATTAGTCATTTCAAGCGAGAACCATTTTCGATTTCAGAGTTGGACAATACATAAATACAAGTTATGCATTTCTATTGTTGTTTGTTCTCCCAATTAGTTCGTAATTTTAACCATGGATGTGATCATCTCACTTTATTAATTGTAGGAACTATTAAATTTAATATTTAAGAATTATAATATAATAATAATAAAAAATATAAATGTGTCTAATACACATATGAATTTTGCTCAGAAACATGGGAACAAATACTTTAGGTTTTAAATCTGAACGTTATATGATCAAAATCCAAAAAGACTTCAAATCTCCCTTTTTTAAATAACCATATAATTCAAGTATTTACATATAAATTAAAAATTTCAGTTTTCTTCCAATGTGGTGTCCCCTTGTCTCTCAGGTCTCATTAACGGAGGGTTGTGAGGCTGCACTTTTCCTGTGCTGCTTCCTGGTGGTACTATGTGTTGAGCGATATCGGTGGTTAAGACTTGTAAGAATCTCTTGATTTTCTGGTTGTTCATTCGTCAAGATGATTTAGGAATCTTGTTAGATCACTAAGTATGATGTCTGATAAGACAATCAACTTAGATTGTGAATGGGTTGTGCCTCTGTTTAGAAGGGTAGATTATAAACTTGTGGGTGCAGATTAGAACTCTGTGTGATTACAGATTAAAACTCTGTGGGTTTCAGATTAGATCTCTGATTGTGCAGATTAGAACTCTGCGGGTTACAGATCAAATCTCTGTGGGTTTCAGATTAAATCTCTGATTGTGCAGATTAGAACTCTGCGGGTTATAGATTAAAACTCTGCGTGTTTCAGATTAAATCGCTGATTGTGCAGAATAGAACTATGCGGGATTACAGATTAAATCTCTGTGAGGTTCAGATTAAATCTCTGATTGTGCAAATTAGAAATATGCGGGTTACAGATTAAAACCCTGTGGGTTTCAGATTAAAGCTCTGATAGTGCAGATTAGAACTCTGCTAGGTGAGACCATGAAATGTTCTGATTGTTCATTGCATTTGCATGGTTTTATTTTATCTGGCAATCTTACCTCGCCTACCTGTATTAATCTCAGCTGTAGTGAATAGGTGAACTATTCTGCGCATTCTTGTCAGTAGGCGATGACAAATTTTATGACAGTGGACCGATGTGGAGTTGTTTAGAATTGAAATATGAATTTTTGACGTTAAGACTGAACACAGCTGTTCGTTGGCTCGAACAGCAAACAAGGCCATGTCGTGTTTAAAATGAATTAAACAATAGTTTATTCAAACTTATGAAATGTAGAACCTGTTCGGTATCGTCATGTGCACTACAATCGCAACATTCACCAATATATAGCTAAATACTGCAATTGCAGTCGATATCAAACATGGCCATAGTATATATCACTGGGCAATAATGTTGAATATATACGCATTTCCATTACTTACTACAGATGGCATTTGTGGTATTCTTATTTGTATTCAATTCAACAACAGTTTTGACTACAATAACCATAAATTAGTGAAAGGATATTAACTTATAAATTCGTAGCAATAATACGGCACTTAAAATTTTAAGAGGTGCTTTCTTTTTTGTCAACTAAGAATTGATTTTTGGAACCCAAATTGACTAAGGATTATGATAAAAATATCCATTTTTGGACAACTAGCTGAAAGATTTACTTGCTTTACCTTTTCAGAACAATAAAAGGCGCTATCCTCCGGAAGTCCTCAGAATACAGAGATGTAGCGGTGTGTTTCTACGGAGGTCCTCGGAATCCACACAAGGACTCCACTGGCCAAATAATCGATGTTTTGAGGTTTTGAAAGAAGGCGCATACACTCGGCTTAAGGGGTTATTCTCATGTGAGCACTTCGAAAAATCGATTTTTTTTCTTTTTCATATTTCGATAGTAAAACCTATTGGGAATATGCTGTGAAAAATTCAGACCGAAATTCCTAGTATTAAATAAGTTACAACTCATTATCGCCGCCGCGAAAGGTCTGCTGCTGCTACATTTTTATTGTTTTCACCGGTGTTTTTTACCTGCGTACGGAGTTTCTAACGGTCAACTTTAGTATAATACCTACCTGTGTATATGTGGAATAGTGTATATAAAGTTTTGTCGTGAATTGTGAAATTGTATGGTCCAGGCATAGCAGATTTGTGTAAGTATAAATTTTCCACGAGAATTCTGCTCTTGAAACTTTAAACGCGTTTTACTCGAAACGTCATTTTCTAGAACGGCCATGGTCCTAAGAAAAAAACTAATCGACCGATTGCTTTGAAATTTATATATGGGCATTTCTCTGTAAGCTCGTACAGGTCCCATACAAATGCTGTCCTGGCAATTTTTTTTAACATTTGCCAAAAAACTGTGTTCTATTTCGAAGAAAATTAACTACTATTTTAGTTAGATAAGGAGGCCCACTGAATTTATACGTATTTTCCGAGTTATTAGCGATTTTCCAAAAAATCATGACAGGGGACTGTTTGAGGTATTTCAACTTCTCCTTTTCTCTCATTTCTTCTCTCTTTATAGGGTAATTTTTTCATCTTTGCTATCGTAGTCGCTCTGCTTCTCTCTTTTTCTGTAGTAATTCCTCTCGGGATAACTTTTTCTTTTAAGGAGCCATGTCATGTGTTCGATCAGTCTGTGTAAAATAATTTAAGTTTATAAAGAAAAATAATGCGAAGCAATGATGCTTTGATGATTCTTACATTATTAAAACAGACTAGCGGATAAATTTACACAAACAATACATAAAAATTAAAACCAATAAGCAAAATACACAGTCCCCTGTTGTGTAGAACAGTGCCATGCTGCATTTTCAGGCAGGGGACTGTTGCCAGGGGACTGTTTATTTCGGTTAAATTTCACAATATTTACAAAACTGGTGTAAAATAGTTTTTTAAGAACCTACCGATCAATTTAGACATAAATAATAAAACAATATATTATATATAGAGATAATTAAAATAATTAACATAGATATTATTACTTGCCAGAGGACTGTTTGTGGTAGCGGTTCAAACGCGTGTTCACCTTACTAATGACGATCTGACACTAAAAAAAGTGGCGTCTCGCCGCCGCATTCAGCATCGTTGCCAACTTTACAACAATTGCGCTTCGTTTCACTCAAAAAAACGTTTGTAAACATCACAGTTTTTTTTTATTATGGCTTTAACTTTTTGGCAGGGGACTGTTTGGAAATTCTGGGGACAAAGTTTACAGGACTTTACTAAATAAATAAAATACGTAATGAGACCTTGTTTTACGAAAATAACATAATTTAGTTATTTTTCTTTATGATATTAACTGCCAAATGTATGTAGTTTCAATAACTTCTTCGTAAATCTCATTTCTAGGTGGCAATACAGTGATGGGGACAGTCAGGGGACTGTGTTTTTAGAGCTTTTATCACGTCTAGAAAAAAACTTAAAATAGTTACGGTTCTAAAATCAATGGGCCCGTAAAGTTTCGGGGTTAAAGTTTCATTAGGAGTATTTTTTTAAAAAATATTTAAATTACTTTTTGAAAAAATCGTTGAGGACAGCCGATTACGGGCTTACAGAGAATCGCCCATATGTTCTTCTACCCATTAATGGTTATCGCAGGTACCAGAATTGTTTATTTTAGAAATTATGTTCTTACTTTTTTTAAACGATTTTTACCAAAAAAAAACCAAGATTTTCGTAACTTTCTTTTCTACCGTCCGCCATTTTTTTGTTTTTCAATGAAATTGATTAATTCTGGTACCTGCGATAGCGACAGATGTACTGAACAATAATCCATTCGATCTTTTCATTTCAGATAACATGACCAGCCGCTTTTACCATGGCCAGTGACCTGCTTTTTTTTTTTGGTGTCTAGTTTAATTAAAAAAAAACAATATAAACAATGTAAAATTACCAAAAATAACAATTTATTTATATAGTTTAAGATACAAGTAAAAACATATAAAAAAATTAAAATGATTGAATGTTATTGTCTTATAAAAAAAAAATCCTAAAAAAGAGGTAAAATTCATGCGTTCACATGAGAATAACCCCTTAAACTTTAAATAGGAAAAAAGTCCGAACAAGCTGAACTTGTACGGAGACCTTTGTTTCGATATCCTAACCATATCCTGAACGTTTTTGATTTTGTTCCTGAGTTTTCTTAAGTGGGTGATTTCTGGTTTTTGTTCAAACATCTTATAAATTATAATTTTTCGAGAAATGTAGTTCTGAAACAAAGTGGTTTACAAAATTCGGCTTCCCCTAAAAATTTGTTTCACAGAATCATCAGAATAACTGAATTAGTCTGTCTGAACTGAAATTGAGATATTTTTCGATAGACCAACCGTTTTTGAGAATGTTCTCATATGAATCGCATCAGACGCAACTTTCCGCATTTTTTGCTCAAAAACGACCATTTGTGACCACTCGCTTCCATATAAAAAGTAATTGCATTTATTCGATGACGCGCTTATGTCGTACGGTTACCAAAACTAATCTGAAGCTTAGTAATAGCGTGGTACTTTGAATGCTATATTATTTAGTTTTGATGTTAAAAATGTCGGTTTCAAGATATCGGACTTTAAAATGTGAACTTCATGTAAATTTCATAAAAAGTGATGAATGGGGGTTTTCAGGGACAGAAACAAATATAAAATAAATTTGAATTTGAATTTAAAAATTTAGTGTCTCTTTATAAAATTAATACCTCATACTTGGGAACTCATCAGGTACCTTTTACCCTCCTCACGGTCCATCTCCTTGCTATATTGGTACGCTGCAACGATTGAAAGAGGCCAGTGGACCAACTACAACAACTTGGGAAATTGTGAGAGTTAATATCTTTATTAACTTCAATTTCCCCACAAAACGAAATGAACATTTGCAACAAGGAAAGCATGTCGGACAGATTAGTGTCTACATAATTCACAGGAGTGAACAACTAACACCGAAATTTATCCGAAATATAAGGCAACTGGCACAACTGCAACAATTGTCGGACAAAAACTTACGTAAATCAATCGGAAACTTACCTGTACTTCCGTGTCCGTGTTGAACAACTAAATACACTGTACAACACAAAATTAATTAAATCCACTCGCGACAAAACCGGCGACTTCTTCGCAACGTTTAAGCTGACATCCATGTTCTGTCAGGATCTGTCAGCTGCATCATTTATCCGCGATTAATGAAATATTTCAAAAATACAAATTTGAAATACTCACCATAAGTGCGAAATAGAAGGTTGAGCCAAGATGGTGTACTTGTTGCATACAATGTCGATAACGCATTCTAATGGAAATCATCAAAATACCGAACAAATCAAGGTGCAGTGAATTCGGCAAAATACAAACATGATTTACACAAGCATAGAAATATATGCCACCCACAAGGCACAGAACAAGTAAGATTCTTTACATGTGCATGCATAAGGGAATGTTTAGTAGCGGCATTAAGGTATGAATTACGCTTAAAGTAAATCTGGAGGTCAACTTGACTACCTCCAGCCGCCTTAAAAGTGCCTGGGACAGAACAATCTCTTGCTTGCGTTTGTTAGGAAACCACTAGAATCAAGGCTCTTGGTATATTCCATTGAAATTTTGACTCCTTGTAATATTTTTTGGAATTTGGATCGCGTTTTAGACTTAGAAAACTTTTATATATTTAATAACATATATTTATTATATTATATCAGTGTTAAACCAACTTGTTCTAGTTTGATAGAATAGGTTGTTGAATTATCTAATTGTTAAGAGAATTTCATTGAATTGAATTATATCATATTGTAAACTGGGTATTGGTTCGGCAAATGAATTTTAAACCAACGCTCCTTTTTTTGTAATACCCCGCCATCATTGGTGGGATTTTTTTTCTTGATTTGTATGATTTGGTCCCAACAGGGGTAACTGATTTCAAATCTATCGCTAAAATTAATGAATTTAAGATGATGGACTGTTAAAGCCCAAGTTATATGTATGAGCCTTCGTTGTTGCGCGTTTCTATGTTTCTATGTTTTAAATGTTTTTCAAGTTTCATTTTTGAATTTGATATTGCGGGCTTTTCTTTCCGGTAGTTATATTTTAAGGGGTTATACGCTGTTGCGAGGCTAAAAAAAGACGTCCTTTTATGAATTGTTTATAGAAACAGTTTTTCTTTATCAATTACAAGTGATGGTAATTCAAATAGAGCCTACTTTTAAGAATACAATAACGCGTCGATCATGTAAAAATATTAATGTGCACCGCTCCCGTAGATGATGTCCCGAACGACCTCTTAAAAAAGGCGCTTGGCGGTGATCTCCATTTCGGCGGTTTGGATTATCTTAAATCAACAAATATAATGGATTCTTTTAAAGGAAAGATTAATGCAGGTATTGAAAGAAGGAATAATTAAAAAATTTTGATTTTTGACAAAATGGCGTCTATTTGAAAAAAAATTTCCGGTTTTGACTGTAAAAATTTGAGACTGATTGTTTGAGCCATTTCTGAGAAATTGAATTCACCAACTTTGATAATACCGTTTTGAGAAAAACGCGTTTAAAGTTTCAAAAACACTTTGTATAGAGCAAAAAAAAATGTTTTTTTCAACTTACGCTGCCGCTCCGCCCTCCTATTTTCAAACGCTCTGACCAGTGGCGTAGCGTGGGTGGCAGCTGCCCGGGGCGGAAGAAAATTTTGCCGCCCTCTCATTTAGGCATTTCAATTTCAAAGACTGTAATATACAGTAATTCTAAAGAACTTTTCGGCAAGAACAGGCATCATGACAGTTGTTTGAAAAAAAACCGTTTTTTTAAACTCGAACTAAATGGCTTATAACTTGTTTTCCTGCTATACAATCGCTTAATCATGTGTACTTCGTTAGATAATTTAACAATAAAGGTCCAGTTAAAATATGAAGTCAATCGGATGAAAAATGTTCGACTTAAATTAAGCTGGTAATAACCCCTTAATAAACTTTAGTTTGCTTTTTTTTTGTAATTGATTTATATGATGCTAAACTATCATCTAGCGAAATTTGAATTAATTCTCCCGTTTTTTTAGTTTTCGGTCCAGCCCCCTTAAAGAAAGGGATTCCCCGATTTCGGCACAGTATAAGTAATGAATGCTCATTTCGATCGGTCCGAAACAAAAATATGAGATGGTTCAAATATTTACAAGATATTATTATTATGATAGACAGAGTATGGGTCCGTTAGTTGATTTTATAAAAACATTGGTTTTTAGTCAATTTCCGATAGATGAAGCATAAATTAATTAAAATAGGCATTTTAAATTAATAACAAGAACAGAGTCAATATTTTTTTAGAACAACGGCTGCCCGATGAGAATTTACATCGGTTTAAGTACATTGTATCAGCACATTTAATCAAACTGAACGAAACCATCCCCCCTTTGTGCTCAAATCGACTACGCCCATTTTGGGCGAAACGGCAAGCATACAAAAAAGTTACAAAATTCCCAATATTGTCAGAATGTTCACTGCAATTCAATTAAACAAAGTCATGGAATCCAAAGAGCTCCTTTTAAACTGTTGTCACTTAAAATGTTGGCTTAACTCCCACTGTGTGCCATGTGCTTCCTGCACAGATTTTTTCATGAGTTGTCTTCTTTTGTTTTCCTGTTTCCGTTGGGAATTTCAATTTTCAAGTTCTTTGTGCAATTTTCCTGGACAGGCTAGGACAGAATAGGAATTTTTAACTTGTCACAACTGAAATATGCATAGAATTTTTTAATTTTGCCGCATGTTCGTGATGAAATGTTATAAAGCGCTTTAATAATTTAAAAGTATTTTCTTGTTGTTAAATGGGGATTGTGCACAAAAATGTCTAACTTAAGAGGAATTAAAGTCGAACTGTATTGAAATTGAAGGTTTCATTGAAATTCAAAAAGGTTTGTTTTTCTAATTATGAGGAACTGATATGATAATTGATAATACACAATGAGAAATCATAAGCATGAATGTATTATTATTTAAGGTATTTTTATGTAGTTTGACATTGACTTCTTTTTATTTATCTAGGAACTAGACAAAGCGTCTGCACTCTACTGCCTCAAAGACTTCTTTAATACCTTTATAAGCAATCAGATTGTTGATAAACTGTCATAACTTAATTATATATGTAAATCATAGTTAACTTTCTCTAGTTTCAACGACTATTTATTATGAAGCGTTAGACCATGTTAGACACCTGAGACTTTGATTTTGTGATTTCTAAAGGTAAGAAAATATTCCCAGAATTGTTTAATAAAACGTTATCGCAAGAGTAATGGTACATATTATCAAGAAAAAATATCTCACATTGTGAGCAAGCACAATAGCGTAAATCAATCAATTATCTCTGAAAGAATGAGTCATTCAATTACGGAGATCCTACCCGTATTAAATATTTAAAACAAAATTAATTTATTCTTGAAAGGGTCGTAGTAATTCACCCGAAATTGCGGCAACACCATAAATTTCCTAAGAAGCAAGGAGTGGAAAGCGTAGGTATAGGGCCATCAGATTAAAATGGCAAAAGTTCAGCAAGAGGGCTAACTTTCTGCAGGTGAATTAAAATAAACTGGAAAAGAATGCAAAAAGTATCACGATAATGTAAACAAGATACATTTCAATGAGCTTTATCTCCTTAATGCCCCCCAAGTACTATCCGAATTTTCTAAACATCAAGAGATCGTATCTGCGCGATATGAACTTGAATAAGAACAACCATTTGCTGTAAATGAGACTTAATAATGTTGCCCTGTTTTTCGGTACGGGAAATTTCCCTCTGAGGCATTTTAAAACCTTTTATTAGGGTCTTAACGTGGCATGGTTTTAATTGCTATTAAAAAAATTCCATTATGAGTCTTCAACATTTTGAAGGCTCGCATTTCCTAGAATTACAATTTAAGAGGGTGGGTGTAAAAGTCCTTTCAACATTCAGCGTTGTTTAAAAAAATATTAAAAGACTGCAGCAGTTTTCCTTTATACTCTACTTCAGAATATTGCCGCACTCCTCATTTCCTATCCGCGAAACTGTAATTAGTACTGCGAATTAACTATAATATTCAATTCCGTATTTCTTTGACGTACCTACAATAGAAAAATATATTGCAAGTTAATGGTATTCACAGCTTTAGCTTATAGATATTTTAACTAGAAAGCAAATCAGTTTGACTCTTTGGTAAATGAGTTTAAACCAAACACTAGCTGACCCGTGCGAATATTTGGCACTGTATCGGTCAGCTAGTATGTTTAATTGTAAAACATTTTAAAAGTTGATAATTATTGTCAGATGTGATCTTTTTTCCAAGCTTCTTTACTGTTTTGAAAGATATTTCGAGGGCTGCTGAAGGAAGAATAACAGGAATTCCCCCCATTGATGATTGAGATATCATTTTGAAGATTCCCCGCTAATGGCGAAAAATATACTAATAATTTAAAATTATTGTTTTCGTTAAAAAACCTTTATTTTAAAAACCTTAGAAAATGTAATAGGCGTCATCTGTTCAAAATAGATTTAACCAACATACAACAGCTGCCGGTTGGAGTTGTTTATTCTATTGACACATCAGCTACAGCTAGATCACACTTTCCTATAGGATGTAAACAACTCCGACTAACAGCTGTCAGGCATGTTAGTTAAACAGATTGTCAATAGATAGCACCTGTCTTTGAAGAATGTAAAGAAATCGCGGCAAAACAAATTTTAAATTTATTTATCCGTTGTCAAATTTAGTTCTAAAAGTTCCACTAGGAATCCATTCCAAATTCTCAAAACCAATCCGGACGAAAAAAACGCAGCCAATATCGTAAACTTTCTTCAATCAAAATAGGAATTCATTCAATATAATTCGCGTGAATACGAACCGTTTCATGGTGCGTAGCAGTTTGTATAAAGTTTATAAGTCTTTTTCTACGCTGGAAATGAAATTCAAATAGGAAGAGAATTCGGAAATTATTTGCAATTCTCTTCTTGTTCGCAAATTATGAAAAAATGTTGTTTTTCTACTTTTTAATTTTTACTCAAAAATGTCCATGAACTTGTGCATTTGTTTTTATGTTGCGCTACGCTGGAAACTAGTCACTGGTGCTGTATCATAACGGAGGCATAACTTCTCCTCCAAGGTCTTAACTTTTTGCCCTGCATAGAGCTGCACAGTGTACACATCTCTCAGTCTTCAGAAAATTTTGGCTGCAACAATTTAATTACTAAAAACAACTGTGCTTTTCACCACAAAACACAGCGACACTAATGAGTTAGTTCAAGTAACGGCGCTCGAACATTTTTGGGGAAACATTATTTACGAAATCCCTTAATTCAGAAAGGCCGGGAGTGGCCCACAGTGTGGTTGTAAAGCTGCCCAGAATATCTCCCCTTTTATAGGTTTCTTTGAGAACTTTTTTAATAATTCAGCTACATAGCGGACAGTAATTGACCAGGAAGATTTTTTGTTTCCTTTCATTTCGTGACTAAGACATTTTCCACTTTCTGCCGTAACCGTTACGGTCCCAGGAAATTTTATGGTGTCACGGAAAAGTACTTGTCCTCAGCTGCTCAGAAAAGAGATTTAATTGACGGTATTTTGGGCTTAGCTTTGTCCGCTTCAACTTGACAAATTGGGATACTCATATCTAACGAAGAAGTTTTAAACGCAAAGAAGTCCTTAGCAGAGGGTTGCCTGAATTAAGCATGACAAATTGATTAGAAGGTCAAAATTCTGCGGGAAGGCTGAGTCTGAGAGTGATTTAGCAGCATGAAATTTGTGCAACGATCCATGTAATTGGGGAAAATTTCGTCGTCCCCTTTTTAGAAAGAAAGAAATGGCATAAATTAGCGAATGGCTAAATTAAGCCGAATGCAAATCCTTTACGACAGATCAAGAAGAAAAGCCCAGCATTCGTTAATTTTACAAATTGCCTCTAAAATAGATTTCTCCATACAGTAAAAAATACGTGGAAATTTACACAGGTATTTTACAATATCTATATAGTAAAATCTCTAACATAAAAATGTATAACTATGTATCTTACATTGTAATAGTGAAGTTGCATTGATTTTGGAACAAAATTCAAAGCAAAGGTACCAACACTGCCAATGGAATTTTACACAAAGGCGACTACAAGTATATGCTACGCTTATTGCCATAATAATACACACCTTATACGGCTCACTTTATAACATTGCCTAATTCCTTTTTCTTCTGTAGAAATATACTCGTACACCCTTACACTGCATTATAAGATGGCTGGCAGCAAGTTAATTTCGTCTTTCAGCTTAAGCGGTTAATATTTAGGTACGCTGATCATGCTCCATTAAGGAAATACCCTGGATAAATATATTAACAAACAGAAAATTACAAAAATTTGCAGAGATGTCGAAACCTTTTCATAAATGAGGGTAAGTGTACTGTTATGTTGCATCTTATAACAAATGAACGGTCTAATATTCCGATCAGTTTGGTGACTGCCTTAGACTAGTAAGTATGGAGTGGGGCGTAGAAGAAAATCATATCACTGTAATAGCACTCCATTAGTGTAGAAAAAGTGCTTCTGAAATTTTGAATTTGTTGAAACCGCTCAAAATATCAAGAAAAATCATTTATCATGCCATAGAACGATTTAATGAAACTTCAGGCAGAGATGATAGAGCAAATTTTGTCGAGGGAATTGAAAATCTCCACAAGATCGATGAGTAGACTCATTCGAGATTATCTTCATATGATGGCTTATCGTCGGTCAACAGCCCACAGACTACACGGTTATAGGAAATAAGATTGGAAAGATGCAAGCGTCTCTTGCTCTGGCACGCAACCAATGGTCATGAAAACATCCTCTTTACCGACGCGAAAATTTATACTGTGAAGCAAGAATATAACAAACAAAATGATAAGGTTTATGCAGCATCATCAGAAGAAGCTAAAAATCGTACCAGAGCGCAACGAGGCAATCATCCAGCTTCTGTGGGGTACATCCCATAAAGTTGTGACAGAATTTACGGCACGACTAGGTACATATGAGTGGTCGGTCTAGTACACGACCTACAACTTTCGTATACGTTTTTTGTAGAAATTGTACGTTCTGATGGTATAGTTCATAAACCAATATGTCAGGCACAATTGCGGCGCTGTGTTATAACATCCAAATTTCGCTCAGTAGTCAACGTGTTACGTTTTCGCGTCAGAATTTGGGAGACATGGAAAATTCATTTTCGAGAAAATACAGTATTTACTGATGTACTTATGTATTATATTACTTGATAGAGCCCCATAAATTTATCCTGGTTTACTTAAATATCTCAATCCTTCTCTGTCAAACACATTCTTCCCCGTTAGTCTACGCCCAGTTGTCTTCTAGTATTAATGGTTTCAAATTAGACTCTCAGTACCGAAATTAAAAACGTTTTCAGATCAAAAACAAATAAAATATTTGTGATCTTTTATTTTACGTACGGGACCTAACAGCTCAGTACTAAGTACGCTGTGCTATCACCTCGGGGTCCCCGTTCGTAGTCCTATCCTTCAGGATAGCAACTGCAGGCTAATGACCCAGCATACCGAACATAAACGGTTAAAGAAACTAAAGCAGAGCCTCGAAGTGGCGTGATATAAGGAATAAATATATTTTATTTTATTTTATTTTATTTTAGAAACATAACGGACTTAACGTCCACTTTATAATTACAAATTTAAACTTAAATTCGAATCGCATCAAGAAATAGCTCACAATTATTCATAATTCAATATCAAATTGTCAATGACATGATATACTTCCTGCCAATTTACAAATCTCAAATCTAAATTCATATCATTAACAAATGCGCATACTCTAGTTAAGAAATTGTTTTTGGTATATTCTGATTTGTAAAAATCTAAATAAAAAATTGGATTTGATCTCATATTTCTCCGCGACACCGTATAACACAATTCATTACGAAGCATGGAACAATCAGTGATACCATTTACTAATTTGTACAGAAATCTCAAATCACATGAGACTCTAAGAGAAGCAAGAGATGGAATATGAGAGAACGTTGATAAATTTGTGTATGTGTGATCAATATAAGGGTCAGGTAAACCAGCCCGTGGCGCTAATCTTCTGAAAAATTTGTGTTGAACTGTTTCGATTTGCTTAATATGAATTTCCGCTATAGGGTACCATATCGGTGACGCGTACATCAGTTTTGGTCTAACTAATAATAAATACAAAGTTCTTAGAGTAGTTGGAGACTTAAACTCTATTGCAGATCTTTTCAAAAAACCTAACATTTGGTAGGCTTTGTTCACAACGTAATTTCTATGCGCATCAAAATTCATTTTGCTATCAAAAATCACTCCAAGATCTCTCATTTCACTTACTTTATCTAATATCACATCATCAAGTTTATAGTCATAACTCAACGGATTTCTACTTCTTGAAAACGTTATGGCTTTGCATTTATTGATGTTAAGAGAAATATCATTTCTTGAGCACCAATCAAATAACTTATCCAAACACGATTGCAATTTTCCGGCATCTTCATCGCAACTTACAGTTCTAAAAATTTTCAGATCATCCGCAAATAACAAACATTCAGCCTCGCCTATGACATAAGAGAGATCATTTATGAAAATATTGAACAAAAGGGGGCCTAAGTGTGAGCCTTGTGGGACTCCTGATAGTACATCAATTCCTCTAGATACGTAGTTCTCATATTTAACATATTGCACTCTATTTATCAAATAGTTGTTGAGCCATTCAAATAATGGCCCAGTGAAACCAAACGATTTTAATTTACTTAACAATGTAGAATGGTTAACAGAGTCAAAGGCTTTACTGAAATCCGTATAAACACTATCCACTTGTACATTGTTTCCCATAGATAGCAGTATTTTTCGCGAATAACAAGCCAAGTTCGATACAATATTCCGGCCTTTACAAAAAGCAAATTGTTTATCAGTTAAAAACGGTTGAACAAAAGTATAAAGCTTACATGTGATAATTGATTCAAATGCTTTGGGAATAGAATTCATGATTGAAATCGGCCTATAGTATGTTACATCGTTTTTAGTGTCGGACTTGTGAATGGGTGTTATAATAGTATATTACGATACAAGGGCGGTAAGTAGCCGATTGCCCACGATGGCGGTCATGCCATCATGGGCACTTGGCTACTTACCGCCCGAGTTACGTATGCTACTTTTCAGCACGAGTGCGGGGTAAGTAGTAGGTACCTTACCGCACATGTTTCCATTCCGCAACTCATAAATTAACCACGGTGCGCTAAGTAGCCGATTGCCCACGATGGCGGTGTTACACGCACGAGCGAAGCGAGTGCGTTAATAGCCATCGTGGGCAATTGGCTACTTACCGCACCGTGATTAATTGATGATTTACCGCATGGAAACCCGTGCGGTAAGGTACCATTTACTCCGCACGTGTGCTGAAAATGGTGTTTTCCATATTGATGGTAAAATATTTTCTTCTAATGATTTGTCGAAAAGAATTTTTAAATAGTGGGCAAACATGAATCTACAATTATTCAACAAAAGTGGTGGAATCCCATCCGGACCCGCGCTACCACGGCTATCAAGGCCTCCTAGTTCGTTACTAATGTCGAATAAAGAAATTTCAATTTCGGTAATCATGCGAGGAGTTTGATCATGAATATCTATATTCACAATATTCGCAGGTTTATAAAATGTCTCAAAATAATCGGCAAACGCATTTGCAATATCATCCCCATTATCACAGACCCGATCATTAAATTGCATAACATTTGGTAATCCCTTGTTCGATTTTCTCATGTTAACATAATTCCAAAAATACTTAGGATTATCATTAACTGCTGCTTCAGGTCTCTCTAAATAAATACTGTAATCTCTTTTAGCTAAGTTTTTGCAATGTTGTCTCAAAAAAGAGAATTGTTGATAAAAGCCTACATTATTTGTTCTTTTGTATTCTCTATGTGCTTGAATCTTTTGTATAATAAAGTCTTTCAACTCTCTGCTGTACCAGTGTTGAAAATTTGACGTATAGCATTTCTTCTTTGGTACTAGTGACTCGATACAAAAATAAAGATGAGAATAAAAACAAAAAACACTATCTTCAAGAGACAGAGTTTTAAAGTCAATTCCGAATAGCCTATCACTTAACATTACTGTGAAATCATGATAATTCAATTTATCAAAATCATACTTCGAATCATTATAATCGAGCTCTTGCGATTTAACATAATTAATATATCTATTTATTTTTCGTACTATCGAAGACAGAATGTTAATATCGTCATTTAAATGATATAATCATTCTGTAAAACTTTGTTCGTATGACAAGTGTGTATGGTCTAAAAACGGGTTTGAGATTAACGTAGAATCGATTTTGCACATTTCAGACAATTAGACATTTTCTCGTATTTAGAAATACAGTTTTTAGATAGATAACTAAGATAGAAATTGTTAACTTCAGACCCACTCTGTCGTTTAATAAGGAATTAACATGCACCAATAAACATTTTTCAATAAACCTTTAGTAGGAGAAATGAAACGCAAAAAGGCAATTACTCTCTGGCCCGAAATCACTGTAATTCTCCCACGGTCTAACATGCCCTGTTTCACTTATGTCCGTGCACGAGGTAGCAAATTGTTAATGATGATCATACGAAAGCCAAAAGCTCCATAAATTGCCTTGAACTCATGTATCAGTAGGAATTTATGGTAAAAGATAAAACTCGAAATGTATTTGAACAGAATGCACGGAGGAAAACACTCTAGTCCTTACGAGCAAGTCGAGTTGGTAATGCTAAATAAGAGGTGTGGCATACGAAAATAAATTTCCGTTTGGCAACGAAGCCCTATAAGTGAATTAAAAAGCACATATCCCACTGCAAACGCCAACGCAAGGGAATATCTGAACTATGCGGACTTCGCTTCCATCAGGCGCGAAAAACAAAATAGAAATTGGAAACTTATCTTAATAGGAATGTTTCTTCCGAAGGGAAACAGTTTTTTCGTGTAAATAATTTTCTTAAAAATGTATGGTGAATAATTAAGACTTGATTCTTTGCTATTGCCAACTTATGTAAATACACAGCAACAATGAATGAGTGTACAGAATTGGAGACGATTTCTTTGAATGTGTATATAAGAAAACACAAAGCTGAGATATCCCAGTAGGAAAGTGAACTAGTACAAAGACTAGTAGAATAACTACTTCCGAAGGAAAGAGTAGTAGTTCTCAGTTGGATACCCTTTATATGGAAACAACTGATTACTTTTGTACAGCGATGTCCTACGACGGAGTCAATTGTTCTCTGCTGCATCACTATTGAAATACTTCGAGAACTAATTCATTTTTAATTATTTTTTGGAAACAGAAAGGCATCATTTTAAGAGGTTGCCAGTTTGAAATCCTAAAAGAGAGACCTTTTTAATTATTTTTTTTAAACCTGTTATATTAATTTCAAAACTTTTTCTTTAGGTTGTTTATATATAATATTATTAGGTATAGAGAGTTGAAGTAAAATATAAAAAATTTGTTAGTTAAAAACACAGGCACTTCATAAAGAATCAATAACAAAATAAAATTATTGAATTATTATTAACATTATTAAATATTAGTTTTTGTTATTATCCTCGATTTTTCTTTTTTTTTCTTCGCACACTTTTTTTAAATGCTTTCCTTTTGTGGCTTGGAAAGCTTCCCTCATGAGCTTCTCTGCATCTTTAATATTGGGATCCGTTTCAATAGCTCCTATGCAAAAAAATATATTACTTACGAATTGAAAAAACTGATTAAATTTCTAATTACTTTTTATGACTTCAAAAATATTAGAAAAGTCTTTAAATCTTTTCTTGCCATGGGTTCCATCCAAGTTGTAGGTTAAAGTGATGTCCTTATTAATCAGATCGTTTATATATAGGAACCTAGTTAATTGTATCATTAAATAAATTTATAACGTACTTATTAAAATTTTTTTTCTTTACATATAAATCGCGATTTTCTGCCCATGTACAATCGTTATAAAATAAATAACTATTTGAACTATAACTAACTAACTCCCCATTAACCGATCTAAACCCTTCTAATTTCGATTCCATAATCATGTGTTCAAACTGAATTCTATTAAAAATCTGTGCTAATATTTTTGACGGTTTCCTTACATAACTTTTTATAATTTGCAAATAATTTTCAAAATCGTACGCTGAAAATGAAGGAAGAACTCCGCAAAATCTAACACTATCTGCTAAATGTAGTAATCCATGAACATTGTGAGTGACACTGTTCTCTCCAAAAATTACCGGAAAATTATGAAAAAATAATTCTAACATGTTTTGAGCAATGCCAATATTTTTTTCGAAGTTTTTAAGACGGGATAATAGCCTACACGAACAGTGAAGCAACAGAAATTCGTAGTTAAAGTTGTCGTGAATTTTTGCTTTTAAAACTGCCACCCCTGTACACATCAAAAATTGCCGCAATTCTGTAGCTTTCCAATTCAAAATCTCATCAAAACTTCTAGGGCAACGAGCAAATTCTTTCGGAATATACGCACATAGTGATTCCAAATGCTTCGATATCATACTTTTTTTTCCTTAGTTACTTTAAAATTGATTTTGTTATTAATCATTCACAAAAGAATTTTGCTTGTTACCCCAAGATCTACCAGATGCATACTATCAAAAGGAACTTGACTAATCATTTCAACGTTAATGCTCTCAAAAGGAGTTTCTTTGTCATGAACACGTTTTTGATGATGAGTCAAGTTCTTCCTATCTTTAAAATCTTTATCAGAAATCAGATCACCAGATTTAAGGCTATAAGTCAGTACACCATTTACTTTCTTAGCAACCTGAGTACATTTAGGACAACCATGAAGGGAAGTATGGCCAACAATTCCGCATACAAAAGCTTTTGCTGGGGCATCACAAACAATACATATTGTTTTAAATTTAATTACTTTATTTTTTACCTGAATTCCGTTTTCTGTAAGATATTTATCTTCATCAACAAATTTGGACAAAAACTGGCCTATGTGATCTGGGTTCTTTTTACCTTAATAAACACCTACGGGAAATATTTTAATATTATTAATATTAGTGACCCGCAGTAAAATTCGCCATAAACTTAGAACTTCTAAATAATGGTAATCCGTCAATATTAATGTCTACAATAACTTCTTCATGTTCAAAAATAGAGCTACAAATTGTTTTAATTGTTTTTCGATTCCAAAGTGAGAGTACACACCAGGCGAAAGCCTATTTACAGTGAGGTTTTCCCTGTTTTGCAAAACTGTCTTAGAACTAAGAGGTACGTCTAAATTTTCTTCCCTTAAAGTACTTAACAATTCATCAAAACATTGTCGGGAAGGCCTATTTCTCAAATAGCATTATTTTAATTTCTCTACTAATCACTTTTTGGCTGCTGGATTTTGAAAAAGAATTGTTTCTATTTCGAAAAAGTAATCATTAGCTGTTTCTAAATTCGCTTGCAAATTTTCCGGTTTATTAATCACGTGACTGCTTAATCTGCTGATGTTTGCCTCTGTTTTTTTTTTATTAGCCTTCTAATATTAAGCTTGTTGCTGCCCCCTCTACTAGACATTTTTTTTAATTATATGTAACAAAAGAACGGGTACTTACATGAAATATAAATGCACAACAAAACACTTTTTTTTATAAACAACACGTGTCTTCTCTCCTGCGATTGCAGGAAATTTTCTCAGCCAGCAATGGCCTTCCCCTTTTTTTGTCTCCGGCGAAAGTTATTCCGAAAATTTTCATGATCATGTGGATTTTCCGTTGATGTCGTTATTCACACTAACTCCTCTTTGCTTTACTTTTGAACCAGTAGTGGAACTAATCCATTTTGGCCTAGTCGTAAGACTATTATTTTTTTATAAGGAATCTGTTTATGGATCGGGATATGTCATGGCACACATTCATATGTATTTCACGAACGCACATTTTCCAGGTCCGATTTCTGCCGTTTACACGAGCAGCTACAATTTCTGCATGGAACCGGTTTTCAGGCACGATTTGTGACTGTCGCATATAGTACGTAGTCATAGTCCGGGAGGCATAAAAAGTTACCCTTATTTGAGAAGAGCATTTTAAAATGCCGCAGGGATGCTACGGCGCTGATGGACCAATTTCGGGAAAACTGCCCACTTCGTGTCCACTTTTGGGATGCAAAAAGGCCGATAAGCATACAGGCTGAATGTGGTACCAAATGAAAGCTTGCTTATCCCTCTATCGAACTGTTGAAGGGTGCAGCCTGATCGGGCTGGACAATTACGAGCCAGCCTCAATTTATGATTTAACTGTCAACGGCTGATTTTATTTCTTTTAAGGATTTGTCCCACACCCTTAGAGCTATTAGTTTCAATTTTTGTTTGTAGTCTCCTTTCCATAATATTCAAGAATTGTAAAAAACATTTCCCCAAATTCCTACTTTAAATGGGTGAAATTAATTTTTTTTTAAATTTAATGGTTTTTCGTCTTTTTCCCGTATGGATGAATTTTATGAAATAAGTTGCCGATTCATTTAACAATACCTTTAATAATGTTTAAACAAAAATTGATATCTGGATGGGCGTAACGCTGGTGTAAAATCCTAATTTTCATTCATAACTATTTTTTTTATAAAAACCCAAGTGTTTCAATTTTGACATCTTTCCTTTTTTACCTATTATATATTTGCATGGGAGATTTCGAGTATAGTTAAACAGATTTGTTCGACATATAAATTTACCATTTTGTACAGTCAATATGGTTTTCATACATACAGTCCAAGTGGCGACTGCAAAAAGTGGAGTCTGCAACGAAATTTTCAGGAAAGGTTTTTTTTGCTAGGAGAAACCTAACTGGCAGGCCCCCCTGTGACTGTGCCCTATCCCATTTCTGGCGTTCGGATGGGGCGATGAACGACAACTTATTTTTTTCTGACATGAGAGGGCATTAGCCTTCATTTGAGCCTTGTTTCATATTTCTACTCCAAGCGGCTTTTTTCAAATCTAAAAAACAAACCCTGAATTTGGGGCTCCTCAGAGTCCTGGTTTTGGAAATTTCTCCATTTTATCGCCCTTTCCCTCTCTTTCCCTAATAAATTAATATGCCCGGATACTTAGCCAGTAGGTACGTATATCCAATGGCCAAATAGCCTGAGGAATGAAATTACGCAGATTGGACGTTAAGGTACGTCGAATGTTGGTACTCAAGTTTAGATTTTTGCATAATGCCTACGATACCGTTAATTCGCAAGAGATGATTGATAAAGAAGGCGACTTTAGTGCGTGAAATGAAAATAGATAGGTATAAATCGATAAAATTTATTACGGATATTTGCTCAATAGTTTTTGTTTTTTGATATGAATTATAGTTGGAAGTATGGACTTTCTGTTTCGAATTATGAATTCAGTATACTTACACCTCAAGATGTAGCTGGCAGGTGGGAGCATCTGAGTGTATCGATTTACATCTCGTGAATTTGGTGTCTCCTAAGGGGTCCATAGGGTTCTCACCTTTGTACGATTCTTTTCTCCATCTTCGTGAACGACATCGGTTATGGATTTTCCTGTAGCTCTCTGCTATTTCTTGGAGATTTAAAATTCTCTAAAGCAGTGAGATAAATTGAGGATCAGGTTACCCTGCGAGAATATATTGACATCCTAAACAAGTGGATCCTTCAGAACAGTTTATATCTGAACACGAACAAATGCCCCGTCATGACGCGTCGTGAGGATCGTACGAAGCAAAAGTATCTATGAGAATGAGTACACAATTGGTACTGAACAGTTAGCTAACACCAAGAATATAAAGGACCTTGAAGTAATTATGGAAGGAAAGAAAGATGAGCTTTTCTGACCACATTGATATAATCATATGCAAGGCCAATAAAGTTCTGGGTTTGTCACCATGTTTAGATGCATTCTCGAGTCTGGCTCTGTGCTACTACTTTAAACCGATGTAGCAATATGTGGTCTAGCATTGTCATGTTGCAGAATTATCATGTCATGTCGTGTCGATTCTCCCATTCAGGTCGTTTTTCTGCAATAGTTCGTTTTAAGCGGACGAGTTGTCATCTGTAGACATCCAAAGTAATTATTTCAGAAGGTTTCAGCTTCCAGTTGTTCATCTTTGAACTTTTTCGGTCTACTTTCACGTTGAGCATTGTCTGAAGTGTCTTTTGCACATAAAATCAGAAAAAGCATGTTCACCGTACGCTTCTACATGTAAAGTAAACGATAACTTGCAGCAGCGTATTTGTTTAAATTATAAAAGTAATACAAAACTTCCCGCAAATGCTGATTACTTGGCACAAAACTATCCATTTTCAAACGACCCAAAATAAATGTTGTGATTAGTTTAACTGATTGACAGATAGTGCATTCTGACATTGTCATTAAGACCTGTCAAATGGGTACATCTTAAGCCGGTTCACACGAAGGAGTTACGCTATCTATTAGGAAAAGGGAACTTCCTTTTTTCATGCCAAATAATAACTTGGTTATGTTATATTAAACCTGTGGCGGACTATCTAAATTACTCTAAAAACCGAGCAGAGATAAGATGTCTATCGCAAAAGTATAATTGTGAATTTTATGTATTAACGAATATGCGCAAAAGTAACGTGAGACACCTCGGCCACACACACCAATAGTAAATTCAAATAAAGTTTAATTGTGTGAACATGTTTGCTTTAGGATTCATAGAAGGTCGCTATGACTACTGTAAATTATACTCGAAATTCACTGTAAACTAACGAGAGAGAGAAGTAGGATTTTGATTGTAAATTTTGATACGAGTAGGTTTGAGGAGAGGAAATAAAATTTAAATAGAAAATATGTCAGTTCACAATAAGGAGTTATATAGGCAAGGTCGTGTAATAAAGTTTAAACGAAAAGTAGTGAGTTTCATTTTTTTTGTATGAAAGAAGTCAAAAAGTTTCCAGGTGCAAGAAATATCCTGCTGCTTCCATCAAGAATTGTGGGGATATCAAGAAGAGCTTAACGCACCAACCTCATCATCAAATCATCTTCTTCACACCACCCCACAAAGCCATCTGGAGTTTATCAAATTTGACACTATATTTGAAACAACGACGCAAAAAAACCAGTTGTTCCAGCTTTCATGAAAAGCTAGAAATTTTGTCCCCTATATTAAAACCACCATTTTTAAGTTGTAAAACCAGACACTATATTGGAAGTCAATGACCACAATAACCTCTTTGTCTGTTGTGCCCTCTTTAGTGTTTTGAATTTTGAGTCTGCTTGTTATTTTTTAGAATCCGTCTCC
Source organism: Neoitamus cyanurus (assembly GCA_947538895.1). Lineage (NCBI taxonomy): Eukaryota > Metazoa > Arthropoda > Insecta > Diptera > Asilidae > Neoitamus > Neoitamus cyanurus. Next base: position 34,450,809 of record OX384541.1, on the reverse strand, counting down.
ACATTTGAAAACAACGATCCCACAAGCCCGCATGGGAAATTCTAGAGAAGTTTAGTATTTTTCATCGCTTGGCTTGAATACCGTTATCTTGAATTCGCACCATTTTGGAAATCAGGACGCTCAAAACATATAGGTACGAAATATTCGACTAATTCGTGTCAAAGAAAAGTCTCCGACCACTCTCTGTAGCGGATAAAAAAAAGACTGTGCCAAATTTATAGTTTTCTTTCATTTAGTTCCCGAAACTCACACAGAGTTTCTTGGCTTCTACACTTTGCTTGCGTGATTTATATTAAAAAAAGTATAGGAATCTAAAAATCGTACTTTTCACTCTTTTTATAATTTAAAAGATATTTAGAGCAGCACTAAATGATCCATTTTTTGCAATTTTGCATACAATGAACATGTGCATCCGCCATGTTGATGTATAATTTTCCAAAGCAGCCGGGAAACTCCATAACGCCACTGCTAATAAAAAACCAACAGACAAATCATATTAGCAAAAAGCTTTGTTGTCCTTTCAGCAGCAGATTGTAATTGAAAATTTAAAGCTCGGAAATGACAACCACCCCGGGTGCCAGAGCTTGTCAAAATAAACCAATATTATTTCATTTTATCACGAACGCGTTCCATTAATCCCGCCTCGAACCCTAAGTGGATTAGCTCACCTCATTTGCAGCTTTTTTCATATAGTCGTGGGCTCCGCTGCCATGTCCCATATTATACGCCGCCTACTGAAGGATCCCAATGACTCTGAGGAAAATAACATTTTATAACCTTGTTCCATGCAAACATTTCCTGCTTATGAAAATTTTACTTGGGCATTTGGCATGCCTTGACATGAACTTTTCGCCTGCGGGGCTTTCCGCCGAGATAATAGGCTTAAGATCGTTTTTCTTTCAGGATAACGAAATCGGTAGAACTTGAACAGGATGAAGAGGATTAATTCCGGGACATACACATACATACGTACCTGGAGTAGAACTATTTATTGGTTGGAAAAATTGTTAAAAAAGTTTTCGGGTAATAAACTGAGGAAGAAAAAAAATTAATGCTTGCAGGAAATCGCAGCTATAGGTATGTGGAAAATCGCATGTGACCTTTCTTAGATATTCGACCAAAGGAAACTTATCAGCTTTTTTTAGCGTTCTTTGGAGAAAGTTTTTGGTGTTTTACTTCAATTGTTTCCTCGTTAAGTGGAACGCCTCGAGGCGCTGCAGAATTTTATTGTAGCACTGATCTATTATTGTTCACTCGGAATGCTCTCTCCTTTAAGAGTTCGCACCAGAGCAAGCACAAAAAATTCTTAAAAGTGCGAAATGCAGCAGAGACAAAAGTAAGATGTAATGGAAACACTTCTGGGGCTATGCTGTAACTCTCCTGCCCGTAGGGGGATAAACGAGCAGAAGCTTGATTCGCGTTTAGACACAGTCGGGAAGTGCAAAGGTAAAAAACTACGTTTTATGGTCAGTAAAGCTTTGGATGGATTACTTTCATTCAGCCTAACACCCACACATTTCGGAGGTCACACCCAGCCAACATTACCAGGGGCTATTTCATGTTAATGTCGGGTGAGGAAAGAATTCATGCCGAGCCCTGACCTACTGGAACACCCATTACTTCGACGAATTTGTGTGAACTGCTCGTGAAGTTTACCCCTACAGCAAGTGTACCTGTATAGTTAGAGCTAAAGTAAAGTTAGTATCAGATGTAACTTATAACTAGTTGTAAGGCTGCTCCGGAACCCTTCCAGTGGCAGTGCTTCCACAAAGCCGCGATAGTCGTCATTACACGTAATTACGAACAAAATAATATTAATGACATCTTTACGCTCTGGCACCTACCCAGATAAGTTGCCATAAATTCTGCACTCTCCCCCTGAAATTTCCCGCATTAAGAACACAAACTTCGGAAGGAGTCTTTAAAAGACGTGAGGGTATTCGGGAGTTGAAGGCCTAATTGAAAGTTAAATGAGCCTCTGGAGCTTCCATCAATGATAAGAGTTTATGACGCTTATGGGGGAGGGCTTTCAATTCATCTTCTTAAATTTGTAATTAAATTGTGAAATCCAAGCTGGAGGCTTTGCCCTCAGACTTTAATGAAACCAATGATGTAGCGTGCCACGGGGGCGAACAAGTGAAATTGTGTGATACTATCTCTCCTCTTTCTAACTAGGGGAGTAGTTCGCTGTTGTGTCAGGACTTACTTATGGTTGTTTTTTTCCAGGAGCACGAATCGAGTTTCATATCTGAGCAGTCAAAGTTTTTGAAAACAGTGGGAATCAGCTTAATCGTGTGTGAACACGGATCTGATATCTAATGTTATTTTTTTGCAACAACACAAGACAATATTTCAAGTAGGTAAAATAGCCTTTCATCAACACTTTTGGATTGGGGTGTATGTTTTTAAGTCCTAACATCTCAATCAGTGTGCACACGTTTTGTTGAGATAAAAAAATCATTTAATAACTTAATGGGTTTTTTGTAGTCTTTGATTATTATATGCAATTAAAAGTTGTCAATCCACATTATTTATCCTACGTTTCGTTATTTTATTTTTTTTTGATTGTGATTAACAAGGTATGTTAAGAATTATTTGAAAATAAGGCAATTCCCTTAATATTATGGATGCGAAAGTTGGGATATTTGTTACTTAATCGCACCTAAACGGTTGCTTCGATTAACTTCAATTTTACCAAGAGGGTATCACAGATATAACAGATATGCTATTTGTTATTTTAGTAACGTATAAGTTTTCAGACGGCGACCCAAACCCCTGTGAAGTTAGCTCCGCTTCTCTCGGAAATTTTTTGTATTTATAAATTGAATTGCAAAAAACTAATATACTAATACCTTTTTCATCGAAGTTTTGATTGCAGAAACCTTTTAAAATTTTGAGCAGCTACCCAAAACTCAGATTTTATTATTTTCAGTTTGCAACAAATGCGGCCCTTCGTAAATTCATTATATCGTTCATAACTAATGTAATTATTTCTTTAATGGAGTAATGGATACAGAATTTTTCAGTATCTTTCTCAGAAGGCTCCGAAGTACATTGATCAGAATCAAACAAAAATGTGGTTGCAAATTTTGTGTAAAACTTGCAAAATTTTTATATGCTCATAACTTTGCGAAATCGCCGGAAGGATTGCTTATCCTATCAGGAACTCTAGTACTCCTCCTTTACTATAGACGTATGCAGTCAGAACTTTTTTTTTCAAGAAAGCTGTTCTGCGTGAAGTTTGCACTCCAAAGCGATTTTTGCGATTTTATAGCTTAATTCGCCGGAATTCTTCTAAATTTCTATCTAGAACTCTGGAACTATGTGAAATCTACCGGGAGCTTCCGAAAAAAATTTCAATTTTCGAAAGAAGTGGCATTAACTTCACACGGGTCGGACAAAACCAAAAATGGTTACCGAAAAAGTTTAACTTCAAGGGATTGCAATGAAACTTGGAAAACTTTGGAAATTAAAAATGGTTGGTCCAATATGGCACCCATAAAGTTTCAATTTAAAAGAATTGCTGCGAAAACGGGCATTTTATGTTTTCAGGTTCGCTGATTACAAGACTATCTAATACGGCGACCAAAAATTCTTAACTTGTACAGATTTTCATGTAAAGGATTTTATAGGGGTTTTTTGGTTATGGTTATGGCTGGTTTTAAACCTGTTTTCGAACTTCAAGATGGCCGCCGAAAGTTAGAAACGTAAATGAATTTTCATGAAATTAAGTTCTTAGGGTCCATGGTTTCGATAACTCCTTTTCTCTAAGAAGATAGAATATTGTGTTGAGCACGATTTAGGTTTCTTTTGACCATGGGGCCGCGGCGGTGTAAATGCTGTTTTTAACTTTTTATCATTTGGTTAAAAAAAACTTCAAAATTCAAAAGAAAGTAGGTCAAGTCCTAATATATAACTGTGGGGGACTGAGCAGTCAATCGCCACCCAATGTGCTGTCTTCAGTTGGTTTATATCGCTGGGTATAATAACCTTACTTCTTATCGCTTGCCCATTTACCAATCAAAGGCGTTATATTTATTATAAATAATCTTTTATTTCACTGTTTTGTTGCGACAGCGTTGCGATCATTTAGATCAGCACCAATTTTCTGGACTGTCCTGTAGTTATTAAGCATCTTGAAAAGATTCAACAGTTTTAAAGATTTTTAAATCATCATCGCATATGCTAAAATGTGAGTATTACGGAGTAAGGGAAGCAAATCTTTGATAAACATGACAAAAAGTAATGGCCCAAGGTGAGTACCCGGTGGAACTTCGGACAAAACGGATATGGGGTCAGAATACGTAGACGAAAATTTAACGTTGAAGGACCGGTTATTAATATATGACTGAACCTATAGAACAAGATCTTTGGGAAAACCAAGTCGGAGCAGTTTAAAAATAAGCACGTTATGGGAAAGCTTGTAAAATGTTTTACTGAAATCAGTAAAAACACAGTCGACTTGTCTAACGATGATGCCACCTAGTGTCAAGTCTCGGAACTTTCCACCACATGTAGTATTACTGTTGATGAATTAATAAACAATTGCAATGCAATTTATACAAAATTGTTAATATAGTTAAGAATAGAATTACTGTCACCATTACCGTCATAATAAAAGTTATTATCAATGAAACTTCAAACAATGTCCTAATTTAAAATTCTCTCTCATATAGTAGCTAGAGCATTGTGAGTTTCAAAACCATTTAGCTTAAAAGAAAAATGCAGAATTTGTCTCAGTGACACTTATATTTATTTTTAACTTTAAAACATAATTTTTATCCAGGAAAATCTTCATACATTGTACTGCAGAGAAAATCTTTGAGTTTTGCCTTGTTCCCTACAGTACTTTTATCATATCAATAAATGCCCCTGAAGTCGTTAAATCCGCTTCGTGTTTTCATCAAAAAAATTTTAGTTGTATCGTAAGATGTGCGTCAAAACTGATTTGTACCTGGTAGCTGAAAAGCTCGGCATAATGTATAATGTATGTGTACGTGCCAAGGAAGGGAGGAACATATTTTGTATACATGAAGTGCTTGAAAGGTCTTTGATGGCGCTACAATTCGGAGTGGTGGCAAGCACAAATCAAAGCAAGAAGACTGCGAACAAGAAAGAGGTTAGAAAGTAAACCTTTTATCTAAATCGATTGTTTTTCCTTCTTACAATCCCTTGAAGTTATCCGTTTGAAATTAAACCTTCCGGAAGACAATTTCACTTGGACTTGTTAGGGTGGGTTTTTTATTCCATTTTTTTTCTTTTCTGGAAGACAATTTCAGTCGTGAAAGTTAACGTTTGAGTGGCAGCAAGCACGGCTGGCTTGAAGGCGTCGGGGGTGCTTTATAGAAAAAAGTCTCCTTTGGGAGTTATAAATCAATTCGTAGGAGGACTGTTGCCTCAGTAAAGAGAACCCTGATTTAGCACGACAGTTGAAAAGTTGAAAAGGGGACAAATAGATTTGTACAAGGAATTTCCTCTGCTGACAGTTATTAGAAAATGTGAGCAGTTCTGATGGCGGACCTTTCCGGCCCACGCTGCAGGCGTGGGAAGCGAACCGAAGTGGGAGTAAACAGTGGAAATTATCATGTTAACGAAAAATTTACCAGGAGTTAGGCACTAACGAGAAAATTAATTCAAAGATGCTGAGGGAAATTAATTATTCAAACGTTGATTTGTACGCATCCCTGGGTTTCGGGCCTAAAAGCTTTAGCAGCACTTACCAAGGTAAAGCCGGTTAATTAATAGTTATTATTAATAGCTCAGTGCTACCCCCGCCGCAGCGAAAATCCCACTGTGTGGTGTTTTCTCTACGTGGCTCCACAATAAATCTTAAATATTAATTTCAATTAAGAGCATTTTCTCGTTCCAACTGAGCCGATGATTCGACACAAATGAGCGAGTTAAACCCGTGAACCGTCGACTCACCGCAATAGTTGGGGTTCTTATTATCTTCCAAGTTCCAAGTTTTAATGTCTCCGCCAAAGTTGAGCAGATATAGAAGACGTTAAAGTAGTGCCCCATTTGTGTTCAAAATGCTGTAAAAATTCATCCGGTAGGTAGAGCTCGGCGCGGCCCCATTCAATTTGAGAAGTCCCCCCGGTTCTGCTATTAAGGAAACAGAGGGAGTACTGAACAACTAGTCATAAAACTTTCCACGTGGGAATGCTGCTATAACCTTTAGGGGAAATTCTTAAAATAGAGAGGATATAGCTAAGCCAGTAAAGTTGTTCCTTTACGAGTGCACTGTACAGATTATGGTAAAGGAATCTATAGAACAGCGCTTAGTAGGTTTTATTGATTTTGAAAAGAATTTGCTCCTCCTGTCTTAGACAGAAACTTTATTCACTTTGAAAATTTAAACAAGAAAATCCACTGTGCTGGAATTGAAGTAATTTTCTGGGTTAAGTTTAGATGAAGGTATTACATGAAGCTCCTCTTGATCTCGTAACCATTCCATGACTTTTTGAAGTGGCAAAGAGAACCAACTTTACATGATAGAAATTTAATCATTTATTTACACTGTATACATTTTACGAGTGGTGAAATTTCTTTTTTACATTAGAGTCAATCCCACTTATGATATATTTTTCTTATTCTATAAATATGATACATGACTACGTGTCAAAATTGAACAAAACAGAAGTAGCTCTAAAGTCCCAAGTATAGGTATATAGGTATACTTAATGTATAAAATGCAAGGACGATTGAATCAGTTCCTTCACATTTAAGCATTTGACCTGTCACACAGTAGATGTTAATGGTAATTTTCATCCAATTGCGTTTTAGCAGCTGTAGTGTTAGTGTGCCCTCAAAATTTATTTATAACAAAAAAGGCAAACAGAGAACTCATTTCAAGATATGGGTATTCTTCTTATTCCCTACCCTAAGTTTTCGGCGTTGAGGGGAGAATGTTCTTTCTTGGTCAACAAATATAAATTTGTTAAGAAATCTTCCACTCATTCATATTAACACATTTTCTTCCACCTTGCCTGACAGTGTTATCGTGTTGTCTGGGGTTCCACAAGGTAGCCATCTTCATTAATGATTTGTTCCCTCTAATTCAAAATGCACATATCTTAGCTTACGCTGATGACCTTTAGATTTTTAGTGCGATCGAATCCTTACAAAATGCCTATAGACTGCAAGAGGACCTTATTAAGTTCTCTGAATGGTGCTCCAAAAATCATATGAAGCTGAATATTGGAAAATGAAACCTGATTTCGTTTAGTAGGAAGAGTTCCCCTTTGGATCATCCCTACAAGATTGACGATCTTCCTTTGTCTCGACACGCGTTATTGACCTTGGCGTCAATATTGACACAAAATTTAATATTGGAGTTCATATTAATAACATTATAAATCGGGCTAATTCAACGCTTGGTTTTATTAAGCGCTGGTCTAGGGATCTAGCTGACCCTTATCTCCTCAAGATTCTGTTCTGCGCTTTCGTACGTCCTATATTGGAATACGCGTCAATAGTGTGGATGCCTCATTATCAAGTCAACATCGACCGCATTGAGGCAGTACAAAAGCGGTTCCCACGCTTTGCCCTGCGAGATCTAGCCTGGATGATCCCTGTAATCTTCCTCCTTACAAGAACAGATTAAAGCTCTTAGATTTGACGTCTCTCTTTAAACGCAGAGAGGTAGCAAGTGTTATATGTATAAGACAATATCTTCAATTTTATGCAGGAATTGTGGATTTTAAATAAACAACTGCGTTGCTCTGAAAACAAAGATTTTTATTTTATTAGAGCCTGTACACAAACAATGCTACACTTTTTAGCTTTTAATTACACCTATCCTACCTGAAAACAAAGAAACGACATTTAAAGTCTATTTCTTAGATTCTCAATTCCTTTTGTACAATCCTTTATAATTTTACGACAAATCAAAATGTGCAAGTTCACGGTGAGTTGACAGATGACATCGATCTCTCAACTTCCAACCGCCAACCACGCCATCACTTGTAGCGTAGTAATAAGGAACTAAAACCTGCGCGGTATAATTTAAATTGAAGAAACTTCATATGTTTCTTTACATATGTATGCATGATATCTTTACTGGCGCGATAAATTCACCCAATCTTTTGAACCTTATTAATATCAACTCGCATCCTCGCTTGACTAGAGGACAACATTTTCTATACTCTAATTATCACAGGACCAATTATGGATCTTTTGAACCAGTATCTACCATGTCTAGAAATTATAATTCTTCCTTTTTTTTAATCGACTTCAATCGTAGTCGAGTAGCGTTGAAAAAAAGATTATTTGTAAATTAGTAGAATTTTTGTTAAAACTTTTCTTAAAATTTTTATTATTTTATTTAAATGTCAGATGGTCTGTGTACTTGTTGATGATGATAAATAAATAAACACTTAAAGCGTGGGAGCCGCTGGCGTAATATGTGAACTAGAGATAAAGTATCGGGCCCGTCTAAAAGCATTTTTATATATTATGTATTTACTCTTTTATAGCAAGTGGCACAATGTTTAATGTTTATATAGTTGGAAATTGTCACTATGCAGAATTTTCTATGTCATTTTGCTTTCTCAACATATTTTGCAGATGTAAGGATAACATTAGGTAGTTCCCTGGTATATGTCTATTGATAGTCCAGTCAAAATAGCCGAAGAAAAGTTGAAACTGCGGAAAAATTCGCATAGAGTTGAAAATTGGAACAGACCTTAAATACGTCATTACAAATCAAAAGTCCCCACTGATTCAGCTTGAGCCAAAAATTTTATTCAACGTCAAAGGTCAACAATATCGGTTTTTCGCATATATTTCGTAAACGGTACATGTTATCGTAAAAATAGTATGTATAGTAGTAATGTAAAAGTTGTAGATCTTGCAATTGTTTATAAAAATGGTTGATATATGTAAGTTTTTTTAAAACTCACCATTCCTGAGATATCGCGATTTCAATAATCGAAAATACTAATATGCACTCATATGCCCTCCCCGCGGTCAACCGTTGCAGTTACGACAAAAGTCATTATAGGCAAACTTGTTACGGCAAAAGTCGTAATAAGCAAAGTTATTGTGCTCGAAGCGCTCTCTACGCTGGTACTATCACTTTTGTCGTAGCTTTAATGGAATTGAAAAATTGAAAAACAATTTAATCATACCCGGTCTGGATGGATCTAGAAATATCGATGTGACGATATGCACCCGTTCTTCATATGGTGAATTGAATCTATTAATTACATTACATTTAGATAGGAGGAAGGTCTACGACCATGGGGTTAGAAAATTAAAATGAAATAGAAGTCGATTTGGATGGATTTAGCTTAAGAGCATTATGTTTGGACCACAGGGATATTTTGTCGAGGTCATAGTTTATGCGATCAACATAATCTATGGTGCAACTGATTGTGAGGTACAGCTGCATATTATCAGCATATAGATGAAATTTAACACTATTTACAACATCACATATGCAAGTCTTTTTGGTATAGTGAAAAGAGGAAAGGTCCCATTTTGGACCCTTGCGGTACTCCTCGGGTTACCTCTAGTGACGTATCAGACAAGTCGTTATGTACCCGTTGGAAGCAGTCAAAGAGGAATGACTTCATTAAGTGGATGGAGAAGTTAGAAAAATAGAACTATAAAAGGGTTTTGTGAAGAAGAGTTTCATGGCTCATACTTTGTCTCCTCGGCACCTAAAAAAGAAGAAAGGCAAACATAAATATGTAATGCATTCAATATGAGATTATTATAATACTTACCTATGAAATGAACTCCACCGAAGTATCCAATTTGATTAGGTTCCTGGGTGGAACCACCCACACCACCCACTGCAAATCACTGGAATGCTGAAATAAATAAAAACAGTTAAATTAAACTCAAGCATAAATAAATGAATTTAATGCAAATAAAAGCTATGGAAAAAAAAGGTAAACAAACTTACCGGCAAATCAAGCGGCCCATGAAGGAGGCTCAGGAATCTCCTGCCAGGCGCTTGAATTACAAAGCACACACAAGGAATTAATTCAACTTGTGCGTGCGCTGAAAATAAAAAATATGAATTAAAAGGCAAAATACAACGACTTACCTGAAATAATCCCTTTGAAACACTCACTGGCACTGAAACTCGCAACTGTCAAATATGAATTCATTCGCGCACCTCAAACTAACAATTTCCCCAAAGGCAGCGATGGTCAAACTTATGTTTTGCGCCATGGGGAATTCGCCTGAGGTGAAATAATTTGAATTCAAGGTACGCATAAATAATTAATTAAACATAACCACACTCTGTAAGAGTAAAGAGTGCAGAAAATGCAAGAAAGAGACATTATTTTTTGGAAGATCCTTCCAGGGTCCACTAAGGGTATTGCCAAGTGGGAATTACTACAAGTAAAAACTTTGAAAATTACAAGTGGGATTTTAATGAATTTAAATTATCAATACCCCGAAATGTGATATTAAATAGTTAAAATAAGGATGAGAAAGGCTTAATAAAGCAAAATATATAAAAAAGTAAAATAAAAATTGCTGATGCCGTCAACGAAATTGTGGACAATAAACAATGCCAGGATCCACTTTCGAAGCCGGCAAATGTAACTATGGCAGACCCTGCTACATTGGAAATTTGAGCTTTATAAGCCGGTCGCTGAGTCTAGACACTCTCTCTTCTTTCGCGACCATAGAGTGAAAAGGTAGTTTGCATGATCTTAGGATTGAACTAAACCACCTAGAGTGCTCAACTGGTTCGGTACGGTGTTGGTGCATGGCATTTCGGCGGCAATTTAGGACTTAGAGAAATTTTGGACATTATTAGACTTAGAATTTTTTTATAAGTAGAATTTGTGAATTTTGAATTTAGAATTTTAGTAGAAATAACAAATGAATTAAAAATTTTTAGTGCATGTGCATGAAAGAATTGTTTAGTTTTTTTTGAAAATTAATTTGAAATTATAATCTGTTAAAAATAATATATAGCAATTGACTTTCAAATAAAGGATTTTGTTTTGTAGTGAAATCGAATGATTTTATTTTTTATTTTTTAATCCCGGCATAAACATTTGGTCCTTCGAGCCGGATTAATTCGATCACTACAGAATAAAGTGCCGTTGTTTGAAGTTGAAAATTGCTTACACGTGGTCAAAGGTTAGCGGTACCAAGCCAAAGTATTTTTGTGCATCAAGTGCACCATGGCTCCTCTTCCTAAATTGGAATCGCTACTAATTACGCAAGAATTAGCTGCGCAAAAATTAGAAAGGGCCTTCGAAAATTATAAGAAGGTCAAAAAAGACACTAGAAGTACAGGATACTTGCAAAACCTGACTGATCGATTCACAAAGGATTGGGAAGAAGTTGACCAGCGTGACACACAAATTCGTGAATTAATAATTAATTCACGGAGGACGTGCGACGATCCGTATATTATTAATGACCGATATTCAGAATTGCAGACGAAATTTTGGGCATTTTTAGGCGAATTAGCTGATGAGCTGCTAGCAAATAGTCAAATTGAAACTACTGTAGCGGTACCTGGAACAACAGTTGTGCATACAACCAATTCAGGAAACGCACTTCCAAAAGTTAATCTACCCAAATTTAATGGAGATTACAATGAGTGGCGTTCATTTCACGACTATTTTGTGTCGTTGATACACAGCAACAATCAGCTACAACCTGTTCGCAAATTGCACTATTTAAAGGAATGCTTAGTAGGTGAAGCTGCAAGTTTGCTAAAAAATATTCCCATCACCGACAATAATTACGAGCAAGCTTGGGAACGATTACAAGCCCGCTACGAGAATAAAAGGCTGCTAATTAATACTCAATTAAAGCGGTTACTTGAGCAACCTAAAATAAATGCTGAAAGCAGTAATAACTTGAAAATGTTAATAGACACTACTGAAGGCTGCCTACAGCAACTAGAATCATTAGGCCAAAATGTAGCAGCGTGGGATACGCTTCTGATTTATATAATCACGCAAAAATTACCACTGCAAACGGTAAGACTATGGGAAGAAGAGTTAAAGGGAACACAAACTTCGCCAGCATTTAAAACATTTAAAACATTCCTGCTAACAAGACACAAGGTCTTGGAATCCATTGCGCATACAACGGAAAGTAATCACCGAAAGGATTCGACCAGCAAATCTAAGTCTACGCAATCCTATTATGCTGCAGAAAACGCGAAATGTCCAGCATGCGAAAATAAACATTACGTTGGAAAATGCACCAAATTTTTAAAAATGACCATTTCTCAGCGCCGAGATATAATTAAGTCTTCCGGAAGATGCTTTACATGTTTCTCGAGTAAACATGCCCATCAACAGTGCAAGCAATCATGCTCTAAGTGCCACAAGGCACATCACTCTTTGCTGCACTTTTCGGAAAATGCACAATCGAACCAGAGAAAGGAGCCAGCTTGTGCTGCATTTGTTGAAAAGCAAATGCAGGACTCTACGAGTAGTAGAACAAAAATTAATTCGCTAGACCAAAACGAGGAGGATAAAATCAATCCTACTACATCATTTTTATCTACGCGAACTCACAATGCCCTTTTAGCGACAGCGTTAATCAGGGTTCCTGACCGTAACGGCCAATTAATTACCTTGCGATGTTTAGTGGATCCAGGGTCGCAGTCTTCCTTCATTACAGAAGAGGCTTGTAAAAGGCTGCAACTTAAATTATACAACACATCCGTTGTTGTCAAGGGCCTAAATACGAATCAGACAGCACACACTAAAAAACAAGTAACTTTAGATTTATACTCACGAGTAAGTGAACAATTTATAGTTACCTCTGATATGCTGGTCTTAAAACAAATCACAGATTTTCTACCAGCCAAAATTATGATGCGCGAAAATTGGAGCCATCTTAGAGGATTAGTATTAGCAGATCCAACATATTGGAAGCCCAATACGATTCATGTGCTACTCGGGGCAGATGTATATGCCTCCATTATCCAAGATGGGATTAGACGGGGCCAAGAATCCGAACCAATTGCCATGAGGACAAAACTTGGTTGGATTATATTGGGTAATGCAGCTAGTACCACCTCTGCTAAAATTTCCTCATTCACTGTAGTAACCAGTGTGGAAAATAACTTAGATGAGCAGCTTAAAAAATTCTGGGAACAGGAAGAGCTTCCCAGTAAGTTACTGCTTTCATCAGAGGATCAAAAATGTCAGGAATTATATCGAGACACGTATAAACGATTACCTAATGGACAATATTGTGTCAAATTGCCGTTTAAAAACGACAGTCCTCCTGACTTAGGAGAATCGAGACACCTTGCCCTACGACGTCTTGGTTCTCTACAAAAAAAATTAAATATAAATAATCAAATTAAAAATGATTATTCAAAATGCCTACAAGAATATGTAGACTTGGACCACATGGAAAGGGTCGACGTACCTGTGCAAGGGGAACCATGCTATTATATCCCTCATCATGCGGTCATGAAAGATAGCACCACGACTAAATTAAGAGTGGTTTTTGATGCGTCCGCGCGTACATCAAATGGTAAATCCTTAAATGAGCAGATGCTAGTCGGACCAACTCTACAGCCGAAACTTTTTGCAACACTGCTTAAATGGCGAAAGCACCAGGTAGCATTAACTGCGGACATCGAAAAGATGTACCGCATGATAATTATGCATCCAGAACATAGAGCATACCAAAGAATTCTTTGGTATGACTCAAATAACGAGGTACAAGACTACCAATTGAAAACCGTCACATTCGGTACATCAGCGGCTCCATATTTGGCTGTAAGGACCTTACAACAATTGGCTGAAGATTGTAAAGATGAATGGCCTCTTGCAGCTGCAGTCACTTTAACTGATTTCTATGTGGACGACTTGTTGACTGGTGCAGATTCAATTGATGAAGCCAAACAATTAAGGAATGATTTACTAAAGATGTTACAGTCTGGACATTTTAATCTGCGTAAATGGGCAAGTAACTTCGCAGAGTTACTAAATGATTTACCATCGGATCAAAGAGAGCTGAAAAATACCTTAGAATTAAACGAAAATGAAACTTTAAAAACGGTAGGCATCACCTGGCAACCCAAATCTGATAATTTTTTATTTTCAATAAACGATAAAGTAATAAAACATTCCAATGCAACAACCAAACGAGCGATGTTGTCAGCAATTGCATCATTATACGACCCGTTGGGTTGGGTTGCTCCAATGATAATAGTTGCAAAAATTTTAATGCAAACTTTGTGGATGTCCGGTTTAGCCTGGGACACTACCGTAAGTGAAGGTATTCAGCTACAATGGAATAATTTTATAAACTCGCTGAGCATGCTAGATTCCATAAAAATACCGAGATGGGTCGGTTGGACTTCCAAGGCCGTAAATATTCAAATTCATGGCTTCAGCGACGCTTCCAGTAGAGCTTATGCGGCTGCCGTATATTTACGAGTCGAAAATAATTCTGGATCAGTTTCATGCAAGTTGCTGGCAGCAAAGACAAGGGTGGCACCTATTAAGCCAATTACGTTACCACGGCTTGAGCTTAATGGCGCATTACTGTTGGCCCAACTAATCCAGACGACCATACGAGATATGCAAATAATTGATGCCTCCATTTATGCTTGGTGTGATTCCATGATCACACTACAATGGATCAAGGACCATCCATCACGATGGAAAACATTCGTTGCAAACCGGGTTGCAGAAATCCAAAATGCAATACCACCAGACTGTTGGCGTCACGTCAGCAGTAAACATAATCCTGCTGATATAGCCACCCGAGGATGTACTGCCAAAGAATTAAAGGAATGCAATCTGTGGTGGAATGGTCCAGAATGGTTGGAAGATCAGTCTTCACAATGGCCAACTCTTGAAGTCCCAATTGGAAAAACAGATCTAGAAGCAAAGAAGCAAACAAAAATGCTCACTGTGGTCTATGATGAAAGCTTGCTTCATAAATATTCGTCATATACCAAATTAATCAGAATTGTTGCCAGACTCTTAAGAGTGTACGATATAGGAAAAAAATCCCCAACAAGACAAATGAGCTGGTTAACAACGCATGAAATTCAGCGAGCAAAAAATACTATCTTGAGAATAGTTCAAAAGGCGGAATTTTCAGAGGAATATAAATTGTTGAAAAATGAACTACCTCTGAAAGGGAAAAGTCCGTTAATAAATTTGAATCCTTTTCTATGTCCAGACGGGCTAATTCGTGTGGGTGGCCGTCTCAAAAACGCAAACATTTCATATCCCAACAGGCATCCAATAATTTTCCCGCGAACAATTATGTCACAACATTAATAATAGATAAAATACACACTGAGACGCTACACGGAGGACCCACACTCACATTAAATTATAGCCGAAACGAGTATTGGATCGTGAACGCTAAACGATTGATTACGAGTAGAATACATCAATGTGTAACATGTACTCGATATCGTGGCACTACAAACCATCAATTAATGGGTAACCTTCCACCAGCTCGGGTAAACATATCAAAGCCGTTTACGCACGTTGGCTTGGATTATGCGGGCCCAATTTTATTAAAAACATCCCTACAAAGAGCTGCAAAAAAAGTCAAAGGATATATATGTATATTTGTTTGCATGGCAACAAAGGCCATGCATTTAGAGCCTGTGTCGGATTTGACTTCATCAGCATTTGTAGCGGCGTTGAAACGATTTATATCCCGAAGAGGCATGTGCACAGACCTATATTCTGATTGTGGAACCAATTTTATAGGCGGGAAAAATCAGATCGATAAAGAGCTAAAACTCGCAATCAAAGAATATTCCAATGAAGTTGGTGAAGTGTTAGCACAACAAGGAATTAGTTGGCACTTCAATCCGCCAGCATCTCCACATCATGGCGGTCTCTGGGAGGCGGGAGTTAAGTCGGTGAAACACCACTTACGCAGGTCATTGGCCAACACTTCGTGTACGTTCGAAGAACTAACAACGCTCTTGGCGCAGATTGAGGCCTGTTTAAATTCTCGCCCTCTTTGCCCAATTAATAATAACATAGAGGATTTACAGGTTCTAACTCCTGCGCACTTTTTATTGGGACAAGCCATGTATGCAATTCCAGAACCAGATCAAAGCAACGCTTTACCGTCACAACGCTGGAGGTACACACAGCTTTTGATCCAGCATTTCTGGAAAAAGTGGAAAGGCGAATATTTACACCAATTGCAACAACGGACTAAATGGCAAAGACCCGAAGTAAATTTAAAAACTAATGATGTTGTCCTCATAAAAGATGAGAATACCCCTCCAACTATATGGCCTTTGGGGATTATTGAGGAAACTCATCCAGGACAGGATGGATTAACACGAGTGGTGAAGGTCCGCACAGGTAACACTACCGTAGTGAGATCAATCACGAAAATTTGTCGGTTACCTGTGGAAATGACCAGCCAAACAAAATAATACAAATTGTTTGTATCTTGTGTTGTCCTGGACCGTTCTCGTGTCGTGTTACGTGTCACTATATGTGAGTAAATAAGTTTTTAATAGTAATTTGCTTGCAGATGGAAGATCTACAAGACGTACTCACTATTTCCGAAGATGTCACTTTCGACTGCGACCCAATCGACGAAGATATGTTGCAGTATTTCGTCACGCCTGGCCTGGACGTACTGACTGGACTTCCGACGGATCCCTCTAAGTGGACGAAGAAGGATCTCAATAACAATCAGGAAACAGCCCAAGCCAAGCAACAGCCAACCACGTCTACAAATTGCCATACTGCACGTAACGCACATTCCAACAGCACAAAAAAAACACCACGAGATGGCTTATCCCTTAAGGGAATTCATTTCCCTTTCTGGATTAATGGATCCATGCGTATGGATCTCGAAAGACTATTGCCATCAACCACGATTGAGGAAATTAAAATGCGAATCGACAACGAAGTCCAACGATTCGTCACGCGAGAAAAAGAAAGTATCTACATACCAAAAAGAGTCCTACAGCGTTTAGATCTGGATAGTATCCAACGACGCAAACAACCATTCACGGTAAACCTACCGGATAGATTCCAGGTGATCCTCCGCATTAAAGCTGATGGAGAGGTGGTCTTTTATAGACATCACAAACGCGGCACTCAACGACGGCTCCAAAGAGTTTCGAACTCAACCGTTCAACGGGGGGAGAATGTCTCCTCGGCACCTAAAAAAGAAGAAAGGCAAACATAAATATGTAATGCATTCAATATGAGATTATTATAATACTTACCTATGAAATGAACTCCACCGAAGTATCCAATTTGATTAGGTTCCTGGGTGGAACCACCCACACCACCCACTGCAAATCACTGGAATGCTGAAATAAATAAAAACAGTTAAATTAAACTCAAGCATAAATAAATGAATTTAATGCAAATAAAAGCTATGGAAAAAAAAGGTAAACAAACTTACCGGCAAATCAAGCGGCCCATGAAGGAGGCTCAGGAATCTCCTGCCAGGCGCTTGAATTACAAAGCACACACAAGGAATTAATTCAACTTGTGCGTGCGCTGAAAATAAAAAATATGAATTAAAAGGCAAAATACAACGACTTACCTGAAATAATCCCTTTGAAACACTCACTGGCACTGAAACTCGCAACTGTCAAATATGAATTCATTCGCGCACCTCAAACTAACAATTTCCCCAAAGGCAGCGATGGTCAAACTTATGTTTTGCGCCATGGGGAATTCGCCTGAGGTGAAATAATTTGAATTCAAGGTACGCATAAATAATTAATTAAACATAACCACACTCTGTAAGAGTAAAGAGTGCAGAAAATGCAAGAAAGAGACATTATTTTTTGGAAGATCCTTCCAGGGTCCACTAAGGGTATTGCCAAGTGGGAATTACTACAAGTAAAAACTTTGAAAATTACAAGTGGGATTTTAATGAATTTAAATTATCAATACCCCGAAATGTGATATTAAATAGTTAAAATAAGGATGAGAAAGGCTTAATAAAGCAAAATATATAAAAAAGTAAAATAAAAATTGCTGATGCCGTCAACGAAATTGTGGACAATAAACAATGCCAGGATCCACTTTCGAAGCCGGCAAATGTAACTATGGCAGACCCTGCTACATTGGAAATTTGAGCTTTATAAGCCGGTCGCTGAGTCCAGACACTCTCTCTTCTTTCGCGACCATAGAGTGAAAAGGTAGTTTGCATGATCTTAGGATTGAACTAAACCACCTAGAGTGCTCAACTAGTTCGGTACGGTGTTGGTGCATGGCATTTCGGCGGCAATTTAGGACTTAGAGAAATTTTGGACATTATTAGACTTAGAATTTTTTTATAAGTAGAATTTGTGAATTTTGAATTTAGAATTTTAGTAGAAATAACAAATGAATTAAAAATTTTTAGTGCATGTGCATGAAAGAATTGTTTAGTTTTTTTTGAAAATTAATTTGAAATTATAATCTGTTAAAAATAATATATAGCAATTGACTTTCAAATAAAGGATTTTGTTTTGTAGTGAAATCGAATGATTTTATTTTTTATTTTTTAATCCCGGCATAAACATACTTACTAGGCCTTAATGGCCTTGGAGAAATCAAGCAATGAAAGAAGGCAAAATCCTTGTTTTTCTAAAGCTTTACGAATATTTGTAGTTACTTTAACTTAATCCATGCTGTTTCACAGCTGTGGAAGAAACGGAAACCTGATTGACATGCTGATAAAACCTTAGTGTGCATTGATGACTCGTTACCTGATAATGCATGAATTCCTACAGGGCCTTTGGCAACAAGCAGTATATACTGATTCGCCAGAAATCAATTATGTCCCTCGGGGTGGATGTCTATGCTAATGTAAATATGACAAATGTTCTCCAGTAGTTAGTGAAATCTGAGTAAGTAAAATAAGAATTAAAAATATGGTGTATCTACATAATGACAAAGAAGAGGTAATAATAGTTTTATGAAGCGAACAGCATCAGATTCATCGACAGTCTGTTCTATCAGACAGCACGCCAAACCTCGTTAAGTCCAACACCACGAAAGCCAAACATTGCATATTCTCTGTCGCTGATAAAAGAAACAGATTATAATTGCTACAAGACGCGAGATCTTAAGCCGGTGTACAAGTTATTGCAGTATACATATATATTGTTTTAATTGGCAGTGGTTTTTTAAGGCATAATAATTGAATTACGTTGACTTCTCAAAATTCGCACAACTTCAACTAATTGTAAGCAAAAAAACACTTAAATTCAAGAGGATTTTTTCCTTTCTGAATAGGAAGAGTCTCAAATAAAACAACGAATTCAAAGCTTATTCTATCACTGGCTTGAACTTTCAAATCGCATTATCCCCGAAAGTGGCGTCTGGAACTTATTATCATTCTTTTGCTTGACACTGCCCGGAATATCCGACTTAAGCTTTTTCACATCAATTCACCCAAGCTGGAAAGTTTCTTAGGGAGGGTTTTACTATGTCAAACAAAGACTTATTCGCGCATTTTAAATTTCAACAATGGTCTCATACAAATAATTAAAGGAGCGTGCACCTAATTATATCTGAAACGAGAAAAAGGATTAAGATTTCCATTAAGATTCCTACAAATGAACTTTCTTCTTATTATTTTCATCTGCCTGCTGCCAAATGGAAGATTTAGCTATTCAGCGAAAGGTTTAATGTGTTTAATTTTTCAATATCCGCTCGCTTGGACGAACTTTGACTGCAGTAATTTACAGGTAACGAGGAAAATACGGCGGCGGCGGCTCGCGTGATCGGCATGCATTAAACTTCCTCCAAGAGCTTGAATGCTAATTTCGCGATAATTAAAATGAATACATTTCATCCGTGATGCACGACGTTGTGCATCAATCACAACGAGGAGCTTATTATTTATAAGCGTCAGCAAGTGAAATTCGCCACCAGGATGTCTACAGTCCTCCTGCACAAATAGGAGTGAGTAAATTTGAATTAGCCTTAACATAAATGTGCTGCAATAAAGCCGCATTGCTGTTCGATTTAGTATAGTTGGCAACATACCATATATACATATATGTGTAAAATCGCCAATACGAAAGGCGTTGGTTGCTCTTCGCTATTTGTTTTTCGAAATCATCACGGAGGATTTTGGAAGCAATGTTTTCTCAATTTATTTTTGAACCAATATTTCATCCAAGTTTAAGTACGCTTGTGATGTTTTTATGCAAATCTGTTAAAGGATGGCACTTAAGATGCCATTTGGTGCCGCACCATGATATAGCCAACGGCGCTACTGTGGAGAGAACCAGATTTACATGAAAGCGTCCTGAGGGCCTGCAAGTAACCAGTTCCCCATAATTCTGGGAATGTCGGCAGTGCTAATCATATGCCGACAAATTGTGTTCCCAGGATTATTATCTCTGGTAAAAAACGACGTCGGGTATTAAGTAGGTATAAAGATGACAAGATAAGATCGCGATTCAAAGCAATGAGACTAAATAACAGGTGCCCTTAATGCGGATAAGAATTTTCGAGAGAGGATCCGCGACACTGCAGCCGATGGATGAATGCACTCTTAATTTTAGCAATCCGCTTTCGTGTTTTCAATGGCCGCATTCAAGTTATTCAAGATGTGTCACCTTAAACTTTTCCACTCCATTACTTATCGGTTCATAAATAATTATTCTTCGCTCGATTCTCTTGATTCTGCCAAGTGATTGATCATTTAACGCATATGGATATATGTAAATAAATTACTTGTAACTGATATCCAATCATATCGACTTTTTTTAACCTTATTTGTGAAAGAATATGTATTTACATATTAGGAAGACATTACATTATACATAATATATAAGAAAAGTTCCCATCGTTTCGACGTCTGCAAAAAGCTATGCAGGATGTGAAAGGGCAAATCAGTTTTATATACTCACCTTGGTAGAGGGTCACTTTTTCCATTCTAAATCTTCCACTAGTACATTTTTTCCGTGAATTCTTTTTTCCATGGTCATTTTTAATGCACATTTCCATTAATTATTTTTTCCACAACTGAATATTTGCCTGTTGCAAAATGTCTAAAGGAAAAAAAATTAATGAATAAACGGAAAAAATGACCGTGGAAAAAATGGAATGGAAACAATTACCATAGAAAAAATGAAAGAGAAAAAACGTCCGATGGAATAAATAGAATGGAAATCTCAGAATGAAAAATATAGCATGGAAAAATCGTCCTACAATCATTTACCTTAGTTCCATGACAACAAAAATTGTTACTATAAAATTTGTAGGCTTACTTTCTTCAATTACGTCAGCATTTTATTTATACGACGGAGCACACATTTTTAGCTCATAGTGCACTAACAGAAGCTATAGTATACAGCTCATAGAGAGAGCCTCATGTGAGACTCTACAAGCGAAACAAATAAATAAAAAAAATATTATTATTATTATTATATATTGTTACAAAGTTTATTTTGTAGAAAAGTGAAAAGGATACCTGTAATCCCTGCCTTAGTCCGCCACTTGGATGGGAAACAAAGTGTTCCAGAGAGTAGGCAGAACACCTGGGGCAAAAATAAAAAGGGATCAGAGGAGTTCGGGGAGTCGAAAAAAAGTGCGAAGCGGAGCAGTTGTACGGGAAGAGGAAAAAGTAAGAAATAAAATAATAGGGGGTGATAAAACTCGAATTTATAGTATTATTCGTCGGTCTTATCCGTTGAATAAGAAATAATAAGATTCCGTGTCGTGTCGAGCTCACGGAGCTACGACCCTGTCGCGAACGGGTTTATTAATTTTGTGTATAATTGTTTTTCTGGTGTCCTTGAAGTCGCGGAAAAGAAGAGACGAAGAAAGAAGTAAGAAGCAGAGACCCTTGGATCCCTGTAGAGGCGATCTGGCACCGGAAGACCCTTCAGCTCTGGGAAGACGGTTTAGGATAACCCAGGTAGGTACCGTGCCCCCATTGCTTCGATACCCACAGGGAATCCGCTCTGGTGCCTAATAAAGCACCGTTTTAATCCTGGCAGGTCGAACCCGTACCTGCACTGGAATATTTTCCAGCGTCGAGTAGAGTACTTTCGACCCCGGAACCACATCTGAAGCTGAGGGGATTGAGCACCCAAATCTAATTGGGCCGCGCTTCCCACGACGTGGTACGGGAACTACTTCTAAACGTGCACTTACCTGAAGATCATATCTTACACCGAAATCAACTAATCCCCTGCGCCTCTTCGAAGATTAAAGAGCTCTCCTCGTTCCGTCAGACGGTTAATCTAGACAACTGTGCTTGTTTACTCTGTGTTGCCATACCAACCAAGCTGAGTTCTTACATAACATACATATGGGACGTTCTTTTACAAATCGTACAGATTTTGACAAAAATTGACCAACACATTTTTGATTTTGCTGAAACTTTTTTTACGGGTTCTATATTGAAAAGAAAGAGACACGTATTTTTTTATTTATTTTTTTTCACAATATTTTGGACGCTAAAAAGTATTGAAATTCCGCGATTTCGGTGATTTTGTGCTTAAAGAGGAATTTTCAAAAATTCATAACTCCGGTTCTATTTAAACTACAGACTGTGCTTTTTTTGCATTTTGAAGGTAAAAGAACAAGCTTTAAGAAAAAAATACTTTTGAGAAAAATTATTAACAATTTAAGATTGTTATTAACAATTTAAATGTTTAAATTGATTTTTAACAATTGCCCCCCCCTCGTAGCGAGTTATTAGTATTACCATCGTATTCTACGTCAAATTTTCTATTAGAAACCACTTTTTTTTTCCTGGGGTATTAATTATTACTATTGGAAATAAATTAATTTATCCAATCTCAAAAACCTGGCCAAAACTAAAGAATTCAAGTTATCGATCTGAAATCTCTCACTCGGGGGTTTTTGGGGGCGCTGATTACGAATCTGATATCGGATTTGTAAAAATCAAAATGTCGGACCGGAAGTGACGTAATGTTTTACGAAAAACTTGAGTTAGCGCTCTGAAACTTGGTATAATATAGTTTTCGGGGGCGCTGATTACGAATATGATATCAGATTCATAAAATTCAAAATGGCGGACCGGAAGTGACGTAATGTTTTACGAAAAACTTGAGTTAGCGCTCTGAAACTCGGTATAATATAGTTTTCGGGGGCGCTGATTACGAATATGATATCAGATTCATAAAATTCAAAATGGCGGACCGGAAGTGACGTAATGTTTTACGAAATAATTGAGTTAGCGCTTTGAAACTCGGTATTGTATGGTTTCCGGGGGCGCTGATTACGAATCTGAAATGAGATTTATGAAATTCAAAATGGCGGACCGGAAGTGAAGTAATGTTTTACGAAATAATTGAGTTAGCGCTTTGAAACTCGGTATAATATAGTTTTCGGGGGCGCTGATTACGAATATGATATCAGATTCATAAAATTCAAAATGTCGGACCGGAAGTGACGTAATGTTTTACGAAAAACTTTTTTATTTTTATGTATCTCATATCAGATTCGTAATCAGCAACCCCGCAAACAATATTAAACCGAGTTTCAGAGCGCTAACTCAATTTTTTCGTAAAATATTACGTCACTTCCGGTCCGCCATTTTGAATTTTGTAAATCCGATATCAGATTCGAAATCAGTGCCCCTGAGAACCATATAATACCGACTTTTGAAACGATTTATCACTTTTTCGATTTTTGTCCAGCGAAACAGGTTATGCATACATTTGTTTCGAAAAAAATCGATTAAATCGAAAGGCAGTGATATGCCGCGCTTTTTTTTTCTTAATTTTATTTCTTATTTATCTAATTTATCACCTCCAATCGTTTCAGAGCGGTACTCGGTGGAACTTTTTTTATATTTCCATTTTAACATGGCATCTTACATAGTTTTTGAGTATAAAATGTAAAAAAGTCTATCTCTCTCTAAAATTAGTGTTTAATAATACAATAACTAAATTAATTTTATAATATTCTACTAATCTTTAACTGACGATTCCATTTTGTTTTATTAAAATCTGTCAAATTTTGAATATTTTGTGCCTTCTTGAAAACGAGAACTTTTTCTCTCTTCAAAACACACAATCACTGCTACCCTTGGATGCCACTTTCACGCTGGCATTCTACGGGTGAGCGTCCAGTTGGGGTCCTATTATCGCTTGATTCTATAGCACTGGGAAGTACTTTAGCCAATTTGAGATAAAAAAATCCCAATTTGAAAATTTTTTTTTTAGGTTTTGGCCAGCTTTTTGAGATTTGGCCCCATAGTGCGGTGTCGAACGAAAGCTACCGAAAAGTAGTACTGTATGCGAAGACTAGGGCTGCAACGATGTGAAAGGAGTCAGGGTGGTAATGAAAGAAAGATATCGAAAAGCCCTCGTAACCTAATTCGATAAGTCGACCACTAAGAAGTGTCCCTCTCCATTTCTCGCGGCCGCGCAGGCCAATCTTGTAACAATATTATACGGATCGCGATGGCCATCTGGTGTCTCTCGAAATCACCGAAACATATCAGATAGATCTATTGTGCTGATCCCGTCTGCAAACCCAATCTCTGTTAAGACCTTTGGAATAGGCTATAGTGTCCTGGGGAGTTGCATTCGACACATCCAGCGGTGCTATGATGTTGTTTCTTATTTTCAAGATAGAAGCGACATCTATCATTGAACGTAGCCATCTATATTTTTAAGTTGGTAATATTTTTAAGGTCGTACTTTAAGGAACATTGCCCCGTGAGTAAAACAGTCATAATCTTTAGTCCCAACTTGTTAAGCGCTAGAATTTTCATCGTTCGGTTTGTCTATTGTGAGGCTTTGGAATTTTCTTCTCAAAGCCTGGCGATGGAATTGGTGTTACTTTCCGTCAGACCACAATAAAGGTCCCATGAATTTTGATTGTACTACACATCTGGCTAGTTCATCCGTCTTTTTATTACTTATTATTCCTTCGTGACCTGGTGCCCAGGATATGGTAAGCCTATTGGGTTTTTTAAGTGTTTTCAACGTAGGCATGCAGCCCCGCACTAACAATAAGTTAGACTCAATAGTATGGTGTAGCTAGAGAGCAACCTGGTCGCCGCCTGACGGTCTGTCAGAATCCATAGTTTTGCTTGTTTCATTCCCTTGTCTATAATGATGCGGGCGCAGGCTTCTATCGCTATTAAACGATGAAGATGGACTGAGTAAGGCTATGGGGACCTGCCGGCGGTCGACCTGTTGCTTCTAGAACCATCAATATACCATTCGACGACCAGGCCCGTCATATAAAACTCAAGAAATTACGAGTCGACAAAATACCCACTCGGAATTTGATGGAAGTTTTAGAGAAATTGTTTTACGATACAACGGTCACCTCTTTGCCTATTATATATCGCGCTATGCGATCAACTTGGATCAGTTTAAATCGATAGATATTTACGAAAAGGATATTATGCCTTTTCCATTGCATTTTGTTTCAACTCGTTTTCACATGACGGAAATATGTCCGGAATAACATCTGAAAAAATATCGCTATGTCGAGGATCATCATCAATATCAGCTGAGCAAACTCTTTGGGTTTTGGATTTTTTCACTTCTGTAGATAATAATCTTGGCTGCTTTAGATTCGAAAGGATTCGAATGGCGTCGTTTTAGATTTTTCGTGATTTTAACATAAATTAACTCGGGAATTTTTCTGCTGTTTATAGACCAATATGTAGATTGCCCGGTGGATGCGATATCGAAATTTCAGTAGAATGCATTGACCACTAGCCACCCCCTTCTCCCAGAATTCATTGTATTGATGTTTTATTCTTTCCTTCATCAGAATACCAACCACAAGCTATTTAGTACACATCATAAAATTTGTATCGTTTCATGGTATGGTGAAGTTATTGCCTTGGGTGACTCACCTTACCCAAGAAATAAGAATAACGTCCATTTTATTTTTTTTTTCAGGAAGTGTCTCAGTTCACGTTTATATTGGCTACGACCACTTACGGTCCGGTCCAGTAACACAGTTTCAGAGTATTCATTGATTATACTGTATAAATTTTCAACGAATTTGCTTAATTGTTTTAGAGTCACCATAGTAATTTTTACTTCGATTCATCATAGCAATCATGAAAACACTTCCTATACTTTGCTTGTTGAATTAAAGAAATATTTTGTGTCTCACTATATGGCAATACCCGAACTATACCAAATATTTTCTTAAACGACTCTTGTCCTTTTTATATTTTTGTCAGAACCGCATCATCAGTTAAAAATACGTGAATTGAAAACAGAACAATCTAAACATAGTTCAGAAATTTTAAAGGAAATTTTCAGAACAACTTCATTGAATCGATAGACACTTACATTGATAAATGCTGATGAAATTCATTTTGCAGAAGCGAAATTGGTTCTCTCCGGCATGCTTGAATACACATTTATGCTTCACCAGGTAGATTCGATAAACATCATGAAAAATGAAAAGCTTGCAAACTTGGAAATATTTTTTCCACGTGGAGCTTTCTCATGAACTAGAAGAAATGCAGGAGATGCCAAGTAGATAATGGAAATTTGAGAACATTAACTTCGCTGAGATTCCATCAGTGCTGAAAGTAAGACGAAAATATTGGTAAGAGGAGGAAATTTAAAATAAGTATCAAAATAAGATGTTATCGTAGATTTTATCTCAGTTTATAGAAATATAATGGCATGTACTTTAACAAGTCAGGTCAGTGGTCCATTTCATAATTGTTTTATTTTAGGCCTTTATTTAAAAACCTACACCTGTTGAGTTTTTTCTATCTTACGATCCTCGAGTATAGGGAAATAAGTAATCAAATGAAATTTTCGATTTTTGGGAAGAAAGATTTGTTAGTTACCTAGTTATTTTGAAATGTTTGAAAATCTAACCAGCTCTAAAGTGACCGAACTTACATAAGAACATATTATACAAGGAATGCAAGCTACGGGTGCACGTTGTTAAAAAGGCTGAATAAATAAATTTGTGGTGACTAATGCCATAAATTCCTCACACAACCGCGAAAAAGGTTTCCCTTTGCATGGGTGGATACTTTTTGTATTCTGTTTTTGCATTTTTTTTTTGGCTACAGTAAAACGCAATAAGTAGCGGATGTTTCCCAGAGTACACAATTAAATTTACTACCTGGGAGCGTATCGTTAATTTCGCCAACACCTACCCGTTCCGCCTACTTAATTCGAACAACATACAGAAGGCGGACAATCGACATATTATCGCATATGAACTGATAACATAACTCAGGAAAGCGACATTTGTCTGCTGACCGGAGCTGAATACAAATTTGGCGATAAATAATTGAGACAGCGCGTAATAAGGACCCAGCGTTGTTAATTACGGCAAGTGACTTACGATTGCTCCACTACTGCAATGCATTTTAATTGCTTTTCCTCGCCAAGATAGCATAATGTGACGGCGAAAGGTAGGACTGCTCCGCCAAAGTGAAAGAAACTAATGAGCTTCAATAATGAAAAATGATCAAAGTCCTGCGGTTACTTTCAGGACGATGTTGTCTTATCAAAGGGTTGAAAGTGATTCATTTGTTTCCACGTCTAAATGACAACTCACTTAGCTGCAGAAGTGCTGAAAATTTATTTCGTTCTCGCCTTCATTTTTCACTCACTTAAATGGATCGATTATTCCTGCCTGGTGTCCCCACTTTTGGTTTATTTTGACTTTCATTGCTCTTTAAGAGTTTCCAACTTTCCAATTCCAATGCCAGTCCTGGGACATGAAGCCATTTATTATGTATGCGACAGCAGCATTTAGAATGTGCATACAATAACTCATTACTTCAAAGCCACTTTGGAAATTGTCACATATAAATACATACATTATGTTAAAACATGTGTAAAAACATTTAATAGATCTTAAAAATTAAAAAATTATTTGAAGCCATTTCGAGGCCTGTAGATAGCCTTGACCTTAAATAAAACTGGTAATTATGGAAAGGCAACATTTTTTTCTGTTCACAAAACTGAGTCATTCATTATAATCCATTAGTCAATAATTTAATTTGCAAAAAACTCTGAATAAAATGTTCAAATTGAAAATAGTTAGAGGTCCCCTAGTGACTATCAAATTAAGTTGCCGCGGTGGGGTCGGGTACATGCTTAGTTAGAATATTGGAAAATGTTTGCACAGCTGAGCTTTCGACAAAAATGTCAAGGACACTCTTTGTGTAAGTATCCACTCCAATTTTATTTTATTTAAAAGAATATTTTATGGCATTAAGTATGGTATCGCTCAAATGTCCGCCACAGCTTTGCTTGGTGGCACGTATTCGGAAGGTCCAATTTTCGATGACCTTGTCGCATAAATCTGGCTATATTTGCTGGTTGGCGTTCGTTATGTTGACTTTGAGGGCATGAATTGTTTGCGGTTTATTCGCATAGACCTGTGATTTAAGATAGCCCCAAAGGAAGAAGTCTGAAGGCGTTAAATAGCACGCTCTCGGTGACTAGTTCACGTCACCCTTAAATTGCTCGTACAGAATGTCCATCCTGGCATGCGCTGTGTGGCTACTAGCGCCGTCCTGTCGTCAGTATCCATATAATCTAGTTTAGCCCACACGAAGTTGCCTGTCATCCATCTGTACCGCTCGCCGTTGACGGTTATGGCAATGCCAGTTTCGTTTTGAAAAAAGTTCGGACTGATGATTCCGCCAGACCAAAGTCTGCACCAAACAGTGACTTTCTCGGGAAGTATTTGGTGCTGGTGTATCTCATGTGGATTGGTATCGCCTCAAATCTGACAGTTTTGCTTTTTCACATATCCATACATCCAAAACTTGGGGAGATTGTTATATCCTTGGCCCCAATTTTTGGGAACGGGGTTCGAAACATTTTGTTGTGGTAATTAACGGAAAAATAATGAAAAAATTTTATCTCGACCCGTTTTCGAGATAAGGGCAAAATAGTTGACTTAAGTGTACGACGGCTGCTTTTGGAATTGCCCTAAAAATTTGTGGAAATGTTCCATTTGTGGTCGGAACGAGTGAATTAGGAAAGTATTGTTGTCGGAAAACAATACTTTCCCAAAAATTAGCTTGTTGAAAATATTTTGTAAAAGGATAATATTCAGTCAGAAGCTATTTTTTAAGAAAGCAAAATTTTTCTTGCGAATTAATTTGTGCCGATGTACGAAATATTTTAAAAATTATTTACCATGTACATGAGCGCAAATTCATCACTATTTTTTTGCCGAAATTTGGTCAACTTCCAACTGCTCATGAGCCCAATCAGCGAGCACACGACGTTGGCCATGATCATTTACCTGGGTCAGTTGGATTTTATACGGGTTGAGAACCAAGTACCGATGCAAAATTCGCAAAATGCGCGCAGCGTTTCTCGAACGGAGCACTGATTTTGATAATAAAATTTGATGATTTGCACATGTTCTTCAACGCTATAACCTTCCATTGTGATTTGCCACATACTACTGAACAATTTAGAAAATCAACCTAAAAAATTTTGAGCGTCCATATTGCAAGATCCTATACTAGCTGTTCTGCACAGCTTCGCACGGTGCAAAACAATTTATCTGCGTGGATCCACAATCCATCTCTTGGAGCGCTTGATTCATCGTAGTGTGCCAGTACCTGCAGCTGAACCGGACTATCGCCTGTACTTCTATCGTATCTATTCCTTCACCTTTCATCCATATGTGATAACCATATGATAATACCACGACTAATGTATGTGTATTAATTTTCACAACTAGTTCCGTTGAAGGGATTCGAGGTTTACTGTTTAAAACACGAGTTCACTCAAATCCACACGGCTGTTTTATTATAATTTTCCGGTATTACAATTATGTATATATCCTACGGACTACTTTAAACGACTTCCGATAGACTCCTCTAGATAGACCTTTTCTCTTTGAAAACTGACGATCGACTCCCTGTGTACCGCTCGCTGGGAACTCAAGGTTCCCTGCCAACCGTTCACAGCTTTTGCTGAGTCCGCGCTTCTCATGCGGCGGGCGGCATTGGAATTCGTCGCTGCTGCTTCGTGGGAAACGCTTGCTCAGCGCAAATGTTTTGCATGCGCGTTCGGTTCAGACGAAATCTGAGCCATTTAACTGCTGCTTTCGTTATTGTTAACAGCGGTTAAATTCTTTAATGATTCAAAATCAGTGTCCCTGAAAACCTCCATACATCAACTTTCATAAAATTTCCTTTAGGTGGCGAATTTCCCACGACCCCGAAAATATAAAACGACTAGCTTTCATAGCAATCCTTGGAAGTTGTTAATTTTCGGTCGCCATATTGAATCCCGCATTTTTAATTTCCAATTATCTGTTGCAGATTTGATATCAGTGACTCCAAAAAACCCTACATATAAATTTACACGGAAATCCGTTATTAGCCGCGTGTTCTAGTGTCACAAAAACTCTGTTGTTCCATTATTTGTGTTGTGAAGTGTTTGCGCAAATTTCCAAATAAATCAGATTATTAGACATCTCAGCCATTTTCAAATTACAGGTT
Organism: Neoitamus cyanurus; assembly: GCA_947538895.1. Taxonomy (NCBI): domain Eukaryota; kingdom Metazoa; phylum Arthropoda; class Insecta; order Diptera; family Asilidae; genus Neoitamus; species Neoitamus cyanurus. Next base: position 34,420,431 of record OX384541.1, on the reverse strand, counting down.
GATTCAAATCTTGATCTTTATTTTAATTTTATCTTTTGATCTACTCAACATTGCGATATTCGGCTTACGCCAAACAACTACTATTTCAATGTGCTTTGCACAAATGCCACCAATGTTAATCTACCTCTACCACTCTACCACTGCAGATACGGTCACTTGTGAAAGCGAAAAAATGCTCTAAAAATTCCTAAAATTCACGATTCTCCCACATTTAGTTGGGACCTTTTCTGGACCCGCCTCCCATATAGGGATCATTGTACTCAAAAATGTTCTTTTCACTTACTCCATTCAGTGGGCTGTCATTAGGTGGGTCTTCAAAAATGTAACAAAACATGTTAGCAACCTTGAATGAATAATTGTTTATACCGAAATCGAATTTACTTTTCAGCATAGTCTTCTTTCAGTTTTCCAACTCCTTTAAGTTTTCCACCGAAAACCTCATGGATTGAAAGAAATTTTGAAACATACGTTTTTACGATGGCAATCAAAATGTTACTACTCGTATTTTAAATAGATAGATATTAAAAAACTAAGCCTATAGATGACATTAAATAAATTTGTGTGTGATTTGCAATCGCAGATTTATCCCCCCCTCGCCATATTCGTTTCGTCTTTCTTCAGATCGAATTAATTATAAGCAACAAACCCATTATTCATGGAGAATTCCTTTGCAAACAAACCGTTTACGTCACTTATGCTTTTAACTAATTAGCGAAAATGATCTATGAAAGTGTTTGCTACTTAAATAATTTATGTTTGCCTTCTTTCTCGTTTAATCTCAGAGCAGCGCAACAAGTCAGAGCACGGCTACACACAGCAATGTGTGCTAATTAAATTAAAAAAACAGTCTCTTCTTCACGGCACACATTTTGTTTTACTACACGACGAAGAAGGTCCCAGTGGGAAATCGAGTCAGGCATTCTCAACGAAGGCATTTAGAAATATATTTTAAAATCACTTATTGAAGGTATACATTCGTTGCATTCCTTATTACTCAATAAGAAGCTAGGAGGAAGGAATACACTGGCGAACGACGTGCACTCTGCGAAGATATTACTCATGCTTTTTGCCCTAAAACCGGTTTTTCTCATCTCCCCCATTCCTATGTTTTAGCATGTTGCGACCTGCGTCCTGAAAAGCTCCCTGACGCGTAAATTCTCATTCTAATTGCGAATGCAGTCTAGTGCGAGTTTAGTTTCTTCCTATTTTCTTCTATTTCGTATACTATGGGCCTGGATTCTGTTTGTCATCTCAGTTTCCGTCATTCCGTGACAGCTTATGACTGAATAACAAACACATTTTCATATAAGAAAATAAACAGGCAATTCAGTTATAAGCTGACATGTGACGGAAACTGAAATGACAAACAGAATCCAGGCACTATATTCTGAATCACTGAAAAAGGTTACTCAAAAATGAGTTCGAGGTAAACGATTCCGAATAGCTTCCTTGCTATGCCTCCAAAATGAATTCTGGGTAATCTAGTGGTAAGGAATATAAAAAGCTTTTGTTCTGTGGACAATGCCTTCGTTCCGCGGACATGCCTGTGTTAAAAAGATATGATAGAGGATACGGAGAGTCAGGCATTCCTGCCTTCCAGAGAAAGGCTTCGGAATGCATAATTGATGCTTCTTTTTCCCATTGGGGTGAGAATGTTATGCCCATGTAAACACTTACATACATTCAATGTTGTTCTGCTTTCCACTAGGTTGTGAGTTATGCTTCTGATTTGTCTCCGAATAAAAGAGCTTAAGGTGTACCGTGTCTGCGTCGTATGGCATTTGTTCCTACCTTGCAGAAGTTTTGTGGATGCCCAATAGCACGAAGCCTTTTAAAAAGGCAAAATGTGGAAATATGCTTTCATCGTAAAATTTTTTTAGAAATGTGTTTCGTCATTTCGTCACAAACATTTTTTTGCTATTGTTGGTTTCCCATTGTTAATTTTGTGAGATCTTTTCTGATGAGCAGGTCTACCATATTTCGAATCAAAATGAATTGCGTTGAGAGAAGACACTTACAAATATGTTCTAAATTATGTTCATGTTAAATTAATAGTATTACTTATATGTTAATGCTTTCATGACGGCCCAACTGATCGTATGTAGTCGTCTTTCAGCTTTCTGCGCTTACACGAAACTGAAATTGGAAAATTTGGGTTAGTATTCTCTAAAACAATATTAAAGTGTCTCATACCTACGCCACTTAACGCCCACGCCCACGCCCAAAGAATCCGTCGTTCGTCGAAGTTTTTAACTGACATGACGGCGTGATTGAAAATGAGCTTTCATATGGGATGTGGCCAATAGTTGATGGACCCAACTGACGGCGGAAGTATTGGCGGCGAGAAAAATTGCAAAAAGTTCAACTTTCATCCGTCGAGAGAGAACTTTGACAACTGCGTTATCAGCTGTTGATTTACTTAATTCAAAGGGATAAACTCTCAAATCGAAAATTATCGAATTTAAACTAATGATGATATTGCAAACTTTGTGCGTGAATGAAGTGAACTGAAATTGAAAATTTAAATGGAAAAATCCGTTTTGGACAAGAACAACAACTGTTCGTCACGGGATTAATTGACAAATTCTCTCTCCGTTGAAGTACTTAAGAGGTATATCTATCAATTACATACTTCGAAGTTCGACGGACGACGGATGACGGATTCTTTGGGCGCGGGTCTTATGGCCTACATGTTCAGAAAGTTACCGTTACGAAAATTACCTGTCTATCACCGGCTGTTGCTGGTAAACTATAAGATATAGGTACATGCAATATCTCTATATCGTTATGTAGCTTAAGACCTTAGCGAAATGGCGCCGATATTATTTTCGCGGAGTGTCTTAACCCCTGCCCATGCGAAGTGATACAAGAACACGCGGCTAATGAAGAGATTTCCGTGTTAATGAATATAAATAGGTATAGAGGTTTTTGTGGTCTCTCATCTTGAATCAGCCATCGAAATTCAAGATGCCGGATCCAACATAACGATTCAACCAGAACAGATTTTCGTGTAATAGGATATATGGGTATTTTTGGAGACGCTGATTTCAAATCTACTATCAAATTTTCAAATCTCAATATGGCGGCCAAAAGTTCTTGAAGTAATTGAATTTTCATGAGATTTCTTAGGGTCTGTTCTGTGGTTCCTAAGCTGCTCATATGCTTTACACTATATAGTAAAATCTACACAAACGTGTAAAAGAAATTTTCTATTTGTCGGGGCTAATCTCTGTAGCGGTTGAACCGATTTCGAGTATTCTATCGTTCACGATTTAACCTACATTTTATCCCAGGATTATTTTGGGTTCCTACGGGAAAGAAACAATGAAAACCCGACTTCGCACATGAAACAGTTTCATTAGTTCTGCAACAGTTTTAATTTATAAGTAAACTAAACTCGGGCAAGGCCGGGACGGGTCTGCTAGTAAATAAATAAAAGCAGTGTCTATTTGAACTCTCCGTGTCCTTGTAATATCCGTGTACTCGGAAGTACACGGAATCAATTCACTGTACCAACAGGAAAATTTCAGTCCATAGATATTTTGTAAAAGGAAAATATTTTGTGAAAAGGAAATATTCAGTCATTAGATATTTTGTAAAAGGCAAATTTTCCTTTTACGAATTGTTTTATGCCGATGTACGATGTGCATTTACTTCCGTGTATTTTCGTGTACACCAGATTTTGCGGATAGTACACGGACACGGAGAGTGCAAAGAGACACTTCTATAAATAAAATAGAAAACTACATGAAAGCTCGGATAGTGACCAGCCTGAGGCTACAAAGTAGGAGTGCAGTGGTGTCTATCAGTCATCGCAGACAATTTTCAGTTGTGCCGTGATACGTTGCGACTTTTTTTACTAACGCCATGTCGTTAGTCAATCTGGGTGCTGGCATGAGTACGATGGAGAAACTTTTACAATCTTAGCTACGTAGAATTCATTTTAGAAGCTTATTGAGTAGGCATAGTAATTTTGCCATCCTTATCGGTGTGTTATTATGCCGAAGACGCTTATGCTCCACGTAGCCAAAAGTCTTCCGGTGGAGAGTGTGTATTCAATAGCCCCTTGCAACCTCTTCTCCGAAATTCATTAGATTAAAGATTAAAAGGAATTGCCTATTACAGTCCCACGCCCCATCGGAGTAGTCATTCGACAGCAAAACAATATTACATTGCTTAATTGCGACTGAGCTGGGTGGCAATTGTCAATGTTCGTTAGGGAGGAAAATTGCAGGAAATTGTTATGGAATACTCCGGAGAAATTTACATACTTAGATTATCTTGAATGCTCGCTCAAGGAAACTACTCCGCTCCAGATGCTCATGTATTTGCTTGCAAATTATATTATTCCGTCATTATTTACATCTATAGCGTTTATCTCTCTGGTGGTTGTTGTTGTAGGGATATATGTAGGACTAGGACTATGTCCTCCCCGGGCACGTAATGGGTTTTGCATGAACAAGTAATCAGTAGCTATAAATGCTTGCGAGCTTGCCTCTACTGGAGGTGTTCTTGAATGTGCTGTTAATCCCTGTACGGATTATTCGTCCTCTCATCTTAGGAAACAAATTGTTCACTGGGATACACCTATACACTCCACACTTACTTCGAACTAGGTGTGCGTCCCAGTTATTGCCGTGCGACTTACTGGCGTAGACGTTTTACTTTTGTTGCATGAAATATAAATGCTCTCGCCCGTTGCCCCGGGCAAAAGTTGGTCATAAATCTTTAAAGCTCGCATGAGTTCCTGTTTTATCTGCCCAAGGACACAATTTACGTGACGTTAGTTCGAGACGTTGGTAAGGTACTGGAGTTTCGAAAAAAACTCTGAAGACATTAAAACCACAGAACGGAGAATTGTTTGAATTCTTCGTAAATTCCTGGGAAGAGAAGTCCCCCGGGCACAGCCATACAATTAGAAACTAAAAACCCCCAGCCTCCTTGCGGGTGAACGTTTCACCAGAGATTGATTTTCACCTCGAAAGGAGTGGGGCGCTGTCACTAAATACCTCGCGCGATATTAAGGAGAGTGAGTCGAAGACCAAAATTAATTAAAAACTTTTCCAAAAAGTTTGACTTATGAAGGAGAACTTTCCATAATTACGGTCGTTGTGACCTGTGCAAGGTTAACGAAAGTTTTCTGAAGGAAATTGGATGTTTGATTGCAACCGCGCCTTCCCAGGACGAATGTCCAACTTCGCCCTACAAAAGGCTAGGAAGCCAGCCTGGCGCTCTGGACAAACAACGTCAATATTAAAAAATAATAACTCGTCGGTTAGCGGAGAAGGTGGCTTGGGCTTCCATCATTTCCATACATGCAACAAGATGATGGTCGTTACAGCAAAAATCGATGCAGTTATCTGCACACCTCGTCCGCTCGGGCCGTGCACGAAGGGACGTTGTGGTGCTCGCGGCTGGCGTGCACGGGAGAAATATAGGTTAAGTGAAAACTGCAGGCGACAGTTCTGCCATCTCAATAGCTTTATCACCCTCCGTGTGCATTAAGTTAGTAAATATTATGCCTTAATCACACGCAGGACCGTGTAATATTCACCTTGTTTATGTGCACAGCAACGCAATTTTTGCTGAATTTGTCGCATTTTTAGTATGTTCCTTAAAATGTCTTTGGCTTTGTGTGGCACTAATAACAGGACAGCCTTTTATTACATATTTCGCAAGGGTTGCATGTATCTAAGCAAAATACTGCCGCTATTTTTGCATGCAACAGAATTTTAAATACGGGGTTGTGGTCAACAAGAAAGATTAATGTAATTGCACAAAACGATATTTCTATCAAGTTAAACTGAACATTTTTTTTCTCCCAGATAACGCATTTTAAATAAAACGTTTAAGGCAACTCTTCAGAAGTTATGGTACTAATATTCGCAATGACACATGCAATGTGGCTTAGATTTAGATGATAAAATTAAAAACAATTTCAAATCAAGATACTGCATGCATAAAAAGAAAATTAAGAAAGTTAACATTGTTAACAATATTGTCAATGGTTGGGAATTTTTTTCATAGCTATAGCTAAATATTTAAGGATCGACTAAAGGATATTTTATTAAGTATATGTATATTCAACTTCTTGAATACCTACCAATTTTTATTGAAAATGTTGAAAACGTGCACAGTTATCTATGTGTCTCGACGTCATGATAAAAAAAAAACCTCTCTCCATTGTCCCATCGATATTGTGGTGAAGGGGGTTCAGGGCCGGATTAAAATCTCGCGGGGCCCATATTACTAACAATCATATTAATTTAAGGAAAAATAAACATTATTATAAGTACTTTTAATAATATCTTGGATCTCCATTCTTAGAAATTAGTTCGATGAGCCTGTCGAGCAAACTGTCGAAAAGGCTATTTAGTGGAAAGGCTGATTACTTTACAATTCCATATATGTATAAATTGTTAAACCATATAGATACAGTGACCTACTTACAAAAGAAAAATTAAGTAAAGTTAGGTGACGTGGAAGTCAACCAAGTCTATAGTTAAATACATTTTTTAGACAAGTCAAAGTCGAAAGAAGCAAAACTAACATTGTGGCAACGGGACATCGGTGTGATAGACTAGTTGTAATCGTAATTATAGTCCAGGGAAATAAGCAAAATAAGGCAAGTTCGGGACACTGAATCATCCAGCAAACCAATACGATTTTCGCGAAGTACTAACCTATAGCAATAATACCTATACTTTTGCCACTCCTGGTTAGCCGGCGTTTTCGAGTAATAAACAATTAAAAGTGAAAAAAGTGAAATTTTAGCACATTTTTACTTACCTGATTTAAATAAATAATTTTAACAGCAATTTATTGCAATCATCTTGAAGGTAATGCAAAACCCGACAACTTGGCCGAAATCGATTTTGAAAATGTCAATTTGTTGCTTAGATAATTATCTATGATAATTTACAATGAAAATAGCTAAATATTCAATTAACAATAACTATTGTAAACATGTATTTGAAAACTTAATTCCTCGTAAATAGGTAGCTTTTGTGGTACCAAACAAGTGTTAAAAATTTGAAACCGATTCTTTGGATAGTTTTTGCAAAATTCAATTTGTTTATCCGGAGGACTGTTTTTTTTGCAACACCACTCTACGCACATTTCAAAAAAATTTCGGTTTTGTCAGTTTGATATTAAAGGGAAAGACATATGTTTTCAAAATATTTCATTAGATGTATAAAAAAATAATTGTTTTTGTTGCAAATTGATTTTACAAAAATGCAGTCATTTTTACTATATAAACAAATGGAATAGCTTTCTTCCTTGAACATATATATATTTTTGATGTTTTTTTTTTAATTTGAGGTAGCTTCTCGAACACATTACAAACATGCTATTTGTTTATGAATGAATCTAGACATATAGTACAGTCATTTGGTAGTTTTACCTGGAAAGTTTTCCGGGAGTTTTGAAAATTGGTAATTTTATAGATTTTGAGGTCCTCCTTCCGAATTTCGACTTTGCCAGCTCGTATTTTTGCCGCTCGCGCTGCCATATTGGAAAAATGGCGCCTAAAAGCAGTTTTTTGACAATATCTTCTTTCCGACTCATTTTACGATAAAAACGGTTATATACAAAATGAAACTAGAGACAATTGCCTACAATTCATGTATCTACCTTTTTTTCATAAAGTCAATAGTTTACGCGTACGAGCGCCGCAAAGTGTTTATATGGTAAAAATGACTGCATCTTTGTAAAATCAAGTTGCAACAAAAAAAATTATTTTTTTGTACATCTAATGAAATATTTTGAAAACATAAGTCTTTCCCTTTAATATCACACTGACAAAACAGAAAATTTTTTTTGCAAAAAAACAGTCTTCCGGATAAACAAATTGAATTTTGCAAAAACTATCCAAAGAATCGGTTTCAAATTTTTAACACTTATTTGGTACCACAAGAGCTACTTATTTACGAGGAATTAAGTTTTCAAATACATTTTTACAATAGTTATTGTTAATTGAATATTTAGCTATTTTCATTGTAAATTATCAATTATCTAAGCAAAAAATTGACATTTTCAAAATCGATTTCGGCCAAGTTGTCGGGTTTTGCATTACCTACAAGATGATTGCAATAAATTGCTGTTAAAACTATTTATTTAAATCAGGTAAGTAAAAATGTGCTAAAATTTCACTTTTTTCACTTTTAATTGTTTATTACTCGAAAACGCCGGCTAACCAGGAGTGGCAAAAGTATAGGTATTATTGCTATAGGTTAGTACTTCGCGAAAATCGTATTGGTTTGCTGGATGATTCAGTGTCCCGAACAAATGCTTATTTCCCTGGACTATTAGTGCGGTGTTGGCGAACGCGGAGGAGACCCTTATGTCTCAGAGAGTGAGAAGGAACCGAAATATTAAAGGAAGACAACAAGAGTGAGGAATCAATGTTGCCTCGAAGGCAGTCATAGACAAAAACAGTTTTGGAGACTTTACGACGAGATTCCGAAGAATCAAGATTTATTAGTTTGAGGCGATGTGCATAAGGAGGCAAAATAAAGGGATCACTCCACGGAAGTGCACGGAGAGCAAATCGGACAAATAGTCGCTGGACAGGTTCAATGCGATTTATATGGGTGGAGTAGAATGGTGCCCAAATACAAGTGGCATATTACAAAACAGGCCTCACAAAGGTGCAATATAGCAGCCGAGTTATATAAGGGTCATCGAACTCCTTGGACCATCTTTTGATAAAGCCCAAAGTAGCACTAGCTTTGCCTGTAATCACACTAATATGATCGTCAAATGTAAAACGACGATTAAACCACACACCCAGATCTTTGATCTTATCAAGTTGTGACAACTTATAGTTATTAATACTGTAAACATAGTCAAAAGAGACCCTTATGCATGAAAAGGTCATAGACGTACACTTACACGAAAAATCTTTGCATTGTCAGAATAACATAAAATGTTGGAGTGTCTTAGGCACCCAGACAAGTCATTTATATAAATAATGAATAAAAGTGGACCAAGACGGCTACTTGAGGTACACCAGATGTGTTTGCTATTTCATTAGACAAGGATCCACGGAATAATACCCTTTGAGTGCGGCCCGTGACGTAAGAACCAACCCAGTTGACAAACAATTGTGGAAACCCAAGTGCAGCTTGTGGGTTAAAATGTCGTGACTAATTCGGTCAAATGCATTTCTAAAATCTGTAAAAATATGGTCAACCTGTTTACCAGTTTCCAAGGCAGACAAACAAAAATTCGAGAATTCGTGAAGGTGAGTCGATGTCTATTTGCCTTTTCTAAAGCCGTGCTGGAAGGAGCCTAAGAATGACACAATGAAAGTATAGAGCGTCGTAAATAAGTGCCTGGAATATTTTAACAACAGCACACAATTTTGCAACTGGTCTATAATTACAAATGTCGGTCTTGGTACCCTGGATAATAAACGAAGATATCCATGAAACGGGGAATATGCCACAAGAGATAGATAAATTAAATAAATAACACAAAACACTAACAAGAGATGTGGAACAATTTTTAAGAAGAGAAACCGGGATCCTATCAGGACCACATGAAAAACTGTCAGACAAGCCAGACAAGTGTCGCGTAACTGCGTTGTTGTCAATAAGTAAATTCTTTATTTCCAGCGAAGTCGTCGGGAAAGTCGTCAAAATATTAAAATTCTTCGAGCTAACATCACAGGTATTAACTACAAGGCCGTCTTGAAGAAATCGGCGAAAAGATTAACAATTGTCATAGGATCGCCACTCTGCGATTCCCCGAGCTTCAGTAATGATGGTCCCGGCGGTTCCCCGCTTGGATTTCACAAATCTCCAAAACTGTCTAGGTTTAGCCAATAAGACACTCCATATGCTAAAACACCTTCCACCGGAAACGGGAAACCCACGACATTGATCCTAAAGCTTAATTTACGTCAGCGGCTGCTCTTTGAAGAAGGCTGATGTACTTCACAGCATCTTGTCTCCCAGTTAATACTACAAGTTCTATAGAGCCGTTATGAGTGATTGCTCTCCATACCATAAGTGATCCTTGTTGGCTATGATGGCGACTCAAAAACTGATGTTCTTTAGATAGATCGTGAAAGTAGTGAGAACGGCCATCTGGTCCATCTAACGAGAAGCGTTTTTCCTCAGTAAAAACAACACTATTCTATTCCTTTTTCCAACTGATGTGATTTCTTGCAAATCTAGGTAAGCTATTCGGTGGCGTTGTAGAAGAGTCGGTTTTTTCTTCAGTCGAAGATGTTACAAGTTGGCGCTTGCCTTAATAATCCGCCGAACAGTCTATACGCTGGCTGAGATTGCTGTTTGTACATATACCAATTTGACGAGTTAATACTGAAGAGTTTGAGGCAAGGCGCAAAATATTGCTCCATTCTCGGTTTGTAGTGGCGCTAACTCCTCCTACTTTATAGTGTATTCCATATCCTTCTGGATTTCACAAGAATGAACAAACAACGTTTGCGCTACTATGAATTCTACGAGCAATTTCTCTAAAAGAATCTTTTGTCGTCTTCTTCCTCTTATTCTGCTTCCTTTTTTAATGCCCCTGTTCTACCAATCTTCTTTAGTCATTTGGTGTTTGTGCTCCATTTTATTTCCACTAGCTATACTTTATTATTTGCTAGTCCAATATCTGTTATTTTAACTCTGCACTGAGAAATAGCACCAAATAAACTGATGTACCTATTCAAATGACCCGCTTTTTTATGAGGATTCGGTCTTAATCCGTCTTATCCGTCTCTTGTTGCCAATAAAATCAGTACTCTCGCCGATGGCTTTGATCCCGGCCATGATGGTATTCCCGCCATTATTTTAAAGAAATGTGTTACCCATTTCATTAATCCACTAACCAATCTTTTCTTACTTTCGCTAACCGAGGGCATATTTCTCAAGTTTTTGAAAGATTCCTATAACACCCCAATCCACAAAAAAGGCTGCAAGGGCGACATATCACACTATTGTCCAAGAGCTAAACTATCCTGCATCCCTAAACTCTTCGAAAGCCTTATCTATGACTCCATGTCCTTCCACTGTAAGTCCATTTTGTCTTCATCTCACCATGGATTCCTCAAAGGTAGGTCCACAACTACCAACTTAACGAGCTTTGTGTCTTACGCCTTACAAGCAATGGAAAACGATGTAGAAGTTGACGTCGTTGCCACCGATTTTAGCAAAGCTTTCGACAAAATCTCTCTCCAAATCATTGTTCCCAAATTAAATTATCTTGGCTTCCCACCCCGCCTTATATCGTGGATTAAATCATATCTTAGTAACCGCCGTCACAGGGTTCGTTTTGATTCCACGTTTCCAAACCCATTCATATCCCATGTCGGCATCCCGCCGGGCAGTCACCTTGGTCCTCTAATTTTTATACTAACCATAAATGATGTTGAAAACGTTATCAATCATTCCGAAATTTTGATCAGTGCTGATAACATGAAAATCTTCAAACAACTCACCAACACATCTGACTCTACCCTACTTCAAAACGACCTGAACAGTTTCTCCACTTGGTGCTTGAAAAACTTCCTCGATCTCAATGTATCCAAATGCCAATCGATCACTTTGTCCCGTAAACGCGCTTCCACTTCTCCTAGATCTTACGTTCTCTCAGGCGAACCAATTTCATCTGTTAATTCCCTTCGCGACCTGGGTGTTATCTGGGACAGTGAGCTCAACTTTCGTTCCCACAGTGATCACATCGTAAATAGAGCCAACTCAACCGTTGGCTTTGTAGAACGTTGGTCTAAGGAATTCTCTGACCCTTATGTCACCAAATCACTCTACATCTTCTTCGTTAGGCCACTCCTAGAGTATGCCTGCCAGGTCTGGTGCCCCTCCCAATCCACCCTCATTAACAGGATCGAAGCAGTTCAGCGTAGATTTCTCCGCTTTGCGGTGCGTGACCTTCCTTGGACTGATAACTTCAACCTTCCTCCGTATGAAAGCCGGCTAAAACTGATTAACCTCCAGCCGCTTGCCCTTCGTCGTGATGTCGCTGATGTTATCTTTATCCACCAAGTCCTAACCAGCTCCATTGACTCTCCCGACTTCCTACACAGTATGTCCCTTAACACTAACCCCCGAAACGTTAGATCATTTCCCACCTTTCGCCTCGATAGTCATCGCACTAATTGCGGTCACTTCGAGCCCTTTACCAGAATGCTACGGAAAGTCAACAACACATCAGCCTTCGACTTCCATGTTGACAAAGCCTCCCTTAGGCATTCCCTTTACTCCCCCAACCCACCCCTATAATAAGCCTTCTAATTTATAATTGCTTTCATTCTGGTCAATTGTTTTAGTTCTTAGTTTAATTTATAATTTAATGTAAATCTGTAGCTTATATTAAGCGAATTAAATGCAACAAATTTTTTCTTAGAATACCCAGGTAATGGGAAAGTGGTCGTCATCAATTACAATTCTTAAAAGAATAAACGTGCCTTGAAGTTTACGTGCACGTGTGTTGTTACGTATATTTTCCATTTATGATCGTGTACCTATTCAAGTGCTCCGCAGTGTATGTGCTTCTTTTTGCCTCCAGTCACCTTATGTGGCGATAAGCTATGTGAGGTCATTTTAATGTTGTAGGTAGGTACCAACTAAGAATTTTATTTAAACTTTAATATTACAGGTAATGTAGACTGGACCCATTCGACATCCCAGTTGAAATAGTAAATACAATGGTCCCACCTGCTTTTAAATATTATAATTAGTTCGTTTTTTGTTTATTTTTTAATAATATATTTTTTAAAGAAATATTTCATCACTGATGTGATGTTATGTGTTTAGGAAAATTAGTTATCGATTCAATGCTATGGAGCACCCAAAGTTTTGCAATGGTTATAAAAGTTTTATCAAGACCCAAAGTTTGAATGTCCATTATTTTTGCACACATTGGGCTGATGCAAATTTTAAAATTCCCCGGCAAACTCTCGAGCAGCACAAAAAATGTAATTTACAAAATTCGCCCAAAAATTGTCACATAGAACAGCTTGTGAGATAATTAAAACAATATTTAAAGTTTTTTGCCCTGTGTTGCTCCAAGCGTACAGAATGTTCTAAAGTTCTAAAAGCTAAGAGCATCTGGAGCAGATATGAACGTACGAGTTTCTCGTATTAAACAAGCAGCCAAGAAATTACAAGTTAAATAAGCAAACTTTATTCGTGAGTTATGGTGTTATTTTAGCAGGAGTATATGAATTAAACCACACAGTCGCCCGCCCACCCTCTGAGGTTGGTTGAGGCAGCCGCCACGCAACGGTGATAGAACTGATAAATGCTGTTTACTTTCGTGTGGAACATGTTCTGAAAATTGCTTCTTGTAAGATAGACTTCTTGTGTGTTTAATGCAGTGTACTATACTCACCCTCGTTTCAAATGCATAATATTCATTTTATGTAGAACATAAGGATGGCACACTGTTCACTGAATTTAGAAACAGAACAAAAATAACGCCACTTGCAAATATGACAGAAAAAATAAAAACGATGCTTAATATGAATGCTAAAATGTTATCTCAACTGCTGAACAAAAGCTCGATTGCGGTTTTTCTATACGAAAATTGAGACTGAGCTTTTACTCAGTTTTTAGGATATGAGCCAATGTCTCGCCTAAGCACATTGGCTTACACAAATAGTTTGTCCATTTTCGTCAGGAATTTAGGATATTGTAAATTTGGAAAATGATTCAAAAGAAGAAGGCAGGCGGAAGAAGTTATATGTAAGTTAGCTGTGATCTGATACCAAATAGAATGACAAATCAGATAATGATTTACAATACGCAGAAATCTAATCCAAATTCATTTGGTTCGGCAAAACTAAACAACGAAAAGGCGGTCAAGTCACTGTAAGATGAATTCAAGATTTAAGAGAAACGAAAAAACAATTAACTTTTAATTTATAATGCAAAAAAAAACATTTACCCAATCCTGTTCAAGTCTGTAATGAAAATATTGATTCGTCATTCATTGCTAAAAGTTTTCTATTCATTAGAAGAACCAGAAATTTTCCTTGGGGGGAGTAACGCAGGATTCACGAGGATTAATGAATCAAAAGTAATTTGCTGATACCCTCATCATCCAAGCTAATGACTCCTAGGTTTTACAAAACAAGCTCCTGCAAATAGGGGCCAGAGCGGAACAAAAAATGTTAATCATCATGACGAATTCGTCATACTACCTACATAAGACCGCATTAGAGGCAATTTAACGCAGAAGAAAAAGAAATGTTTGTGTGTTATGTTCTTTCTACGTCATTTTAAAATGCTTGATGTCTAATTTATCAAAAAAGTTTTAATCTTACGAGCATTTATTGAATGATTTGCCTCGAATAGGTCCTGCGATTTGGAATTCAAGAAATTTATTCAGAAAAAATTTCACTATAATTGAAGCAAATTTAATGAAATTTGTCCTTAAATAATACATTTAAAGAATTAGTAATACAATGACCTAGCCTAGCCTAACAATTAAATATCTAAAATAATAACAAATTCACAAAGATTGAAGTTGAATACAAAATAACTAATTAACTACTAACTCAACATCGTGACGTATCGTTCCAATGTTTTGCTGCACAGTGGGCACAAACGCCGAAAAGCTGGTCAAAACTTCATAATCGAAGATTTTTTTTCAACGATTCAAAACGTTGTTGTAGTACCCCTAGTATAAGAAACGACCGTCGGTAAGGGCCTGAGGGTGCAACCTGCGGCAGGAATTCATTTGTAATGTGAATGTGGAGCACGCCACCGCGTCATACAGCTATTGTGTGAAGAAAGTGACGGCGCATTGTTTGTAACAGAGCTTCTTCACAGATTAATATTTTTCAATTCTGCAAAATGGAATGTGCTCTAGCAAGTAAGTAAAATAAAAAAAAATTGTCATTTCTTAATATACAGATTGACCCCGAGTCATAAAACATTCGAGATTTTTTGTTTTTCAGATATAAAAATTATGCGTTTCAAAAGCAGTAAGGTACTTCCTCCGCGCCAAACTCATCCAGAAGTTGTTTATTGAACCCATTTTAGTACACACAAAAATTTAGCTGCTACTTTTGCTACTTTGGCGTTGATCATATAATATAGGCGCGAATGTAAGAATCTTAGTGAATAAATGCAATGTAAAGTTAACGTATTTCCTTTTAAACATGAATTTCACTCAATGATAGAGCGTGATAACTTAACAAAAATGTTTTATTATTAACCTAAACTCATTTTTTGTAATAAATAATAATAAAAAAAATAAAAAATAATCATAAAAATTGTAGATTTATGTCTTTTTTTTTGGAATTTCAAGGTAACCATTTGGTTTGTTCCGATAAAATTTTGCCAGATTCGTAATCAACGACCCAAAAAATCCCCATATGCGACATTTCGCAAAAATCCAATGAAAATTGTCGATTTTTGGTTTTTTTTTGGAACTTCAAGGTCACCATTTGGATTTTTCGAAGAATGTTGTCAAAGTCGTAATCAGCGACCCGAAAAACCCCTATATACGATATTTTGCGAAAATTGATTGATGTTTTCATATTTTGGCCAGGTTTTCGGCGTTTGGGCCCATTGTGTGCCGATATAAAGTACAAGTTCTTCGAATATTAAAATTTTAGTATTCAAATATTGTTCGTTGTCATCGGTTACAAAGGTTTGACAAAATCTCGAAAGAAGGTAGGAGTTTTATTATGAAGAATTTTAAACAAATTGGAACATTTACTTAAGTTAAAATGTTGTTGTAAGAGCATACCCAATAATCTATTAGTAAAAGATGAGACAGAGAGTTTACGGAGTCTATAAATAAAACGCATACACGCATTGGATACTTTTCTCCGTATACCTTGAAACTTGTAACATTACAATAATTAATAAAGAGGAACGATTACAATGACTACAAGGTGCTTTCTGATAGCCGTGCACAAAACTCTACAAAAAATCCACGATTGATTTAGATTCCCGAAAACCTTACCAGATATCATGTTCACGTGGTCAGACAATGTCTGAGAGTTCATTACAACTACCAGACTCTTTAATTTTTTGACAAAGGAACTTCAGTTCCACCACAGCACCAATATTAACGATGAATCAATTTTTCTTTTACCCATAATAATCGCTGGTATTTTAAAGGGGTTGAGAATTAAGTTATTGCACCGGACCCACTGACGCACGCATTCAAGGTAAACATTCGTATCACATAGGTTATCACAGCTATTGATACTAGGGGCACAATTGCATATAATTAGCATATATTACAATATGGCACTTAAAGTTAAACATCATAAAATCATCAACATATATATATACCTACATACATATAATATATAAAGCAAACAACAGAAGACCTTGCAAAGACCTCTGCGGAATCCCCAAAGTAAGCCACTTTTGAGAACTATGCTTCTATTTGAAATAACGTTTGGTTAAATAATTTGTCGATCATAGATATCGCACAACAAAAGAATCCAAAACTACATTTCAATTTATGTGAAAGTTATAAGTTATTATAAGTTATGCTCCACAAACTAAAAACCTTGGAGAAATCAAGCAAGACAAAACCCTTTTCTCTATTCAAGTTAGTAGCCCGTCTTGTATGTTCAGTTAATTTTAAGTACCTGAAAGATCAAAATTTCGTTCGTCAAGTAGACAGTAATATTATTTCATCGACATAAGGTTTATAACAAGATGTGTGTGTACATACCAAATTTCAGCTTGTTCCGATAACGATAACTCGTTCAAATTTGACTTGCATTACTTAATCGCAGTCCACCTTCGAATATCACATTTGATACCCATTTGAAGAGTTTTTCAGAAAAAGGTAATCCGGCTCCTTGGGGCGTCCGCCATATTGAGTTTAGAATGACGTCATACAGCTCATCGTATTCTAATCGTCGAATCATTTCATTTGATACCCATGTCAAGGGGGTTGTGAAGAAAAAGGTAATCCGCCATCTTGGGTTTCGAATTTAGAATACGTCACGTAGCTTATCTTATTTTACTCACCAAACCGTTTTATTTCAAACCTATGTCAAAGGGGTCATAAAGGTCGCCCCTGCAACAATATAGCAGTCATCAAATTCTTTTGCCAGACAAATAGCTTACCATTTGCAAGATCAATATCAATATCACGATTTAGCCTCCCTGACCTATTTTTATGATTCTTGACAACCTTCAAAGGAACATTTTATTCTGAAGTGACATTAAAATACTAGTAATAATTTTTAATTTGACAAAAATGTCATCGTAAAATTATGAACATCCTCCCAATGCAGGGAGTAACTGTCTTGTTGACAGTCCAGAGGTTTTAAGTAATTGTGGCGATCTTTAAGAATTGTTCTTACGATCCTCAGCTCGATTGTTATAACTTGCACAATTATATTTATGCTGTTTTGTCTTATAAATTTAATTGAAATTTTCCAAAATATTGTTCTTCAAATGAGTGACTTTTTCTTATACCGCATAACAAATGAAGCCGAAAATTTTAAAATTCAAGAGATTGTCTCAAAAATCAGTACTAGCAGATGCTTGAATATTCTGTTTTAGAATCAAAATTATCAAATTAAAAATGGAGGATCCAATCCAATATAACGACCGAAAAATTTAAACTTAAAAGATTGCCTTGAAAATCAACACTATTTGGTTTTCGCGGTAGCTGATCTTAAACTATCGCAATACGGAAATTGAAGATGGCGGATCCCATATGGCCACCGAAATTCTCAATTTGAAGGAAAGATGTCCGTCATTGTGTAACGAACATCTTTACAATTCAGTTAACAAAATAAAAATATTTCTATAATTTTTCGGACTGCAGTTGTGGTAGAGGACAGAACTGCGTATTCCATGCAGCCGGGGTACAGTGGACGATATAACCTTCAGAACCTCGACCTACAGATTCTACAGTTTTGTATTATACATATGTATACATATATACCTATTATCCCACATGTGCCAGAACAACGAATGTGAAAATTTGCCAGATTCATGGATGTATCACATTCGTATTTTTGGTGCTCCTAATAAGAAGGAATAGAGTTTGAAATGCTTTTTCCACATTGGTACAACTTGGTATTCGAAAGGATTCTTCATACCAAATAATAAACCCAAAAACAGGACATTTTCACAGTGCACATTCCAATGTTGAATGCTCGTAACAATGCAACAAAGGAGAAAACTCCAAAATTGAATATTGTTACACATTCGTCTACAGCTCTCGTCTATTAGGCGGCCTAAATAGGCGCGAACAAAAAGATGAATGGCGTAGGGCTCCACAATTTTTGTTATATTAGCGAAATACAGTCCAATTATTCCGCGGACAGTACATAAAATAAATTTGAATAGCCAAACATCTTAAAACTTTGCAAGCTGGACGCTTCGTTTCACTAACTATTATGCACCATTCAGAATATCGATCAAAATACGCAAAGAGTGTCACGTTTCTACGTCAACTCTTATCTCCCGCGCCGGGCGATAAGCACTCACAGCAGCCTCTTCTATACATATATTGATTAATTGACTGTAAATGCACCACCATACCTCTTTATGTATTTTACTATACCTTCATTACAAAATTATACCGAAACTTTAAGCCTTTTCAACTGTTTTGCACTATTGAGTTTCACAGTTTCTCAAACGTCCTTAAATTACCTCACCAAAAGCAAATTAAAAGTAAACTTTGCTGGTGCACAACTTGTAGTTTCGTGACCTCAAGAGGAGTTGCGTTTTTTATTGGAGGATTAACTTAAGTAGAAAGTTTCTTTTTAATTACTTTCTTCTCCACTTGGAGTTGCAACTACTAAATGAAATTTTTAAAGACATGTACCAAAACTTAGTTCTCCATACCGATTGTGTGTTTAGTTAAACAATTGTTGGCAACTTTTTCATGATAAAGGTATTTTTATTATACGATATTAATCCGACCTAAGTAAACGATTTTTACGGATTCATACCTCAATAGGAAAAGCTGATCCTTTTAGGACCACGCGTTTGTTGATCTGAAACAAACAGAAGAAAATATAATATTGTTATAAGATTCACTAAAATATATAAATATATATATATAAAAGTCAAAAGCGCTATACATTTTTGTGAATTTCTACGGGCTAAAATTTGATACCCAAAAACTTAAAACTTCACACTAAGAGAGATAAGCATTGTGATATGCCATTTAAGAAAATTTAGCATAAAATATTCATTTGAAGTACGGAACAAAAAATGATTGGATTACACTTTTTGTCTAGTTAAGCAAGTGTACACATTGTTCAATATTTGTTGAAATCCTCCTTCATGAGGAGCAGAATAAGGACTTGTCCTACTCCACAACAACTTTTTTGGAATTTGTAGGTTAGAAAATTCCTCTTAAATTAGATTGCATATATGTGGGGAAAAAAAAGCTCAAGAAAAATTCCACCCGATTAGAAAAATCCCATGAATCTATATCTGCTGATAGATACGAAAATGAAGATGACGAACTTACAATCTGGTACTTGTAAAAGTATCGTAATAAAGGATTGAAATTCACGTATGAAATATAATCTACTAAAGTATCTAAAAAGCCATAACGCATTGAAATCTGGCGAGTACTAGACGCCAGGGCCTAAGACCGAAATGTGAATCTGTGTGGCAGGGAACAAACCTTTCGTGACGGAGGACGAGGCATCGGCGATTCTTGAGTCGCGGTAAAGCGTCAGCAGAATTTTTTCTGAGTGCGCAGGTTTTGTGTGATTAGTTGGTCTACGGTAGTATCCTCGCATGTGGGGCATATGTACATATTGAGAGGGTTATTCACAATATCAATAATATTTTTTAACACGCTTTTATTAGCTTCACCTGTAACTAACTATGTAAACAAATCTTGGAAGTTCAATCGACGCACATTCCGGTTTCCGATTGATCTGAAATCTTGCATACAGGTTAAATTTGGATGACAATGCATGATTAGTTAAGTGACGTCATTCTAAATCCAATATGGTGGACTCCCAAAGATGGCGGACTACTTATTTTTTATGCACTCCCATGATATGGTCATCAAATGAAAGGGTTTGCTGAGAGGAATACGAAAAACAAAATGAGGTCACTCTAAATTTAATATGGCGGGCTTCCGAAGATTGCGGACTAGTTATTTTAAAAATTAGGTTGCACCGAAATGGTCTGGGGATGGAATGAGGAGGTGGATAGTTGAACTCTTCAATGGTTGCTAGTAAACCTTTGAAGAAGATCCCACTCAAACCAAAGTGACAAACGTGCTGACGGTGGTATGAAGTATGAGGTATGAGGGTGGTAAAAATGTTGGGCGCAATCCTGTTGTAGTAAGCCTTGCACCCTTTCTCGACCGTTGAATTGACCGCTCGTCGTAGGAATAAAATGAATACGAACAAAACATAAAAACTTAAGCCATTGAAAGAAGCACCGCAAAGAAAACGACTATTACAAAAGGAAAAAAGAGCGCAAAGAAACAAATTATAGTTAATATAATTATAAAACATTAATAACTATAAAACACGCTTTTATCATGCACAAAACATCAAAAAGTAATTGAGTCAAATAAACTTTTATTTGTTACGATATATATGTACATCTCACCCTTGCCGATATTTTAACTTAAGGTTATGTGTACTTTTAAATAATTTAGACAAAGCGTTTCACACTTTTTGAATTAGTCATTAGACATAAATGAAGTGATAGGTTTACTAATAACTACCTAGCATGTCTATTATCCGTCACGTATTGAATAAAAAAATATATATTTGCGTTTACTCTACAATAAAGTGAAAATATTGGCAAGGAAGCCATGCATATATCATTACAAATAAAAGTGTATTTAATTTAATAGTTTTTAAATTTTTAGTGCGTGATAAAAACGTGTCTTTTAATTTTTTTTAACTATAATATAATTTATTTTGTGAATTTATTTGGTCGGTATGTTTCGATATATTCCCGAAAATGTTACTAGGAAATGAACGAGTTCCACCCCTTCTATTTCCGAAAGTGGTGAAACCAAAAATTTCAAAACGTTTACTGTAGGAGTCAAACTCGTAATTCGTAGACTATTTTTTTGTGCACAAAACTTAATTGACTCATAGACATATAGCAATCTCATATAGGAATTTAGCCTGCAATTTAAACTTTTATTTTACCATCTGCTTAACTTGCCTGCAGCCAACGCCTTGAATTTCATTTTTCAAAGAGGTCGTGCAAATTCCCAGACACCTTAGCTTTGAGGCCAATAAATCTCACATTGACTATAACCAATGCATGTTAATGCTGCAAAATTAGGCAGTTTGTATGCATCGAATCAATGCTTCATGTATGCTCAAGGTGGAAGGAAAGCAATAATTTTTCTGGCTTCGTGATTTATAGTTTTTTAATGTAATTAAAGGGGGCGGGATATACATAGTTTCATCGGGAAAATATGTCTTTGGGTGATAAATTGATTTTACGGTACATGTTCCTATGCAGTACGATTTCTGTTATTTTTCCTTCATTTTATAAAGCGATGAATAATATTTACATGATTGCACATGTTGACATGCGTACAATTTTGTTATTTGCACAACGAATTAGATGTGGGGCTTTAGCTCTTACTCACAATTTAATTTCAATCAGCCATCGTTGATGCTTCGTATTTCACCGATGGGTCGTATGTTACGCTTTAATCTCAAAACAATGCACGGAATTAGTTTCCAATTGCCAGTTAGGATAATTGCAGTAATTGCAGCTCGTTTCGGCCACATCATAATTTCCAATAGACTGCAGGCCAGAAGGCAATAAGTAAAATACCTGTTTGTAATTTAGTCACACCAAATTTACGGTCACGGTAATTCTGAACAAATTTCGATTTTATCGAACAATTCCATTATACGAACTAACTACGAGTATGTTGAAAGGACGCATCAGTGACAACTAACCAATTTCGTCTGACAAGAGCTCAACATATTTGTGTGCCAACCAAATAGCACGCATTTGAATTGGTTGGTATTCAGTACTTATTGTTATCAGTAATTAATTGGAAATATCAAATAAATTGTTCATCTCTCACACTTTTCCAGAAAAGGTAATCGGGAAATATTGAGTGGAAGACATATGACATGCGGAAACCACTAAAGGCTGCAGCATCTTCAAGGCAAGAACAAAACAGTTTTAAGAAAAAAAAAATCAGAGCGGCATTTCAAAATTTTAATTTTATCACGGACACATGATGTTCCTCAAATTTACGATAGCACTCTGTTAATTTATTTACTCGATTCTTTAGCTTAATTACATTTTCTGTACTGTTTAGCTCCTTATGGGCTTAATTGCAGCCATTCATCTCCCTTCATCCAGCAGATTTTCAGAGAAATCTGTGTAATGTTCCTCCAAGATTTCAATTTAATTGACATCACATATCTTGAGCAACGTACTTCACTTACGCCTGCCAAGGTAATGAACTCTTTAATATAAATCAGTGTGGAATGCCTCAGGTTCCTGCCGAGAGGACAGGATCCATGCTGGCAGCCCAGATGTGTTCATTTTATGCCCTTCATAATGGCTCATTGTTCCTCAACACCGCACGTGCGTGATGCTTTTTCACTGTCAAGGAGATTTTGCGGAATTCGTCATTTTTTGTTTCAAATTTCAGCATGCGACCAAAGGGTAAGATTTCTTAGTACTCGTATTTTCTTTACATTTGAAGCTAACCATGTTTTTATTCGTGATATGATGTTGGCGAGAGTAATGACAATTTCGATATTATCATTTTAAAAACACTTTTGGTATTTTAATCATCCTAACATGGAAGTACTTTATGTAAGCGTCTTTATAGCTATTTTCATTTATCGGTGCTGATTCTCCTGCAAAGGAGTGTATTTCTATATTTCGAGGTTCGATTATACATAAAATAACAAACAGCTCACTACCTTTTAGGAATAGTTTTTCTCGTTTACAGTTTTGTCATCAATCAAAATATTCATCTCGAAGCACAGTAGGGGGCAGCTCAGTGCTAAAGTGAGCCAAGCTCCCATCATAGAGCTCGTGGATTCGATTTCCACCTGGTTACCTTGGGGGGAACCTAGATCTCGGTAGCTCGGCGAGCGAGTTATGCTGGACGGACTGCTGAGATCACGGGTTTAAATTTCACTCGGTAAAATGTTCATGTTCCAAAATATTCCATGAATTTGAAAGTGAATTAGTGGTTCAATTGGTGATGAAATAATTTATTGAATAAATATATACACTATGCTAATATCAACAGAATTTGGATTCATATACATTTTTTTGCACTTCTATAATATTATCTTGTTATAAGCCCCAGATTATATATTCCAATTTATCACTGATTACACTAGTTTAGAAGAAAAAAGTACCTCAGGGAAAATATTTTTTTAGACTAATTTGGGGTCGCTTAACACGAAAATGACATCCATTTATTTTTCCAAAGAAGCATTTTTGAGATATTAGCAAAATACTGGTTTTTTGTTTTTTCTCCAAAAAACGGCCAAAAAATCCTACAACATCACACTGCTCCAACCTAAAATGTGTACTAATAGTAAGGTACTCGTTTCCCCTTCACGCCAATATATTGGTTGTGTCCACTGGAACTGTATTTTTTGAGTTACAAGCGTTCAAGTTGTAAAAAAAAGTGAATTTTCAAGCTTTCTTCTGTAAATTAAATTAATTTGAATGCAATGAAAAATGGTTCAACATATTTCAATGACTGCATGTGAAAGATACTTTTGTTACGGAAATATAAATTCCAATTGGGCTCAAATCGGATGATAAATGCAGGAGATATTAAAAAAAGAACAATGAACTTTTCGTTCGCGCGGCCAATTTCCGACCAAAAGTTTGAGTATATTGAAAGCCTTCACCATTAATAAAGCACATCACTTGAAAATCTACTTTTACTTAATGTATTATATCTTCTGCAATTGCCATCTGATTTTGGCCCAGTTTGATTTTGTATTTCCGTAACAAAAGTATCTTTCACATGCAGTCATTGAAATATGTTGAAACATTTTTCATTGCATTCAAATTAATTTAATTTACAGAAGAAAGCTTGAAAATTCACTTTTTTCACAATTTGAACGCTTGTAACTCAAAAAATATAGTTCCAGTGGACACAACCAAGATATTGCCGTGAAGGGGAAACGAGTACCTTACTATTAGTACACATTTTAGGTTGGAGCAGTGTGTTGTTGTACGATTTTTTGGCCGTTTTTTTGGAGAAAAAACAAAAAACCAGTATTTTGCTAATATCTCAAAAACGCTTCTTTGGAAAAATAATTGGATGTGATTTTCGTGTTCAGCGACCCCAAATAAGTCTAAAAAAAACATTTTTCTTCTGGTACTCGAAATTTTCCTGAAATTTGTAAACTAGTGTTAGCAGACCCGTACCCTGCGTTACTCAGACGTAATAATATGACCAAACTACAAACTATAAAAATTGCAATAAAACCATAACTAACCGTTAGGGTAAAAGAATTCTCGATAACGCCAAGGAAAGAAAGGGTTTATCCTTAATTTTTCAAATCAAAGAAAAATTTAAGACCAATTTCCCTACTAGACATTTAATGTATATAGAATGAGTTTTGCCATTAATGCTATTAAATTTTTACTTTTATAGATTTTACACAACCTCCCTTCTGCACCACCTCTCCTGTATGTTACTGCGGGGTGTGGTGGTGGTCTAATTAAATCAAGCGTAAATTCATACACAACTCCCCCATGCATCACTTTTCAAACTTTTCTCACTTTTAACACCCACAGTTTCTACATTTATTAATATTTCCATTCCAAATTTCGCACAAACCTTTCTCCACATGTTTTCGAAAAATATTTTCACATTCTTACTCCTACTCGTCTTTTCGCAAAATAATAAACAGTAAACCATTACCTCCATTACACTTTATTCCATTTTACTAAAAAACTATTAATCACTAAATCTTCATATATTTACGATATTGTTCCGAAAAAAATAATTTTTTTCAAAAATAGCAATTTAAATGTCTCGAAGATTTTGAAGTAACCTATTATCAGGCATACCACATTAATCGTTAAAGCCAAGATTGCATTCACCACAAAGCAAAACCAGGTGCAATCAGCTTGAGATAAACATCAAAATCACTGGTTGGCCACTCCAATGTAATACCGAACCTCTTGCATTTTTTAGTCGAAACGAGCAATAAAGAAACCTAAGTGTATCCAGCCAAACTGGATGCGTCGCGTCTCGTGTCAGTTTTACAAGGTTCCTTGATTGCCAGGTTCCTTTGATTGCAAGTTTCAAGTGGCTCTTATGTGGAAGAATTGTGGCACAGGATTGTATTACGTTAGCTTGCTTACGCCCAGAGATGCTGCGGGCAGAATAATTACAAGTTTCTCATGATTTAACATGTATGAAGCAAAAGTGTAAAGAATTACATATATACTCAACTTTCTAAACTTCTGGTTCTTGCAGTTCTAGCATATGAATCAGGTTGCAGTGCGTACTTACAGTATTATAGTACATATTTACTTTTAATTGTTCATTGCCATAGCATTCCAGCTTTATTAATCGCAGATATCTTAATACTCAAAATCCAGAAATCCGCTGCATGTACATGTGCACATTAAAGCACTTTACGGAAAGTCCGCTTCACGTCTTCCACCTCACATCAATTATTTATGTATGTCGCACCTGATTGGGCTCTTGAAAGACACTTCTCAGGTGCTTAATGTGCAGGGCATATTCGAAAACAGGCGGGCACGATGCTCAGCAACGGCTGCAGCGATAAATCGAAGACGCGAGAGCTGGCTGCCTTAAGTGAGGTTATCCGAAGGGATGTTCGTCGCCTGTTACTCCGTGTCTTTTGTAAGACTCGCGGCGTCTGTCGCAGCACAGCACATGCTATAAATAAATGATCATTGTATTCGGGGCAAGTGTCCATAACGTTATAAGCCGGGAATCTCTCCTGCCGATAAATATCAAAATTGGAAGAATGCAAGTCGCATGCAAATGCTGTTAAATTATGCCATTTGCATGCAGACACTCGCCTGCTTTGCAGCGCCTAAGGTGGCATTTAATTACCTTTGTTGCAAGCAAATTTATGTTACAAGATGCACAACAAGGTCGATTCTGTTCCGCTGCTTGTGAATTTGCTGCAAAACATCCAAGGCGATTTTCTTGTGGCCCTTTTAACCCAAATTGTAACATTTTTAAAATAATGTGGCATCATTTAGTAATTCCCCGCCCTTATGAAGTAACATGAATTTTGCTATGCTAAGACGACCATGTAAAGGATGTTAGATTGGCCTAACGTGTTTAGCAACGTGGGAGGTTGTGGAACCTCATATTAACGGTAATTCTATCTTCACTTCTTCAACTCCTTTTGACTTGCTCAAGAAAATTAACGGCTATTAAATCTTAGATAAGAAAGATAAAATCTTCCTCTAATCTGATTAACTTGATGAATCAATTATGGGTATTCTAGCGTGAAACCCTTTTAAACATCGGAAAATGTTAGGTGTATATCGGGCGGTCTGATTTACATTTTAATTGAAAATTAAGGTATGAAATAAATAAGTCCTTGGCATGAGCACCTACGAATTAATTACTTGTTTATTCCACATTCCCTTCGTATGTACATAGGTACGTGCAATTAACGACGGTTGCTAAGATGCGATGAAGTAAAACTGAGCAAAGTAAATTAGGTGCGGCATAAAATAATAACTACAAAAATAGTGTTGAGAGAAATTAACATTTTAATTACTCTGCTGTATGAATCGCACATTTTTATTTTTATTATAATATCTCAATGTAGTATGATGATTTTATCAAAGATGGTAACTTCTCAATACAAATTGTAGATTTATTATTATTGCGTAACTTAGCAGGCCTGGTCTAATAATAATTTGAACACTAAAGAAATAGTGAATAGTCAGTATTCCTAGCACATAAAGTAC
Source organism: Neoitamus cyanurus (assembly GCA_947538895.1). NCBI lineage: Eukaryota > Metazoa > Arthropoda > Insecta > Diptera > Asilidae > Neoitamus > Neoitamus cyanurus. Next base: position 34,393,543 of record OX384541.1, on the reverse strand, counting down.
TTTTCCTTAAGACTTTTAACTTGTAATTATGATTATTATGAGTCTAAATTCCATTTTAGAAAACAGCTTGATATTGAATTGGCAAAATGGTTTTTTTCGTGAGATGTCTTTACTAGGGTAGGGGGTAATTTTTTCCATTAATTCATTCCTCCATAAGTAAATATTTGCCTTTCATGAAATGTCTGCTGACTGAATATTTACCTTTTACAAAAAAAAAGGAAAAAGGAATTAATGAATAAATGGAAAAACGGCATGGAAAAAGTGTCAATGGAAAAAATGGAAGTGAAAATTTTGCATGGCAAAAATGGAATAGAAATTTTAGAATAAAAAATATAATGGAACAAAAACCTCCTTCCATTCTTTACTACTAATATACATATATAGATATTATACTATATGAATTTGGTTCAAAGCTACACTATCAGAAATTTATCACCAAATCACGACCCTACACGGCCCTGGGCCCATCTTTCACCGCTGGAATCTTTGGAGATAGGACAGAAAATGAACAAAATAGAAAAAAGTGGAAGGCGGCAGGTATCCTAAAATTATTTTGAAAAAAGTCGATACAGGCTTATGTAAGTGGTTGCTGAGTTACAGCAGAGACTACATCAGCTTAGCCATATAGTCCAAGAGTGCATTGCAAAAAGTGGAATCCATAATTGAACTTGACGAAATTTCCAGAAAATGTTCTTTGTGCTCGGACAAACCTAAAGTAGGTTTCCTCTTCCTCCCAGTTCACTTATCCCCTTCTTTAATTTCCAGCGCTCTGAAGAGGGTGGTAAAGGCCAATCTAATACACTCACAAAAATACCTATCATTAAAACATAAAAAAATTTATCATTGATTGGGTTTCTCTATTTTTTATAACAGTTTTCACTAACTGGGTGAAATGTTTCTTAAACCAAAGAAAATTATACTTAATTTAAATTATACATAGAGCTATGTTACTTATAACATGAAAAATATATAATATGTTGAAATACTTAATTTCAAGAAAATTCATACTTAAAATTATGGAGGTATGGTGGTCACTATTCCAAAATTTCGAATGTGTTTATTTTCCTACTGTGAGATATGAAGTCTCAGTGTGGTGCCTAGCGGAGTATTCACGCTATATGCGCTATGCTTATTGTATATACATATATGTCAAATTCAGTGGTAAACATGATAACGGGAAATGCAGAAACGTACCTACATATGCATCTCTTAAATCGCCTGCTGTTTTGTGTGGTTTCCGATGGGTTTGAACTCGGGATGCCTGGCTTCATGAACAATGAACCACACGGTCTAGGTGAAGGGCGTTTCAGCCCAGGTCTTGAAATTTACATCTACATCGGTCAATATATCGGGCAATATGATACATTTAGTGTTAAAAGGCATGCTCACTATGAAGGTTTACGAAAAATCGATTTTTACACATTCCCAGCGGGAATTGGAAGCGCTCAAACATGGCTGCTGCAGCTCTTCCGTTCCCTACTCTCGTTCATATCTATTAAACATGGGCATGTCCGCAGAGGGAAGCGCTTTTAACCTGCACCTACAGCAGTGCTCTGGAAGTGCTAAAAGGAATAGCTTTAAAAGCTTTATTTTTGTCTAACGATGCCTTTTTTTCTTATATAACAAAAACATACCTCTTGAGGCATGCCTTTGTCAAATCATAAAAAGTACCGTTATTCGTACAGCACAATTAGCAAATAATTAGTAAGTATATAAGATCTGCAGTTAAAACTGTGCATTATTAAAGAAAAATTTTTTTTATAAGGTAGGTACACACAATAACTTGGGCACTAATTGCTCAAAAACAAAAGATTATAAAACAGCTTAACGATGATGGCGGTAATTTTTTATTTTTAAAATGAGGTGTACAAGGCCTGAGATATCATATTCTACCGTAGAGACTAATTTTTTCAAGGGACCTATTGACTCAGTAGACTTTTGAGTGTCTGACGAGATCGGCCCGGTGTGCCTTAATCGAAACACTTAAAAATATTTTTTTTTTATTTGCAAGCTGAACTGAATTGCAAATGAGCAGTTTGGGTTCAAATCTGGCCACAACACTTCCCACCTAACTCTAAAGATCTCTCAGTTTAATTAAGAAATTAAAAGTAATCTCCACTGAAAACGATCTTCTGGACTTGCACAGATATACAGGTTGCTTTTGATTCCGTATGACACGATGCTCTCATGCACAAAATGGCACACTTCTCCCGCACTAATTAATATAGCCAGAAAACCCACATTCTCCAAAACTAACCCAGTTAGTGAAAGTGAAGGCGTCCCACAAGGATCAGTTGTAGGACCAAAATACATATATATATATATCAGACATCCCTTGTACTATAATTCGACTTTCATCCTTCTACCCCAATGACTTTAGCATATTCAGTATCAGTTCACACAAAGATGCTGCCTCACATTTGCAATGACCTCTAAAATGGACTCTGCGAGCGAATTTCCAAAAATGGGAGATCAAAATAAATCCCAGTAGAACGTTTCTACATGAAAAAGAAATTCAAGACTATCACCAAACTATAACCCTATTATAAATGGCTGTAAAGTACACAACATTTAGGTTTATCTTTTGATCCACTCAACGCAGCGACATCAAACTCACGCCAAACAAGTATTGCCTCAATTTACTCTCCAAAAATGTCACCAATGTTGATCTACCTTCTATTCCTGAAGGTACAGTCACTTGCAAAAGTGAAAATATGTTTTCAAAGTTCGTAAAATTCACGTTTTCAACGCATTTTCTCCGAAATGCATGTATGTAGTTAATTTAATATATCTCATTTTTTCGGGATAGGATTTCCCATCTTATGACATTTCCAAAAATGTACAGCATGTGCTGGTAGAAATAGAATATACAAATTTATACATAGAAATTCAAAATTAAATCAAATTGACCTCTAAATGCTTTTTATTAAATTCGAAACTTAGTACAGTTAATTAATGGTAGTACGTTACAAAAGTTTTATTTGGGTTTTTTTTTGTTCTTTACCCGTAATAAAATTAATATAACATTATGAATTTTCCAGGCGTTCCACGTAATCTCCCTTAAGGAAAAATGTCTACAGTGACAAAACAGTCCATCCCAAAATTGGGTTAGATATTCAAGATAATGAAGGAAAAACCTTATAAAACATTCTAATTCGAATGTAGTCATCTGCATCGCTTATATTAAAAATACAGAAATAGAATGAACCACCTTGTCTATGCAAAGAACATCGCAATTTACATTCAAAGTCCTTTGTAAGATGAAATTTACCTTTAATTTTCACATACATAGTGTCCCTCTCTTCAATAGCAGCCAAGAGGTGCTTGCTCAATCAGCGAAACTATTTTGACACTGTTCTAGGAATTAGGTTCGTATTCGAACAAAAAAATAGGAAGATTTTCAATCAAAGTTTAAATGAACTTTCTGCGCACTTTGTGAAGGAGTTTTTCAGCCATCTTTTTTATGTGAGCATTAAAAAGTCTATCAAGTGGAAATTTCATACTTCTGAATTATGCGCACACCGTGAATTATAATTAGTTTTGAAACTGTGGACTGCAGGTGGGCAAAGTTACTTTATCTTCATTGAATCAAAATAATTTTAAAAGCAGGTACGGCACTGTCCAGAATTTAATGATTCGTTTTCACTTAATTGAGGATACAAACGTGATTGGCGGAACCAACGTGGAAGGACATTTACAGGGGATAAATTCGCTGGTGCCATCAATCAACCTCAGCTGCCTAGTGGGAGCACAAGTAATTGCATGTTGGAGTCAAAAACACATGGGACCCAATAAATGTCATAATAAGCAATAAATTGGTTTCGCGCAGAACGAGTCATATTTTTCCTAGCAGGACACGGATTTCAGCTGCCTTCACAAGTAGTTTGCATGCAAACAACTTGATTTCAAGAGCCTGTGTGCTCACGTCGGTTGCCTTCAAGTGGCTAAATCCCAAATATGCTGGAAATCCATGGACAAGTGGCCATAAACCACCTACAGACCTATTGTCAATAGAGGTGCTGCAAATCCACGAAGAATTCTGTGCCTCCGGCAGGTGAGCTGGGGATGCTTGAATCCGAACGCCATTTCTGTTTATTTTAATGAATACCTGTCATACCTGGTTGCTCACTTCAACTTTTCGGGAGAGCAATCGACAGCCGGAGTTTTGACAATTTGTTTGACCAGCCACTTCACGTGTTTGCCCAAGTCAGTCGCATTCTGTGCCCCTGCCCTGGTGGATGAAATGCGTCAACAATTTTAACAAGATTTTGGAAGTTAACAGGTAGGAATGCCCCTTCTGATAATTGATTTAAATGAGCAGCAACAATGAATAAAGGGTGGAACGGGGACAGTTGACAGGAGGATACCGCGAGCTTCAAAATTATGCAAGTCACTCAGGGGATAAGTGGCCCAATTTAGCCCTCAATTTTAACCTCATTAGCGCTCATATCTGGACTGATACCTGTCGGCTGTCGGCCAGAAGCGGGGAAAATTCAATTTTTAATGAAAACAGTCAAATGTTTGTAATTTTGCGGTGCCGCTCATTACGGCTGGTGACCCTAAATCAAAGGGGACGATAAAAGTCTCATCAATTAACTTTGTGAAGACATCCGTCAGGGCCGGAGCGGTCACTTTAAAAGAAACCCCAAAGTCTGATAAGCTTGCCAACTCGGTGGCTCGGCTGCTTCCACTTTGATTTACGTTCCGACCTCTCAGTAGGCATTTCAAAATAAACTAGTTCGGTAGATGTGATGCCGGTCGTAACAGAGGTGGAAGTTTATTTCCTTTAAACGTTTGTATTCGGAGATAACGCGCCTCTTAAAGAAGAAGTAACCTCTTTAGCGCTGTATTACTGTATCAGCCTTATCACTTTCCAATTAACTTTTTAATTTGTGTTTTCGTATCTGGGAATGAGTTACTGGCTTAAATTTGTTTTTAGATAAAACTTTGTTCGAACTTTATTGGGAATAGATAAGGCTGAGTGCTGGCACCAGGTAAAAAATTCACCTGGTCCCGTAAATGTCACTTTAAACAAATATATCAGTCTTAAGATAATTATAGGTACGAGTTTATTTACTTAGTTGCATAAAATTAAAATATGAGTTCGATATTTAGTAATTCGAAGGAATTGCTCCAATTTGCAAAATAAAGAAAGTAAGTAAGAAATTTTTCAATTTTCTATTTATTTTTTTCAACTAACCACTAAATATTAAATATTCGATTTTGAGGATCAAAGAACCATGTTTGTCTGTCTGTATACCACGGCGGTTTTTCTCAGTAACTACTAACAGTTGTAGATGTCACTTGGCCGCATCTATTCCCAGCGACAGAATTTCAGTAATATTTTTATTGAAATTAAACAGGGGGCAAATTGAGAACTCGACAACATTGTTTTTTATTTACTGTGTGGGACATCATGTGAAAGGGCTTGTTTTAAATATTCAAAAAATATATTTTGTTTTAATTTTAAGCCACATTAGCTTTTCACTCATGCCCAAATATTTGCGACAAAAAAAATTTGTGGATCATAAAAAACTTGGCAAGAAACTCGTGCCATATCCTTCTAAAATAAAGCAGGTAGGTGAGTGAAACTGTATAAAATTTTGATCGTCTGTTGAGTTTCAAGAAATATGATTCTAATAAACAAGAAGTTTGAAAAGAAGTTGTGGACGAAAACGTGAAAAATCCAAGTCGTACTCAGCGGTCAACATTTTATAGAGTTAAGAAAAGAGAACATATATATAATGTGCAAAAACTTCATTATCGAGACGATCACACATATTGTGTTGGTTGAAGACTTCAATAAAATCCCTGGACAATAATATTATGTAGCGACTGAAAGAGGACAAGTAGCGGAATGTTTTAAAAGCAGAAAAGCCTCAAATATCCTGCAAAATTTCTAGTGCGGCCAGCAATTTGTTTCACTTTGAAGTTTTATGTTTAAAACAATATAACTATTGTACCAATGGCCCATTGAAACGTATTGGACACTCATCATATTAAAATTAAAAGGAACTAAGAGTAAAGTATCCAGCATATGTACAGCAGTTTCGACAAAAGTGGAGACAACAAGCGAATACGCTTACAGAAGCATAAGTACAAAATTTAATGCAAGGTGCAAAAGCAAAAGCCTTACAATTTTGGAAAAATTAATAAATTTAAGTAAATTTAGTATTAAGTTTCTTGTAACAACATTAAATTTTATAATAAATATATTTAATCAGACATATTAAGTATTTTCAATACATTTCGCGACAATTGACTGCTGCCAAGTTATTTTCTGAACCACTCTGTACCATTCCACCCCCTTGTCTCCGAATGCTATAATGGGCCAAGTGTTGTCCATCGGCGAACATGACTACGAACTGGAAATATTTTATCAATAAACAAATCTGGAATTTACATAAGGAAAACAAAAAGATCACTAAAAACGCGTGTTCGATCCGAAACTACACGTGTGGTTCAAACTTCAAAAGGTGAAATTAATAATACCAAGTACAATTTTTTTTGCGTTGTATATTGACAAAGTAATAACATTTATAATGTCCTTAATTATAATTGTGTATAAATTACTCTAGTGATTTTTGTCCTAAGTGGCCTTCATCTGCATCATCATACTCTAAAAATGAAACTATAGGTTTATGGCCGACAAAGCGGCTGGCGCTTTCAAAGCGCCGAAAGCGTACATTGGGTTTCTACCTTTAGTCGACTCGAGCCGACTTCACCCGAATGAGCGTTAATCAGCCGAGCGTGACGGCTCAGTTTAATTCAGTGCCCACAAAAAGTGCTAAACGCGCCTAAAGAAGTTTTCACTTCAAAAGTTCCTTATAGGTAACGGAAATGTCTTCGTCACGCAAGTGCATATTGCTCTTTAAGTATTGACTTCTTAAACCAAGTTTGATGCACAGAACGGAATAATAAAAAACAAATGTACTCACCTGCATCCACTCTAGTCTAGCTGAAGGAACCAGGACCGGCAATGACGGGATGACAACCCAGAACACTGAGCAAAACTTTACGCTCTTTATTTGATTGTGCTCCAAATAAAGTGGGTTAGTATTTCCCTAATTGTGTCGACCGAGACTCAACACAATAGCTCTCGTTTGATCGATAACCAAATCGAGTGTTAACTTAGTAAAGAGTAATATTCCTAACACAGGAGGAAGTTAGGATACTTTGTCTAAATCGGTTGGGACCAAAATTAAACGCGATGGGAAATTCCTGATCAAGACTCAAGAAATTGAGGTTAGGAAAAGTGAACAGGAATTCTGATCGAGACTAAGAATATCTATTTAAGTACTTTTGTTCAGTTGGTCAAGACCCAACTTAATCCATATAGGAAATTTGTGATCGAGAAAATTAAGTTTGGGATTAATTTTAACAAAGTGATTATTTATTTATTTATTTATTTATTTACAATGATAGCTTCGTACAGAAATAACAAATTTCCTATTACACGTAAGCTGTCCAGTTTTAAGAAGAAAAGCAAACATACAAATACAAGTTCAGTCATCTAAGAATCAACAATATTAACAATATATATTACAAGTTTAAATTGATTTTCTCTAGGACAGCATGTTTGAATCTGCTAAACGTGCAGTTCAGAGGACCAATTTGAAGCCTATCATGGTTTCTTTGAAGTCTTACCATCGGGGAATTATCATATACTGATAGCAAGGCTCTAGGTGGTTTAAATATATCATTGCTTTTACTGCAGAATGCAGGTTCACGCAAATTTAAGTCATCCGTCAGACAGGAATGCAAGATTCCGTTATGAATACGATAAAGAATGCATTCATCAAGGTAGAGTCTTCTGTCAACAAGCGGGGACAATTTGAGGAAGGACAGTCTGTCTGGATAAGGAAGACATGGTTTGTTAAATTTTTTAAATAGACTGCGGGTAAATTTCCTTTGGACACTTTCAATACGGTCAATTTTATTTTGGTGGTAAGGTGACCAAACAGGCGAACAATATTCAAGGACACTTCGAGCAAGCGTCAGAAATAGTAGCCTAGATGTTGATAAGTTACTAAAATAATTAGAAGTGCGTAAAATAAACCCAGCCAGTCTATAGGATCTTCTGGAGATGTCATCAATGTGAGCATCGAAGCTCAATTTATTGTCAAAAATTACGCCCAGGTCTTTAAACCTGGCCACCTCCGACAAGGTCACCGAGTTAATATGATACCGGACAAATTCAGGATGTTTTTTAAAAGGTATAGGTCATTTTAAAACATTTATTTACATTTATGGACAATCTGTTAACAATACACCAGTCCTCCAGAGCGATCAAATCGCTCTGAAGAATATCACAGTCTTCATTAGAATTAATCACACGAAAGATTTTAAGGTCGTCAGCATATAAAAGACAATTGGAACAAATTTTAGTGGTCAAGTCGTTAATAAATAACAGAAAAAAGAGCGGCCCGAGAATAGACCCCTGCGGAACACCGGAGATGGGGACAAATTCAACAGAAGCACAGCCTGAGAACACAACGTGCATTTTACGGTGTGATAGGTAGGATGAGATCCATGTAAAAAGGAGACCATGCACACCGTACCCTCTCATTTTGTCTAAGAGGATCGGATGACTGACATGATCAAATGCTTTGGAAAAATCGGTGTAAATAGTGTCCACCTGACTGTGTTGCTCAAGAGCATTAGCAACGAAATTGTGGAACTCAAGGAGATTGCTCACAGTAGACCTTCCTTTAACGAAGCCATGCTGTTCGTCGGAGATTATAGGTCGAAGAACTCTTGATAGTTGGTTATGTACCAGTTTTTCGAATAGTTTGCTGAAGCAGTTTAATATACAAATAGGGCGGTAGTTCTTCACCTCGCATTTGTCGCCCTTCTTGAATATTGGAACCACTTTAGAGTGCTTCCAAGCTTCAGGGAAGGTTCCTTCATTGAGTGAAGAGTTAAATATCACAGTCAGGGGATAACAGATGGCATGGGCTATCTCTTTAACAAAGTGATTAGGCATGCCATCGGGTCCAGCCGAGGTTTTAGAATCCAGGCCGAGTATACAGTCAAGCACATCCACCATATCAAAGGACAAACAAGCCACAGATATTGCACATGGAGACATAAAGCTATCATTCAATTGAGCGTTATGCTCGATGAACATATCCTTAAAAAACCTTGCAAATATGTCACACATGGATTGCGGGTCGGACACTGATTCGTTGTCGTATCTAAGTTCTGAGGGCGGATTTTCTAGAAATCTAGAGTTTTTAATGTAACTCCAGAAAGGTTTTGTGTTATTACCCCGCAAGCTGGTTTCAATACTGCCCACATAACTTTTGAAAGCTGACTTCTTGAGCTGCTTAACACCCGAACGACTGATGGAGAAGTTTCTATAACTTTCAGGTGTCCCGCTTCTCCTATGCAGTGTTCGGAGCCGCTCTTTTTCTTCAAGTGCCTTCAGGATCTGGGCCGTAAACCAGACAGGATGTTTTCTCACCGAGCGTTTGTATAAGGGAACATGCTTTTCCATTAGTTCATTGAGTACCTCATAGAACTTAAAAACAGCTACGTTACACGAAAATCCACATAATATAGAGTCCCAGTCAATAAGCGTCAAATCATTCTTTATAGAATCGAAGTCACATTTATAAAAGTTCCTGGTACGGCAAGGCCGTGATCCACACCGTCCTGAGGTAAAATGCATATTAAGACTAACTTTTAAGGGAGGATGATGCAGATCTGGTTTTACAATTCCAGCGTAACTCACAATCGTAAGAAGATCAGAAGGAAGATTAGTAAATATAAGATCTAGAATGGTATTGCTATGATTGTGGATGATTTTATATATATATATCATATATATATGATATTACACTGATAAGTAGCGGTGAACTCCATAAAATTATGAACCAAGGCACTTATACTGCAATTAGAGACAAGGGTAGACGATTGTGTAAAGGCCCAACTTAGGATTGGAAGATTGAAGTCGCCACAGACCAATAAATAACAGTTAGGATCAGTCACATTAAGGACACTTGCAAGATCATCAAACAAACCCTCCAAGACACCAGAACAAATAGAACATGGAACATATACACAGCAAATGTAGAGACATACATGACTGCGCACTTTAAGTTTTACAGAAACGCATTCCACCGGAAAATTATCAGTCGGGAGAACAAAGGAGGAGGCAGTGAGAGAAGACCTCACCCCAATGAGAACTCCTCCACCATCCTTCTTAGCGCTCCGGGAGAAATCACGGTCGCTACGAAAAATATCATAAGAAGGAAGGCGGAGTTCAGCAGCGTCGACGCATCCGCTCCCGCTCAGCTGTTTATGACAATTCGAGACCAACCGTCAACTGGCGCAGTATACTCCGCAGGTGAATTAACCAGGTAAATATAGTACCAATTCGTCAAGCAACTAGACTAATGAATTCGGAAAAAACTCGGCACCCTCCAGGAAATCCAAACTAAGAAACAGCGAACTGAATAATTACAAAATCACCAAAACAATTCACAGATATCAAATTCAAATTTTTACTTGTCAAATAAATAGTTGAAACAACGTATCCCAACTGGCAGTTGTCAAAGGTATCTCAGCAAAAGCTCTCTCACGCCGGATTGCCGCAACGAAATATAGAAGATTCCTCTAAATTTTTCTCCGGAAACGCGCTGCCGTTCCATAGGCTATGGGTTAGCTCCCATATGAATGCATGTATTCAATAGTTGTGTGGTGACGCACGGTGAAGGCGCCGTTTGCCGTTGCCGAATTCTATTGGGGCCTGTTTCTAAAAGGGAAGAGAAAAGAAGTAAAGAGACTGAGCTCTAACCCACAACTTGTATGAGTCATCATCATGCAAACCGCGCATGGCACACCGGTTGAGCATCTCAAGTTTTATACAAAGTGCTTAAGTTTTGGTGTCTTCGCGTTAAGTTTTATAATTTTCCCCCGAGTGCCCATGTGTTATTTCTTTACATGTCACATGGAAGTGAAGTGACAGAAGATGAAGCGGCTACGCAGGAACATGATGAAGGCAAGTTTTAACGTTCTGTATCGTAAATTAAGTTGTTGATGAACTTTGATTTACATTACAGAACATCGAGGGACTTGTGAGGAAAAAACCCCAGTGCGTCCTGCATATGGATAGCGCTGCTGCGAGCGATTCCGAGTGAGAGTGATGGTAAGCGGTTACTATTATCAAAGATCTTATATTTATTGTATTCTAAGTTCTTTGCTATTATCTTGTTGAGATTTGTTCCCAATAAACATTTTATGCCTTTTTTTAATGCGGATGTGCACTAAACAACGAGGTTCAATGAGCATATCATAGAAATAAAATCCCAACATTCAACATCAGACCTGACAAAACACCTAAAACAATCAGGACATAAATGCGCAGAGGATAACATTGAACTATTACATAGTCTTCCTATAAAAATACAAACATATATTAGATAAACACAACATTTTTGAAATTAAAAAAGTTTATGACACCGGTTGTCCTATACTTAACGACCAGACACCATCAGATGGACTTTAATAATACGCAGCAGGAAATTTACACATGACGGCATCGAGGAAGTCATCAATAAAAGGGCATGTATACTCATTCCAACATCGATGACATTTCTCACGGCGATGTCATTGGAAATGCATGCATGCCTTTCTGCATGACCACGGAATGTATGGGGTCATCACAAAAATACAAAAAGAAGAAGATTTGGATTACTGAGAAGCGCATGAAACAACAAAACCCCAATAAAACTTCAGCTCACTTGAAACAAACAAACTCCTATGCCTTCCTGTTAGCATGGCTATGTCCTCAGAATTGGCATACATACCTTAGTTATGCATGAAATCATCGATGTACAATTTCACGCAATCTCCAATTTCCTGCTGGGTACCCAGTAGGACCAGCATTGATTACGGAATAGAAGTCGTAATCGCTTACTGTAGCTCCCACAGCTTCTTTTTTGCGTGAAAACACTGATTACTTTTACACAGCGTTGTCATAGGCAAGAACTGGTGCGATTGTACATTACCCGCGCATGCATTTGTGCACTAATGAATTTTACAGTGTTGGGATCGATCCCAAGCACATGCGTTCCTTCACTGATGAATGGGAATGTAAATTCATGCAGAAAAGAAGTTATAAATTACATCCGTTTCGCCGCCTGAAAATTTGAAACTGCCTTTCAGAAAGGGAACGGAGGCAGTAATAAATATAAATGAACATTAGGTTGTTAATAATTTTATAATTGTAGCAGATTTTCAGGATATAATATACATAAAAACCACAAGAACAAAACAACAAAAACAACAAACAAAAAAAGACCTCTTTTTCATCCGTTCCTTTTTGAAAAAGCAATTTTAGTCTTCATATAGGGAATATTGGGTTCCAATAAAATACAAATTTAAATCATTATAAATATATTATACTCTTTAAAAATAAAAAAAAAATTGCACATTTCATTTCAATATTGCGCATTTAATTTTCACAACTTGCACTACACTTGATTGCCTGCCAACTGCTTCCGTTGCTCACGAGCGACTAACTGAACGGAAAAACGAAAACAAAAAGGAGATTCGAAAACTCACGAAGTGCACGCAGTTAGCTAGAAGCACGTTCTGTTGGTTCTTTTATCAATTACCCTTTGCATTACCATAGAACGCATTCTCATTTCCGATAAAGACACAGTTGAAATCATTGATTCTTAATTCACTGGTTGTTAAAAGTCCTACTGGGTAGGAGCCCACTGACACATTAAAAATTTTTGCAATCATCTTTATGCACACTTGTGCATATTTAAGTAGTAGTAGACTTAAAGAGACATAGCCAATCCTCTTATAATTGTTAGCCTAAGCCCTGAACATGTCCTGAAAAGGTGAAACGTGTAAGCTCGAATAAAAATATAGTGGAATCAACAAGAAAAGTTGATTTATTTAAAAAACAGGAAACAAATCCGCACCAATATCTGAACTGAAGCACACACACGCTTAAAATGGATTAATGGTTTTATTTGCTTGCTTTGCGATAAAGTCCCAGCAGGAAATTGGAGATTGCGTGAAATAGTACATCGATGATTTCATGCATGACTAAGGTATGTATGCCAATTCTGAGGACATAGCCATGCTAACAGGAAGGCATAGGAGTTTGTTTGTCTCAAGTGAGCTGAAGTTTTATTGCGGTTTTGTTGTTTCATGCTTCTCAGTAATCCAAATCTTCTCCTTTTTGTATTTTTGTGATGACATCATACATTTTTAAGGAGAAGGTTTGTTTTATGTAATCAAGCAACGCGTTTGGTGGGTCGTCCTGAGCAAAACAATGAAGTGTGCATAACTGCTAAGGATTGTGCGCAGGTCATTATTAAACAGTCTCCTGCGGTAATACCTTTTCTTTCGTTTCGTTTTACCTAGGAATTTTCGCGAACATTTTGCACAGGTATGTGGGATCAAGGGTTAAGTGAGAAACAATAGAACGCAATTGATGATCTCTGCTTTTCTAGATTAGGCAAGGCCCGACACAGCTACTCAGAGTCCACCTACCACAGGTATTTAATTTAATGTTTAGGGATCGAATAGAGGAATATTTAGAGTATATATTCGACAATATGTCCACACAATTTTATTAATAAATAATAACCCGAGATAATGTGCATAACTTAATAAAAATGTGTGAACATATAGTCGAATATATATTCCGCTATCCGATTCTTAAACGTTAAATTAGACCTGTGTAAAAAAATTCGCCTTTGTTTTGCCCGGGACAAATGTGTTCCCCCTTCATTGCATGAAATCATTGATGACATGACCATCAATGATTTCATCAATAAAAAGACATCGATGAATTCATGCATTCCATAGTCATGCAAAAAAGGATCAGTATACATGACCCCATACATTCCGTCGTCATGCAGAAAGGCATGCATGAATTTCCAATGACATCGCCGTGAGAAATGTCATCGATGTTGGAATGAGTATACATGCCCTTTTATTGATGACTTCCTCGATGCCGTCATGTGTAAATTTCCTGCTGGGGTACGCTGCCCAGCGTATGTAGGAATGTATGCATGTGCATGTAGTGGTGGAGCATTGAAAAAAATATGTTCATTATAACACCAAGGTTCTTTTTTTAATTGGCAATCAATTAAGGTATATGCGAAAATTTGGGAGCGTTTCTGGCATTTACACAAAGTGCTGAAATTGCCAGGGCGAGCCTTGCGTTCAAGTGCAGAAAGGTATAGAGCTGACATGCGTGCATGTTTTTTGTTGCTGTTCGAAAACCACTTTGTAGCATTACACTAAGTTGGCGTGTTACTATAATTATTAAAATAATTTCGTCTGTTCTAAACAAGGAGCGAAAGGCAAAGTAAGGACATGTGTTGTTTGCTTTTTACATGAACGCTCTATATAAAAAGCTGAATTGCATTTCACAAAAAAACCATAATTAAATTGTCCGCCTCGTTTGTCTGAAAACTTATTTAACAAGTAATTTACTTGAAACTGTTGGAAGCACATGTCACCTTGTCTGCAGCTGAAAATCTAAACTTTACGAGTTGTGCATTGTTATTCAAGTCACGAAAATCTTGAAGGCCGCTCTTGTTTCCGAAAAGAGCAATTACCATAAAGTCCACTAAGTACGGCAGAGCTTAAATTCTGTCAGGCTAGATAAATAGAGAAAACCCCAAGCAACCCGTTCATGTTTAAGTCAGGTGAAGTATTGATCGCAAAATTAATGTCCCATATCAGACAACCTTTCAAGCGACTTTGCTGATATACATTTCCGCTGATGTGTAGAAGCTTCTGGTCACAGTTCAGGGTGGACATAATCCAATTTTAAAGAGTTATTGGATGTCCACAATATTCGATTTATCGGAAAATTTCAACCCCCTTATTTCTTAAATTGAAATTCCATACACCATTCTAGAGTAGAGAGGATATTGATTGAAATATAAAAGGAGATTTTATTTTGTCATTGGCCACCAGCTGGGAGGATTATTTGAATTGATTGCACCGAAACTGTTGTGAGAAGTTTTAATGAGAGGAAAGTTTTGCAAAAAAAAAATAAATAATATAATAAAACTTTGTTTTCGCACAAGAGGGTTTTTGTTGTCAAATCAAATTGAACTGTTACACATTGCAACAAGGTTTTTGTATCCAGACAAGTGGTAGTTGGTTCCCATTGTATAATACCTATTGAACACTTTCTTACCACACCTCTCTAGAATCACTTACTTGCCAGACGGGGTCCATGTGGACCCCCGCGACAAAAATTTTTATGAAAAAAAACGACTGAATATTTTTACATGCCAATTTTTCTTAGAGCTTGCTTCAAAAAAGATCATGTAGGTTATACAACCAAATATTAAATCTAAGTATACCTACTAAAAAATATAAAAGAAAAAAAATTATGAAATAGTGACCATTTTCACAGAAAAGTACATACATTTTTTGTTTTAATATTAAGACCTAAAATTTTAGCTTAGTCTTCTACTGATGTATCACTACAAGAATAAAAATAGTGGTTTATTGGATTCTTAAGAAAAGATATTTATTCTGAGACAAGAATGAACGAGTTTTGTGAAAAAATGAACATATGTGCTTTTGCCAAAATATTGTATTTTATATATTATTTAAATATTTTGGTTTCATATAATAGAAGAACATTGAAATGATAAAAAATGCGTATTTGCCACACAAGTATTCAACTCTTCTCGATTCTTCTCGACTCACAGTGGGCCAAAACGCCGAAAAACTGGCCAAAGTATGAAAGCATCAATCAATTTTCGCTAAATATCGTATATAAGGGTTTTATGGGTCGCTGATTACGAATCTGGCAACATTTTTTAGAAAAAACCAAATGGTGAACATGGTAAATGGTAAAAAAACATTGTTTTTAAGTTATTAAACTCTGTCATTGAGTGATATTCATGTTTAAAAGGAAATACGTTAACTTTACAGTGCATTTATTCACTAAGATTCTTACATTCGCGCCTATATTATATAATCAACGCCAAGGTAGCAAAAAGTAGCAACTAATTTTTGTGTGTTTACTAAAATGGGTTCAATAACCAACCTCTGGATGAGTTTGGCGCAGAGGAAGTAACTTACTGTTTTTGAAACGCAAAAATATTATATCTGAAAAACAAAAAATCTCTAATGTTTGATCGCTCGAGGTCAATCTGCTTAAATAAGAAATGACTATGTTACTCAAATTTCTTCATTTTACTTACTTGCTAGAGCACATTCCATTTTGCAGAATTGAAAAATATTAATCTGTGAAGAAGCTCTGTTACAAACGATGCACGCTCACTTTATTAACAGTTTCACAGAACAGCTGTTTGACGCGGCGTGCTGCACACTCACACTACAAATGAATTCCTGACACAGGTAGCGCCCTCAGGCCCTTACCAATGGTCGTTTATTGTACTAGGGGTACTACTACAACGTTTTGAATCGTTGAAACGTTGGAAAAAATCTTCGATTAATGAGTTTAGGCCAGCTTTTTGGCGTTTTAACCCACTGTGCGACTGCTCAAAACAGACGGACGGGCCCATCGTAATGTCACGAGCTATTTCTGCTCTGATTTGCCGACTTAGCGTCAATTTTGGAATATGAAAATTTCGTGACGGATGCTAAAAGAAGAAGAGGGATAGAGATATTCACTTAGGTAGAAAGAGATAGATAGATGCGTGCGGCAAACCAAAGAGAGAGAAAGAAAACAGCTCTTCGCGTATACAACGAGATCGCAAATTATTGTTATTATGACTAATTTATTTAAATATGGGGACGATGCACGTTCAGTTTTATATGTATCTACACCTAGGGATAAAATCTGTGATACTATTATATATGTGGTGCCAATCTAGGCTTAGACAATTTTTTAGGAGGACAAAACAGAAAAAAATTACTTTATTACTTTTGGTTTAATTTTTTTATAATTTAATTTCATTCATTTTGAAAATTCGTAAATTGATATGTATCACCTGAAAATGCTTTCAATTAATTCGATAATGCTATAGATCTCATATAAAATATCGGAATATCAAAGAGAAAGTAAATTTCATAATAATTCATCACTACCATCCACCACACGTAGTCAAAATAATTCCCCGATTATACATGCACAAATTTTGAATTGTAACAGATGTCGACAGTCTCTTTTACTGTAATAAATCATTTCACGATTTTTCGCCAAAAATTTCGGCATATGAATCTTACATATGTGAGGTTCTTTAATGGTCCATCAGAAAGATTTGTTGGTCCAATGAAAACCAAATGCTACCTATTCATAAACAGGAGAATAACATTTCGATTTTTATGTTATTTCAGGTGAATGGCATTTATTCCACTTAATAGGTTATAAAACGTTCCTGAATGTCCTTCTATATATTTTGCCCTAGATAATATCACAAAGATTGCAATGCTAATTATGGCCATAAATACTCATACGCACATTCTTTCCGTTTACTATAACGGTGTGCAAACTTCATATGTTTTTAAGTATGTAATTGGAAGTAAAAAGATTTCATAAATCGCTTTCTTTGAAAAGTAGAAATGCACTTTCAGAAACCAAATTGAGTAGATCTGGCAGAAAATGCCAATTATCATCAGTTGGTTTGAGCATGAAAATCCGAATGGACTAAAAGTCCTTTACCAAATCACTTGCTTTGACATCATGTTTTTAGCAAGATGATGGTACCCCTCATACCAAAACGGCGGCGCACAATCGATTTGTGAAGTTCCGGGGAACAGAGTCGATGAGTAAACAAACGCCAAGTAATCGGAAGTAATGCTGTTTGCACTTAATCAGAGTGTTCAGTAAGAATTATTTTGTCGACCGAATCAGAGAAATCTCTACCCTTTCCGACATCTTTGTTAGATTAAAAGGTTTTCAGTGTTTTTCGAGTAAACCGTTGGTTTGAACTGACATGGCGCGTTTTAGATTACACCCGATTGGTAATTTGTAGATTTTATAGAAGACTTTATATTTGAACTAACTAAGTTGTACGAGCTCATTAGGATGTTCGCATTTGCGAACTTAAACTGTTAGAATTTTTGTTAAGTTATGGCCATATTAATTAAAAGTAGAAATTAAGTTCTTTCATTAATTTTATTGCATTTTTAATTGAAATTAAGATACTGAAGTGATTGAATAAAAAAATATGTGAAACTGAATGAGATAGAAATAAAAAAAATACTCTGCTACAAAAATATTGTGTTTCACTTGATAACGTGCGGTCAGTATATGGAAATTGATTTTCACCCACATTTCTTAAATTACATCAACTCACTTGGATATCAACACATGCTGTATTTTCTTCCTGGCTTTAATTAACGTGGGTGTTGCCTAATTTTATACAGCTCATTTGGCGCCAGGTAAATATACGGAAATTACCATCTTATTAAATGAAACATTAAAGGTTAACAAATTCCAGCCTGGTCATTTATAGCCATGTTAATTACTTAAAAGCTGCATGTATCTGTTTCTTACGTTTACATGATTATACGTATTTACCATTAGCTGTGACTTTGGTATTTAAAAAATCGATTGAAAACAAAATAGTGTTCCTAATTTTGATAATTATATATTCGCATCTAATAGGTGGAATCATATATTAATAAAATGAAAAAATTGTTGCAGTAGCCATATTGATTGTATGTATCTTATCGTCATCTCCACATCAACATGTTAAGGCTATAGGCATAAAGATCCACTCCAGCACAATTCAAAAACCGAGTAAATTATAGCCTAAAGTGCGATTTTAATAAAAACAAAAAAGCAATAAAATCGTAGAAAAGCCACGATTATAGAAATGTGCGCATCGATCCATAAATCTTAAACTTTCGAACCGCAGTAAAATTCAAAGAAACCAAAATTAATGAAAGCATTCATTAGCAGCTCTATGAAATGCATTCAGATGCGACTCCCCGAGTTGCGTAGGAGGCAGGCTAATTATTACTAATTGGCCGGATCAACGATTTCCAATCGAATTTGAACTTTACAGCTATAGGGAAGGTTATAGTCTCTGAAAAGTTCATCAATTAAACAGTTTTGATCAGAATAAATCAGTTCGAAACATTACTAGGAAACGAAACCATGTGGTCTGCTGCCCATTGCTTCTCATTGTACTGTGGGATCCTCATTTATCTTGATCTGAGCCAAATGGTCCATCGTACGTAAGCGATCATTTGTTAGAGGTTTTTTTTTCTAGCTGGGTGATCGAGATTTACGAACCTTTCTTGATATAAAGAAATTATTTGGAAATACGTTATGGTGAGTCCGTTTATGGGTATATCGTGGGTTCAATTGACTCCACACAATAGTCGTTTGTTACAAAATATAATACGCCTTTTCTTAATGCATAGAAACTTAAGTGCAATTTATCTAGTTTTAGAGCATATCGTGCCGAAGAATTTGGTCTATTCTTATGCAACATGAACATACGCATATACTATTTCATACTTCGATAAAAGAGAAACACCGTATATGGAAATCATATCTGTTTTGTATTATATATTCCTACGTATTTTCCCTTGATTACTTAAGAGATTCTAGTTTAGGCATTTGAATTCAGATATTAATTATTTGTAGTTGTTATACCTTTCGCAGAGAACTGAATTGTTTGGGATGATGACACTTCCTTACAAAAGCAAGGAGGGCTCAAAAATAAAATTGAAGAGTGAGATATAGTCAAGTTTATGTCGTTAATGTGACTAATGACTTGGTTTCATCTTCAAAAACAATGCAGTTATCTACCTACTATGGAAGATATAACAAAAAACAGTAAACAGTTAGGATAAAGTGTAAGGGGGAACTCCATTTTTTTACCCGACAAAGGCTTATGTGTACATCAGGCTATGTATGTATGTTTGTCCGGATGTTCCGGCCTAGACCCCCATCGGACTTCCCGATATGGATAAATGAGGGGTCATTAGAATACTATTATAACTTTCGGGTATTATAGACTATATAACGTAATATAAATAAAATAAATATGGCGGCCACAAGTCAAAACATCTGACAATCAACAAAAACAAATTTCACCAAATATTATTAATAAGGGAGTCAAATGAATGCGCTGGATGAGTCAAATATGGTAAACTATATGACATAATTCTAAATCCAACATGGCAGATGCTCCAAGATGGCGGATTACCTCTTTTTTCACAACTTCATCGACATGTATATCAAATGAAGGGGTTTTTAGAGCACAATGCAACAACATATATAACCTCATTCTAAACCCAATATAGGAGACGTCCCAAAATGACGGTTTACATTTTGTTTGTCATTGTAAAGAAGATGCTCTACAAAAATAATAATGTGATTAGTATTTTAAAATTTGATATAAAAGGGCTATAGTACCTCATTTATTCTCACTATCGACCCCTGCCTGTCGGTGCCTACCCAAAATTCTTAGCAAGATTACTATTTCACTGGACTAGAAGAGCTGTTCGAGGAAGATTATGGTAACCTATCCTTTTAAAGGGATAGCCGATTCGTTTAAAGTCAACAGGGTTTTATTTTCGGGCCCAGTACCTGATAAATGCAGTCTATAGAATTTGTTATGCAGATTACGATTCCGAATGAAAAAAAAAATGGCCGGGACACAGTCGAGATCGTGCCGTGAGCTTTTGCGTGAAACCGACTTCATCAAACGATATAAAGATAACTTCCACTTCTCTCTTTCTTCCAGGATACGTTTTCGCTATTTTTCATTATAATTTCTCTTCATGTACAACAACAATGTAAAATGCTATGACATATTTTTCGAAAAACTGTTCAAGATACTTTTCTTGCCAACTTCAATAAAATTGGTGTTATTTCGAAAGAACTCGTCGAAACCTCAAACTCTCCAATGAGCACGTGATAACGATAGTTGGACTTGAACCCGGAGTTGTTATCTTTCAAAGTTTCAAAATCACTCGAATCAGATATCGGAACAAGTAACATTCCTCCAATGAAAGGAAAGCATGAACATTTGTAACAAAATAGCCTATAGATTATAAAAAGAAATTTTTTTAAACATTCTTTCAAAAGCATGTACCTACCGTTAACTACGCATTGCATGAACAAATTCGCATGTGATACTAATGTTTATTACTTGGATTTTGTAAGACTTTTCGACTTTTCGTATTTTTATTTCATTGACTTGAGGTTCAGGCATATATTTGACGTATACACTGAGTTCAAATGACCCTTCTGTATTTTCAAAATAATTTCCGGAAATGTTGAATTCAAAATACCAGGTTTTTGCGACAACTACAAATCACAACAAAATTTTAAATTCCTTTTACAATATGTTTTATAAACTGAAAACTTGACTTGTGTATTAATCCTTGATATTTAAATAAACAGAAATGTAATATTTCAACCAAAATATAAGAAAAATATAACATAGTTTACATTTTCGCAAAGAAAGCTAGTTTTTTCGACTAACATATTTAGGTTGTACGTAGAGATTGAGATACAGAGTAGATATCTTCTACTATTATGTAGCAACACACCAAATTTCATTCAAATCGGTTTGACAGTTTTTCGAATAATATTATAGTTATACAATCATTTATACCTATTGATTTGTAAGGACGGTTGTGTAAATTTGGGGGTATAATGGAATTCAGATTTTTTAATTCGTTAATTGCTTCATGTAAATTTACTATTGATCAGCAGATCATGCTCTCATAAATATGCAGGATTCCTTCCTAAATAACATTTAAATTTACTCCGTTTGTCTATGAAATACACACACACACAAGGTTTTTTTTAATTATCTTTATTTATATTGTATATGTGCATACAAACATCAAAATATCTGTTGAGGAGATTTTATATTTACCCATTTTTATACATATTTCATCTAGAATAATTCCGAAAACGCCCATGTATCAAATTTTATGAAATTTTCACTCCCCCATATTCCGAGCCGCCATATTGAATATTTAAAACTTAGCGCTCACATATTTGAAATCACCGAGCCACGACAATATTTGTTGCCCCGTCCCGCCATTAATAGGTTCTTGGTTGGCGAAGCATTTCTATTTTTTTTACGTTTCCATTTCTTAACATGTGAACTTCAATACACGTTAAAAATAATATTCAGAAAGAAGTTATAATAATCAAGTTTCTGCAGTACCTAAGCATGAGAATCAAGTTAACATTTCTCTTTACTCAAATGCGCTTGGGTACGATTTAGACGTGTTGGTCATTCCCCTAACGACGCAAATAACACCATTAAATTTAATTCTCCCATTAATTGTACGTGTTCGAACTAATATTATAAATACACTGTATAGAGTCTGTGAGGTTTTTGGCCCTATCAACAAAAAAGTTCTCGTTTACAGACAATTCAGCTTCATTTCCTCCTATTCTCTGTCTTGTTTGTTATTGTCTGAAAACGTTCCTCTCCATCCAAGTGTCTGAGCGCCCTCAAACGTAAGGCAAAGGTGTTCATTATCGTTGATGATGAATAGAAGATTTTAAGTAAACACTGCCACTGACTCTTGCCGTACATTACATCAAATAATTTGTTCAGATGTGCGTCGACACTAGTTCAAATAGGATCAAAGCTCCGACCGCTGTCGCTGTTTACTTTTCAAAAATGTAAATTCAATTCAATTTGGCTCCATTGATTATGATTACTTAATGCATTCCCGTAACAGCCGTGAAAAGTACCTGCACCCTTTGTTCTTCGTTAAATGAATGAATGCTTTTCTCTTTAGTTCTTTTTCAATGGCTTCCTGGTTTTGCACTTAAGTGATAATTGTTTTTTTGGTTCTACGAGATATTTCTTAAAGCAGCACTATTTTGTATTATTAAGTTAACCACGTTACATATCGCCTTTGTTTGTAGTATTGTAAATATTTGTTTTCAAATTGTTAAATATGTTCAGATAAGTTCTGGTTAAGGGATTAATTTTGTCCGCTAATTTTAGAAATAATAATCACGGGAAAAAAGTTAAAACTATGATTATTTTTGCAAGGTCTACCCAATGTCTCACTTGGTGGGTACTACGACCTGAGGGCTTTGTGCCAATGTAAAAAGAGTTCTACTACCCGTGCTGCTGCAACCCGTTGCTGGAACGTCCAAGGTCTCTCGCAAATGAATATATTAGCCGTATTCAAAAGCTCATGGCCGAAGATCTTTCTTCTGAACCTTGCCAGAGTAATGCAGTCGCACAAAATGTGTGTTATAGTCACATCATGTTCCAGTTGCAGACGTCAATCCGTCTCATTAGCCAGACCTGTATGTCTTATCTAAGAGATACTTTAGCGATCAGCCCTTGATGGCCACACAGGTAGCCTATCAGAAGTATTTTATTTAAGAGAGTATACCTACTTCTCTCCGCCTGATCACAATTAGCCAGTACTCCTAGCAGAGTAGAGACTCTGCCAAGAGTCTATTTCCAGTCGTCCTCACGAATCATAGGGATTCAATGTGTTCTCCCTGTGTATCTGACGGCTGACGGCCACTGGTGACCTTAGATTTACAAGTTCTAGAAATTGTGTATTGTATAAGTCACAAATAAAAAAGCCATATATTAATGTTTTACAATATAATAATCACATTTATCACAACAATTCTTGCACGTATGCCACTTACATTGATATAACAGGTATAAAACACTTATCATTATACCTTGACGATCGACAAGATTCTGTTATTAGCGAATTGAATATATAAAAGGCAAATCGACTTCCAATTAGAACTAGAACGATAATGTTAATGATATTGTCCTGTCCAAGTTTTGGTATTGAATAGCAGACAATGCCGATGCGGCATCATTCTCTATTTCTAAGCTATTGAAATCCATATCTAGACATACAGATGCAGGCTCTAATTGAGTAGATGTTGTTGGAATTTGATCTTCAGGAACAATGTCAACATTTCTAATAGGCACCAGATCAACAGTGTCAAGTTCTTGTATTTTTTAGCTTATTCTGGGTTTGAAGGTCCAGTTGTCTTTGATGAATTTTTTCACGTATTTAAGTAAAGCCTCTTAATTTTTTCCAATATTTTCCAACTTAGCTCTTCTTTTATTACTGTAAGATGCCCCACTTTCTTTTACTCCTTTCATTTTTGATGCTAAACAAAACAAAATTATTGATACTTGTATATATGTATATAATAAATAATAAAAGTTCAAGTTGGAGTCGTAAACGTAACTATCGCAAAACATTTCAAAATAATTACTAATTAATTCAAATATATGTAACTTACTTTACTGAAATTTACTTATTCTAATTTATTTATTTTAATATATTAAAGCTTGAATAACATAGCAAATAGTCAAACACACAATTACATAAATATAAAACGTAAACAAAATATTTAATACTCACATAGTTGAATGTATACGCACACGAACAATACAATTTTTCACGAAGTTCAATAACTTAACAATCACATGTACTTATGAGCACTAAAATCACAGTTTGGAAAGCGTATACATATATACGATGCGGTACTATTAAGTTAAGGGGGCAGATACCTTTAGAACGGGTGAAATCAGTCAATTTTAATGAATTTTTTTCAAGGTGATACAATAATTGGATCATTTATTACTTTTGACATATTGTTAATACATTATTAAAGTGTACAAAACACGAGATTTTTTTTTTTTTACAAAATGGCGGCTCTGCAGAATATTTCCTCAAGCGTCTTCCGCGGGTCATCGAAAACTGCTGATGCTGTCAAAATGTTTCTATTTATCGAAAATAAAAAAGTGTTTTTTTGTCGATTACTAACATATCAAAGGGAAGGATAAACCTATAAAATAATAAAAAAGTTATAAATTAGAATTTATATCGGCTATTTAATCAAAGGTTCAGATTTTTGGCTATTTTTCAAGAGTTTTGACCCCAAAAAAAATTATTTATTAACCCGATATCTTTAAACTTTTAGGCACATCCTTCCGATAGCACTATAAAGAGAAACCTCTGAATGTTTCAGCCTAATCGGTCAATAACTTTTTGAGTTACAGAGCTAGCAGTTTTTGAAAACAGAGTTTCGAGATAATCGCGTTCAAAGTTTGCATTGAAACTTTCGTTGGCATTCTGGGTATGGCCACCCAAGCATCTTTCCAGTAAATATTTTCTGGACAAATCTTCGTAAATTGGTAGAAGATGTTGTTTTATATCGTCGCAAAGTAAGAGAGTAAATTATGAGACAAAAGGATACACAAGCGTACTGTGAAAAGGCATTGCTCCGACCCAACCTCTCCGACTACCTGGTTAATGACGGTATGCGGGCTCTGACGTTTTTCCCAATAACTCCATTGATATTCAATATTTCGATTTTTCCTTTTAACAGTATATTGTTAACATATTATATATTCGAATTATGTAAAAAAAAAATTCGATTTTCTGAAAATTCTAAAGGTATCTGCCCCCTTAATGTGAATTGGACAAATGACGATCCATCAATCAAACTTCTTTTAATTGTCAAAGCATCACTCACGGACTTCCCTGAAGGGACATGTACTGTAACCTAATTTGCTGGTGTTATTATACAATATTGAACACTATTCTTTATATGATAGAAGTCATTCTCGTTGAATATCAGTCATAAACAATTCAAGCTCAAAGTAAAATACGGGGAATCCCTGCAAGTCAGTACAGACGGTGTTGCCAGTCGCTACCATGAGCAAGATGTCATATTCATTTAAAGCAAGGGGATTCCCCGATATGGTCATAGCACAGACAAATAACACAGATGTCCAACGGCAATGGTGAAAAGCGAGCACACAAGAAATGAGCTCTAGCGGCCGGAGATTTTGCTCTAGAGTTAGAGCTCCGGCAACGCATTCATAGCCGCTACAGTGCAGCAACGCATTTCACAACAGCAATCAGCTAGCTGCGTACGACGCGCGACGTGCGAAGCGCCACGCATTCTAGATCGCGTAGCTATACAATGTGTATGTAGTAGACCGCTACACGCAGTGAGCGTGAGACAGGCCCAGTGGAAATTCTGGGAAAGGTTCATCGTGCGAATTGGGTTGGGTAATAATGATTATTTATATCCGGTTTAATTTTAAAGAATTTTCTCTATCTAGTGTTGTTATAAATATTGTTTTTAGATTATTAATATTTTGGAAAATAGGCACATATTATATTATTTTGATTATTTCTAATTTTTAGTACTCGAAATCAAATTTTCATTTTTATTGTTTTTATATTCTTAAAAATTATTGTAAGTATAATGGCGTGGAAAAAAGGCAACACATATTATTTCCGTACCAAAATGTTAAAAAGGAATTCTTCGTCCGTCCGTCCATCTGTCTGTCGTTATGTTATAAAGTCGAATGAAGCAACTTTAGTGTAATATGTACAAGAAAAATTATTTTTTCGTAACTGTTTTTAATTTTCTACGCGTATTAAATGTTGCAGTTTTTTCACATTTGCAATTTTTTCGAAGAAGAGTAGTTATCATAAAATTGAGTAAATTAATTCGGTGAATATAGCAAGGGTCTTTCTCATTAAACCACGTAGAATGAAATGAGTGTGTATAATCAATACACTTTTTACTAACAAGCTTCCTAATATCTTTTAAGTGCGATTTTGCTTTAAAAACTTGAGAGAAGACATTTATTTGATGTTTGAATAAATTGAAAATCGTTCTGAAGGGGTGATTAGTTTTTGTTCATCTGGATTATTTTCAAATTGTTTCAATTTAATCAATATAGTTTCTAAAGTCAATGTGTCAGACTCTTTTTGTATCATATTAACAGCACAATTTTCGCATGGGCCATCATGGTTACGAATAGTTTTTAAGATAAAATAACCTGCAAAATAGGCAGTTGCGACATCCGTTGCACTGACATTAATTTCTTCTACAATAGTAAGCAAAGGAAGTTCTTCTTCCTCTTCCATATACATATACTTTGAATTAGAATAAAAAACTGCATCCCAGTCAATGTGAAGACTATTTTCTTTATCGTCTTCACAATTGGAGAATCTTGATGAGAATAGCAGTCTAATCGAAATGGTTTTTGCAAATAATTGTGCAAATTCAAATAGATTTGGATTGCTCTTATTACAAT
The DNA here is from genome assembly GCA_947538895.1 of Neoitamus cyanurus. Classification (NCBI taxonomy): domain Eukaryota; kingdom Metazoa; phylum Arthropoda; class Insecta; order Diptera; family Asilidae; genus Neoitamus; species Neoitamus cyanurus. The sequence goes on along the minus strand of OX384541.1, from coordinate 34,366,526 downwards.
TCCGAGATCGAACAATAGAAAAAAATTTTCCAGAGGATCTTGGTTAAATTTTTGCGCATGTATTTTGTTAATATTATCATGAGCATTAAACAATGATTCCGAAATTTTCAAAAACAAAGTTATAGATAAAACAAGTCCCTTGCAACAAAATGTATGGTCTTTCCCATCAGTAGCGGATTTAATATTTACTTCATATGATTTCATATTTTCTAAAAATATCAGTTCTTTAGAGTTTCTGGTTATAGGTGGTTTTCCGTTTAACAAATCGAAAAGCTTATTAAATTTTTCTATTAATATTGCAGTTGAAAGTTGAAGGCAAGACCTTCAGAATATTTATCAAGTGCAATTAAAGCTTTTATTCCGGAAGCAACACTATGACTAAATATTTGCACCGCCAGACGAACATTAAAGGTATAAATATGCAATATAAATAAACAGGGAGACGTAAGGCAAGGCAAGGCAAGGCGAAAAAACATTCAGAGGTGCATGCACTGTGTGTGTCAGAAAAATGCGACCGAGGTGTATTGAAATGTTACTACCCAGCTCCTCCCACGTGTGACGATTATTTACCTTGATTTCGCATAACATGTGTACCTGTCTATAAGTAGATAGATATGCATACATATATTTTTTTTGACAATGTAATTAAAATTACACTGCACTTGCTTCAATAAAAAAAAAAACGCCGACTCGCAAAAACCGTAAACAAACGCTGCTGATATGACATAACATGTCATTCCTGCTGGATTACTGACCTCTCAAACATGGCGACTGTGCGCACGAGCCGTACTACAGTGAATAGAGCGTGTTCAGTATCCATTGATTATATAGATCAGTGGTGAAAAGAAACCTCATCTTGTCAGAGGTGAATATTGAGATTTTGAAATATTTTCATAAAGGATTGCAAATAGCCAAAATTTAAAACCTCATGAACTTTTACGTATCGAAATTAAAAGAAATCGATTTAAAAAAAAAACGAGTTCAAAGTTTTCCGGCATTTGTAACTTGATATCCTTGTTATAAAATCTCATTAAGGAAGGCTTAAATCAATGGACACAATGTGGCAGAATACCCAGAATTGATATTCAACAAAATTTCAAAATCGCTAATTTTGACATACAGAACGGCATTTAACACTCTCCTAAATATTTTACTTTAGCAACAGAAGGTCCCCTTTCACACATCGCATCAAATATGTAGACAGTAAAATGTAGCAAATATGAGGCTGTGACGGACGGGCATGACAAAATTACAAGGACCCCTAGAGGCAACGGTACCTAAAATCGATTTATTTGAAGTGCTGAATTTCATAGCGGCAACCCTTTAAGCAGTTGAATTTCTCCACACCAATGAAGGTTGCAACTGCGTGGTGAAATGAATGTTTAACCGCGGTAAAAAACTTATCGTACTCGGAATTACACTCCCGTGAAATAAAACAAAATCCCAACAAATATTGCGGTTGTTCAAAATCAATTCCGTAATTCAATTGAGCACCTACGTAAATAAAAGTTAATTCCCATTTTATAATTTAAGTCATTTTCGCACATTCTCTTTTGAAGGAAATACCTCCTGGCAAGCGTCGGAAGCAAAATAAATATGCCGGGAAATGATATTGTACCTGCGTGCACGTAATATTCCTCCACCTCGATTAAATTAATACACATTCTCCTTACCTACCCTACCTACGCGAGTGTTTAACCTACAAAAATTCTGTGGCTGTAAGCAAGATAAGGGCAAATTTAATTTATCTTTAGCGAATTATTAGAGCTGAAAATTGCTGGTATGGGAAACTGTTTCAGACTTTTGATATAAAGAGACTTCAAGGGCTTTTTTGGCCAGAAATAATTACGAAGCATGGGGCATTTAATAGCCGAATTTAATTTTGTAGCACTTTCGCAACAATATTTTCCTGTGTACCAGGGTGAGGTTAAAATGAATTTAATATCCAGAAACCCACGGCGGGCTATTTAAGTTGTAATTTACCTTTAAAATGTTCTATCGCAAACACTTTAAATTGCTTTAAAATACCTTGCTCAAAAACAAGGCCAAGAGCAAAATGAAACACTCCAAATAAAAACGGAACAATAATAAATTCATTTCCTAATTGCCGGCATGTGTCAAATAATTAAATATGCGGCAAAATGGAAGCGGCGACAATTAATCGCCTAATCGACTAATTGACGGCAGCGCTAGCCGTGTTAGCTTTTCAACTGTTTTATTGTGGTGCGAAATGTGAAAGCAACGCAGATTAATTAGTGGAAATATTTCCTTCATAAATCAACCTGGAAGTCAGCACAGCTCACTACTGGAAATGTCGTTTGTTTTCCATTTGTTGTACGGTGCTAATCAATATTCCACGGATGATTGATTTTCGTCCCCGGCGTTAAAACACCATTAGTGACTCCAGGGGTTGGGCACCTTTACCCTGAAATGATGATTATTCGCTTCGACGACCTTATTTACGCTCGTTTTGAGATACTCAATGGAGAGGTGTGGAGCAGCAGTGACGGATTGGATTTAAATACCACTGGGGATTGATTTTAAATTGGGAATATTCTGAAATTTAATGCAGCGATATCCCGTGAAGGGAATAACCTCTAAACGGGTATCGTTTAGACTTTTCTCATTGTTGGCAAATTTCAATCAAATCAAAAATTATGAGAACAGATATTTTGGTTTGTACTAGTCAATATCGCTTATTTTATATGTAAATTTTCAAAGGACACTTACAGTTGTTATTTGTAGTATGAAAGCAAATATATACTACTAGGAGACAACGTCGAATAGGAAACCGGTCGGAATAAGCCATTTTCCTATTACTTAATGTCCTGATTTTATAATTCTTCCATCTGGATATCTGTAGTGACATAAATAGGTAGTCAACAACCTTTCCCATTTTATCATGGAAAGATACGTAGTCGGCTGGAAATTATTCTGTTCTATTTCGAAAACTCGCGATGAATCATTCCTACATATTGCTCATAACGTCAAAATTTTGGTCGCCTCGTTGAAAAGTTTGAGCCAAATGGCTATATACTTGATCAATCAATGCATGTGTATCGTTGTTTTACCCGGTAAAACGGGAATCTTGCCGTCTTCCGCGATAGTATGCGTGATAGTCCAAACCTCTTGATTCCTCGCCGTGCACAAAAACTTGGGTCCCTTGTCGTATAAAATCCAGTTAATACAGAACCTCATACTTAGACAAAAATGCCAAAAAATAGTATATTCCATTACACAAGAAAAATTGTACAATTTGGTGCGGATTATGGGTTGGTGGCATCACCGGACCGGACGCTGCTTCTTCGAGAACGATGAAGGATTAGCATTACCGTCAGTGAGGAGAGGTGTCAGGCGGTGATTGAATTTTTATATGGCGCTGTTTTCTTGATATGGTTCAAAGATAAGGTTTTTTTGCCATTTCACAATGCCAATGAGTAGTACACTTTAATACTGAAAATACTAAAGAAAAACTGGTGGTATTGAAACGATAGATACGCAATTTTCACTATGTAAATCTTAACATAATCCAAAGAAAATCCTTTACCATGTAATGTGTAAATGTGTAATGTATCTCTCTATGCAAATGTAGCAGTTTTGTGAAAATGTACTAATTAAAATTCTGAGGGCCCTCTAAAAGCGGTGAGGCTTAAATAGGTATACTCCCTGAATGTCAACTCCACTGTAGGATAGGGAGAAATCAATAATTTATCAACGGTTAAAATACATAGTGCTGCTGTTAAATGCCCTTCCACCTTTCATAAGCCTGTGAGTTCCCTCCAGCAAGTTTGAATATTATTTATGTCACTGGAGCAATTAATCAATCCAATCGCACATCACAGGCGCGTTTGGAGCGGTGATACACATCTATTAACAAATTACCATGCGATATAAATAACGCCGCGTTATCATTTGTCTGGCTTAAGGAAACCCAACACCTCAGTAAGAACACAGCTTGACGGGTTCATTAGCTTAAAATTACCTAAGACTTTAATAAACCCAGGAATGACAAATTCTGATGAAAGGAAACCGCAAACGGGTGCTATTCTAAGCCACCCACTGAGCCGCAGGTCACCGGCTCGGCATGACTCTGCTTCGCTTCCACTCCATCGCCCTCAATTTCAGGCTTCCTCGACAAAACTTATACCGTTTCTTGGCATGTTTCTTTTTAATAAAAGAGGTATCCCGAGTCGCTATCCGTTGAGTTAATTTGACAGATTTTCGCTTTGATTTAATATCAAGATCAAGAGACACTACAAATGCTGTCCAGCTGACCAAGAATATTTTTGTTAAAGCAACTTGAATGGCTTCGGAGTAAACAAGTTTACAAAATTAGATACGATTTACATGGACTTTACATTTGTATTAGGGGTACTCATTTTTCGTAGCTTCTAGCCTAACTTAATTGTTAAGGGAGCGTTCTGGTCTAGGGACGCGGAAAAGACACATTTGGAAATTCTTCATGACAAAATGAACAAAGATAAATGAATAGGACGGGCCTGCTGTATTTTTAAAAGGAAGAGGCAATATTTCAATTTCCATTTTTCCAGAAACAAAATGGCAACAAGCTGGTTTCCGGAGGCACGTCTGACCTCTGGCACATTTATCGGAAATACAGAAGGCTGTGAAATTAAAACCGTATTTTTCATCAAAGGTCATCACTTGACCTTTTAGGATTATTCAACTGCTAAAGAATACTTCGGAAATTAAATAAATAAATTATTAGGGATCACTGGTTGCGAAATTCTTTAATCTTTATTTTTAAGGTAGTTCTTATGAATTTGCCACTCCGTAAATCCGTATAAACCTCCGTACTGACTCGAACGTATATACCGAAAAACAGGCTCGCGAAAGCTCGGTTCTCCATGTGTGTGTGTCCGTCTGCCGAAAACCACGAAATGCATCGCACATCGGCACAAAACAATGTGTAAAAGGAAAATTTACCGTTCACAAAATTTCCACTGCCTAAATATATTACTTTTAGAAAATATCGAGTTCTCTATTTCCGTATATACAGAGTCCGTGCGGAGGTTTATACGGACTTACGTAGGTGGCAAATAAGCACTGTCTTATCTTAAACCAGAATAAATCAATCATTCACATAGTTTTGAAGATATTTTTCCTTCCAAATTGAAAAAGTGTGTTTTAATGAATGCGGTTTTCTATGCATCGGCTGATTCGTTGATTAAGCAGTATTAGCGTGAATATTTGAAAATAGAGTCTCCACCTATGGACCAACTATGGTCAGTCGAGGTTTCATGAATTTTAGAATTTAGAAGTTAGAATTTTTTGTGTGAAAGTTAAAAACGATTTCGATTTTAAGTTTGTTGGCCATATTTGTTTTAAACTTCCAAATTTAGAATTAAATTATCAGATTATTTACATATACAGAAGATCAGTAATTTCCCTGGCCTTTTTTCATAGTGGAAATACACGTGCGGAATTACATTTGCGTAGATATTAAAATTGCAAAAATTCGCATGAAATTAATGGAATTACTTTTGGAAATTTGTTTATTGCATTACCTGATTATTTATTAAAATGATATTGCCAATACTCATCTTTCACACAAATAACTCACAACAGACCTATCATAATGTTTCTGACACCAACACAGACATTACGTTCGTCACCACTAACAAGTAACCTCAACCTATTACTGCGCACTGCTGCATTTATGCAATAGAAAGTTTTAGTGAAATAAGTGGAGTGTCTTTTTGAGAAAAAAATATGAACAATAAATTCCCCATTTTCCCACAGTTGAACATATGCAACAGTTCTCTGCCTTCAAGACGGCAATTTAGTCCATTAACATCACATTGTAGTACCATCCACACTATAATTACAAGTGTGCGTTCCATTTCAGGTATTGCAATTGAACATGGGAGTTACAGAAAAATGTGGAACCACACATCATAGGAAATTTTAATCCATAAATTGGGTATTTTTTTATTTTAACAACGATATTTAACGTTTAGAAATTTAACTCACAACAAATTAATTCAAGTACAATTTTTAATAGTGGATAATTATTGGCGGATGATATCGCTAGAGAGGCATGGTAGGGGAATTACAATTTAGGACTTTTATGGCAAATTACCGAAAGTATGTAGTGTTTTCTTTAAAATAAAAAGCTGTCTACCTTTCTTATAATAAATTACTGATACGCTGCATCATTTAATAAGTATTGTTTATCTTATTATAGACGTAAGGATGCAGAAACCGGCCTGATTTCATTTTCAAATGTGCTCCCATAACATTTTTAAATAATGGAATTTAAAATTTTCTTAGAATACTTTATTCTTAAAATAACAACAAATAAAATACATTAGTGTTAAATTTGAATTGAATTTAATTTTGAAGCAGTATAGCAAATCAAATGTAAGTCAAATAGCCATCACGTGCTGTGAGACAGGTAGCGCCATCCTGTTGAAGCCACATATCATTTACGTTCATTACATTCATCTGTGACGGATGACTATGCACACCAAAATGAACACGTAACTTACGAGTTGTCACTATAAAGTTTTCTTAATTTTTATAATGGGTCTTAATTAATAAACTTTCTCTTGAAGTGTACCGAGGAGTTCTGCCCCTCTTTGATGCGCTCGTGTCAGTTGACAGGCATTATCATGTATATATGTATGGATATTCATTTTAATCGTGTTTCTTTTTCCTCCGGCTAACGCTATGAATCAGTATAAAGTGAAAACAATACGATCCATTTAATTATAATTGAATTGAATTGAATTACAGTACAGTGAGAGAACATATTTAATATGAAAGTTTAAATTTTTTATGTTTCCACTTAAAAGATAAAGAATAGCTGAATTGCACTACCACTATAACTAAAGTAGGAAACTTCTAGTAGCTCCGCCGGAAATCGGATTCAATACGGCGAACAGAATTTACTTTTACTAATAGAAATTTCAAAAAGATTGCTAGCCTTCCTATACTCGCACGTCGGTTTAACAGGCCTACAAGTTTAAATTTGTTTGTGATGTTTTTACAGATTGATTTGAATTAATTTCTACTTTTTCTTCTTAAAAAAAATATATAAAATAAGTACAAGGCGAAGTGAAAGTATGTAATCAAAAGAAATTCCGGCATCGTACAGTGTAAAATAGTTTCTCAGTGTGGATCCTCCATCTCATTGAAATCGGTTCTGTATTAGTAGTTGAGAATTTTCAGTCGTCATACTGAGTCCGCTATTTTCAATTTCCATTTCGATAGTAGATACTAGATCAGCAACCCAGCCAGCATAAAAGAACACGTTTTCACATAATCCTTTGAAGTTCAGAATTTTCGGTCGCCATATTGGATCTATTATCTCTAATTTCCAAATTTCGACAGTAGATTCGAGATCAGCGACCCCGAAAACATAAAGTAATATATTTTCCAAGCAATCCTTTGAAGTTGAACCTTTTCGGAGCTTTCTATCGGTGTTAAAATCATTAATATCGGTGCAGAAATAATGTCACAGGAGGAATTACAAACACTTGCGGTAGTTTATATAAAGAGATTATAGAATCTATATAAGTATGTACGATTCTAAATTCTAAAGTTATTTATGTCTGAGAAAAATTTATTGTGTGTAAAGATTAATTAAAAAATATATTTATGAAGCTAACCAGTTCAACACCATCTGCAAGAGACAATCATAATTCATATATTCATGTGCCCTGCGTCGTGTATACAGCAAACCCATTCGCCTAAATTCAATAATACACCTTGGACCACATTGGGAAAATAAAAGCAACATTTTATATGTGCGCATATAGGAAATAAATCCGAAAATACCTAATTGAATGTTCCCCAATCCGCACCATATGTCGCCTTTTCACTTCCTGCTTTGTGTGTTGCTCACACTTTCTATATATGGCTTTGAGTGTAATGCCCGAACTCCGACCAATTTCAGAAGAATTGTACAGATTTTTCAAGCACTTCTTATTCCTCCGGGAGATGAATGGAGGTACGCTTTGCCGCATGTGATTTATGAACACCTCAGATTTGAAGTGCTATTTCAGTACTTCGGGTAGGTAAAAATCACTTGGGAAGTCTAAAGGTGTAATCTTAAAGGTCTCTGTCAGAAATTCACATCTGGATTCATTTTCGGCATAAAAAAATCCGCTTGTACCTCTCACAATCAGAAGAACAAGTTTTCCACTGAAGAAATTCGATGCATTGTTCAGCTTTTAAGGGACGGACCCCGCACTGGATCGTTCTAATCTAGCCTCGTCAGCTTAATATTTTTCCTCTCTAAGCAGATTAGGTCGCCGCTGAAGCACAACTGAGATTTCTTATTTTGTACTCACGCCAGTGTAGTAGCAGAGGACCCAATGAGCCCTGCCGATATCAGATCACTTCATTATTAGCGAAAGAAAAGTCCTTCCCAGAAAGAGTCGACTATTTTCATACCAGGCACGTTTTAACCCTTTCACCGTGGATCAAAATGCCATTCAATCACATCAAACAAAGGCGGATCCCGCTCATCAGTCTAAAAGCAGCTTTTCAGAGCCGGCTGACGGCAGTAACCTGAGTCTGCTGTCCTTTGTGATAAACGGTAATTGCTTAAAATAAGGGCACATTGTTCCTTGACACCAACACAAAGCGTTTGTGCCAGATAATGCTCACGGTTGGAAAAGGTATGCTGCTTAATTGCCATAAATTTTCCAAATCTCTTTCCTCTCAATAGAATGCGAGAGGTGTAGTCACTGCGCCGTAACATTCCAATGAATTTATTTATCTCCAATATGAGGGATGATGAGGATTCCACACTTTTGTGCATCGTCATAATTTAATCTTCATATTTACAGGGTGGCAATTTAAACCAATCAGATTTCTTTTCTAGGTACTTTTTACAAACGATTAATGAAATATTTTTACTTTTTAAAGCACGTAACTAGTTCTACATTTTCAGAAACAATAAATTTAACTTTATAGTCCAGTCAAAATAGGTATTCAACCTAGACAAAATTCCCACAGAGCTAAAAATTTGTACACACCTTAAATACATCATTACAAATTAAATGTTAAAATGCCCTGTGCGTTTTATGCACAAGCAGAAAGATATTTGCCGGAATAAAGAACTAGTTCAAATCTCCTTTTTTTAAAACCATATAATTCAAGTATTCACATAAATTAAAAATTTCAGTTTTCTTCCAATGTGTGGTGTCCCCTTGTCGCTCAGGTCACATTAACGGAGGGTTATGTGGCTGCTACTCTCCTGGTGCTGCTTCCTGGTTTGTACTATCTGTTGAGCGATATCGGTGGTTAAGACTGATAAGAATATCTTGATTTGATGGTTGCTCATTCGTCAGGAGGATTTAGGAATATTATTAGATCATTAAGTATGATGTCTGATAAGACAATCAACTTAGATTGTGAATGGGTTGTGTCTCTGTTTAGAAGGGCAGATTATATCCTTGTGGGTGCAGGTTAGAACTCTGCGTGATTACAGATTAAAACTCTGTGGGTTTCAGATTAAAGCTCTGACAGTGCAGATTAGAACTCTGCTGGGTGACACCATGAAATGTTCTAATTTCTCACTGCATTTGCATGGCCTTATATACGAATTTATCTCACAGTCCTATCTCGCCTACTTGGATTATTCTCAGCTATGATGAATAGGTGAACTATTCTGCGCATGCTTGTCAGTGTCAGTGTCCTCGTAAAAAGATTTCTAACAAAAGTTTTAGATCTTGCAATTGTCTACCATAAATGATTAATATACTTTTCCCTCGAATCACCACTCTTGAGATATCGCGATATCAAACATTGAAACCACTAATATGCACTCGTATGCCCCCGCGGTCAACTGTGACTGTTACGATAAAAGTCATAAGCAAACTTTTAGCACTCGAAGCGCCCTCTACACTAGTATCATCATTTTCGTCGTAGTTACAAAAACAGCCGAGAAAATGGAAAAACAATGTTTGCTCCTGTTGCCCCTCACACGGCCTCTCGTGATAGTTACGACAAAAGTCGTAAAAAGCAAAATGCTCGAAACATCCTCTACGTTGGCACCATCACTTTTGTCGTAACTTTAACAGAAGTTGAGAAAATTAAAAAACAATTTGTGCGAAGGAAGAGAGATCGCAGAGAAAAAGTAGAACGGATGCATCTCTTCACACCTATTCAGATCGGTTATGTTATGAACAACACCCTGTATACAATGCATACATATATATGTACGTAATCATACGTATTCCAAAACGGCTCCAACAATTTCGACTGAATTTGGTGCACGAAGGTTTTTGGGGATGATAAATCAATCTGGATAGGTGTCATCTCTAAGAAAACCCAATATGGTGGACACCCAAGATGGCGGTTTCACGTTTTTCTTCACAAGCTCTTGACATGGGTATCCAATGAAAGGTTCGACGTCATTCTAAACTCAATATGGTGGTCGGACCAAGGTGGTGGATTACCTTATTTTCACAACCCTATGCAATTTACGTCATTCTAAACCCAATTGCGTGCTCACAAGCAGACAGATTATCTTTTTCTTCACGACCCCTTCATATGGATATCAAATGAGAGGGTTTGATTTTCACTACTACGTGACGTCATTGCATGTAAATTTTGAACCAGACTCCATCATCGGAATGGGCTGAAACTTGGCATACATATGAATATTACCAATAAACCCTATGACAATGCAATAATATGGTTGACCAGGACAGCCTACACTACCAAACTTATCAATATCTTACGGCAGATAAAGAATAAAAATAAATAGCAAAATAACTGCAAAAAACTATCGAAGAAATCTTGCCTAGTTGCCACCTCACACTGACGAGTTTTTTCCAGTTATATAATAGATAATGTTCTCGACTGAGATTTTATAAGTAGAGAAATGATTGCATATTAACGGTTCCAACAATTTTGATGAAATTCTAGACTAGGAGATTTCAGAAGCGAGAAATCGACCTAGCTAGGTTTTATCTCTGGGAAATTTTAATGGCAGAATTAAAATCTTTTTACATTATAAAATGGGGTTTTGAGGTAACTGCTATTAAATACAGTGTCCGACGCAATATGGAAGAATTTAAATAATAAAGGGAAGTGCGAAGCGTTCTCCGGTGGTCTATATACTCGACCGAGGGAAGCTTGGTCATCCAGGTGCTATTAGGGAATAAATTACCTTTGCGACCGGTTCACTTTTTTTAAGTTTAAAAAACGGGAATCCCGGGCAAAGCCGAGGACTAAAGTATATCATAAAACATGCATAAACACCCACATGGGCTTCTCGTCTCCGCCGCCTTACTATAAAAACAAACCTACTTTAAAGATAAAAATAAATGTTCTAAGTTTTAATATAAACTATACATAGTTACTTCACCGCTAATAATTTAAGTATGCGTGCACCTTACTAAATATTTCCTAGGGTTTTCTTCGCGCGTTATTCCGATAATGTTTCACAATATTTTCGTCGTAAGTGCACTTCTTTTGGTTATAAAGTTTTTTTAAATTGGTCCCATATCACACTGTACTTACGCAGCAAAGTCATAGTAATAAAAAATTTCGCGCATAAAAGGTAGCAACAAAATTTCGTTATAAGTCACGAGTGTGCTTTAAATAAGACTTCATGGTGGCGTGACTACCACCGCACCTAGGCTATAACGCTAGTGTGTCGTGTGCGCCCACCTTAGAAATGCTTTGACAGAATAAGAGCAACTAGAATTTAATGTGAATAAAGCCGAGGATAAAGGGATATGCGACCCTATTGTGCAATTTCCAGGTGGCTATCTCCTCCCGGAACGTAATGGGAATAAAGTGCATGCCATAAATATTCAATTATTGCGCAATTAACTTCATGGAATTTAAGTAAAAAACTTCGCTATCCGTGGGTATTTCATGCCTCACACATGCAAATCCAAAAAGGAGGACGGGCAGGCATGCTGTGAGATCGTAGCTACCACCAGGCACTAATTTTTACTCATTAACTACACATAAGAGTAGGGACTATGTGCAATGTGAGAAAGTCCCCTAGCTGACTGGCAGAAGTATCTCATTAAAGTTGCAACTGAGTAATTCTTTTTGATCCGAATCAACATTAAAAAGAAATCATTAAAAAGTGAAAGCGCCCGAAGCATCTCTGATTGGTATTGTAAAAAACCGTTAATAGCAGACATTCGTATTATAGACTCGTACAGATTTGCTCTCCTCCTTAAATTCATCCTGGCATGAGTCTGCCTATAGCGTCTTCGTTTCGTTTTCCATACCAAATTATAGGGGAGACACGCCGTAAAATGATACTCCTCCGTTTTTGCGAGCAAGTACTCAAAAATTCCTTTTGAAGTCGAAGAAATTCGTTCGCAATTACATCGTACTGACTGCCTGTTTTTACTTCAAACGGTTGAATTTGCCAGCCAACACGGCTTAAGAAAGAATTTGAGAAAATTATTCATCCCACAGTGCATGCAGATATCTCCTTTTTACATTTCATTTTCAGTTAGAACATCCTTACGAGCATTAACACTTCCCCCGGCACACACCGTCTTGTGACGACACGGATAAGGAATAGTGAAACCCAGAATGGGGCCAAGAGGTAATTTTCTTTCTTTCCATTGTACCTATTTTGCTGTCAGTAAGTTATTTACGGGATGCTGAGAGGCCCTACTGCATGCGCTAAATTATAGCCAAGTTAATTTTACACTTCAGTGAGTTTCGCAGATTAAAACCGTTTTCTTGGTATCTTTCATACCTTTTAGTTTCTTATACAGATATGTATACATTGATATATGTATATGGCTCAAAATCACCAAGGTGCAGAATTGGCTTTGCTGGCAATTTAATGTCTTAAATTTTGACGTTATTGAGAAAAGAAAATTAATAAAATACTACAACTAACCTGTTTTGTGTGTACATCAAATAATACAACTTATTAAAGAAGTACATTTTAAAATAAATCAATATAAATGCAGAGAACGTCATTTCGGGAACGCGTCCTAATGTAGGATCTTCAACAACAAGTTCAAAATATTAATGATAAATTTAAGGTATTTAACTCCTGTCATTACTTAATATATACCGTATTTTTTATACAAAATCTAGTTTTGGAAAGGATACTAAAAGATAATTTTTTTTTTAAAAAAAAAACAAAAATTGTTTGTCCGATAGCGCATAAGTCATTTCAGTGAACGCATCGATAACCGAACAAAAATAATTTTAAGTGAACGCAGCCATTCTGTGTCAAACGTTAGTAGAGGGAGCAAACAATGCCAAAGCCGGCTGGCAGTATATTTATTGGCAAATAAATTAATATCTAAGTGGTAAGTACCTTTCAATTCATTTTTCGTAGATTCAATTCAATACTCCGTCATTTCGGGAACGTGTTTTTTACATTTAATTATTCATGTGAATCTTTTTTACGACCCGAAATAACAAAGTAACCTTAAATATATTACTATTTACAAAGTCAGGTCGCATTTAAGATGGCCGTTGAATAATCAAACCGCGCGCTTATGTGAAATCGTCATTTCGGGAACGTTCCCGGACATGACGGTACGTTCCCGAAATGACTGTTGCGTTCTCGTTTTTTGCCGTATTTTGCTTGGAAAAGATTTTGTATTTATTGTTTTCAATATTGTTTATATATTATGGACACCTAATATACCCATGTTATTAAACAATCGTTTAGTTATGTACTTTGTTTTGTTTTTGTACATTTTATCAAACTTAGAAAAACGTTCCCGAATTGATGGTTTTCTGTAAGATATTGAGTGCAAAAAAAATTTTGAATTCTGTGCGCTGCCCTGTCAAAGGTTATTAATATACAAATTTTGCAACAGTATAAACCAAGAGTCATCACTATAGCTTGAAATTTTTTTTGGCATAAAACCAATCTTGAAATTCGCAACCTTGGTGATTTTGAGCCATATACGTTTCTCAAGAATGACAGGCTTAGTGGAGACACTAATACAAGACCGGCCAAGTACGAGTCAGACTCGTGCACCGAGCGTTCAATACAATATTACAAATAATACAATAATATCAGTATATGCAAATCTATATAGGAGAGGCAAAAAATTAACGGAATTTTTAATTGTAAATGTCTGGAACTTTGCTTTATTTTTTCCATTTTATAGTGTGCGCAATTTCTATAAACGCACCTTCTTTAATAAACCAATGTTTTGTTTTCCAAAACCATTTTTATTACATAAATTCTTTGTTCAATTCAAGAATATAAAAAATTCATTAAAGTCAGTAATTTCTTTATAATAAATATCAATACATACATACTGGCCGGGGAAGTGATTTCTAAAGGTAAAATTGAGGTGCCTCATATTGAGGGGTATCCGAAACACCCCCATGTACATATTCATGTTCCGCGATTTTGCATGGTTTTCGAGTTACATAAATTCATAAATTCTTTTGATCTACTCAACGTCAGTCACTATATTTTTTTGTAGGAAATTTCCTAAGGTTGTACTGTACATTTGTAATATCCCAGCGGGAACTGGAAGCATACGTAAGAAGGCATGAAAGAGCAATTTTTAGAAGCTTAAAAATGCTTGCCTCCCGTATCTCTATCCGTATCTTTTTAACCAGGGCATGTCATTGCGAGGAAGAAAGCTTTTTCTATTTTCTTCCCGTGTGCTTCGTCGGAAGATTATTGGCAGATTTGTTTGTTTTCTTCCCGTGTGCTTCTTTGGAAGCCTAATGGCAAATTTGTGTGTTCTCTTTTTCTTTGGATCTTTGGAAGATTATAGGAAAATGGTCATGGAGCCGAAGCAGATATAGAACTTAACTCTTTCGATCCTGGTTTCGCATGAAATATTTGTCAATTTCCTAGGTATGATTAGGCCGCTATATGTTATATACTAAAATTTATAAGGATAAGAGGGGAAATATATTCATATCAAATAAGCATGAATTCAGTTTAATATATATGTTTAAAAAAAACAGCCTTTGTTTCCTTTAAATATGTTGTAAATACGAGTAAAAAACAAACAGTCTCAACATAAAGAACATAAACAGCTTCTTTCCTTAAAATAATTTCTAAAAACTAATACAACAACATAAACAACCCCTTTTCCTTCAAATAATTATAAAAAAACAGCACAAAAAACAAACAGGAAAATCAATTATTTAATCAACTAAGCAAGTGCCGTTGATAACCTCTATTAACTAATAATCACTTGTAAATATTCCCGTGACTTAAAACGCAACTGCACCTATACGAAAATGAACTGAAATGCTTCAGCAGAAAGATAATTTCACAACGAAATGATGTCATCGCCCTTTCACGCATGAAAACATGGAAAATCTTCCTTTGCATTGCCAAGGACATACATATTATGTTTTGAAGCATTTCTCCTCTCAGAGAATGTAGAATTGGCAATTTAACATCTTCCTGACTGCATCGTAAAGAGATTGATAGAAATCACTTCAAATTTGCTTCTTAGGAAGATTCAGAATTTTTTACCGCTGGGATGATAATAAATATTTTGTCTGTAAAAGTGATTACACTTTTTTAACACCATTTTTTCGGACTTTTAATCTTGCGTAAAACATTTAGCAGCACCCGGCGAAATCCAGCTTTTCCGTGAATTTTTTGCGAAAAGCAATGTCTAATTTCTCTAGTCGATGAAGTCACTAGGATCAATATGTCAAACATTTCTGTTTTGGGATTGATATTTTAAATATCAACATTTTTGTGGAAACTTTTGTTTCATACATCTCACAGATCAATGATTTTTTATTGTTTTGTTAATTTAACTCTATCCAAAAAAGTTGCCAAGCTTGCCTTGTAGAATAGTTTGCTAAATAATTTACGGAACAAATTGTACAGCATGAGCAACTGTAGACTGCACAGTCTGCAGATAATCCAGGGAAGACACTGACTGTGCTTATAAATAATTATGCATGTATATGTGTTTCCAACCAGTGCTTGCCTAGTCGCGGTAGCGCGCCAATGAGTTATTTAGCTAGTTGTTCCCGAAGTTTGTAGAGTTCTAGTTTCCTTAAGCACTCATTCCGTATTTGCGTTCGACCACAAGCCACATCAATTTCCTGCAGCTCCGGAATAATGCAGCGAAAACGTTCGTCCTCAAACGCCTGGGGACCCCTTCTGCATTCGAATCGATCCAGCGAATTGAGCAATTAATGTTCTTTTCGATTCAAATTCAAGTAATGTTTGATAGAAAGCGGAGGGCGTTCCCAGGGGGCTCTTCTCGGATTTCCCTCTGACACGGATATTGCGTTATCCCGGTAACATATTTGTGGCAGGCATAGGTTAGAGCCGTTTACCCAGCTTCCCTGGCATCTCGGAGTAAATCAAATTAAGAAAAGGAAACCGGTCTTTTGCTAAGACCCCAGACTGCTTAAATCCGACGTGATGTAATGGGATGACTGGCACTTGTTCCTGTTTTTCCCCGACCTACCGCAATAGACCTGGAGATATTTAGCTTGTTTCAATGTGGATAAAGTTCCTCTCTGGATCCCACATGTGCTGTATATCATGGCTGTGATTTGTCTCTGTACAAATGAGCTCGAGGGATCGTAATTATTGAGGAGCTGGCAGTCTGGAATCCTTGTCACATTTCCTCAGATGATGTCGTCCACAAATTTTCCGTACACGAAGATATAAGTCGTTAACGAAAGAAGGGGCACGGTGATGAATGTGGAGCATGTTGGATTTTAGCGCCAGGATATACCGTGATTAACAGGCTAACGTACGAAAATTTATTCCGTTTGAACCACTAGCTGCACTGCAGGATTTCGGAAATCCACTTGCTGGCAACCGCGTTGGTTGCGGCACCATGTCTGCTGATACATTTCTTGCCACGCGTAATCATTGTGTGATTTATTGAGATCATCACTCCCAAAAGATTTGCCCCGCGGTAACATTTGCTATGAACTGTATTAATTAGGTCTTATGGCGTTGCCTTCAGGAAGTGCTGCTTGGGGAAATTTATATTGGGGATTGAGTTCTAATCTTGCGACTAGTAGGAAGTTATTACGATAGAATACCTTTTAAGTTTCATTTGCCGGAAAATCCGGCTCAAAATGCGTTTAGGTAGAAATAAGTTGATTGAACCACATCTGCGCAATATGGGAAAGAAATATGCACAAGCAAGATCTGTGCGTGCACATGCATGTTTAGCAGGGGCAGGGGTTTAATTCGGGCTCATGGCAGCTAAATTTCAGCGAGGAGCGCAGGCTTCCTCGATTTAGGAAAATGAGACAAAGGGAATGATATTAGGAAAAAGGGAAGGTTATGCGCGGTGGCGCACAACATGTGGGAATGATTATGTATGTAGATAAATTAGCAGAGATGAGTCATTACGTAATTTGGGGAAAAGTAGGTAGGTAAGTTATCGTTTGTTGAATAAATTAGGGAAAAAGGGTAGACATTTTAAGGAAGACTGAGGAAGATCATTCCATGTAAGGCAGTCGTGCGGGAATGTTCAAAGCGTGGTAGAGTAAGAAGTAAAATTATTAGTTTTTTTAGTAGTATTATTCGATAGTGACAGTGCACAAAAGTGATTGTGAAAGACAGACAAGAGTGAAGCCTTTAAGTAGTGGGAAGGTGAAAAGGACCAAAGGCAGCGGGAAGTAGGAAGAAGAAAGGGAGAGGATTTTGGATAAGGTGAGTGAGTAGTGAGTGAGTAGCGAGTGAGTAGTGAGTGGAATTGTTGTTAGGAACGCTTAGAGCGAAATGGGGTAGGATTTATAAGATTTAGGAAGTTAGACCAATGTTTTATGTGGTGTATTATGAATGAGTGAAGAAACAGGGCTTCGCTTGAAGGGAATTGAATGGGTGCGCTAGACGGTAGGCCGCAAACGTACGTGTTTAGGGATATGTACCCGCTAGAATAAATCAAGGATTAAGGGAGAGGCCCACGAAAATGAGCGTGAGCGGTAGCGCCGTGGCTGTTGGAATTCTGGGGAATAATCTCAACACGTACGAAATTGAGTGTTCTTTCCGAACAAAGTTACAAATCATAAAAACTGACTTATTTGGCGGAACTTCTAATTAGGCCGAGTGTTGGTGGTATAAAACCTAATCTGATTTTGTGGCAAAAATCTTCTATTTTGAAGTCTTATAACCAAAATTGCAGTCTGGCTATTCAGTGTCATTGCATTTAGGAAAAAGGTGAAATTAATGGAAAAGTGGAAGCAAGAAATATTTTTTTTATATTCCATGAACCAAAAACAGTAACTGAGGTAACGAATCACTTTCTTTTAGCTAGGATAGCTGTATTACTCTGGCATGAAATTGGATGGCGATCACATGAATACTAACCAAAGGTCATAGATACTAATAAGACTTTGAGATGAAGTACTGACATTAGCGTTTATTTGCTAAACATTTTCTGGGCTGCAGTTAAGAAACTACTACATATATTTCTTAAACATTCTTAAATTAAGATAGAATCATGTGCATGCACATTTGAAAGTATGACATTTCAATCATGTAAACAACAACAAATTGCTTCTATGACACGCCACATGAAGAAAATTATGAGCCCTTAAGGAGCGAGGCGGAATCAAAATAGAAATTGTACCCAAGAGTCAATAGATCCTTTCAAGATGTCATCCATCATTACAATGATTACAATACAAGAGATATCACACCTCTTTCTAGAGAATCCAGGGAGATCAGTTTGAGCCTACCGACGTAAGGGGGTAGGTTCGAACAGTTGGTCCACGGAGAGCAAACCGACAAAAATCTACGCTGGACCGTCTTAACACGACTAATATGCACAGAAAAAAATGGAGTCCAGGAAGGGCTCAAATACTCCAAAATGGGCATAACAAAGGTACAAAATCTTGGTAATTTAGGGATCGTTAAACTCCTTGGACCATCTTTTCATAAAGCCTAAGGTAGAATTGGTTTTATTTATGACTGCATTAATATGGTCCCTAAAAGAAAGCACACAATTCAGGATAACATCTAAGTCTTTGGTCTTGTCAAGTCTGGTTAATTAAGGAACGACTTTTTCCTAGAGAATGACATCACTGTATGTTTATTCACATTCAATGGAAGATGATTACAGATGCACCACTTATGAAAGATACTTAATTCAGAAAGTAAAAGTCATAACAGAAACAGAGTATTCTATCTACACAATGAAAGAAGCAAGGAGATGTCGTTTATGATGAATAGCAGTGGGCCGAGAATACCACCCTGAGGCACACCAGAAGAATTAACTACTTCCGATGAGAGAGCTCCGCGTAAGAAAACTCGTTGCATACGATCAGATAAATAAGAGGATAACCTATCCACAAAAGAGGTGGAAACCCAAGTAGGTACAGAAAATTTATAGAGCAGAAGTGTATGACCAATTCGGTCAAAAGCCTTACTGAAATCTGTCAAGATACAGTCAACTTGATGCCCCAATTTAATTACAGGAAGGCAGTAGTGTACAAATGACAGCAAGTTAGTTGTAGTCGACTTACCTTTGGTGAATCTGTGCTGGAATGAGCCTAAAATTGAACTACAATGAAAACGTGGCATATTGTTAACCAATGTTTTGCGAATTTTGCCGAGGTGGCATAAATTAGCAACAGGTCGGTATTTTGAAATATCTAATTTATTGCCCTTTTTATGTATAGGAAAAATTAAAGAATATTTCCATATCTTTGGGAAACCACCAATGGACAAACATAAATTGAATAAATAACAAAGGACAGTCATCAAGCGAGAGCTCAATTTCTTCATGAAATAGGGCGGAATACCGTCAGGACCGAGGGAGAAGCTCTTTGGTACCGCGGCTAAATGTGGATTCCTCAAACACCAGGTCCATGGTTTCTAAAGAAGTAGAAGGAAGCTTCGCCAAATGACAAAAATCCTTAAAACTATTATATTATCACAATCTGCATCACAGAAAGCCAATGATTCAATTTCAACGATGCAGGGTACCCGTAGAATTATCTCTTAGAGTTCACAAATCTCCAGAATTGTCTAGGGTTACACCCAATTATTCTACAACAGTTTTATTTTACAAGTACGGAAAAGTACGAACACGGCTGGCAAGGCCCTGTTAGTGTATATTATGTAAGTCTACCCAAAGTACCATTTGTGTCACCTTTACAAATGTACAAACCATTATTTAACTTTAAAGTGAAAATCTGGATCAGAACTAATATTTCATAACCAATCTGCTTTCACTAATGAGAAAAATACGAACAGACCCACTACGGGCAAAAACAAACAATAACTCATAAATGTCGGATCCACGTCCGAATGTGAAACTTTATCAAACATTTTTTTATGTTCACATTCGATTTCTAAAACCAAAGAAAATGCAACCATTCCCCAATCTATATCTGTAACTAATATACTGATATGGAAAATTCCGACTAAACTTATAAGGAAGCACTATACCCTCTTTGAATTCCAAAAAGACACGCTTTTTAAAGACCATAGTCCACGTCCATAACATTCTATTTTCATCGGTCAGACATTTGTTAACAACATACTTTGTGCTACTTATCGTCATTCCTCGCTCCATGCACGTCTTTACTCCCCGGAAGTATTACTTATACGTACAGAAGTATGTGTTTTTAATAGATAACCCTCGACACAATTTCTATCGTCGACACAGAAATTATAATAGCTGAGCGAGCGTGCTGGCTAGAAATAACATGTGCAATTAGCACTCGCCGAGGTTGTTATAGTTAGCTTTCTCGCCCGCAATTTGACACGCCCTCGCAGAGTAGGTGGTGAATATGCCCAACTAATTGACAGTTTGTCAACAAGCAGACCAATTCTAAATCCAAATCATGACAAAATAGAGAAGTAAAATCCTTGAATGTTCAAGGGTTGATTATACCTTTTGCATTTGGTACTAATTTTAACTATCCAACAATTAATATTCTCTTTTTCATGACCAGTAATTACGAGGGATTCGAAAAATAATATTTACGACGTGCTGGAATTTCATAAACGTTAAACAAACGCAACAAGCACAGGAACCGCTTGCACTAATTATGTGCTTAAAATTACGTTTTTTCCCATCCATCTTTCCAACATTTCGGGATGCTTCGGGGTAAAGTTATCAACACTTGCGTTAAATTAATAGCCGGTTGCATTTCTGGTTTGCTGCGACCATCCCTGTGATTTGTTGAATTTTCAAACCGGTCATTATTCTCGCTATAAAATTAAAGTTGTCTGACTTCCAAACGTTCGCATCCCAGATATAATAACTTTTGGTAACATGATCTCACGGTGAGTACTTTAGCTTTAGAGTGTAATCCTGGGGAACTATGGGGTACAATTGTGTCCTTATTAGAAGCCAATTTCGTAAGTACGGTATTTAAGAAAACAGATTAAAATATTTATTTCGATTTATTCTTCGAAATAGGCCCCTTCTATGTTGTAGGCAGATAGAAAAGGTCTGCTAGCTGGAAAAGTAAATATTAGTTTGAGAGTTACGTTAAAGCTGAAGGGCATACTTTTGTTATCAAATTCCACTTCCCAACGTAGAGTATATAAGCGGGAGAACAATTCTTGTTGTCATGACTCATATTATAGCCCCCCACGACAAGTATTATTCTTCGATAAAATAAATTCAAAAACAATATTTTTTATGAAAGAAGCAAACAACTCCTGAAGTTTCTCCCATAAACGTGGTCGGCTTTTCCCTGTTCAAGGAATGTAAGGGGACCGGAATTCAGTTTCCCGCCGATATCTCGGCTTTCCTTCAACTTCGTATAAAAGTGATTCAGTAAGAAATTAAATCTCATTCACATCTTTACTAAAAAAGGTTCTATAGAATTTCTTAATCAAATCCGTCAATCCCCGTCTAACGTTAACTAATGTTACACTTACTTCAAACGGTGTTTAGGGGTCATTATGCTTCACTTGAACATTCGAAAAAATTACGAAAATAGCGTTGAATAGGTTTCAAGCCGCCGTCATTTCTAGAGATATAACCTCTTGCCTAAAATAATATAATAATTTGTTACTCCTCAACTTTTTCATGTGACCGCGCTTTTCTCTTTGATTTTCGAAAGCTTGGCAAAATAACACTATAACGAGATTTACCACATAAATGATGCAAAAATTTATAGTGAAAAATACTTATAACTTACAAGGTGTAGGTAGAAGGCAGATGTCGGCCCGATTTTGGCTTAACGATTTTTGTGGTGAAACTAGATGGACAAATATTAAACTCACGTAATGCGGCTTTTCCTTTAGTGGGCTGGACGGATTACAGAAAAACGAATTTGTGAAAATCGGGACGCGCTCACATTCTGAGAAATCACGGTTTTCTTTTTCCGAGCATAAAGAACCATTTCTGAAAATTTCGTAGCCCACAGCGATAGACTCCACTTATTCCGGTCGCCTGTCTGAATATTTTAGGGTCATTGGTTTACTGGCTTCAAGGGTATGGGGTTACAGAGTTATAGCGTTATAGGATTAGGGCTATAGCGTTATGGGGTAAATTGAGGTTGCTGGTTGTGCTCACTTGGCTTGGTCATCTGATACAGTATTGTGGGTTCATGTGTCTTCAAAACCTCGTTTTTGTTTTTTAAGGTTAGGGAGAAATTTAGAGCTCTCAAAGCAAAACTAATACTAAATTTATTTTCACCGACCCTCATATGCATAAGTTAATTATTCACGTCTTTTTGACATGATAAAATATTTTAGTGGTCCTTTGTAATTATTCATTTGTCTTACTATTATAATAGGCCTAAGGATGCGGAGATCGGCCTGGTCTCAATTTCAAATATTCGGCCCTATATAAACGGTGCCACAAATATCACAGCTTAATTTGTAAACCCCGTTGTTTTCAACGGCTCCTTATTTTGTTTTTTTCTTTTGTTATTAATTGGAATTTTTTTTATATTGTATGTGTTGAAAAGCGAGTGAAATATTGGATTTCTGGAAGTCGATAATACGGTTTGTTTAGTTGCGTTCCATTGGCCCATGCAGAGTACGCCGGCTACCTACGTCCAGCTACGCTTTATGGGAATCAGATGTGAGAATTTTTTTAAAAAAATTTAATATCGCGACTTTCAATAGAAAATTGTCTGCGGCCGAAAATGTTTTTTGTTCCACGCCCCTTCATTCCGTGGGTTCCTACTGCATACCTATCTGAAATACCGCAGGCAAAATGAAAAATCTATCACCTCATTCCTTTGTGTCGCCCATAGATGAAACACGCTATATAACCTATTATTTTCATTATCTTTTTTCTAGATTGAATCTCTTATTTCATTCATCTAGCTTTAGTTTTATTCTTAGTCCATCCAAACAATTTTTTTAAAGAGCCATCTGAACTTTGTACGCAAAAGATTGTTTTTTTTTGTGCTTGCAGAAATTCATGTATTAGGTGTTATTATTACTCCATTTAATTTTTTCATATTAAGAGGTTATTACCAGCTTAATTTTTTTTCTATTGGCTTTAATAATGCCTAAACATCCCTCGAATCAAAATATACTTTGTAGAAAGGTGTATTTAAATGTTAAAATGTTTCTAAACCAATTTTTCCGAAGCCACTTTTTCAATTTTTTTTTTAAACGTATTTTTCTCGGAACCACGTTTTCAAAATCGGCCGGCAGTAGAACTCGATTAGTTTTCATCCGATTGACTTCAAATTTTAATTGGACCTTTATTATTAAATTATCTAACGAAGTGCACACGATTATAGTGATTGTATATCAGGAAACAAAGTTATAAGCCTTTTAGTTCGAGTTTTTTCGTCGAAAAAAAAGGTTTTTTTTTCAAACAACTGCCATTTCGCGAAAAAAAATTCTAAAAATATAATCATGTGTACTTCGGTAGCACAAATCATGTAGATAATGAAAAAATTTTTGGTTTTTTCTTAAGTTACTTTGGACGAGACTTCTACTGCCGGCCGTGGAAGGACCTTTTTTAAATGATAGTTTACGCGACCTACTGTATAGCCGCCATTTTGAAATATTTTTTAATGAAACAATTTTTTTTTCTAGTTCAAGAAGTACTTAATTAAATGTAATATCATACTTATAAAATTTATTTTAAATGTATTTATGAAAAATCATTAAAAACAACCCTTATTTTTGGGCAATAAGCTGGTGATAACCCTTAATTACAACCCCGAACATGACAAATTTCTCGGGCAAACATAGTTTTTGAAAACCTGAATGCTCCCTTAAAAATACTTTTTGATGTGAACTTCCACTGTTTAACTTCATTTAGTTAAAACAGCAAAGTTGGATCATTTCTGCTGCGCATAATAAAGGTTACACAAACTAAGTTTTATGGCCCGAAATCCTCCTTTCACAATTATTTAATAAAACGTTTGGAAAGAAATGCTAGATATAGTATCACTAAATCACATTTCGATATTTCATGTGTCAGATTGTAAAATATACCATTGATCAGTAACGGCAAAACTTGGCACATGGGAGTTTTTGGGGTAACTGATTTCATAGTATATGGTATAGTCGTTTATAAATTCAATATGAATCAAATGTGGTAGTTATATTAATAAATTATATTTGTGGTTGTTTTTTTTATTTCACAAGAATTAAGAGGTCCTTCCGCGACCGTGGGCGTGTCTGCTAGAAGTTACTAAAATACAAGTATAAGTGTATACAAAACACATACAAGTTACTTGTTTTTAAGTATCAAGTTGTTTTTTAATCAAATTTTAAAATAATTTTTTTTAATGTGAAATATAGAAGAAAATTATTACCATCTCTTCCTAGAAACACAAACAATTTTTTAAAGGTTATATCAATATGCGATTTTCTGTAGCTGTAAGCCTATTGTAGGTAGGTTATACGGGCGTGGAAAAATGTCAGCAAAGCTTCTGTAAATCCCCTTTACTTTAAACCTACAAGTGCTCTTGAGACATGACAGAAAGAGGTTTTGAAATTTTTTTCTGGAAATTCTTGAGATCTTTTCAACAAATAAATTGATTGGTGATAGCTGTATGCCTGGAAATGAAATTCGTTGAAATGAGATCCGTGCCCTACGCATCGATGATGATAGGAATCTTTCAATTAGCAATTTCGTAAGGGAAATTAAAAAGGGTTACAAATCTTTTATGTCGAAATCTAGCCGAAAAGGTTTATCCATGGCTGTTAATTAATCGGCCGATCAAATTATCCGACCATTCTTAATGCCTCCGAGTTTATCTTTTAATTAATTTTTATTGTTGGTTTAGAGGCTGGGCTCGACTGGCCAGGTAGATACACACTTTCTGGGTCGGGTGTTTGATGGCTGCCTTTCCAGGTCGAATAGTGTAAATCAATTCGGAAATATTTTGAAGCCCGTCATAATGACACTGATTATATGTCTCTTCTTCTAATTTATGTATATCGGCTTCAATTGCGACAGGGAGCTCGTCATTCGGGAGCTGCTGAATATTTAAAAACAATAAAATGCGACCGCCTAATTAGTTATTTTATGCAGGCCGGGCTGTATTCAACCCATACTTTACAACCGTGCTTTACCGCCACTTTAATATCACTTTTCCGGTCAATGTGACGTGCTGGATGCCTTCGGTGCTTTAATAAGACTAATGCGACGCACTTAAAGTACCTCATCAAAGAGCACTAAAAGTCGTGCGTCCCTTCAGAGGCATTTGCGCCACCACACCTTTAATTTATTCCCTCAATTCCCTCGGTTTATTACGCATTATATGTGAACGGAATAATATTCACGTACTCAATTACACCTATATATTGCGTCGCCGAAACATATTCCGAGAAATACATAAATCTTTGTGAGGAGCGAGCATCGTCTGGAATCTCGGCAATGCACTTGAAGATTTCAATTTAATGGGGGATCACATATCTTGTATTATGTACCTCCCGGATTCCACCGAAGGTAGTGAGGGTTCATTTAGACCGGTGTGGCTTGTGAGGGATTTAAACACCCAAGACAGGAGCCGTGCTGTGAGCCCTGACATCTTCATCTTAATGACATTTATAATGGTTCATTGTTCGTTGACACCAGTGGATAAACGACTTAGTCGGCAGGTAAAACTTAATATTCTTTTTGTTGCGCTTACCTGAAAATCTGACGTCGCGTTCAGTCCGATGTGTTCCCTTTTTTTCGATATAGGGGTCAAGCAACAACATACATATATGTATGTACGAACGAACCAAGTAGACACATATATAGGGTTTTTGCAATGAACACGCACGGAGGATCAAGTTATGAGTGAGATATCTACACCATTTTTATTTTATTTGAAAGAATATTTTATGGCTTTAAGTATAGAATATAACGTTGTTCAAATGTCCGTCGCGGCTTTGCTTGGTGGCACGTATTCGGAAGTAGACCCAAATTTGGCTTAAAAATTATCTTTGGCGACGTTAACAGCGAGCGCTACAGATCGTTGATAAGCAACTTCTTGTGGCTAAAACTGGATGATGTGGATACCGACGACATCTGGTTCCAACAGGACGGCGCTACATGCCACAAAGCGCATGCCACGATGGGCATTCTGATCATACAGATCGTGCGATTTAACGCCTTTAGACTTCTTCCGTTGGAGCTATCTTAAATCACAGGTATATGCGAATAAACTGCAAACAATTGTTGCCCTGAAAAGTCAACATAATGAACGCCATCGAGCAAATTCAGAATTCAGCCTGATTATTTATGCGACAAATTCATCGAAAATTGGACCTCCCGAATACGTGCCACCAAGCAAAGCCGCGGCGGACATTTGAACAACGTTATATTCCATACTTAATGCCATAAAATATTCTTTCAAACAAAATAAAAACGGAGTGGATATCTTACACACAATTTGTTTTATTTATATTTAAATGTCGAGGGTCGATATTGAAAGATCCTTTATAATACAAAAATGCTCTGGAGCCTGC
This sequence comes from Neoitamus cyanurus, assembly GCA_947538895.1. Lineage (NCBI taxonomy): Eukaryota > Metazoa > Arthropoda > Insecta > Diptera > Asilidae > Neoitamus > Neoitamus cyanurus. The sequence continues at coordinate 34,339,738 of OX384541.1, read as the reverse complement.
AGAGGTGAATCGCGCCTCTGAGTATGTTATACGTGGCTACCCAAATAAGACTGAAATGCGACGGTTAATCAAAAATGGAGATTACCCAAATAAGACTGTTACCAAATGGAGACTATGTATTAGCCGAATGAGACGATTACCCAAATGCGAAAAGTAAAAAGATGAGATGAATATCTAGACGAGGCAACTATCCAAATGAGGCCAGTATCCAGATGAGACGAATACCAAGGCGAGATGGAAATCCAGACGAGACCAATACCAACCACTAACTAGATGGAACATGATGCCCGGATTGTTAGGATCTGCTTCGAACGTACCCTACCTACTTTACCAACCACCTAACCCGTAAAGGCACCCACCGAGTGACAGATCTCCCGAATTCGACACAGTCATTTTCTTCCATCTTCGATGACAGACACCGAAGCAGGTCGAACGTGCCCTACCCACGCAAGAAAGAAGTGTATATATACGAATTAGGTCTGAATTAAAAACATAAGCAGAAACAATTTCACTTAAATCGCACATACATATGTGTACCAAGTTAAAGCCTATTCCGATAACCGAATTTGGTGCAAAATTGATTTTAAATGACGTCACATAGCTGATCGCACTCTACTCGTCGAACCCTATCATTATATACACATATTAAAGAGTTGCGAAGAAAAAGGTAATCCGCCATTTTGGATTTAGAACAATATTTTATATAGGCCCTATATTGCATTGTCATTGGGTTTATATACATATGTGTACCAAATTTCAGATCGGTCAGATAATAGGAAGTAAGTTAAAATTCGAGTAAAAGCTTTTAATTGGAACGACATACACCCTTGGCCAAATGTATTAGGCACCCCCTGAAAATCGTACTATACAGTTTATTTGCGTAAATTAGGTGGAAATAAAATTATAGTTTTGTTTAATTTATTGACCTTTATTCTTACTATTAATATTTTGTCGGTCCGCCCTTAGCTCTTATTACCGCAGCTATTCTTTTAGGAATTGTGCGCACAAACTTTAGGCACTACTCTTCAGGAGAAATTTCGTTCCACTCTTGTTGGATGACTTATTTTAGTCCCGTTTTGGATGTGATGTTGTGCTCCCGTATCTTCCGCTTCAGTATGCACCAAAAATGCTCAACTGTATTGAGATCTGGCGACTGTGCAGGCCACTCTAAAAGATCAATATTGTTTTGTTTTAAATATCGCCTACTGGTTACAGATGTGTAGCGTGGCGCGTTGTCTAGTTGAATTTTTATATTATCCGTATTAGTGTCACCGCAAATCTTCGTGATAGATGGGTGTATAACCTCTTCCAACACGGCAACATATTTTTCGCTATTCATGCGCCCTTCTCAAATAAACATTTCAACCACTCCAAAGGACGCCATACAACCCAAATCATCACGCTGCCCCCTCCGTGATTAACCGTGGACACGACGCATTCGGGAAGGTAAGCTTCACCTACCCTCCTCCTCACAAACATGGAGCCAGGGGTGCCGAAAACCTGAAAAATTAAAAAAATAAACATTATTTTCAATATTCATGAAATGTTTTCACAAATGGACTAATTAATATTCCACCATTATAAATAATTGAAATTATACAAAATAAAGCTTACCTCAAAGTTTGATTAGTCCGACCATATCACGTTATCCCAATCGGCCTTCGTCCAAGATTGATGTTTTAAGGCCCATTCAAGACGATCTTTTTTAATTTTTGCTGAGAGCAATGGCTTCTTCCTAGCCTTGCAACCTTTCAGCCCTTCCTCTACAAGTCTTCTTCTTGTAGTTCGAGCACTAATCGTTCTGCCAATCTGATCAGATAGACCAGCAGCGAGCTCAGAAGACATTTTTTCCAAATTTTTGAGGGACTCTCGAAATAAATTTCGGTCATTACGTTTCGAACTGACTCTTTTTCTACCTGTTTTTTCTCTATTACTGTATGATCCAGTGTCCAGAAAACGTTTAATAGCACTTTACACCGCACAACGAGAACATTTCACAGTTTTTGCAATTTCAACTTGAGATTTGCCTTGTTCATACAAAAACCGAATTCGCATCCGTTCTTGCTCACTAAGTTCGCTTGTTTTAGGCATTTTCTCACTTTTATTATAGTAACCAACACTTTAAACTCCGTTAAAAAACCAACAATATTTAGGCACTTGCTTGCACTATTAGCAGTAATTGCAAACATTACATTACATAACATTAATTACCATTTATGATTGTTCGGAACATATTGACAAACAAGATAAATCTTTCTAGGAATTATTTTGTACGATACCTGCAAAAAACTAGGGTGCCTAATACTTTTGGCCAAGGCTGTACATACATCCATATATATATATATACATATATATATAGAACGACATATATCTACATAGAACGACTCAAGTTGAATAAAAGCTTGTATAAAAATACGTACTCTCTCTTTTCTCTACTGCATGTTTTTCTTGAAAGTCACTCTAGCAAATACCCGTCTCTTGTAAATAATGAACCGAAACAATTTTGCGAAAATCTAAACATTTTTCGAGATCACTGCATTCAGATTTTCAGTTAACCAACTTTTACAGTCACTGTAATGTGATTACTTTAGGTGTCAGATTATTAAAACTTCGGCAGAGTTCCATCTGCGAAATTTGTTATATCACTACTTATTGCAAAAATAGAAATTTATACCGTAATGGGTAATTAACTTTCTAGTGAAGCTCGAAATGAAAACCATATTATAAAATAAACATGTTTCTAATTTTAACTTAATCATTTTGGAGCGTCTAACTAACGGTTGCATGAACTTAATTTATTTGTAAATGTCACTTTAATTATATTAATTAACTCTTTATCCATAATTAGCATGCATTGAAGGGGTAAATCATTATTGCTATTTTTTGTTTGATTTTAATTAATTGTTTCAATTTACAGTTACGTTTCAAGCTTTTGCAACAAACCATAAATATATATTTCAGATGCTTGTTAGTGTTCATTTTCTTAAGAAGTTGTGTAAAGAGGATGCCAGAGAATGCAAGCACACAGCTTCTCTTGTCTCGTGCCATTGGAATTCTACTTGTGATTAGAGATGTGTTCTCATGTTTGCTTTTCCTCGGGGGACACAAGCATCGGTCATGTTACTTTTGTGACATTTAATTCCACCTAGAACACGCCCAAATGTTCGCCGAGCATGTAAACGTCTTGTAGCGTACATTTTTCTTCATTCACGTGTCGCTCTCATGTCTAGTCTAAACTGTACCACTTATTTATTTGTTTGCAACCTAACCGGCCAGTGCCTAATTACAAGAATTCAGACTTCCAGAGGCAATCCGGATCTTTAGTCGTAGTCAGTGAAATCGGAAGTTTCCCATTATCGGATCACCTTAGAAACACCGCTGTGAAAGAGGACGCCCATTATACAGAAATTCAACGGTGCTGACAATCACCTGCTGGGTTTGTGATAAATATTTAATGATTTGCATAAAACTTGACAAATGGCTTTTTAATTATGAGAAAAACCTCCTTCAGCACAAAGGGCTCGTGGCCTAGCTGATACCATCTATCATTTGCTGAATACAAAACTGTCACATACATTGTTAAATGCCCACCTATAAGGGGCTCAGTGTCATATTACTTCATCAGACCACATCTCTGAACATCATCCGCCTTTGTGTAATTTTTATTCAAATAAAGTTCTTTTGTGCCAATGCAAATTAATCTTATCAACTATCAAAGAGTGACATAGTATATAATTCGGCTTGATTGTGCACACTAACTTATAACACTCCGTGTGAAAGCATGGCTAATTAGGAATTAATGCATTTGATCGAAATAGAAGCCGTCACTATCCATCTATATACATATGTATCTGTTCTGAATTCGAATTTATAGACCGCATGTAACAAAATATTCTAAATGATATTTCACCTCTTTTAAAATGCAGACATTTTTTAAGTTGGGATTTTACTGTCATTAAAAGAATATTTTTAATACGTATCCTCGAAGTGTACTACTTTATGTAATTTTTTTAATAAACTGCAATTCAAGGATTTGTAGGTTAATATAATTTTTAAATTAAACTTGAAGCAAATCCTACACGTTTAAAAATATCTTTGTAAGACCAAAAAAAATTGTAAATCAGATGAAAAACTTATAAAAAGTATAAACAAGTTTTAGTTACTTTAAAACAAAATAAAGGGCTTTATTCACCAACTGAGATTATGTTTCATTTAGTGTTATATTATTTTATTACTTCCCTCAACTTTAAATACAATAATAGACAAAGAAATAAAAATATCACCCACTTCGAACAAACAAAACGCGACCAAAATTTCTGAGAACTCCACAGCGATGCCTCCACATGTGTGACAACAACCGGCGAGCTCGATGCAGGAGAAGTCGCAGTTGTTGCGTGCGAGTTACGTTACCTTGCCTCAGCAAAAACGATAACCAAAGCAATTGTACCATTGATATGGACCAAAGTAAAGAGTTAATGAACAATAGTATTTTGTGCAACTAGGGTGGAAACTAGCCGATTGCCCACGATGGCAGATGCCGTCAAGGGCAATCAGCTAGTTTTCACCCGAGTTGCACACTGTATTTTTCATCACAAGTGCGACGGTGTGTTCGATAAGGAGGTGGTGGAAGGGGGAGTCCAAGGGGGTGGAACGGGAGGTGCGGGGAGCCGCCTGCATATAAAAAAAAACAATTTTTGCTGTAATTATTTCTCAAAAAGATATACGTATCTAAAAAAAAGTAGTAAGGAAAGTTTTTTATGATATCTAAGGTACAGATGTTCAAAGCAATATACTATTACATTACATACTCTTAACTACTCTAGTGACCATGTGATATTTACTCATGCCCGGCTTAAATAATTTATTTATGTACCTGAGAAGCATTAAAAGGATGTTTAACGAGTCTTAACCAGAGCCGGGCAAACTCGGCTCTTTTGACTCCCGAGTGCTCCTCAGGTAGATTTCTAGAACTCCTCATTGCTATTGCAAGTGCAAGCGAGAAATATTTCTGGAGTTTCTCACTGCTACTGCAAGTGCAAGCGAGAAATGCATAGTCCTGTCCAGTGATCAGTGATGGGACATGTACTCACTCCTTCTCATTGCGTTAATAGAGCGACCTTTACGAACGAAACAACGAAAAACACGTGCGAGTATATAAAAAAAAAATGGGATTGAAGAAATATTGTCAGTGCATTTCCATTTCAGTCTCGCGTGCGTTCTTTAAAATTACAGTGGGCAATCGGGCTGTTTCCACCCGTAAACCCGTGCGGTAAAGTAGTGGTTTCCCCGCACGTGTGATGAGGAGTAACTATACGAACCTGATCCGTCTCGACAGTCCCACATTCTTAAAGTATCAACTAGCGTTCACTTACCTAGAAAAGAAATAACATGAGAGTGATTCTCAGAGTCCAAGATATTACAATTAAGAAAAGATAGTCCAGTCTTGAGATCATAGTCAAGGAGCGAACAACTAATAAAGATTTGTTAAGAAACGTTCAGTGGAGTTTTTATTATAATAAAACCTGGAAACAATTTCTAAAAGTGAAACAAATGAAAGTGGAGAACACAACTCGTTTAGTTGAAAATAATCTAGAAAAATCGACACATTTAAGACACATTTAATTTACGCTCTGGTTTTCGTGGGGTGAAGGCAATAAACAAACAAATTATTCGTGGGCTGGCAAAGGGATATACGCTTCAAAAATTTTATATATAGGTATTTGGCGGTATTATTGTTTTGCCTGCTGCTGGAATTGTTCGATAAGAAAAATTATTATTTAATCATTTTAATGTGAGAATTCATCTGAATTCCTAGACATCAAAGCGCAAAGTGCAAAAACTCAGGGTCCGTAAATCACATATTCCACATTGTGAGCCCACGGTCAGCAAGGAAAATAATTAACGAAAATTAAATTATGCAAATTAGCTTACACAAGCATCCCTTCTGTACTATCTTCAAACAAGGCAGCAAGTCAGCGCAGCAATCGTACGGACCCTCAGTTGCCTTGTTTTTTGGTCTTCTTTCTAGGAATTCGCCCTGCTCAGCATATGCCCACACGAAAAGAAGGGTACGTGAAACAACTGCGACTTCTCCTGCGTCGAGCACGCCGGCCGTCGCACATATGGAGGCATTGCTGTGGAGCTCTCAGAAATTTTGGTGTTTTAGTTCGTGACGTCAGACGAAGCCCATATGAAATTCCTATTGCTTAACTAACTCAAAGATCCGCACAATTCCACTGGTTCAGACTGAGTTTGTATACCTTTTGCTGTTGTTAGCGCCAGTAGCGGAAAAATATCTTATTAAACAATAGTCAGTGCTGAAATTAAACTTCTGTTGCAATGTTGTTTTACAACGAAAAGCACCGAAAATGAAAGTAAATTATAAATAAAAGATGTAATTCGATTATTAAATTGTCATGGAGTAGTAAACGGCAACATTAAGGATATTTTTAAACGCCAACGCCTTTGACACTTACAAGAAACTGAACTAGTTCAAAATAAACTTTCCACTTGGGCCAGACTAAATGTTCTTGAGGGACAGTCAAAAAAGAAAGAAAGAACTCCGTTCAGTTAGTAGTCGCAAACGAGGGGTTTTTACAATTTTCTTTTTACAATCGTTATGTCATTATTAATCGCGTAATTCATTTCTTTGGTCGTTGATGTTTCGGTTAATTATAATAAATTTGTATACTATTCGAAACATATGAGAAGATATGGATATATTTTTTTTATACTTCGATTCACAATCATTCTTAGCGTTAAAAAAATGTGCGCTACACAGGCACAAGTATATATTGTTAAGTATATACATATATAGTGCTACCAGGCCAATTGGCTCAATTAATTGAAATAAATGGAATCATGTAGAGGGCATTATTGTAAAATTTTGAAAATCTATTTTTCGATCTCTCACCAATTATATACAAATTTAGTTTCATATAAAACAAATACTTAATAAAAAATTTAATAATTATTAGAAATTTAGAAAGTATCAGGGTACATTATTTAAAGGGTCAAAGCTTTTTTTACACCTTTTACCCTTAAAATTGATTTGCAAACGTTGTAATTCTGTATGAATATCTAAAGTAAATTCCGAAAATTTTTGAGCCAATCGAAACGACTAGTAACTTTGAACATAAATCAGGTTTTTAAAAAAAAATTTTAAATGTTTTCCGACATGTAAATGTATTAAAGATTTATGAAAAAACTTCGTACAAATTTAATTTTTTGTTTTCCTTAATTTTACGGGTTTAAAAGTTATTCTTCCGCAAAAATAAATGCACGTGGTGATACTCCTTCAAAGCTGTAATAACTGGCATCGCTATGTAATTTTCAAACAAATTACTATAAACTTATTCCTGACCTTTCAAATTTTCAGTGAAGAAGAACAATTAAATAATATAAAAAAATAATAGCCAAATTTTATAAAAAATGGCGATTTTTCCGACAGTTCAACATTGTTATGTTCTGCACAATTGCAATACTAAATTCGATTTTTTTATTGTCAAACTTTTTCAATTGATTAGATCAGTTTTAAAATTCATGGAAATCGATCTTTCTTGCTGCTTTCTTATGGACATACATATGTAGTTTGGATTGGCACTTCGGGTACGGACGCCTTATAAATGGCTAAAATGCACCCGTTCATCATTACGACGCCGACGGCCACGCTGCCGTCAAATCATATCTTAATTGGAAGTAAAAGGACTTAAAGCAAGGCGTTTCATGCTTGTACAAGGAGAACATATCCACAGTGGTTTCCTGAATTGCCCTGTCATTAAGAGCACACTGCATCACATCTAATTACTTGTCACAATTGTCCATTGTAGGAGAATCACGCTCATAATTGGGTGTATCGCCCACCACAGGAATATACCTAATGCGGCTACATGCGTAGTATATAGTCACATCTACCATGGTGCCTAATATCCACAATATTCGAGTTAGTTTTTAGTTTCTTCTTAAAACTGCATAGTAGGTACTCGTACATAGGTATTTAATTTCATGCGATAATCATTTTGGACAGCTGACTACGACCGCAAGGGGTTATTCGTGGTTATACCCGATTCCTTAAAAAGTGCTGACTGCCTACTTATTATACTTTAAGCACCTTTGAAGTAAGGAAAGAAAAATGCTTGTTCATTTCTTGACAAGTTTCGTGAGAGTGGGCGTTTCAACATTTACCAACAACTTTTAGTTTTGAGTTTTAGAACGACTTAAAAAAAATCCGCTATATTTGTGCAACCTTTCGCCAAAGTATTGTTAATGCTGAAAATTGGTAAAGAATAAATTCAAAAAGTTTGAACTTGCTGTAACAGCAGCACCGCTTAATATTTTATATGACATTTCGTTTACGCTTAACTTTAATATCAACTTTCTCTCTTTCTATTTTCTCACAATCATACCATAGACAAATAACATATAGATTTCCATTCTGGCCCTAAAGCTCAATCCATTGAGCTTTCAATTTGGTAGCCTGATGTCGCCTGATCTTACTAACACATCCCTAACATGGCTCGACATATCATTTCGGGAGAGAGAGAAAATTGTTCGTTTAGCTCACGTCCGGGCCAAATCGGCTCCCGAGTGCTCCGAGTGTAAGCGAAAAATATTTCTTTATCATTTTATCTCCTCATTGGCTCCTGCAAGTGCAAGTGAGAAATATTATACATAGTCCTGTCCTGAATCAGGGATGGTGGACATGTACTCTACTCACTCCTCATTGCGTTAATGGGCGACCCGAAATTCATTCAAGGCCCGGCTCTGTAGCTCAGCTCGCGGGTAGCATGGATTCTGCGGTGGCGTGGCGGCGACATATCTCTTCCTCTTCTCTCGAGTCTCAGCCGTCCGTTAGCCCCTGCAATTCGCTTACAGTATATTGGGTCGTCTGTTTGGAGTCGTTCTAAACCAAGCCGATTTGCACACTTTCCCGTAGCCGTTATAGATTCCTAGTAAAACAACATCTTTTCTACGAATTTCGTGCCTCCTACTTCATCTTTCCGACCTTTTGACAAAAAAATAAGAGGCCCGTGAAAAATGTATTTATTCATTCTATCAGGCTAATAATTCCTAGAACAATCTTTTTTTGCAGAAGTTCGCAATTGGGCTGGTGAGCAGGCTCAATATGAAAATTGAAAAAGAAGCAGTGTTCTGAATTGAGAAATCTTCTAAATATTTATCTCACGCACACAACTTAAAGGAAGTTGAACTAGATGAGCTTTCCGCTCAGATTTGTTTTCATAGGAACAAATTTTGCTATGAGATTGGATATCTATCTATTATTTGTCTATGATCATACGGTAGCTAGGCGGGAATGAACGCAATTAAAGTCTTCCGTAAAGCATTCTAGCATTCTAGTTGGAATCTAACTTAAAGAGCTTCGCTTGAAAAACCTCAGAAACGATTTTGCCGTGCTTTCAATTCTTGATGTTGGTTTCCAGGCAAATGATTTCCCTTCAGAGAATTGACTTATTTCTTGCCGTCTTGCATGATTTACTCATGGAGTAAATGTGATGAACAATTTAAGCCGCCACAACTTTTTGTGCTCCACTTTAAATACAACTCTATCATCACACAGCCTATGGGCTTAAGCGAAGCTAATGACGTTACAAGAAATTGAAATTATGTTGTTACACCACACAGAATTTTCTGAGGAAAAGGCTCAAGTCAATTGAAAGCTGAAATAATGAAGTGAATTGTTGTCAAGGTGGCAAACATGCACTAAATTAATTTTAAAGCAGTCCCTTAAACTTGACAACTAGAGTTTTACTTTTTCATATTGTATCAACTATGAAACCCAATTTATCACTTATGGTACATTAAACGGACCAGGCGCTCGCATAGACGACACTAAAATAATATTATTTAAATATGTATGTACATACTAAGCCACTTAAATGGGTCAGAATACTAAAGTGTGTCTCAATTTGAACTTGAATTTTAATTAGAAAAACACAGTATTAAAATTAAATTCTTCGAAATTTTTATTAAGTTGTAAAGCGTAATTGTTAACATTAGGTATAAAATAAAATGTCAGTCAAATGGTCACCTCGGCTCAGTTGACATGTGTGTATTCTTTTGACGAAGTTTTTGACGAAGACGTTTTGGAGTAAAGACGGCTCGATTAACGATTGCGACGTTTGTTTTCTTGAATTTTGAATTATCCCAGAGTGGTTGACCTTGCCTTACTTTATAAAAATCTGGCTTAATCGCAACTTCCCGGCGAAAATTTTGGTCTCCAAAACGAGAGACGACATAACCTATATAAACTTGAGTTGCAACAATTAACGTCTGTGTTTTGCATGCGGTCAAGTAGGTCGTACCAACCTGTTGAAACCACATCTCATCGGGGACCATTTCATAATTAAAAAAACATACGACGGACTTAACATACGACGGTATTAACACGTGACGCGAATTGTGATTGTAACTAATTTTATAATTTTTAAACGTTCATAAATTAATAAAAGATTTGTTTTCTGAAATGTAACCTAGTATTTTCGTAAACGTCTATATTTTCGGATTACAGTTACCAAATATGACTGACTAAGTATTCAATATACGAAAATGACGCGCGATTCGAAATTCAAGCCTTTAAAAGTCTAAAAGCTTGGAAGAAAATTGCAGATAAATAGATAGATTTTAACTATAAAAGTACGTGTGTGAAATGTACCTGACGATTTAAAAGAAGTTTGTTGAGGAAATTGTATGAAATAATTTTGAACTAGACTCCTTCGTTTCAACTCACGAGATCATATAATGCTGCGATCCTTAGAAAATATTTCTAGTTCCGTAATCAATCTGGTTTTGGGTAATTCTTAACGTCTGTGTTTCTTGTCTTTGATATGAAATATATGAGTGATATCAGTAAGGTTTTCACGACGACTTGAAACATATATTAATAATAAAGGAAATGGTATTGTTGTATTAGTCTCGGTTGGTAAATTATAATAATAATTATAATAATTCTGTAGTCTTTTTTGGGTGTTTGGATCCGCTATCTTGAATTTTAAAAACCGCTACTAAAGGGTTATCAAATAGGATATATATCTTCTTAATTTGAAATGAAAACGAAACGGTATAAGATATTAATGAGACTTTTTTTATTTGAAATATTAAAAATATTTAAAACTGGTTTCATGCAATTAACTGCCTCTGGATTTTTTATTTAAAGTTCAATTCTTTCAAATTCAATTCTTTCGTTCAAAGTTTTTCACACTTTTTTTATTTAAATAATGACATGAATAATGAAGGTATTTAAGGTTATTGAGTGATTATGGTTTGTTGTCGTAAACCAATGATTTCTCATTGCCCTAGAGAAAACAATCCAATTGAGTTATATAGCATGATCTTCATGGCCAGGTTACACCAACAATACTGAACACAAATATTAATTAAGAAAACGATATATCCGCTACACAGTTTTAAAAACATATATATATATATATAACATTTGATAACTCCTCACATTTAATTGAGATCCCCGAGTCCGTGTACCAACTCTTATTAAAATTGAATGAAATTTAGTATTCCCTATCTGCCATTTTGGATCCACCATCATTTTTATAATTTGAGTTCCATATTTCAAGTGAGCATTAGCGATTTCGAAAACCGCTTACATCAATCGCGCTTATTGGGTCATATATGGTAAGATAAATTTATAAGATAATAGCGTGATCGCGACTTTATTCCACCAACTCATTCCGAGGAATGGACCAAGAGAAATTAATTATTTTAAGGCTCTTTAAAACGAATCCCTCTTTTGAACCTCTTTTGTATCTGGATAAATGTATCCTGACCAAGGACTTAAGCTACCAACATGCCAAGTTTCATTTAAATCCAATTAGTGGTTAGTAGTTTCCGCGTGATTCGTGCACAAACAAACAGATGTTACAGTTTTATTATACGTAAAGAATAGAAGAATAAAAAGCTGTCTTGTTCGTACTTTATATTGTATTGTAAAAAAATGTCCAAAAATGCCACAATGTTCATCTACCGCTACCACTGGCAGGTGCAGTCACTTGCGAAAATGAAAAATTGTTCAGAAATTTCCTACACTTCACGATTTTCCCACATATTCTCCAAAATTCATGTGATTAATACACACCTTTTTTTATTTTAATAAATGACCCCTCTTATTACATTTCCAAAAAGGTACAAACTGTCCAGGTATGTACCTAAAAAATGATTAATCTCTGAAACTAACAAAAGTAGGTACTTCAATGAAAGTTGAAGGGCAAAATATTTTTATTAAGAGTAAGGAAACTAAATACCTACCTAATATTTCCAACATAAGTGGGTAATGTCATACAAAATTTATTCCGAGTTACTCACGCTTTATTTGTTAAAAGAGTTCTTTGCATTTGTCGGCGTTGTGCTGAAGCCATAAGTAGCATTATTCCAAATTGCATTCTTCTTCTGAGGCGTTGTTTACATACTTCAAATGCGTGAAAAGCTTTTCCTTAAGAGCGTGAACAACTTTGAAAAATGCTTTCAACTGTCTCGTCGCTTCGTCGGCGATTCTCTTCTTATGCCATCGCCATGTAGAGGAATTATAAGAAAGCCGTCTCTAGCGCCAGAATCAGCCCACAATCGAACGTCTTTTCTATAACCACCGCCATCGACGTCACCAGTAAGCTCGTTATGTTCCGTAGCGAAATCTGTGCAAGGCAATATGCACAAGAACGAAACGGTAATACTTTTGTTTTTCTTTGGTTATGAGTTTCCAAAATGTTGGACTGAATTCAATGCATTGCAATTGCTAGTAAACGGAGCACCTGATCTCGTTATAGCATTCCGGGGGAGTACACCCCACATATTGTCTTCACGTATTTATCTTCTTCATTTCACAGCAGTCGTTTACGGATTATGTAGGTATAAATTCCCACGTTAGATATTTTATTGGCATTAACTTTCCCAGTTGACATATTCATGTTCCATTTTATAGTATTACATTTTTATTGCATTTAACTCTCTTAATTACACTGCGGCAGTTTGTGAAACATATTTGAACGTAGGTACATGTAGTGTTGAATAAATTACGTAGTTATTGCATCTACCGTATAAGTTGAGCACAGTTGGTACGGTCGTCTGTATGCCAAGTTGATGCAATAAAAAGGTCCCTTCGTTTTTCAATTATCTTGCGATTGCACAAATTCTGAGTACATGAACATTTTATGTATTAGCCGTGGTGTTGTCATAAAGTTTTTGTATTTACACACATCTTTCAACTTACCACAAGTGGTGGTCGATTGGTAATTTGAAAGTTGCAGCAAGACTTCATTATTTAATCTAATAAGGGAAGAATTTTTTTAAGCTCTGTAGGGATCTACCTGAAACACTTGCTTTCAGTTGTAGAATACCTACTTCGAAGTTAAGGCCACACTTCTCAAGAAATAAAAGAAATTCGTCCAAGCGTGCGTTTGGGTTAATCACTCTACCACATTCGTTCGTCGCGTCGTGCATCGTACGGTTTGGCACCGACTGCAAAAACAATTATTTTTAACTTTTTAGTGCTTTAGTTCAGTTTATATTTTTACCCGACCACAGCACAAAAGTAGGCTTATGAGTTTGGCAGTCTATGTATGTATGTGTGTTTGGATGTCCATCTATTCCTTCGTAGCTCCTAAACTACTCATCAGATTTGGATGACTGAGGCGTGGTTGGATTTGATGAATGCTCTATGACGTTACAAAAAAGGAAAAATGGCGGCCACCATAAGTCAAAATGTTTGACAATGAAAAACAAATTTCGCCAAATATTATTAATATGAGTATCAAATAAAATCGTTGGACGAGCACAATACAATACACTAGGTGACGTCATTCTTAATCCAATATGGCGGATGCCCCAAGATGCCGGATTACTTCTTTCTTCACAACCCACTGTGGGTTCAGAATTGTGATACAATACTCGGCTATACATAAACATCGTAGTCATACGTTTTATCTCAATTAATATACATTTTTAATTACGTGTGACTACGCTGTTTACGTACTCGTATAGCCGAATATTTTATCACAATACTGAATGTGTATTTATGATATGAATTTATTAACTTTAGTAGGTGAATATCTGTGTTATTATTATACACAATATAGGTCTAACTACGTCTTGTTTACAACTTTGTAAAGGGCAATTGAAGCCGTAGTTGGGTTTTAGTTAAGAGCGTTAAGAGTTTACTTTATTTTATTGAAGTTGGCTTTTATTTGTTTTAAAAAGATTTTATTTTCAATTTTTGAGTGCTTTTTCTTTATATTTGCGGTAAATACCATACAGCGATTAAATTAGATATCTACATTAACTATCGTTTCGTCAAATTATGATAGTTGCCGCAAATTCGTATTGTTGATTACTGTTTAGTCGTGTGCACAGAGTAAGTAGCCCTAACACAGGGCTAGAGGCTTGGATATCTCTATTTGGGTATTTTCTGGAAGAGCACAATATACATACGTATGCACGCAATTCTCAGGTTCAAAAAATTACACCCCACAACCAATTCGGTTGTTTTAGGCAGATTTATGGAAGTCTATGCTCGTGAATTAAAAGCACATCATAAACACATAACCACAGTGACAACTCCCTAAATTATATCATAACCCAATCTCGCTCATTCACAACCAAAGTCCTAATTTAATTTAAGTAAAGGTAGCTGGTTGCACACTCTGAAAACCATTAGCAGATGACATCTTAAAAGCTTAACTTCTGCAAATAGCTCGTTAGTGCCATATGCACCTGACTGCCATCCGTCTTTGAAAGTGCACGAATTGCCGCATGCTAGAAATGAAGCGTACCAGGGAGAGATTAATCTTTTGCTGAAAGGAGCATTGTACCACGCTGTCGAGTTGTATCACTGCCGGAGACAGTGATGGCATTAAAGACGACTACGACATTTCGTCATGAATTTTTTAAAAGTTGTAATAAGTCCATATCATCTGGAGAAGTTTAAGAGTTGGAAGTTGTATAAGTTTGCGAAGTTGACGTTCGGATTTATTTATGATGTTGTCCTGTGAACAGCGGCGCCCAGAGAATGAGAAAACTAAGGAATTGGAAGTGTGGCATACCTACTGTGCTTGTCCCGTTGTTACTACAAAATAAAGGGAAAGATATTTTTAAGGTGGAAAGCTGCATTTAAAAATATCTGACAACTGTAAGCTGTTTATATTTTAATGTTACTGTACCCGGATTTTTGACATGGTATTATTAAAATATTAGTCTAAGAGCTGGTAGCCACCTCGACTAACATTTATCAGCAGAATATGTACAGATAATAATTTCTATTTACTCTTTCTTTCTCGCGTATTCAGCCACATTTTCTATCTCACCAGTAGGTACTCCCATTGAATATGTATTGTGAACAATGCACTGATCTGGGCAACTGGCGAATATTTGTAACCAACCAAATCGTCTGGCTGTCAATAAACTTCCTCAACGTATCTCGAAGATATTTACTGCTTTCAGCTTTGTAAACGGACATTATCGTATACTACCCTTCTTAACTTTAGGCTCACTTGGCAGTTATTTGTACCCGAGAGAATTTTCTGTCAATTTTTTTCTATTGTATATTTAAAAATGTATAAATTAAAACATATTGGAACACCAGACTTATGCGAATAGATTAATTTTTGTGACTATGTTGCATTTAAAAAAATTTCGGGGCTACTATGGCAACCACGCCAATCCTGCTAGATGTTGATTTTCTTATTTTACTGGTATTGAATCAAGTATACACAAAATTGTAGCCTTGCACCTCGCACGTTACTCGAGGTGGCTGCCAGCTCTCCGACTATATGAAGGCTTTGAGCGATTCGTACTATAAATCGAGAACGGATTGCCTTAAATCAATGAATTTATTACCTTCTTTGTCTATCTTTTACCTTTTATCTTTACCTATCGTTATGTTATTAAAATAATGAAATAAGCGATTACTTTAAAGATAGTGTTTCTTAAGCCTAAAGAAGGTAGCTCTAATAACATGAGTACAAAGCTATTTGATTTAATGAAAGTATTTCTTTCCTCTAAAAATTGAGTGTCATGAGCTCGTATTCAATGATGATTTTCCTTAATTTCACAGCAGTTTTTAATAACTTTTAGGACCTTTTTACTGGGTGTACAAAACTGTCAGGGTTCCCTTAAAATAATGTCTTTGTGAAAAAAAGGCTCCTATTGTTTAAATCTATCTGGTCATTAAGCAAGTGGCAACCGGCATCATAAGCGCTTTTAATTTCAAATTAATTTAATTCAAAATTTCAAATATTTCATATCTATCTATGCAATCTATGCAAAAGATTCACATTATCCACGTAACAATTATGTCCGGTTTCTTTTAACTGTATGGTCAGACCTGGCATGGGTTGGTTGGTTTTGACTCCCTTGATATATGTATATGTTATGTTCTTTGAACCGTGTTTTAAGTGGTCTACTTAAAAAAACTCTGAAAAATACATTAAAGAACAACAAAGTTAAACAAAGTATAGATAAAAATTTTTTTTCCTTACTACTCCCTTTGGGAGCATAGGGCTTCCACAAAGCCCCGCCGGAGGCTCTGCTTCAGTATCTCTAATCGTTTCTTTTTCGCCATGCCGAGTGATTAGCTCGCAGTGGCTATCCCAGCTGATGGGGCTGCCATCTATCTCTTGCTGGGAACAGTGCCTCCCGCAGCTTTTTACCAAGTTGGAGGTGACTTGGGTGGGAATCGAACCCACGACCCGTGGATTGTTAGTCCAGCGCTCTACCCTCTGAGCCCTCTACCCCATAGATAAACATAAGAGTGTTTATAAAGTGAGCTGCAGCGCGTTGGCCGGGGATCTAGTACATATATGTACATAGGAAGAACCAAAAGATCACAAAAACACGGTTCAAAGAGTGTATCAAGGGTGCCAAATCAATTCATATTTTTGAAACAAATGCAAGTGGCAATATAATTACGAGGCATGTCCAGAAAGTAAGTGTACTTGATTTTTGTGGCTTTAAAATAATTTACTAAAAAGAAATTTTTACATGGTTACATCAGTACATATGTGAACTATTTTTCTACGTAGTCGCCATCCCTCTCGATGCACGTAATGAGACGGGTGATCAATTTTTTATGCCTTGGTCAAAGAACTCCGCCGGCAACTCCTTTGCCCACTAGTTCACCTCCCCCTTCACTTCCTCGACAGTTGACATTTTGTTCCCACCCATGTGCATCTTCAGGGATGTTTCAGGAGCATAGTGGGCAACCCAAGTTTCGTCCCCTGCAACAATGGAGTGCAAAAAATAATCACCTTCAAGTTCATACCACTCCAAAAACTCTTTTTAGGTTGCCACTCGATTCAGTTTGTGCTACTCTGTCAGCTGTTCTGGGACCCACCTGCACACAGTTTAGAAATCCGAGTATTTCTGTGATTGTGCAGCATAGATCTGGAGATTTGTAGAAACATCATCGAAAGTTCATCCAAAGTCAATCTGCGGTCGCCACGAACAGCTTCCTCAATTTTTCCAAGAAGTAAATCAGTCAAAATCGACGGTCTTCCACTCCTTTGCTCGTCGTGCACATCAGTACGACCGTTTTTAAATTCACGACACTATTTAAACACACTCGAAAGATTCATAAATTCACCATTAACCGATTTGATCTCGTTAAAAACTGCAGACGGAAATTTTCCCTTCACAACGAGATAACGGATAACGCTGCGAATTTCGCACTAGGCGGCAAATTCTATCGACATGGTTTACGGGACACGTTGCTGTGACCACAGTTTTAGTCGTACTGACGCGTTCTTGGGCTCGTTGGAAATGGAGGAGCTAAGTTACACGGCAGTGTGACCAACATAGCAAAAAAATCCCTCTGCCCGTAAGCGTCCTAGTACACATACTTTCTAGACATTCCTCGCATATAAAATTGGCAAAAATGCCCTTTTACTCCAATAAGACATTTATACATGTGAGAGGCTCGTTACTTGAATTGATTGTTTCTTACTCATCACTCCTATCCTTTTTGTCAATTTGTCATTTTTGTCAGTTTTTCAATTATCAACAATTTATGGGTGGTGATATAAATATGAAACGCACCCAAAGTTAGATGCACTAAGAAGCTAAAAGTAATATGCATGATAGACAATTATTTGTTGATTGAATAACCTTTGGGTAACCGTGTACGACATCTTTTGGACTTATATTAATCCGCTACACTTAAGATGGTTTTTCAGTCTAAAAATCGAAAATAACATTTATTTCTTCGTTTGGTAGATAAACATGTGTAAAACAGCGTAAACACAATTTCCAAAGCAATCGATTTACTGTAGAACATGGTACAGAGTGTGTTAGTACATCGGTTAAAAAATTTAAAAGTGTGGACGAGGATGCCATCGTCAATATAGATTTGAAATACGTCATATTGCATTATTTAAATGTTTTTAATTTTCTAAGTACCTACGTGTGTACAGTACCTACAAGACATGCAAAGGTGATATACAATTCAGTAAAACTGCTGGAGCAGGGCTTTCTTACAAGTCACAAAAACTCCAATTCTTGTTCGCTTAAGAGTATAAGTTCCAGTTCGGTGGTGAATCGATTTTCTGAACCTTCAGGATTTTCAAAGTGGGTAAGTCCAGTACAAAATAAATTTAGAATCTCGTAGGGGTTAGCTTCGCGTGAAATAACCCGACAATCAAATTTCACTCAAATGGTCCATTCAATTTTTAACAACCTAATGTATGGCGAGATGGACATCCAAGTAGTCAGACACACATAGAGGTGGTTACGCAAAGAATTCTATAAATGTATTTTTGTTAGGTTCGGAACACTAAAAGAGAACCAAATTGTAATAAGTCTTACTTTATTAACACAATAGCAAAACATTAAAAAAATATCCCAAAGCGTTCAAACTTCCAACTTAACTAATGACTTAAATATTTTATATCGTCTGTAAATCAAATTAATATAGGAACACCTTGCCCACAAAGCGTTGATCTCGCATTAGATATTCAAATCAATCCAACTTTTAATTAGTCTAAATGAACAAGTCCCAAACATTAAACATCCAAACACCAATATGGCAATTATAAAAGCGTTATGATGAAATGTTTTTAATATTATTACTTCTGCATTCAGGGACCAGTGGAAATTGGAAACCTCCTTAGTTTAATATTTGGAAAAAAGTAGATAAAAAATTAATTGGAAAAATGCAGCGGTAGACGGATGAAGCTGTAAAAAGAGTGATAATTTAATTAAAAGTGCCTTAAACATTGGGCACTTTCAATATTTTACCTTAATTATAGACCTCATGACGACAGGCGGAATTTACATTTTGATTGGATAAACAAACCATCTGATAAGCGCATCAACACCTTCCTTCCTATGTATCAATTAAACGAACATTCACGGTATCTAAACATGCAATTAGGTGCATCTTTCTTGATGAGTTCATCTGATAACGCGTAGAAATGATAGAGCTGTATTAATTAAATCCTGTAATTAAAATTTGAAAGCAGACGCCAGGGAAACGGGTTCCCGAAGTCCGTCGTCTCAGAAACTCTAGACATGCTTCCTTTAAGTGACAATATTTTTGATAAAGTGGAGGGTAGTGCCTCAAGTAACAAAGTCATGTGAATTGCTCAGTAAACCAATTTGGTGCAAAATTGGAGCCACTAATTCATTTTGATGGCATTGGTACTTCGGGTCCTTCGGAATAGAGTAGACATTCGAAACTGCTCTCGGCTGGATGGTCCTTGGTCCTTCTCGGCAAGCTAATTTTGGGATGATTCCGTCCGCAAGCAAGTTTCTCACAAAGCGTTCGCAATTAATCTCCCCTCGACACATTCGTACAGTAACTTGACCGAGCTCAGTTCAAATGTGGGCATGAAGTTATCTTGCGGCGCAGCTAAAGCCCCAATCGCACTAATGGCTGAGTGATATAACGCGGCCTTTACCAAAGCGCCTATCAACTTTAATGAATATTAAAACGATTCAGAGCCGCCATATGTTAGCGCTTGCGGTAATTCCCAGATATTTTAAGTTTCGTCTGAAAATTTCAATTTGATGGAACATGCCCGATGACAAATGCCCCATTAAAACAGGAATTTATAGCTCCCCGCGCTTTCGGCACTGATCCTTTGCGGCATTGCTGTGCCCTCTTAATTAATGATAAGTGATAAGCGACAAATTATTATGAGACTCCTGCGCTTTGGAGGATGCTAAATCAATTTAACGTCAAATTTAAATTAAGCATTTGCTGGGACCGCTTTCATCTGCCATAACATGTTTGTCTTGTGTGTATATTTGTGAACGCGGGTTCGTGTGGCAGCTTGTAAATTTCATATCGTCAAACAAATTAAACTTTGAACTTGTCAATTTGTTTCACAGCATGTTAACACTCCACAAATTGTCAGTCTCTCAAATTTAAACTATTAATTTTTGACAATGGATTAGTGGAAGTAAAGAAGGCCAGGGGAGAGTGAAGTAAAGTGAATTTAAACAATTTTTTTGTGCAGAAAAGGAGTTATATAAGGTGACTAAAATTTTTTTTTTTAATTCGTTCATTTCGCTTCACCATAGTGGGAAATCGGAAGAATGTGTTTCTTTACTGGTCTTAAATAATTGAGCTTACAAAATTGAAAAAATAAGGCCAATTTGAGTCAGGCTCTCGCACTGAGATTCCGTACAACAGTAGGTAAAAATATATAATACAATGGGGGAGGAATGGTATTTTTTCCCACAAATTTGAGCATATCTCGAGTACTATTATTCCTACGTAAATTTTGCACAACACCATTTTTATGCAGATTTTGGAGGAAAAATTTGTATAATAACCAAAATTCACATAAAATCAATGTTTACAAAATAATCGAGAAAACCTGATTTTCGCGAACTTTGACCTTCGTTCATTTCCAACGTCACCAGGGTTTCGCTTATGACTTTTGAAAGTGTGTGTGCCAGAATACACAAAATCCCGTAGGAAAATCTTCACTGTAATTTTTTTCGAAGTGAAACTCTATTTTCCTGGACTATTGCGGGAGATTGTAAAGAAATTGAATCGATCAGTGGCTGCAGTCCGATATTATAACCTAAATCTAAGAGAAAATTGCCGTAAAAGCAATGTAAAAACAAATAAAGAGAAAAGGTAAATTTCACAACAAATTTAAAGTTTACAAATATGTCGAAAAAGCCACCCTTGACACAGCGTCAAAATGCGAGATTGACTTCAGCCATTGGACTTCAGAATGGGAATGGAGGAATCCGTTATCTTGCCGAGTATTTAGATGGTCGTGACGGTTATGATTGCTATTGGTAAGATTTGGGAACCTATGGGGAACCTCGAGTGAGGTGAAATTTTGGAGGCGGTGGAGTTATTAGAAATTAGTTTAGTCAACAAGTCGGCGAAATTTTACAAAAATTACTCTCATTTTCAACAAGATAATGCGTCAATTCACTCTGCAAAGAAGGTGAAAGATTGGTTTGGACAAAAGAAACGTAATGTTTTGGATTGGATTGACCAGCTCGAAGTCCCGATCCGAGAAGCTGGGTTTAATATGCTGGGACTTCTTTCTCTGAATCTGTTTTTCATAATAAGGTCTCTATGAACCACCCTGGGACGATTAACTAACCCAAGGAAGAAATCGAATTCCACATTCGTGAAATCAAGTTATCTTTAATATAAAACGTCTTGCAAAATTTCGTAAAAAGGATACGCATTTGCCAACGGAGCCGCAGTGACCATTTCACTGACAATTTATTTCATGTGTAATGCCAACAATAACACTTTATAAGTCAATGAAATTTTCATTTGAATATTGTTATTTTAATTTGAAATTCAAGTTCATGTTGAGACACGCTTGACAATACTAACAACGCTGATGGCAAATAAAATCGTTAAAGATACAAGCTTGACTTACATGTGTGCCTACCCGTACGGGGGTAAGAATGGCATTTCAAACCTTTTCTAGGCAGGGATTGATTGGTATAGTTATTCAAAGGAGAAATTTCGATTGTAAAGCCACGTCCCAAATTTACTGGCAATCTGCAGGGCTGATCTGGAGGAACCCCGAAAAAACACACGGCTGCGTTCTCTCAACTTTCCTACTCATGTGCCAATCCTACCGATTGGCCCTGCAGATTGCCAGTAAATTTGGCACATGCGTCGCTGGCTTAACGCCTGCAGAGACCCATTTGGCAACTGGGGGCTGAAAGTCCTCTTTTATTTAATTCTGGTATTTCCCGATAAATTTAAATTTTGCACGGAACAAAACAAAATACATATACAGTCACCACCATTACTGACGGTTAGGGGTTAAATTCACCCTGCCGATTTCCCCTGTTGTATTTCAGTCTATAAAATATTTTGTAAAAGGCACATTTCAGTCAGAAAATTAGAAGGGGAAAAATTACCGCGGCAAATTTGGCAGGGTAAATTTAACCCCCACCCTTACCGGCTACTCACACTTTTCCAAAAGAAAGATAGAAAGGATACAATGATCTTTGGGCTCTTATTTTATGAAACTTGTTTTTGAATTCAATCAGTTGCTTATAATACGGCTAAACATAAACTTCTCCTTAATAAAATTAATCGCGTGAGGTCCCCTTCAGAATTTTTTTGAAAAAAGGTATCGCCAAGGGCAAGCTTGTACTAAAATTCAATTAGATCGTTACTCTAAGGTGCTAATAAGCTTGAGCCAGTGCAATTAGAAGAGAAAAGATCGTTCCGCTTAATTTGTTGTTTCCTAATTAAAGCCCGGTAAAGTAAAGGTAATAATGCGGAATTAGTTTAACGAGCTGCAATTAGCAGTTGGTGTTCTTATAGAATATCGTTAAATATCCCTGCCCTTTTCAGGCACTGTAATCATCCTAATTACGTGCTTATTTGCCGCTGTTTCATAGGTACACACAAGTGCGCGGGGCTCGGGGACGAGTTCAGCTCACATCGATGCCAAGGAAGACATTGGACGCTTGGAGTCCAGCGTTTAAGAAACTCTCACAATTATAAAACTCTGCTCCACCTACCTACACCTCCTGTCCTTTGTCAACAAAAGTAAAAATCCTCGCCTTTGCACTGGTTCTTATTATCGCAGCTGGCAGTTTGGTTTGGCGGCCTCTTGAAGAGGAAGCGGGCGACACTGCAGAACAGCGTTTACATTTGTTTTCAACATTTTAAGCGTGCACAAAGCCACAAAGCAGGCAGCTCCCCCGGGTGGTCCATTAATTACAGAGGAGAAAAAATCATTTTATTTGGGGCTGCCGCAAATTGTTGGTTCTAGCGCTCCACAGGTGTTAAGCTGCGTAACGATGGCTCGTAGAGTGCGGAATTCATAAAGTTGTAGGTATCCATTTTAATTGAAAATTGTATCAACAAAGTCTGAGTCATTATATGCAGCTGGTACGCGCCCACAAAAGGCGAACAATACTACTGCTTAATAGTAAGTCTCGTGTTTCTTAACCATGACAAATTGACCACCAATTACTGGAACAAAAACCCAACCAACAAATGTTGCTGCTGCAGCACGGGCTAAACACAAGATAAATGCTCAACAATGACTTGTTATTTTGCACAAAAGACGCTAAAGATAGCGGCCAGCAAAAAAGTAATCCCGAAACGTCTTTGTATTCGGTTCATTGTTTGCTTTTCCGGCAAAATGGGATGGTAATTAGAAAAGTAATAGCCCAGGGATCCGAGGCAATGTGAACTATTCTTATAGGGATCAGTTCATTGGAATGCCAGGAAATCCGCTGTGAGGTTGCCTTTTAGCAGATGAAAATTGCCTGTGATGTTACATAACGCAGCATTAATTGCATATGCATGAAAATTAGTAAATAATTTATAACACAATAACAAATCGAACCCGTCGTCCAGTTGCGTTTATTTCTATGACATAATCAGTCGCGTGGGGTATTTAAAAGCTGTTTTGATGCTTTATATATATTATGTGAACATTTTCCATATTTTTTGTATATCGTAAAATACACATAGTAATCTTAAAATAATAAATAGATAGAAGCCATTGTTACTAAATATCTAAAAGTATGCACGCTCTGCTCGTTCAAATTCCAGACGCAATTTTGTTCTTTTTTTATTTTTAATTTAAGCCCCGATGAGCCGTAAGGTCAAATAAACAATAACGACAAAGAATTGTTCGAAATGCTTAATTTTCCTTTCCGGGATCCACGCGAAAAAAAGGCCAATTTTTCGAGTGCATAAGAAGAACCTCTCCTTTTCTTTTCTAAACTTCTCAGCTCTGCTTACACAAACCACATTAGAATGAAAAATGTTCAATAGATTGAAATGAAAATTGCTATGGAAGTAATCATTAGCTACAATGATATGCAATGACCATTTTGTGCTTGTTACTACTTATTACCATTATTATTACTATTAAAAAAAGGTTCCCAGGTCATCGGAAATTAAACAAAAATATATGATATGATAAAAATAACGTAACAGTAGTGATAGGAAAGGACGGGTACAGGACAAAACTAAGCACATCATTAACCGACAAAAATATATGCAAAACGGTAAGACAGGACGCAATGCTGACACTTCAAACTAAAAACAATGAAATTGCAAAATATTTCGTAAAAAATAAATTAATAGAAGAGTTCGAAAAATTTAAAATAACCACATATGGCTCAAAATGACCAAGGTGCAGAATTGGCTTTGTTAGCAATTTAATGTCTTAAATTTTGACGTTATTGAGAAAAGAAAATTAATAAAATACTACAACTAACCTGTTTTGTGTGTACATCAAATAATACAACTTATTAAAGAAGAACATTTTAAAATAAATCAATATAAATGCAGAAAACGTCATTTCGGGAACGCGTCCTAATGTAGGATCTTCAACAACAAGTCCAAAATATTAATGAAAAATTTAAGGTATTTAACTCCTGTCATTACTTAATATACCGTATTTTTTATACAAAATCTAGTTTTGGAAAGGATACTAAAAGATAATTTTTTTTTTTTTTAAAATGCAAAAATAGTTTGTCCGATAGCGCATAAGTCATTTCAGTGAACGCATCGATAACCGAACAAAAATAGTTTTAATTGAACGCAGCCATTCTGTGTCAAACGTTAATAGAGGAAGCAAACAATGCCAAAGCCGGCTGGCAGTATATTTATCGGCAAATAAATTAATATCTAAGTAGTAAGTACCTTTCAATTCATTTTTCGTGGAGCGTACATCAATAGTCTGTCATTTCGGGAACGTGTTTTTTACATTTAATTATTCATGTGAATCTTTTTTACGACCCGAAATAACAAAGTAACCTTAAATATATTACTATTTACAAAGTCAGGTCGCATTTAAGATGGCCGATGAATAATAATCAAACCGCGCGCTTATGTGAAATCGTCATTTCGGGAACGTTCCCGGACATGACGGTACGTTCCCGAAATGACTGTTGCGTTCTCGTTTTTTGCCGTATTTTGCTTGTAAAAGATTTTGTATTTATTGTTTTCAATATTGTTTCTATATTATGTATACATAATATACCCATGTTATTAAACAATCCTTAAGTTATGTACTTTGTTTTGTTTTTGCACATTTTATTAAACTTAGAAAAACGTTCCCGAATTGATGGTTTTCTGTAAGATATTCAGTGCAAAAAAAAATTTGAATTCTGTGCGCTGCCCTGTCAAAGTTTATTAATATACAAAGTTTGCAACAGTGTAAACCAGGAGTCATCACTATAGCTTGAAATTTTTTTTGGCATAAAGCCAATCTTGAAATTCGCAACCTTGGTGATTTTGAGCCCTATACGGCACAAGCGCTTAGAATATATGGACTACCTAAACTCCACAAAATTGATCACTCCCTGAGACCCATAGTATCAATTATTAATTTACCAGCTCATGATCTGTCCAAGTTTCCTTTCCAATGAACCCCAGCTTTAATATGAAGAATTCAGAAGATTAAAAAATTAAACCATGTAAAAATAGATTAGTCTGAAAATATGGTCGCATTCGATGTGGTGTAAAATTCCAAAATATAAGGGTTTAAATATTCTCAAGTTCTGAATTGTACATATATATGGAAATTTCTTTTCCTCAAATGGAAGCTACTATAAACAGTATTCAGGACTATATGGGCATCCCTCTGTCTCCGATTCTCGGTGTCATATTTTTGGAAGACCTGTTAGCAAAAGCAACCTCAGATTACGTACCGAAAATAGTGACGAAATATGTAGATGACCATTTCTTAATTTTACCTACTGGCCAGATTGAAAAACCCTAGTCAGCTTTAATAAGTACCATAAAAACTTACAATTTACTATAGAAAGAGAACAGGTGATGAAGTTACCGTATCTAGATATCATAACAATTAAGGAGGGTGAAGGTATTATAACTGATTGGTACAGACTACCCACTTCATCGGGTAGACTATTGAATAATCATTCGCAACATCCAAAACACCAGAAGATGATTCAATGATCTCGTTAATTGGATTGAGTCATACCTTACGTGTCGTTCTTTCAAAGTTAAATTTTCTTGTACCTTTTCTGATTCCGTTTCTGTCTAATCTGGCGTTCCGCAAGGTAGCCATCTTGGATCTTTCCTGTTCACGCTCCTTTTTAATGACTTATTTCCTCTTATTCGGTATTCTCAGGTATTAGCCTACGCCGATGATTTAGTAATCTTTAGACCAATCGAGACTTTACAACATGCACATAGACTCCAAGATGATCTTGTCAGTTTTGAACTGTGGTGTTTAAAAAATCATATGAAGTTAAATCTGAGCAACTGTAGGTACTCAAATTTCTCTCAATAGGAAATGCTCCCCCTTGGAGTATTGTTATAAAATCCTTGGCAAGCCTTTGTCTAAACATTGTTGTTGACGTTGGCTTGATCATCGATAATAAATTTAATTTTGTGTAGTATAAGTACAGTATAATTAATCGAGTGAATTCAGCTCTTGGTTTGGTAAAGCGTTGGTCGAAGGGCTTTGATGACCCTTTTATCTGGATAATTTTGTACAGTATACTTTCGTCTGTCCCACGTTAGAAAACAAACAAACAATTTCAGAAGTTTATTAAAGTGAAAGGACACAACAAAAAACTGTTATTCACACTGTGTAGATCTCAACTTTGTGAGATGTTCATTGTTGCTGGGTAAAGGACATGGCTTTTGGAATCTGAAACTGATACTTTGAAGTTTCAATGTTCTCAATACTTTTAAAGTTAAATTTCTGAATTTAATATTGCGCATGTTATTTCTCGAAAATGAAATATAGGGGTACCTACGCTATTGATTTCCTGTTTAAAATGCATATTTAATAAATTTGGACAATATTATAATGTACGTAGGCTAAGTGGGTCATCGTTTACTTTTAAAGAATATAGAAATACTCTGGCAACGCTTGGTATGGGTCTGTTAAGAAAAAACAAGTTCTTGAATTAATTATAAGGGGTGTCTTACAATCATTTCAAATTTGTATCACACGGCATTTCCGTCTGTCAAAAGTTTGGTTAGTCATATTTGGGTTTTGGCAGTCGCATATGCGAAAATGCTAAGTTGTATTTCAGCAAGACCCAGATTTAGTATTAATGTGAAAGGAGGATTTATGTATACAGTGACATTTCTCAAGTTGCGTGCTCATTGTGGTGAGCATAATCGTCCATAATCGTGGAATGGGCGTAAGTAAATGACACGTGGTTTAAGCAGGATGACGCAACCTGCCACACCGCACGTGAAAATATGACATTATTGCTAACTAAGTTCCCATATCGTGTGCAGGGCTGAGATCCTGGCCAGGCCATTAAACGTACTGGTCGGGAATATACAATATTTTTAATAGATGTTCTATGAAGTTTTTAATATTTTTGCTTATTAATGCCTTACTAAAATTTACTGTCCGCAAGCGCGTATGCCGGGGGGGGACTCAAGAACTGTTCGTTCAATCCAGCCGTCTTTACTCCAACTCGTTTACTAGAGTAAGTAGTAAAGTGCAGCTTTTAATTCTTGCATAATTCTATTTCAATCCTTTGCCATTCCAGATTAAATATATGAATGCAATTAATTATTAATTATTTTTAATAATTTCTATCGCTCATCGAAGGTAATGGAATTAAACAGTTGAATTCCAAGAAATGGGAATTATATAGGGATTAAACCACAAATGAACCAGTTAAAATCGATTTGGTTCGATCGCTATTCTCACTACTTTACTCTACAACATTCTTTCGGTGCCATGGAAATGAATGAATGGTTGCGCTATGTGAATTTTCTTAGAACTTTTCCCCTTAATCCTGAGTATTATCTAATGGATCTCCTGAAATTAACAAAGACGGTAGCAGTCTGCAGACACCTTAAAATGACTAAAATATAAATCACATAACTATAGAGAAAGCAAATGTATCACACACTTTGCAGTGTCCATTTTTTACTCATTTCTTTTTTAGTTTCACATATGGTGGCTACCGGCACAAATTAATGACAGGGTCACCTGAAAAATTGCCTAATAGCCTGATTTTCATCTTACGTGGCGCCGTTTAGTTGGATATCTCAGGGAGAAGAAGTGCAGGAAAGAGTTTCACCGCAGGGTGCATTTGGGTCGTCTCATTTATTTAATTACAAGTAGTACCGTCTGAAGGTTATCATATCGCCCCCTTCTCTCGGTTTTGCCTTTAATTCAGTTACCGATTTTATCACATGCTGTTCGAAGCAGATGATGAATTGTAATTTCAGCAAGTGATTGATTAATAGCGGCAGAGATATTCCTCCGAAGGCGAATTAAATATATAAATAGCGTAGATCGTATCGCGATCTCTGTCGTCGCACCCATGGCTTCCTGTGTATTTCATTGAGTTTATCTCTGAATACTGTCATTAATAACTACCGTAATATATAAAATGATTTGTTCTTAGAAATACTACAAATTTAACAAATTGGTTATTGCCTTTGAGATGGAAACAGTCGTTGTATTTTAATGGCATATGACTATTTTATGCAGAGTTGTGAGTCCAATGCGCATCCATAGAAAAACTTCATGGCAGTCAAATGTATTTATTTCTTCAGGTAGGTAAATAAAACTTAACCGTCCTGCCTTTATTGGTCCTCACGTTTTAACGGACTTTTTACTTCTTTGCATTATGTGGCTCTTAGCTCATTAGCAGTGCCCTTCTGCACTGGAATTATAATTTTTTCTGCTCACTGCCCCAAGTTCTTGCAAATATCGTACACGGGCATAAAGGCGCGACTTTGTAACAAGTTTTCAATTGCTCTCTCAAACTGTAAGCATGTTCTTATCGTTTTCAAGATTTGCGCACGCAGCGCGGCGTTCGGGGTCTTGCAGGAGTATGAAACAATAGCACTCAAGCGATGCCTTCGCCGGCCAGATATGTAGCCAGAACAGACCTAATAAATGGTGCAGCCAATGAAGTATGTGCGTTTGCGATAAATTGTTTCCTATTACTAACAGCTGGACACAAAGCAACTGGCGTCGCCAGAAGGGAACGCCACAGAAAGCAAGCACACCGCCATTAGTTCTGATGTCGGAATATATATCATGCCCTTTCTACTCGCATCGATTTTATGGCTCGTTTCTATTGTAATGAGGAAGTTAAGAATGTCATTCACCACCGCTATGCTGGGTATATGACATACGGTTTCACGGAGAGTGTTACTGGGCATACCCGTGGTGCAGTCACAATACTTAAATATTTATTAGGAAAAAGGATTCATAGTTCTCGGTAATTCTTTGTAGCGGTTGTAGTAAGCAACTTGCTTACTTTTTATCTAATAAGTCTTCCTAGTTCCTACCTTAGGTTTCCAAATAGAGCATTTTCTAAAAGGACAAATGTAAAGGGTCTATCAATAAGGACGCTTGACATTTATGTGTAAATAAAACAAGTTGTGTGTCAAATATCCATTCCATTTTTATTTTATTTGAAATAATATTTTATAGAATATAGCGCCGTTCAAATGTCCGCCGCGGCTTTGCTTGGTAGCACGTATTCGGGATGTCCAATTTTCGATGACTTTGTCGCATAAATTTGGCTGAATTTGCTGGATAGCGTTCGTTATGTTGACTTTGAGGACATCAATTATTTGCGGTTTATTCGCATAGACCTGTGATTTAGGATAGCCCCAAAGGAAGAAGTATAAAGCCGTTGAATCCCACGATCTCGGTGGCCAGTTCACGTCGCCGCCGCGCGATATTACCATCCCCTCAAATCGCTCGTGCAGAATGTACATTTTTACATGCGCTGTGTAGCACATAGCGCCGTCTTGTTTGAACCACATGTCGTCGGTATCCATATTATCCAGTTTAGGCCAAAATAAGTTGCTTATCATCAATCTGTAGTGCTCACCGTTGGCGGTTATGGCAACGCCAGTTTCGTTTTGAAATACATAAGTACGGACCGATTATTTCGCCAGACCAAAATCCACACCAAACAGTAACTTTCTCGGGACCCATTTGGTGCTGGTGTGGATTGGTATCGCCCTAATACCGACAATTGCTTGATCACATATGCATTCATCCAAAAATGAGCTTAGTCGCTAAAGATGATTTTTATGGCGGGACGTTTCTCGAATGGGCACCAATTTTGATAATAAAATTTGATGATTCCCACACGTTCTAAAATGCTTCACCCTCACCTTTCATGGTATTGCCAGATGTTGCTTTAACAACATGGCCGCTATAACCTAAAAAATTTCGAGCATCCATATTGAAAAACCCTTTATATTATAAATATGTATATAAGCACTCTCAAATAATCACGTCTGGAGGACGGGTGTCTACAATATCACATTTATCACATTTTCCAGAATGGTCGTCGGAATTGCAGTAATTTCGTCTTTAAGTTGGCGCAATATGGTGGGCTGGTTAGTGTACACACTTTACAGTCCGTCATATTGCATTTATTAATTTTTAATGATAGATTTCAAGATTTCAAGTCCATGACCCTGAAAACCCCCATATACCATTCTTTTGCGGAAATTAAATCAAGTTTATGTTTGTCAGTCCGTCATCCAGAAATCGTGATTTTTAACAGCTGATGAGGGTGGATTTATAAATTTTAACAACTTCCTAAATATACTTTCCATGCAAATCGCATGATAGTTAAGAATTGATAATCCGTCATCTTGAGTTCGTTATTTTGGGAAGAAGATTTGAAATTTGTAAAACCGAAAACCCCAAATAATAATATTCATGAAATTTAATATATATCATTCCGCCATCTTGAATTCGAATTGTATAAAATTATACCGAAAACGTCCGAACACTAAACACGTCCTCAGTGCTCGACTCTCAAAATGAGCTCAGTTCCGATATGTGAAGATTCAAGATTCAAGATATTTATTGAAACCAATATATTCACATCAATTTTTACAAAGTGAAGACATAAATGCCAATAGCTAAAGTCTAGTCGTCGAATACAATATTACCAGGCTTAAGGCATTAAAAATACCTGCGAAAGGCACAATGTTAAATCTGTTCTACATCTGCATACGAGTGATAAAACCATCATCAAAAAGTACGCTTGCTTGCCGGCGTGTATGCACATCAATCTCCAAGTATGAGATTTTTCTCACCAATTTATTGCAGCAACAGCTCGTCCTTAGTACTGGAATATTAGCACAGTTCACAGCATCAGCAGTCCACCTCAGCACCCTCCAGACACGGCCAGTTGGGCCCCACGGGGAACATTTGCAAACCACAGAACAATTGAATGCTCACACCGGCGCGGCATCGCCATGTTGAACGCAGCAACCTCTGCCACTCCCACACGTACGCCACAGCCCCAAACGACCTTTTCCGGGGAGCTCTCAGAGCGGACTCATTATTAAGCCTTGAAAGAATTGAAACATGGTCTAAAACCTGCGCCGCATAGTACTAAAAAAATGAAAAAAAAAACTCATATAAATCGGTCCAGTAGTTCTTGAGTTATAAGCGAATAAACAGACAGACAGTTGCACTTTATTTTGCAACGCATAGTAAATACGACTCAAGAGGACTTGCGCAACACACCTGTAAATTTCATCGAAATCAGATAAGTACTATTTGTGTGACTCACCATAAACATCACTGATCGACATTCATTCCACCTCCAGTTTCAATTACGATGCACAGCCTATGTCACTAAGGAGGTCATGCGAAACACGCCTGTAAAATTTCATTCCAATCTGATAACACGGTTATACGAACTTTTGCTTTTTATCTATTATAAGTAATACAATTTTTATTCTAAAGTCCCTTTTGTTTTTCTTAAAACAAATTAGTTGGAATTTAAAAATAAACCTGTGCTTTTACACTCATTTTTTTAAAAACTGAAATCTAAACTTCCAAGCTTGAATGTGCTCAGAAGAAAACTAGAATATATTTTTAAAACAATCATATTATAAAAACTAGATATTTTCGTTCTTTGCATTAGTAATTATAATTTCAACTCAATCGGCTGTATTTAAATAACTGGTGACGTAGCTACAAACACAGCGTCACAGAAAAAGTTCGGTTTCTTCGGAAATGCATAGTATAGACATTAGACTATTACAAAATTGTAAAACTTCAGTGTGGAGTGGTACAAATGGTATAGTTTTTGAAAATCCGAATATTAGATCATACTTGTTGTATGTCCATTAATCGAATAACTTTCCATTATTTCAAGTTTTTATTAAAGAATTATTGGTATGCTATTTATGTTACATTGAACTAAATTGCGATGCTCAAAGAACATCTTGAGAGCATATTCTGATTATATTACAAAATAAGTCAGTAATACTACGTATCTGGGAAAATAGCAGGTTAATTCTGTAGATATATGAATAATTTTCAAGGAATGAGGTAACATTTTGATATTTTAAAATATTAATAAACACATCACCATATTGCGTTTTTTATTACCGCGACCCTTTTTCCCCAAAGCTTTCTAGGATGTCATCAATCTATATAAAAGAATTCTCTTCCACAGCTTGCTGGGACTTAATTTTTTTTGGCAAAAAGTTTTTATTACTCTCTTTCATAAGAACTCTGAAAGAATTTTCTGAAACGTTCTTTTACGAACGGTTGTGTAATATTATACGAGGGAACGAAAGTACACTTCTTCATTCAAGGTAAGTTGACGTGCCTATTTTTTATTGGATGATTTATAGAACCTAATTTGTTTTGCAATTTTATCCAACGTGACAACATTGCACAATTATGGCAGTTTGGTGGATATTTTAGTTCATCATTGAATTAAGTAGTCGTTGAACGAAAACATTAATTAGTTTCATGTAGGTTGTCATTTACATTTAAATTGTCATTAACTATGATATCAGTATTCGTCCCTGCAATTATTAGAAATATTATTTCAATATTTGTTGTATTTTTTTTTAAATAGTTTTTTCCCATTATAAAGCATCACATTAATATAGAAGCTTTAATATAGAAGGAATTCCCACTGCATATTAAAACACATGTAGCCATTTTGGGCTGGTTCTAATCCGGGATCACATGCACAGAATTATAATACTTCAATGGTTTATATTTCACAGACTAGGAAAAAAGGATAAATATATGTACACCCGTATATAGAATAAGCAAAATATGTCTAGTTCTTCAGAAAAGTTACCAAATTAAAATTTTTTAGCTAATTGAACAATTTAGATAATTGAACAATAGTAGGGTAATCACGAACACCCAAGTGAGTAATGGCATTTCGCACGGATTTTCTCTTTCTTTTATTTTCAGATTGATCTTTTCATTGTCTTCGATTTTTGTCGCTTAATTTTGGTTTATTTTCTGGTAAATTTTCCTCAATCGTTTGCTAATTCCTTATTTTGGTTTTCTTCCAGTTCTTCTTTAATACATGTAGTAGTATAAATTATTCAAGTTTCTTTCTTAAATTGTGCTTAGACGTTGTAGGGGAAATAATAGGTAGGTTTACGATTTCAGATAGGGATATGGATTGATTAAGGATTATAGGCGGTGGGCACAATTTTGTCGCCGCTTTCTAACATAAAGCTGTGGGCAAAAGTTTAAGACCACCTAGTGCAGTAAAATAAGACAAGAAAATGGGCTTTATTTCGGAATTCCGTGTAGCAAACAGGTCGTATCGTCTCCAAACTTTATTTAAATTGTTATAAATGCTCTACGTATAAAAGTCCATCCATTAAAAAATGCCGCTGCTTTCTCTTTAGTTGCAAAATTAAATGATGAATTGTATCGTGTGCAAAATTCAAAAGAGTGAAGTCGGAGGCAAAGCCAGTATAGGGTTTTCGAGGTCACTGATTACGAATATGATGTTTAATATTCAAAATTGCGGAATAATGAAACAAATGTCATATTATTCATATTTCGTGAAAAATTCTTGTATAAAATATTTTTAAAAAGTGAGTACTCACATCTTAATCAATTTCAAAGTATTAATAGCTGCGGCTCATTTAGCAGAACAGCAAAATTAGTATGAATAGCTCGTCATAGCAAAAATATTAGATTTAATTTTGTGAAAGGACCATCAAATTTCATTCACCATACCCATTTATGTTTTTGTCGATTATTTGATGAACTTCGAAAGTGGATGCGAGATCAGAGACCCAGAAAATATAATAGGACGCATTTTCATAGCAATCCTTTGAAGTTAAACTCTTCCGGTCGCCTTATTGGATACGCCATCCTTGAACTTTGCCGAAGAAACAAGCTATCCAATAGTAAAAACCCCATTCGACTCCATTCTGTGGTTTGAGTTGAATAAGTTAACAACGCCAAAAGCCTTACTATTTTATATATATGGACAGTTATACTGATTCAAAAATTCTTTAAAAAAATCAAAATTAGCACATACTAAAATATATAGATCTCAGCTACAACCCTATGGTATTTAGAACAATGAAAAAACATTTTTGTGTAATATCGTAAAGTATGTATGTACTTTCAGCTGTAAATTGCCCACTCATTGTTATGAATACGGAGGCACATTACGTTCTTTTTGATAAATATTTGTGATATTTAAAACCCGAGATTCTTAAGGTGAAAGTGCTCCAAACTACAAAGGAGGTCCTAAACTATTTCGCACAGCTCTACTTGTACAATTGCTGCGTTCGGGATTACCCCGAAATCAAAGTGGTAAATCAGGTAGATTTACGAAAATAATATTTAAAATTCTCCATCACGAATATTTTCTTCGAGCTAGATAAAACTAGAATTTTCAACTGAAATCGGCTCCCCAAAAAACCCCAACAGGGCCATTCGGCACTTATGCACTTACAGTAAAAATAAATCACTTATTCAGAGAGTCACGAATAATTATAATTCGCTTTTTCTATGAATGGAACTCAATCTTGATGAAAATTTTTAATTTAGGCTCATGAAGTGCGGACGTTAACAAGTGAGGCGTTAAATCTTATTATTTATGCTTAAGACTATTCAATCTATGAAACTATTAACATCATAACAATTATTACCAATTTTTGATTTTTTTGGTAGTAAATAAAAAAAATTTTTACCCATCGCATTTCAAGTTTGGTGTAACAAATTCTGCCCTATCGATCAATCATTGAAATCAAAACGAAACGCTCATATAAAATAGATTTATTATGTGGGAGTTGGTTAATGAATTAAATAAAGCTTTTTATGCTATAAAGTTAAAGCTATCAATTTATGAAGAAAGGAAATAGAAAATCGATTCAGCATTCAAAATCGAATATTAATGATTTTCCCGACGATCCTTTCATTGTGTAGACTGTTGGTAAGAGCAAAAAATTCTCCTCCCTGGTTTCTTTTCCTTATTTTATGCATATCTTAAGAAAGCAATACCCTCGACGGAAACAGTTGAAACATTTCTGGTAAATGCAAATCTGTGTTCCATACGAGAGTGACTGTACTGTTTTGAAATTCATATCGCTCAGTTGTTTCACCGGAATCCCAAATACGTTTTTATTCTAACTATAAAAGTAGTGAAACTAGTTGACGGATGCCCGCCTTTGTTCATATTCCCCTCGTGCTGTAAAGCGCTTCCATATTTGATGAGTAGAAGAGGCAGTCTGCCTTCATTGCAAGTGAAGTGAAAGCAATAAATAAAGGTAAAGCTAAAAGCATGACAAAATACCTCAACCTTAACCTATTTGTTGCCTTATGAGTTAAATCGACCAACATCAATTTCAGGACGAGAGCAGATCCATCATTCCCGATTTTGCGGCTGTACGGACATTTCAAGTGTGAGAAATGTCTCACGTATGGAAATTTGACTAGTGAAGGACGTGCAGAAAGCTTTCTTTGAAAAAACCTTAAAAGCAGAAAAGTTCGTTTTAATTGCTTTTAAAGCAAGTCTGCGTGTAATGATTTTGAGAAATGTAAGAGCTTTCTATCCGTAAGTATCAATTTCTGAGTGTAGGAAAAATTGATGTATTTCTTCTTACGCTTCTCAAAGTACGTAATGCAAAGTTTCAAGTTACCCACTTTTCCGAGGATGGCTTGAAATGTTGTTGCACTCTGTACATGTCTAAACATTCATCCCAGGGGATCATAAATATTTCAAATAAGAAAATGCAATTCATTTCATTCACAACTCCTGGGATAGTAATTTTTATTATTGCTCTCATAGAGGGAAACAATTCTTCTGTGGGTGTGAGGGATATACACCTCACAGGTGTGCTCTCCCACCACCATCGCTGCTCACTAGTTTAATCATAGTTTCAAACGTATCAATTTACAGCTTTACGTGGTTGTTTTCTCGCATGAAATAACACCTTGATTAAAAGCTCTGAAACTTTACAATCAAAATTATCTGGAAGAATACCACATTTCCGCAAGGTAATCGTGCAATATATAAAGGAGTGATAAATTCTTGTTTTCCTTTATCCCCGTTTGTGGACTACACTTCAAGAAAGTACTCATACAGAGTACATTAAAGATTACACTGGACAACAGCATGTCTGTTGCATGAGATTTTTTACATGAATCTGAATAATTTTTCCATGCACTCAGAGAAATCCACCATATTAATTTAATGATTATTACCTAATTATTTTAATGGGGCGGAAATTAATAGGAATTCCTATATAAATAATTAGAAAAGTATTGTATTAATAATTTGCCCCATATAATAATAATAGGATGAAAACTATTAACTATCCATAAGACAACCTTTTATTTTAATAAGATATCTTATTAAAAATTTACACATACACAAAAAAAAAATATTGCATTGTATGCCCGTTAAGAATCAATAACTTCAAACTATTAAATTAACCTGCAAATTCATATTAAATTAATAGACTGCCTAGTAAAAGAAAAATGTCAGTTACAAAAAAAATGTTAAGTCACACTAATTCCATGGGATATCTTGCGTAAACAATGTGATTTAACCAAAATAATGTGATATCACATAACTTTAACCTGGCAGTACTATAGAACAAAGCAAATTTC
The DNA here is from genome assembly GCA_947538895.1 of Neoitamus cyanurus. Lineage (NCBI taxonomy): Eukaryota > Metazoa > Arthropoda > Insecta > Diptera > Asilidae > Neoitamus > Neoitamus cyanurus. The sequence continues at coordinate 34,302,419 of OX384541.1, read as the reverse complement.
TTTTATTGACGAACGAATGTCGTTGGTCGCTGTTCAGTCGCTGCAGTTTCATTCTGTGGACTACTTTCGTGAAAGTGAATTCGTGATCGCATTTAATTGAGCAGTGCGCAGTGCGTTTTAAAAGTTTGATAAAGTTTGGCATTTTTTCTTAATTTTATTATAAATAATTGATGTTCTTATGTTACCCGTTATAACTGATTCAAATCTAAGAAATCTTAATTACCTGATAACTGAGCATAACGCACTTTATATTAAACTATTTAATGATACGCTAAAACCAAAGTTTCATTTTCTTCTCCACTATACAACAGCTATCCGGAATTTTGGCCCACCTAGAAACTTATGGTGTATGCGATTTGAAGCCGTTCACAAAATGTATAAAGAATATGCAAGGAGTACTAATTTTCGACTTAATATACAGTTATCCCTCAGTATTAAAGCAAGTCTGAAATTTGCTGGTTTATTGTTGTCAGAGGCGTTTTTTTCAAAAGATTTGTGTTTTGAAAATAAAAACACATTTTGTTCCAATCTAAGTAATAAATACGAAAACTTACAACAAAATGAAATTAATTTATCTGAAGCTTTGTGCACCAGTAAAGCTACATTTAGAGGTTTAGTGTACAAAAAAAACTATTTCTTAACGATATCTTTAAGCCATAATTTGAAAATTTTTGAAATTGAAGATCTAGTTTTAGATGAATCAAATTTGTTTATCATTTGCTGTGAGTGGAATATGCTCTATTTTTGTGAACATTTGCAATCTTATATTATAGGAGGTAAGTCAAATAATTATTGTTTAAAGAATGTAAAATATTTTGATGGACCTCCAATCCACGTATACTGTACAAATAACGATAAAAAATGTATTAGACTTAAGAAGTTCTAAGAAATATTTAATCTTGAATAAATTGAATTTAAAATGATCATACTCCCGGTGTATTTTATTTCCTCTAATATTATAGGTATAGATACCATCTGACTCAGACATGACATTTTTATTAAACATATTGATATTGGAAGATTGATTTACATTCTATAGAATTGCGGAAAGTGTATAGATCACTTTCGTGTAGTACCCTATATTTTGGTAATATGTGTGTATATATAGCGACTACCGAATATAGATCGATTAAATATATCTAGTGACATTATTATTCACATGTGTAAGTTAATTATATCCAACTAAAGATCGTTTTCTATACAGGTGTGCATTTTGTAGTTCCCGCAGCTATGTATGATAATGGAAATAATGTTTTTCTGTATTTATATAGGTTTGTTTATATAAAGAGTCCTACAACTATAACAACAATCCAAACCGGGCTGCCACAGCGAACCCGATGCACTCAAAATCGGAATCGTAAAATCTGGACAACTAGTTCGAACACATCGAATTTTATTTCCGACCTTCTTGAATTCTCCAATTAGTAATTTTCGATTTTGATTTTAAATGCAGCTGGTAGACCTGACTATTTTGATAGTTTTTCCCACAAATTTAAAAGTAAAGTATCATTGATTCAATATGGATTCACTGGTAGACCTGATTATTATAGTAGTTTTCTCCCATTAATTGAGTAGTATATTCTCATTGATTCAATATGGAGTAGAGCATTGTTTTAATATGATTTCATTTAATTTTAACATGCCCTTTATTTTCCTTTAATAGGAATATAATATTATTATAAAGGGAGCACACTATAGAAATAATAAGTCAATAATTATACACAATATTAAATTGATAGTTTTTTCATATTAATTTAACAGTGTATATAATTAAATTAGTAGTTTACTTTTAATGCTATATCACTTAAATTAAGCACAAATCCCATTAAATTTTAATTGCATATCGTATAGTTTTAATATGATGACCATCATATTGCTTTTATTATATGAACTATAACTTATTAATTCGATAAATCCCATTGACCAAAAATAATATGAATAACTATTAAAATATCATTGATTTTATATGATTTTTCTCTGAGTGTGCTGATTTCGAAAATATATGCCGTTTTTATGTAGCAGCTCTAGTTTTGGAGTTATGAAGTGACAGGGTTTTTCATTGAAAATGCACATAGTTTAAGTTTAAAAAATTTATTAAATATATTTATTCTGAATAAAATTTCCTTTTTTTGGATTTTCTAGAGTGAGACGTATTATGAGTACTATTTTGAATGCTTCAACAATAATCAGCCATCATATGTTCATTCCAGTACCCCTGATACCTCTCCTCCATAGTGCGAATATCCTGGTGAAAGCGCTCTCCTTGTTCCTCGCTTAGGTCACCGAGATTTTCAGGAAAATAGTCTAGATGGCTGTGAAGGGAGTGAAGCTTAATACTCATGTTGCATCCAAGCCGCTGGAAGTGTATCAGCAACTGTTCAACGGGCTGAATGTATCCGTCAGACTTCCTATTGCCCAAAAAATTCCTCACTACCCAAACAAACTCTTCCCATGCACATTTCTCAACAGCTGTCATATGGTTGATGAAATTTTTATCATCTATCAACTTCCTGATTTGTGGGCCATCGAAAATACCACCTTTGATTTTCTCACTACTCAATTTTGGAAACACCTTTACAATGTATTTGAAACATTCGCCATCTTTGTTAAGAGCTTTTACGAACTGTTTTATCAACCCCAGTTTTATATGCAAAGGAGGCAATATAATTCGGTCTCTGGATACTAGTGGAGCAGTTGATGTGTCACTAATACTCAAGACTGGTCTTATGGCAGATTTTAAGTTTGGATATATCCACATAGAGCAATTTTTATGGTTTATTCCTATGATTTTCGTTACACAGAAATAACAGTCGTCATGATGGTTGGATGGTTCACGCCAAATCATAGGAGCTTTGTACTTAAAAGTCGGTCTTTTTTTGTTTGCCCACAGTCGCAAAGATTCAACACAACTTTTACATACCAAATTTGGTATCCAAGGTTTAGCGTTTGACGGCAACGGAAACCCAAAGTAGTCCAAGTATACCTTTTTCACAAAGTCCGACACATTTAAACGAAATTTTTGGAACATATATTCTCCACAAATAACACAAAAACAATCAGGTTTATTTAAACATGTCCTTCTTGAGGAAGACATAATGAAATTTATAAAGGAACTAGTTTTATTTTGTTTTTCTGTGTTAGCTATAAAGAATAAAACGAGAAAATAAACTGATATGGATTGGAGGAATTCCAGTTTTTATTTTATGAAATTTTTCATGTGCATGCATATGTATAGGGTATAATAAGGGGGGTCGACTTTTAAATATAAAAAAACAAGTTGTGTGTGAGAAATCCACTCCATTTTTATTTTATTTAAAAGAATTGGTGGCACGTATTCGGAAGTTAACCCAAATTTCTCCGAAAATGGCGAGCGCTACAGATCGATTATAAGCAATTTCTTGATGATATGGATACCGTTGACATGCGGTTCTAACAGGACGGTGCTACGTGCCACACAGCGCATTCCACGACGGAAATTCTGCACGAGTGATTTGAAACTGGTCACCGATATCGTACGATTTAAAACCTTTTTTATCTTCTTCCGTTAAGGTTATCTTATATCAAAGGTCTATGCGAATAAACTGCAAACAATTGATGCCTTCAAAGTCAACGTAACGAACACCATCCAGAAAATTCAGCCAGATTGAGTCATCAAAATTAGGACCTCCCATAAAATAATCTTTCAAATAAAATAAAAATGGAGTGGACATATCACACAGACGTTAACTCCAAGTTTTATCAAAAGTGTTCACACTTGCCAACAGGTCTGCGGGTTTCATTTAACTGACATTTTATTTCATTTCTAATTACGAATTACACTTTACAAATCAATAAACATTTTAAAAACCACGTTGGCAATCTATCATAATTCACCGTTTCAGGATTTTGAGCAACTTTTTGAGGCTAGGAAAAATTGTATAACTGATGGAGCTACTCTGGCACCGGTTTTCAATTCAGTGGACCCAAAAACATAAGGATATATATAAGAATATATAAGTCAGGGCTACCGAGCTGATTAATTATGGACCTATATTATTATCTATGTTCCAACCTTGTTTTCATAGTTCTAAACGGCTGTATTAAATGTGACGACAGATATACATGAAGCCCTGGATAATCACCAAGTTACTATTTTGACCTTGTTTCAGTAAGGCTTGTGATACTGGCGACCATTCTTAATTGTTGAGAGAATCTATCTTACAACTATCGTTTCTCATTCATAGCCATAAAACTTCTAAACTAATACTTAAGTGGACATAGTCAGTAGGTTAGACTAAATAATGTTGTTTCTAATTTGGCACCTATTTATTGTGGCATACCACAAGGCTCAATTCTGGGACCATTCCTTTTTTACCTTTACATAAATTACCTCCCGGATTGCATTTGCTGCATTTAAAGAGGATTTGCAGCTGTAGTAAGCCCAATGGACTGGATTACATACTAATCCCTTGACATTTTAATTTCCTGTGGTAGATCATTTATAAATATATTAAACAGAGGTGAACTCAAAACGGAACCCTAGGGAACACCGCAAGGTACTAGCTATGCACTTGAAAGGTTAGCGCCCACACGTACACGTTGATACCGATCGGACAAAAAAACCACATATTAAGGAAATTGTAGAAGTACTAAACCTAAAATTTGTTTTTAGGTAGTAGATATGACACAAGGTTATAGCCGACACTGTCAAAGGCCTTAGATAAATCAAGGAGAATCAGGATACTGAACTCATTGTTGTCCATACGACTCATCCTCATGTCAGAAGAAACCTCTAATATACAGTCTGGGATTAACTCTTTTTAAACATTTATTTTATTTTTATTTTCGTTAAACAGGGGCATAAAAACCCATTAGATGTGAAATGATTTTTTTCCGTGTAAATTATTACTTTGTCTTTCGTGTACCACAAACACGTTTTCATCTCCCATGTCCTTTTAAATTTTTGTGTTGGCAAAAACAAAAAATTATTTTGTGTGCTTTCCTCTCATGTTTTGTTTATAACTCCATTGTTTTATGTCGTCAAAAGCATAGCAAATTCGGCTCTGTTCTCTCTCCCCCATTTGAATTACTAAAAGGGGCAAGCACCAAGAATAATCCGCACAATGAGGCGATGTTGGAAGTAAAAGGAGCGTGACAATTAAGAGCCACATCGCACATGAATTTATTTGAAAATTCACTTTTCATGGCTTAGGCGCGTCCTAGGGCTACACTCTTCCGACTTCCACGTCAGTTAATTTTTCTCACTAATTACTTTAATTGAAACGAGAAGGGGAGAGGGCAGAGATCAATAAAACACCCCAAGATCCAACCACTAAAGAGCCACCATTAAATGACAACAGAAAATTTCCCAGGCAATAGGATAGGTTGTATAGGGCATTAGTTTTGCTGATAATTTTTTCGCTTTTGTTTATTGTTGCCGCTCCACTACTGCAGTGAACAATAGAAAGGCACCCTTGCGATAAACGAACCGTGCTGTTAATTAATTATAGCCTGCCATTGTTATGACCTTTGGCGCTGCTTAGAGAAATGCAAACTATTGTGGCATGAAATGATTTAGCAATGAGACTGACTCACCCTTCCCTTGCAAATAAGCGAAGCAGGTCGACGGGTAATTATTTTAATGAATGGAGTAAACGTGTAAGCTAAGCTCCTAAGGTTCTCGCAGCTTCAAATAAAAAAATTAATTACTTCCCATAAAATTTAAATATTCAAATGAATTTTGCACTGCACTAAAGGTGGCACGAATAATACTTAATTTAAATTCAGCTGATACTAAAAAGGGAAATAATTCTTATATTGGTTTGTGAAACAGGGGGATTTGTAATCTGAGTTTAATCTCAGTACGCAGCAAGGCAACTGTCTTCACGTTATTATGGTATTTTTTTTTTATGGAGGGAGGAAAACTCTAGTTTACGGACGTGGCGCCGGACTCTTACCTATTCGGAGTGACTACTGACTAAAACCTCTCCCTCGGAAACCAAGGATACCAGCCCGTCACTGTTTATCATATTACTTCAGGCTTAAGGGCGGGATAACGTAAATAGGTTCATTTTTTAGACGAAAATCGGTGTTTTCACTTCTAAGTGTCAGCAAAAATTGAAAAATCGAAAAAAAAAAATTTCCTCCCAGGAATACCTTTGGAAAGCGGTTATCTAATGACACATTTTTTTTTTTTAATTTAGATGATCCACTCTTCAGTAATATTGTTCACCGACAGACAACTTTTTTTCGAGGCGCCTCCGAAGATTTGCTGCCGTCGGCTTAATTATTTATATTTTGTTTTAAAATATTAAGGAAAATATTGTTCACAGGTTGTACTGTAATGTTGCGATCGACTAATTAAATTTGTATTGCCTGTAGCGCCTGGAAAAATTCTTGAAAAAGGGCCTTTTTCACGCCGAATTAACGTTACCCCCCCCCCCCCCCCCCCCCTTAAGGGCACCCGGTGGTCTAGCACCCTTGAGTTTAAGGGAATTTTCAAAATTGTTTTTGAAGGTGAAAATAATGAACAACGATATTAAAACTTTGTAGGTATATTAAAATACTTAAAAGGCATACAAACATATTTTTATAATAAAAAAAAAATTGTGATTATTTAAATAATGGCGTTGAAGATGACCCCCTCAAAAAAACGAACCTGGTTTTTTAGTTTTTTAGTATGTTTCCATTCATAGGCGGATCAACCGTTCGCTACCTGCTAAAAAGGCTGTAGAACCTAAAACACTGTCAATATCATTACAAAAATTTAACAGTATATTCTCGAAAGACCGCACTTTCGAAGTATTAAAAAAAAAAAGATTTTTTGAAAATTCTAGACCACCGGGTGGCCTTAAGTTATTGGTATACGCTGTATCAATAGAAGCACCAGTATTAAATTTCAAAACCATTTGTTTTCTATAATGTTGATAACACAAAATATGTATTATATGACACATCATTGTTACGATTAGTAAATGTGGAACGCAAGAACTCATTCTTAGAAATCAATTTAGAAATAGGGACAGTTTCTCCAAATAAATGATTAATTCAAACTAGTTTCATTGTGAGCAATAAGTCACCCATGCGTCCTCGTAGCAGACCTTTACTCAAAAACATGAGATACTGAAACGCCGGCGACATCAATTCGTCGTCGTTTACAAGAATTACACATTTCACCTTAAAGCAAATTCTTACGAAAGATTGCTTTTGAAATCAAACAAGCGAAGCGGATCAGTTTAAGCGGATTTGTTAAAGGGTTGATGGTATCACATAATGGGCTTTTTTTTAAGAACCGATTACGCGTACTTTTAATTCAATGGCTACGTAAATATCCAAAATTGACAAATTGAGCGAAGAACTCAAGAGCAAGAGTTATTCCAGAAACCTCGAGGCATTCACCGAACATAATACGTGCGGTGATAAGGAAGGTGGAGAAAGTCGTAATCTCATAAAGTACGAGGGGGTGTCGCAATGCTAGTAGAGGCGAGCAGAACAGCTGAATCAAGAGACCCCTGCAGCAAATCGAAGAAAGAAATTCTTTTGGACACTTCCCTTCCTTTTTCAAGACTGGCTCGACCGATAAGACCTAGTGTTTCGAAGATGGGTCTCTCCATGGAAGGCTTCTAAGCGCGAATTGGATGAAAATGTGTTGAACGGACTCAAGCCGCTTAATATCAGAAAGATAGAACGTTGCCCAAAAGGGGCATGCGTATTACAGGATGGGTTTAACCAAGGCACAGAATAGCTGCATAGAGAAGTTATGGGGGTCATCAAACTCGCGTGACCACTTCTTGACAAACCCCAAAGCTGCGTTAGCTTAAAGCACGATAAAATTCATATCCTCAGAGGATATCCGTGAATTGAAAACAACGCCAAAAATCGCATCGTCAACGTAGCATAAAATATTATCAGCATTAGAAACTACATGGCAAATATCATCAACAAAAATAATGAAGGGGGTCCAGGTGACTGCCCTGACGAACACGAGTCGGAGGAATGGGACATAATTTTGCATTCCAACAAGACTACTTCTCTCTCCGTTTTCGAGGGTGCTGAGCACGGAGGTGGTCTCGGAATTTCTTTTCAGGGTTGCGTTAACACCCAATAGGCCAAAAACCACACACGGGAGGGATGAAACGCTCATTATATAGTCTCAACTGGCCAGACCTACCGGATCTTCCTTTTTTGGGGATGCTGAAGACAACAGAAGTAGAAGGAATCCCTCTTGCACCCCCTAACGGAAAAAACCTACCTCGAAAGGAGTAAAATTTGTTTTTTTTATTTAAAGTAGATAATTTATGTATCACCCGTTTGCGATGGTTCTGAGTACCGTGGTGGCAGTAAACACCAACCCCTCAAACGGACAATAAACACCCTCGAAAGGTGTGAAATTCTTTTTTTACATAATGGAGAAAATTTATGGGCCACCCGTTTTCGAGGGTGTTGAGCACGGTACCAGTAAACAGATTTCTTCTCGTGCCTTATCCACTTTTTTCCTGATCGTTTATCGTAATTTCCTCTTTAGCTGTAAAGGAAGAAACGCGTAGTTGCAGTAAGAATAGTACATGAAAAAAAACATATCGATTGAATAATGGATACATAATTTATTACGACAAAACTTAAAATATTATTACTTGACTTACGTTTCTTACAACTAGTTATAATTACAAACTTCATCAACCGTATCCGAATCGCTGATGTTAATTTGCGGGAAGTGTTTATTCGCCAGGTCCGTGCGGACACGAATTGCACACGGACACACGGAACGCCACGGTATGACACAGAGCACGTGTCAATAAACATTTGTTATTCATTTAACGGATAAACCTTTAAATGTTGGTTTTTAATTAAAGTAAGTTAAACTGCATACACAGACACACCCATACAAGGTGGGCCAAAAGAAGTCATCCGATGTTGTTTGGCTCTCATTTTTTTTCTAAATGAAAAATTTCGATTTTGGTTTTGTATTATGTTTATTTGAACCTTTAGAATTTTATTGGTCAAGTCGAGAAGATGATATCGGTCAAATGAGCGCCGTCACAATTGATTGCCATACGGGCTCGTTTTATGGCATTTTTCATCACTTCGGCGAGAACTTCGGGCGACAGATTCTCGCACTCGTGTCGAATGTTGTCAACTGGAGGACATGTGGTTCCAACAGGACGGAGCAACGGCACACACTGCGCAAGCCACAACCGATATTCTGAAGGCGGCGTTCCCGGGTCGCCTCATCTCTCGTTTTGGCGATTTGCACTGGCCCGCAAGATCGCCCGATTTAACCGTTCCAGACTTTTTTTGTGGGGTTTTTTGAAGTCCCTTGTTTACGTGAACAAGCCCGAGACCCTGGAAGCTCTCAAGGACAACATTACAACCTGCACATATACCCACGCACGCAACCCGTTGAGAGGGAACTTTCCGGTGGTTTGGGAGGTGGGTGGGGTGCAAGTGAAGTTTTAATTGCCACCACAGTGCTCAGCACCTTCGAAAACGGGTGGTACATAAATTTTCTCCTTTCTATATACATATGTATGTATATATGTATATATATATATATATATAGATATAGATTCACCCCTTTCGAGGGTTATTTTTGATCGTTTGTGGGGGAGGTTCTAGGTGAATTCCTACTACTACGTTGTCATCAGTATCCCCGAAAATGGTAGATCCGGTAGGTCGGGCCGGTGGAAACTATATTATGAGCGTTTTACTCCTCAACGCAACCCTAAAAATATATTCTAAGATCATCACCCTCGAAAAGGGTTCTTTTGAATGTAAAATGGTGTCTATTTGCACGGTTTTTTCCGACTCGTAGACCCCACTATAGGATGCCAACAATCAACGAATCTTGTACAAAAGTAGCTTGTGATCGATGCAATCAAAAGCTTTACTGAAATCTGTGTACATGCAATCGATTTGCTTACGCTTGCTATGACAGGCAGAAGTTGGTAAATTCCACAAGGTTAGAAGAAGTCGATTTACCTTTTCTGAAACAATGAGTAAGTAAGTGTTCAATGCTTTCTGCTATTAGAAAGCTCATGCTTTGAAATAAAAATTCGGCATTTATGCTAACTCACTGTATTTAAATTTATCAGTTTAATAACGAGTTTTTGTACCTACAACTACATATTATCCAACTATAGATGACTGCACTTTCATTTATTGTGTTTACACAATTGCGCCCCTTCGTTTAACATTTTCCCCCTCATTGACACCATGAGCACTGCTGAAAATGAGAAGAATCCTCCTCCAGCCCGAAATTGAATCCAGTGCAAATTGCACAGTAAGAATCGTAATTGATTGTACACGTACGGAACTACGATGCTATCCATCGAGTACTCGTCCAGGATAATATCGCATACACAGATGGGCAACCACGTGGTGAGCACTGCTCTAATGAAGTATCTGCAGTAATCATCCGTACGTGATGTATTGAAGTTACTGGATTTCAATCACCCTGTCCAAATAATTGAGAATCTGGTTGCGAAATAAAATGTGCACACACGTTGCGGATTTCCCGGACCGGAGTAGAGCCCGCAACAGGGACCGGTTCGCACTTCTGGGATTAATATATTTCGATTTTTTTGGACTCTAACGACTGACCTCGAAAATTAAGTCCAGAGACGAAATCCCACTTGTTTGTACACTTATAATTATTTCACCTGTGTGCTAAAGGACGGGCGTGTTGATAAGAACAGAGAACTCTATTGCCCACCAGGGAGTTGAAACGGAGAAAGTCGTGCAAGAAATGGTGAAACGCGTTAAAAATGTTCCCTCCGAGGGCAATTACTTCAACTTTTCTTCCTTTTTTTGATTAAACGCAGATAATGGCACGACGTGGATTTCCGTCTTTTCCAACCTGTGGTAGGGTGAATTTTCATAATTGCTCTGAATTTTAACGACTTCTAAAAGTGCTAAAGGTGTTTTTTTAAATTAAATGTTGGTGGCGAGATATTTTCCGGAGAGGAAGTTGTTCATCCCAACCAATGGTCCTGTTATATACCCTTAATCTGCCGGGTCATTTAGCAATAATTATATTTAAAATTTATGACTGTTTACTTTTTTTAAATCGCCCACAACTTTTAACAGGTTTACGGTAATTTTAGTATCTTAAATTATTACGCTTTAATCGAGGCAACGCGTCGTAGTCAATTCTACTTAGTTTAGTTTCCCAAGCCAATACCTATACTTAGCTCTATCTGGAGTTGCCAACGGGGATCAATAACGTTATTTGCGAATGATAGGATAGTCCACCCCACATTTCGCATCGCTTCGAATTTATAAGAAATTTCAAAAACTTTTCAAATACCTTCAAAGATCGAATGAAATATTTATAAACGCAAAAAGAAGTATTTCTGCAACAAAGCGAATAAGTTCTTCTGCCGTTTGAAATATTCACGTCACGCACTACTTGTTACTGTTTTTCACTTACATGTTCATGTGAATTTCAAGGAAATTGGACTCAACACATTGGAGAGCTTGGCTATCTTTGATCCCTTGAGGTGGCAATCGGATAGACAAGGCAGTTGCCTTGTATCCTTTCCTACGATTGTGATGAATGCTTCTTCACTTGGCATTTAAGGCACGTCGGGAATGAGGATATGTTATACAAATGTTACTTGTCATGTCAGAAAATGCCACTACCAAGCAGGTCGCTGGAGAGGTGTCTCTCTAAAATTACATACCATTGTCACTCGTACATTTCTCCATCTTATTTCGACATCCTGAATTTATTTAAAGGGAAATAAATAAAACACGTCAGACGTGTCGGATACGCACCTAACTTCTGTTTAACCTCTAAAATTGCTAATTTTCTTAAACCGACTAAACTAGACAGGTACGAATGTTTTTGTTTACACACATCGTGGACATGCATACATGTGTACATATGTATACGTTGATAATATAAGAAATCTGAAGGAATTTACAAAAAAACGCAAGAACGTCTCGAAAGCGGCAATCACATTTTTCGTGACATTAAATTATTAGTAAATTTTCTATTAATTTTCACAACAGTGGGTCACCCCCGTCGCTATCGAATTTTTATGCTTAAACACATCGCCAACATTAAACCCAACTTTCATGTGAAAATTTCAATTTAAAATAAGTATTGAAATTGTACGTCGCCTTTAGGTGACTTTACACGCTTTTTGAGCCTTAACTCATTCCAACAGAATAACATGGTAGGCAAGCGCGCCATGAGTGAATCCAAAATGTAAATTTACGTGCAGAGGCGTGCATAAATTGAAACTATTCTGAGTACTGCATAGCTAGGTAACGAAAATAAATCTACGAAATTTCAAGCTGTAAAATTAACTAATACATATAAATACTTAGCTGTAATATGATTTTTAGCGATACAAGCGCCATCTGTCAAACGAATCGAAACAAAATTTTCACATAAAACTCACGTATTGCTTCCTTCCTGAAGAATCCGAATCGGCAATAAAAAAATAGGTGTTTATTTTTTAAAGACCGAGGGGATTAACATTTGTTTAGCGGGAACTGTTTTCCCTCCCAGAAATACTAAAATTTTATTTTGAACAATGTTTTCATACGACTCATACCTACTTTTTGAGTTATTGAGTCGACTTCGCAACTGAGGATCAGCTCATGGGCAAGAGGACGGCATGAAGAAATTCTGTTCTTTTATGCAAGGGATTTGAAATTGCTGGTTAAATATCTCCTAACTGTTCAGCAATGTTTTTTGGTAAATATTTTGTGCTATTGATGAACGTTCGTTCAGTCAATCATAAATTTCTTCGTGTAACACCTTAGATGAAGCTCCATTTTTTCACACGATATCTTGTTAACATTTTGATGTGTATGAGCAATTCTTGTGTATGTGTGTGTGTGTCTCTATAATTTTCTTTCAAAAACTGTGCTTACGTTTTTGATGATATGTACATAATATTTGTCTTCGAGAGCGACAAATGAAGATTATTTTCTTGAAAAGATTGCGATAAGGTATACGGCTGACCATAAAATAGGAACCTATGCTATGTTATATGGGGGATAATCCAGTTATCGAATATTTTAGGACCAAACTATGATTAAAATCAAAATATTTCCTATTTCACTCCAGATAGCAAATAGGGCTTCCACAAAACTTCTCCACTTCGAGACTCTACTTCGGTTTCTTTAATCGTTTATGGTCACTATATTGGGTGATTAGTCTGCAGTAACTATCCTAATTGCAGGGGCTTCCATCCGTCGCTTATTAGGAAAATCGCACTCTGGGATTGGAAGCGTGGGTTTCGAGTCTGATTCGAACCTGGGACTTTTTGGATCGGCAGACTTTCACGCTTTCCACTAGACTACCCGCGTCCGCACCAAACTCTCATTACTGGCATTTTAGCCTAGGAATATTTGTATTGACCTCAATAAAATTCCATCTAAGCTGAATACGACAGACGTTCTTTAAGGTGTCTCAAACCAAGATATTGAAGGTCTAAGTTTTTTGCAAATATCTCTCGTTCTATGCATCGGACATCCATAAGGGCCATGAGAAAGCTCTAGAGATTTAAATTATCTACAGAATTGGTTTCTTGCACTTTTTCCCTAAACCACGCCTTTTTTGCGAAGGGAATTTTGCTGAGGTTCCCTCCGTTTATCGTCTAATTGCCCTGGGCTATATATTCTATTCCGTAATTGATCACTAGTTAACAGGAAGAGTGGGAATGGTAACAAGTAGTCTTTGGCTGTCCTTAATCATTTATCAACAATTTTATTTTAATTCTCACTCAAAGTTTTTTTTTTAATTTCAGTTGTCACATTTTAGGGGTCGCTGTTAAAAAATATTATTGCCAATCATACTAATTCAAGATGGTGACTCTAATGTGACGAACTCATAGAATAAATTTTCTTATTATTTTTCAAATAAGGTTGTAGAGGTCGCGAATTTTAAATAGGGCTTCCATTTCTTAAAGGGACCCAGTGGTCTAGCATTTGTGAAGGCATTTTTGGGATTTTTTTTGAAGGTGAAAATAATGAACAAGGATATATATAGAATAGAAGCATACTAAAACATGTTTGAAATAATCAAAAAAATTGTATTTATTTAAAAAATGGCGCTGAAGATGACCGCTGAAATAAAAGGACCTGGGCGGCGGGTGAGGTTTTGGCTCTTTCACCTATCGGAGAAAAAAAATTACATAATTATCAATCTACTGGAATCAGAAGAAATGAAAACAATTTTTTTTTGCAAAATAGCGCGTTCTTGAAATTTTAATACCGAAAGAAGTTATTCAAATAAAAAATGTTTTGTGGTCCTGGCCATAGCTACTGGTGCACTGAATAACATATGCAGAAAAGGGTAGTTTCGAAATAAATGAGTTTAAAGTTTTTAGTATGTTTCCATTTATGAGGTGGACCAACCGTGCGCTACCTGGTAAAAAAGCTGTAGAACCAAAAATACCGTCAATATCAACACAAAAACTTGACAGTATATTCTCGAAAGACCATACATATCGATTTTTTGAAAATCTCTACTATTGGGTCCCCTTAAGACTGATAATTCCCGAACCATTTTCTCTCTGAGTTCAAAAATGTGTCTTATTTTGGAACTTTTTTTCCAAATATTATTTAGCACTTTGTGTGGACTGGCTAGAGACATTTTAAATTCAAATTCCATGTGTTGACTTCAAAGGGTTTAGAAGTTTTGATGCTGTGACGTGCAGACAACAAGCTCGCACCACCAGGAAGGCATTTTGCCTTTTGAAGTACAAAAACCTAGGAAAATTATACACCGCATATTTCCAATTCGTATAATACAATAAAGTGAATAGTAAGTGTGATGAAAAGGTATAACGTGAAAGGTTATGTTAACGTACAATGTGGGCAAGCCCAAACGATCCATAACATCTGTAATGACAGCATTGATTCCGAATCCGTGAAATCTTTAATCCACACCATATTCTTAAAATATCGCCGTTACGCCGCCTCGCTTATAACTTTTATGTACGCGATAACGTAGCTCTTAACACCTGCATGCGGAAACTTTGCAAAATTAAAACCACCAAAATCCTTCATTTGTTGACTTTAGCTGTAATTTTGGCAGCAAATTGTAATTCGCACGTGCTAGCTCGCCACAGCAATAATGAAATGTAATCTGCGACCCAGTCCAACAAATGGTTTTACGAGGTGCAATTAGGCCTGGTAAGACTAATTAATCTCTTGCTCTGGTTGGCTCCCTAATATGAAAATTACGTTTTCGCCCTCCATAAATCACATTGCCCTGCCAAACTTATTGGAATACTAGAAGTCTAATTATACCGTGTTTTTCACTACCAGGAATATGAAATGCTCTGCGCAGATTGAATAGGATGCAATGAATAGTTAATCTTCCATCAAATCGTATTTTAGTGGGTGTATTATATTTCCGCAAGCGTAGTTTAATTGATTTTATTCACCTATGAACTTCCTTACATATATTACAACAGTAAAAGTCATACACTGAATGTGCTTTGGAGATTCTTTGTTTATTTGGATGCCAGAAATCAACACTCATATATCTAACAGATCTTATAGCCATACTCTACCAATGTACATATAAATACAAATCTTATAACTAACTAGCCGTATATAAACAACTCAATTAATTCCGGATATCGAAAAATCAACAAAATCGATATTTTGGCCTTGGATGGACCTGCGGCTTCAGAAGAATAGCACAACATGCCCAACAAAACAACACAGAATTTTTTACCAAATAAACCACTTTAGGTAGTAGTTTTTAAATCATAAGAAAATAAAATAATAGAGTGAAATAAAAAAACATGCAGACTCGGTGTACCTTCGGAATGGAAGATGAAAAATGCAATTTAACTCAATTATTTTTCATTTATTTCTTGTATTATTATTTAAGTATGAACTTTGTACCAGTCGTAATCAGATCTTTGGAATGATGCAATTGTGATGTGTGAAAACGAAAGAGTAGTGCAATTACAGAGAAAAAATTTTTGAAATTGCATTTTCATTCTTCATTCTTCCCCTCAGTAGAAAAAAAAATTTACCTATTTCACTGCAGTTAGGAGTATAGAGCTTCCACAAAGTCTCTCCACTTTGAGGCTCTGCTTCAGTTTCTTTAATCATTTATGTTCGCTATGCGGGATGCACTGTGGGAGTCGACGCGTGGGATCCAAGAGGGATTCTAGCCTGGGACTTTTGGATCGGCAGTCCAACACACTTACCAATAGACTACTCGCACCCACTCCCTTTCACTCAAAACGCCACTAACACTCAACTCATCCACTTGGTGACTAATTATCGAAAACGATAGGTTTTTTTTCCTGAAAATCACTGAGACTTTGATTTCAAATATTATGCTTTAATTCAATTCAGTTTCAGCTAGAGGAAATATTATGGATCATGCATCTAATTGTATGTAAATGCAACAGAAATTATGGGCAGGCTTGCGAATGCCGAAAAGCAGGGTTGAAGTGCTCGACCATCTGGTAGAACCACAACGGCGAGGATAGCGAAATCACCGCACAACTTCTTAGATGGTGTGAAGAAGACGCGATGAAAATTTACAGCTATGAAAATATGAAACAACACGAACACAGAAACAATAAACTAATGAAAAAGTTTCTACAAGAGCAGTAGCAGTTAAAAAAGAAGAAAACAATAGATCAATAAACATCAGGAATAAACTGAAGATACAGTCAATTGTGGATTAGGCCTCCTGGGGAAAACTACGTATAAAAAACGCACCGAAGACATGGTTCTGGTAAGCTTCTTTGGCAAGGCTATGTTTTTACTCCTTATTTCGGTCTTACCATAACAATAACTGAAAATTTCTTATTTCTTTACATTTCACTCGGATTCAATATTTGGATTTGAGATCCTACCGATTGCGCCACAAACGTAAAGGGGGCAGTAAATTTACGAATTAGTGAGACATATTTATATACATAACATACATATAGGTTGCAGGGTAATTAAGGATGAAAAACAGCCAGTGACATACTCATATTCGTAGCACATAAAGTGGCAACGAACCGATCTTTTTACCAATTTATTTATTTACTGAGCCAACAGATAGTTGCACTGACTGTACATAATTACAGTTAATGAACATTAAATAAATTTAATTTAGGGAATCAATTGGGCCATACATTGCACAATACGTTCGATGAGTATCATTTTCAAAAAATCATAACCTATAAGATTTCTTGTCGGTTCATTAATGTTTAGCATTAACAAAAGCTCGGGACAGTTCACCTCGCTGGTCAGCACTAAATGTATAAAAACAAATCATGATCAACATGTCGACTAAAATCTAATATGCAATCCAATACTAGACCCAAGTTCATAATATGATCGACATCTATTAAAGGAGATCCATTTGAAACTTAATCAAATTCTATCTATAAAATCTTCCATGAAGACGACATGACAAGACATTTACAGATTTATTACGATCACACCAATCTACAAAACGATAAATAATAACGGACCTAAGTGGCTTCCTTGAGGGACACCAGACGTTACCACAATATTCCTTGACAAGGCTTGTTTAAAAATACCTTGTTCTGAGCGATTAGTCAGGTACAGGTTAGTACACCCCCACAATTCATCGAAAGATCGGCGACGTCGCAATACTTTCTTTTCTAGCAATGGAGAATTGCACATATTGACTGGACTATAATACCAGCATAATAAAACAGCTCGGCCTAGAATCGGGGGGTTCAAGTATGCAAAATTTAAGATTTGCTACTATTTGCATTACGATAGAGGTAGTTCATCGTTACATCATTGCAATAAAACCACTCAGCGCGCTGTTAAAACGTGGAAATCATTTAAACTCTATACATATTGAGTTGGTCATTTTATTCGTATATGCAACAAAATTCAACTAAGAGCGCGTTTTAGTGAACTTAAATCGAAGATGTTGAAACTCCTATGCAGCACCATGTGGGGTTTAATACTTAATTTAAAGTTGCGAGTGGCCCACTGCCCAACGTACATACATGCATATACGTATGTACATATATGCCAGTGGCTACGATAATAGCATGTAAATTCGCCGTAGGCACGACAGGACGTTCATTTGAATATTTTTTTGCGGTCGCACGACTTTGAACACTTTAACAATTTCTAGAGAAGGCGGAGGGGGTCTATAAGCCCGGGAGGACTACAGGAGAAGTTCCTTGAAATTTAAGGCATAAAATTTCCATTTAAATGAGTAGTTAGTTGTCTTATTTCGCTTGACAGGAAATTTCGGTGAACCAAGGAGAGAAATTGTGTTTCTGAACGAAGCGCCGCGCTCATTTGCATAGCTTTGGCATAAAGGGGGTCATTAGATATCGCGCTTTTCTAACGGCTCAGCTGCTCCCTGGGGGCTAACAGCAAATCCTCTAACTATTCCCAATTAAATGAATCTGATGCTCGTTATGCCCAAAACAAAGCCAGGTAAATACTGCAACAAAAACGAATCCAAGAAATTGGGCAATTCGGTCGAAATTGGAAAGATTGGAAGTTCTCGAGATGTCCCTCCCTACCTCGCCTTAAAAACGGTTTTGCCCGGTTCAAAAATGGGCTTCTGGCCACGTGCCCTGTCTCGAAATGCTGCAAGAATCTAGCGATTATTCAGAGGAGCGCAAATAGAAAATTTCAGTTGTCGCGAAGCGCTGTCTTCTCAGGGATGCAAATAGTTAAAGCAATTCCGGCGACGAGGAGCTCTTGAGTCACGTAAAGAGGCTAAACAAGCCCTAGGAATTTGCCTGGACATTAAAGTGCCAATAGATATCGAAAATAAAATCCGTCGCCCTGACATGGTCAGTTATTTATGTCCGATGCCTTGCTGCAGCCATGGAGCAAAATAGATGGTAATTGCAACGGAAGAGATTTATTGGCCGTGGATACCTTTGCAGAGAAATTGCTCACTTTGCAGCCAGCAGCGCACGGTCCAAGTTTGTTTGCCTTCTTGGCGTCCGAGCAAATTTGGAATTCTCGGAACTTTATTACCTGTTCCTGTACTGTAGCTTTCCGAAATTAATTTTTGACTAGCTCCGCAGTAATATTTCGCACGGGGAATGTAGCAGAATTTATGGCTGCAAATAGCAAACCGTTGTGGGGCCAACCGAAACTTTGTTTGCTGAAACGCTTTATAAACAGATGGGATATTTTCGGTTTATGGTTTCTTCGCTGCATTTTGAGGAAACTTCCCGAAGGTAAGTTTTACCGTCGTGATTTGCTTTCAGTTAAACATAGAAAGGGAACTACGAAGAAGTTTGCGGTTCGTTAGAGAAGCGAAGTGGGCAACAACTTTATTGGAACATCATATTCCGCTTAAAATATTTTGCCAGAAATCTTAGCTGATCTAAGTCTTCTTTCATTTTATGGTAAAGGAATTTAAGAGTTCCGATGAATAGTTAATTAAAAGTTAGGCAAGTTGATTAGATATTTCTCTAAAATGGCATCCTTCTTCTTCTCAGGTACCTACTGCAATCCTATTGGGGACTCGACTTTGGCTCGCCTTTCATAGTTGACGGCACTAAAATTAATACTGAGTATAGAAAATATCTTAGAATAAGGGAACATCCTACAGTTAAAATTAGAAATTTTCTACCTCAGTCAAGGCTCCTCCTTTCTCAGAAAAATGAATAATGTCTGGAAACTGTAGAAGTTTGAGCGTAACTTTCTATTTACGTATAGTATGAGCTGGGTATAAATGTCGTAATACACGGTCGAACAAATTGTGCAAACTTTTTTTCACAAAAAAATACTTGATAACACAGGGTGTTTTGGAGATGGGTGCAAAGCTTTAAGGTGAAGCTAGCATAGACCACTTAGAACCATTTGGGCCATGATTGTCTTAGACGAAGTCTGAGAAATTTTTTACATAAATTTTATGGCTTGTGGCGATAAAACCCAAAATTTTAGATTTGCTAATAATGGCCAGTTTGAATGATATGTGAATTTAATTTAATTTAAGTAATGTGTAATCAATCTAACAAAACATGTTTTACACATCTTTGTCATCAGACATTTTTTTTAAAGAAATTTGAAGTTCACGAAAATTTTTAAACTTCAAATTTTCATAAAACCGTTACGGCATTTTAAAGAAAAACGGAGGGTGTTCTTTTTGTTCAAACTTTTTTGAAAACATGCTTGGTTATTGCTCTTTCTTTTGAGATACTATTAACGCGGATATCTCACAAATTATTGAAATTAGGACGGTCCTTTCGTGCACACAAGCGAAACACAAGGCAATTAAACAAAATTTTTCTTTCTCTTTTTCGATCCTTTCTTGTTCACATTTTCATTCTGCAACTCTTTCCCAATCTTTCTGTACTAATCTTAATTAAGTGTAGTTACTAATACTATGATTTTTACTAAATTCTAAACTATCATGCCCACAGAGCTGAGTAAGGTCTTCAAAAATCGCATAGATACTCAGGACTTCATTTTTTTGTAATTTTCGTAGGTTAGTCATACTACTTTACTTTTATAAATTAAGAATACCTATTTTTACGCCATCTCCTTAAACTCTTTAATCATTTACTCACAAACCGTGAGGTCAGGCCTATACCACTATTTTCTTCCTGATACCCAACATGCTACTCCAGCGATTATCAAAATCTCAAATGGCTCACTTTGGTTTTTGCACATGCACGATAATTCTTAGAATTGAACTCAGTTATCATTTCGAACACAAAAAGTAATTTTTGTTTAAGCAAAAATGTTGTTGTGTTAGTCGGCCTAAAAATTTCATTTGTCTCTCTCAATTTGGTTTGTAGGTCCTAATTTCAATAATTTGTAAGACATCCGCGTAAATGATACCTCAAAAGAACGAGCAATAACCAAGCATGTTTCCAAAGAGGTTTGAACGATAAAGCACCCTCTGTTCTTTTTATAAATACTGTCAAAAAACGGTTTAACCTTTGAAAATGATCGTGAACTTAACTGTATATGTCTGATGACATAGATGCTTAGAACATGTTTCGTTAGATTGCTTAGTATATGTATTTCAACGTATAAATTTTATAGTAGATCTTCAAATTTCGCGTCGTCGATTCGACGAAGGTTGGTGATCTATGAAGGTTTGGTAAAATACAAAGTTCAATGACTGTCTAAAATGTATATGGACTAGATGCAAGTGATTTTCTCGTTCGATCCGTTCGACCCCCTCGAAAATCTGATGAGAAGAGTAGAGATCGTTTCTCCATCCCTTAAAATCTAAAACGACGAAGCGTTGAAAAAAACGTGAAGAAACGAAAAACAGGTTGGAAAAACGATTTCTAGGAGTGGAGAGACGATTTCTGGGCTTGGAGAAACATGGCGCGTCGCGGTATTCCTTCTTTTCATTGAAAAAAAAACGAGTTTTGTGAAGTTGGGCTACAAACTGGTTTTTTTTCTTTTTTACGTAAAGATGGAGAAACGAAAACAAAGAGTAGATAAACGTGGAGAAACGATTGCTCTATGAACCCGAGCAAAAAATTGTTGAAAGTGTGGAGTTGACCCGAAAAACATTTTTTGTCGATATTATAATATTATTTTTGAAACCTGGAGTACCAAAATTTTTCGGTGGAGTAGTGTGAACTATTGATGGAAAAACAAATTGAGTACTCTTTATTTTAATTATCTGATTTTTAACAGTCAACTTCCAGCACCTCCCTTCGCCACTGATCAATTCGGTCGAGAAATATCGAGATTGCGCCACGCCGAAAGTCAACTGCGGTAAAGCCTCCCTGTCGACTTTGCGAGTTGCTTGAATACCCTTTGGATGGAAACTTTGCGGTAAGACTAATAACAGACAGAAAGTCAGAATAAGAATGAAAGAAATACTAGAATGCATAATGAGCAATATATGAAATAATGAGATTTAAAATAAATGCAATAAAAAAACAAGTGTGATACAAGTAAGCGGAAAGTGAGCTAAATCTCTACAAAGAAAAATCCACAGCCTATGAGGTCTGGTGATTCGCAAGCAATTAGTGAGCAATCAAGACAAATGTTCGAAAAGTATTTGTTTGAAGGAGGTGATCGGTTTGTGCATCAGATAATTGGTGTAAGTGTACCTATTGCAAATGTGCATAGTCTGTACAGCTAAGAACTACTCAACACAGTATGCTTAAATCTCGGCTGCTAAAAGTCGAAAAGCCTTGGTATTAAATAATTTCATTTATGTGAATAACGTATAACTTTTAAATGAGTCGACTGAAACTAATCGCCTAAATTGACTTAATTCGTAGGAAAAACGTCAATAACTTGCCCACCCTCCCTGTCAAAAACAATGGTGGGAGATACAAATCCCTTTTAGAGACGAGTGCTTTGTCGCCGAAACTTTTCACCAACTTTTCCGTTTAGGAAGACAATTCCATTTGGGCATGTTTAGATCGAATTTTTATCCTTCACTTTAAATTGACAAACTCAATCTCGGGGCTCGGTGCCCAAAGTGATAGCAAAACTAAGCTTTTACGAACTCAAGCGATGACGACAGGAAAAACGCCCCAGTAGGAAAAGTAGAGATTCCTTCGGGGTGTTATAAATCAATTTTGAAGGAGGATATACTTTTTAACTTGGGAATGTCCTGATTTAGCAAAACAGTCGAAAAAGGGACAAATGGGCTTGTACAGAAAAATCATTTCCTCCTTGACATCCAATCGGTAATATAAAAGGGACTGTCCTAGGGTTGGTTGGGTGTGCAAATAATTGTGGACGTGTCAACGAGGTCGCTTACGGAAAATTCTTGTTTAAATTACTTCGCGTCGTCGTGATTAAATCAAATTTGAGGAAATTAAGGGTATTTGACCGACAATTTAAATGCAAACAATGCTTGAGTGAGGTACCTGCCAAGGCGGTTAAATACAGAAACTATAAATAATAAATTACACTGATAAAACAATCTGCTCTGGGATGGTAAGAGAAAAGACGGGCAATTACCTATTTCTTGGTATTTTATTAATTTGAATGTCTGAAAAATATTTACTCAAGCGCAAAATAATGTTAAATCTAAAGTCGGTACTGAACTGATATCGTAGAGGTGATTAAGGGTTGGCAATCATTTTGTTTAAAATTTATAATAGAAGGTATGTAACATTTTAGCAATATTTTACATAAGATTGCAAAATCCTTTCCTGTACTACATTCGGTGCACAAATAGGAAATCAAATTATAAGTAACCTACTAAAGCAAAAATCAAAATTTTCAGCAACCAGATACCCAACGCGTCAAACTACACCATGCAGGGGAAAAATATTAGCTCAACGGCCTGCGTTGTGCAAATTGTTCGTTCGTGTATGGGCTCTTGATGAAATTCAAACGCGTTGGCCGTGTATGGCAATGTTTGCGCAATAACAATGCCGTCGTCTTTGCGAAGAACACAGCTTCAAATATGTTTTCGAGTCGAGATCGTAGAAGCAACAAAATTTTACAGTTAATGGGTAATAATTGCCAGTTTGAATGATAAGTGAAAGCTTTTCAGTTTTATTTAATTAAAGTAATGTATAAGCTATTATACATATATAACTTCGTGAATGCTCACCTAATTTCAATTGATTCCTAACATCGCGGAAGAAAGTTGTGTTTTTTGCATGAGACGCCTGTGGGGGTCATTCCAGCAACCATACGTCGTCGGTTGAACGTAGGTTGGTAACAACGTGACTTTTTATTTATTATATTTACATTAATTTCACCTTTTATTTCCTTAAAAATTTTAAAACTCACCTCCTCTTAAGCGTAGTCGATGCGACGAGGGTTAGTAATAAGCGTTGTAAATAAGTTAAGGAAGGTCCTGTTTGTTGTACTAAAACTTAATTTGAATTTGTTTTTTTTCCACAGGTGTAACGTAATTTAAATTAGCTATGTTCCTACCTATTCTTTACCACAAGTTCTATTTAACAGTATGTACTACATATATAAAATATTTGTATCTTATTGCACTTATCGTTACTAGTTAGCGTAGTTACTACTAGCGTAGTTTATTTTAAGCTAATATCAATTTTTAAAATTATGTTTGAATAACTCGTTGCAGAAAACTTATCTTTATTCACCTCACTAAAGCTTGGTTATAAAATTGAAAAAAATCCATTGCGGATTATTCTGTGCTAAAATTCATAAAAATTGTTTCCACCAAACTAGAAAACACCAATTTAATTAACGCATTCGATCATTCGTTTTATTTAACAACAGAAGTACATTCGTAAAGGCAACTTTAAAGCGTTCGGTACCTTCAAGTAACTTTTTCTTGTTGCACAATCCAAAGAGCACACAAATAAGGTAAAATTATGCAAACTATACACTTCCAATCTATCATTTGCATAATTTCTGTAAAAACAACTCGATTTCAAAGGAACGTGACAAATATCTGCAGACATGTACCTGTCGTAGCAGTGAACTCCTACATCGAAGAATTTCCCTGAAACTTTCACAGAGATGTGTTTCACCTGCTGCCCTTATCCTTGTTGTTACAAGGATGCTCGATTTTACTTATGCAATTTTGCGTCGCATACTATCTGGCGTGTTACTCTCAGTTTCTAAATTTGCTTTAAGTAGATTCCCCAAAATAACAACGTCGATACAATCACTTTTTGTCCTATTCAATCGATCCACATTTTCAATGTATTAATTAATTTGGATTGTAAGAAAAATGCAGTCTCGGATAAAATGCCAAACATCGTGTATAAAAAATGTGCATACAGCTTAGCAGAGCAAACATCAAAAATAGTTAACATCTCTATTAACCGAGCTTATTTCCAACTCTTCTGAGGAAGTGCTTTGTTGCACCTACTTTTATATCTGGCGATTCTAATTATAGGCCTATTTTTATATTCAATGCCTTAGCTTTAATATAGCATTTACATTTCAAAGTAACCAAGTCAACACCAAAAGCAAATTTTTCAAATTGAAGTGTATTTAATTCAAAACCATGTTCATTCATTTCACTATCATAGTGAAAAGTTTTGAGTTGAAACTGCCTTTAACCGACTTCAAAAAAAGAAGGAGGTTCTCAATTCGACTGGCATGTTTTTTGTGTGTGTATGTTACGCGATGTCTTCGCCAATTGTGAACCGATTTTAATGATTATTTTTTATTGCAGAAGCTATATCTCGAGAGTAGTGCCATTTAAATTTGAATAAAAAATTGCACCTCTAAGGATGGAAAATTAGGGGATGAATCCAAGAATATTTGTAGTGGTTTTGTGTTTGTTTACCTGAGCACTGATCGAGATTTTAATTTACCAATTGTCTGGCGAAGGGCATGTGTTGTGCTTTACCTGTATGTATAGTTTATTTAACCTGTTTATATTATTTATATAATAGTTTGTTTACCCGAATCCTGATAAATAAAACGGTTATCTACTGACCCGATTTGTTTGATTTGATTATATCAGAGTTCGATCGGTTTTCTTAGGTTCGTGAAACTACGTGGCACTTTTTGATTGGTTTTGATTTTACTAACTTCTCCGGAACGTTTATATAGTAGGACCTCGACACATCTTTACTGAACAAGTTGTAACGTTAGATATTGGCCAGTTGGGTTCGCAACAATTTTGGCGCCCAACGTGGGACCCAAATTTTCCAAGGCGTGATTTATTTTTTTCATTAAGGATCAACTGCAGAGTTTTGATTGGAACGATCGTACCGAAAAGGAGCATAGGCGGAGCAGAAGTGAATAGGCTAACTCAAGATTAACTAACTTCTGACATGGTGAAAAGAGGTCTTCCAGAGGGCACGGTGGATAACATGCGGAAGTCCTTGGAGCTGCGCACCGAAGGGAAGAAAATGGCGAAAATGTATCAGAAGAGGAGTATCAATTTGCTTTTGATGAAGATGTAAAGGCACTATCGGCGAAAGTGGAGAAGATCGTGGGGCTGGTCGTGGAGTTCCAGGGAAACGGAAATTCTCCGGTGTACCTTAAGATACGGCCCAAGCTGGAGTGGGCTTGCCGACGTGTGAAGAACTTGCTTCCAACTGGAGAGTGTAACATATGTGTTATCAGAGGAGCACCATGGGAAGTCCTTCCCACAGTCTGATTTTAAGGAGGCTTTTGGAGGGTTGATCGGCCCCTCCGAAGATCCTTCAACAGATGCTAATAACGTCCACAATTCGGGAGTCCCACCACGACACCCTCGATGCCGGATGGGGATTTTTAGGCTCAAAATTGCCGTCGCCAAGTAGGATCTGAAGTTCTCTGAGGACGGCCCAATATCGCTGAATGGCTTCTTGAAGCGTGTCCAAGAACTTCGTCTAGCCAGACGTCCCGGGAAAGACGTGCATTTTCGGTCGGCCGTCGGCCAGAAGGGCCTTGATTGTTTTCTGTGCAGACTTTTGTTCCATTTTACACTTTTATCTCAAATCAATAGTTCTTGAGTTACATTGAAATGATAGTACAAGAAAAAGATATTTGTTTGTATTTTTTCACATTTTGATATTTCATAATAACTTTTCCACAGCTTTTTAACTGGTGCATATAAAAATCATCATTCTTTAAGCCCTTCCGGAGACTTAAAAAAAAACTAGATGTGCTGTATGAAACATCCCCCCTTTTTAAAACAGATTCCGTGTGGACTGTTTATCCTTTATTTATTTTAACTTTGCTTTCTACAGCTTGGAATTTCGTAATTTTTTTCTTCAAAGATTTTTTTGTTGAGCTAGGTTTTGTCAAATTGCATATATGTATGTATGTAATCCAAGACTTTGTAACCTTTTTAAATAAATAAATTGTATCCTCCTTCTAAAAGTCGGTTATTAATTCTTAAAAATGAATATGTATATTGTGCATAACCATCTAATTAATTACTTTTTTAATACAGTGGAATTAAGGCCACTTCATGTTAAAGTGAGGGGTGGAGTGCTGTACACAAGTCAACCCAATCATTTTTCACAACTTAAAAGCGAGTTTACATTAAGACTTTTTTCGAGCGATTACTATCGAAGCATTAAACATCTGCTTTCAAAACGAAAGTATAGGATTTACTGACTAGACTTAACTGCTCCATTTATAACTTTCAGGAAATATGATGCAGGGGTCTTCTAAAAAATGGGATGGTGTAAAAAGATTATTAATCATACGGTAAATGACAGTGTAATTTGGCAGATTCCATTTTTTTACAATAACGGCTCTCAGAGTTATCCGAGTTATCCCCAAGCAATTTGCATAATAAATCATTCACCGATTACTTGCTCTTTGGTAAATTACTCAAAAGCCGCTCCTCGAACACAAGCGCGTATTTAAGATGCTCCTCAGTCCTCTACCATGCCCTGGCTCTAAATTTTGTGACTTTCATTATAAAAATTCTTTCTGACGGAAGTTCCAGCTTTTTTATTACTCTGCAAATTCAAAGCGTTGAAGTGTACACCCCCCACAATGGCTTTAATATGATTCGGCAAGTGTACTCCCTGTTACGAGGGCGCATTTCCGTCATCTGGTGTACTGAGACAGATGCTTTCCGAGGACTTGACTGATCCCCGCAACGTCTTGGGGCATACTCCATGTGTTTTCGAAATTTGCATGAAGCTTCTTATTGAATTTAGCTGTGTACATATATAAGAACCTGTACACGCGAATGATTATTTGGCCTCGTTGAATGTCTCCTGCGAATTGCGGTTTAACTGAAATGTTGAGAATTGCTTGACTTTGTGCTGTCAGTTCTATATAAAATTTTCAAAGGCGCTTTATGACGCAGATGTAAGACAAACGAATTAATGGCGTGAGAAATATGACAAAAAGTTAAATTTTCGTCAAAACGAGAAAACAACGAGATGAAGAAATCTATTATAACTGAATGTTTGTTTGTTTGTTCATGTCCTATGCGTTCCTAAACCAATCATCTGATTGTGATGAAATTTTTATGAACTGTTATGCGGTCGCCTGCGAAGGTTTTTGACAAAAAACTTTTTCTGGAATTTCCAACGGCAAGGAATCTTTATAAAAAGGCACTCGGGGGTTTTCGGGGTCACTGATTTCGAATCTGCCATCAAAAAATTGGAATTTGAAATGGCGGATCCAATATGGCGACTAAAAAGTTAAACTTCAAGGGATTGTCATGGAAATCCACACTAGGAGATTCTCGAGATCACTGATTCCGAATCTGCATTCAAAATGTTCAAATTCAAGATGGCGGGTCCATTTTTGTTCCATATACAGTGAACACCGTGTAGCCGCGAAATCTGGTAAGCATTGCCCTTACGACTCGAAGTTTTAGTTTTTTTTTCCAACCAGATTTATTTTCACATTAGCTTATTATATACGTTAACGGCCAAACATATGCGCGTATTCGCTATTTTACGCTCATTTAAACTTCATTTTTCGAACAGAAAAATAAATCCGTGAGACGTCAACACGTCATTTATATACACGTGGACTTAATTTCATAGATTTAAAACAGAACGTTGACAAATACACGTGTTCACGTGAATCTACGATCGCGTAAGAAAAAGAAAAGAAATTGAAGAAAAGAAGATTTAGTTCAAAGGGCCCAACATTTTCAATATGCCGTTTTGGGTTGTCCAAATTAAATGCCAAATGGATATTGGTCCCAAAACCCCTTTATATCCATTTGATATGCAAATCATAAACATTATTTTACATTCGTTTTATTTTACTTACCTGCAGCGCCTATGTCTGCGCTAACATTTGATATTAATCATTCTACCCAGATAGGTACGAGGAAACTACTCTCTACAAAAGGAAATCATACGAAACGGTAAACGCGTTACAAGGGTATGCGGAAACATCCAAAAGGACATACAGCTCGAATTTATATCCTACCTTAAAGTTCGACGGCCATAACCTAACTTCATGTTTATGTTGCAATCACGTAATCCCAACGTCAAATTAATTTATAAAAGTTATGCCATCATTACTGCTTGCTTTAATATCTTTCAATTAAAAGGGGAAAAGAATGTAAGCGCAATATTACTTCTTCCAGTTTATTTGGAATTCCCAAATTACGAGTACCTAAGCTTCATGCGGGAGAAAATACAGAAAGGTGCTTACTACCTGCATGTACTCCACAAGGTAACATTTAAATAACTTCAAAATTAACAAAATTCCGCGAAACTCTACTCTGTTTGCTTCCTTTGTACATCACGATATCGCAAGGGGTGCCAATAAATCTCATTTTACAGCATGCACTGAAAGCTGAACAACGTGTGTGGGCACAGTGAAAATTAATTGAATCTCCTGAAATTACACTCAGCTAATACAATGCACCCGAACAAAATATCCCAGAGATAAAATTTTAGAACTGTTCGTGCACATATTGCGAAATAATAATTGATATGTCGTCCACTTGGGAGCGAACTGTGGGCAACTCGGTTCCATAAAGTTGGAGAGGATGAAATTTTCGAGCAAAAAGTTTGAAGGAATTTTCCTTATGTTATTATTTTATCAAAGAGACCACTTGAGATACTTCCAAAGAAACCTTGTGGCATACCTCAAGGATTGTGCTGATTAAAGATATAAACAATGTTAAAGGTTTCAGTGGATCCCGGCAAGGCAAGCGCTCAAATGACCTGCAGCAGAGAAATTCTCATCACGTACGTCCTGGTGATGCAAGAGTTGACCAAGTGCGCTGACCCGAAATAAACTGTCATTGCAAGGTTGCAGCTCCTGGTTCCTGTGGTGGAAGCCTTCACATAATCTTTCTATTGGACTTCTTTGGCTTTAAGTAAGCATTTGTGCAACTGAAAGTCTGAAAGTTGCAAAATTAATGGCACAGGACATTGCTCATGTTGTCAGAACTGCCTTGAAGTTTAGGCGTTTCCATACTGTTGTCATTCCGAACATTTTAAATGTTGTACTCAGTCAACAGTGCAAGTCCACATGAGTACTCGCATGTTATAACAGACAAGTACAAGACGTCTAAAGGAATCAAACGTATCTGAAAATCTGTATGTGACTGCAACTTTAGTATGTGTGACAACGGCATCATTTGCTTGTGTCTGTCAGAAATGTTATTGCTAGTTCGGCCAACAAACCTCAAGACGTATGCAGTAACTACATGTCGTTTGTCAAATTTCGGTATAGCAAAATGTGTCGGAAAATCGACGCTTACGTGGAGTCATTTCGGACGTGCCTAACTTATGGGGATACATCGTCACATCCTTCATTTTGAAATTTTCGACAGCTAATCTTAAAATTTCGTTTCAATATCGTCGGAAATTAGATACTTGAACTGTTCCATTCATTATAATCATGGGCGTAGCCACAAGAGTGTAAATGCGAGAGAAAGTTCAAATCTATTTGCATCGCGCTCTTATCTTTAGCTTGGTTTCGACATATACAGAGTCTTTCAATAAGGACGCTCGAGTCTTAGATGTAAATAAAACAAGTTGTGTGTGCGATATCCACTCTATTTTTATTTTATTTGAAATAATATTATATGGCATTAAGAATGGAATATAACGTCACTAAAATATCCACCTTGGTTCTGCTTGGTGGCACATATTCCGGAGATCCAATTTTCGATGACTTTGACGCATAAATCTGGTTGAATTTGCTGGATGGCCTTCGGTATGTTGACTTTGAAGTCATCAATTGTTTGCGATTTATTCACATAGACCTGTGATTTAAGATAGCCCCAAAGGATCGGTCGTGCAGAAGATCCATCGTGGCATGCGCTGTGTGGCACGAAGCGCCACCCTGTTTGAACCACATATCGTCGGCATCCATATCATCAAGTTTAGGCCACAAAAAGTTGCTTGTCATCGGTTTGGAGCGCTCACCGTTTATGTCGCTAAAGACGATTTTTTTTGTGGCGAAATTTTGGTCAACTTCCAAATACGTGCCACCAAGCAAAGTCGCGAACGCACGTTTTATTCCATACTTAACGCCATAAAATATTCCCTCAAATAAAATAAAAATCGAGTAGGTACATATCTCGCACACAACTTGTTTTCTTCACATCTAAAAATCGAGCGTCGTTATTGAAAGACCCTATATATGTTAAGTTATATACGAGATAGCTTTTTAGGTTGGTGCTAGTTCTCAAAATTCCACCCACAAGAGGGTAAAAGGGGGTGTAAATCTTTGTATGAAAAAAAAATATTGTTTTTATCCAATTTTCTTGAAACTTTGCATAAACACTGTACAACACAAATAATTCAACGATTTTGACGACATTTTTTCCATTCTGAAACGTTCATTACATTTTTTCTATTGGACGCTTTTTCCATATTCTTTTTTTACCATGGACATTTTTTTCCATTTAGTCAATAATTATTTTTTTCCTTCAGATATTTTGTGAAAGGCAAATTCGGTTATGGGAGAAAGAATTCAAAGAAAGAAGAAAGATCAGAAGAAAAGATCAACGTGCGTGGTCTTATAAAACTAAATAAAATGTTTTCAATTTACCAAATACGCGTGAATGTTCATGAGTTTGTTAGCTTATTACATTTTGTTGTAGATATACATTGGGGGTCCGTTATTCACCAATTTCTTTTTTCTTACCTCAGCAGCCCCTGAAATCATCAGAACGCACCCTTGTATTGTACAAATATAATCGTTTTGGACGTTGCCTTACATTGCTTTAATCATGATATGGAATTTTTCATTTTTTTAATAATATTTTTATTCTGGATTATTATATCAGCTATCGTTTATTATGTTTCTACTATAGTCGTTGTAAATGAAAAAATTATAATATCAGTGCAGGAAATTTATTTTTAAAGTTCTGAAAATGTTAAAACTTGTTTTTATTGTTTTAAGGTAATTTCTTACCAATTCAAAATTGAATGACGCATAACTGCTTTTCATTCGTTTAAATTATTTGGTTACATTACGAGTCGTTAACTTTCAACAATCACAAAATAAGAAACTCTCAACCTACATTAGGAAATATGTGCAGATAAAGTGGATTTAGCTTAATATTCATAAATTCAAAATAAAGTGACAGCCTTTGTTAGGTAAAATCAACAGATGTAAAAATTTAAAATCATAATGTGATGTGCTACCTATTGTGTGGTCACATCATGGACTATTGAAAAAACATTGACAAGCACTTAAAACATTTAATTTGTATCAGGGTTTTTTTTTTAAACAAATCCGAAGATTGATAATGGGAGAAGTAATATATTAAATTAAGTTGCGAATATGTTGAATTTGTTGACGTTCAACGAAGCGAAGGATTTCAACAACAGTGGTGGCAGATAATGCCGCAATAATAATGCGAAAATGCGAGACTGATAACTTTAATTCGCCGCATTAACTGCCAGCCGATGCATTTGCGTGCGGCATTACCACTGGGCTCATTTGCATTTGTGCACAAAGCCACAAAGGTTTCCCGTTGATGGTCCAAAATAAATATTTAATGACCCCTGATTTATATGGGTCACTTTCCCGGCATTCATAAATCCACACAGCTGACGCTGAGCCCAATAACCAGTGCAAATACTTAATTTAATATCAGTCAAGAGACATGCGATAATTTTGTGAATTATTGCCACATTAGCGTAAAGCTGTCACATCGTGTTCTTGACTTACTTTTGAAAAGGGAAACCAAAAGGCTTTGGTTGGCCTGTCGATAAAAATTAAAGCAATTTTTGGTGATTTAACTGAGGTGCAGAACAGCGGTATGCCTTGAGCCGAACCCAGACAATGAACTTTTTTGTCAAATATTTGGCAATGCGTTTCATTTGACGAGGTGTGTGAGAGTTACCAAGTTTAGTTCTACATATATTTGGTATGTGTGCGCTTGAGCCAAACCTTGTGATGCGTCTATTTTCTGGTCACTTGTACCTTGGATGTGAAACGAATATTTACTGGGCCTCTGCTTGGAAGGCTTTCCGCTGGAAAATAAGGGAGACAGACGATTATTAGAGCACAAGCACTCTGGGTTAGTTAAGCAGGCAGAAGGATATTTTAGTAAGTTGTAAAATGCAAAAAAAATTGAATGATCGAATTATTTAACCCTAGAATTTATGGCTCTAAGCTGAATCCTGTAATATGAATTAGTAAGTAATTAGTAGTAAATGTAGAAAAAATCTTGCGCGGGTATGCATGGTTTCATCGAAAAAGAAAGTGAGGGATTGCTAAGGGAAATGTTTGGCAAAATGCGAGACGCATATATTTATACATATCTATGCATTGTGTGGGACCGAATTCACGGACAGCTCACCAGTATCTGTCTACCTCATAAAATTTGAATTGTTTGACACAAAAAGCTGAAACTGAACGGGAGCTGACAAATTTCGACAAAAAGAAAAGTTTATCTCTCACCTGTGTGCCAATTGGGCTATAGGGGCGCCATTACCACCTCTCGGTGGTCAGTGTCGTACCTCTTTTGCAAATGTGGAAACCTGGTGAAATGAAATTGACCAATATTATTCCCAAAGAAACCCGAGAACAGGTTTTCATGAAAGTTGGTATGTGGGGGTTTTTGGTGTCGCTGATTGCAAATATCGTGTCAGATTGTTCAAACCGAAAATGACCGTTTCAATATGGCGGGCTTAATTGTCATTTATCATTGTGTTGCAAACTGCAACTATTTTTCGAAATAGTATTATATTTTGTGCAACTAGGGTGGAAACTAGCCGATTGCCCATGATGGCAGTGTTAGAGTCTACTGCCATCAAGGGGAATCGGCTAGTTTTCACCCGAATTGCACACTCTATTTTTCATCACAAGTGCGGCGGTGGGTTCAATAAGGGTGGGGGGGGGGGGCATAACCCCGCAAATAAAAAGAAACAATTTTTGCTGTAATAATATCTCAAAAAGGTATACGTATCTTAAAGAAAAGTAGTAAGGAAAGGTTTTTATGAAATCTAAGGTACAGATGTTCAAAGCAATATACTATTACATTACATAGCCTTAACTACTCTGGTGACCATGTGATATTTACTCATGCCCGGCTTAAAAAATATATTTAGGTACCTGAAAAGCATTAAAAGGATGCTTAACACGTGCGAGTATATAAAAAAAAATGGGACCCGTGCGTTATTCTAAGTCTCGCGTGCGTTTTTTAAAATTACCAGTGGGTTATTCCCAACAGGCTTTACAATGGGCAATCGGCGAGTTTCCACCCGTAAACCGGTGCGGTTTGGTAGTGATTTCCCCGCACGTGTAATGAAAAATAATTATATCTTCTGATTAATCGAATATTTTGTTTGACGAAAATCTCTTTATACATTGAATTTGCTTGTATAGGTGCTTTACGAGTGGTGTCCATCTTAGTAGGTAACTGCTGAAAAATAAGGTTATAACTTATTAGAGCAGTTCGCACAAGTTCTGGTAAATACTAATCAGTTAAAACGGACCGATACTTATTCTTAATAAATTTATACATCCACCGCCAGACAACAGAATCTGTGAGAGACTGCATAAGGCTCACTGGAAGCATAGGAGATGTGCGGTAGTTTCAAAAAATTGAGCAGATTATCTTATTATTTCTTTTGTTAACAAAGATAAATTAATGGCTCATTCAAATATTCCTTCGTAAAATGTGTCCCCCAAAGGGGCTTTGCTTTTTTTGTGGGTTAATTTCGGAAATTTGAAATATTATTCAATAATTGAATTTAACCGCAGGGTATTTTTTTTAAAGGTGTTATCGAGCTTCACTCCGTGTATTTGTTTGTTTCAAATCTTCCAATCGATTTTTCAACTACTTCTACATAACCGATTTTCAAGAAAATTTACACATATATTCAATCTGCATGGCAATACAACAATATGGTGATAATAAACATTTGGTTCCAAAATGGCGGATTCAACATGGTGACCAAAAGTTTCTATTTCCACGGATTTACATGAAAATAGGTAGAGATATTAGCATTTTTAACATAATTCATTTTTACCACCCATTTCATTTTTCAATAATTTTTTCGCAACAATTTTTTCACTTTCATTATTGCTATAGCTTGGGCTATTTTTCTATGTTATTACTAAATTTTTATTCCTTCATTTCACCCCCCTCACCCTTGCACCCCCTCTCCCGCACATCCTACTGGGCTACGAATGATATCATTTAATCAAGCAAAAATTATTATCAAATTCTTCATACTTTACTTTCTTCTATTCCGTACATTTTTCCCATTAAAAATAATTCTATTTTTTCAATTAAATCCCACCAACCTGCGGCAATTTTCGCAACCATCGGACATTTTCTCACTTTGAACACCCACAGTTTCTACATGTATCAATATTTTCATTTCAAATTTCGCACACATCTTCTCTAACATTGGCTATTAATATTTGCTCTTCTTTTTTCTCTACCTTTGTTCATTTTTTTGCAAAAAAATTATTACTAAAACTCAAACTTTTTTAACAAAGTCTCATTTTACTCAAAAACTGGAATTCACTAAATGTTCACTTTAACACCTAATTTAAGTACTCTCCAAGGCGCTTCTTTTAAGCCCACCCACATTACGCTACGTACTATAAAGTTTTTGGGGTCGCTGATTTCGAATCTACATACTATCAACATTGTGAAAACCAAGATGGCGAATTCAATATGGCGATTGGAAATTTAAAGATGGCGGCGTCGGCGGCTCAAAATTACCTACCCTACCCTTTAAATACACCTAAACGGTTATTTTTTTCTTTTTGAATTTTTGGAAGGAAGTGCTTCATATATCAACTTAACATATAGGCTACCATTAATTTTACAGTTGCGGAATGGCGGATCAAACATATAAACTGAAAAGTTTCAACCTCAAGGGATGCTTTCAGATTTTGGAGGTTGCTGATTATGAATCTGCTATCCAAATTTAAGAATCAAATATGGTGACAAAAATTCTCAATTAATTGAATTCCCATGAAATGGGTTCTTGGTTCGTCTTGATGACGATCATTATTTTGCTGTACGAGAAATCGGGCGTCAACGAGTTAGAAAACTAAAGCAGAAGCGCGAACACTATTTACAATGTTATTGTTCACATTTTTTTGAATAACATTATAGCTGGACATTCATTCACCCAAAAATAAGTTCCAGCCCCAGGAAATTCTTACAGCCTTGAGCCCCGAAAAAATCAATAATTCGTTTTTGTTTTGGTCAGTCTACTATATATGTATATGCAGGATAAAATTCATCAGTTAGCTCCTAGCCACTGCGATAAAATACTACAAAATTGTAAAGTGGGGCATCTATCCGTAGTTTACCCTAATTACAATTTACAGTTGAAATTTCGGAACGGAACCCAAGCGACGCACAAGTAGTGTTGTCTAAATTAATGTTTTTATACATAAATGCTAATATCAATTATAAACTTTGATGTTTTGTTATTTCATTAGACAGCTTTAAAAGCTTACCTGTCCGGCAGTTTTCTAAGAAGATTTTCAATCTTAATTAATTAATTCTCCTTCCTTGGAACTAAGATTAAAATGCCACAGCATTTCTTATTCAAGTGGCATTTTCTTACAATTTTGGCATAATGTTTTTCCATAGATACCAGTAAATTATTTGCAGATTCAAGCTGCCCATAAACATCTTGAGCTCAAGTCCGTTATTGTTCTTTTGATAAAATCAGGTCATATTTTTCCTCATCTTGAGGTATAATTATAATTAAAGCAAAGCCTAAGTAGCCCACGGGAAGTTTTTTTTTATTTTACATTTTCGTATTTTTGCGTGGGTCCACTTTTTCCCTCGCAGTGGGAATGATTCCAACTTGATTTACCTGGGCGTCATTGCTCGCAACAGGAGAGATTAGCCGGTAAATGACTCAAAGTTTACGAATAAAGTTTGTAGGAACTGCACCTTTGTTGCGTAAAGAGATCCGTACTCTCAAAATTAGAAAATAAGTGGAGCCCAGACAGTATTCAGAAAAAGAATTGTTCATGTTATTTAAAAAGTTTTCTTTTCGGAACATCTCTCCGGAAGTTTTGCATTTGAATAAGCTCAGCCCCTCCGTCTTGAGTAGGTACTTTCGTACAATAGAATTTTCTGGAAGAACTCTTGTTGAAAGTAAAGAAGTCATAGTTTGCTTTGGCATTGGAGGCGCAAGGACGACGGCTTGCATCTTCAATCTATTCCAAAAGTTTGTTGAAGGAAGAAATATGCATCTGCAGATGATTCTGAATTTGTACTCCAACGTAAAGTTGCAGAAAGTAGTATTATACTTGGAACTACGCTACAACAAGGATGAAATGATATGAACGTGATTTAATTTAACATGACATTCGGCTGAGATTTCCTGGAACTGTACATACATATGGGTGAGCCTGACATTGCGAAATAATTTTGGGCAAGAACTTATGAGGATATTAGCTTGATAGAGATTAACCAATTAAAGATTCACGCTAAATAGACCTCAATTAAAAGAATAACAATACACACAAAATATTATTATTTAAAAAAATCACAAAAATCCCCTTTAATAAGCTAAGAATAAAAGTTATCTTAAAGCAGTTGAAAGCTCGTTAAACTTTCGCCTAAAACACATTCTTATTGACCAAATGACAAAATTTAAAATCTGCTATGATTGGACTGTTAAAAAAAGCGTATTAAAAAATGTCTGAATTTTCTACGACGGAATGCGGTGTGGGTAATTCTGACTCAGGGAATCATCCAATAACATTCCAATTAAAACTACCTTTTCTTCTGTTAATGAGGAACTCAGCTAACCTCAGCTTATTGAAATCAGACAAAAATAAAAAGAAAAATGTACGAAAGAAAAAAAGCTTAAGTTTTTAATATTAAAAACTTCTTTAAAAAAATAATTCCCTCATAAATAATACATAATGAAGTAAGCAAAGAGGTTAGCTGATGTATGTCTACAACATAACCCTAAACTTTGAATACCATCAAATAAAAACCCGCAGCACAGGAAACCCACACCGTAATTACTTGTTGCAAAAAATTGCATTCTTGGGAAACGAGCTTCAAAGTCGGAAGACAGTCTTAAAACCATTTACGTTGCTCAAAATCCTCCAGCTCCATACTGAGATCCGTATACTGTCTTCTGCTCCTCCTCCCCGGCATGGGTGCCTCCCCCTCCTGATGCGTTGTACCTCTACTACACATTTGGCGGTCTAATGAGGGTGGTAAAAGTCATGCTATTTTTTTCTGAAATTAGATGAATTCAGCTTTCATTTGAACTCTTTTTCATTCCTCTACTCGAACCATTTTTTTTTAAATAAAGAAATCATATTTTCAGAAAATAACAGGATAACTTTTACCACCCTCATCAGAAAGGCAGAAGTTGTGGAGGGGACGATGCACCAGGAGGGAGGGAGGCAACCTATATGTTATTTAAGTTTGTAAGAGCATAAGGAACCTTTCCTGAAAATATCGTTTACCAACTCGATATAGATACACAATTTTTTGCGGTCGCCTCATGCACTAGACGTGCTGGGAGGGACTAATGGAGCCATCACCAGGCGCGCAATAGTACACTTTTTTTGCTGCACATACGGTGGCAGCGTTCGATTCGGGAAAGATGTTAGATTATATTAAGACAATAAAATAAATGGTATTTTTTTACCCCGCTAACAGAGGAATTTTATCGCAAAATGTCAAATGTCATGTCGTCGTGAGATATTTAGAACATTTTTGTTTTGAATGCTAAAGCATAAAATCAGAATAAAAAGCAAAGTGTTGATTCTTTAAAAGGATTTTTATATGAAATAGGTGCAAGAAATTTTTATACCAACGCGCTAAGTCACTTTTTTGTCGATAACGAATAGTAATGACCACGCCGGCTATGATTCATTCTAATCACGTAAATGGTTTTGTCCGCCACCCCTTGCCCGGCCTTCCCTTATTTGAATCAAAAGAAGATTCGGGAAAAATAATGTCGATTGCGTTG
Source organism: Neoitamus cyanurus (assembly GCA_947538895.1). Lineage (NCBI taxonomy): Eukaryota > Metazoa > Arthropoda > Insecta > Diptera > Asilidae > Neoitamus > Neoitamus cyanurus. Next base: position 34,263,753 of record OX384541.1, on the reverse strand, counting down.
TGTTCATTTTATCAATTTTTAACCAAAGCGGAACTACAGCCTTAAGCCGCCGTACGGATGATGACAGTATCGTCACTTTTCCTGAAAAATTTGCTTTTTGTCGTTTACGATAAATTGACGGGGAGGGCTCCAAATGCTTTTTGATTTTTTATTGTACGTTATAAATAAATAAAAAAAGTTAAATGCGGCAGACAGCAGCAAATTTCATGCACACTGAACGATGGAATTTCAGTTAAGTCAGGAATTATACAGCGACCAACACAATTAATTTCTCTTGCATCATATTTGCCACCTTCAACTTCTACTGGTAAACCAAATATGCCGGTCAGAATTCTTTTCAACGACACCTCCCGGCAATACCGATGGCGGTTCGTGTCGTTAATTCCCGGTGCCGGTGTGTGTGAATGAGTACATTTGTTTCATATATATTCTATCAACAAGAAGGGACACTCTAATACCCCTGAAAATGCCTAACTAGTATGCAATGTCTGGAAAATCCATCCAGAAAATTTCCAATTACCTAAAACAGAAACGAACGAGTACCAACCTATTCCCGTAATTAAGAGAGAGAACCATAGCCGGCAAAAATGTTTCACGTACAGCATGTACAGTGTGAGATACAAAATGCAGAATTTTTTTACTTCGGAGTTTTCAGGCGATTTCTAATTCTCTCTTTTACCATGTCATCTGAGTGCTGCCTCTCCTCGTGATCATAAAGCATTGGATCAATGCGAATGAAGAAGGGGGGAACGCAGTTAGCGCACACGTAGTTGATATATACGTACGCGGTTGCTCTCATTTTTTCACTGTGCACTTTCAGGCGATTTCTAATAATTCACAGTCGCTGTGTGCGGCGCTCTCGCGGCTAGAGAGCTAGTGCAGGGTGGTGTGACAGGGACTTGACTTGAAAAGTTCGGAGCATTTAATGTCATTAAGTCAATAGCTGTTCTTTTAAAAATGATGGGTGACCATTATATAACAGGCGGACTGAAAAGTTCGTAGGCTAGCATAGAAAAAATTATTTTTTTGATAGAATTTGATTTTATTATTCAATATAGTTCCCTTCGAGGGCGATACAACGATTATAGCGGTCATACAATTTTTCGATACTATTTTTATAATACGATTTGTCTTTAGCCTCAAAATAGGCTTCAGTTTCGGCGATTACCTCTTCATCGGCGCGAAATTTCTGTGGAATTGGATCCGGTGTGAAATAATGGAGCCATGTTTCATCCATCGTCACATATCGACACAAAAATTTGGATTTATTACGATTGAACAGCTCCAAACACTGCTTAGAATCATCGATGCGTTGTTGTTTTTGGTCGATTTTGAGCTCCATCGCGGCACCCACTTTGTACAGAGCTTTCGCATATCCAAATATTCATTTACGATATGACCAACACGTTCCTTTGATATCTTTAGGGTCTCAGCTATCTCAATCAACTTCACTTTACCGTCATCAAAAATTATTTTGTGGACTTTTTTGATGTTTTCGTCGATAGTAGTAGTTTTTTCCCCTTCCCAGCATGGTTTTCTTAAAGGTAGATCAACCACCACCAGCCTAACTGACTTCGTCTCTAGAACACTATGCGCCTTAGAGAATGGCGACGAGGTCGACGTTGTTGCTACTGACTTCAGTAAAGCGTTCGATAAAATCTCACATAAATTAATTCTCTTCAAACTATGCTCCCTTGGCTTCAATCAGCTTTACCTTTCTTGGATTAAGTCTTATCTCGATCAACGCCAGTACACGGTCCTCTTCTGCTCTGCTTCCTCCTACTCTTTCGTGGCTAATTCGGGTGTCCCTCAAGGTAGCCACTTAGGTCCGTTACTTTTCATTCTTGCAATTAATGATGTCGAACATATTATTAAACACTCTGACATCTCCATCTACGCTGATGATATGAAAATCTCCAAACTAATTTCCTCCTCCACGGACTCCCGACTGCTTCAAAACGATCTAGACAATTTTAGCTTATGGTGCCACAAAAACTCCCTCGAACTCAATGTTTCCATTACCTTCTCCCGCAAACGCCCTTCTTCTCCCCTTAGGGTTTACCATCTTTATGATGTACCTATCCCTACTGCGTCCTCCCTTCGCGATCTCGGTGTCATCTGTGACAGTGAACTAAACTTTCGTGATTACATCGACAGCGTGGTAGCTAGAGCCAACTCTGCGCTCGGCTTTGTGAAGCGTTGGTCTAAAGAGTTCCGTAACCCCTATGTTGCTAAATCATTATTCGTCTCGTTCGTCAGGCCTCTCCTTGAATACGCTTCCCAAGTCTGGTCTCCGTCCCAATCTTCATACATCAACAGAATTGAAGCAGTCCAGCGAAGGTTCATTCGTTTTGCTCTACGAGAGCTTCCCTGGTCTGACCGTTTTATTCTTCCCCCCTATGAAAATCGCCTAATGCTGATTGACTTGGAGCCCTTATGGAAGCGACGCGACTCTGCAGACATTACCTTCATCCATCAGCTACTTTCTGGCGACATAGACTGCCCTTCTCTGCTTCACCGGGTTTCTCTCTATACCAATCCCCGTAGCCTTAGATCGGCCCCTCTCTTCCGCCCCGTTTACCACCGCACTAACTATGGCCTTTCTGAACCCCTCACCGCATGCTCCGGAAAGCCAACTCCCTCCCTTCCTTTGACTTTCACCTGAGCAAATCTTCTCTTAGGAGCTCCCTGCTCCGAACATCTTAATATTGTCTCCCTCCCGTTATCCCTAATTCCAAAGCCCTTTACTTTGTCTGTCGCTTAACTTAAGTTACTTTTTGTATTTTGTTTGTTTGTTTGTAGCTTATAGTAAGCGAGGGAATTAATAAATGAATATAATTGCCCCTCCTGTCTGCTGCCCATTGACCCCATCTTTGTTTTATATGCCCCTTGTCTTAGTTTTACTTAGAGTTTTTAAGTTGATTTTGTTTGTTTATTTCTAAGCCAATGTATTTGTCGATTGTAGCTTGAATTAAGCGAAACATATAAATAAATAAATAAATAATAGCCTCTTTGGGGCGTCCACTGCGTGCATCGTCCTCGGTGCTCATTTCGCCTCGTTTAAATTTAGCAAACCACGGTGCAAAGTCCAAATAATGTTTATCAAGCCAAGCCTTGGTTTCAACAGTATTTTTTTTCGCCAAAAAGCAATGCTTTATTAACCCACGAAATTCCTTTACATCCATTTTTTCAAAGTAACAAAAGTTCTTTCACTAAATATGCTATAACTCAGATATTAATAATACAACAGCTGTCAAATTTATACACACGTCTTTTAAAGGTTAGGGCTAACTAAAAATCATATGGATTTGATACTAGTAGAGCCATCTATGGGTCAGCCTACGAACTTTTCAGCCCGCCTGTTAAGGTGTTTCGTATGTAGCTTAGCAAGGGACAATTTTTAGGAAACAAATGTTGTGCCTTGCTGGAAAATAGAAATTGGTCACAATAAAATCATGCACCCTGTAGAAGTGTTTCAATTTTTTTTGTACCTCCCCTCAAATTTGTATCTTGCTTTCACATATTACTTGTTTATAACTATCTATTTCCAACAAAATGAAACGTCTGGTCCCGTTACCGGTACCCAAGGTCGTTGAAAGATAAGGGAAAACGTCACGAGTGTCCCTTGTTCTTCATAGGTATTCTTTGATTTGTTTTCAGAGAAAAATAATTTACTGTGTCGTGTCATTCCGTTCCCTGCCGGCAAGTGTGCAGCGACCTTAAAAATCGGGTCGTCGCCAATATCTCTTAACGGTAAATGTTATCGTATAAATAGTTCATACAAAGTTTGCAGATTATGCAATTCTCTACAAAGAAGGTGTAAATAACTTTGTTTCCTACAATAAATTAATCTTTCATGAAAAGTTATCGCAATTTAAACTAGAATTTAAAGATTGCACAGGTCGACCAAATTTTAAATCTGACCTCAGAATTGTTCCATCACATGAGGTTTTCGAGAGATTCCAACCTAAAATAGGAAAAACCCTATTCTGCGCTATATTTAAGGTTATTTCTCATTACGAAGTAATTTCTTTCCACACTTTTAAAATTCCTTTTGAAATGTTTCCAATATATTTTTTCATCTCATCAGTACAAATTTATGAGTTTATGAAAATTTGGGTGCTCGGACAGGTTCCACTAAGTGACGGTAACATGTAATGGACTTGTAAGGTGTGTTTTATTAATGAGCTATATAGTTTTCTCCCATACAAAATTGAAAAATCCAGCTCTTTATCTAGTTATCAGCACACAGAGAGAGTACTGGAGAGAACTATACAGTTCATTTAAATCACGTCCCTGTAGTGTTTGCGCTATTTCAATGTTTTTGAAGGGGAAGGGTAATACTTTGAGATACCGTTCAGATTGTTCTTCGCCCAGGCAAAAAATGTTCAAAGTACGCCATTGCCTACAAGATAGCTACATTGGTAGTAATAAGCACGAAACCCACGAAAGTGAATTTCCTACAAAAAAGTGACGTATATCTTTTATTACATTTGGGAAGATTTTCTGGTTTGTAGGAAATTAACTTCCGTGAGTATCGTGGATATTACTGCCAATGTAAACACCAACAAAAGAGATATACGGGAGTCATATAGGATTTGTGGAGGGACGAAATATTTGAGATTTGTAAAAAACCAATGATACTTGTAGCGTAATGTAGTTTTACTCTGCGTTTATTATTATTTATTCACACCCAAGTTTTATTTCATAACTTGTTGTTGTGTAATATTTTTTACTATATTTAGAGCAAGTCTACAGTCTAGTTACTCAGATTTTAAAAACTAAAAAAATTGTGTGATGTTTGCTATCGAATCTGAGGTATCTATTGTATGTAGAAAAACAATGCAAGAAATAATCAATAACGCCAGAACTTCCGCACTTACATATGAAACTTAAAACCAGTAGAAAATGTCTAAACCCATTTGCACGAAAACAACGAAACGCCATAAAGCTCAGTGTGTGGATATTTAGGTTAAATAAATTGCGTCCTACTAAAGATGAAATTTAAATTTCCCGGATGGGGGACATAAATGTGCGTTTCCTATCGACGGAATAAAAGCTCGGAGCAGCAGTTACGAATATCTAATTTCCTTTCAGCAGCACCTCAAGTCTTACCGAACAAATTTCTTATCTCTCGTCTTGAGCGGATGTTCAGATTTCTGAAGAGGTTGTCTCGTGCCGCCAAGTTTCCGGAGTATGTGTGTAGGCGCACAAATCTTGCTTTGATTGGTTCACCTCTATGGTTTATAATTGATAAATCATTCCGATTGCCCAGGCAGACAAAGCGGAAATTTGATATCTGTTTATTTGTGGCTACCCATTAGAAATAATTAGCTTTTGGTGTGCCCATTCTTGTTTTAAAATCTACCCGCAGCACCTGCTGTGTGGTCGCGACGAGTGAGTGGCCGATTATTTCACGGTCCCGCACTAATTGAAACCTTAAATTAAAAACAAATCGATTTTCATCTCGGGAGGTTACAAGCGGTGAAGTAATATTTCGACTTTTCGAGTGGGCTTATGCTGCCCAAAGTGACACTCGCGGCTTATCGGCCTCTAGCCACAAGTGAGGCCCTTCACGGAAAACGTGTCAGTTGGAATCTAGAATTCCTCTCGAGTGCCCTGCAATATAAGACCATTTGCGTTTCTGCAAGAATTCTCCAAAGTGCCGCTAGATAGTAAGGCATACTGAAATATGTATTGATTTTGGGACTGAGAATAGGATTTGTAAAACTGTGTTTGTGAGATTCGTTTTGAAGAACCGTTAAAAACTTCCTGTTGTAGTAAAATCAATGAGCCAGGCCTTCCCGTCGAGCTTCGCAGAATATGTCATTCAATTTCCTTCTACCCCAGACATTTTATAGTGTAAGAAATAGCCCATTTGCTGGATTGCGCTTGATAACGCAGTCCAATAATGGAAATTGACGTCGAATAATGAAATTTCCATGTGGGAGAGCAAACTGAAATTGGCCGTGATTGCAGTACGACGCCAGCAGAGATTGGAATCCCGCATAATAGTAATGAGAATAGTAATGAGTGCAGCTGGAATGGAGCAAATACGGCATCCCTCTGGTTTTGCGATTTTCACAGGATGACAATCGCACGATGGCATTTATTTCAGCAGTGAACTTTTGCACTATACGCGCCCCATGCTCCAGGAGCAATGTTCGTATCCTTGATGAATATTAGGTGCATAGCAATAATTTATACTCTTCAAATTACCCCGCAGTATATCCAGAGATAAGGATTTGCATTTTTAATCAAATGTTTGGCGCAGCTCAATTTGCACAAGATACTGAACAAACAGCGTTGAAATTTGGTTTTATACTGAAAAAATTAGATAGATTATTCAGGGGTCTTTCCCGGCGGTATGAGGGTTAAAGTGCGTTACGAAAATATGCCGTAGGTACTTTGGGAGTGATTCGATCTGAGAAATCTAGCCATTATCATCGGTAAGGGGCTTGACTTCACTGCAATAGTCACTTACAATCAGGAATCGAAAACGAGTCCCTATTGTAAAATTGGTTTAAATTACAAGTATGAATTATAACAAAATAAAATTTAATTTAAAACTACGATAGACTGACTTGGCTTATCACTTGTTTCACTAAGCCTAATTAACTTATTTTAAATAAAACCAGAGGCATTCGAAACAAGAAGGCTGAATTATTTTAATTTGCTAACCAAAACAAGATCGATGTGGCTCTTCTGACCGAAACCTGGCTTAAACCCAACGACTCTTTTACCCATTGCAAATACATTTGCTATCGATCAGATAGGCTCACTAATCGTGGCGGCGGAGTTGCGATACTAAGTAATAAAGACTTAAAGCACTCATTGTTACCTAATATTAATCTCAAATGTATAGAAGCTATCGGCGTCAAGCTCATACTTAGAAACAATGATTCATTTAATTTATTTTCCACATATTTCCCCAGAGAAAACTCATATCAAAGCTTAAAGGTAGATTTTAAATCCGATCTCAATCGTGTGCTAAATCAGCCAGGTAATTTCTTAATAGGAGGTGATCTGAACTGCCGCAATCAAGCTTGGGGGTGTTATCGGGCAAATTGTTGGGGAAATATTCTTAATATCATTCATATCTCTCGGAATTTGGACATCCTTTTTCCTGAAGATCCTACGTACATCCCAACTAACGTGAGAATGAATACTTCTACGTTGGATATTTTTATAAGTAATAATTCCACACTGTTTTCTCAACCGGTTACGATCAACCAACTGCCATCTGATCATCTGCCTGCGCTTATAAAAATATTATCAGGAGCTTCACTCAATGAGGGTCCAAAAATATATAATTTTAAAAAAACATACTGGTATCTTTTCAGGCAACTAGTCTCAGCTAGTACAAACCTCTCAAAACGTAATTTACCGGACATATTAAACCCACAGATGATTGAAACCCTTATTGACGAATTCACACATACAATAAATTCTGCTATTGAAAAATCTGTCCCCAAAATAACATCGCAAAATCTACGTCAACCAAAAAAAAATTGCCTGATGAAATCAAATTTCCTTTAAATATGCGTAACTTTTTCCGTCGGAAGTGGATAAGGACAGTAGACCTTTTTTTTAAAAATCAAATGAAACAAATGAACTATAAAATAACAAATGGAATACTAGCCCTACGGAACTCAAACTGGAATACACTCCTCTCAAGTTTCATTAAGTCACCAAAACCTTTCTGGAATGTGGTAAAGGTAATTAAAAATAAAAACAGAAATATTCCGACCGTAAAATTTGGGAATGCGTCTTTCAGTACAAGGAAGGAAAAAGCTAATCTTCTTGCAGAAGTTGTTGTCCAAAATCACGGGATTACTATAAATAATAACAGCTACTGAAAAGCAAGTATCAGAAACCATTTCTCAAATTTTGCTGATACCTTCTTCTCATCGGTTTGACCTCACAAAGCCAAGGGACGTTGCGAATGAAATTAAACTTTTGAAAAATAACTAAGTTCCTGGTAATGATGCTATCCCAAATATTTTGCTAAAGTGGCTTCCGAAGAAAAGTGTTCCTGACATTTATAATTAATTCATGTTTAAGATTACACGTTTTCCCCGACGACGCCTGGTAAACTGCAAAAATTGTTCCTATACACAAATATGGCAAACCAGCCGACTGTCCGACGAGCTATAGTCTCATAAGTCTGCTTAACTCAATCAGCAAAATTTATGAGAAAATCATAAATCACAGGTTTATAAAGTTTATTGATCAAAATAAAATTTTTCCTAATGAGCAATTCGGTTTCCGCCAAGGCCATTCGACTATTCATCAGGCTTATAAAGGGTGGTCCATTTAGTGTTTGGAATTTGAACTACCGGTAATTTGAAGTTTATTTGATTATACTTCATTCTCGACTTGACAGAAATTTAGTTTAAGGTTTGACATTTAAGAAATTGGACGAAATTCGCTTGTAGAAAGTTTGGAAGTATTAAAATTTTATTTCCAAAACTGTGAGAAATTTGAAAAAAAAAAAAAATTTGCAGAAAAATAAACTTCCAAAAACCCAATTTGTGAAGCGATCTCGTGAAACTGCGCTCAATCGAAAACATTGCTGCTGTTGCTCAAAGTGTGCGTGAGCAACCATCAACATCAACTCGTCATCGTTCTCAACAATTGGGCATTGCACGCACTTCTTTGATGCGAATTTTTCGTAAAGGCTTTGCCATGAAGCCATATAAAGTTCAATTGGTACAGCAGCTAAAGCGGGTTGACCATTCGAACCATACAGCGAACGCCACAATCGATCTTTTGCGCCCTATCTTCGGAAATCGCACAATCAGCAAAAATGGTGATGTGATTTGGCCGGTGAAGGATGAATGTTACGCCAACAAACCAGAAACAACTCAAGACCTCAAGTACGAGATTGCAGCTGCTATTGCTGACATAAGGACCGAAACAATCGAAAATGTGCTCAAAAATTGGGTGGACCGAATGGGCTACTGCCAAGTCAGCCGTGGTGGTCATTTGACCGAAATTTCTTTTCATAAAAAAATGACATAAAACAACCTATCAAATAAATGTTCAACCATTGGAAAATATTGAGCCGTTTTTTTTTATAACAAAAAGAAATTCCAATTTTCAAATGGGTCGTCCTTTAGAATCAAAAAATTTGTCAAGGATAGTATACAAAGCAAAAATTCTACCGTCTTTTTTACTCTAGACATAGAAAAGGCGTTCGATACAGTGTGGCATAATGGGATAATTTATAAACTCCGTAAATTCAATTTCCCAATTTACCTTATTAAAATTGTGAAAAGTTTTTTAACTGACAGATGTTTTAGAGTATCCGTGGGTAGTGAGATGTCTTCCCTCCGAACCATTCCGGCTGGAGTTCCAGGATCTGTTTTGGGTGCTCTACTGTATAATATTTACACATCGGATTTTCCACATCTCCCAAATTGCCACTTTTCTATGTATGCGGACGACACAGGAATTTTCTCCTCTGACCAATATGTAAAAAAATTGTTACCGATCTCCAAAATGCATCTCATCTATATACTTTGAGAGGTGGAAAATAAAAATAAATTCCAGTAAACACAAGCCATTTTCTTTACCCGCAGAAGAAAACAGATATTTTGACTTCAGCAAAGCCTTATAATTAACTCCTCGCCCATTGAATGGTGCAATGAACTAAAATACCTCGGAATTACTTTCGATAAAAAAACTATTATTCGATAAGCACATTCAAGCCACACTTCACAAAGTTACAAATTTGATTAAATCTCTGTATCCTTTTATTAATCGGGATTCAGACGTAAGTGTGGAAAATAAATTAATTATATATAAAGTTATTTTTAGAGCTGTTTTACTTTATGGCGCCCCTGTTTGGGCTGACTGCGCTAAAACCCATACTAATAAGCTTCAAAGGAAGCAAAATAAAATATTAAAGATGTTTAGTTAAAATAGTTATAAGATTTGATAAGGGTTTTTTCAATCATTAAATTTTCCCTTCACTTATTATTATAGTATTCAATAAATTAGCTCTTTATTAGTCAAGTCATTAGATCCCAGATGGTAAAGAACAAAGATTCTAATCACTGTAAATTCATATGAATTCTCGTTACTCATTGTACTTAGATTATGTTGACAAATAATAAATAAATAAAATAAATAAAAAAACCAGACGCCATGTTTTTTTACGATGTACCTACGTACAGCGAACATTAGCAGTGTATATGACAAACCGTTCGGTGGAAACCCTTGTACACTGAATCGACGTCTGCTTTAATTTTCCTCGGACATTGTATATATGTATGTATATGCATCTGTACCTTGAGGAATATCTGTGAATGTTGATACTAGGAACTTCGAACTTTACACATTTCGCGTTTTAATTTGAATTTGAATTCTATTATTTCCTTAATGTATGATTCTGTCAAATTGGGCATTCTTGTTTCGCACTGTACCCCTCTGATTTATTTGACATTTAGAAAGGAAAGTATAGTGTCTAAAATTTTTAATAATGGAGCCGTAGCAGTATAAAGACTCACTCACTTAGTTATAGGTTGCACCTTGACCTGATGTAAAATTTAATATAAACAATTCAAAATTATTATTCTAATAAAATATTCAATAACGGCGGTATGAAATTGAATACTTTAGGGGTTTTGAACGTGCTGATTGTGAATATACTATACGAAGATTTTTAAATTCAAAATGGCGGATCCAATACGGCGAGCAAAATTTTCAAATTTCAAGTGATTGCGATGAAATCGAATATTAGGGATTTGTGGGGATCGTTGATTTCAAATCTGCTATCAAAGTTTGGAAATTCGCATCCAATATGGTGACCGGAATTTTTAATAGACTTAAACGATGGGTGGTTTTTTTGTTCCTCCCTGGGTATAACTAACTACTAGTCATATTTTTATGATTCTTTCACTAATGTAATCTACATATTTCTTGGAAGGTTTTAGTATATAACATATACAAAGTTATATGTAGTAGCAGAGGATTTTTTAGTGAAATCATTTAAAACTTGCTCTCAGGAAGATATCCTGCAATCCAATCACCATTAACAACAAGCCAGTAACTCAAGTAAAATCGGTCAAATACCTCGTAGTCCATCTAGACAGAAAGCTCACCTGGAGGACGCATATAAAAAAAAAAGAAGGAACAACTCAAAACAGCACACCGCAACCTCTATTGGCTCCTACATAAAAGATCCCAATTGAACATCAGCACCAAAGTAGTGGTATATAAAGCAATATTAAAACCTATCTGGACGTATGCGCTGCAACTCTGGGGCTCTGCAAAAAAATCAAACATCGCCATAATTCAACGGATGCAAACCAAGATACTCAGTTCTATCCTAGGTGCCCTAAAATACGTTAACAACGCTATCATCCAACAGGATTCAAACACCAACCCGGTGGAGGCCTCAAAAAGAGATATGTCAACAGCAACAGCCAACCTTAGGAATCACCCACACAGGCCTCAACCCTCATCAACAACAACTGTGGAGTGATGCAGCGAGACACTATAACTGTCTGGAACTGGACACCAGAAGCATAAAGGAACCAACCTTAGACTAAGATTTGAAAAAATACTTGTTAGAACTACCATATAGAATATAGATGATTCATGTACAAGCAAATCCAATAGTTAAAAAAAAAAAATTTGAAAATGTTCACAGCTTGAGAATTTTTGGAGTCTATTTTTTCCATTTTTTTTTGTCTTACACTTATTTCATCAATTTTTCTAATCAACATACATTTGATTTCATTTTTCAAAGATACTATCAATCTCAAATTTTAAGATAGAATTAGAAAGAAAGACAAAAAAATTAATTTTGGTTAAAAGAAAAGTGTGATTCTATAAATAGCAAAAATAACAACAACAAATTCAATGTTTTGCGGTCGCTGTAATCTCATTTCGGCGATAAATCCCTATGGAGTTTAAAATCGTCAGAAGTCCACAATTTTGTAATTCCGTGCAATAAATCCAGCGAACCTAAAATAATTTCCCACTAGGAATAAGGCATGTCCACGTCCAGACAAAAGCCTAGTGGCTCTCTACTGAATTCGGACTCGACGAAATCACGGACCTTAATTAGCCATAATCCATGAGGAGCGCTCTCCGAGAATACCAAAAACCTCCCACAATCAAACCCTAACTTGCCCAGCTCAAGTACGTCAACCCGTTCAAAATCGCAGCAGGGTATGCGAGGACGGTATCAATTGCTGGAAGGGACTGACGTGTTTCAACTTAACGTTTATTATAATAAGTTTTCATATCCTTCCAGGATGATTACGCAAACCTTTTTGTTTATTTTCCTTGAAAAGCCTCAAGAGCTTTCAGAGCAGATCCTCGGGGAGGACAAATGTGGGCCGTTGAAATATAATCGCACAAATGTTTTATACTCCCCGGAAAAGCGGAATATTACTGAGAATAAAAGACTTCTTCACAACTTGTTCTGTCCGCTTGAATTTGAGAAATGTCTGAAATTTAAGGAAAGAGAAAAGGAAACGACTGGAGATAAAGAAGAATGATGAATTCACCACTGGTCCCCGCTGCTGTCCTGGCCTGAATTGTTGGAAATTCTGCCGGGTTATGTATGCACTGATTTTTTCACAGTGGAATTATTTTTCTTCTGTCCTAAAACAACAATAGCGCCGAAGTGGCGTTAATTAAATTTACACAAAAATGCTTACACAGACTTCAAATAAGCCAGAGGAAGCGAGGGGATGCTTGTGGGGAAATACTCTTGAAGTGCTTTCCAACGGGTCTTACAATCGCTAAACCGAAGTTCTTCCAATTAATTTCAGCAGTTCCTTCTGCCAATATTGCGGACAAAATATAATCCCCTTCAGAACTCAATTTCTTGGAATTCATCGTGGCGTTACACAAGTGGCTGCAATATTTTCGCGCTTTAATTTCCTTGTACATAGGATTTTTGCACCATGCCGAGTTAACGTTAAAACATTTTTGTAAAAAAATTCCTCAGCTGCTTTGTTTTCGCGGAGAAGTAAAAGCCCAGCCATTTAAAAATCTTGTTAGGGGGAAATTGTTTAACAATGCGTGAAATAGCATCTTTTAGCTTTGTTGAACAGCGGAACACATATCACAACCCATCTGATGGTGTAATGAGATTACCTTGGCTTCTATTTCGCTGCCATTTTCCAGAACTGAATGGGATGGAATTAACGCTGTACTGCAGCGTGGCACTTTTATAAGCTTCATAAATTTGGAACAAACCTAATGCTTTGTTCCTTTTTAGATTATTTTTTTTCTCTTTGGGAAGTAAGTGCAAATGTATGAAAGTGTTAATTAAACTGGTGGTGGTTCACTTGGCTCTTTTAATAAGACCATCATGAATTCAGCTAGGTTTACTTACTTTAGATCAAACAAACAGAATAAAATTGGACTGCAGGAAAATACGAACTTGTTTTGTTTTTCCTTTAAGAGTGCCGTAGTAACTAGGAATCCCTATATAATGTCGGCATGTCCGTCCGCGAGTTCATGTGTTACAACCTTGTAGTTCCAACATTTTAGCCCCTTTTATAATCAAACCTGATATTACACCGCCTTTACCGAACTAAAGGCAGCCATGAAGTAAGACTGCAAAATGAAAATTTGTTTGGGTGGCTTCCCATATGTATGTATATACATGGAAAGTGGTGGCGAAAATGTTTTTTTTCGGCAGGGGGTCACTTTCTCCATTCTTAATAGTCCACCCACTAGTACATTTTTCCATCAATTTATTTTTCCATTAAATTTTCTTTTCAACACTGAATATTTCCCTTTTAAACAATGTGTAATGGAAAAAAGAATTTATGAATTAATAGAGAAAATGACCATGGAAAATTGTCCCATGCAAAAAATGATAATGGAAAAAACATCCTACAATCGTTTTGTCGTGTGTCCCATCAAGTATACTGTCGTTGAAGAGATATTTTAAATTGCAAGTAATCATCTCATGTCACATTCTTTCTTTAGTTATTTAGACACTCGCCCCCTTTCTTGCAATTTCAACTGATCTAAAAATTTGAGAAAATTTATGAAAGTTGTACTTTTCATGAAAATTCTTAAGGTAAAGCTAGAATGATGGTTTTGGGAAATATACGAAAAAAGCGTGTATTTATATATTTTACCAACTAATTTTTTGCCGCTGGTTTATAAAGAATTAAAGCTACAAGTACTGTTGTCTTAACTGATGTTTTTTAATTAGAAGTGAACGATCACAGAAAACTTTCTTACGATCCCTGTTACGATTGTTTTGTTCCTCCAAAAAATTTTAGAAACATAATTTCATAAGACTTAAAGTTTCTATTCAACATTGTGATTAACTAAATTTAATATAGGCAGTAGTTTTAAAAACGCATTCAGAAATGAGTGAAGCGATAGACCTCACCTAGTCAAACCAAAAGTTGTAAGACAAGGGGGGGTAAATCTCATGCGTTTTCAACTTACAGGGTGATTCATAAAGTTGACACGTTCATGGCATGCTCATTATTGTTTTATTTTTGTCTTTTGATCTTCTCCGCGCAGCGACATAAAACTCACACCAAACAACTACTTCCAGATCGTGAGATATTTACAAAAAACGATTTGTTTACTATAATTATGGCGGCGACAGCTCAGGGTCTGTGACTTCAAAAATTCAAACTTAAGCTTTTGTAACACCCCCCACATCTCCCCATCACCAACTTTATTGTGATCGGTTTGCAGACAGAAAGTATAATTTAAGGGGGTAGTCTCATGTTCAAAGTTAAATTTTGAAGGTTTTCAAGGATTTTTTTTTTTGTGGAAAATGAAATCTTATGATAATTATATGTTATTATTTCGCTATTGACTACCACAAAAAAATTTTTGTTAAATAAAAAAAAATTATTTAACGTCATTTTGGTGAAGCAAAGTAGGTATCTTCAAAAAAAAGTATGTGGCTGAAGGTACGGTTTCCCTTATTGTTTGCTGTAACTTTAAAATGACATAGTTTATCGGTCTAAAATTTTCACAGTATATTCTCAACTTATTAAACTTTGAAAATATGAACAATTTTTTGAAGATCGAACATGAGACTACCCCTTAACTGAACTCTGGGTGCTCTGAGAAAATTCGGCCGTGCCATGTTTACGGTTTGGTCGTGTGAACACACAGATGCTAAGCAATGCACCACTGTGTCCGTCGTCGCCGTGTAAAAACCGTGCGTTCAGTGGATGCGAACGGCTGTAGTACGGTAACGGCGCCGTTGCCATGCTCTGTGAAAGCGCTCTTATCAGTTGGCAGCGGCAACCGTCTGTATGTGAAAAGGGCCTATGATGCGAAGAATACAGTATTGGGTTTTGGGAAACAGATTGGCGTTAAATCCTTCAAAAAAAATTTTTTGGCTGTCTGCAGAAATGCTATTGTTAAAGCAAACATTCTACAAGTTATCCAAATAACTCCATTATATTATAAATTATGGTGTGAGGACAAATGAAACTTAAACTTCAGGAACATTTAATGTAACTTTATCCACATATACTAATGTAGGTACTGTGGTAAAATTATTGTGTGATTTAATTTACAATCCAAAATAAATTTTGCTTATTTGAAATGTTATATTATTTTAGCATTTATTTTTATAGAAAGACTCACTAATTGTAAACCGATATGAAAATAAATAAGCTTAAGTTTTTCTCCTGTCATGTTTGATCAATAAATATAAAAATTTTAATGCTAATATTTTTTTTACGTGTTCCACCTAGAAATTATTACAATAATAACTTCTGAAAAAAACCGACAACCCTTTTTTACCGATTCCCTTGCCATTGCCTTATGAGGAAAACTGGGTTAATTAAAATGGGTGCTAATGTGCTTCTTGCACAAATTATTGTTTATATTGAAACTAATTTGACGTCCGTCTACAAAAATGTTCGGAAGTGCTTTATTACGCGTTTCCTTCCCAATAGCTTCAGGATATAATTAAACTCGACCCTTTCATCAGTGTATAATTAATGAGATGGCTTGAGTCGAATATATTTACTCCACTAATCTTCTTACCACGGCCCCACCATACGAACGTCTTAAAATGTTAGAAAGCAACGTCTGTGGGCCCTCCGAAGCCAACAGCCATTAAGTGGACAAGAAGGGTAATTCGTCGATACAGCCGCAAAACAATTAAAACATTTGTCAAACTTTGTAGGGTCTCCATTTAATTAATGCTGGGGAACATTTCCCTTTTCATTTTCTTTGTTTATTCTTGAAATCTTTAAGGGATTCGTTCGTTTTTTGTGTTTGTTGAAACCTCCGAAAAGAGGAATATTAATTATATTGGAACCAGCTCTGCGCCGTGCGCAAGGTTGGATTTTCCCACATGTTCCACCGCCTGATCCCTCGTTTAACCCTCTGTAATATCTGACTTTGTTTGGAAATGTTATTTTGTGAAACCAATTTATAACTGTGGGGGAGCCTGGCTTAACATTCCGATTCACGCGTTTTTACCCGAAATGCAATTTTCTCGTTATTTAGAATTTTCAGCAGCTTGTTCAATTCGGGGCGGTGCGATGGTCGGAAATGTTACAGTGATGATTTCTGTTGGAATTCATGTGTTCAATTGGTTTACACTCTCAAATTGCATTGGCCAACCTTTGCCCATTCGAAGATAATTTATTTAAAAGTTATTCGAAGGCTGCAAGGTTCCATGCCCCGCCGGAAGCACAACAGATTTCATTAAGCGAAGCCCTTGATTGAGGCGCGCCCGCCCGCAATGAAGTGAAGTCACAGTAGAAAAGTTTGACTCAGTGCGTTCAATTCGAAGCGATTCGGTTGCTGCCTTACTCCACACAAGGAGTGATATTATACGAACGTTGTCATATTGACCGATTTTCAGTTTAATTATTCAGTGGCCGGTCGCCATTATCCCAACGACTTAACATCAATTCAGAGGAAGTGAAAAATTGAAATATGGACTGCATCACAGCAGAGGATAAATATCCCATTAAATGCAATTTTCCGGAATTCGGACTTTGTTTGCATTAAAAATGAGCTTTAATTGAAAAGAGAGCAACTGGACATAAAGAACTTGCAAGCGGATCAATCAAGTGGAGAGGCGTTGGCATGAAAACCATAACTTACTTATAACGTGCGAACGTTCTGAAAAGGAAGCTGTTGTTGTGATCCTTCCTTTATTTAAATTTTTTAATTTAATACAAATTACACCTAGGTATACAAAATATACGAATGGACTTCTGTACTAATTATTTTAAGCGTTGAATTTTAAAAGGCAAAATCGACACTCACATGATGAATTGCTTCATTAAATGTGAAAAAGCATAATAATTGACTTCAATAAAATACCATTTAAGTATTTGCAATTGGAAATTTAAAAATGGACGATGAGATAAATGCAATTCGGCTATGGCAGCTTTACTTTTGCGGTGTTAATGGATTTGAGAGACCGAAAAGCAGGATAAACGAGTGGTGTAATGCATTTTAAAAATTTCTCCAAAAAGATTGGCATATATCAAAGGATTATCACTAGTGAGATCACCAAATATCCAAGAGGTTGGAATCCGTTACAATTGCGTTTCGAATTAATAGATCAGTGGGCACCATACATAGTGTGAAACCTATACCCACGCGCGGCGGCGGCGTACAGATATGAAAATGGTAAGATGTACAAATACATGGCTCTGGTTTACAATGCCATCCCAGCAGGAAATTTACACATGACGGCATCGAGGAAGTCATCAATAAAAGGGCATGTATACTCATTCCAACATCGATGACATTTCTCACGGCGATGTCATTGGAAAGTCATGCATGCCTTTCTGCATGACCACGGAATGTATGGGGTCATCACAAAAATACAAAAAGAAGAAGATTTGGATTACTGAGAAGCGCATGAAACAACATAACCCCAATAAAACTTCAGCTCACTTGAAACAAACAAACTCCTATGCCTTCCTGTTAGCATGGCTATGTCCTCAGAATTGGCATACATACCTTAGTCATGCATGAAATCATCGATGTACAATTTCACGCAATCTCCAATTTCCTGCTGGGATGGGTTGCGCATCTCTGTGGGGCGTGGGAATCTTGGTTGTTGTTCCAAGTATTTGGCATAAACGTGTACAAGCGAAAAACCCCAGCAGGAAATTTACACATGACGGCATCGAGGAAGTCATCAATAAAAGGGCATGTATACTCATTCCAACATCGATGACATTTCTCACGGCGATGTCATTGGAAAGTCATGCATGCCTCTCTGCATGACCACGGAATGTATGGGGTCATCACAAAAATACAAAAAGAAGAAGATTTGGATTACTGAGAAGCGCATGAAACAACAAAACCCCAATAAAACTTCAGCTCACTTGAAACAAACAAACTCCTATGCCTTCCTGTTAGCATGGCTATGTCCTCAGAATTGGCATACATACCTTAGTCATGCATGAAATCATCGATGTACAATTTCACGCAATCTCCAATTTCCTGCTGGGACATTTTATATTTTGTAAATGTGTTCGAGAAGTGTTGGTTTGGGCAAGTGTCGAAGCCTGGATTGATGAATCACGTTTATTAAAGAGAATAAGAGGGAAAAAACGTACTTGTAGATTGGAATTTTTTTACTTGAGTTCAATGCGACTGAGAGTTCACTGTATGTGCGATGCAATTTCAAACAGATCGAATTCGTGAACAAGCCGGGTATGAGAGAGACAGACAGACAGCACTCGAATGCACTGCATTTGGTGCTAAATTCATTTTGTTTTAATGCTATTAAAGAAGAACCGTCGATAACCGACCAGCATTTTTTTAAAAGAACAGTTACCGTTTTGGGGATTGAAACAATGATTTCTTTTTTAGATTTTTGCAATTCTGGTCGAGCTGTCCAAGAATATTGTAAATTTAAGCACCGTCAATGTAATTAAAACCTGTGAGATAAAAATAAATAATCAAATAAAATAAAATAAAATCTTGTTATACAGGTTGGCCGGAAGATTGACGTCAAAAAGAAAAAATCAGGTCCCATGTGTCATGGGGTATTCGAATCACCCCCATGTATGTTCCGCGATTTTGCACGGTTTTCAAGTTATGAATTTTTTTATGAAGTTTTTAGAATTTTCGACCATCTTAAAAAAAATCTAAAAACAAAAGTACTGGACTTTGCTGATATTTTTTTTTGTAACTAAATCGTCATGAATGGTACTTTATACGTAATATAACGAGCTTCGTAATTTTGATAAAAATTATGGAAATGTTGGTCTCAAGAGAAAAAGTTACGTATTTTGAATTATGATCTAAATTTTCAAATTTAAATTAAAAATCTAAACAGGCTACTTCATGGTTTCTTTTTCTCTTGAGACCAACATTTCCATAATTTTTATCAAAGTTACGAAGTTCGTTATTTTACGTATAAAAGTACCATTCATGACGATTTAGTTACAAAAAAAAAATATCAGCAAAGTCCAGTACTTATTTTTTTAGATTTTTTTTAAGATGGTCAAGTCGCAAATTCTAAAAACTTCATAAAAAAATGCATAACTTGAAAAGCGTGCAAAATCGCGGAACATACATGGGGGTGATTCGAATACCCCATGACGATAAGAGACCAGTTTTCACAATTTTTTTTTCACAAAGCCTTTTTTCCCAAAATCCATTTTTCCCAAAACTTTTTATAATAAAATTTTTTTTCCCAACTTAAAAAATATCTCCTGACAGATGATTTTCCTTTAACAAAATTTTGCTCGGAATTATGGTTTTAGGAAAATAGGTTTCTGGGAAAAATGGATTTTGGGAAAAAAGGCTTTGTGAAAAAAAAATTGTGAAAACTGGTACCCAATCCCCCATGACACATGGGACCTGTTTTTTTCTTTTTGACGTCAATCTTCCGGCCACCCTGTATATAAAAATAGACATTTGTTTATTCGTGTTCTATGCGTTCCTATACCATTCATCCGATTGTGATGAAACTTTGACGAGCTGTTATGCGCTCGCCCGCGAATGTTTCTGGCAAAAACCTTTCTGGGATTCAAGATGGCGAATTCATTAAAGCGACCAAAAATGTTAAAATTCAAGGGATTGGCATGAAAATCTGCACTAAGAGGTTTTCGGGGTCACTGATTTCGAATATGGCATTTCGTTGGGACATTAAAGAGAGGGATTTCAGTAGGAAGGGGGTATAAAATGAAGAAAAATGAAATAACTAATACTGTCGAAATGTATCTAAAAACTTGTAAAACATTAAAATTGAGTATGGAGTATGGGTGAAAAAATCATATTTACCCATGAAAATGAAGGAAGGATTTGTTGTAATTAATTGATGTTCTGTATTATGGATGGGCTCAGTGGAAGAGCCTTAGAGAGTAGTATAAGTGGGTATATATGTATATCAAGATTTAATGAGTAAAAGTTTTATATATATATATATGTGTATATATTTTACAAAATGCTTACTGGAGTGATTTTCCTTTTACAAAATGCCTACCGGATGCTCGAAATTATCGATTATTTGTAAGTGAAGTGGTTTAAAGAAGACAAATTTATGTATAATAGTATAATTAATATAATATGCGATTTGCAAATATCTAACAATAATAATGAAATATTTGAATAAAAATGTTTCTTAACAAATCTAAAAGCTTTGTGAGGGATTAGCGAAAATTCTAGAGGGAGCCATCTGCAAATTGTAGAGGAGCCACCTGCTAGAAAAAAAAATTGAAGACAAATCAAAACAATGGACACTTGACTTGACAGGGGGAAAAAGTGAAGAATAGGGAGTGGAAGTGCAGGTGGCTACCTGAAATTCTGAAAAAGTGCAAGTTTTGTGGAAAATATTCAATTTCGATTCAATTTGACGTTTCGTCAAAATTAAAAGTTGAATATTTCGAAAACTAGATCCGAGCCGCCCAAAATAATTTACACGGCTTCGTTTTAGTCCTAAAGGAAGCCACCTGCAAGATTTTATTGCAATAGGACCAACGCCCCTATTCTTGACATGTTCCAAAAATTAATATATATATATTAAAAAAAAGTAATAGGTATTTGTAAAAGTGATGGAGTTATTGCGTATACATTTATGCTTGATTTAATGAGACCACCCCGTTGGTACCTACAGTAGAGAGAGTGCAGTGCAGTAGGGAGAGGGTGTAAATTTTAGGAATATGAATTTAATAGTATCCCAGGCACTAGGCAGGCTAGTAAATAAAAAATTACCGATTTTGCACAGAAAATTGCCTCTCCTGAAGAATTGTGTTGTGTAATCTTCCGGTATACTTGGCTACATTCCTATCAATCGGATCATAATGCTATTTTTTTATGGTTTTAAGTTCAGAATTGACTACTAAAAATGCATTTTGCTTCGTACAAAGTTGTAAAAAAGTCACCAAAATGTTTCGAAATTTGGAAGAGCTATCATTTTTTTATTAATAATTCTTTTTCAAATTCCTAGCAATCCCTAATAACATTAATAAACACACTAAAGAAAAATCAAACATATCGGTCAAACAGATTTAAAGATATGTGCTTCGAAAGACGGCCACTTTTCCCATATAAATACAAAACGCTCACAGTTCCCTTACCTTTTTAATAAATTTTCAATCACATGATCACTTAAAATGAAAAGTTGGATTGAAATCTTTAATTTAAAACACTATCCCACAAGATTACATTTAGGTCCACTGTTGCGAAATGTTTATGCGTTTAAACGGTTTGTATTGATAATTGGAGAAATGGAATTAAAAGAAAAAGAAAGTTTCGCGTGATTTGAGCTCCTACAAAATTTCAAATTCCAAGAATTTTTTGCCGCTAATAATGTCATTATTCAGTTGTGTTCGATTTTCCAACTTGTATCCCTAAATTTCTGTATTCAAAAGTCGAAATTGTATTGGCTTGTTTTAACTAATTTTATTGGATTTCCTTTACTTTACTTGAACATGTAGCATTTTAGCCCAATGACTTCTTCCTTCATGCGTGTGGCCAGGCCCAGTTGGCACCAGAAGACGTCGAGAAAATCTGCGCTGAAATGCACGTTGTGTTAAAACTACTGACGAATTATTTAGCAAGAACAATTGACACAATTCCACGTCCTTGATGAATATAGTGGTTCATTGTTTCATCACGTGTATTTTACGTTTATTTAAAAAATAACTCTTAACGTCACGCTGACAGGAGACGCCATTTGCAAAATTGTGGCCCACCTATCAATAATTCATTCTAACCTATTACCTATCAAAATATCATTTTAAGCCACTCATAAAATATTCAATATGTAGTTAAAAACTTCGATACGAGCCAAACTACGTACAAAAAGAAATATGTACTGCATATAAATCCAGATTCGAATCCGTATCCCAAACCAAGCAAAAAAATATTCGTACCGTAACCGATATGTCATATCAGTATAAGAACCCTAATTTGGACACATTTTCCAAAATAAAACAATAAACCATTTAATGTTCGTCTGAAGGACTGAGAAAAAGATTAATTGCTTAAGTATCACTGGACCTTCTAAAATACATTTACGTAAATAAGATTTATCGTGTGAGACGAGATAATAAACAAAATGGTGCAATCTGCAATTTTGCATGATCGGGAAAAGGTTCAAAAGGAGAAGATCAAGCGAAGTGCAGATCAGTGTTGCTTCCGATTATTTTAATCCTGAAGGGGAACATTTAAATGCATAGCACCTGAGGCGAATACCATCAGCGCTGGCTCCGTGAAATAATTTGAAAAGCAGACATGCGTAATTCAATCCGTTCGCACGTTACCTTTGGCACGAAACCGTCTTGAAACCTGCAATCAAGAGAAATTTCGCTAAGCTCATACCAGGGGCATCCGTTGCAGCAAAATTTCAGAAAGCGGAGCTGTCTTACACCTCGTTCACGGCAAATTACATGGGGCAGCGTGAGTAAACTCAGGTAACTAACAGGTGATTATATTATTAGCACAGTAATTGGATGATTCTGCCCGAAACCTGAATTCTTGTGAAAAAAACTCAAAGGGTATGTTGACATTCTCGTATTTGTGTTTGGAGTATTTGCACACTTTTCTATACCATATCGTTGCGTGCTAAAATCATGTGTTTAGCTTTTGCTCTTGTTTGTTAAGTTTGCTTTAAATCTGTGAACCATTATTCCAATAACGTAAAGAGAAAATGCAAAAAGTGTAACAAAGTCTTCATTGACTACTGCTCCCTAGGCGATTGATAGCCGGGGATTAAATTCCTCAGAAAATACTAGCGCCATTATTACAGTTATTCAAAAATGTCCTGAGGGTATAAAGGCGGAGAGCAACCTGTTGTTCATTGCTCCACCTTAATTAAGGAATGGCTTTGCATTTTTCACTTAGAAGCAAAGAGCTCTCTACTTTTCCTAGACCCACAAAGAGCATGCCTTAGTACTCAATTCGTGTCTGAATATTCATCCAGTTCCCAGATTGGGCGGAAGCTGAATTGTTTGTTCGCACTTTTAGCTACTGACCGAGACAAATTTATTCTTCACTGCATCAGCTTTGAGTAAATTTGTAACTTACTTTGTTAACTTTGTAACACGATTTTAAGTATTTTGAATCATAGACAGATTTTAGCAATTACTATAGCAATAAGGACGCTCGACTTTTAAATGTGAGTAAAACAAGTTGTGTGTGAGATATCCACTCCATTCTTACTTTATTTTAAATAATATTTTATGGCACTAAGTATGGAATATTACGTCGTTCTAATATCCACAGCTGCTTTGCTTGGTGGCAAGTATTCGGAAGTTGAACCAAATTTCGCCACAAATAATCATCTTTAGCGATGGCAACGGCTACAGATCAATGATAAGCAACTTTTTGTGGCCTCAACTGGATGATATGGATACCCATGACAGGACGGCGCTTCGTACCACATATCACATGCCACGATGGACACTCGACACGATATTCCTGCTAAAATTTCCTCACATCTATTTTCAATATATTCATTATAATTGATATCACTATCACTGTCATCATCATTTGAAGAAATTAGATCCACCGAATTAACAATATTTCTACCATTGTCGGTAGTAATTGAATATATTTTTTTTTCTTGTCTATTTCAAACTCTTCTAAAGTGTTCTCAATAACTACTTCTAAATTCTCAACTGTGTGTCTTTTTAAATGTTCTACTACAGCTAAGGTACATACAATAATTTTTTTTTATATATAAGTTGTATGTTTATAGCCAACACTGCATGATCATAACGGCTGGCACCGTCTACTTTTAGAGAATTCAATCTACCTTTCACTAAAGCTTTTACTTTTTCTTTCAATGCAACATATTTTTCATCCAAAAATTCATGATATTTTTAGAACTAATTTGACGAATTTTTAATCCTCTAAAAATTTGTTCAGTGAGAACTTTAAAATGATTATTATCAAACAATGCGAAAGGCACAGAATGTTGGTTTGCTAAACGACACAAGCACCAACAGCGATATCAGCAGGCAATTCAATTGAAAATTTTAGTTGTTTAGATGTTTGTTTTTGTTTCTCTTCAACACTTTTCACTTGCGAAAATTTTTTTAATTCTTCCAAAAATTTATCATTGTGTTTTTTTTTCTAAATGCCTTTTTAAATTTATAATAAAATTACCTCGAAAGGAATAACTACATATCTTGCACGTAATTTTTTCTTCTTCCACAAGCCACGAACAATTTCATTTGTTTTTCTACCCATTTTACACTACCGAACTTACTTTGTTAAAGCTTAACGCACAACAGACAGATGATGTGACGGCGTAAGCGCCAGGTGTCACCAAAATTTCAATTCAAATGCGCTGTACTCTAATTGCAATAGCTAGCTGCAAACAGTAAAAGTTCTTATAATGACGGAAAAATTGTTTTTGTTATTTAATATCTTTGTTTTAATACAATTGTTTTCGTCTCTCGGTTGTATATTTAAATTTTTACGGTTTTCTGAAAATTGTGGCAGATGACTAGTATGTACGCACCCAAAGAAGTTTTAACAGAATTGTTAGGTACTTTATTATTTAATTAGTATCAAATAATCTTTGTATATTTGTTATCCTGATTGTAACATATAAAGAAGTGCCATTCAAGTTGGTATTGTCATTACAAACAACATAACAAAATATCATTCTTAAGAAATAAGTTCTAGGTACAGCAATATGGAACCATTTTGCACAGGGAATGAATTTATTCGAAATACGAGTAAGCATGTTATTTACCGAGCACATCTGCGAAAACTTTGCGCCAAAATATTGTTTGGTTTTGCAAGCAGAATGTGGTTTAAGATTTAGCATATGACATGTATATGAAAAAAATTGAAAGATGATATTATGTTTAGTTACCTTGTTTTATAGATTTTTATATACATATATTCACTCCTTAATGCAATCTGGTCAGTGCTCCAGGCCATATGGACATTTTACATTTAGTGTAAAACGGTGAAAAAACACGACTAATATGTAGATTTATGTTAACTTAAGTAAAAATTATCACAATTTGAATACTATGATAAAGTTTTAATTATTATATTCTACATATGTTCAAATAAATAATCAACGTTATCCTCATCACAGTCGCTAATAACAATAAGTGGGTCAGCATCGTTTTCAAAAAAAATTACGTCTCCGTCACTTGTTTCATTATCTGAGAATTAAGTTGTTGTCAACATCGCTGATATAACTGTCGTTATTATTCTCTATTGATTGTTATATTTTAATGAAATAAAATCCGAATAACAACCAATTTTTTGTCCTACCTTTCTCTAACTGCGAACAGTAGGTTGCATCACTGTCATAATCATCTATTTTATTAATGCACGTATTTTTCATTTCACTCATTGCTCATAATGTATATAGGGGAGGTTCTTGTTATTCAGGCCCCAATTTTTGGGAACTGGGTTCGAAACATTTTGCTGTGGTAATTAACGGAAAAATAATTAAAAAATTCTATCTCGACCCGTTTTCGAGATACAGGTCAATTCGCGAGCCACCTAACGTTCGTAACTTTTGGGAAAATTCTATTATATATTATAATTTCCCTTTTACAATCTGTTGCATTTTGCTGTGCTAGTTAACGGAAAAATAATGAAAAAATTCTGTCTCGACCCGTTTTCGAGATATAGGGCAATTCGCGAGCCACCTAACGTTCGTAACTTTTAGGAAAATTCTATTATATATTATAATTTCCCTTTTATAAACTGCTGGTGGAGTTAATTTTCCTTTTACAAACTACCGGTGGAGTTAATTAACACAGCAAAATGTTTCGAACCCCGTTCTGAAAAATTGGGGCCTGAGTAACAAGAATCGTGCCTGTATATATGTTATGTATGTTATGTATATATTCTCCTCTACAGTCTGCACACAGCTACTGCACAAAATCAAATAAACGATTTGATTCTTGCTTACTATTGCAGTTAACACAGCTTACTTGCTGCATTAAGTGTTCATATAACAGTTAGTACCTTACACCAGTCGAATATGCAAAAGCGGTGAATACTGAATACTGAATAGTTCTATTTTAAATTGTGCAAACGTTTACGAGCATTATAGCAAGAACGAAAATATACGTAGAAAGCATAATATTTACATTATTGAGTTAATGCCCATGAAGATTTTGGTAATGGTGAAGAGCCAGTAATAATAGTAATGCTCCAGTAATCCACATTTATCGCATTACTTGTATTGGTAATGGCTGTGATAATTCATTCTATTACAGCTCTGCCTGCAACTTTATTATTTGTACTGCTTCCAGACCTCAGTGGACCCTTACGGGGTTTTTAAGACTTAGGGGTATTGCCGAAAATCATTTTCTGATTTTTTTTTTAAGAGCAAAACTTATTTCAATCGAAATATGATTTTTATTTTTGAAAATCGAAAATAAAAATTAATTTATGATTAATTTTACTGTATCTCTGCTTCCAATATGCCAAAATGACAAATTCTTGACTTTTATTATTAGATTGATAAAATAAAAGTCATTTGCTGACTTTTATTATTTGACTGAAAAATAAAAGTCAAAAGTTACCGGTTTTTAATTACTTTTATTATAAAAGTTACAACGAAATGGTTATAAATTGAATTTTAATTTTTATTCGTATAATAACCGGTTATCTGTAATTTTTTTTTTTAAGTCATAAAAGTCACCCTACTTAATACCATAAAATATTATTTGAAATAAAGTAAAAATGGAGTGGATATCTCACACACAACTTGTTTCAGTTACATTTAAAAGTCGAGCGTTCTTATTGAAAGATCCTTTATTATAATAATTTTAAATTCAAATTTAAGGTATCGATATTTGCTTACCTGAAGACTAAACAAAATTTTTAATTTGAAAGCTGCTTAAGTAATCCTTTTAATAATTTACATCAGAACATTTCATATGTATAACATATCATTTACCAGGACCATTTCCTCGACACATACACTTAAGGCCGTTTAAACACTAAACTAGGTAACGTACAACTGAGCAAGGCAATTCTAACAAATGTATTGTGAGATACAATTATTTTTAGACATTTAGGGAAACGTTCCCCATTTGGCGATCCACATTTTTGCTGTGGAGAAAAGGTTTTATCGTGTGCATTAATTTTATGTAGTCATCACCTAAATGGCGCTCTCACATGTAGGGGGAGAAATGCAGTGTTATTGTTTATTGCAATGCTATCTCATGAGTGATGACCATTAAAATAAAAGCATTTTGTCTGCATATGGTTTTGCATTTTACTGTTTATTACCTCTGGTCTGAATTCATATACCCGCAGTATGCAGAGGTAACCCTTTTTATTATTGATGGAATTTGTGGCACTTGTAAACTTTTGTTTACTCTAGGATTATTGCATATTAACGAGGCAGAAACGACTCTCTACTGCTGGCGACAGGTACTTCGCACTCTTTTCACTTGCATATAAATTTTAACAGATTATTTCAGTTTAAGCGATTTGTGTCCATTTCAACCTAAATTTTTGAAAGAATTCACTGGAAGGGTGGGGTTTTAGTTACGATACAAAGATAATAAAATATAATATTTACATGAAATACAGGTAACTCTGGTTCAACGAGCAGATTAGTTGCATTGTATTTTGTTTCGTTTCTTTGGGCATTTTAGAGGGTGTTGGAGGGCGTCTTTTAAGTGGTCATGCTCTTACTGTGAATTTTTCGAAAAATCGGATTTTCTTTTTTTTCTTTAACTGAAATTGTGAAAGTGCATCAAATTGCCATGATTTCTTATTTTACACAACTTTTCCCAATAAAAGATAGTCAGTGTTGGGCATGAATAAACACATTTACAACAAGTAACTAATCATTTGATTGATTGATCAATTTCAATTAATTTAATTGAACTAAAAGATTAATTGTAGTTTACAATTGAGATAAATCACTTAATTGCCGCTTTCAATGGATTTAATCAAAACTAAAACTTTAATCGTTAATTACAATTAATTTATTATATATGTATGTATGCATCATCAGAGTTTAGCAGTACATAATTATATTTTCAAGAACAGTTCTCTAGTACTCTATACTTATAGAGAATTGTTTTCAGTTAGATGGGAAATTGAATAATTTTCATGTATTGTCACAAGACGGCCCTGTACCAACAACATTTGTGGTATGCTGCACTTTCAGCAGGCCCTGCTCAAATTTGAGAGGAGATTGGCCTTGTCTTGTGGAGAAGATCGGTCGACCCCTCGCAACAAGCGGAGTGCCGAGTTTTTAATTTGTTCTGTTTATTTTGTTTTACTTGTGATTTGCTGCAAACACGGTACCAGAGGCAAATAAACAATAAATGCTTGAGCCGGCTTCTGCATTTCATTTTCGGCTGATTTCATTCGGTGACAACACGGTGGAAGGGATTTCCTACTAATCTCTCTACGAATCGTTCGTTCAAGATTTGCAAAATTTGTAAAAGTGTTATCAATTTCTGAGGCACAAATAATATCCAAAAACAGAGATGTAAATGCGCGCAACTCAAACTTTGAGCTAGTAGTGTAAACTCAAATCCTGAGCGAAGTAAATTTTTGAATTGTATGCTTCAAATATTTAAGGTGAGCAAACTCAAATCTTCAATTGTTTTGGCTGGAATTTGAATTCTCTAAGGCCCTGCGCCCACGGCGCATGTTTTCTAATCGGTGTTGCTTAATCGCTTCCTAAGAGCCTGGCATTGGCTGCTTTGCAAGATTTCGGTGATAGAACGGGTGCTATTTCCAGTAAATATTTTCATGTAATATCAGCAACCGATGCCTGTTGTTAATGCACTCAATTAACATATATTCTGCATATTGAATGGTCGGCAGGATTCAATTCTTGCATGTGTTGAATTTTATATGGATGGAGGTCCAAGTTCAGATGCAAAATACTCCATAGCCGTGACAGAAGATCAACTTCTGAGCGCGCATTTGGGTCTTCGGTTATACTTCCACACACCAATATTTTAACACCGCATTATTTTCAACAGACTGTGTGTTACGATGATCTAAAACACTTCTAATTTCTTCAAATTTTAGGGAGTGTATTGAGAACTGTTTGGTGGAAAGCGAAAGTCGATTATGATGACCAGAAACTGCTTTCAAAATACGGTATGTATATAATGAGGAATCATTACTTTTGTAATAAGTTTTAATGATTTTGTTGCACAACAACGATCCATATTGTAAAATGGAAAACCTTATAATGCTACACACTGATATGCAATGTTGATATGAAATTTACGAAAAATAAAAATGAGGAGCACTATTCCTCCTCCGCAACAACTCCTTGGGAATTTGCAGGTTAGAAAATTCCTGTCCGAAAATATTGTATGCATGTTTTATTTACATATATATTTTTATTTGGTCAAGAAGTTTTAAATTATCAATTACATTTGTGGATTGAAATATTTGATATATACTAGTTACTTTTTATTTATTGCAAATTCATCAAAGGCTGATTACTTTACAAAGACATATATGTATGTATAAATTGTTAAACTATATAGGTAGATACAAAAACCTACTTACAAAAGAAAAATTAAGTAAGGTTAAGTGACGTGGAAGTCAACCAAGTCTAGTCTTAATACATTTTTTAGACATGTCAAAGTCGAAACAAGGAAAACTAACATTAAAGCAACGGGACATCGATGTGATAGGCTCGTTGTAACCGTAATTAGTGCGGTGTTGGCGAACGCGGAGGAAACCCTTACGTCTCAGAGAGTGAGAAGGAACCGAAATATTAAAGGAAGACAACAAGACTGAGAAATCAATGTTGCCCCGAAAGCAGTCATAGACAAAGAAGGCAATATAAAGGGATCACTTATCACATGGAAGTGCACGGAGAGCAAATCGGACAAATCATCGCTGGACAGCTTCAAATACAACTGGCATATTCCAAAATGAGCCTCACAAAGGTGCAATATAGCAGCCGAGTTATATAAGGGTCATCGAACTCCTTGACTATCTTTTGATGAAGCCCAAAGTAGCATTAGCTTTGCTTGTAATCACACTAATATGATCATCAAATGTAAAACGACAATTAAACCACACACTCAGATCCTTGGTCTTATCAAGATGTGACAACTTATAGTTATTAATACTGTAAACGTAGTCAAAAGCGACCCTTATGCTTGAAAAGGTCATAGACGTACACTTACTTACAATAAGAGGGAGACAGTTCACAGAGCACCACTTATAGAAGGTGTCCAAGTCAAAATTTAAAAGAAAGCAGTCATTTAAGGACGATACAACACGAAAAATCTTTGCATCGTCCGCATTACATAAAATGTTGGAGTGTCGTAGGCACTCAGACAAGTCCTTTATATAAATATTAAATAAAAGTGGACCAAGATGGCTACCTTGAGGTACCTACACCAGATGTGTTTGCTATTTCATTAAACAAGGATCCACGGAATAATACCCTTTGAGTGCGACCCGTGACGTAAGAACCAACCCATTTCACAAACAATTGTAGAAACCCCAGTGCAGCTTGAGGGTTAAAATGTCGTGACTAATTCATTCAAATGCTTTTCTAAAATCTGTAAAAATATAGTCAACCTGTTTACAAGTTTCCAAGGCAGAAACAGAAATTTGAGAATTCGAGAAGGTTAGTCGATGTCGATTTGACTTTTCTAAAGCCGTGCTGGAAGGAGCCTAAGAATGGCTCACAATGAAAGTATAGAGCCTCGTAAATAAATGCCTCGAATATTTTAGCAACAGCACACAATTTTGCAACTGGTCTATAATTAGAAATGTCGGTCTTGTTACCTTTTTTATGCAAAGGGATAAAAAACGAAGATTTCCATGAAACGGGGAATACGCCACAAGAGATAGATAAATTAAATAAATAACACAAAACACTAACAGGAGATGATAATAAGATACTCCTCATGCTATCAACGTATTCTCGATACTTGCGATAAGCCGATCACGCAAACTAGAATAAATCAGAAAATCCTCCCCACTCTCCGAGGCACAGAATCTCTTCCAGGTTTTAGTTTATAGATTCTTGAGGTACGCGTACCTATTTTATTCAAATACTGCAGCATTTTCGAATCAAATACAGTGTTCCTCATAATTATATTTCCACCTTCATTTTCTTGGCATTTATTATATCGTACATCAGGCCAATCCAACCTTTGAATATTTTCACGATCAAACCACTCTCGACTGCTGTAACTGTCATGAACTGTCGCATTGCCTTGCTGGAAGATAAGGGAAGTTCATTTAAAATTGCTGAAGTAAGGCTTAAGGTTAAGCCGATGGACCTTTTAGTATCACTATTCATTTTAGAAGAAGTGTCTGATAATTCCAGTATTTATTGCCCATCATAATAGGACGATCACTTAAGTAGATTATCCATTTGTTCTTCTTAAGACACTCTTCAACATCCAGTACAATGCCAAAAAAAGGAAAGGTGGAAATACCTACACATCTAAAAATTGCAATGTCACGATCTTTTCAATTTAACGAGCAATAATTAATTCTTATCTATTTCAATGATATCTTGGAAATTACATATAACTTTTTGACTAATTGTTTTTTTAAGTATTCGCAAACAATTAAATGTGAGTAGGTATTATGTGGAATGGTCCTTTATGCCTTTTTTAGAAAACCTAAATATTGTTGCTAAACTGATCACATAGTTTTAATTTTCAGTTTTGAATGCAAGAACATCTGTCAGTAACTTCCCTTGCCTATCTGAAGACAATATTAAAAAATTTGGGAATAATCGTAAACTTAGAAACAAACGTCCACACCCGAACAAAACAAAAGGCCATTTGCAATAATTAAAGTGAATACAATTGCAAATAAGTCACTTACTTCGTGAAGGTGGTAAAAATTAAAATACAAAAGTCAATCCTACGCTCAAGTAAATACAGCTCAAATGATCTTTACCACAGGCCTCCCAGTAACAGATTGCTTTGATGAAATCATCATGATCTCAAGTGTTTGTAAGGCAAGGGCAAGCGCCTTAGACCATCCAGTAATCGAGCCGAGCATCAAATAAATTTCATGGGCCATAAATTTTTGGGTTGACCAAAATCGTTTATAGCTCCCCTTTGGAGGCAAAAAAGGCAACCAAAAGACACGATCGCCACCTTGACGCATGAGAGAAGTCGAATACATTTGATTATGTGATATTACTCACGCTTCGGGTGAATTTCACGGTTAACGATGTCATTTGTTGAGGTGAAGTGAGTATTATCTAGAACTCCACATGATCATAACTTGCGGCTTGTGATCGTAAATGTCAATTTAACGGAGATAAAATTGAATATCTCCAATTAGTTCTTACGCCAAAAATATTCAGTTTCCATGCATGAAACCTAACACCCTTAAGCGTCTTAAGCAGACAATAGAGCCAGGAAGTGAGCAGTAGGCGAGGATTTTTCAAAGGATTTTCGTTATTGAGTAATTATGGATGCAAGGAGGTTTCGGATGATTAGCTAATAAGATTTCGTCCATATCCGACAAAGTACGGCAAATGAACGGATGTCAAGCTTTTACGTAATACGTAGAGGTAATTGGATTCTTCACGAGCCGATGGCTATACAGTTCTGAAGTTCTGACTGCCGTAATGGTAAGTAGGTGTTCAACTTTTAGGTATCTACATACTAACGCAGGAATATAAAATGTCATTTAAAATGTTGAAAGAAAGTTTAAATGTGAATAATACATAGTTCTCGCTAGATTCATTTTATTTTGCCCAAATGTTGATCTCCCATAGTATCCAACCAATCCAAGCAATAATAATGTATGTATGAGTGCTTATGTATGTTAGCCTAGTCCATGAAATGTACATACACAAATAAACAAATGAATGCATGAAAAAAATATTTGCTTAGAATTAAATACGAAGCAGACCAAGAGTTTTGGAACGAATTTATTGCAATGTACTATGTATGGTATTGAAGTACACAGGAACGTTTGAACAAATAACCGCACAAAAAACCCAAAAGACTTCGGCAATCTTCGATTATGTCACGTGATTGGTTTTAGTCGCCTCAGTAGGGCGCATGCAGCGGCCACGAACAGAGATATTGATTTTGTGTGCGCTTGCTGGCTGAACTTTTTCCGTTTAGTTGTGTTCTGTACTCCATTCTTGTATTTTTGCATTAAATTATAAGGATAGAGGTTGTATCAATGTTGGCTGCGTTATTCTTTTTATTAATATATGTGTATAAGTGCAACGCTAATGCGATAACTTGTGATTCCTCCTGTGAGTTTATTTCTGTGTCGATATCAATGATTCCAAGACCGTTCGAAAGTTCATTAACTGAATGTGGAACATCACTGATGAAACTTAAAAAAAAAAAAAACAAAATAGAATGGTGAAAACGGATTCCTTTATGTTTTCGGGGTTGCTCATCTCGAATCTAAAGTCAAAATTTGGAAACTAAAGAGGATGGATCCAATATGGCTACCGAAAATTCTCATTTCTTCCTAATGTGTCTCAATTCATTCTAAATGATTAAGAGAGAGAGAGAGAGAGCCATACAGACAGACAGACAGACAGACAGACAGACAGAGACAGACAGACAGACAGAGAGAAAGAGAAAGAATTGCAAGTTGTAAGTCCAGTTCACCGACCACTAAGTCCGATCCGAAGAGTGAGGACAGTACAGTGGCAAGGCGAGCGCATAGGCACTAAGGAGAACTAAACGGCTATCTCGTCAAATGTGTGTTTTCTCTTATTTTCCCGATTTTCCAAACAAATCCTACCAGTGAGCATACCTTGTTACTGTATCTGCCGTCTTGCATTGCGGCTGATCTTTTAGTCTTAGCTAGTTGCGGTTGAGTGAACAAGCTGCTGGTTTGTTTTACACATCTTTTCCGCCAGTAAAGGTGACTACTGGCAATATGAAGGGCCAATCAACAGAATTGGCACATGAGTAGGCAAGTTAAGAGATCACAGCCGTGTGTTTCTGCGGTGAACGGCAGGGTTCAGCCCTGCTGATTGCCAGTAAAATTGGAACGTGAGCAGCCGACTTAAAGCTACAAGTTGACTGAAAAATCTGGAACTATGCTCCTCCCTTTATACTAAGAACTTTGTCTTAAGTGATTTCGCTAATCAAAATGATATAATGATATGTAATGTAAAGATCTTAGCTTTCGGTAGGTGAGTGCTCAGTAATGAAATTTAAAAATTAAAGATGGCGGACTGTAATGATTTCGGGTCCTTTCAAGTTTCCATTGCTGATTTCGAATCTACTATCGAAATGGGAATTAAAGATGGTGGATCTAATATGGCGACCGAAAATTCCTAGCTTCAAAGAATTGCTCTAAAATTCGGTATTTTCATGTTTTCGGGGTCGCTGATCTTGAATAGACTGTATTTCATTTCCACAAAGTTGGCTGATTCAATATGGCGCCTGAAAATGCCCAGCTTCAAAGATTTGTTATAAAATTAAATTAACTTATAAAAATCATAAAATATAATTCTCCCTGTATTTAGAGACACTACAATCACAGCTGAATATATGTATCTTATTTTAGTTATCAGAAGCCTATAATTTTATCTGTAAAAGTAATTGAAAGCAATAAATTTGAAAGTTTGATTCGTCATACTTCTTATTGTAACTTTATAAAACAAATTTTAATCAAAACCATGCAACACAGCACATGAATTGTAATAAGCTCAGATGTTTACACATCAATTCTCGTGAGTACATGGCGCCTCTCACACGTGTTTTCTAACCTTTCCCTTATATGGTTGCAACTCCCACGCTCTCCCCTACCTACCTATTGAAATGCTTCGAATTTTAGTTTATAACTTTATGAATATAGCAAAAAATAAATATATGTCGAATGTGTGAAACATATTTCCTACTGGACACACAAATGAAAGCATAGCTCGCGATTTGTAGTTACAGCAAGTGTGACCATCTACCGCAGCATAACAAAAGCAGTTGTAATCTATAATACAAAACCCACCAAATGGAGCCATTTAAAAGAAAGAAATGTTATAAGAGTGATGATGACTTGCAGCACTTAGTTCGACATCTTGATAGAAAATGTTGCCTTTATCTACGCTTGCTTTCTTCAAAGGTTTCATCCTTACATAATAACAATATAACGTAATGTGACACTAACTTGAAGTTCTCCCATTTAATGCCAGATGCCACCGGAATTTAATAAAGGCAGACGATTTAAATTGTTTTAAAAACCGACCGAACAAAAACCCAGGTTGCAGTAAGAAGAGGAGAATCGTAATTAAAAAAGGTCATTAAAGGAAAAGAAAAGCTTCCTTTATGCATTCGTCGGCACATCCCGAACCCCAAACCTCGGGTAGGTATATCCTGTTTGAATCTGAGAAAACTTTTCGGATACAATTGCGAACATCTATGCAGTGTGAGGATAAAAGCACATCTTGGAATGCTTCCTTAGGCCACCTCACTACCTTAGAGTTTTTTTTGGAATGAGCAATAAAGATTTTATGGAATCAGCCAAAAACTCACGAAGTAAGAAACCCAAAGCCGTCCGACGTGAGCAGGCAACCAGCGTGAATTTTTATGACTGCGCAGGAGATGGGATATTTGATGGCCTGACTCATTGGAGTCGTGCGGCCACCGACGTTTTCATGTTCTTAGAAAACTCATAAAAAAGTTTTGACAAACGTACAGAAGGACGTCCATGAGACAAATCGGGCGGAATTGAAGGCAATTTTAATGAGTTATTGTGAAGACGTCCAATTAGGTAGGAGGAACAGGGAATTAAACAAGAGATTGCCTGAATCTAGTATAGTAATCCTGCAATAATGTCTCTTTTTCATAAGGAAGCAATTCGTGAGGAATTCGAAGAGTTTAAATTTTATTCCCTAGAGCGCCTCGACAGATTTATCCTCCGGAATGGATGCGGGCGCCCTTTTATAGCAGCATAAATTCTGTGTTAAACCCTTAAGCGATTTATTTTGTTCCATTCCTTCCATTCAATTTACCACGGAACTCTTTGTGGTAAAACGCATTCATTTCCAGAAATTTGTTACTCACCCCGTCGAGCATTATCATATTCCTGAGACGAAGTTCACTAACCGCAAAAATGAGTTATGCTCGAACTACAGCATCTGGTGGAAATCTAAACACGATTAAATCCCCAACTCTGGTTACTAGTGATAGAGCGTGTATATTGCGGGCTTATGGGTGATGCTGATGCCACAGTGGCATTCTCCCAAATTTCCATTAAATGGTGAAAGTTCCCTTCACGAAATATCTCAACGGAAGTTTTCGAATAAATTTCCCATGGTAGTGAAACAACGTTCGAAGTTAAGCAAGAAGTAACTTTAAGCAGTTCTAGAAATATTTAAATAAAAAACTACATTAAATTGCTTTCCGTGCCCTACAGCAGGGAACGCTTGGGTTTAAAGTTTTAAAGAAATCCGCAACAATTTGCTGATCAATACTTTTATATGCATAATTAAGATCAACAATAGATTGTAATATAATCTAGGCCTATTCGCGACAGCTACAACAAAAGTAATGATACCATTGCAGAGGGTACTCTGTCTGTCTGCAAAAATCGTGTTTCCATTTTCTCTACTGTTCTTGCAGCTAAAGCACGAAAGTGATAATAGAGAGCGCTTCAAGCACGAGTCGGCTTTTTCTTTGGTTTTGTTTGGGGTCACAAAATTCCAATCTATAAAAATTCAAAATGGCGAACCCAAAAAGGCTACCGATGTCAAGGGATAACCGTGAAAATTAAAACTAGGGGTTTACGGGCTCGCTGATCTTGTATCTACTATTGAAATTTGGAAATTAAAGATGATAAAATATGGCGACCGAAATTGGCTTTCCATGTAAATGAATATATGTATATAATAGCTTTTTTGGGGTCGTTGATTTGAAATCTGCTATCGAAATTTCAAGCTTCAATATGGCGGTTAAAAGTTATCAACTATCAGTAGTTTCGAAATAACAGCCCTTTTCTAAACTCATATTTTTATTTTCAAGACACCAAAAACAAACAAACATTTAAACTATGTATGACGGGGCTCTTTACGGTCGTAGCTTGTAAAATTGCTACTATTGCGATAGTTCACAAATGGAAGTGGTCCCATCGTTTTCAGCAGATTGGACTCAGTCTGTAAGGGTCGAATGGAGGTAGCCTTTAACGACTACATTCGATTTGTACATATGGTATATGACCCTAAAATACTCGATTTTCTCGCTTACTTTGGATTTACTTGAATATATGTACATATGTATGTAGTTATTCTTATTCAAGATTATGCTTGCAACTTCGCCTGTGTATTTAAAAGAATATTTTTGCCTGAAATTGGAACCAATGGAATAGAAAATTTTTACTTTGTTCAGGATGTTCACTCATTTTATTATCCTCAATGTTTTGTCTCATTAGTATTATATTATTTTACCTACCTTTGCATTTTTTAGTACAACCAAATTTTTTTTCTCGGACTCTGACGATTTTGATGTCAAACGAAAGGGAGTGCCCTCACTAGCCCAAAACACAAAAAAAAGCAGCCTAAACTGCCAGCTTTAGAGGTAACAAACTGGGGAACTTGAAATTTAAGTGAAACATACCCTTTCTTGCAAAATGCGACTGTGCAGCCAAAAGCACTCCCTGGTTACTGAAAATTGGCCCAGCCGTACAGAACATGAGTGTGTTTAAATTAAGTACAAAATCGGGGTAGGTCTAGAGCAAATATTTTGAGCTACAAGACCTTGATTGGAGCAACAATTTAAGCCCATTTTGATACGAATCCTATAAATGGAGGCCCCGCAGCTCAGAAAGTTTCCTCTGACGTAACTTTTTTCATCCCGTTTTCCGAAGCCCCAGCATGTGTTCTGTTGCTTAGGGGAAAAAGTGGGGCAAGGTCGGTCGAATTCGGGAGCTGTGGTCTTTTAAGTGTACGAGGAGCTAATTTTAGCAGTTTTTTACAGTTTAGATGCGATTTCCTGGGGCTACAGCTATTTCCGCCGTCCCGAAAAGCCCTTGATTCCAGCTTTCATTTGACACCAAAAAATCGGCATGTTAAATTTGGTCGATTTTTCGCAAAAATGCCAAGGGGTAGGTACTCTTAATATGTCAATTTATTATTTTAAGTTTATAATTTTTACTTCATCCAGTTCATTTTTTTTAAATGTACGCCTAACCGCTGCGCACCAAGTGGAATTAAGTAACCTATATTTCGAGATCAATTATATTTTTGCGTTTCAAAACGTATTTATACATATATACAGTGGTGAGCAAAACTGGATACGAATTATTCAAAATCATGGTTGTGTCTTAAAAGAGAGAAATTAGACACGGTTATTGATTGAATATTTTATTTTTTTAAATGACAACTTCATCACTGTATAAAAAAGTAATAACAGGAACAATTTATTTTTATAAACATAACAAAAAACTGACAATATTAATTCATCCCACGTGTCCACTTTTGCACGTTTCGTTTTTAATATTAAATATTATTTTAATATTTTGTCCAGAGTCCTTTGTTTTTTATAACACTATTTACGCGCCGTGGCATGAATTCTACCAAGTTTAGAATAATTTTGTCCTGAATTTTTTGCCACTCCGCTTGTATCCGTGTCTAAAACTCGTTTAAATATATAGAAGGATTTTCGTACTGAAGTAGCTGTCTTTTATATATATTCATTTTTTATTGGATTATGATCCGGACTTTGTGCAGGCCATTACATTATTAAAAATTTGTTTTGACCAAGGCATTCTGTAATGATTTTGGCGGTGTAATTAAGATCACATACCTGTTGGAAGACAATCTCGTTTTCCGGATACGCACATTTCTCCACTAAATTGGGTAGATTGGTTCTTAACATTTGAAGGCAATCCTCCTTTTTCATTATGCCATTAATTTTAATTAATGGCCCAATTTTCCACCACGTCAAACACCCCCTACGTCCTCCGTATTTAATTGTTTCTTTAACTTGGTGTCTGCGCGAAGTCTTTTTTTAGGCCAAAAGTATGCCTTGCCATCTGACTGGTGTCTGTTAATTTTTGTCTCGTCTGTCCAAATAACCCGCTTCCACTCTTCATGTCTCCAATTTTTATGCTCTTTACAAAACTTCAATCGAGCTTTAACAATCTTATCTGATAAAGCAGGCTCTTTCTTTTTAATAGTCGCCTGATAGTCCATTCGCTGATGTATTTCTTTACAGCCTTTGGTGTCCTTACCTCTCTGGATTTTATCATCCGTTCTATTACTATAACAGTATCGCGATCTGACATCACTCTTGGTCGCCCACCAGTATTTCTTACACCGATTTTTTTTTGTGGTGATAGAACTGACAAACCTTCACGCGTTCTGCAATTTTTTTTAAATTGTGTACCCTGAGACTTTTTCAACCTCAATAGAAATACTTCATTTACTATAGAAAATCGTGTTGAACAGTCAGTGCTAAATAAATATTACCTTTAAATGTTTTTCTGTTAATGCCACGACTAAATACATAGCACAGAACTAAGTGGACACCGTTCAACAAACAAAGCCAGACTGGTGCGCAAATAAAACTGAATTAAAGACGTGCAAAACTAAATTCCAGCACGTTTCATAGTACCCAAAAATTATCCAATTGTCCAATGACAAAGAGCCGTTACTTGAGTAATTTCTCAAGAATATGATCGCAGACATCCTTCAAAGAAATTTAAAAGGAAATGTGTTGTTACTGAGCAATACTTTTGTTTTTTTTTTGATGACATTGTAATCGTTTACAAGTTTTGTATCCAGTTTTGCTCTTCACTGTTGGTACAAGGTATTAAAACATCAAAAAAACTATTATTTCGACTAAATGAGACTAAGTACAGCCTTACTTTCCGTTCAGAATTTTCGAGAAACAAATCGCATAAACGAGAAGAATGGCCAATAGCAGGATTAAATTTTGCCAAACATCATTCTAGTATCATATCCTTGACTGTTTGTAAAGCAATTAATAATTGCTCAGAATTTGTGACAAGTGCCTCAACTTGTTGTCATGTTTCGCAAGAAGTAACAACGCTGACAATAATAATACTTCAGATCATAGTTCCAAAGATTGAACAATGCTTGTCGCATGTTTAATTAATTCAGCCATCCCATGGTAAGGAATATCGCTACTTATTACTGACTCGTTATTTAAGATACCTCGGTTTCGTGGCGCCACGTCTTAACTCTTTACTCACTTAAGCTTTCAAAACAGATCCTGTTGCTAAATCTATCTAATTTTTGTGCAAAGCAAAATCCCTTCAGCCCCCCAATGACAGCAATTCGTTAACCGGCGAAGAAGACTTCAGGCAGTTACGCTGCAGCTTACATCCCCGATAAAATTAGTCTTTGAATAATTAAATTGGAAGGAAGAAGAGCTCTCGAGCGCGCGTAAAATCACTGAACAACTTCACCCATATTCAAGCGCATTTGAAAATTTTCGGGAATTCGCCGCGCTGTAAATTGAACTAAAATATCACTTAAGGCCTGCAAAGATGTGGACGACTCACAGCCCTCGTGCCTGCTCCCAAAACCTACATAAAAATCGAATTTCACTCGGTTCCGCCAGACGGAGATCTCGTGTCCGACGTACTCGTATGGTGGCCCAAGTGAGAAGGCACGGAGCATAAAATTTAAGAAGTTTTTCGGTATCACCAAGGATTTCGAGAGACTTATGAGGAATAACATGGGAAGTCATAATTTGGGCGGCGTAGAATCCAGGGCGACTTCATAAAATGCAGTTCTTAAGGAAGACCGACTGGGCCGCCGTTGTTCGTTATTTGTTTGTGCCGCACGGCGCTGTTTTATGATTTCATGCTGCGAACTGTTAATGAGGAAATCCAATAAGGAGCATCTTCCACCGGGGATATGTGGGTACTTCTTCATTGGCATATTTATTTAGTTTAGGGACTTTAATTAAATTTTTCCCGACAGTCTGTCTGTCACAGCATGCCAGGTCCAGGCTTTTCCGCCGTCGCGTCGGCGGGCGTTTGTTTTCCATTGCGTGCTTTTGCTCGTGGTGAAAGAATTAATGTGTCTGGTGCCTTCAATGAGAATCATTTGTTCAATTTCTTCGATTATCAATCCGTTTATTTTTGGAAATTGTTAATCTGAGTCTTTTCCCGGGAGGGAACAGTAGAAAATTAATTTGGTGGTGCTAATGGAAAGGGGATTTGTCTTGATTATATTTTCGAATTATTAGACAAATTGGGGTTTAGAATTCACAGAAAGTACACAATAGCGGCTTTAATGGTAACACATGTCGAAGGCAATATTTCGAATTAGTAGGTAAACATTTTTTGAACTTCTGTAAAGGGAATTTTGTATTTACTTAGTTGACTACACAGAAAGGAAACAAGTACCATTTTAACTAAACATCGAGGATTTTCGCGTAAAACAATTTTTCAAATTTAGGTATGAACTTACTAGAACGCTTGCTGGAATTGAATGTTTATTTCTGGGTGAGAAACACTTGTTTCCTTCCACCTTCCACAATAGTGCTACGAATACAAAAATAGAGAGAATTTAAGGAATTTTTAGCTTGCCGAAGTACCCATTGATAAAAGAAATCGAGAGTGTTTCGATCAGCTAGCGCCGCACTGACGAGATCAGTTTGGGGACTTGATTTGAGGAACAGATGCATGGGAAAGGAATCTCATTGTTAGTTGATTTTGCTTAAATTGCCTTCTTATGTAAGGATTCGATCTCGGTGCGCATACTATAATATTATGTAGACACGTTGGCATTACTCCACCCACACTTCATATCTACTACACTTATAATCTGACTCTTTAGAAAGCAGAATAACCTCCATCATGTGGGATTCGAACCCGGGACCTCTGGAACAGTAGTCCACTGCTGTTACCATTGGTCTACAGATAGCCTCATAACTCTAAAATTTCTTTTAAATCAAAAATGAGACTTTTAAAACATTCCAACTGTTTTAAAATCTTCCCTTTACAAATGAGGTGTTTACTTTTAAATCGGATCAAATACGTAAGGGGATAAAATTGCATGTTTTTCAATTAAACGCATTGACTTTTAAGGGGACATTCTGCTCAGAAAATCGATCTTTTTTTTTGCTTAATCGATAGTATGAATCTTTGAAAATAACATGTTAAAATTTGAAACCGAAATCTTTAGCGATTCTAAAGTTACAGGCAATTGAAAAGGCGTTCCTCCCGCCGCGCGGCCGTCTGAGCCGACGAGCCGGAGAGCAGGTGCGAGCTATGAAACGAGCGTGTGAATAGCGTTCGGATTTGTGGCCTTGAATTGATGAGTGAATTTTATAAGGTAGGTTTTTTTGATGTTTCTTTGTCTCCTATTCGTTAGGAGGGGATAATCGTCGAGAAATCAAACTTTTTTCAAGTCGAAATGCGTCTCCAAACTTTAAGAGCTGTTTTCTAAAAACTTCTGTTTTGTCGGCGGTGGCAGCTTTTCCGAAAAAACGGTGCATGCGATGTTTATGAAACTTGGCACACTTGTAGTATGCAAAGAGTTGTGGAACAGATTTGTGGTTTTTTTTTAAAGTTATAACAGAAAAACGGTGAAAAAAAATCGCCGAAAAGTCCACTTTTTTTCAATTGCCCGCAATTTTTTTATTTTTTGAATTTTAAGAAAGTGTACCACCACTCATCGATAAATGCATTTAAGATTAGTAAACATTCGTCATTTTTCATTTCTGATCACCATCGCACGGCTGCGGGGGGGTTACCGATTCCGGAGTGACTCGAAAATATTCCAGAATGTAGTCTAAGGATGAATAAAATGAGTAAAAAAAACCCGGTTTTGATATCTTTAATAGTTTCCTTAAAAAAAATCATGAAAATGAGCTATTTTTTGGGCCGACAAACCAGAATGTCCCCTTAAATTTAAACGTGTTTTTTTTCTCTCAGTGTAGAAAATTCGTTATTTTGTTCGTGATAAGGGTACACTGGATATTATACAAGAAAAAAATATCATAAAAACTACTTAGGGCCACATCAAAATCACGTTCCAAAAAATGTTGGACCATTTGCAATAAATAATGAAGCCTAGTGAAATCAGCCTTTTTTAAATTAAAATTACAGTCATTATGGGTTGCAGATAACGTTGTCACAAGATCGAAGGCCAGTACGTATTGACCTACGTATTGCAGAATCGTATTCTTTGGGTGAACTTGCAAACAATTTTAATTTCATCGATTACAGCGCCATCTATCATGAATCGAAAAAAATGTTTCAGGCAAATCCTGTCTTTTCAGTCGTAGAACCCGAATTTGCAATAAACAATAGAGGTTCTTATGTTTAATTTCAAAGTTACATACTTCCCGCCTCACCTACAAGGGGGTCTTATTTTAGCAGTACCTAATGTACTTCCACCGCTAAATGATTAACTTTTGATAATGGACATTTTTCTCGTAGAGTGCTTATTTTTCGAAATTTTTAAAAGTTTCAGGTTAAAATCCTCACCCTGTATAATTCCGAAATGAAAATTATGTGTGTAAATAATGCCTCGGAGGTATAATCAAAATGTGAAGGGTATACATAAAATTCAAACATTATTCTATTTAAATCATTTCCAGAGTAC
The DNA here is from genome assembly GCA_947538895.1 of Neoitamus cyanurus. Classification (NCBI taxonomy): domain Eukaryota; kingdom Metazoa; phylum Arthropoda; class Insecta; order Diptera; family Asilidae; genus Neoitamus; species Neoitamus cyanurus. The sequence goes on along the minus strand of OX384541.1, from coordinate 34,219,838 downwards.
ATAAAATTGTTTCTTGTGTGGGTCAAATTGAACCCATTCCACTATCTTAAAGGTGCCAGGTTCTCTGGTTTCTTGTTGCGAAGCGAATTAAAAGAGTTTTTAAATACTCTTACCATTTAAATACAAGTTTGCACCTTCCATTTTCTCTTTTATGCCTTTTCTTCGAAGAATTTTATTAAGTTGAGTGACCTCGTCCAAATCTCAATTAGAATTCATTTATTCATTCAATTTTAATACACCATTTTAGCAGATGTGACCCACCCCACCACCACCACCGCCTGCAGCCTTTTACTTCTGCGTCCTTCTTCCTTTTCTTCTCTTTTCAATAAAATCCACAAAAAGACGACAAATTACATTCATAACCGCAAAAATATCAATGAAAAGAATTTGTGATCAAATTTAATCCAAAAAAGGTTCACCATCCACTAATTGACCACAATTCGCTTCGGCCTAAAACATTTCGCTGTGCCTTTCGCATTGGTTCGCTTTCGTTTATTTTCAATATGCTTCCAATTAAACGTCTCAATTCCAATCAAACTTCGCTGATCAATTCCTCAATTACTTCGCGTGCGGGGCAGCCTCTTATCATTTATTTAATTCATGAAAAGTGCGGTGAAAAAGAACCCAATGGATTTATTTTTCTTGTTCAATTCTAATCAAAGAAATTACACTTCTCATCGATGAATTGATTTTTTGATCAGATTACTTTGTGCTTGTGATAATTTATTTAGCGATCCAAGGACATTTAAGCGTTTGAACTTCCCCATATCTCACTATCCTGAATTTTGTACGCAAGAGATTGTTTTATATCTTTGTACCTTTATATGTATATTATTATTATATTGCCTTTCATGAGTACATTAAATAAAGTGATAGACCAAGCCCTTCGTGACGGATTAGTACAGTTTTTTTAAAATGATTTTAAATAAATCCATTTTATGTTTACATCCAATTTTTATTTGCATGAAGTGTTCCCTTAAGCGGTAATTTCCTGCATAATCGCTAAGTATTAAAATAAATTGATTATTGGTTTGTTACGTGGAGCACAGTTATAGGATGAAGGTAATTAATAAATTGATTTCATGATTTATTTATTTTTTAATAGCAAAAATTTAAGAGGAATTATAAAAAAATTGTATTAATGAGACCCAGTCAATCATTGGGGCTTAAATAAAGAACATCCTTCACTCGCGACTGCACAAGGGACCCAATAACTGTCATGATGCAGAATAAATTGTTACAGTGAAAATCATGATAAATGCCCTTGGGGAGTATGCAGATAAGGGCAGGGCACTTGCTTTGCTCGACGGCCTCCGAAGTGCTTAGTTTGCATGGGAGCATCTTTGTTTGAAGAGCCCATATGTGGCAAGTATTTACGCCATTTGCCTTGAAGTAGGTAAGTCCTAAACGCTGAAGCAAAAAAGTGGGGAAAAAAAGAAATAAAACTAAAAGTGCCCGAAACCCACCTGCACGCCCGTGGAGTGTGCTTGGGTGCAATTTCACGACGAATTTATGTCTTCTCGATGTGAATCCGAGAGGTCAGTGACGAGGGGCATTTCTGTTTGTCGTAACGAGATTTGTCAGGAGCCTTGTTGTTTGCTTTTGGTTGCAAGAGCAATTGACGGCCAGAGCTTCAGTTATTTGGCTGACCGCAAACCACTCGTCATGTTTGCTCAGCAAGTCACTCGCGTGGCATATTGAAATTTTACGGGCAAACACTTAAACAGCTTCAGGTTGGGTCAAACGTCTTCACAGGGGAGTTGGCTGGGTGGCGCGCTGAAGTGTAAGCTGCTGCACACTTTTTGGAGCTACTTGTTTGTTTTCTCCGCTGCCCGTTGAGAAATCGGTTACTTGTCGCCGCCTTGTAACTTGATAGGAACTCGCTGGGCTTCATGATATCGCCAAGATCACGAGTTCCGCAGTTTTCAGGATTGCGGCGACAAAAAGTTGTTTCAATTTTGAGCCCACCTTGTCAAACGCGAGGCTTTGATTTCACGAGATAGAGTGAAACTCAATACATTTGCAGAGCGAAATATAGCCCCGCGAGAAGTTTTAAATCACCGCGACTTCCTTCGGAAGTGACTTTTCGGCGAACAGGGCTCCCTTTTATCAAAAATTCAGTTTCCTACTAATTCCCCCATTCCTTGTTACATCACGACCGTAAATATTCAAAATCGGACAAACTACGAAAACATCCGTTCGAGTCGGCCGGGCCGGCGGCGGTGCCGAAGATGTCCGTCAACGAAAGGCGGTCAAACTCAAAGGAGACACGCAGACCTGCTTAGCCCCTCGACATGACGGAGGTCGTGTAGTTGCAGGTTTGATTTACATTCAAAACGAAAAAGAGACCTGATAAGGAATAGTTGTCTGATTCTTTTGTGGCCTGCACAACTGCTGGGAAAAAAATCGAACTTTCATCGCACCTTCGTGATTTCGTTTTACTGCAGACCTCCACGTTTTCAGGGAATTTTTAATTGATTAAGAAATCTCGCCGCAGCGCAGGTGGGATTTAGAGGAGGGAGAGATAAATGAGAATTAAATAAATTTATACCTCTGTAAACTTTTTATGCGAACCGCAATGCGCACTGTGTGTGTCTTCCAGTTTTTGAGTGGTGATTATCCACTGATTATTTTAAAGAACCTCCAAGTGCACCTGGGATCATATCTGACTCATATTTCGCCAGAACGGTTAGTCCTTTCAAAAATCAAAGTAGAAATTTTCGTAATTCCAAAACATGAATTATTCCTTTCTAAAAGCGCACATGTGCAATATTATACAGTAGCACAAGAACGAGTATGTATGTACGTACGTATGTATTGTACCTGTGTAGGTAATCCTGTATAAAATTATCAATTGGGGTAAGCCACATTATTTTGACGTAACATAGAATTACGTCTCTCATGGCGCATTGTGTGGGGGTGAAATCCGTCAAGAAAAAGTGTCACACTTTGAGAATTTATATTTCCTAAAAAAAATAATCCTAAGATAGTGACCCAAATGCCGATAGAAAGCTTTACCAGTCCGATTCTGCTTTGCTTTGATTCTTTGCTTTTTTGTAAGAAAGTACTTCATATTATAATATTATTATATATTATTATATATAATATATATATATCAACTTGACATAGAGGCTACTATTCATTTCACGGTGGCAAAATGGCGGGTCCAATATGGCGACCGAAAATATTCAACTACCACGGATTTTCATGAAAATGGGTACATTAAGGTTTTCTAAGTTGCTGATTGATTGATTGAGTTGATTCTGCTACCGAAAATTGGAAATTCGAGATGGCGGATTCAATATAGAGACAAAAAATTCTCAACTTCAACGGATTTACGCGTAATTTAATATATGTATGTCAATGGTCTGTGATTTCAATATGGCGATTAAAATATTCAACTTGACCGGATTTTCGTGCAAAATAAATATATAGGAGAGTATGTGGCAGTACACTTGTTAAGGAACATCATGGTATTTAACGCACTTGATCGTGGTATTTAACCACAAGTAGGGAAAAGAAAACGTGGTTTTGTTTCAGGATGCTGCTTGCTGTCAAACGTCAGCAAATCATCATTATACTCGTATAAAGCAAATACCAGGGGACCTAAGGAGTAGGAGTTTCATAAAGTGTACTCACTCAGGTCTTTTTGAGAACTGCTCATCAATTTGAATGCGCTGATAAAATTTGGTTAAATAATTTTCGATCAAATATATCGTGGAAGAAGAGATGTATACTTAAACCCTCTGGATTTTTTCGTATGATGTAACACGCTTTCGAAGCTTAATGATTTTAAAATAGTAAATTTAATACAATGCGGACGCAGGCCGTGTGAGCCGTTTTGGACGAGTTTGAAAATCGTTTGAGGATAGTTAAGTAGGTTAAAGGTAGAATCATGCCGAGGAATTCCTTGTACCGCATCCTTATAACTACGAGTGTAATGAAATACATACACTGTATGTGTATAATATTTTACGAATTTTGTTGTTTAATGTACCCAAATTTTATCGGATACGGTGTAAATGATAAATAAAAGAGGGCCAAGGTGACTCCCTTGTGGAACACCAGATGTGTTTCTCAAGAAGTAAAATAAAAACACCCCTAAAACTGAGTCTGATGAAATATGTACATACAAGGATATCCAATTAAGAAAAGAGTTAAGAAAGGATGTCGAAATAAATATTATTTTTTATTACCAAATAAAGACAAATATACAAATACTCTCTATTTTAGATAATTTATAGATTTTTAGAGGCAAAGACAAATGTTAGGTGAAAATTTATGATAATCTTTAATAGTCCGACAATCGAATTTTTAAAATCCTGTCCAATAAGGACAAGAAAATATATTTTTTAACTTAAATTGTTTGGTCCTTATGACCGGGGTCAGCAATTCTGCAGTACAGGTACAGGCGGCAGGGAGATTTACTCTTTGGTGTTATGACAAGCCCACCTACCTCGCTAACTTTTCGATTTAAGCCCCTTTCAATGTCCCAAATGCACAAACTTCTATATTTGTTGAGGTCCGTGGGAGCGGATTGTTTTTCAATTTTCTCGGCTTCTAAATATTAAAGCTACGACAAAAGTTATGATATCAGCTTAGAGGGATTGTCAAGCACTACAAGTTTGCTTATTATGACTTTTGTTGTAACTGTCACGGCTAATCACGGGCGGGCTAATTTCGGGCATTGCGAGCTATGTATTCGTGTTAGTCCAAGAGCCCACTACAAAGTTCACATTCCTTGTAACTGTTATATCGTAGGGTTGTTCGGAAAATAATTTCATTTTTTCCCGACAGATGATTTAATTGTATTTTTTCGAAACCAACTTGACACTTAAGCCGCATAATCATCATATGTTTTGAGAGCTGATATAGCAAGGTTTGTGTGTGAAAAAGTTCAATTAATTCTACGCAGTAGTTTTTGGTTGGTGCCCTTTTAAATATGGAGAGCAATAAGCAGCATTTTCGTCATATTTTACTTTTTTACTATAGAAAAGGTAAAAATGCTGTTCAAGCCAGAAAGAAATTAACCGATGTGTATGGAGAAGATGTCTTGACAGTAGGTACGCCAGTGCCAGAACTGATTTGCAAAATTTCGATCCGGCAATTTTGATGTCGAAGGTGCACCACGTTCCGGCAGGCCGGTTGAAGCTGATAAAGACAAGATAAAGGCATTAGTTGATGCAAATCGGCGAATAACAACACGTGAGATCCGTGAGAGATTAAATTTATCGAATTCAACTGTTTATGACCACTTGAAAGGCCTGGGTTTAACCTCGAAGCTCGATATATGGGTTCCCCATGTTCTCACGGAGAGAAATTTGTGTCGTCGCATTGACGTCTGTGATTCGCTTCTCAAACGCCACAAAAATTATCCATTTTTGAAGCGCATCATTACTGGGACGAAAAATGGGTTGTATATAACAATGTCAAACGCAAGAGATCATGGAGCTAAAGAGATGAACCGGCTCAAAGCATTTCGAAAGCCAATATCCATAAAAAAAAGGTGATGCTGTCTGTTTGGTGGGATTTTAAAGGAATCTTTTTTTTTTTGAGCTTTTACCGCATAACACAACAATTAATTCGGAAGTCTACTGTCATCAGCTGGACAAACTGAATGATGCACTTCAACAGAAAAGGCCAGAATTAATCAACAGTAAAGGTTCCACCAAGATAATGCGAGACCTCATACAAGTTTAGTCACTCGCCAAAAGCTTTTACAGCTTGAATGAGATACACTGCCACACCCACCATATTCTCCAGATCTAGCGCCTTCGGATTATAATTTGTTCCGGTCATTGCAAAATTTTTTGAACGGTAAAATCTTTACTACAAATGAAGAGGTCAAAAATCAGCTGGATCAGTTTTTTGCCAGCAAAGACCAAAAATTTTATGGGCGTGGAATCATGCTACTACCAGAAAGATGGCGTTGGACCAGAATGGCCAATATATAATTGAATAAAATATTTATTCATTATACGAAAATTGTCTTTCATTTTCCCAAATAAAAACGAAATTACTTTCCGAACAACCCTAGTAATAAAAACAGGTTCCAGCTTCGCTCATTCTACTATTCAAATTCATTTTATTATATTTTCCAATCGCTTTCCAGAAGCTTTGTGATTTTCTATAATAATAAATGGCATTCATGAAAATCCTGAATCTAATTAATCTAAAACACAAGTTTTAAAACCATTTTTTTTTAATATTTTACTAAGGTAACCACATCTCAAATAGTTCTTTGATGTGCAGAGCGCAAACAGGATGCGCTCACCTCAAGAGTTATAGTATTAGACGCTTTTACAGCAAGCTCTATAGCGCACCAACGAAAAACACGCTATTTAAACGTTGAAATTATTATTTGCAGCTTTATTGAGATATTCGAGATACATAAAACCACCTGCAAATAGCTCAATGCATACCAACGTTTTGCAGCAAACAGAAGATGTGCAAACATTTTACTTTGTGCCCCTAGGTTGTTACGGATCTATTGTCAAAAGCCACGGGAAATTTACCTTTCCCTGCTAAAAATCAATGACGGAGCTCCGCACCGAGGCTCTTCATGTTTGCCTTTGTTATGAGATAATTAAATGTTGTGGCGCGGCTAATTGTTTGCGTTCGCTGCCAACATTAATATCCAGCAGCGTGCATGCAGGGTCACTTTCTCAATTATCTCAAAACGCCTTTATTCAACAAGGCAGTAGGCCCGTCCTCCTTTAAAGTTGTCCCGTTCCGTCGCCGGATAGAGTGCGGTACGCGTGCATTTTTAAATGCCGTCCCCATGGAGTGCAGGAGCCAGCATTGTTGTCACTTGTTGCTTCTCTTGCAGCCACCCTGTGAATTCAATCTAATAAAGTGGTAAGTTCTGGGCTGAGCGCTTGTTAGTTGGCTATAAAGGCAGAGAATCATCTTTTCTTTGAGCGATAGTGTCTCTGCTCCTTTGAAATTCAGCCACGGACGAGCGGAGTTGACAAGGCTATTGGACATAATTTTTATGGTGGCAGACGAAAATTAATAAACGTCTCGGAGGATAAGCATAAAATTTATTTATGAGATCTCTTCCTAGTAATCGAAGCACTGCGAGGGGATAGAGCTCCGACTGTGTCTGGAATTTCTTCTTTCTAATTAATTTGTGGTAATTGGAATATTTCTCGGGAACAAAAGGGCATCATGGGACGAGCAATTTGTAGAATGCCTCTGTTGTCTGGGGTGATCTATTAGAAAATTTGTTGCGCTCACTGACAGCAGCAGGTTCTTCCGACTTCTTTTTTTTGTACTTGTGGCGAACCCATCCTATGTGGTTTGTTCGAGAGAAAGCAATTACGAGGAAGGTGTCCCTACGACATCGATCTTTTTACATCCTATTTATTTTTATTATTTTGGGACTAAGCTACCAACAGCCGAAGAATCCATTTTACTTTTGAATGTTGGGCGCCCAGATTGATTAATTCGTTTGAGTATAACGAAAAAGGGAAACAGGTAAAAATGGGAAGAACAACGGACGTACATATTGAGTGTTCCTTTTTGACGAACAAGCAAAATTCGACCTTCGCGTGTGTGCCTGCACCATGTTGTCAGAGGAAAGTGAATTTTCGTGTATATTTAAAATATCCAAAATTTTAATTCGAAATTCAGATGTTATTCCTGAAACCTTTTTTGAACCACTGAGAGCGGTCCAAGGATTTAGAAGACCACAATTAATTATACACACCTTTTTACCTCCAACCATTCTTGGCACGAAATGACATTTTATGTCGTCAACTCCCTAAATCGTGCTGCGCGCACTTTCAGCTTACCAAACATTTTTTTATTCACATCAGATTTGAGACGGTGCCGCTTTTAACACCTTCACCGAAGATTTTTCTTTTTCGATTTACTTCCTTTCGGGTCCGACATACCGATGACACGGCCGATAGCAATATAAAAATGCGACCCTTCTCAGAACCGTGTTTTGCAAAAAAACATTGGTCCGAGAATATTTCATTATATGCAAAATAAGACATTGGGAGAAACATAAAAGAAGCTCAAAGAAATGGAAGCATTTGCTGTGAGCACCCAGTGAGCGAGATCTGTATCGCAAATATCTACAGACGACATTCCAACTAAACGGACTAGAGGGTCATGCGTGGACTCGTTAATAAACCCGAAAGATCCTTATCAATTGCCTCTGTTGCGATCTGTCTTGATGCGGAGCTAACTGTCGATTAGGTAATTGAGGACGCCGCATCAAGATGGTCTTAGTACGAACAAAAGAAAGGCGCCATTGCACAAATTTGCTCCATTCGTGGGAAGATGTTTGGATAGACAACACTTAACATAGATGCAAATACGCTACGAATATTGAAGAACATTTGAATTTGTAGTCGCTTAAGAGAAAGCAGCCAATGTACAATACCGAAGTTCTTGTACTTGAGGCGAACATCTGCAAATATATGTATGTATATATGTGCTACATAATTGAAACAGTCGTTTGAAAATAATGTTAGTCCAGTTATATCTCAATTCGACTGGTATGTTTTTTTTGTGTGCGTATGTTACGCGATCTCCTCGCCGATTGCGAACCAATTTTAATAATTCTTTTTTTATTGAATAGGCTATATCTCGAGGATGGTTTCGTTTAAGGGGTAACACCACTCTAGCGACCGAAAAAAACGACTAATTTTGACAATTTATTTTGGAAGTATGGAAAAAGGGATAGGATTTTTTTTCACAAGGTTTATTTAACAGTTATTGAAGTATGAAAAAAAAATTTTTGTTATAATTTTAATACAAAATGGCGGCGGAGCCAGAGCCAATTTTCGAAATCGCTTTTTTTTAAAACTCCTTCTGGGGAGGACGGATTTCTCGTAAAGTATAAGACATGGAACCAAAACCAAAAATATTTTATAATACATATACTATTGCTTATAGAAGCACGTAGGATTATTTTTTTAAACCAAATTTTGAAGAAATGGCGCACTTTTGAGTTAATTAATTTATTTTTGGCCAAAAAATAAGTAGCAAATTGTTTATAAAAAAAAAGTTTACGTTACATGGAAAAACGGCTACGTACTTCCATAGAGAATATAATTGTGAAGCTACTGTCATAATTTTAAATCGATCCATGCAACGGTGTTCAAGTAATCTGTCCTCCCAGTTTGAAAAGTTTGGTTTCGAGAAAAACGCGATTAAATTTTTAAGAGCACTTAAATCCTTGAAATTTTTTTTCTCTAATCTTAGATGCCTGCACCATACATTAGGCCATCCGCGTTGATGCTGGCCTCATCCTCTTCTTTCCTGGATGATTTTAAGGACAATCGGGCCTTTCAAAATTATAGAGTAGTTTTACCTCTTAAGGGGGGCACATAGTGTAACAACGCTTATTTCAAACATTTTATTCTTTGACTAACTATATTTTTATGATATTTTAATGAATTAGGCCTTATAGAACATCTTTTATGTTCTTCAAAAAAATTTTTATTAATTTTTTTCAGCACAAAATGGCGACGTATAAGCATTTTTATCAGACGCGTTGCAGTTGCGATGTGCAATTTTTGGATGTAATTACAGCCCTTAGAGTGAACCTGGAACATCCATTAAAAAAATTTCTTTTTAATAACATTCATAATTCGTAGTTAAACCTATAAAATAGATAAAAAATTGAAAAAAAGTATTTAATTTGAAGTTTGAAAAAATTTCTCGATTATTCGCACAAAATGTTGACCTATAATCATTTATAAATAAAATTTATAACAGTAATTTACCAAAAAAGTAGGTTCAACTACGAATAAAAGTTGTTTTTTATATCTGGTAAAAATTTCACCATAAAATCTTTAATAGTTTTTGAGATATTACGCCCACAAACTTCGAAAATGGTGTTTTGAAAAAAACGCGTAAAAAAAAAGCAGGTTTGATAGTGACAAAATTTGTAATGAACAATCAATATCGCAACTCACTCATGAATCGTCGATATACTCGTATAGAAACAGAGGTCTTTGGACATGACAATAGCCCCTACCATTTATAATAACAAAGCCGACGAGAATCGTAAGGGCAGGTGCGTAAGGGGAGCTCGCTGCGCTGAGAATTACGCGGAGCTGCGTACGCGTTCAAAACCGGTTACACGTGGTGTCTATTTCGAAAACTAAAATGAATATCATTTTGAAATTTTGTAGGCATGTTCTACATAAGATTTCAAATATTTTTAAGCAAAAAAAAAATTTTTTTCTTGAGCTGTTTTAATAGAAATTTGAAGAAAATATCTAAAAGGTCTAAAAATCTAAGGGTGAAAATTTGGGGATAAATCCCGTTTATTTAATTTCACCCACAAGTAGTAGTAGTAGCAAGTACGCGGAAATAGTTTTGTATGAAAATAATGATGTCACTGACACACGTTTCATATCGTTCTGGTCTCTTATTTTTTGGTTAAGTGGTCTGAAAGATGAAGGAGGAGGCACGAAATTCGTAGAAAAGAATTTGTTTTACTAGGAATCTATAACGGCTACGGGAAAGTGTGGAAATCGGGATGGTTTAATACCACTCATTTGACAAGCTTTCCCATAAAGTGCTAGTTTTTAAACTGCTTAGACTAGGCTTTCCAAATGATCTTGTTAATTGGATTAAGTCTTACCTAACGTGTCGTTCGTTCAAAGTGAAATTTTCCAATACTTTTTCTGATTCTGTTTCGGTCTTGTCTGGCGTCCCGCAAGGTAGTCATCTTGGGCCGTTGTTGTTCACGCTATTTATTAATGACCTATTTCCTCTTGTTCGGAATTCGCATGTATTAGCCTACGCCGATGATTTAAAAATCTTTAGATCAATCGAGACTCTACAACATGCACAATGGCTCCAAGATGATCTTGCCAGTTTTGAAATGTGGTGTTTGAAAAATCATATGCAGTTAAATGTCAGCAAATGTACCTTTATTTCTTTTAGTAGGAAATGCTCCTCTTTGGAGTACAATTATAAAATCCTCGGGAAGACTTTGTCTAGACAAGATAGAGTTTGTTGACCTTGGCTTAACCATCGATAATAAATTTAATTTTGGACGCCATATCAATAATATAATTAATCGGGCGAATTCAGCACTTGGTTTCGTAAAACGTTGGTCGAAGGAATTTGACGACCCTTTTATATTAAAAATTTTGTATTGTACTTTCGTCCGTCCCATACTGGAATACGCATCTATAGTGTGGATGCCACACTATGATGTGCATATCAATCATGTTCAGGCGGTACAGAAAAGATTTCTACGCTACGCTCTTCGCCTCTTGCCAAGGGCGGACCCCTGCAATCTTCCTCCGTATGCAAGCAGATTGAGGTTATTATGTTTGACGCCGCTTGCGAAGCGTAGAGAGGTTGTGGCAGTGATGTTAAATCGTGGGAAATTTCCCATTTCGTGGGAATTTTTACATCCAAAAAGTCGAATATGGGAAAAAGGGAATAATTTCGTGCTGTAGAAGAACTCGTGGGAAAAAAACCATTGGAAAAATTTATCTAGTTTTAAAGTCAGGGACAGCATGCTGTCGATTCGTTCCGTCATGAAGAGTTCTCGAAGACTGAAAAATTAGCTTATCTGGTAGACATATACATAATTTCTCAGAATGTACGCAACGAATCGGATTGAAAATAACAAGTTAAATTCATTTCAACTTTTACTTACAGAGTGCATTGGAACAGAAATGATCGGAAACATTCTGTTTCGGCCTTATAGTATGCATATGCACGAGCTCTTGAAATCAAATACTGCCACTGAATTAAACTTTTTGATGCTTCCTCACATAAGAAGTTCCGAATAATGTTCTAGGGCTATGTTATTAAGGGGGGACATCACTGTGGCGGGTCCAAAAATTATCAATGTTTGGTAATTTTTGTTGCAGCTATAACTAAATATTTAAATATCTGATAAAGAATATTTTATGAAGTATATACTCAACTTGTTCAATACCAATTTTGATTGAAAAATGTTTAAAATGTACAAAGTTATGGGCCTGGATGAATCATCAATATAAAAGAAAATTTATTTATTAATATGAATGTAGCTATCGTTCTATGAAGCCGTCTTTTTCTCACAAAAAGGCGACGGTTTAAAATAGCGATAGCCACCGATTACCGAAATTTCAAGAAAAAAATTTTTTCACTAGGACAAGGTCGAAAAAAGTCGTTCCAAGATTTTTTTTTTGCATTTAAAACACACCGTTTAGACCGAAACCATATGTGTGTGAAAGGGCTTAACTCACGAACCTTGTCGTCATGTTTTTTAAATATTTATGAATATGTATATTACCAAAAAATGCAAACAAAAAACAAATTTTTTGAACCGTTACAGTTGCGCTCCCACGAAGCGTAGCACCAGAGACAACTTGGGTCGCCTATAACCCTGTTATTTTAATATTATGAAGAGTTCCTTATGAGATTTGTTGAACTAAACTACATATTATAACAAAGTAAAATGAAGACCATAATTCAATTTAACTGATGGGAAAAATTGTGGGAAATTTTGACCACCAAATAGGGAAAAAAGGGAAAATCTACCATCTGTGATGGGAAAAAGCTCCAAATGGACTTAACAACACTGGGTTGTGGGCGTTTTATTTATGAATGATATTGTTACTGGCGGTATAGACTCTCCCATTCTCTTAAGTCTCGTGAATATTAATACACGCCCCCGAGTGACCAGAGGACGAGAATTTTTATATTCTTCCTACCACCGGACAAACTATGGCACTTTTGAACCGATGTCGTCTATGTCTAGATATTACAATAATTATTTTAATTGCTTGGATTTTAATTATTCCAAATACACTCTAAAGAAAGCACTATTGAACTATGTGGAAGTCTAATTTAATTCTTAATTATATTTTATTGTTCACATGTTTCATACATACATAGTATTTTTAATGATTTTATTTTTTGTAAATTTTATTGCATAGCTATTTAATGATCCCTTTTCCTTTTTTCTTATTGTAAGTGTCAGATGGTCAACTAATTGTACCTGTTGATGATGAATAAATAAATAAATAAATAGACTCCAAACAGACGACCCAATATACCCGGAGTGAATTGCAGGGGCGGAATTTGTGAGGTGCGTCCACGCCATTCTGGGCTAGACCTTACGCAATTGAACCCAACATCGAAAATTCTCAGAAGCGGCCAAAAATTCTGCTGCAGCGATCCATCAAAAATTCTTAGAAAATCGCACCATATCTGCTTGAATTCTGTGCCGATGCGCACGGGTAATCATATTGCGCAACACTTTACCGAAATGGGTGACTTTTTCCAGAGATTGCAATATCTCAAAGAGATTCTTTGTATTAAGGGGATTCAAATCAAAAAAACCTCAATATTATCCTTAGCGCGAGGAATTTAAGGAAAACAATCTTATATTGGTAATTAAGCCGCCGCCGCGCCGCCGCCGCCGGTCCGCTGCGACACGAAACATCAATGTTGAGCGATGGCGATATCAAACATCGTGACTTCGATGCTACGAGCAAATATCGAAGCGACTTATGACATTAAACTTGGCTTTGCGATTATTTTACTTATCTCTATATGCAGGTTTATTCGGGTACTCACCTATAAGCGATGCCCCTTAATTGGATAGCGCATCGACGTAAAATTACTGCAAAAATTCGCACTCGTCCCATTTGCGAGATATTTAATAAAGTATTTAGTACTTTTGCAGTACAACATCGATGTTAAAAGTACGATGATAATCGGACATCGATACTTAGCTACAGATGTTAACATTATGCTGACATTTCTTAACATCGATCATTCCTAATTTCAGCGCAAATTTAAGCAATTTCATTGCGCAAAAACGGAACACAATTTCTTTATTTATTCGAGAAATTCGGCCATGGACACGCGATTCCGAAGTTTGCCGAGAAACCCGTGTAAGCAAAAGTTCACATAAATTGCAAACAATCCCGAAGTTTGCCGAGCAACCCGTGTACCCGTGTACCCGTGTACCCGTGTATTTACACGGGAAAATCGGGTGCGAATAGACACTGCCAAGTAATAATCATTTAGTTATTAACGTTTAAATATTAAAATCAACATTTTCAAAAAGTCCGTCTTAATTAATTTTCTAAAATTCTACTCTATATTACGCAAATTTTAATTCATATTTCGATAATGTGATCATAATTTTTCCTATTTTTTTTCGAATATTCAAAATTTAATTTTCTTTTTCATGATTGAATTATTATCTATAATTTCACTTTCTTGACTAAATGTCGTCCACAAAAATTGAAAACAATTTTATTATAAGAGATTAAATTATTTTAATCAACATAAAATATTTTATTTAATCATATTATTTTACATTTCATATAATCTTATTATTATCATATTTTGCACTTAACGATTGCTTTTTAGATGTTTCAATTGTACTGTGATGTGTAGCATAAACTTGTCTGAAAGGGAAAACGACTTTGCTTCCACAATAGAATTTAATTAAGGCGTAATACCGATTTTCTATGTCGCTGGTATCGGTTTTGCATTTCTGAAGCGATATTCCAATTTTTCTTTCATTGCACTATATTCTTCAATTTTTATAAGCGAACTCGAAGAGGGTCGGATCAAAAACTCAGTGATTTGGCATGGAATGCCCCATATATATGTTTTCCAATATAATAATCACATTTATTACAAACATTCTTGCACGTATGCCACTTACACTGATATAACAGGTATAGAACACTTATGATTATACCTTGACGATCGACAAGATTACGTTATTAGCGAATTGAGTATAAAACGCAAATCGACTTCCAATTAGAACTAAAACAATACTGTTAATTTTTTTTCTTTTTTTTTGAAAAATAAGATACCTGTTAGAATTAAAAACAAAAACTCTGTCTTTAACTAAAACTTTATTCGTCTACTTTTTTAAAGAGCAAAGTCTTATATTGCACTATTAATGTCTATAGCATCACACACCTCTTGCTCAATTGACAATATAGCCAAATTGGTTAGCCTGAAAGTACTCATTGTTGATCTTAAAATAATTTTGATAAATTTCAATTTTGAAAAACTTCTCTCACAGCTAGCATTTCTTATGGCAATTGTGAAGAATTTTCGGAGCATTATTATAATATTATATTATTACGCAATATTGAACACTATTCTTTATATGATAGAAGTCATTCTCGTTGAATATATTAGTCATAAACAATCCAAGCACAAAAAAATACGGGGAATCCCTGCAAGTCAGTACAGACGGTATTGCCAGTCGGTACAATGAGCAATATGTCATTATTATACATTAATTTAAAGAAAGGGGATTTCCCGATTTCGTCACAGTATAAGTAATGAAAAATTCCGTGCTCATTTCAAATGGTCCGAATCGTAAATGCGACCAAAATATGAAATGGTTCAAATATTCACAAGATATTATTATTTAATGTGAAAGTTTGCCGCCCCCTAAAGGTGCCGCACCCACTACGCTACGCCACTGACACAAGTTACCAAAGTTTTTAACTTTTTGCTTACTTTGCACTTTTTTATGTCAACCGTTTCAAATGACAGAATTTGTTTTGATGTTTGATGCCAAGAATGCTTTGAGCTATCGACGAGTAAGTGAGTCCAAAAGTACTGAATTAGTTATTTTCTCTTTTCATTCTTTTTTTTTTTTAAACATTTCTTATTCTCGTTTCTTTTAATATTTTTATTTTCGTTTCTCCTCGTTTCTTTTTTTTTCACTTTTCGTTAGGCTAATAAATACGTAAATTGCGAATCGCGAATTCACTGGAAAATATATTCCCGATTTTTGTAACGATCTTTACAATTAATAATCCTATATGAATATTTCTATTTAACAAATATGAATCGCTAAATAGCGCGGAGTGTAAAATTCAAGTTAAGACACTCCTTATAAATCAACATTCACGATAGCAGGTGTAAAGTATGATGGACTGTATATATACTAAGTTCTTTTGTATGTTCATAAAAATTGTTTTCGGGATCTGTGATTGTAAATGTTATTTCTTTTTTCAAATTAAAAAATGGTAGATAAACTATGGTGAAACCAAAGTACATAGCTTTTCTTAAGACTAGTATAATTCGTAGCACCCGTAGCACTGTACATAGAATAAAAGAGTAGAAGGCTGGCGTCTGTACAAGCATATAACAAATACATATATATATATATATGTACATTTCTTCAAGATTGCTGGTTTCGAATTTACCATCAACATTTTGGAATTCAAGGTGGCGAATACAATACATTTCTGAAAAGTGACAGCTTCAACTGATGTCCAGAAGAATAGGTACCCAAAGGATTTACGGGTTGATAATTTGGAATCTGCCTTCAAAATTGAAGTTTGAGTGTCCAAAATAGCAACCGATTGCCGAAGCTGTAGACTTTGTATATTATATTTATACTGAAAATTAGCGAAGGATAGTTAATTTATAAGTCCATGAGTACCCCAATATGCTATTTTATTTAACCATTATAGCTTGTCCTTATTTTCTGTCTACACCTAAGAGTTTATAAAGCGAAAATCGATTTTGAGGACAATTTCAGATATTTAAACTATTACTTATTTTAAGTGCATTTTTTGCAGAAAATATATGTGGGATCAAAGGTTAAGTGAGAAATCGATGGTTTAAAATTAACAGAATTCAAGTTTTATTAATGTGAAATTCTTCACAGGTAAGTAGCACTTAATTACTATGTTTAAGCTAATTTTATTTATTTATTTTTTTATTTATTAGAATCTTTCTTAATCCACAGATTATCGGCGCAGGTAAGTAAATCAGCAATTCGCGGCACAAAATAACTAGCGGCAGGAATTCAGCACAAGAGAAGGAAAACGTGTAACCAGCAGCACAAGGACAACAGCAGTGCGTTTGGTACTCATGCAGATGCAATGATCTGGCCCAGCTGGGATTTCGGCTTGGCGGTAAGTAAAGTGAGAAACAATAGAACACAATTGATGATGTCTGCTTTTCTAGATTAAGGGAGGCCCCGCACAGCTACTCAGAGTCCAGCTCCCACATATATTACAACATTATTGCGTTTTGACAAACAGTGCTTCCGCTACTTAACGAATAAAATTATCAGTTTTGCTGCAACTTAATAAGTTCACCACCATTCATCCCCATTCCCTATTTTAAGCACATCGTTGCGAGAAAATTGAAATCCAACAAAAAAATTCATTTGCATATTGCTCACGAAGAATTCTATAAGAAAGCCTCGAGCAGCGCTGAACTCGTTAATTTGAAAATGTTTGCAGAGTGAACTTGCTGCCACAAAGCTCTGCGGTCCCGCCGCCGTTTTAATAAACTAAAACCTGAAACTCGCCCTCGATAAAATTATGCTGGAGCTTAAGACAGACCACCTCTTGCCAGAATTCAGTAGTGGGTCACTCTCAGTCCAACGAATCTTTAAAAATATCGATTCGCTCAATCATCCCCTAAATGTTTGCAATCATTTCAGGTACTATCAACATGCTGCTTTAGCCGTAGCTGAAGATTTGGATTTGTGGCTGGTAGCAAATGTGTCGCAACAACATCACTAAAACAGGCGCTAGCATCAAATGTTTTGTTGCGAAACTCCTAGGTGTACGCAGCCGCCGCACCCGCACTATGGCTACTCGGCTGACGGCTGGGAACGTGAAGCGCCACTGTCGTGCCGCCAGAGCCGCACTTGAATGCAGCCCTCGCAACATTTCCTGGTGTTGAGAAGGAGCTGCGCTGTAGCCGCGCGTATGTAACCGTCGCGGTGCTGAAGGCAGTACGGACGGGGCATTTGTGTGATTCGGTTCGCCTGGAGAAGATTAAGGTTTGCGCCGCCAAGACGTTCAGAAATTATCGCCGATAGCCGCAACCGCTGGAAGTGATCATGCACCGCGAGTGCGTTAATCCGCGTGTTTGCTCTCGAGCTAATTAGGAAATGGATCGTGTTTCGGCGGCAGCTTCGCGATTTTGTGCGATCACCGCTGTGGACGAGTGCTAGCCGTTAGCCGATTTGCTACTGCTACTTTGTGCGCTAAATAAGACGGCTGGCAGTGGTCACTGCTTCTTGCATTTGGACCGTGATCGTGTAGAGGAGGAGGTGCGAGTGCCCGCCAAACAATCGGGGAACAGCACGATCCGAGGAATGGGCCTGTGCTTCCCGGAAAGAAAACAATTCGCATTCGGAGAGAGACGTGGCCAGGATTACTGACCATTTAGGATTACTCGGATGCTCGGCGCGAGATCTTTTGTTTGTGCGAAAGTGTTTATCGCCGAACGTACGGCTGCTAATCCCTCACCGGATTCTATTGTGCGGCCGTTTTTCCTGGGGGATTTTGTGAATAGATGCCCGGCACCCGGTGTAATCCTCTCCCAGTGATGATACAATTTTCCCTCGAATTTATTGGGGGTGTCCGGCTGTGGTGTCCTAATAGTTTCCCGGCCCCAGCACAAATGTGAAAAAATGGGTTCCAGTTGATGTGATTACTGCAACAAGTTGCTTCTAGTGATAGTTCTATTTTTGTGGTACCCCGTACAGGAAGCCGGAATTGCTGGTGGTGGGTCTGACCTGGCGAAAGTGGCCCTCGAGACAAGTGCGTTCGTTCGGTGGAAGTGAATGAAGTCGTCTGGACGCTGCTGCTGAGAGAGAAGAAGGTGCCGTAAGTGCTGTGAAACGTGAAGTGACGGCAATGTTTCGTGATATGAAGAAGTTGTACTCCTGCCAGCGAATTGGGATTCACCTTGTCGTCCTCTATTACGTTTTTACTCAGTATTGGATAGCTGGGAAGATCCTACCCGACGAGAATGGTAAGAGGCACATGTTTGACCCATTGAGTGGTAAATCCGTTTTCGTGCTGGAGGCCCGAAACCCTTCGTAATTTGCAGCTGTTGGGGGTTTTTCAATCCAGTGAGCTATTTACCCTGGGTAAATGAATTACCACAAATTCTGATATAAATGGATTTGCAGAGATTTTTCATTTGTGCAGTTTCTGGTGCTTTAAGCCGTCCCAGTAAATATGTTATTGTCAAGCCCCACAGTGTGGGAGGCCCTTTCTAGATGTGATTGGCCAAAGTCCGAAACAGTTTGCGGTTCGGCCTTGTTTTACTTTTGAGTTTTTAGTCAGTTCTAACGGTGTTAGTTGTTTTGGATTTAGCACGTTCGTTGTGGGGTTTTACTTATTGTTAGAAGCGATCGAGTACAATTGCATATTAAAAATGATTAAGTAGATGTGCCCAATGTGCGTTTTGCAAGTTATTTGGATTTATTTCTTATCTCTACTTCTTCTACGCAGCGATATGGATGTATAAGTACGACTTGTGTGACTTTATCAATAATTTTTTTTGTCATAATTCCAATAAGGATTTTAAGTAAGTAAAGTTACAAATTTCTTAAAATCGAAAAACAGTAGACAAATAAAGAGGTACAAAAGGAAGCAGTGGAAATGGGGAAATATATATGCATATGTAGTGTAGGTATGAAGTATTTCTTTAAATCAAATAATTAAATGAAGTATAGGTAATGGACTTATAGAAAAACAAAAGAGTTCTTGTATCATTTTCGCGCGATCTAATAATTTACGCAATTAATGTACTTACTTTGACCTTTTTAGAGATCCGTATTTATTATGTAGAAACACTTATAGTAATTATAATGGTTTATTTCCGGATATCGTACCTACACAAAATAATAATCTTTTAAACTACAAAAGAAAACAGCGGTTCTGAAAAAAAATAAAGCCAAGAAGGTTTATTTGCTAATTTATGTGGACGAAAGTCTTTAGTTATTAATAACTACAAACTAATTTTCTTCTTTGTTTAATTTTATTTTATGTTATACGAGTCTTTAAGGGCCGCTTAAATGTATTATCTAATAACGCCCGCAACCCGAAGAGCCGAGGGAAGACCATTCTAAGAATGGATGACCTAGACAAGATAGGAACCTTCCATGATAGATTTGTGCAAGTAGGGCATTAATAAGTTTCGATTCCAATGTGATGTGGTGAATTCAAACATTTTTCTTCTATAGTTTGGTTGGTCGTTTTTAAAACATTTAAAAGATATAAGAGTGACCTCTGATTCAAATAAGTAGTCAAGCCGTAACCGAGGAAGTGATACCGATAAGAGCTCGAAATCCAAAAATTAAACGGATTTAGTCATTGAATACCTTAATCCTTCCATCGTACATACTATCCAATTTTGGAAAAATTTATATTTACTTCCAAAGGCGAAAGAGGGTTGCATGCAGCATGTCATCAGACACAACAGGCGGCAGGACATTGATGTGTAAACTAAACAGCAATGGCCCTACGATTGATCCTTGGGTCTCTCCGCGGTTGGGGCGTAAGAATATTGACACGATATTTTTGGGTTTGAATTGTTTTAATCGCATGGTTAAGTAATTCTCAATCGGAAGAGTTGCCGAGTTGCTGAAGTTGAATAAAAAAAATCATTCCTGCAACAATATAACGTGATTCACACCATCGAAAGATTTTGAGAAATCGAGTACCTAGTGCAAATACAGTAAATTGATGCTGATCCAAAGCAGTTCATATATGTCTGTAGAAACCTTCACGATAGGAGACTCACAACTATGACAACTGCCGAAAGCAGATTGCCTCCACGTAGGAGTAGATTTGCTTGTTTATTAAATGATCTAGCAATTCGTGTTTCCCACATTTTGCACTGTTTTTTCGAATTTTATAAGCACGTCCACCTTACAATGATACGTTTCGTAAATATACGAAAAACATAACAAAACATAACATAACATCAACTGCTATTTTTAACCGCTTAAAGAAAGGAAGAGTCTAATCTATACACACGATGAGTGGACCAGAGTGGACGAGAGTTCGCAATAGAGTTAGTGAGAGTGGATTAGTCAGTAGAAATTTTGTGAAAGGCCCCCTACCCATTACGGCATATTTTACATTTAAAATTGTCGATCCATTCAATGAGTCATTTTTGAATTCCTTCTCATAAGAGGCAAACCGTTCTGAAGAAAATACCAATTGCATAGATGAATACGTCGAGTGGGGGCAAGATTTTCCAAATGGATCCTTCCAAATATTTTTAGACCAGTTTTACAACCTGGCGTTTTCACATAGCAGAATCAGCTAGTTGTGTCTAGAGTCCTATTCCGGTGGTTTTTCTTCCTCAGTTCAAACGTATCAGCTGCGATCTATAACGATCCCCAGTTTTTTTCAGACGGTTTTAGAAGTTCATAATAGACAACACCTCTTTGGTGCTCTTCATGTTATTTTTCACTCACGTCTCACCATTTTGAAATCGACGAAACCACTATTTACATCGTGAATTTGGTGAAGCATGAATATCGTAAATATCAACTAGCAACCGACACATTTCAACAGCATTTTTAAAAACATAGAGTAATGAACTAGAGCTTCCAGCAAATGCTGCTTTTTCGAGATGAATGCTGGCATTTTCAACGCGGAAAAAGTTACGTTGTTTACGTTTCGAACGAATGTCAACTATTGCGTCTGAGAGTTCATACATACACTTTTCAAATAGAAATATAGTCCTTTCATCAACCGAAGTTAGTTCGAAGTTAGTACCACGAACGATTCCTCTCTGAAAAGACAAATACCTACCCAATATACCTATACCCAACAGTATTAATCTAAAAAAGAGTTATGGTGGATACACTCTATTGTAAAATTGTAAAATTATAAAACTCGATTAATAAGCAGTTTGTTAATACAACGAAGCCATGCAATCTATTTGGACGATCTATTGTCTTATAAGACAGCCCTTTACTGCGATGTTCCGCAAAGATCTCTTCTAGGTCCGCTACTGGTCAGTACGTTTAATATGCCATTGTTAGTACGAAACTATTCAGTCTCGTTTTATGCAGATTTAATATTTAAAAATATCTAACTCCACCAATTGCGCTGCTTGACGGTTATATTGTCAAAATTATCGAAGATGTGCACACTATGCACTATGTTTTTTTTCACTTGACAAATGGAAAAATATCCGGAACCACGCACCGTACGAAAAATTTGTTTGAATTGAGGGTTGGGCGGAGAATACAAGTTTAGAATCTTCAATGGCAATACCGATTTTTTTTTATTGCAGATTCAAATTCTCTGAAAAAGGTACGTAACTTTTATATGAAACATTTTTTTTAATAATCGTGATTGATGGCACGGTAATCGGCGTAAGTTAGTTAATCATCAATCATTTTTTCAATGGAAACTTCGAAAAATACCATACGACTTTAAGAACTAAAGAGTCATACGAGATAAAAATTTAAAACATTTGTTTGGGTTTGGGTATCGTGTAAATAAAGATATGAGCATAGAAAAAGAAAGTATTACGAACTCACAGACAGGCTCTTCAAATTTATATATATTTCTGATGTATAGATTTTACACTACGTCAGAATAGGGATATGTTTTACTTGTAACTGCAATATGAAAACTGAGCAACAATTGACACAATTTTCTATAAATATTGAAATACCCTATAGTTATTAACACCTTGTCTCTTTAGTTTTTAACGTTTTCCTTTTTGACGTTTGTAATTAGCTTTAAAACTAATACTCCATGAATTTGGCTCGCCACCAAATATGCATATGGATGTACCTTTAAAAAAATCGTAAGAACGAATTACATCCTGAGAATATCTAATCTCGTCGCTCCCGGTAAATTCATGCGGAATTTATAATCTTTACACGTAAGAAGCCAACTTCTCCTCTTATTGAAAATCCTCACAGGCCAACGAAATGTGAGTGTGTAAGAAAAATATAAAATAGAGTTACACGTTTCAAATAAACATTGAGACGCACAGGGACTACGTTAGTGTACGGAATTCCATATGAAGTAAAAAGACAAAGAGGATACTTTCGACGTACAAAGAGACTATATCAAACAAATTCCCATGCTACAAAATTATATCCTGGAATATGAACATGTGGGAGCAAAAAATCAAGCTCCCCAGAAAGAACTCGCGAAATGTGTAACCAAAGAACTTTTTCAATCATCATGTTCCCAAAACTTTATCTCGCAGGACATAAAGGACCGTTGCGCTGAGGAGACTAAAGAATTAAATTTAAAACCACTTGGTATTAACTCCGAAAAGTGCTATCAAATTGAATTAAGTAGTGGATAAACGGCTTGTGGACTTCTATATAACACATTTTGTGTCGTTTTTGGGATGATAATTTATACAACAAAAAACAAGAAGTATTGCTATTATTGGAAAAGTGTTCTACCAGAGATAACGTACTATATATAGATGTGCAAAGGATAGAAATTATTGGGCATCACGAAAAGAAAGCTTCTAAAAAAAGCTTTCACTTCAAATTCTACTCTACTGATAAGAGTCATAAGAGTCTGTGAACACGCTGTAAGAGAGAATCTCATAATCTCTTTGCTTATGGGTAGGCCTTGTGCGATTAGAAATTCATATGAATCGTGTGTTCCTACCCAAGCCCCCGAACTGCAGCCGAAGCGCATGATTTTTTTTACGACCCTGTGATACTCAGACTGCGCTTATTGACTTACTGACGCAAACGGGAAAGCAAACTGTCGAGTTTCTCAAAACAAAAGTCTGTGAGAATGCCGTAAGCGAGAATCTGGAAATTTCTTCGCTTATGGCTGGACTTACGTGGGAATTGGAAGTAAATTTGAGGTAGAAGTTCTACTTTATTTAGCTACGCATTTGGGGTATAAAAATGTAGCTCTTAAGCAGGAGAATTGGACCTTATATTATCTCACAAATGATGTCAGTAGAGGCTGCAAATAGTCATACCATGTGTCCCCTTTAGTCTGTGAAAATTATATAATGGTATCTACGTTCTACACTTAGAAGTAGACGTAATAAATAAAAATACGATATGTTTACTATATCGCGCTACAAAATAGAATCTCGAGAGATTTTTTTTGATTCAACAGTGACCGAAGTAAAACTTGACAAATTGTATTAAATGTAAATTTCACATGGATTTGTATAAATCTACTACGAAAATAGTAAAATTCTATAAAATTACAAAAGAAAATGTAGAAACGTTATGTCTCCTCGAACCTGAGATGCCTTAAGTTCTAGTCTGGAACATTAGCATTACGCTAATATGATACCTGATAGTTAATTTGTATCAGGTACAAATAGTCTGACCCTATAGAAAGCAAAACAATCAAATAGATGTGGGCTTCGAACCCGGGACCTCTGGTATGGTGGTTCACAACTCTCACCATTAATATACAAACACCTACCGCCTAAATCTTTTTGGTCTCATATGCGCTCTGGCCTACTTTACGTTCTTTGTCGTAATCTGCGGATAGGTATCACAAAGCAAATGTGCCATGCTGTTAGTTAATGAAATATTTGAATTGATTATATGTATTAATGGTACCTAGAATAATAATAGAATAATAATTATTATAAACATGAGTATTCAAATTTATTTTAACATATGTCACTTTATCAAGTTTTCTTGCTTCCTACCGCAACGGCAGTGAGCAGCCAAGACTGGCCGCTTTGATAGCCTGGTGTTAACCCTCAAACGACCGGGTGCGGTCACCATGACCGCCCGAGGTAGTGACAGTCTTATAATTACCTACTTCCACTTGCACCTCTTTTCCTCGCTACCTTCCTTGTTCTGTGCACTAGTGCAGCGCGTGACATATCTGATTTTTTTATATTACCGGCGGATCGTGTGTTCATTTATTTCTAACAGCGTGCGAAAATCTTTATCCGTCACAATGACCGCACATGGTCGTTTAGGTGTTTTTATCTATTGTTTGAACTTTGAATTATTTTATGATAGAATGCACGCAAATCAATCAACTGCTACAGCAGCTTACTGAAAAGCATTTTGGCAAATTTACGACGACGATGAAGCAAGTAATATTAACCAAAATATCGATCTTGCCTTCGCGATTTTACATGTTGAACACAACGGGCCCACCTGTGGTCATTTCATTTGTGAGGTTACATTGAAGACCACATGCTTACTGGTAATCATCAAATTTTTTTATATTAGGACGACCGACGTGACCATCCGTGGGCGCTGTGTTTTAAATGCCCAAGGGAGGGCATGTGCTCCTAGAGTGTAAAGTTATATTGGAGAACCCAGTATCTACCGATGAATCTCAGAAAATTGTTTAAAAAAAATAACAAATTAAAAAGTAGATCACCGACTTACCAAATCAGTGACTTTTGTACAGAGAACAAATACGAACCACAATTTATGTTTCAAACATCTAGCACATATGTAAATGATCACCGGTGGGCACGCAGGCATACTCGTAACAATAAAAACGACCGCTCCACCCATCACCGGTAGCGCTCAACGTGTCAAGACTTTATTATTCTGAATATGAGTAGAAACGCTGCCGAACTTCAAAAATGATAATCTTATCAAGTAGGTACTTTCGACTTTAGGTTCCAACCGTAGTTCTCTAGAAAAAGTAAGTATAGCGCTAGATAACGTGCCAAACGATGAAAAGGTCCGAATGATACTAAAATTAGCTCCGGTCGATTTACTAAAAAAAGTAAACCTTCTGACTAGTGGCTACCTCGGTTTGCTTGGCAGTAGCCTAAACCTGCCAACCTATTTTTGGAAAACATTTTCTATGCTTTCGGGCCTTATTCCACGAATAGCTCGATCAAAATTGTGCTAACCTATTATGGGTTTAGAATGACGTCATATATCTAATATATCAAAGCAAAAGGCATCTATCATCTTGGGGCATCTGCCATATTGGATTTAGAACGACATTGGATGTATGTAACTCAGTCCTAGTAAGTAATTCGTCTACAGATTTCGCTCATTTTCAGATATATCATCAGTAATACTAAAAGATTTAATAATTTAATTCCAACCTCAAATTTAGTGGCGGGGGTTATGGAGTTTCAGACTGTCCACTATACTGGACATTGGGACTAAGCTATGTCTAAAGATGTAACTTGAAGGTTTATGTTTTGTGCTTGAAATATTTGAAAATTTCTCTAGGAACAATACTTTTTCTTATAAAAGTATTCTTTTATTAAGATAGAATAGATAGATAGATATTAATGAAATATAGAGCAATTAAACAGACAGACAATTAAACATATTATACGGCGCGCATCAACGTCTTGTGGAATTTGTTGACGACTATCTTTTAAAACGCAATAAATCCATTCCACACATATGCAGTACTAAGTGATAAGCACACACTTTTGTTATCTTATGTAAGAGATGTACAATGTACGGGCTAGACGTAAATAAATCAGATTTAAACCAAATAAGGACACACTCAGAAAAATACCCATAATTAAAATACGAAAACATACCATTGATTGGGGTCTCTATTTTTTACAACAATTTTTAATTAATTTAATTTAAAAATATAGCGCGCAAACAATTGATACTGCTTTGTGCCGAATCGAAAGTAAAGCAAGGCGCGAGGCGGTGCGAACTGTGATATCCGCTCCTTCAAGCAGCGATAGCAAACCATATTCTCAGCACACCAAAGTAAGAAGATACAGTTGTATTTTATAAAGAGCTTTTAATTACATTTCTACAAGCCCTTTAAAAGCCCTTTCCTGTACGCAAAAATTTAGCGCTTACGTCTGCGGACATGCAAAAAAGTGAAATTTTGTAACCTACATAGTGAATAGACAGAACAAAAGAAACGCATACAAGTTTTATACTTTGAAGACATCGACGTAGTTAAATCGACAGTGATATTTTTAGTTCCTAAGTGCAAACAGTGCAAACAATAATGAAGTCCATACACTTCAGACTTTGGCACGTATTTCGGGGAATATTTGAACGTGCTCTTCGAGATGTTTATTTTATTTTTGGCACTTTTGTTTCAAAATGTAATTAAATGTCTAACTGTGAATAGTTCGACTGACTCACAAAGCAGTGGTGAAGAAGATTGACTATTGTTTGTCTTATACAAACAAACATTTCTCCAACTTTTAGATATGTTATTGCAGTGCTGTTAGCTGGAAAAGAGTTTTAATTCGTAAATCGTAATTTAGCTTTCTTGTACTAAATAAAACCTGTACATTAAAAATTTTGCTTTGGTCAAAGTTTTCAATTTGTGCGTGCATTTTTTGGACTACCATTAAATAAATTAAATTATTAGTGAACAATTTTGCCGAAATCAAGTGAGAGGTAATTCTTATAGAGAATTTCTGTTCCATATAAATAAACAAAATACCATCAGAACGGTAAATAACGTTACATAATATAATATTCTAAAGCGCATCGTGGACAATAAGACATTATTATTTTTTTGGGGTTTTTGGTTAAAGTGCACCAATATTTCAAGTAAATCCGGTCAGAATGGAATCTATAAAAAAGCCCAAACCGCATGACTACATTCCAAAACGGGACACACAAACGTAATGTATAAAGTAATGTTGTGTAAGCATAGCCTCTTAGACCATCTATAGTATGCATGAATACCAATAGAGAGTTGACCTTATTGCTAACAATATTTATGTGATCGTCAAAGTTAAAGTTATAATTAAAAGTTACATACAGATCTTTCGTAATAGTCGTTTCCATTCATAACATATTGAAAATTATTTGTAGTATTACTCCGTGTTAAAGTCACCACTGTACATTTAAAGCGCTCGCTCATTAATAAATAAATACCAGAAGAGGTCCTAAGTGACTTCCCTATGGGACGCCTGAGGTGTTATAGATAGGTGATGAAAAAGCGTTTTTAAATGAGACCATCTGAAGACGGTTTGTTAGGTCGGGTGACATCTACGCACAGCAGATTAAGATTTTTCTGCACAGCATATTAAAATTTTTACAATCATCATGGCACATTAAAATTCTTTTGCCACAATGTCATTCTCGTTTTGTTGAGTTATCATACTTTGTCTAGTGTGTGCGTGTCTGGAATCAGTTGCAATCACATATTCAACGGACAACTTTCAGCGGATCATTTTATCGGCTACTGCAGCTTTCTGCATTAATATAAATTTTATATATCACCAACTTATGCACAGCTCGATTTTTTTTTTACCCTTTTTTGTAACTCTTTTTTGTTATTTTTGCATATCTACTTCGCAATTTTTTTTTCTTGTATCTTAATTTGAATTATTTATTTTTCTTAAATGTAGTACTTTCATATTAGTTAAATTTTTATTTTTCCTCCCATACTGAAATTTATACGCAAAAGATTGTTTATCGTTGTGCTTTATACCCAACAAATATTCTCATTTTTAATAATCTAGAAATACCGTAGGAAACCTTATTCTTGTTAGTTTGATTATTATATTATTATTAACGTTAAAGGATTTACTAAGATCAGTATGCTACAATCAATTTGGCCACAACGTTCAATTTTAATCATACTTATTTAAGGGTTGTCAGGATTGCAGATTTCAAACCTAGTAGAGTGATTTCAATAGTTCATTATAATTTTTTTAAATTAGTAATTAGTGTAATACATACATATGTATAGAAGGGGGCAATCACAATATTAAAATGTTTATATATTATATAAAAATAAATAAGTAATATTTTTTCAGATATCATATACGATTACATTAGTTATCATTTAAATCATCAGAAACAATAACAAAAATGTATTATGCCTGGAAAATTGTAAGTTAATGTAAAAGGTGTCTCAACTGTTTAGTTACAGTCATATTTGGTCATACGAAAACATATTTAGATATTGTTTATGAAAATTCCGCATCACACTTCGGAGGAACGTTTATTAATATTGAAGATCCATTACCAAAATGAAGAAATTTTTCATTGACAACTCTCAAGATATGTGTTCATTTGTATGTGCATTATCGTTTGTCGCGGATGACACAAATGAACGTAAATGACATGTGGTTTCAACCGGATGGCGCGACGTGCCACTCCGCACGTGAAATAATTAGGGAAATTTTTAACACTATCTACGTATCAAACGTATTCCAAAAATTCGTCAAAAGGCTACACACCTGGCTACATAATTTGTATTTCATATATTATGTCAACACTTACACTGTAGAATTCAATAAAACATTCGAAGAATTTCATTTTAACAGTTACTGAATTTTGGTAATAAAAAATTGAAGTTATTTTTTAAACTCTCTCTAATAATGTGGCGGGATTGTCTTCTTTTGTATAATGCAATATATGTTCATGTTTGCAGTTTTATTAAAAAATGTCAGCTAAAAAGACAAACATCATGCAGTTTTTCCTGTTTATTGTGTTTCTTGTTTTCGGAAGGGTGTGAATAACATATAAAGCTTACAACTCTTTTTCGTTTACTAGTACTATTTTTAATTACAAGACAAGCACAATATTTGATTGCTTTATTTGAAATGGCAACTTGCATACGAGTAAAATACAGAAGGCTCTTGAATAGTTTTTATACAAACATGGTATGTGGCAAAATAAAACATGACAGCAAAATGACAGCATTGAGAGTGTAATTATAAAAATATAATAAACAATCAATTTTCTTGACATTTTCCAATGCGAAACATTTTAAATGAAATTATGTATGCAAAAATAAAATTCTTCTGACAGTCATAAAGATTGGTACGCACAATAAATTTTATCTCCCGCCATTTGGAGTCTTTTAAGGAAATAATTTCATTATTTCTACCTATTGATCAATCAATCAACTGAGAATTGGATTATTTCGATTCATCGGTTTCCCATTATCAGGCCGTTTTACCCATGTTGTGCCAAAACATTTGCCTGTCAATGTAATCCATAACTTTTATCTAGTCTTTGGCACATTTTCGGAGCCTCACAACAACAGCACAAAGGAATTCTCTTTTCGAGCAAACTTAAAAAGAAGCCATTACAAGACTTTGTATCATGTTATCCAAAAATTCACGTGAACCTCCATTCACGAAATCGCAGCGAAGTTCTTACACCTGACTACAAATTTACGATTATGTTTAGGCTTAAGTGAAGACGCCCACCTTATTTGTTGGCTATAAAATTCAGATTTTCCCCGCCAAGTATGCGGATAATCTGGCGCTAATTGTAAAGAGTCACGTAAATTCCTGATAGTGTCGACGTAAAACATTTTATATGTAAAATGATAAAGCTCAGAGTAGAGTGGAAACAAAATGGAAAAAATAATTACTTAAACCAACACTGCGTACAAAAAGTCAGATTTTTGTTGACACAGTACGAGGAGGTACCTGTGAGATCTAAATTGCCCACTTAGTTTATTGAAATACGAGGGGGAATGTTGATGCGTTTTATTTAACCATAAATCACCAGCTTATCGTCCTATAACATTTTCATAAAATTTCTCTGTCTATAAGTATAGTAATTGTTTTTACAAAAATTGTGCAAAACGACAGCTGTACTTGGTATTTTGCGCTAAGCACATTGTTGGGTAAGAAATACCATGAAAGTAACTAATTATTTAGAATATGATATGACACTCGAGTTTTTACTATTGAAAAAATTTACTCATAACTATGTAAATACCGTACTGTAATTTTTTGTAAGTGTATGCATATGTTGATCTTATTTTTCTAAGCAACACCTTGTGTCCGTTACGAGTAGGGTAAAAGGATGATGGGGATTAAAGTGTTATTGTAATATATACGGATACGGAGTTGAAAATGTTCATTTACCACAAAATTTGTTAAGGCGCTACGACTAATACAAACTTTTTATTCTAAATAAATGCAATCACTTTCATTGCGAATTTTGGTTTTAATTGAAAACCATTGTCCTTTCATATAGGTCACTATATTGGCAATGGGCATATTGTATAAAAATTGGCAATAAAAAACAAAATTTGATCTCTTATTCCTTGAAAGACCCACATGACCAACTTCAAATTCGATAACAGCTATTAAGAAGTGTCGTATTTAGTGAATATGTGGGAGAAGAGCGAGTAATACCGATGAGGTGACAATGCCGGTCAACTAATTTTTACCCGAATTTTCCAACGATCAGGCACTTATATATTCGCGTATCATAGCTTGCTACTCTCGCGCTCCAGTCACACCCACCCATTCAGTTCCGAAGTGTCGTTAAGAGCCAGCGCTCGATTGTTATTTTGGCGTCATCTCACTATTAAAATACGAACTACGGAAACATGAAGTGAGTTCAGTGTTACATGTTTCTTTACTTACTCTACGATTAGTCCAGGGAAATAAGCATTTGTTCGGGACACTGACTCATCCAGCAAACCAATACGATTTTCGCGAAGTATGAACGTATAGCAATAATACCTATACTTTTGCCACTCCTGGTTAGCCGGCGTTTTCGAGTGATAAACAATTAAAAATGAAAAAAGTGAAATTTTAACACATTTTAATTACCAGATTTAAATAAATAGTTTTAACAGCAATTTATTGCAATCATCTTGTAAGTAATGCAAAAACCGACAACTTGACCGAAATCGATTTTGAAAATGTCAATTTGTTGCTTAGATAATTGCTAATTAACAATTGAAATAGCTAAATATTCAATTAACAATAACTATTGTAAAAATGTATTTGAAAACTTAAATCCTCGCAAATAGGTAGCTCTTGTGGTACCGAATAAGTGCTAAAAATTTGGAACCGATTCTTTTGATAGTTTTTGCAAAATTAAATTTGTTTATCCGGAAGACTGTTTTGCAACAGCACTCTACGCACATTTAAAAAAAAATTTCGGTTTTGTCGGTGTGATATTAAAGGGAAAGAGTTATATGTATTTTCAAAATATTTCATTAGATGTACAAGAAAATAATTTTGTTTGTTGCAAATTGAAATAAAACAAATGGAATAACTTTTTTCCTTTAACATTTTTCAAAAAACCATCTTCTTACTCAAAAACTAGATAATTTTCTATAAATTTAATAAAAAAAGCAACATCCTAGGCACCTTTGGAGCGAAGTTAGAATTTTTTTTTTTTGTGAAAATCACTCATTTGTTTATAACAATTAAGAGATGAAACTGCACCATAACGAAACCAATTGCACTTCAACGGTGTCAATGGTGAAGATTCAAATATGTAACTGTTATTTAGTCGGATCAGAGTCAGTAGAGGGGGAACTATAGAATCTCTCTTTTCAAAATTTGAGATTGTAGCTTTAAAGTGACTTCGACCTATATACCTACATGCATTTGGTTATAAATTTCAATTATGCAAGATAATTTACTTCCCATCCCTAAACTTACAGAACAGAAGAAAGAGAGTGCATCGAAAAGACAACATGCCAAAGTAATTACAAAATCCCTTAAAAAGAAAGGCTTGGTTTCCAAAACGTCAACAAAATCGTTTGTGATGCAGTTTCACAACCCTCATCATGCAAAGTCAAATTTATGACTGACGCATTGCATTTTGTACATCAGAAAATTTTCTGATGCGCGATTTGCCTACTTGATGCGTTTCCAATTCATTAATGACATTTCGGAGGATACTCTTCATTAAAATTTTTTAGTACGACGTTTAGGAACACGATGTTTTCTATTTAGATTGATGCAATTTAGAAGTCAGCCATTTAAAATAGGATTATAAAAATCAATCTAAAGAACTGAAAAAAAAGAAAGCTGCAATCAAAACTATTAAAAAGAAAAGAAGAAAGCAGTACCAGTCAAAACTGTCAAAAGAAAAATAGAAAAATGTTGCAAGATGAATCCACATCAGAGTCCGAGAGTAACGATGATGATATCCAATGATTTCGGTCAGGGTACGACTCATTTAAAAGATATATTTGTGAAATATGCCTTCATTGAGCTTGACCGATGCTGACTGCTTTTAACTGCCACTGCTCATAATACCGGTCGAACCTACTTTTTTATAATGTAATTTTTTTTCTAGAAATGATTGTAACTTTGATCTGAATTAAAACGATTTTGTTAGAAGAAGAATCAAATTCGATTTATAAGAATAACAACAACAATAATTTTGATTTATTTAAGTTTTATTTTAATTTTACCTTAACCCTTATGTCAATACCCGGATACCCGGGTACCCTTTTGGGCCTTTTGCGTATTCTTACTTATATATCTTTTGTATTTAACGAAAAATTATCAAATCCTTTTAGATCCTTGTTATTTGAGTCTATTAACATCGATTCATATACGTTAAGATATTGAAATATGCAAAAAAATAAAGAAACTCAGAGTTAAAGTCAAATACCCTCTCGATCAAGGTACCCATATGGGTCATTCTTTTACAAATCGCACAGTTTTCATGGGGGAAGAAAATTGACATTTTAGAATCGTCTGAAATTTTTTTTACAGCTTTTTCACATAAAATTAATCGACACGTGTTTCAGGATTTGGCTCGAAAAAATTTTGTTTCGAAAATATCCACATGTGAATTTTTCATAATTTGCTAGATTTTCTCCAAACATCTCATATTCGAAATTCATTATCTCCCGTTTTAATGATCGGATTGACCTACTTTTTTTTTACGTTTTTCTACGTCAGCTTTACAATGGTTTTTGAAAAAATTATTTTGTTGTTGACAAAAAAAAGTTAATAACAATTTAATTTTTTAAACAATTTTTTTATGCTGTTGCCCCAGGTTTAGTTAATTTAAAAAAATATGTTTATGTTCCTTATTGTTTTACTTAGAAAAAAAAAACCGAGTTATCTCTATTAGGTACAAAGTTATTGATTATTTTCGAGCGCTTGTCGGGCAATTCATGAAAATGTCAAATTGGTGGTGTTTTAGACCAAACAGTGTTATCTTTGGCAGGAAATGTTGTCGTCAGTTGTGACGATTCGCCACTATTTGGAAAGCTTTCAGTCGATTCATCGTCATCCTCGTCTGACTCAACTTCACTGTCACGATTTTCCAATAAACACAGAAGTATTATATAAATTATACAAATATTATAATATAATCGCAATTATTTTTGAATATATAGAGAAATTATATTAATGGAAAAAAATAATAGCACTTACCTGATTCTTCGCATTCAGATACTTCTGAACGCTCTCTGTTAGGCATGTTGTCCTCGTCATCACTATCTGAGATATAATCATCGACAGCGGAATCTCATCCCAATAATTCCTTCAAATACTACTACTCTTCTCTTCAATCGTCAATCTGTTAAGTTATTAATTTTATAATTATAAAATAAGCGTTTATAAACGTATAAATTAAATTGAGTACATACAACTGCTAGCATTTATATATAAATTTTAACGTACCTTGAAAACTCAGCTGGTGATAAATTTTCCATTATTTTTAACAATTTTGTCACTATAACAAGCAAAAAAATACACACAGTGTTCACAAAATATTTAAACGTCCACTCCAAGTCAAGTCTAGTTTGAAACTGAACATTATAAGTGACGTAAAATAAGCAGCTGCAATGAAATTTCAGCTATTCTTCTACCTCCCATTTCTCCCAAGGTTAACATTTCTATAGAAACAGGGTTTCCCAGGTAGGCGACTACTCTTTGAGTAATATCTTCTAGTGAGATGATTTATAAAGTGAAAGTCTAGGTTTCAAAATTCTATTATTGAATAAATAACCCGTGCGGGTACCCGGGTACCCCGGCTATTGAACAACGTTGTTACTTATTCACTCGTGAAATAACATCAACAACGCTGGAAACAAAATACACTCGTCTCTCAAACGAACAGCGAGAACTGATCTACATATGCCTCGGAGTGGTTGTGTGAGTGTATATTAGCTTATACATAAATACATATAATTATATTATCGATCTTTAATTATGCAGATAATGTGACTAACATTGCCCACTGACCACTATTACCCACTGCCCCCCTATACACGTATCTACATACATTGGAAGCAAGAAAAACACTTTTGCTGAAAGTACTTCAGTTTTAACTGCGGGGAGTTGTTTTTGCATTGTCTGGTCTTGTCATCTGATATCTAGTGGTCAAACTTCTGAAGCTTTTTGCCTAATACGAGAATAAACGCTGGTTTCATCAAACATTGGGCTTATTTTGAAATAAATAGAAACAAGTGGCATATCTTTGCGCTATTAAGGTGACCTTCTCCTAACTGGGGTACAAAAAAATCGATTTTTTTTTTTTCACGGAAAAACATACCTTAATATGTCTAGAATCATGTCCCAAAATTTCACGAAAAAAAAATATATGGTTTTCGAGTTATAGTGATATATATTTGGTGACTTTCTCCTAACTGGGGTCAAAAAGAATCGATTTTTTTTTTATTTTTTTTTACGGAAAAATGTTCCTTAATATGACTAGAATCATGTCCTAAAATTTCACGAAAAACAAAAATATGGTTTTCGAGTTAAAGTGCTATTAATTAATTCTGTAAGTCTGCTCATTTCCTCGGTATTGTGCGACATATTCCACTCAAAAACTCTTTTTTCTTTAAACGCATTTTTCTCGACTTAATTTTTTCAATCGTAGTTCCACGATATCTCTTGAACCGCTTAACCGATTTCCATAAACCTGAGTTCAATTTGTTCTGAATTCAATTGTTCACAAATCTATCTAGGATATAAGACAAAACCCAAGTAGTTTTTTTTTTACAGCACTTTTTGTAAAAAATTTGTCGAAAAATTCTCGATTTTTGACTTCAAAAGGCTGCAATTTTTTTTTTAGTCGAGCGATTCCTTAGATCCTAGTTAGATTTATACATTCTAATGTCTAAGTTAAGTGGTTTTTTGATTTTTCTGTGTCAGATGATTTGGCGAGCCGCAATCACGGAATTACGGAAAAAGGCCGATTTTTTTTGGCGCCCTCTGGCGGCGACGGGTGAGCGAGAAATGAAAAAATAAAAAAACAATTTCTAGTTTTTGTTAAAGACTTCCAAATAAAAAAAGATTCAAGGTCATATGTTGTTTGGTTTTCTTGTAAAAAAATCCCAAACTTTTGCTTTTTTTTTAATTCAGTTAGGAGAAGGTCACCTTAACCAGAAAATATAGGGACTTGTTTTATGTTGTCACATGGCTGTATGTATTTATATTTCAGTAGTTTACTATGTTCCTTCTTACAAGGCTTTTGGGAAGCCTTTAAAGATTTCAAAAGGCCCGATAAAGTATAAAAATTAATTCTTTAAGCGCTAGCGATATTGTTAGCACTGTAAAAGTTGCATACCATTGAACATCTACCGGCAAGTACTTGCTAGTAGTTTGCAAGGCCCAATACGAGTAGAACACAGTTAATGATACATGTATAATATGTATATTTTAACTCGTAAATATTTTCAAATAAACACCATAAACCCCAGAACAGTCTCAATATTAAGAAAAATGTTAAGTTCTTATACTGTATTCCTTAACAAAATATTGCATTTGTTTAACCTTCAAAAAAAAAACAATTGTGATGTAATTTTATGTCCATTGCAATTATTGCTGGGTCGGGAAAGGATAGACGGTTTTCATTTGATTTTAAGTGAATAAATTTCTAGCGTATCTTTGCTTTTCGAACTGCCCAACAACACAAAATATCTCTTTCCTGAATGTATCCTCTTTCTTGCGACACGGCTTTCAAATAATTAAGCTGTAACTACGCTTTATCGAATACGTATAATATATATTACTTTCCCTTGCGATTACTTAAATCAATTTCAATAAGGATCCTTCGACTCTTGCTTTGTTATGTTATAACGCAAAACAACTGGAAGCCTTATGTTAGGCATTATAAAAACATGATGTTGGACCAGATTTCAGGAAACCTGAAGGGCTTGTTGATTTTGCGTTTCAACCTAAAGTAACCTGCGGCGTTACAAGTTACTGCAATTACAAAGGTCAACAAGAATTTTGCCGGCGGCGAGCATTAGGTAATTTCGATAACATATTTTCAGCAGATAAATTCAGAGTCGAATATGTACCATTAACAGACTATCTTGGGAAAGCGCTCCGCACCATCCGCACTCCGCGGACTCCGTACCGTCAACCGACTCGAATGATTATGGATATTGCGCAGAAAGAAAAAATTATTATCCATAACTTTTAAAGACATTTAAAGACCACCATTCGAATTTTTCTGTAAAGTACACGGGATGATGGGCATGTACAAGCCAGATAGAAAGGCAGGGGCAGAAACTTCTTAAAATTATTTTAGAAATGTACAAAAGCCGCTTTCGTTATTTAGTACATTAAATTAAATGATAATTAAAGCTTGTTGAAGTTTAACAAAAGTATAAATCCGACTTATCAAGGCAAAGTGGCATTAAAAGAGCCAAAAGTAAAAGTATCATGAAGGAGTTCGTTATCAATGTGTGTGGATTTAAGGACAATTTTTACTCTTTGATTGTTGATATATTATTATACAAAACAAAAAATCAAGGCTCATTACTAAATGAAACTGCTCAAAACATTTAAAATCAAATATTAAAAAACTATTTTTACAAAATGGGGTTCCATCAACATGGACCAACCGAACCTAAAGAAATTTTATACTGCTATAAGTCACACATACACAGCACTCTTGATATTTCTCACTAGCTTGGCCGGACCCGGCGTTTCCCGGGATACTATTAAATTTGTATTCCTTAATTTTACAACGCTACTGCACCACTGCCTCTCCTATGTGATTTGCGTTTTGCACATGTTTTAGATATTTTCCAACAGTATTATTAAATTTAGTTTTCTTAATTTTACACCACCTCCTTATTGCACCCCCTCTCCTATATCTCCCAGCGGGGTAGGGGTGGTCTCATATATGGGAATTTGAATACCAGATTCGAAATCAGTGATCCCGAAAATTCCCTTGTGCGGATTTTCATGGAAATCCCTTGAAGTTTAACTTTTCGGGCGCCATATTGATCCACCATCTTGATTTCCAAAATTTTGATGGCAGATTCAAAATCAGTGACCCCAAAAACCAAAACCAAAAACAAAAGTTCAGATTTTCAGTGAAATCCCTGGAAGTTTAACTTTTTCGGTCGCCATATTGGATCCGACATCTTGCATTCCAAAATTTTGAATGCAAGCTCGAGATCTGCGACCCCGAAAACCTCCAATTGCCTTTTTCATAAAGATTCCTTGAAGTTGGAAAGTTCGCTTCCTATACAAAACAGAAATTTCGATTTTTTCGATTTTCCGGCTTTTCCTTTGGGGTTTCCTGAATTTTCTTTTTTTTAAACCTCTGTATTATAGCGAACAAACCAAAAAAAAAATATCGAAATCGGTCAAGCTTTTTTTGAGTTTTAGCGAGACTAACGCACAGCAATTCATTTTTATATATATAGATTTCTACCTCCAAATTTTTCAGAGATTTTATGAAGCTCATTTAAGGGGTGATACTATCTTGTGTGTGCGAAATCAAGGCCCATTATTGGAGTTTATTATAGTTTTAATTGTTTAAATTTCAGATCAATCGGTAGGAAATTGTATGCGCTAGAGGTACGCTAAGCTCGGAAAACATGGTTTTGAGAAAACACGTTTTTAGTTGCAAGTACTAAAATTCAGCTGTTAGTCTGGCTTGAAAATTCGAGTAATAGAGACATCTACAGGCCTATTTTAGAAAATTAATAAGTACCGATAGTCAATAATAAAATCTTTTTAAAAGAAGCAACTTCAGAAATATAAAATAAAGCACAAAAAAGTTGGAAATAATTATTTTTGGAATCGGTGCCAAGCCACACGATAAGCTGCGCAGTTTTCTGTCGAGTAGGTTGCGCGGCGCGAATGACGAGCATGGTGGAGTGGACAATCCGAAAAGACCCATCCTCGAGATATAGCCTATTCAATAAAAAAATAATCATTTAAATCGGTTCACAATCGGCGAAGGCATCGCGTAACATAGACAAAAAACATACAGTCGAATTAAGAAGCTCCTCCTTTTTTTGAAGTCGATTAAAAATGAACATTGTCAACACCGCATCCTACCACCGAACGCAAATCAACTACAAAACGACGGCGCCTTGTCTACAGTCACAAATTCGATTTTGGTGTGATTAAATTTTTTTTTCTCGTACAAACAACCGTTATGATATTATGCTATGCTACTTCAAGGAGCTTTAAGCTAATAAAAAAACATGGTAAAAATTACAAGGCGGTATTACCCGTTGGGGACATTCACTTTTAGGATCGAAAAAAACACTATTTTATTTTGTTATTGTGAAAGATCTATTATATCGAAAGAAAAAAAACTCTTTTGGGCACTATAGTATATCTCTTTAAGAATATAAGATAATTTTTTTTAAAGGCATCTTCGAAAAGACACTGTTTACATGGTACGACAGTTTGTGGAGTTCCTGTAAACAATAGAGTCAACATTTCATATGGATTCTATTCTTTAGGATTTTTGCTAGACAATAAATGTAAAACCCCTTTAATTTTTTTTGTTTTTTCATTGTTTTTCCAAAAGTGTCAAAAAAGTGCATTGTTTTTAGCAAACTACCCCTGCATAAGAAAACAGGAGGTAATAATATGAATTTTCAATGGTTTATTGTCTAGTATTCTATTTAACGTCTCGAATGCTTTAAGATTTTTTTAAATCAGCCGAGTAGAAGTTGAAGAGAATTGTCGTGCCAATCCAAAAAACAATGTTTCGATATATATAAACGCGTTTAAAGTTTTTGTATGATAATGACCTTTAAAATATCCGCCAAGTTAAGGTATTTTTTCAACTTTCTTCAACTTCTTTCTCTTTTAATTTCTTGACGAATGATGCACAACAGCTATATAATAAAATGTGACAGACTAAATTTTTGTGTACGCAATACAACGCAGCGTTAATTACGCAGGGTGAAGTTTAAAGAGAGACAATTTCACACCGAAACGGTTTAATATATTTTCGTTTGTTCAACAGATATAATACCTTTGACACACATGTCGTGTCGGTATTATAATCTTACAAATACTGCGTTTATACTATATGTGTGTCACTCAATACTAGCAATATACCAGGTTAATCAGCCAATTTATACGTAGTATGCGATTTGCTAAATTTAGGTGGTATTAAGGTAATATCCGTAATTTTTAATGCGCAAAGCCTTTCTGCCGGCAAATTTGCTCCACAATTGTCAATTGCAGTAATCTGTTGCTGGTTGAGAGCGTTTGAACAGGATGGAATCTGATCACACCTCCGCTTGGCTCTAATCGCTTGAATTCTAAAATGTTTCCTACTTCTTTCCAGCATATTAGATATGATCCGATTTTGTCTCATTAACTTTAACAAAATTTACTTTCCAGTTTTTCGGCTTCATAATCAAAATATCAAATGACAAACAAATGCCAAAAACAAAAGGTATTATGATATTGTGAATATTATGATATTGAAATTATAATATCGATACCACATGTGTGTCATAAGTATAACATGCAGTCTCTTATGTCTACACTCGAAGAATTACATATATTAGATTTTTTGGTTTTATACCAAAACTTTAAAGACAAATCAAAAACGCAAAATTAATTTCCCTTTTGAAAACGATTTACCAATCAATTCACCGAAAGTGTTCAGTGTTTCAAATTGAATTCGGCTGAGTGCACCTGCTTGCCGACCAAAAGTGGGATCAAAGAAGTCTGCATTCGAGGGCGCAATTACGAAGATGAACTGAAATGGACCCGAGGAATGTAAAAGTCTTGGAGAATAGGGCGGCTGCGCTCTCATTAAGGGGGTGTTCTCATGGAAAGCACCATTTTTGAAGGGTTTACATTTATTTTTTGTATGGGAAAACGAATAAAGATAAACACTTGCAGTTTTTTGGAGGTTCAAAAGGACCTTTTAATACATTTAAGAAAATTATTGAATTACATAAAAATTCAAAATGGCGTCTTTGGCTGTAGTCCAAAAAGTGGTCTAAAAATTTGCAGAGGCAAAGTGTTTGCAGGATTCTGCCTCCGTGGGTGGTCTGAAACAGAAATGACCGAAATGTTATCATTCAGTATCCTCTCGATTAGGTACCCACGTACGATTTTTTCGATATCTTCAAAATTGACAAAATGGCGCCAAATTTTTAAAAAAAATTCATTTTTCGCGTTTTTTTTCGAATAAAAACGTGGATTAAAAATCGAATTTTTAAGATTTCGCAAAATCCGTACGTGGGTACCTGCGAAAATGTATTTCGAAGGTTCTGTGAAAATTTCAAGTCGATCGGTCAATTACAGTCGTCAGAATTTTGCTAACCGTTTTGTAAAACATGTTCTCGAGAAAAACGCGTTTAAAGTTTTGCAATGTCGGCATTTCGTTCCGGTTCGCGCTTTACATGTCGACTTCAAAGGTCATTTAAGCAATGTTAGAGATCGAATTCCGAAAAATCCTTTCACAGGGTAAATTGTACTTATATATAGATTAAAAAAATGCAAAAAAAAAAAAATCGATTTTTTGAAATTGCTCCATGAGAACACCCCCTTAAATTGATATCGCGCGATAATAAAGCGCGGGCCTCGTTGACATGTGGCCTAAACGCGGCCAACGTTAACTCTTTATTAATCCGATGTGTCTGCAATTAAGAGCCAGTTGAGTTGCCCCCAAGGCCTAATTGGCGATGAAGTGACTTCGTTAACCAGAATCGAGCCAACAGCAAATATGTGCGCTGGTAATGAAGAACGAGCCGCGCCGCTCTGGGCTGCAGCATGTAATTCAATTGCGAGTTCTGTTTGCCCGGCTGTGCAGAAAACACAAACGGCCACGACCGCAGGACTCCTCCTAGTCAGTACTGTGAAGAGGCTGAGGCCAAGTCCATCCCCACCCTCCGCCGCCAAGACGGAGTATTATAAACACCACTTAATAGAATAGGCCTGCGAGTTCCAATCTACTCGAATGTCAATTGAACCCCGTCCGACTTGAGGACCTATTTAAAGCGATCCTCTTTGAGAGGTATAGCATCCAGCATCCTCAGCCGGCTCATCTGGCATCTCTTAGCCTTGCACAAATCTAGCTCAGCTGGCTGGAGTGCTTACGTTAAAGTGGGCTTTCACGTCCAATTTTTCTAGTTTCCTGACGGGTTCGTTTTGTGCGGGGGTTCGCCCGTCTAATGTCTCCTTTCAAGACTTTGGCACGATATCAAAAGGGCCCCGAGTGAAATCCGAGCACGAATCCGATTTCCCCGTGCTGAGATGCGGCTTTGATTTCAAAATAATCAGAACTGCACAATAGGGGGCTTCACAAGAGTCTCCGCCGCCGCATGTTTTGTTTGTGGCCCTCACGAGTCTCTTTGAAGGTGCGTTCCGAATCCATCACACTCCGCGGCCCACAATTTATCTGTGCCATTCACCTCAGGATCTAGCAGCCCTTATCGGTGGTAAATATCTGTCGGCCGTCCTCCAGTAAACATACGGCACGGTGTTCCCGGCGACGCTCCTGACATTTCTTATGCGTGTTCGATTTCTGTCATTTACCCGGACCGACCTCGTAGGTGGATGATGGAAAGGCGATCGAAGTCACGCATGACTGCACATTCCCAGCCGGAATTATCAAATCCGAATCTATTGGAATTTTCTTGCAGTCGTCCTATGCATGCCCGGCATACAAACGTGCAAGATAAGAATTTGTGCTCATGGCGTGTTTCTCACCCGAGA
The DNA here is from genome assembly GCA_947538895.1 of Neoitamus cyanurus. Classification (NCBI taxonomy): domain Eukaryota; kingdom Metazoa; phylum Arthropoda; class Insecta; order Diptera; family Asilidae; genus Neoitamus; species Neoitamus cyanurus. The sequence goes on along the minus strand of OX384541.1, from coordinate 34,177,526 downwards.
ACACGTTCGACGATTAATCGCGCTTATCACGTCTTCATTTCTTATTAAGTGAACAGCTTCAGTGATTTCATATTTCCTCACTTCATTCCATCATCACTAGCAGGCGCTTCATTCTGTCAGAAGACGCGCATATTGTCCGTTTTATTGTATGCCATAACTTTCCGGTGAAGGGTCGGTTCATTGGGGGCGATAGTTTAGAGTTTCAGCTGGACGTGGTCAATAAGTAGAAAAAATGCATACAAGGATTCGTTATTTCACTTTAAATTGATTCCATGCGTTGTGTTTGCATAGATCCCGTTACCATATGGGATGTCATGGAGGAATGGTTGTTAGAACTTACTCATTTCTGTGGTATCCGTTTTGCGGTAGACCAATGGGTACTCTCTTTGCAGGAAATTCAGCGGCGCTGTTATAGAACTCGAGAACAAAACGAAGTTCTAGCCACGATAACTTTTTGCAAGTAAAAGTGTGTTTTGGCTAGCAAAAGGTTTCGCTTTCGAGTGCCATAAGGCGTATTCGAGTGGATCTGCTGGGAACAACGTTTGTGATTGGCTGGATTAGCGTCCGTAAGTGCGTTTACGTTTATTCACATCACCAGCATCATCTGCATATTTATCAAAAATTAATGCGAGAACATTTTGCACAAGAAGTGCAGCAGCAGCAATTATTTGCCGATTCATAACAAAAAACAGTAACAGAAATAGAAAGTGTTTAAACACACAAATGATGATTTTCCTTAATTTTATCGCTGTTTTCCCTAACTATCAGGATATTTTTTTAGAGTATAGTATGTGTATGTGCAAATTATTACATATTTCCTAAAAAGAGAACATGATGGAACGCAGGGTTCATAATGTTTAATTGTAAATACAGAAAGCAGTGGATGGGTTAAACTTTGTAAGGGATATGGTAAATCGTGGGCAATGGTTGGATTACATAATTTCGCTCTGAAATGGCTCCAGGAGGGTGTGAAGATAGCCCTGACGCAGAAATATTCTTAAAAACATGAAACTTTGATTTTTTTTAAATGTTAGGGTGGGTAAACAAAATGAGGGGTGGGTTAACGTTTTCATGGGGTGGTCAAACCTAAGCAAAAGTCTGATTGCTTAAGGGTTCATCCTAGTTTAAAGGCCTGAAAATTTAGCTTTTTTGGAGAATTTCTTTCACAGCCCCTAAATTATATATCGTTTTAATTCTTTTTGGGCTAAATAAACACACTCTTACAAAATACGAAACAATATGTTTTTTTTATTTTTCATAACAAATACATTCAAAATGGCGGAATTCGTGTAGGCATATAAAAAAAAGCTATGTCAACGGTGTTGTTGATTTTTTAGTGAAGATTAGCCTGAATCACAAAAACCAGCAACATTTAGATTCAGTGTGCCAGTGGCTATCGTGTATACTAGAATTATTAATTTTTATGCAAAAATAACAAAATGGCGGCAACTTATACAAAAATTTTCGAAAAACGTGTTTTTTTTCATGATTTTTCGGTTAAAAAAAATTGAACAAATGAAAATTTTGACATAATTCTAGTATACATGATACCCATACATGTCACAAATGTGTGGTAAAAATTTCAGAACGATCGGTCTAACCGTTCCGGAGAAAACTACAACACCGTATAAGAAAAAGTGATTTTGAAAAAAACGCGTGTAAAGTTTTTTTGTTGAAATATCATGAAAAAACTGTACTTACGCAAAACGAGACTAACATTCAAATAACATACATATAAGATTTTTGGGTATTAGAATAGACTAATATAACTTGTTTTCAAGTATAAATAGGACAATTGTTTGCATTTACAAAGCCGAGAGCACCGAAGAGAGACGAAACAAGCGCTCATATACTCAATAGCACGCCGGAGAGCGCGCTCGAATAAAATCGAAAAAATATAGTTAGACTGCTCCTATCTTTATGAAATTTTAACATGATCTTTCTGAAGTGATTTACTTTCGAAATTCATCATAAAAAAAAAAAATTTATTTAAATTGGTAAACTAGGATGAACCCTTAATTTCGTTTTAATAATGGTTCCAGGAGGTCAAACTTTTTTGATGTGTGAACATCTTTACCGAGACCCCGACGATTTTTAGGGCTAGAGTGAATTTGGTAAAATTATTTCCCATGCAAAGCTTTCCCCATGTAACAAACTTTTCCTCTATGTACAGTAGTTCCCAGTATCTCCCATTTAAAACGTCTGTGCTCTGCCATATGAATAAATGAGCGTCCCCAACTCAGTTGTTGATAATTATTCGCAATTGGAGAATTACAAGGAAATATATGAAGAGAGAATAGCGCTCATTTTTGTAGTAATAGACAAGAAATCTTGTCCCTGTGTTCACTGAGATTCCTTCGTATTGTGAAGAATTTCCCGCTGCAATAGTATATTACGATACAAGGGCGGTAAGTAGCCGATTGCCCACGATGGCGGTGTTGACGCACGAGCGAAGCGAGTGCGTTAACAGCCATCATGGGCACTCGGCTACTTACCGCCCGAGTTACGTATGCTATTTGTCAGCACGAGTGCGGGGTAAGCAGTAGGTACGTTACCGCACATGTTTCCATTCGGTGACTCATAAATTAACCACGGTGCGCTAAGGAGCCGATTGCCCACGATGGCGGTGTTACACACACGAGCGAAGCGAGTGCGTTAATAGCCATCGTGGGCAATCGGCTACTTACCGCACCGTGGTTAATTGATGATTTACCGCATGGAAACCCGTGCGGTAAGGTACCACTTACCCCGCACGTGTGCTGAAAAAATAATTTCTCACCTAAAAATGGAAAAGAGAAAACACCCATCCAAAACCATGTGGGCGTGTCCACGACTGCATTAGGAGTCATAAACACTACAGTGTTAAAATTTTATAATAATATAATGAACAAATTTTTTTTGGAATCTCTAAGAAGGTAGACCAATCTAGATTGCTTATGTTTAGCAGTTTAGTACACAAAAAATTGGGAAATGAAGTTTCTATTATTATTTAGATATTATTAATAACATTCTTAACTCTTTCGCAAAAATCTTAAAGTTTTCTAAGAACATTTCGTTCTTTTTCATTTCTAAATTTTTAATCTTCTCATTAATAGACAACGTTGATGTTTACACATCTTGACCGTGAGTCCCGGTACTCATATTACACAATTTTTGTTATACCCTTTTCAACGCGTGGGACAACAATTTTAGGGGGTTGGTGTACGTGGCCTAACAATGGTAATTGATATAGCTAGCGATTTTTTTGAATACCATAAAATTTTAAAAAGCATGAAATTAGTCTTGATGTTTTTAATATTCGTTTTTAAAAAGTGGGTCAACAAAACTAATTTATGGGTTAATATGTTCATGTTCTCTGGTTAAATGGATGAGCAATTAAAATCGAATTTACGTTCCATTCGGTGGCGAACTTCACAGACCTCAAATTAGTCACTTTTTCTTCATTTTTTTGGTATATTTCGACTTTTCGTCGGACACCTCTCCATATAGACTACGGCGTAAGGTCGTCCCTTATGTATGTCATTATTCTCTGTTCGTTCAACTCTTTTATAATAGTTCGGGCCGGGTAGATGCTCTGTGTTGCTGTAATCCAGCTTGCAAACTTCTGTTCGATCTGTTCTCCAGAGGTTTTTCTAATTTTGCGACAATTTCTTATTGAATTTTTCAAGATGGAAGAACTCTTGCCACTCTGTCCATACTGCTGGATGCAGAAACATTATCTCATTTGCAATTTTCAAGTTCAAATACATAATTATTAATATTTTAGTAAAGCAATAATTTTTGATTAGTCTTTTAACCACCTAATTAATTGCCTAAATTTAGAGATAAGACAACATATATTTTCTAGACTGCTAATTTGAATAGTTGATTAGATATTATTGTATAATACAATACTACAAAAAATTGTAAATCTTTTCAACAACTCATAACCATGACACACTACAATGTGATTTTAAATGAATCTTTTACCTGCTAAAAGGGATCATGTGGAAATTTCCGGAAAATAATCATGATGCCCGATCATCAAAAAACTAATTCTTCCAAGTTTTGAAATGTCTTGGTGCCAACTTTAGTAATTATTGCTAAATAAATTTAGTACGTTCAACACCTACTATACACACTCAGAATATTACTTAATTACATCCTTATCGATGAATCATATTTATATTTATATCCTTTAAATTATTTGCTTAAGGGGTTAGGTGTAGTCAGAGAAATGAAAAAATGACAATTTTAAATAATTTTTATTTGCCAGTAAATTATTTTATTTTATAAAAGTAAAAACATAGCATCTTTAAATAAGGTGTCGACTTGACTTGACAGAAATTTTAGAAAAAAAAATTAATAACTTTAAAAGTAATCGCTCTTTTTCCAAACCATGTGTTTTGAACTGGTGGCCACTGTAGCGCGAAAACCGCTCGATAGATTTTAATGAAATGTATACAGCTTTTTAAAAACATGAAAAGCTAGTGCCTGATCGAAGCTTTTTGTTTTTGTTTTTAATTTCGATTTTTTATAAACAATTAACTGTTGGTGTTTTCCCGAAAATCTGGAAAAAAAATTTCCTGAGGCCGCCATTTTGTTAATTTAAAAACAAAAACAAAAAACTTCGATCGGGCACTAGCTTTTGATGTTTTCAAAAAGCTGTATACATTTCATTAAAATCTATCGAGCGGTTTTCGAGCTACAGTGGCCACCAGTTCAAAACACATGGTTTGGAAGAAGAGCCATTAGGTACTTTAAAAATTAAAAATTATTAATTTTTTTTTCTAAAATTTCTGTCAAGTCAAGTCGACACCTTATTTAATGATGCTATGTTTTTACTTTTATAAAATAAAATAATTTACTGGCAAATAAAAATTATTTAAAATTGTCATTTTTTCATTCCTCTGACTACACCTAACCCCTTAACTTTTGGTTTCCATTAGAATATTTGCTGTTTCGGAGTAGTTTCTTTCTGCTATGCGATTATTCATTTATTTTATTTATATTATTCTCGTTTTCTTTCATTGTTTTAATTAAAAACCAGGTATCCTGCTTTCTTACCGGAAATTAACGCCAAACTTCATCTTCAGTTAACAATTTAAATTGCACGTTAATTTAATCTCTTAGAATTAGGCAGTAAAATGAGTTAATAGGTTGAGTAATAAAACTTCATTAATCCAAACGAAGTTCCTTTTCCTTTCATTTGCATTCACCGTCGTTAATTTTATGGGAAAAGGGTTAAGTAGACTGAATTAGGCAGTGTGAATATTTTGTTACGTGATGTTATGGATTTTAATGAGGTCAACTTAATTATAAACGTTAATTCAAGATCAATATCGCAATCAAGCGATATTGTACAAACTTTTAATATTCTACATTTGGACCATCCAATTATTCTCAACAATTTTATTACTTTATATTGTGATTTGAGATTGAAAATAATTCAAAAGTGATTTGCTTTAGCAATAAATTTATAAAAGTATAATATCGACGTCGAAAGTGAATTGAATAGCAGTGCATGAAGTTTTAATACCTGTGGCTAAATTTGATCAAGATAACAAAACTGGCTGGCAAAAATTTTGCACACAGCAAACATTTATAAAATTTTGGTTTAATCACCTATCATCACCAAATAAATTTATGAAAACACGGAAACCGGAAAATTTACCATAGACAGCTCTCTGGCGAAATGCCAATCACGAAGAGCGAGACAACTGTGTGAGGTGATAGCTTCAGTTCGAACTTTTGCACTTTGTTTGTTTAGCTGAATTTATTTTGCTATAGGAAAAGGAAATCGTAATGTTAAAGTTCCTTTATATGTTTGCCACCTGTCCAGCAAGTGGTGAATACTTTTTTGAAAAGAACAGTGGCCTGGAGTCAATGTAGTCGACTATGCTTTTATCGAACTCTGCGGGTGTTTTGAAACGCGAATCAATGTAGTAGTGTTGAAGTGACCGACAGAAGTGGTAATCTGAAGGAACTTTATCTGGTGCATAAGCCAAGTGAGGGAAAACTTCCTAATCTGCAGAGTGCCACCTGTTTAGTTCCCCGAACCTTTGAACTTACACGTCCAATTTTTTTCCTTAATGACCAGTAAATAATTTCCAGTGATTTTTTCAATTAGGTACAATAATGGAATACTATTTACCACGTATTTACCACGTTTCATATGATATATGAATGTGTACCTATGCTATTTGCCTGCCTTAATTGTGCCCACTAAATCCATCTGCTGCTTGTTAAAATGATGTCAACTACATTTACCGGCATGCATTATATTATATTTTAAGAGTTAGGTTTTTATAACTCAAATCGGTAAAATTTGTGCACGTAATACTAATATATATCTAAAGTCAAATATCATGAAGCTTAGAAAAATGTTTGTGTTTTTAACCTGACAAAACCCGAGAGGTGTAATGTTGATTCGGTTTCAAATTAGTTTTTAAAAGATTCATCTTTGAGCTTTTATGATCTTTTGTGTAATGCATATTTCTCAATTGTTGGTTGGTAGTGAAATGAATTTAGAGCACAAATGAAAGCCGAAATCCTCTACTTTCAGAAAAAATACGTTGTGCATTACCATCATACATTATACTAGAACGGAAGGTCGATTAGGGAGGGGTGACAACCCATGCCAGTTAGATTTCACAGAACATAAGATACTTCCTGACAGTTTCGTCGCTCCTCTTGATGGATTCTTCTTTTTACGGTCGCCTATTGTGCCCGAAGTGCTGTTCTCAGAAATTTTTGAAAAAATGCATTAAAGAAATACATCATATATATGTTTCATTTGACATCCTACACGATGCCCTTGAAAAAAAAATCGTGTTTCGTCCCAGCCATAGCAGTAAACATTGGTAAAATAAATCTCACGATTACTCCAATAAATTTAAGCCTTACAAACTTGTAAATTATTTCTCATATTCGAATAACGGCACCATTTTTTCCCCCTGAAGTTGATGCTATGAACATGGATGACCTTTATTTGCAACAAGACGGTGGTGCATGCCACACAAGTTGTCAATAAATTACGTTATTTAGCTCAAAACTTCGTGGACATGTGATTTCTCGAAATAAAGACTTCAATTGGCCGCCGATGTCGTGCGATTTGACACCATTAGACTTTTTTTTTGTGGCTACGTTAAAGATAAAGTCCATGCCAATGCTTCAGCGAATAAGGAAGCGGCCAAAAACAATATTAGAGTCATATTTCGCGAAATAGAGCCAAAAATGTAGGAAAACGTGATGGACAATTTCATCAAAAGAGTGGCTATCTATAACCGGAGCCAGGGCGGCAGATATTGTTTTCCATAATTAACCGCATAGTTTGTACTTTGGATTGATATAAATTCATCACAGCATTAAATAAAAAGAAATTATTAATAATTTAAAATAACAACTCTTACAGGTAAGACAATTATATGAGATCGTATTGACATAAAAATATCATCTTGCCGAACTGTTATTCAAAATTGCTGATTGAGGTTGGTGCCTTCATGTGGGCCCTAAAGATATTTGAAGTACACTTCAAAAAGCCCTTCGTTACAAGTATTAATTCCGTCAACTTTTCGAAGCTCAACAAAGACTACATAATTTGTCAAGCGAAGCATCCGAAATTCTGTCATGCCCACATTGAGCATGTGCTTAGCTGCTTTTGCATTCAAATCAAATTTTCCCCTAAAAGCCGGTTATGGGCAAGGGCGTAACTGAGCATATCAATTCCGAGTCTGTAAATGAAAATGCATTTAAGTTACAACACTTGTATCCTACTGAATTCGGGGAACCGAAGTTGCCCTAGAGCGCCCGTAGGTTTTAGCTATAAAACAGAGACGTGCCGCGCGTGACATAAAAAGCAGAAACTTTTCTTCGGGACTTCTGGGAGCCAGCTCTGGAGCGGAGTGCAGTGCAGCGTAAGCCGTGATATTTGATTGATTAATTGGAAGTCGTATCTGCTGCAAACGTGCCCACACTTTGCATACAAAGCGTACATAATGCCCGGCCCCTTACGAGTATACTGGCGATGGCGAGTGGGCTTGTCGAAAAGTCGGGCTGCATAAAGGGCTAAATCCGAGCTCAATGAATACCTTCTGGCTCAGAAATATTCAAATGCGCGATGGAATTCATAATGAGACAAGTGATTGAAGCAGATTGACATTTGACTCGGCTGCATCGAGTCCTAATCGAGATCAATTAGGGACCAGAGTCTCAGCGCATGCAGATGTGGGAAATCCCCGCCGACAGGTTTATGCATCGAGCCGTAGGTGATACTTTTTCGTTGAGCTCGGCTTGCTCCAAATGTCACTCCTATGACGGCCTCGATATGTCCAGCTACATGCCCCTGCCTACCTAATGCCTACGCCGCCGCCGCCGCGCCGAAAGAATACCTGAGTGACGCACTCATCTCGGTGCTGGCTGCCCAGTGGTCGAGTTAATAAACGCGTTCCATTGTCATCGCTCTGCTGTCGGAAATTCGATAGGATGGGTTTCAGGTGACATGCTCATTATTTCCGCGTTATCCAAGCAACGGTTTTCTTATTTTTCCATAAAAGCTCTGACACTGAAGGGCAGGCATTCTTTCTGGAGTCGTACGTCAATGAGATCGTCTCGCAGAGTGCACTGCGGAAAAGTATCGATTTATTGAAGGCCTGACCGTGAGCCAGGGATACTACTGAAACGTGAGAACCACGAACACTAATTTACATAGAAAATCTTTTATTTGTTTGCATTGAGTGTGATTAGGATGCTAACTATTATTGGCTGAGAGAACACCTTTCCAATTAACGACTTAATTACTGAATCGAAACAGAAAGATGCACACGTCGAAAATTTTGGAGGACCAAATAAATTTGCCTGTTAAACTTGTACCGTTAGTACGAAGAATTCCTTTCAAAATTCGAATCTTTCAGAAAATTGATATCTTACAAATATATGTATACATATGTATGTGCGAAGAAAATGGCGATATGAATAAAAAATTGCTGGAAATGGGCTGACCCTAAAATTTAGACAATAAAAGTCCAAGATATACCAATGATCGAAAGCTCAAACTTTGAATTTCGAAAGTCTTTTCATTTATACATAGTCTTACTACAGTTCAACGTTTGCAACGTTTTGTGCAAACTCGTTTTCACACCACCCAGTAGGGAAGGATTTTGGCGTCTTTTTTTTACGTGGTTTCTCCAAGATGCTGCTCTACGGCTTGCTATTACGTTACATGGAGAATGCTTTGAGGAACTTTTTTGTTGATTCTGCTGCCATAGAAATGTTTTATTTCTCGGTGTTTTTCCAATTTGTGCCTATAGTTGTTTTTGTACATCTGTACATGTCTGTTGCATCTTCTTTGCACCACCTAGGAACATCAGTAGTATTTTCCCAATTTTCACCGTTGCACTTCAACCCCGATTTTCGGATTCCGCAAGCCTGTCCACAATTGCCTTTCCATTTGCATGCAATTAGTTTAAGAAGAGCATATAGTGAAGCTTTTTCGGTGATACTACTTGCTACTACTACTTGCCCTATTTTTCAGGGTCAAGTTGGTTCTCCAGCCACGCTTGCACTTGCAGGTACGTTCAAAAACTGTGCTGATTGGCCGCGTCTGATTTTGGCGAAGAGATGCAAGATTTGTCTTTTTGTAGTTGATTAACGAAGAGTGTGTATCACAAGGATTGCAGATTTTCTGATTTTGTGTTTGTATAAAGCAAAAAAAAAAAATCTTTTTCGTGATTGGTCGAGAAGTTCGGTATGAATTTGTTCTTCCTAAGGGGGACCACTCGTGTGAAATTTAAAAAAAAATAATTTTTTTTGCATGTTTCGATAGTGTATACCTTTACATATTACAATTACAATTAACATACTAAAATTTCAAGTGCATATCTCAAATAGTTTTTGAGTTTCAGCCATCTGAAGAGCAGCCGCTTATCGGTTCGAAAGTTGCGTTAACTTAGAGACCGTACGTGCTCTGTCGGCCAGGAAAGTCATTATAAAGGGATTCTGGTTTCTATTGTTGACCTTATGGTATTGAGAAATGTATGAATAGGTTAATAGGTGGGGGGTTTCGTGTACGTAGCTGCCAGTCACATGTTTTGGAGCTGCTAGAACCTGGCACATTTAAACGACTCAGATAGTAAATTAAACTTTAAACGCGCTTTTCTCGAAAACACATTTTTCAATTTTGCTGCAGTTATAACTCTAGTACAAATCATCCAATCGATTTGATTCTTATTGCAGCTTCTTTTATATATGTTTCTCCATACCATGAACCACCAGTTTTCCGATCGAATAAAAGATGTAATTTTGGCAGGCCAAAAATCATCAAATTTTTGCGCGAAATTTGAAACTTTTTTTTAAAAACTCCGCCATTTTGTTAATTTAAAATTTTTTTTCCGATCGAGGGTCATGGTACGGACAATACCTTCTAGTTTAATAAACCTTCTTTCTTTTTGATATCACGCACTGTGAAGGTCGCTATCACTGCAGCAATGGGGGGACTTTTTGTTTTGGAACCTTAGGAGATTGCGAATAACTCGCTGAATTTTAAATTTGTTGGTCCGAAAATTGTATCATGTATTTACTATATATTCACAAAACTGTCGTTAAAACATTAAAACATTCCATGCAGTAGTTTTCTTTTAAAAAAATTCCCTACTATCACCTTTTTTTCAGGCGGTCACACTAGTGGTCCCCCTTAACAATTTGATGGAAACATGCAATGCCTCATTTTTCTTAAGCTTCTTGATGAATTTCGTTAGGGAAATCCGAAAAGAGAGGAAGTCGTATCGCACCCACTAAACGCATGAAGTAAATTAATGTTATCTCGTACAATACGGTCCTGGTGTGAATTGTAAACAAGAACCGCCAATCGTATGACAAATATCCGCATAAACAACAAAACACACAAAAAACCTTCAAGACGTTTTTTTAATTTGGTTCCAGTTGAAACGAGTGGCTATTTATTTCAAGGCTGGTTCGGGCAGAAAATCAGGAACAGTTAATAAAAAAATAGAGCAAACGGCAATAAAAGCATTCAAAAGGAATCCAAACCTTTCTGAGCATGCTGTTGCTGCTAAAGTTGGAACATCTTCATCAACTATACATCGTATTAAGGGGTCGATTCGTTCTCGAGAAATCTTGCCTACCGCAAAAAAAAGGCTGGACGAGGAAAACTGCAAGAAAATCGGACAATTTTCAATATTTTTAGCTGTAAATTTTTTTACAACTTCTAGAAATGCTACACTTTTCTATGTGTAAATTTCAAATAAAACAGAGTTTTGGTTTTTAAAATACAATTTTTTGAAAAGGTTGTTTCTTTTTTTCCTTCAAGACCTATGTAACCCCTTAAGTAGAGGGCAAACTTGAAAACCTTTAAAGTACAGAAAGTGCCGGATAGGGATGCAACTAAAGATTTGTTGTGTGAAACTCGAGCTCGAAAACTGTATACGGATTTTTTAACAAAATTTGAATGCTGCGTTATGGATGACGAGAGCTATTGTGTTGCCGACTTTAATCAAATTCCCGGACAGGAATTCTATGTTGCGGAAGAGAAAAGAAAAGTAGCACCAGAGTTTAAAAATAGAAAAGCATTGAAATACCCAAAGAAGTACTTGATATGGCAAGCGATATGCTCATGTGGGAAAAAGAAGAATTTATAACCAAAGGGACAATCAACACTAAAATTTATACAAAGGAGCGTCTGGAGAAGCGGCGTCTTCCTGTTATACAATCACAATTTCTTTTGGCAAACGTGTCATTATTCAAAAAAGACACTAAAATTTTATGAAGCTAACTCCATTAATGTGATACCGAAGGAAGCCAATCCACCGAATTGCCCGGAACTTCGGCCAATTGAGCGATATTGGGCACATATGAAGTCTAAATTTAAGAAAACAACATTTCAAACCAACAGTGTTCTTCAGTTCTGAAATAAGTGGCGGAAACACGCTGAATCCATCACCGAAAGCGATGTCTAAATTGGCGGTGACTTTAATTTTGCTTGTGTTCATATATTTTTATGTATAAAATGGAGTTAACTATGAAATAAATATATTTAAGCTATAATCGTGGGATTTTTATTAAATTTTTTTCATACTTTCTATCTGCCGGATTTTTTCTGAAGTAATCCTTATTTTTCAATATGATGACTGACGCGACCAATCGAAATTCCCAACAACTCGGAATTACACCTCCGAACAACCCCACAAGTAGCCCCCAACAACGTCGTAGTATTTGTATGGTCAACATAGGGAATTTCGACATAATGACTGCAGAACTATTATTTCTTTTTGCTTTTTCATTTTATTCATAAAAATTGTCATCGCTTGTTTCCTTATAATTTTCTAATAACAAACTTACGTTGGTGATTTTTTTTAAAATGAGTTTAAGTTAAATGTAAAATAGAATGCTGTTTGTGTTGTATTTCAATTTAAAATGATTTAAGAAACTGGAAAGCAATCTCTTGTTTGTGCTTTAGTTAGAATAGATGTTCTAAAGTAAAGTAATTAATGCAATTTTTAATAACATAATTGCGCACTTATCATTGCTATTAGAAGCAAGGCAAGAAAGAAGAAAGATTTTGTAGTACCTATAGAATTACCTCTTTATAAAGAACTTTTGAAGAAAAGTCACTCAGCCCAGACCATAACTTTTGACCAGGTGCAGTAACAATGTCTGAGAGGTATTTCAATTTTAGGTCAACTTTTACTTAAGATTTGAAATATCGCATTTTTCAGGTCGAGGAAAAAGTCGTTAATTAATGATAAACAAGTGCGGAAAGATAGGTTTGTGCACCCATACGTAAACTGCGATAAAATTTTTTATGCTACTTAAGTATTGTCTATTTCCTATCTACAATTTGCCAGTCTGTTTGTCGCTGAAAAATTCACGGTTTCTGCATTTTACAGTGTGATACAATTTCCGCCCGTCCTTTTTTTGTCAATGGATCTCGCAATGGATTTTGAACCTAATTAATCGAAACATCGAACTTTTCGCCTTCATAACTGCGACAATTTATAGACACCCGAAAATTGTATCCCTCTGTATCAAATAAAGCACAGCTGGGGCAAATGGCAGATAGCGAGAGGGAGTGCTCTCGTGGCGCCTATGGCTGTTTGTTTACTGCCTCCTGAAAATACAAATATTTTTTATGGAAATCGAAATGTCCATCTCGTGCTGATGTTTTATTTTTGCTCGTTGCAGGTCCTTTGTCGGAAGTCCAAACAGCCGTTGGCCTAGAAGTCTCGCTGCCTTGCGACCTTATGCCCGGAACCATGATATCCGACAAGGTTCAGCTCGTCATCTGGTACAAGGAGGGCAACGTGAAGCCTATTTACACGTAAGTTTTAATGTTGATCGGCAGTTTTCCCATAGCTCATTGCCAGCCCTGGAAAACTCGTGCTCAGTGAAAAGTGCCACCGCACACCCCGCGCACCCTGGCCGGGGCCTGTCGCGGGCTGCTCAGGGCCAATTGAAATTTGTCACGCCATTAAAAGAAAGCCAGGAATGCGGGGGTGACATTCGGTTTTATAGAAACATGACGACTGCTTTTTAATGGGCGTGCCTCGACTCCAAGGCAAATCGAAGCAGTTCGGCGGAGCATTGTTCCCGCAAGTGGTGTTAAATTTAGTCGACGTCCTTCCCTAAATTAGAGTGTTTACGAGAATAGTTGAGCGATGCGTGATTTCGACGGTTTGTTCGCGGCATTTACACGCTTGATGGCCCGCAAGACATACAGGCATTCATTTAAAATGTTCGCCGCCAGAAATAGCGCCCTGATTGCGAGGGAATATATTGCAAGGTCCCGATAGTGCTCAATATAATTTTAATGCCCCGTCAATGAAGCGCTTTTAATTTCCTTGAGAGCCGGTGAAAGATATCAGCCGGCAAAAGTCCCTATCTGTAACACGGCACTTTGTCGCTCGTGTGTGATTTTATTGAGCACGAAACTTTCCCACTTGTCCCTTGAAATGACGAGGCGAAATATGTGCGTGTTGGGCGTGGGTCATATTTCACCCTGTCCTGACAGCTTCAAGACATTGTTAAATTTTTAGTGGACTTTTACCTTTCAACAGAATCTAGTCGTATTATTGAAAAAGCGTTGAGAGGAGTTGAGACTCTTACGTGGGATGGACAATTGTGAGCAACAGTCCTCCTGTGCTTGTTTCCTACAATGAACTTCATCTAGGTCCTACAGTAAACCCTCCTATAACGCGGTACCCACTCTCAATACGCGGTATCCATAAAACGCGGTACTCTTAAAACCCAGTTTGCATGTTACGCGGTGGTTTTATAACGCAATATCTCTATATGGCGGGATCTGTTTTAAAAATGAGTATCTTGGGATCAGCAATCGTTATTCACCAGGTCCGTGCGTGCGTGCCGTGTGGCCCACGGACGGCGGTGGTCCGAGTGTGTGTCATTTGCATAAAAAGGCAAATTTCAGTCCACACATACTTTGTAAAAGGTAAGTATTCAGTCATTACACATTTCCTAAAGGAAATTTTTCCTTTTACGAGTTGTTTAATGCCAATGTGGGATGCATTTCGCGGTATTCGATACACACACACACACACGGACCTGCACGTGCCCGCACGAATCGACAGGAGCACACGGACCTGACGAATAAGCAGTTCCCTTGGAATCTTGGCGTTTCATATAGATATCAATTAATTTTGTTTCCGGAATGTCATAAATAATGATCATTTTAATATCCGCCTGTTGAAAAAATTGTACAAAGCTTATGAAAAATTAAAATGTGAAAAAATAAAAACATTAAGGCAGTGTGTCTATTTGCACTCTACGTGTCCGTGTAATATCCGTGTACGCGGAAGTAGACGGAAATTGTTACGCTCCATGTCCGTGTATTATCAGTGTACACGGAAGTAAACGAAGAGTATACGGCAGTCAAGAAAATGACACGGATCTACACGCGATTCGTTTATTTCTAGTTCTCTGTGTCAATTGTCAATCGATGAATTATTCCGTGCGCACGTGTGTACGATAGAACAGCCGGTAGTGGCAGAGACTGCTAATTATTTAAAAACTAGTGTGCTGTTCCCAAGAAACGAGCTCAATGCAAAATTGCACTTATTTCCAAACTGTCAATATGCTGACAGCTAAAATACATGGTATCCTCAGGCAGTGGTGGACTTCCTATTCATGTGTAAGATTTGCCGTGTCTCACATTATGCTTAAAATTTATTAGGTATAATCCTAAAGGAGCACATTGATTTTAGGAAGTGCACAGCTATGTTTGAAATTATACAGGGTCTTTCAAAATAAAACAAGTTGTGTGTGAGATATCCACTCCATTTTTATTTTATTTAATAATAATATTATAATAATAATAATTTATTTGAAAAATCTGTACAAAGGACTGGCCTTATGATGTAGACTGTATTTAAAATTATCTGATTGTAACTTATTATGTGTTAAAATTAATTAATAAAAAAAAACAAATTAAGTTAATATGAATCTAAGATCACAAAAAGAAAAAAATTAAAATTTAGTAAATAAAACCTTAACCTAATACATACTAAAATAAATATAAATATAAAAAGAAGAGAAAGTCAATACATATAAAAATTACAAAAGAATTAAAGTTATAATTTTCTAAAACAAAACTAATAAAATGAATATGAAAAACTATACTTAAGAAGAAAGTGTGAAATTAAAATCAAATCAGGGTCTATTAATACACAATTCCCTATACGTCTGCTTAAATTGGCTCTCAGTTTTTGACATATTACACTTCATTGGGAGGGCATTCCAGACTTTAGTTGCGCAATCAAAGAATGAGTCTTTTGACTGCATATATTTAAATCGCGGGATAAGTAAATTTTGCGTTCGTGCTGATGGTAAAAATTGAATTTTTTCATATAAAAACGAAGGTGATCGCTGCTTAATTAGTCGGAACAAAAACAAACATTTACGGAAGTTCAAGTGCTCTTCTAGACTCATATCAAGTAAGCGTCTAGAGTATGGTGATACGTGGTCAAATCGGCGTAAACTAAAAACAAAGCGGATACAGGCATTATAAGCCCTTCGCAATTTGACAGACGACGCTGAGTCGAGATATGAATAAAGGCAATCACAGTAATTTATGAGCGGCATGATACTGGTCTTAACCAAGTGCTTCCGGACTCCAATCGATAAGCCCCTACAGGAGCTACACCATTGCCGAACAATCCCGAATATCCGTCCCGCTAAATAGCTAGCATGGTCAGACCAGGTCAATGTTGAATTGAATATAACTCCTAAGTTCTTGACCTTGTTCGCAAAAGGAACAATCACCCTATTAATAAGGATTGGGGGTAAATTAGATGCTTCGATGCTGTTTTTATAAATTATGATAGACTGACTCTTACTTGGATTAAGAGTTAAATTATTGCACTTAGCCCATTGATGTACCGATTCAAGGTCCTGATTTACGTCACGAATAGTATCACAGATAGAAACTTTGGGAACAGAAACATACATTTGAACATCGTCTGCATATTTGATTAAGTTGCACTTTAATTTTAAAGAGTCCAGGTCGTCAATATACATTGAAAATAAGAGAGGTCCCAAAATCGATCCCTGAGGGACCCCACAAATCAAATCAATGTAATCAGAGAGATTGTCACCCACCTGCACAGCCTGACGGCAGTCCACAATATAATTTTTAATCAATGTAATAGATGCAGGCGAGAAACCGAAACGATGTTCAAGTTTAGCCAGTAGAATTCCATGGTCAACTGAGTCGAAAGCCTTTGCAAAATCTAATAGCACAAGAATAGTGGCTTGATTTAAGTCAATTTTGCCTCGGACATTCTCAAACAACTTTAAAAGTGCAGTAAGGGTACTATGCCCTTTTCGAAATCCATTCTGGCTTGATGACAAAAGGTGATGTTCATTTATAAAATCAGTTATTTGCTGGTGAATGATTTTTTTAAAATTTTAGAACAATAGGGCAAGATACTAATTGGCCTGAAGTCATTAGGATTTAGGGAGATTAGCCGAGTTACTTTTCGCCACAGGGACCACCTTAGTAGTCTTCCAAACGTCAGGATAATGTGGTGTAGTCAATATAGTATAATTTATGATATGCGTCAAAAAGGGAATTGTAAATGGTAAAACTAGTTTTGAAAATCTGGTGTTCACGAGGTCTATCCCATCAGCGTCTGATTGTATGGCTTTCATGGCTAATATAATTTCATCGTGAGTAACATTACGAAAGTATAAGGAATCAGGAATAATACGTCGTACAACAGCGTATGAGGAATGACTCGTCTGTGGTGTGTTTACTGAAGTAAAAAATGCATTCAGGTCGTTCGGAGCAATTGGAGGTATATCATTTCGTCCAGAGGAGATTATACCACTACCTCTAAGCTGACGCCATAACTCCTTTGAGCTCGTGGCATTCATCAGGGAGTCATAATATTTCCGTCCTGCGTCCAAAATTAGTCGGTTAACTGAATTACGCTGCTCAACGAAAGCTGTGCGATTCTACCTTGACCGATTCCTCTTCCAACGCCGATGCAGCATGTCTCTAATCGTCATCGCGTCCAAAATATCACAGTTTAGCCATTTTGGTTTAGATACACGTCTAGAAACCTTTTTCAACGGAACATGTCTATCGAACAATATTTGAATATTGCCATTAAAAATCTCTAATTTCACATTAATGTCGTTACTAGCATATATTCCTTCCCAGGGTAATTGACTACAGTCAGTGAAAAGCACTTCAGGATCGACTGCTTTGAAATCACGATACTGAAAATATAAAGTATTATTTTCAGGTTGCGGTAGTTGAAATTTCATAAAAATAAGATCGTGGTCCGACGAAGGAAAGTCAATTTGATTTAAAAACTTGACCTTAGTAGAAGCATCAACTAACATATAAAGAAGTCTAGAAGTGAAGATGTAGACTCGTAAAAATATGGGTGGTTGGTACTAACGAATTCCAATCCCAGAGCAGCCACATCATTGGAAAGTTCACCTCTTTTTGAGTTTGCATCCATAAGATTAATATAATAATATTTGCAGAAATATTTTATGGCATTTAGTAAGGAATATAATGTCGTTCAAATGTCCATCGCGGCTTTGCTTGGTGGCACGTATTCGGGAGGTTCAATTTTCGATGAAGCAGAAATCTGGTTGCATTTGTTTGATGGCGTTCGTTATGTTGACTTTGAGACCGTCAGTTGTTTGCGGTATATTCGCATAGACCAGTGATTTAAGATAGCCACAAAGGAAGAAGTCTAAAGGCGTTAAATCGCACGATTTCGGTGGCCAGTTCACGTCGCCCTCAAATCGCTCGTGCAAATTGTCCATCGTGGCATGCGCTGTGTGGCACGTAGCGCCGTCCTGTTGGAACCACATCTCATCGGTATCCATATCATCCAGTTTTAGCCACAAGAAGTTGCTCATCACCGTCCTTATTGAAAGACGCTATATAATTTTAATATATCGAGACAGAATCTGCAAAATCGGTTTACTAAACCTAATTTGTGAATTTCTTTTATTGTTAGTTTTGCCTATAGTAATGTGTCGATGAAAGAATCATAATATATACTTAATTAAACCTTTTGTCGGCCAAATTTGGTCTCCAAAAGGACAGATGGCACCATCTGGCAACTACGTTTGCAATAACATCAATATTTTGTATCAAAACGCATCGGTAGCGATCACTGTTATTTTTAAAAAAGTGTATGATCCGATGATCGATCCTCTGGGAGCGACATCACGCAAGGATTCTCTCGTCTTTCAATAAAAAAACGCTCAAATTCCTTGATCACATTTTTAATAGTGTGCCGCGACGCGACGTGACGGACTTTTATGCAAACCAAAATGAACAATGTAAAATATTATCAATTTTTTTGTCTTCACAATTAATAAACGTTCTTCGTCGTTCCTAAGGCACAAACGCACACATTGGCTAAACACGTTACCACACGTTCTTGTGTAGTTACGGTTAAAATCGATTTGTTGTACAAAACTCTTTAATATCAATCTGCACATAAATTATTCCGTTTATCAGCAACCCTCTAAAAAGTTTAATCAACTTGCTACCAAAATAGAACATAAAAGGAGTGTAGACGTGAAGTAATGGGATGTTCCCTGAATCAAATTTGTACAAATAACAACTCAATTTGAGTTTCCGAAGCCCTCCCTTAATCGGTTGCATAACGCTGCCCCTTGAGATCAATTGCGTAAAAGTCACGCAGCGACCTCGTCTAGGGGCAAAGCCCTCAATCCTTTAATCTCCTCAATTCATTATCGTCGAAAAGGATAAAAACAGACCTCCGCGGGGCGAACGAAACCAGTTTGATTTTTTCAAAGTCCCTCGAAGGCGATAAAGGAGGCAAACCGAATATAAACAAATACATTTTTTGTTTGTGTCATTAACCACCGGGTCTCGGAGTGGTTTCCTATGCGCCTAAAACTCTGAAAGGGCTGCCTCAATCCCGGGGAATCGTCCAGAATCACAGGATAAAACAAACACTCGGTGGCATTTGAATCTATCAATTTTACCATCCATCACCGGCAGAGAGCCCTCCCGATAAGATAAACAAATATTTGACAAGTGAAATATGAAAACAAGCTTCAGAAATAGATTTCGTTGCCGGAGTCCCGGAGTCGGTGGCCTGGATCTTTTTTGCTACAGGTCAACCGAGTGTATGAAGGTAGCACCACAGGCACCGGCAGGCGTACGGCTGGGCCCTCCACCCGCACCAAAAAGACAAGCTTGAGCGATTTCAATTTTCACGCTGTTCATCTTCCAGGATTTCGCTGCGATAAAATTGAAAGGGTCCCTGCCTGTACCCCGGCAGAACGGTAGTACTTCTTCATCCCGATTTTTTTTTTTCTATTACACGCTGATATCTATTCCTCTGCCTTGGCACTCAAACTGATTTCGACAAGACACTTATCCTTTGACTAAGCACTCCGTTCTATTTACTCCTCCTTCGGAATCCCTCATGTGTTTAAGCAGAGATTGGGATTCCTATTTTCCCCAGATTAAGTTTAAAAAGGCTGAACGAGTTTTCATTACATTTTATTTTTTTGCAGCTTTGATTCGAGAGGGAAGCCTCTTCAACAGGCGGTACATTGGGCCGATCATGACGTGCTTAAGACAAAGGCTCACTTCTACTACGACAGTAACCCGCCTGCGCTCAGGATCAAGGGGGTGGAAAAGGAAGATGCCGGCTTATACCGATGCCGAGTTGATTTCCACAAGTCGCCGACAATGAACTGGAGAATAAATTTGACTGTCTTAGGTAAAGCCTCCGTCTTAGCGTGGGTGCATGTCACGAATCACGATGAACCTTTTTTCGCTTTTTATTTATTTCCAGTTCCACCCTCACAGCTAATTATTTTGGACACATATGGCGCTGCCGTGACGGAAAACATCGTTGGCCCCTACAGCGAAGGGTCCAACATAAATATAACCTGCCTGTCCAGTGGCGGTATCCCGCCACCCAGAGTGTCTTGGTGGAAGGAACACGCTCTGCTGGATGATTCATTTCAGGTTCTACCTGATGGGACTGTGCGGAATATTCTGCATCTAAACAAGATATCACGAAACGACCTTCATTCGGTGAGTATGGGTTTATAGTTTTCTCGCTAATTAAGATTTGGACCATATTTACCTGTCCGCTGAAACCGTTACTTAATTAACTTATTCCGCTTTTAGTGTCAGCAACAAAATAGATAAAATTTCTACAGAATTGCTCGCATTCCTTAAAGTTAAATTTAAAGAGAAGGTCATTCTGTAAAACTTTGCATTGGGATATATGCCGCTGAAACCTACTGGAAAAAATACACGGTTTCCGCAGGAAAAATGTCTATTAACTGAAATTTGTCTGTATTCCTTTTTTTTCAGCAGGTTTCCGTGGCATGTTACCGAAGGCAAAGCTTCTTAGAATGACCCCCTTTATGACATATTTCAATTTCATCGAAATCGCATGGGGGGGGGAAGCCCCTTTTCGAATTACCTCTGCGGTTTAAATACCTACACATACAAAATTGCGCGTATATTTTTTCTGAACACTGGACAGACGCGCTGGGACAGACGTTGTTGACAGTCACATTTTCACTACTGCGCTACGCGTTTCGTAGGACTTGACACCGACTTTAAAAAACATTATTTTTAACATTTTAGTGGTTCAATTTTTGGAATTGGTTTGTTTTTCTTAAAGATTTTTTTTTTCAACTATTTGGTACTTTAGTTTACTCTTTTACATACTTGTAAATTAAAACTCCCGCAGAATGAATGAAGCTGTTTTATGCGCAGAGAAGGAGTTCATTTTTTTCCGCGGGAACCCAAAATTTTTCCGGGGTCAAATTTGGATAGCAGATTTAAAATCAGCGACCCAAAAACACGCGTATATTCATTTACACGGAAATCCGTTCAAGTTGAGCAATTTCGGTCGCTATATTGGAGCCGCCATCTTGAATTTCCAAATTTTGATAGCAGATTCGAGATCAGCGACCCCAAAACTTAAAAGGACCCGATTTCATAACAATACCTTGAAGCGAAGAATTTTCCGGTGCCATATTGGAATATTTGCGCCATCTTTAATATTCAATTTCCAAGCCTAACTAAAATTCTTCCTCGGAATATATAATAATATAAGCTTTCTATAAATACTTTACTGACGGTGATTTCAGCCCCGTTCAGAGCACTCGTAGTTTCCAATTAATAAATGAACGACTTATTTATGCGCCTGTAGCGCACCAGTGTGCCACTTACTGGACACATACATACATATATGCTCTCATGCATTATATATACGTCTATATCACCGATAAGGTTAAAGAGAATAAAGTATGCAAAACCAAACATTTTTGCGACTAGACTTTATATGTCAATGGGATCCTATACTGAATATCGGTTTTACTATCTTCTCTAAGTTACATATTTCTAGAAAAACTAGTTTTGATTAGCTAGTGCCTATTACAATAAGTAAACTTGCGACTATTTATTTCTTTAGAATCACATATATTGTACATATTTAGTAGACGACATACGTATAGCGTAGGAAAGAATTAACTCTGATTTCTTAGGAAAGTATTTATACCGATTTCACCCTAGAATTTCTATAATTAACTCCAAACTTTCATTATACGTCCACACATACATAGAGACACATGTCAGCAATTTGTGATATTTCCGTAAATCCCTTAAGCCGGAAACATTCAAAAGACGATACTACACAAATCCACTTACTGACTTTGGGATTATGGCTACCCATAAAAATTGGAAGGATCTGAATAATAAAGCTGGGCTTTGCATGAATATGTATTCATACGACAGAATTTAATTATATTGCGAAATTTCCAATATCGCCCAGGGCATTCTTCGGGCCCAACCAGGTTCCCTAGTGAAATTACAGACGCATAACCATGGGGGTGATTCCTTTGTAGTTATAAGAGTGAATTAAGTGAGAGCCTTGACACAAAGGGCAATTTGGCTTTCGTTCAAGCGCGCCCCTTGCAATCAATAACCCACACAAAATTGTGATTAAATTTGAAAATCCAATCGCACTAAATGGGTTAGAATAATTAAAATCGGATCGTTAGACCTTTCCGATGAAATTATGCAAATGAAGGTGTCTGGGACCGCAATGACCACGAACCTTCCTCCAAAAATCACCCAAAATAGAAACATTTTGAAATATCTCTCTACCTTCTGTCGGGCCATAAAAACCATGAAACCCATGCACTGGTGGGCCTAGTTTCCCTCCGAACAGCGTTTTGATATCTTTCCTATCGAAGCGAACGATTTAAATTGACTTTCGGGCCGTTTTTGTAATCCCGCTTTAGTCCCGGATAGGCAAAGCCCGGGGATAGTGAGAAAACCCAAAAAATATGAAAAGCGAAGGTCAGAATTTATGACATTTATAGGCGTAGTTTTTTGGCCGCTTATGGTAAAGGAATTCGAGACCGTTTTCTTGGGGCTCTATATGGGCCACACAAAAGTCGGGCGGGACGTCGATACCGTAATTATCGTTCACACTAGCAGTTGATTGCAGAGCCGCTTTATGCGTCCCATCCCAACCTCCGGATGAAATTTGTCAGGATTTCGAATTTCTCGTGAAATTTGAACGATTGTTATCCCCGCCCAGCGGAATGTTGTCTTTTGAGCGGACATCCTCTCACCGCGCTGTCATGGTGCAATAAGGAGGCTCTTTATGATTTAATTTTGATTGTAAAAATGCCGCAGTCACATTACAACTCCGATGGAATCATTAGCCGCAGCAATATTTTCACGTTTAATGGTCGATGCTTGGCGACAAGGATTTTATGTTCCTGGGCACGTAAATGTTTGTATCGATGACTCCAAAAGTCATAAGCAATAAAATGGAGTCGAGTCCGTATCTTATTTTATTTTTATTGAATGCGGCCATTAAACTGCTTGCCGCAGGGGAAATTACAAGAATATGGCCAATTACTTTAATTGAATGCCGTGTTCAGGTTTGAAGTACGTGTTTGTACAGCAAAACGTTCATGCTCTAATTTCGAACTACCTCTGATTACATCGGGGATTATCACATAAAGTTGTGTTGTGGTTACTTTTGTTCGATTCCTCAGTCACATTAAGACGTTTCAAACTTGTAACTACCTGGAGGATTGAATAAAAAAATTTATTACAAATCAATTTCAAGTTTGAAGTTTTCCAGCGAACAATTAATCGTTAACGGAAATGTGTCTACTTCGGACACATTAGGTTGTAAAATGAAAGCTAAATTAAGTACCAAGATTTATTCCGAACCTACGTTTGTGCAGCGATATAGGATCAATTTGATTTATATTCACCATCTTTTCTTTTAACTTAGAATATAAGAGGACATAAAAGTCACCGACAGACAGTAACATACAGATACGAGTATATGTGCAACGTTTATTGGGGAAACTCATATTCTGTAATATTCAAGCAGAAGATTACAAAAGCTCAATCATATTAACTGAACAAAAGGATTTTGCCTACTTTGTAAAATGTGTAAAAGCAAAAGTTTCAGTCCAGAGCTTTAAGGAAAAGCGATACGTACAATAGATATCAAAGTATGGCAAATCGTAATCGGTAATCGATTCTACCAATTCTTTGTTAGGTTGTATAAAGCGGCATGTAAAAAGTGCAATATAAAATGGCGGAATTATACGTGCTTCTGAGTATGTGAAGCTTACATTCGTTTCGCTCCGACATGTAACCTCTCCTCTTCTCCTCTCCTTCTCCAAAATTCATTTCATCGTCATGTAGAAAGTAAGACATTTCTAGGAGACTGTCGAAATTTGGCCCAGCTGTGAACAAGTTTGAACGATGCATTGTAACGAGCCTTACTATGTACAAATTTAAATTTAGTATAATATTGATCAAAAAATAAATAAAAAAAAATTTTCCTTCGTTATACTTCGCACTTGGAATCCTAACCAAGTCAAAAATATCTACCTTGTTCTAATTTACGTTTCGCCCAGGGCTCCTCCCTGCGACTTACAAACACCTAGCTGCCAGTGTTAACTCGATCGTTGAGACCATGGATCCGCATGATGACCTACTGGTTTTCGGAGATTTCAATCTGTCGTCAATCCGATGATGGCTGTGATGCACATTCTTTTACTGCTGTCCGTTCACTTGCATTCACCTTCATCGATGAACTGACATCTTCGGGTCGAACGCAAACTTGCGGTGTTGCTAACATCAGCGGCCGGTTTCGCGATCTAATTTTTTAACAGATCCTGGATGCACAACAGTCAAACATAGCTTGACCACCCTTATTGCTAAGACTGGATGTCATTCTATCTACCGACCCATTCTTTTAAAATTGTGCCATTCGTTCGAACTAAATATGTTACAATTTTAGAAAGGCTGATTTTTTTATTCTTAAGCAATGGCTCTCGAGTTGTGATTGGAGTACTTTTATTCATTTTTACTATACTCGCTAAATGCTTTCTGCGTTTCGTTCCAATTACTAAGTCTATTGGATCGCAAAACTATTCACCTTGGTTTAATGACGCCTCTAAACATACAATAAACAAACAAAAACTGGACCTGGAAGAAATTTTGCGTCTCAAGGGATGACACCGATTACGCGTCCTACTCCCTTCGTAGTCAGTACATCACCGAATTGGAGTCTTCCTATAAATACTTTATCGACGTGAAGAATTCCTTGCGCTGAATTTGCTGAATAGCGTTCGTAATGTTGGTTTTGAGGGCATAAATTGTTTGCGCTTTATTCACATAGACCTCTGATTTAAGATAGCCCCAAAGGAAGAGGTCTAAAGGCGTTATATCGCATGATCTCGGTAGCCAGTTCACGTCGTCCTAAAATCGCTCGTGCAGAATTTTCATCGTGGCATGCACTGTGTGGCACGTACCGCCGTCCTGTTGGATCCACATATCGTCGGTATCTATATCATCTAGTTTAGGCCACAAGAAGTTGCTTATCATCGATCTGTAGCGCTCGCCGTTGACGATTATGGTAATGCCATGATTTAGTTTTGAAAGAAGCACAGATCGACCAGACCAAAATCTGCACCAAACGAAGTGACTTACTCAGGATGCATTTGGTGCTGGTGTGTCTCATGTGGATTGGCATCATCGCCCCAAATCACATATCCATTCTCCAAAAATGGGCTTCGTCGCTAAAGATGATTTTTTTTTGACGAAATTTGAGTCAACTTCCAACTGCTCCAGAACCTAATTAGCGAACACACGGCGTCGTCTATGGTCGTTTACCTTGAAGACCCAAGTCCCGACGCAAAATTCGCCAATTTTAAGTTGCAGAAAGGCCAAGTTCTCGTGAACGCCGAAAAATTGACTGCCTCAGTTTTCCCGTACTCTTTTACGCACAGCAGCGATGTTTTCAGCAGACTTTGCGTTTCGGTGATGTGCGGGTGTTGACTGACCATTTGGCCATCAAACGTCGAATAATCGACTCGGCGAGGCGAGGACAAAAATCACGTAATCCGCGGAACGTTTCTCGAACAGAGCACTGATTTTGAAAATCGAATTTGATGCTTTGCACACATTACTGAACAAATTACAACAAATTTAATTTGACAGATGTTGCTTTAATAACATGGCCGCTATAACCAAAAATGTCCAGACATGTCGTCAGTTTATTAATAGAGAAAAAAAACATGTTGCTCGACTTTAGAGGATTGAAGGACAATTGACAGAAGTCTTAAATGAATTGTGTGGAACATACCGAAATGGATGCATCATTCATCATGACAACGTCAACTATCACTCAGTGCGTCAAATCTTTGATTTTTATACAGTAAAACTAACTCAATGTCCGTATTCACCTAGTTTATAACCTCATGACTTTTGTGTACCCAAACATCACACATATGATATTGCAGCATTTCGAACAATATTTTCTGAGGTTACGGCCCCAGAGTGGAAAAAGCGCAATGAAAATTGGTTCGAGCGTATGCAAAAGTGTATCGACCCGACCGTAAAGGCAACAATTTTAAAAACGATAAAGCCATTTACCGAATTTTTCAGCCGCCTACGATTAGTGCAAAGCGGCTATACTCAATTTCCACATACGAAAATAGTTTCTTCTGCCAGAGTCAGCAAATTGATTATGTCAATCAAAAATTAGTTAACTGAACTGATTGGAATTCGATTATTTTTAATTTTGCCATCTCGTCTATTTTAACTGTTTCCCTTCTGGGAATCGGGTAAATCGAAAACAGATTTGAATGCTGTGAGGGAAATTAAGAACACACGAACAGGATGTCTGTGTACATTCCTCGGCACTGACAAAAGCAAACGGTTAGCATGCGTTAAATCGCACATTAAAAATATTCATTTCAGAAATTTTGCTAGAAAATTATTCCAAAATTACCAAAGCAAACAACAGAGGTGATTATCAGAAGTTCTGGTAGAAGCAAACAAATTAAATTGCTGCATTCCTTTTAAGAATGAGAACTTAAAAAAAGTAATTATCCAAAGTAGAAGTATAAAGTAAAGATGAAAGAAAATAAGGAACATTTGTGAATTGTTAA
This sequence comes from Neoitamus cyanurus, assembly GCA_947538895.1. Classification (NCBI taxonomy): domain Eukaryota; kingdom Metazoa; phylum Arthropoda; class Insecta; order Diptera; family Asilidae; genus Neoitamus; species Neoitamus cyanurus. The sequence continues at coordinate 34,150,550 of OX384541.1, read as the reverse complement.
AAGAGGAAACATTAAGGTTGGTTTCACAGTCACACGTCTACCCTTGGCTGCGCAACACTTTTTAATTGGCTTTATATGAAGTATGTAAATGTTTCCTTCGTGTGGTACGATTAATCAGACGTGCATAAAAAATATCGTTCCCTTACCCTCCAAGTCAAAGAGACTTCGGGAAATCAAAGTCTTTTCATGAGTCATTATGTGTTGAAAGATGAATTAGAAATCAAGCGGCTGTTTGTAGAAAGTTGGCTGCTTGAATATGAGCTCCGAATGTAGGTAGGTATCCCCTCGAGCATTTACCTCGTTAAAGTGTTTCTTGAAGGAAATCGGGCGCCGACAGCTCAAACTGGTTAAAGAGCGGCACAAAAATCGTTTCTGTTCGCGGCGGTGTAAGGATGAATGTTATTCAGCGCAAAGAGCTAATGGCACTTAAGAAATGATATTAATTACACCGTCATCACATCCACAGTACATCAAGCGGAATTAATCTTACAAATCGAGACAGGAGCGGAAAATTCTGAGAAAACCGCCTTCATTTTTTCTTATGCTTGGCTGCGCCTGACATATCTTATGTTCAAGGAAAGGAACAAATTACTTACCATAAACCTATTCTTTGCGTCCCGACGTCGAACGTGTTTATACACTTTGATTTACTTTATCCTTCCTTCCCCTAGCCATTCCGGCCGAAATTGTGATTAATAAAACTTGTTTTCTCCTATTTCCAGGTGTACACCTGCCAGGCAAGCAATGGGCATGTGGTTCCGCCGCTGTCGAGCACAGTTCGGGTTGATATGAAGTGTGAGTAGATGTCTGTTTCGTGCACTCAGTTGTTTCATGAATTCCACATCCCCCGCATAACCTACCTATCCATTTATTGCGCCTTAGCAGTAGATTATGAGTAGTTTGGGAAGATATTAGTCCTTTATCAAACGGAAATTCCACCCACTACGACATTTTTCGTAGCTAGTAGCGATTAAAGGATTTTCATTTAATTAATTAATTTTTACGTTGTTTCAGCTTACTCTATCTACATGTGTTTTCATTAATCTCTTGCCACAGTTGACGACGTCCTTTTCGGCAATGTGTAGCTTATGAGAAATCTAGTGAACACATAGTTTATTTTCTTCAAGTTTACTTTTTTTCGAAAACTGATCGATTTTGGCAACTGAAGTTAGTTTTTATATTTTACCTTAACTGTAAAACTAAAAATGATATTATACAATTTCATTCTACAAAAGACAACAACCAAGCCTACGATTATGTCGACATAAGGGCCCGCGCCCATAGAATCCGCCACGCGTGGACGTGGACGTGGAGCTTAAAGCTCCATGTTTTTATTTTTAGCACGCGTACGGAGAGAGGCGAACCCATAGAATCCGTGGGCGTTATCCGTTGCCGCACAGCTGTTATCATCATCATATTTTATCGAGTGAGGAATAGCCCAGTAAAATTAAGTTGCCTAAATTTGAGCCGGGGGTTCTTATTTTCTTTTGGGGTGAAAGGGGCTTAATTTTAATTTTTTGTAAATAGCCCGTAAAATATAAATTCGTCCAAGATACTAATTATGAGAAAATTGTAGCCTATGCAGTTCTGCACAAAAAAGGTCCTCACACTTTTTCTCGTAGAATTAATTGTTTTTGTGTAAAACGTGCAGTTTGGAACATTTGTTATTTTTTTAAATACATAATCCTTTCTACACCACCTTGGGTGTAGAGTTGCAAATTACCCAAAACGAGATAAATGCGGTAAACTAATTTTTGTCCTAGTTTTTTTAACCTTTTTCTCTCATAACTCGAAAGGTTTTAACTATACGAAAAAAAGTTGATATGACCAAAATTGTACGGAATGTCTACATATAAAAAATTGTTTTTTAATTCTTTATCTAGCATGGCCAGATGATGGGGTATTTAAGAAAAACGATTTTTTCCTCTCTAATTAAATAGCTGCGACTTACAGGCAGGAGATACAATTTAACTGGAGTTTGGCTGCTCTGGGAAAAATTCTACCGTGCCGTGTTTACGGTTTGGTCGAGTCCGTGTGGACACCCATATGCTAAGCAATGCACCAGTGTATCCGTCGTCGCCGTGTAAAAACCGTGCATTCAGTGGATATATATACTATATATAATATATATAATAAGGACATCCGATTTCTAAATTTGAATAAAACACACAATTTTCGAGCAGAAATGGTTCTGATTGCTTTATTTGAAAGATAATTTTATGCGATTTATGATTTGAATAAAATATCGGCCAAAAGGCCACCGCGGCTCCTCTTGCACACGTTCATCCGCTCACGCCAATTTTCGATGACTCTGTGCAACATTTCGGCCGGTATCTCAACTATGGCTTGACGAATATTGGCTTCCAATATCTCAAGAGTTGTAGGATGGCTGCTGAAAACCTTCGACTTAATGTGGCCCCAAAGGAAATAGTCCACAGGCATTAGATCACACGATCTAGGCGGCCAAGCGATGGAAATTAACGACTCACCGAACTTACCGCGCAATAAGTCCATGTTAAGTCGGGAAGTGTGAGGTGGTCTTGTTGGAAATAAAGGTCGTTCGCATCAATTTCATCAAATTCCGGGGAAAAAATCGGTCAACATCGAGTTATAGCGGTTGCTATTAATGGTAACGGCATCTCCTGCCTCATTTCGAAAGAAATAAGGTCCGATGATTCAGCCATACCATAATCCGCCACAGGTTGTCATCCTGGAGAGCTCCAACTCTTGAGAACGGCGCGGAACAGACGCATTTGAGTTTTCACGAACACTGGCTTGAACGGCGGCAATATTTTGTTCATTTCGGGCATTTGTTTGTCTTACAGGCACCTTTGTATCGTGAAGTGAAGTTTGATCGTAAGAGTGAATTCACTTTCAAACTTTGTTATCATGCGTCTTATACCGCGCTCAGAAGGAGCATTATGACGACCGTTTTTTGCACGAAGCGCTCTTACAGTACCGACAAGAGAATGCGAATTTGCGTAATAATTTTGGACAATTTTCAAGCGTTGGATCAAAGTTACTGATAATAAGTGCAAGGACCTGTCAAATAACCATAAACAAATATGGCCACCACGAGCGATCAAAACCAGGTCATCCATATTGGGAAACCCTTTACATGGTCGTACGGTACCGGCGCCGTGCTGTGTACTGCCTGAGTAGATCCTGGCGGAAATGCCTTTTAACAAATTGCAAAATGCATAGACGTATAGGTGTAGAGGGCAGTGCAGGGCAGCAGAACATGCGACCCTACCTCATCGAGGCGTGTAAAGGGTATAATTGTTGTCGATGAACTAAATCCAGGTAATTTTGCACTAATTGAGGTATCAAATGGAGTGTTCATGTTTTCTATTCGAAAACATTTTTTATAACATTAATTAAGTTTGTTACTTCATTGGGGTTACAGAATCAAATCAAAATGGGCAAGACCCAAAATGGCTTCCGAAAGAAGGCAAATTTCAGTCAGTAGACATTTTGTTGAAAGCAGATTTCAGTGAGACATTTTGTAAAAGGCAAATTTTTCGGTGGCCGTTTTGGGTTCGCCATTTTAAATTTTGGTAGATTTAAATTCTATGTCCCCAAAGTAGTCTTCGTATTAAATTTCTTAAAATTGAGGAATTTCGGTCGCCATATTGGATTCGCTATTTTGAATCTGGTAATCTTGATGGCAGATTCTATATCAGCGACACTGACTTTCATAGCAGTCCGTGGAAGTTTGACTTTTTCAGTAGCCATTTTGGGTCAAATAAGTTCCGGATATTTAGGCAAAGTCAACTTAAGCACAGGAACAAAACATGCTAAAATCGATGTTTTGTATGAGAAAGAAACAGAGGTAAATCATTCTATCTTTTTCACATGCATCAGAAAGGTATCAATATACCACACATCAGTAAACGAAAGACAAAAAGTTCTGCACAAATTAAGAGACAAATTAGGGTTGCCAGGAAAAAATATTCTTGTTTTAGAAACTTTTATAATACGTACATGTATTAACAAAACTTCGGAAATTTAAACATTTTTACCCCCGGACTCACCGACCTACTATTTTCCACAACACATTTCCAACAAACTACTGCTAACTTATTTTGACTCATTTTTGCTTCCTTTCCGGATGAACGCTCACATAAGAAATCAATACGAAATTTTAAGTAAACAATAGGCAACCCTAATATCTTCAATCAAACTGATAATAATTGCAAGCAACCACGTGCTGCTCAAGTATCATGCAACAACAATCGGAAATAACAGCAACAACATGGGCATAGCTATCTGATTGGTTGAAATTAAGTGGCGCGAAAGTGAAATGAGAATGAAAGCTCTTGCTTCGCTCTCAGATCTTGTATTTCACATATTTGTAAGTGTTTCCATTGCATTCCGTTCTTTATAACTTTTCGCATGGCATTTTTTGTTACTTACAATTTAAAGTTTCAGAGAGAATTAGTTTTTTTGTTTTTTATTAAGTATTACCCCTTTCCTTTTTTCCCTTTGTGCTTAATGGAAAACAATCGGAAATCTCATAACTTTATACTACGTTAACTTTGATTTAGGCATGTCACGGATTCCATGCTGTAGCCAGGAGGGCTACGTGTACTTTTTTTAATTTTAAATTCAAGTTCCCTTTATATTTTACTGTTCTCAAATAAACTTCAAAAATTTTCAAACAGTTATTGACCGCACGGCCACAAACAAGGGCAAACATAAAATATAAAGTATGACTATAAAATTTACGGCTCTAGAATTTTATACTTTAAAAAGGAGTTTTTAAGCTAAATAGTCAACCACATCAGTACAAGATTTGTATTCTTTTACCCAAAATATCTGAATCTTGATTTATACTGGGTGCATTCACGATGCTATTTTGCTCATTAAATGCAGACCCTACCTTGAAGCGAAATGAGTCTAAATCTCAAAAATCGAGGTTCACTTTATGAACATGTTTTGTTTTTCCCCCAAGACCGCAACCTCCAAAGGCCATCTGAAATCTTATCAAATAATAGCGATCTCTCTGTACCTCTGCATCCCTCTGTTTACCTTGACCATGTCCTCAAGCATGCAAAAAGCAAATACGAACTCCTATTTGGCATTTAGCGCGTCCTTTTTGGAGAGCAAAGAAGTGTACCTTCTAATTATCAACAGCGCTCGGAAGGGACGCTTTGAGCAATGGGGTAAGGTCAGTGGGTATTGATGTGGAAACCAGAGGAAAGAACAGGGTGGCCACGCGAAATGCACCTACGGCAAGTTACAGCCCTGCAACGAACGAGTCCGTTCCTAAGCAGCGAAGGGCCTATCACGTGCTCGGCCCTAATGGCAAAGAAGAGCGAACTTCGTTCCACGTGAAATTTCCCTTTAATGTATCTACCGTGCAATTAGGGTTCGACCGAAGGAAATAATTTGGGGGGATTTCCTGGCCGGTACTTCGGCTCTGACTCATGTCGTTCCAAGTCATTTCTTCTCTGCACCGAGCATTGCTCCTGGGCATTCGTTATCTCGAAACGTTCCTTTATTTTGCGGGGCTTTCGCGAACCAACTTTGTGTTTTCGGTCTGGGAATTACCTCCTCAAAGCTCTCCCGACCCACAGTCAGCCGTAATGACTGGGAGGCCATTAAATTTGAATATTCCGGAAATTTTATTGGCAAAACTAATGATCCGACGAAAAATAACGTGAAAGGGTTGGCTTTGTTTATTACCCGACATTGCAGGAACATAATTTAAAATTGGGCAGAATCGGAAGCAGCTCCTTGTACGGGTTAATCGATTTTCCCCAATTTCTGTTCTTTACTTTTCCGCCACGGAAGAGATATTTATCTGCCAATCGCCAAGTATTTCAAGCAAATTTAAGAGGTAACGATCCCTATTCAACATTGAAACGTTTTTATAATTTTTCCTGTTTTTAATGGTTTTACATTTCTCAATATGGATATGCTCATCTGCGTAACGCAATTTCATATTTTCTACTAAAAGGACGTTTTGGCATTTTGAAGGCACAAGGACGAGTATCACGCCCAAAGGGTACAGAGGAATAGATAAATCACGATGAATTTGATCAGATATTACCCCTTTGACGTGTTTAGTCATTGCCCGGAGAGTTTTACTGTACACCACTTCACTGATGCCCGATAAATGCAAAAAAAATGTTGACCACTGCATGCATTTTCCTAACAAAGCGCATCAGAACGTATGGGCAGGCCGCTCAAGCACGTAAATTCGCAATATTACAGGGTTTGTCAATAATGACGCTCGACTTTTAAATGCAAATAAAACTAGTTGTGTGTGAGATATCCACTCCATTTGAAAGAATATTTTATGGCATTAAGTACGGAATATAACGTCGTTTAAATGTCAGCTGCGGCTTTTCTTGGTGACACGTATTCGGAATTTGATCCAAATTTTGCGAAAAAAAAACCATCTTTGGCAAGTAAGGAAGTTGAAACAAAAGCCTACACCGAACTCTATGTCAAATTGTCACAGTTTCTGTCTGATTTTACATTTCCTAAGTATCGAACAGATTTCAGTCAAATCGGAAATATCGAGAATATTAACATTATGAAGGAATATCCAACAAGAGCAGAAATTTTAATTTATTAAAAAATTAAGTATATCTTTATTTTAATCGAAGCTCGGCGATTAATCATGGAATACAATATCTGCCAACTCTGCCACAGCCAAATACTGGAATTGGACTTGGATGATGTCTGTTTCCATTTTCCATCAGGATGGCGCTACGTCCCACGCAAGTTATAAAACAATAGAGTTAGTGCATCAGAAGTTCTCTACACGTGTAAGTTCTTATTTTGGAGACACCTATTTTATCCGCCTAGGTTGTACGATGTAACAACTCTAGACTTCTTTATTTAGAGCAACGTTAAGAATAAAGCCTATGCCAATGCTTTACAAACGACTCAAGCACTTAATCACAATTTCTGTGCTGTTATTGGAGAACTTGAGACAACTTAGCATTTATTTTATTCTACATATGATTAGTCAAGGAGTTTGAATTTAAAAATTGTCCTTTATTTTTGAATAATTTAAAATTTCGGTTCTTATTGCTATTCTGAAATACTTACAATAAGTTTTGGGATTTCCGATTTCCCATAGCTATAAATAAGTATGTACACCGAAAGGTGGTCGGTCCCACTTTTCACACATTTAAGGTGATATAAGAGCACCCAAAAACTATTGGATCTTAAAAAGATCAGTCAAAAATAATTGAAAGCGAATTGAATGGACGACCTAACAAAATTCAGCACCAGAACAGACAGAAAATTGATCAAAACATTCAAAACATTTGAACCGATAAAACGTCCTCAAAGCCTATACCCACCCAGTCTATTTGAATTCGATGAATAACATGAATGTAATGATTTCCAAACAAGTGGGGCTATTCATTTGCACCATCAATTTGTTTTCCCATCCTCAGTTTGACCTCTTTGAAATTTTACCTTTTCGGCACCACACATTCATTTTGGGGTGGCGATTGTTCTCCGAGTCAATAAAGGAGAAAAAGCACCTTCCCATCACTCATCAGCCAACGATGCTAATTGCACTTAATTTATCACTGGCTCCCACAGCGTACCTTTGGGGAGTTTTAACTAGGAAAATTGCCCAAATGACCGGAAGGAATGTGTTAGGTAGCAGAGGTTCGGTACGTACCATCCGCAGCCGGGCCACTGTAGCCTTAATCTGTTTTCAAAGTTTGGTGCCGCGTAGCGAGAAGGTTTGGACAAGCAGCACTTATAAGCCTATCAAGACCCAGTTGATTGTATCTTCTAAAACAATTTCGGGATCCAATAATTGCCACAAAGTGCTCTTTCCTGTCAGTCACCGAGAGGCCCGGACACGCAAACGCAATCCACGTCCCAAATTAGACTCAGGGCAGCCGCTGGTGTATTATCTTTTATTTGAACAATTCTTCTTTACCCATGCGACCTGTGCCCGTCGTGGGCACCTCCGCTCACCAGTCACCTAGTAATCCCTATAAAATGTCCAATCTAAACTTTTGTTATTGTTTTCTTGTTTTCATTGCTCCAGGGGATAAGCTGATTTGGAAACGAAAAGATTACTCGGATTAGGCTCAAGTCGATGACAATCACGTGATCTCCCATAAGTTTTGAATTACATAAAGGAGACTCAAAGGACCAAAAACTCATTATAGAAGTCTCAGCGTTGGGCCACCTCCCGCACTCCCGACATGGGGTGGGATGTGAAAAATGCGAAACCATAAATATAATTCCAGGGTGATCCCAATAACTGTGGCAAAGAAATGTGATTTATGGAGGTCCAAAACGTAACTTTTAGATTAGTACGCGCGCCCTGATCCGCACATTAATTACTGTGGTCTTACAGAGCTAATTGCAGAGCAGTCAGCCGTTTGCCGAAATGGGTCACTGATTTTCTTCGATAATTGCCGCTGGGGGCTCTTGCGGGTGGATCACGTGCATCCAAATCCTTGTCGTAATAAGCAGAATTACTTGGCCTATTAGACCTCTAAATATTTGAAGGAGGACTCTCTCTGTGTACTCCCTAATTAATGTTAAACTTTTCCTTTTCAAAGCTGTAATTTTTTCCTCCAATTTTTTTAACTCGCCCTGCCATTAAAGACCTAAATGTTTTGAAGCAATAAGCTATGCACCTAGAGCTGTATTAGTTCGTCCCAAATAAGAATGTCGTGAACTCGAATCTATGATTACCGGTTTTATGAGAATGAGTTAGTAAACACAACGTACTTACAGAATACCTTGGGGCGAAATTCAGTTGAATCCACTAAACTAATATTAAAATAGTTGTCAAAGTATTTTCAATGCAGGCTCTGAATTTTAAACTTTGCTTAGCAATTAACCCATTTGTGAGATTCAGCTCTATATAAGCTAATTTACATAAAACACATTTGCAATATAATGTTATGACATTTAAAATTTCGCATCGTTCTCCTTTTCACCGTGACAAAAAATCCCAAAGGACATAGGAGTCAATTAACTTTTGTGGCGTGGAGTTCGACGGATTTCCAAATATTTTTCATTTCTGCCTGCAACTCTAAAGCTTTGTTATGCTCGTATTATTTGCCAGTAGCGTACGTTCTGCACACAAAGAACCCCAAAAATTCCCAATTGCATTGAAATACGGTCAGCATGGTCGATAGCTGAACATGTGCACAATTGTGTGGAAATATCCAATTAGGATAAGATCCATTTCGGCTTTCCGAGAAAATTGACGTACTTTCAGGAATAATTTTTATTGTGTGTTAACCTATGCGTGTTATTCTATTACATCCACCTTCAATGTTCCATCTTATTACAACTTACACTTTTTTTCTAATCATGCCAACAGCATAGTGAGAGGAAAGCATCATTTGTATTTATTCTCGTTAAAAACAAAATGCGTCTATTCCACTCTAATTAATTTTTGAGTAAAATGCAAAACATGAATGCTGGTGTAAAAATATCTTTAAATAATATTTTTTATTTGCTTCACGTCATATCTGACTTAGTGGACTAAATTTGGGGTATCTCGACGAAATATGAATAATGGAATGTATATTTTCTTTCAAAAGTTACTTTGGCTTTTAGTAATTTAATGAAAATCCATATCATCCTATATTAATGATAACTTTGACAATTGGTTTCAACAATTTAAAAGCAATACTTCACTTGGATCTTTTTATTCAACTATGGCACAAAAAAAGGAGGGTTATGAGTTTGGCAGGCTATGTATGTTCCATCATCCATATGTTTATCTGTTCCTTCATAGCTCCAAAACTACTCATTTGATTTGAACAAATGAGGTGTCGTTGCATTTGTATGATTGCTCCGCATAACATAGGCTATATAAATAATGTAATTTATTTTTAAAAAACTGGCCGCCCCCATAAGTCAAATTTCTGACAATAAAAAACCAATTTTACAAAATATTGTGAGTAAGGGTATCAAATGCCAACTTTGGACGAACATAATATGGTAAACTATGTGACGTCATTGTAAATCTAATATGGCGGATACCCCAAAATGGCGGATTACCTCTTTCTCCACGACCACTTGACATGGATATCAAATGAAAGAGTTTAACAAGCAGAACACAACAAGATATGTGACGTCATTCTAAACCCAATTTATCTTAAGGGGGGAGATACCTCTAGAACGGGTGAAATCAGTCAATTTAAATGGATTTTTTTCAAGGTGATAAAATGATTTGATCATTTATTAATTTTGACATCTTTTTGATACATTATTAAAGTGTGAAAAAACATGTGATTTTTTATACAAAATGGCGGCTCTGCAGAATATTTCTTCAAGCGTCTTCTGCGAGACATTGAAAATTGCTGCAGCTGTCAAAATTTTTCTATTTATCGGAAATAAAAATTTTTTTTTTGTGGATTATTGATATCTTAAAGAGAAGGATAAACCTATAAAATAAAATTAAAAATTAAAATTTATATCGGCTGTTTAATCAAAGGTCCAGATTTTCAGCCTTCATTAAATATACCACCAGCAATAAAAGCTGAAATGTCAACAATTTTTAGCCCAGAATTGAGGTGCTTCGGACATTTGTTGGCATTCTAGGTGTAGCCACCCAAGCATCTTTCCAGTAAATCATCTCTGGACAAATCTTCGTAAATTGGTAGAAGATGATGTTTTATATCGTCGCCAAGTACTGGAGTAAGTTCTTCAAGCTGGAATCTTTTTCCTCCGACCCAAGCTCTCCGACTACCTGGTTAATGACGGTATGCGGGCTCTGACGTTTTTGACAATAACTCCATTTATATTCAATATTTCGATTTTCCCTTTTAACAGTATATTTTTAACATATTATATATTTGAATTATGAAAAAAAAATCGGTTTTTTTTTGAAAATTCTAAAGATGTCTCCCCCCTTAATTGAGAAAATCGCAAAATGTTTTAAATAAAGTAAAGAATAAAAACTATTGTTGTCACCTACTATAATTAATGAATTCTCCTGATAAATACACAATCAAATTATCAAATATTCAGCTATACGCAAACAGCGTAGTTACACGTAATTAAAAAGTTCATTTTAATTGAAATAAAACGAACAACTTTTGGGAAACCGTTTTGTTCTAAAATCAATAGTTTTTACACTTTAATTGTATAATAAAAAATTTTCTCACGCAAAAAATTTCAAGCCTGAGAAATCGTACCATTTCACAATTATTCTGAAAAACCTGGATTCGGCTTATACCTAGAAACAGTTTATGTCGAAACAACCTCATTTGCATGCTAATTCGACTGGACTACAGCGCGCAACGTGCAACTGTGGAATATTGAAGAACAGAGCTGCCATTCTGTCCCCGAAGGAAGTGGGTCTTCATCTCTTTGGTAGAAAGTTTTTTCAAGTACCTGATGACAAGAAAGAAGTATATGAAGAAGAAGAGAGTGTTGACAAATCGTCGTAATTATGACGCAACTCCTACAGGAGCAGGGGACACCATATAAAAATACGCGCCTTGCATTCTACTTCAAAGGTTGGGCGGAAACCAATGCATTGCAACGCCTAAGCCTATATCTCGAAAACTATTGATCGCATGTAAATTTTGTCTACAAGCTTTTATGTGCAGAATTTTATTATAAACATTTTTAATAATAACTAAAATTAGCATAAAACCACTAGATCACCGGATATTCAAGAAAAACTGATTTTCGCGACCTTTATGCTTTTTTTGCGTGCACAAATTTGCACATAAATACATACGAGTATATGTGAAGTATGTGAAGAAATTACTCCGTATATTTTGCAAACATCGCAATACCACCTTGATTTTAGTGGCTTTAATCAATGTGTCGTTTCTCACAAGGATGAAAATTCGTTTCATTTGTCCTAGGCTACCGCCGCTTCGTCTTACCCGCTCTCCCTAATACGATTTTCATTCGGTCATTTGTTTAAGATTAAGTCAATAAAATCTAATTTTTCAGCAAACAAATCTTCACCGACAACTCGTATGTGACAGAAAATAGTCCTTAGGGACGCATGAAATGCCTTTTGCCGTTGCCACACAGTGATTTTAGTGCGTAATTTGTTGAAGTCCTAATAATAATGTATAGCACCCCACGTCTCACCATTCAGCGCGAATAAAGGAAAGGAAATAATCAATTTTCCGATTTGGTCCCATTTAGAAGTGCGGCACCTCCTGCAGCAATATTCAAAAGTTTTCCAGGTCGCTGTTTGCCCGACTGACGAAAACGTTCCGCAAGGAGGGCACACAAAGCCACCACTAAATACCCTTGAGTCACAATAGTTCCGATTCCTCTAAGCATTTCCGAAGGGAGGGAACTATTGTACAATGGCGCCCCGTAATTAATTAACGGCACACTTCAGTGCATAAAGGGCGCCCTTCACACTTAAAATTTTAATCAAACAACGATGCAGGCACAATGCGTGGAAGAAGAATTCTATCAACTCACTACTAAAATTTCACAACGTTGTGAGTTCGCCCTTCGCTGCTCCTGAAAATGATTTTTCAGCTGACAATAGCTCCGCAGGAAATGTGATATTTTATTGATCCCCGCGCCCGTACACGTACTGCTAGTTCTTCACGGCTCCGCGGAGCACCCATCGGAGGGTAAAGTACATTTCGGGTAGATTTCTGGTTTGCTGGTGTGTCGCCGAAATAATTTACAAGATGACAACGAGATTTCCAGCTTTCAGGGCTTTTATAATTTTTAATCCGTTCGCTGGGTACCTAGGTTGTGCGCATCTTTTAGGGCTCCTCCTCTCATTAAGTCAAATGAAAGACCGCTGGAGGACAATACCCGTTTGCGCTCTGCCCTGCCCTACCCTGACGTGCCTCCATGGGACGCAGAACGCGGAAGTGAAGAAAAGGGTTCAGCGGGATGACAATAAAAGCAAAAATAAATCCGAGGCGAAAGGAAACGAATCGCTGAGCCATGCCATTGTGCACTGACTCATAGCGTCTTTCGCAACATGCCTCAAATTTTTAAGGGAAAAATTAGAAAATTTCGTCAAAATGACCCGTTGCAGGAGGAGGAGGAGTGATGGAGCAGGGGAGGTCGGAAGGGGGCACGTGCGGGGTGGACTACAATGCGACCAATGCACATAAATTATTAAAGCCGTAAAACTCCGCCGGTGTTGTTCAACCCTCGAAATAGATCTCTGCAGCTCTCGACCTTCTTTAAAGACAATCAACCCCCATTGGAACCAACTTTAGTGGTCACGCAGCACGGCGGATAGAGCTAACTACCTTTCCGGGCCATTGTTACGATGATTTGCGGCTTCCGTTCTTTATTAATTTCACAAACACTTCGACGACTGCCTTTGGGAGAGTTGACGTCTGACGGTTTATGGGCAATTCGGACCTCTGGGCCCTGGGGTGGTGGGTGATTGCCCGTGTGCTGATCATAAATTCATATTTGCTTAACCCATTATGAAGTCGGCGCACCCCTGCCCCTCAACCGGCCTGCATGTCCACGACTCCTGTGCTTCCTTATTAAAAAAAATATTATCTTACTCCCAAATATTTCGAGGAAATCTGTTTGCCTTCATTTTTAATTTCCTGGAACACCAAAGGCACTCAAATTCAATTCCTCTCTCTGCCGGATGTATTGTATGCGAAAGATTTTGCCTGTCTTCCTTTTCTATTCCGACTAGCAGTATTATCCTTAACCTACTTTATTTTAAATTAACTTGCCAGTGCATTTGATTTTTTCTTGTAAGGATATGTGGGCGAATGCTTTACAGAAAAATCTGCCCGTACACACCCTTTGTGAATTGCATGACTTCGTTTCATAAGTTCTTATTTCTCTCAATTCTTAAGTCTCTGAAATTAGATTAGTCAAGAAGATAGCCGTTCGTACACTCAGATAAAAGTACTGCTTAAAACAAACGAAAACGCGGTTCAATGCAGATGTTTTGACGTTGCAAAAGGTTCCAATAGTAAAAATGTTTGAATTCAAACGTGTTGTATGTATTTTCAGTCCAAACGCCAAGGCAATAAGAACGACAGGAATTTAAGGTCTATAGGAAAGTGTAATACATTGTCCTTTTATTTGTTATTCAACTGCAAGGGCTTACAAATCCGTCAACGAAATGTAATAAGACCAAATATGAAGATTTTATGAATAATGAAGTATAAGCATACTATCTCGAAAGCAACTCGGAATTAACGTCGATTTTGCTAATCAATGTCGGGTAAGGCGCATTTTCATCTCGGCGACATATGTTAATAAGCAAAATTGCCATATTTGGGGCTAGGAAACACTACACGTAGTTCTCAGCGTGTGGCTGTTTGGTGTGATTTTTGGAATGGCAGTATTACTGGACCATTTTTTTCTTCGATGGAGATAGTAACAACGTTAAGGTAAGCGGACAGCGCTACAGAAGCATGGTCCGATTTTATTCGTCTTGGGCAAACAGGTTGGCGCTTCATCCCACGCAAGCCGTCTAACAATCTTTTGCGCACTAACAATAAGTGCAATCAGCCATTTTGGAAATGTTAGTGGCTGTGATTTGACGCTGTTGGACTTCATTTTTGAAAGGTGCCTGTCTATCTGTCTGTATGTCAACCCCGTTTTTCTCAGTGAATTTTATCGACCATTCCTTGTGTGGTGACCTCTTTTGGACGCCTTGGGCGTTCATCATCAATTCTCGTACAACCGCGTTTAAATTCAGCTATCCAATATTTGATTGCTGCCATCAAAGGTGCTAAGTCCCCCGCTCTACTCTTAATTAAATTCATTTTCTTTTCTCCCCTTTTCTGGCTTAACGCAAACCATTTACTTTCCTATTCTTTTTTGTTACAAAACTAGTAATTGGAAATCTTTATTCAAACCAACCCTCAACATTCTTCTGTTAGAAAGAGCAGAAACTAATCTAACAAACTTTTACAACAAGCGAAAATTAAAATGTTCTGATCGTTCGGGTACCTACGAAATTCTTTGCAGGTTTGAGAACAACAAACCTCGTTTTAGAGTTTAATCATTTGAGTGTACAAACAAGTTGATTCGCGGAAAATAAAGTTCTCTTGAAAAGTTTACCAGACAAATAAAACACACACAATGCCATCCAATTGCTGGCTCAGAAAGAAACTTTTCATTTTGGTTAATTTCAAATTCAACACCTGCGGAAAGAGGTTTCACTGAACGCGCAGTTAAGTTCCAAAACGAATTTACTCTCATTTCCCAATTTTCCATTTTCTTTACAATTTCCAGTTACACATTTCTTTATTCATTTAAAATGGCAACTTTTAATTGCTGATTAATATATTTTTGATGATGAGAAATTCATTAGATTAGGAGGCCTGATGTCCTTTAATATCTACTTAAATGTTTCTGAAAGTCTTGTCCTGGAATGAGAAATAATAAGCTGTAAACTCGTATACACCTTCATTTTGGTATTCTAAAAGTTGTGTCAAAAGTCTCATAAGATCTCGTGTCTGCGTCGTAAGTTATTCGAGGTCAAAGGTCACAAAAATCAGCTATCTCGGTTTTTATAGCTCCAATGATGTTAATATTTATTACAAAAAGTGTAGAGCATAATATTTGCAACAAATTTTGTTTTAAAAAATTGTTCATAAGCCGAACCGTTTTTGAGAGAGAGGGCAGAGAGCCCACACATCTCAGCCATACTCACTGTAATGTAAGGTCAACCGTGAATCTCAGTGAATAATACCTTGTATAAAGTTATTAAATCATTGCAATATCATTAACAATAAATAATTTGTATAACAATAGCTGCAGCATCTTCGACAATCCTTAATCGTTCTTCTTCCGAAGTACTTTTTTTTGTCGTACCAACTTTTTGATAATATGTTAGTGTGTGTGTCACGAAAATATTTGTTAGTGAATGATCCTACTTTTCTCGTAATTACTATATCAGTTAAATATTTTTGTTGAAGTCTTGCTATAATAGTCTTATCATCTGGTACATACTCCGTAAGGACATTTTTAAGCTCTTTTAGTGTAAATTGCGAATCTTCATAATTTTCTATATAGAAGAAAATGTCCTTCATTGCTTGAGTGATTTGATTATCTTCGCGAGGACTATTCTCAGTAACTGGTGCTCAATTCAAAAAATTATTATAGCAAACGCTATGGTACTTTGCTTCAGCCGCCATCAAGTCATACTCATAAAGTACACGATCTTTGACTAATTCTCCTAAGGAATCCTTTCGTTCTTCTGCTCTTTTGATGACATTGTCTTTAAATTCCAGAGTACTTACGTTACTGATCGTGCGTCGATACTTTTCTTATTTTTGGACTCCGCTGCTCCATCAGCTGTTTGGCCAGAAAATAAACATGGTTTTTTAAAATCAAGCACTTCATTCCTTTTTTTACGAGGTACACTGGGTGATGGTAAAGGTTTCAAAGGTTTCGATGCTGCTATGGAGTTTTTACTGATGTGCACTTTTCGACACTCAACATGCACATTCACAGAGGTTAAAGTATTTAAGAAGTGTATTATGACCATCACTTCTTTCGATACCTGCAGTTTTTAAAGTTTTCATTAACAGAATCACCTTCTGATAGTGACTTGTCACAAATAAAACACACATCAGTCATAATTTTGAAAATTGTTATTAAATGAATATATTAGATATATGCAAAATGTTATTAAATAAAATGTATTAACTAATAAATAATACAAATTATTTATTGTTAATGATATTTCAATGATTTAATAACTTTGTACAAGGTATTATTCACTGAGATTCACGGTTGACCTTACATTACAGTGAGTATGGCTGAGCGCTGTGGGCTCTCTGCCCTCTATCTCAAAAACGGTTCGGCACATGAAAAATGTTTTAAAACAAAATTTGTCGCAAATTTTATGCTCTACAAATTTTATAATAAATATTAACATCATTGGAGCTATGGGAACCGAGATAATCGCGAAAAACTGATTTTTGTGACCTTTGACCTTGAATAACTTACGACGCAGACACGAGATTTTATGAGACTTTTGAGAGAACTTTTAGAAGACCAAAATGAAGGTGTATACGAGTTTACAGCTTATTATCTCTCATTCCGAGGTGAAACCCCTAATATGACTGGGCTAATCCTGTTTATATAATGTTTATTTCTATCTAGGGCTTACATTACATTCCATGCTTTTCATTGTCCTCCACTTTGTTCCTTCTTTTAGTCAATAAAAGCATTCTGATCCTTATATTTTTCGATTTCCAGTAAAAGACATAGATTGTGGAAACACATTAACATTTATCTCAGAGAAATCCGAAAAAAATTGTACCCTATGAAATCTAATTAAAGACTCAATGGACTGTAAGAAACTCAATTTGTTGGGAATCCTTTCGAAAACCCCATCATCATTCAATTATCTCCGAGCACTCAGAGCACTTATTTGTCAATAAATCACTCGTAAAATACCCTTTTAAAGTAGTTCCTCTCCCACGCCCTGGTCCCTAAAAAATCGCAGCTGCGGCCAATTCCTGAAAAACGCGCCCCCTCAACTGTCTGCGCGTAATCTGCAAGCGCCCCTGAATGTGTGTCTCTTTAGATTTCATAGCTTTATTTGTTTCAGTGCCACCATTGTATGTCAGGCTGCAGGGATTGAACCACCCACTGGTAGCGGGAATTCGCACCCAAATTACATGCAGCTCAGCTGGTGCACGACCCTCACCTCAGATAATCTGGAACAAGGGCGGTCTAATGATGAGGGGCGCCACACAATCGGTAAGACCCGGCACCCCACAGCATTTTCATCTCTCAGGGCTAAGTCTTATCAATTCTTCTCGTTTCAGACATCATCAGACGGGAACGTCACCATATCGGAGCTGGTGTTTGTCCCTGTGCCCGAGGACAATGGGAAACAAGTAACCTGTTCGGTAACAGCCGACTTCCTTTCAGTGGGAAGCACTGGAATGTTTCTGAAGGACTCCAGGACTCTTGACGTAAAACGTACGTATGTCGCTTTGACTGTGGCTGAGCCTGCGAGGGATGTCAAGTCTCTTTTCTCAAAAGTCACCATGTTTTTTATTTCGCAGATGCACCGATAGTTTCGCTGAATCTGGGAGCCCCCCTAGACCCGAACAACTTGATGAAAGGCTCTGACGTGTACTTGGAGTGCGACATAAAGGCGAACCCCGCGGCCAAGAAAGTCGAATGGTATCATAATGTATGCACCCCTTTTTTCACATTTTTATTACTGCTTTATCTTCCAACACCCTCCGCCCTTAACGACTGTTCCCGGAACCACCGCCCGGCTAACCTTATCAGACCTCCCTTGGCCAAGACTCTTGCCGGGCCCTCGTTTACATAAATCAAACGCTCGTTGCGAGTCTACTTCGTGTTTATTTTGGAGGTTAATACCCTGCTCCACTCCCCCAATTGGGGGTCGGGCAAACAAGGTGCAAGTGCGGGCTCGGTAACAAAAGAAGCCTTCAAACAGTGCTCGTCAGCACGAAATTAATAATTGCTGCGAGCTCTTTTTGCAGTGCATTGTTGAGCCTCCCTAATCGGCAGAGTATAATGTGACTTGGGAGACACTCAAGGGTCTGGTGCTTCTTGAGATTTTGTCAAGCCACTTGTTAAGTCGTTCTGGTACCCTTCAAAACTACATCAATGGGATCCAGCTAACGGCACGAATAAGGACTTTTAGGGCCCAACACTTTCCTTGTACCTTGCTACAGGAAAACAATTCGCCAGCTTTAATGAACCTCTAAACAGCTTTATCAGAGCAAACCGCCTCGACCCGCACCGGGGAAACACTCCTTCTAGATTTGAATAGAGGCGGGCAGGGCACGCGTGTTCGCATGTCGCCATGGATGCGCCCTTGGAAGATGGCATGTTCATCGAAGGAAGCATTCCTTTTTCAGTGTAAATTTGTCTGCTTTTACGAGCTATTTAAATTTATGGCGGCACGATAAGAAGGCTTGTGCTAAAACTTTTTCTGCTAAAGATCCGTCCACCAAGTGCCTTGCTCTCAGGAAGCGACCGATAAGGGCACTCTAGTCAGAATACTTGACGCCATTGTCGTCTAACAAACTTTTGCGGAAATGGGGATCAAGGCAGCGTGTAAACTTGATCAACCTTAAAATGTACTTAGCACTACAACCGCTCTTTCTACTTTCAATAAAATACGTTTATGGCAAAACCGCAAAGGAGGAAGGGTAAGGCAAAAGCGCTTTTTTCACACTATCCCGTCATAGGAACAATCTTGTTTCCTAAAGAATTATGTCTTTAGGCAACCTTGCTAGGTGATAGTCATATTAAAATATTTTTTATTGATAATTTCAACTACCTATCTATGTACAACATCACAACATTAATGGGAGTTAAACGTCGCGAAACTGACAAAAAGAGGGAAATACAATTTATTCTGAACGCCAATTTTAAAACTTTTTACATAACATCTAACCCCTGTTCATGTAGAAGTAAGAAAACATAGTGGGGAGCCACGGTATAGTGAAGGTATTACCTAAGGGGAGTTCTGGTAATCAAGCATTAAAGCTGCTCCTAGTTTCGGAAGTTTTTTTAAAGTAAATACAAATAAGTAAGGTCTACTGTCGATATTTTTCAACTTTATTATGAAACATTGTATTTACAAAATTTATGCGAAAAACATTAAAAATATTTTTATAATTTTTTTCACAAAGCGGCATCTTTAAAGATAGTGAATGCGAGTCCGCGGGAGTGGATTTAGGCTGATTTATACCTCCACTTTGGCTTGTAGAAAAAATATATTAGAGAGTGTCCAGTGATAACCGCTACGACACTACTGATTGCTTCCCTCTTGAGCCAGATGAGAGCGTTTGACCTCATACGTATTTTCGCGCTTACACCTATTATCTGCAATCATTGCAAACGATCATTTGATCGCTGATTGCTGATCTATCTACCCTTTCGGCGAACGGATTAAGCGCAGAACGGCAATCCGCGACTGCCTGGGAGGTCGGGTAAACCGCCATAAGAGCTTTAATAGTGGCCTGGCTGTCAGTGAATAGGCAGACCATCTAATCATGATGCGCCCCTATGTAGCCAGCGTAGTGCCTCCGGAATAGCCACCACGCCTGGAATACACTGCAGTCATGCGGCTTCAAGGCCCAGGTGCTCGAGTAGATTCCACCACCAACCATGTCTTTCATTCTCAGGCCATCGGTGAAGATTTGCACCGAATTGGTTTGCATAACACGACCCTTTCCTATTCAAGCCTTCCTTAAGGCAGGCCACCATACTATAACACCGTAGAACAGAATAGGTCTGATCACGGTCACGAAGAGCCAGTAGACGATTCAAGGTTCTAGAACCTATCTTTGGCCGATTGCATTCCTCGAGGTGTACAGGACTGTGGTGGCTTTCCGCACCCTTTCATGAATGTTGGCTTTCCTATCTACAACGAGTCCTAGGTATTTCACCTGGCCCAAGAGTCTCAGATTCACCGCTTTGAGAAGTGGAGTCTTGAAGGAATCTTATATTTCCAGGTGAATAACACCACTTCCGTTTTTCTTGGTTGACTCCCAGGCCACACTTGCCACTCCACTTGGATAGCTACCCTTAAGCATGAGGACTATCAATCCGCTCACACCCAAACCTTCCTATAGAGAGTTTACACTGTATATACGTACACAGCAGCAGGCTCGGTCTACCGTCTAATGACTTCTGCAAAAGTTGCCTGAATGAGAAGGAAGAGGAAAACATTACTCATCTCCTTTACCAATTCCCTGCTCTTGCTGTTCGCAGGCGCTGTCATTTGGACGCGTTCTTCTTTGATTATCCGTCAGACCTGCGTTTAATCAGCATCAGAGGTCTCGAGCGTTTCATCAGAGTTTCAAAATAGTTCTCTGGTTAGACGCAAGGGTTTCCCCAATCTGGTATAACAATGGGCTTTTTCCTTGGCCTACGTGTGGCTTTGGGCTGCCACGTCAACCTAACCTAACCTAAACTATCTAAAGCAGCCGTTCGATGCTGTTGAGCAAAAAAAACTTGTAGATCCGCTCATCGATTTATCTCCTATGAGGTAGCCGCACGTTGCTGCTGGGCAATATTTGTAGATCCGCTCGTTGATCTACCTACTGTGTTCCCTCCTGTGACAAATTGCCAGAATAAAAGCCGCCCCAAAAAGAGAATAAGGCCACAACTCTGACTGAACTTTAACTTTATTGATGCTCTCAACTTGAGTCCTACTCGTATGACGGCTGACACAGAAGTTTTCGTATTACCTTCATCTTAGAACTAATTAGGGATATTTTAGTGTCAAGTGGCTGCACGGCCACAGTTGTGCAAAAACATTTGTATTGTTTTCGAATTGAACTAAGAGAGGGGTAAGCTTATACTAATTTATGTAAGACCGATACACTCTCTATAAAGAAACTCAAAGGACTTATATAAAGATTTCGTTACATTTATGGTATTCACTCTTCAGTGTAATTTTATTCAAATAGCAAGTGACCCGCCCACCCTTCCACTGTAAGACAACAGTACAAAGGACCCCGCACAAAATGATAGGTCTTTGGATTTTTGATATTTTTCATTTTATGGCCTCCTGATCAAAAGTTTTCGTGGGCGGAATACGGAAAACTGGAAGATTTCCGGGATAGGTCCCTTATCCCCGAAGGGAAAGACTTCAGGGTTGAATTTTCGAAAATCCCTTTTTGCTGTCGTCACCAGATTTGAATCGGCTGGATATCTCCATTTGGGAAGATATCCAGCGGATTTAAATCTTGTGAAAATGGCGGCCACAATTCATGGTGACCATGCAGGCCACGGCATGTTCTAAAAAACACACAACAATGGTTACTCTGAAAAAATCTCTTCAGCGTGAATGGAAAGGTCACACCTAAGATATCATCCGAGCATCGTGCAAAGCATTCGACAAGCGACAACCCATAGGAATAAATTAAGAAATAACTTTTAAATGATAGCTTTCATTTAAAAAAAACACCGAACGAAAAGTATTGAAAACAATTATAGTTATTTTCTTTCAACAACCCAGTCATTAAACACGCTCGGTATATAACTATAAAAAGAGTCAAACCCGAATGCAAAAAATTTCCTAGAAACGGATTTTTTCTTTTTGTGTTATGCATTGACATCTTTCCAAACCTGTTCACTTAATACATACGTAACATACATACACACTCATATAATTACTTTGATTTGCCGAATTTTAGCCACCAACCGCCAACAAAAAAAGTTTGTTTGTTTTATACATTTGACATCGCTATGTATCTACTACTTAGGTGCATAGAAAAAATATGTTTAAATAATCAAGATTTCTGTAGAAAGCAAATACGCCAAAATCTATTAAACAGTTTTGAAATGATGTGTAGAAATAAAAAAAAAAATTAGATTAGTTGCATCTTATATACGCGCTAAATAAATGAAAATATTTTAGTCAGTTTATTATCACATACCGACCCATGTATGTATACTCCGAAAAATAAAATAAATCAGTATCTTTGCCGTCACTGATTCTCCCTCATTCTTTTAAGTACACACTGTTCTGCGCTTAAATAACGTCCCTTCACCTTCCCAAAAATCTTAAATTCAGTGTTATTTGAAATGGTGAAATTCTTCCATTAAGTGCGGCATTACGAGACTTAGAACACCATCCTTGCGGTCTGTATTATCGTAACGTAAAATATTGGGACTTCCTATCTTAGAGCGAAATCACCCGGTAGGAATATCATGAAAAATTTGTAAATCCGACCATGATCCCCGTAATCCCAGAATAAATAATTCATGCCGTTCGGTAGACCCCTCACTGGCCGTTTTTACCCTAAATCTCGTCCTATGTTACATTAATGCTACTTACAAAGCCTGTGACACTGCTTTATGACGCGACGGCACACACACAAGGCCCACCTGTAACCTTACCTGAAGTCTTCAAAAAAAAAAAGAATCCAGAATGATTCATGCCCACACACTAAAATGACCTCACACCTCTGCCTTTGTGCCCAATGCGGTATGTGGGACGCAATCCCTATTAAAAAATTCCATTTTCAGGATAAACAGCTCCATTCATCACGTGGGATAATTATATCGAATCAAACGCTAGTCCTGCAAGGCATCTCAAAGGCTACACATGGCCAGTACCTGTGCCGGGCCACCAACGTGCAAGGAACAGTTACAAGTAATGAGGTCTACTTGGATGTTAAATGTAAGTGCTTTGCCCTTTTGTATGCGGAACTCCTGTGAAAGGATGACGAGGTGGGTGAAAGGAGAGTTCAACTCCTGCAGCACAAATGCTGAATCTTTCATGCAAAGAAATGTACTTGAGCACCCCTGTCCTGTGCCTCCTGTTGTCGAGGACAGAGGGCATCGCACACTTGTACGTCGCCGCAAACATTTGTCGTATGCTCTTGAAGCGCCGGAATTAGCTGTCTTGGGCAGGCGAGTTATTCGACAAAGGCATGCAAGCGGGTGCTTTCAAGTTCAAATACCTTCTACCGTCACTCACAGATTTATGTCACATCTCTGAGAAAAAACATTGCAAAAAACTTTATAAAAACAATATTAAAAAAATAGAAATTGAGTTTTTAAAATTTATTTATTATGTTACGACAGAACTACTTACGCAAAATAAGAGTTACAAAAAAACAGAACACAATAGTAAGTATCATTTTATTTTTTACAGTGTTTAGAATTATGGTTTATGGTTATATCGGATTTTAAATAAATTTGTTACACAAAGTAAAGGAACTCGATACCGCATGGTATTTTATATTTTAATAATAATAAGTGTGTGCTTTGTTTTAAAATTCAAATTATTTAAATTAATCCTTCCACATCCTACTTTATAAGACCGATAAAAAACAGTCAATTCAATATATCACAATGATGAACGGTAAATTTCTTCAAAATAATAAAAATCGGCTGGAAAAAAAACTAAGCGACTCGTCGGCAACTCAACGAATATAAACGACACATGTCATACTTTAAAACAATTGTTTCCGAACATTTTCTCCTTTCTTTGGCACGCCTTTGCATCTTACGTTAAACCTGGAATCAAGTGTAAACATCTAAATTTGTTAAAATAACAAGGAATAAGTACTACGAGAGCACCAACAAGAGTATCGTTTCTTTATGTATTTATGTACAATGATAGCTCCGCACAAAAATACAAATCTCATATGACACATCAACAAGGGGGTATTCTAGTCTAGGAGTACAAATTTTAGGTTTTATTTTAAAATTCGATAAAAAAAAAACTAAGAATATTTTTTCTAGGCATTTTTTTACTAGATATTTATTAATATGTAAACAACACAAAAAAAATATTTAAAAAAAAAATTTGGAAATTGAAAAAATTACAGGCTGGTAAAGTAGGGGGGGGTGAAAAAAAAGGGTGCGTCCTCATTGACATGATTCCTGATTGGTGATCTTAAAAAGAAAAGAAAAAAAGAATCTTAATCAGTAAGAATGTCGTTATCGTCTAAACTAGGGAAATGGAAAAAAAAAGATTACAAAATGGCGGCTGTTTGAAAAAAAAAAATTGTTTTGCCCTTTTTGTGACAGTTTTGAATTTTTTTAAAATAGTAAAAAACAAAAATTTAACATAATTCTAGTTCCAACGATAGAGGGATATATAAAGAAGTTCCCCGCCAAATTTCAAGGTAATCGGTTCATTAGAACTTCATTAGAAATCATGTCAACCGTGTTGGAAAAAGTGGTTTTGAGAAAAACGCATTTAAAGATTTGAGCAAAGTTTTAGGCAGTCTGTACTTACATTTCATTTATCGCAAGCAAGCAAACTGAGCTGCACTGCACACGTGTGTATAAAAGACTCTGTAGGATGATTCATCCTCAGGTAGTCAGGGAACGTCTACCGCCTATTGGTCGATTCACTGTGGCAGGTCCCGTTTACGAGCTGTGTCACTAAAATAGCTATAACTCCGTAAATATTTGGAATTTTAAAAATTCCTTTATATTTTTGAAGGTCTGATCTTTAAAAATATGTAAGAAAAAAAATCGATTTTTTCAAAATTCTAGACTAGAATACGCCCTTAACAACTCAATAAATTAAAGAGAAAAGCAATACTCTTTCTCTACCTAGACATGCTGTACCTCTTTCAACAAACAGGTAACAAAAAAGAGGTGTATTGATTATATGAATTTCGGAGAAAAATTGGGAGAAACGTGAATTTTAGGCATTGTTTGAGTAATTTTTCAATTTTGCAAGTAAGTAATCCTTTATTAATAGCACAATTGAGTTAACATAAAAACACCTTATGAGTTGCCAACTCCCAAAAATTAGATTAGGCTTTAAAAGTAAGGTAATGTCATATACATTTTAAATTATGCTATAAGTACAAAAAAGAAAAAGGAAAAGATCTAAGTCAATCCTAAGAAGGAAAAAAAATAAGCAATGGAGAAAACTGAAATAAGATGAGAGAAGAGGAAAATGCATGCGAACTTTAAGCTTAGGTGACATCAATTTCAGAACTTTGAAAGTATTCAAGGGTTCTCACTCCAAAGAACAATGCGATACCCTAAGGTGTAGAGGAAGACTATTCCAAACCCTAGCTCCGTGGATGAAAAAGGCACGAGAAATTAACAAAAAATTATGGCGAGGCATTAACAGCAATCTAGTGCGTTGCGATGACAAAAAACTGAGATGGCTTAGCAAATATTCAGGGCTCAAGTTGTTGATGATTTTGTGCATCATAGTGCATATTCTAAAGTTTAGGTATGAATCAAAGGAGCATTCGAAAATCTTTCTTGACAACATAGACACGTGATCAAATCTCCTAAGACCAAAAATTTATCTAACACACTACACAGGCATTAAATGTCACAGCTTTATACGGTAAGAGCTATCGACATTGCAATAAACACAGTCGCCATATGTGATGATAGGTAGATATAATTAAAGCCTTGACGAGTCGCTCACAGAAAGGCCTTGGAGTGTACTCTGCATGTCGCCTTAAACTTTTTAAACCACCGTAGACCCTAGAAATGATTGAATTAGCATGATTTATCCACGATAATGTGATATTCATACATATATGCACATCCCCAAGTTTTTAAAAACTTGCTTAAAAGCAATGGGTGTGTCATTTAGGCACAATGGAGGAAACGTAGAAGTATCAGTCGGACGATTGAATAGAATTATGCTTAAGTTTATTATCAATTGCCCATGAGACCACTCGAAATAAATCAGAATTAAATTCAGTAATATTTACTGAGGCACTGCCAAGAGTTAAGGGCAGCACATCATCAGCATAGAGAAAAATAGAGCAGTACTTGGGAACAAGGACAATGTCGTTTATATATAACATAAATAAGAAAGGACCTAAGATGGTACCAGGATACTGGTAGCCTGATTACGTTCAGTTAAGTAAGAAAGAACTAAGGTTTACCGCTACCTGTTCAAAATTAAATTACATTATCAACTTCTGATACAAAATGCTGAAATCGACAGAACGGCTTTGAAAAATCTAGTAAGCATAAAACTGTGGGCGATCAAAGCTCTATGTTAAACCTAACCGCTTCAACAACTTGTAAGAGTGCCGAGACAGATTAGCGATAAGGCGGTGAGCATCGGTGTAGCTCTTTATTTGAGCGTAAAGTGGATGCCCAAACACTTTGGATATAACTGGAACGATATTGATAGGCCTAAAACTATGTGGCTTGGCAGTTTTTTTTTTATAGATTATACCTAATCTTCCATGGCAGCAAAAAAGTAGCAGTCATGATGACAGTATTGAAGATATGCGTAACCGGCCTGACAAAATAGGGCAAAGTAAGTTTAAGAAAGCGTAAGTCGACATTGTTAAACGCAACAGCATCAGATTGGATAGATTTAAACACAAAAATAACTTCTACTTTAGTAACACTGCTGAAAGAGAATTTATTTTCTATATTAAGGGATCTACCCTCTTTATAATTTTGAAAAAATCGATTTTTTTATATTGCATTGTAAAGTATATAGGTAGTATATAAGAAGAAGAAGGTATAATGTATGGTCCAGGTATCGCTGATTAGGCATAGGTGAAATTTTTTACGATTTTTCATTAACAAAACTATAATAGCGTTTTTCGCAAAATAACGTTTTTCGACACCGCGTTGACGAAATCTCGAAAACTACCGAACCGATTCTCACCAAATTTTTACCAAACATTGTTTATGACCAAAGCTATAGCGCACATAAAGGGCTTTTTAAAATTTTGATTTTAAAAATTTTTTTGACCAAAAACAGAAAAAAAAGATTTTTTTCGTCATTTTTCAAAAAATGACCGCCATTTTGTCAACTTTGCAAAAATCCTAAATCGTTCTATATGCGCTATAGCTATTAATATACTGAACCTGAAACTCTGCTTTTTTTCACACCATGCATCTCAGAGATTTCATCAACGGCGCACACTCCTCTCGTTTTTTGCTTCATTTTTCGACCAGCAGTTCCATTCTTAAAAATTCGCAAAAATGAATAATAAAAATTTTTTAATGTAGTTCGAGACTCTATTTATATCTTTCTATATCAATTTTTATAATTTAAATCCATCGAAAAATTTATTGCAATTAACCCTTATTTTCCCTCCGAAAAAAGGGTAGATGCCTTAAGTGACTGTACTTGCAGTGGTAGAGCTACCATAGATAAACACTCGTGGCATTTTTGGAAAGTACATACATTGAGGTAGTAGTTGTTTAGCGTGAGTTTGATGTCGCTGCATTGGGTAAATAAAAAATAAAAATGAAACAATAATGTGCATCCCGAATTTTTTAATCACCCAGTAACTCCCAAATGGTTGAGATTGCCCCCTGACATACGATTTTTTGTTTTTCTAGGTGAGATTTATTACCCCATTCATTTTTGTTTTCCATAGATGAACACCCTGTATTTTATAGAATGCTCGAACAAACCCTGAGTCGGGTCTACGTCTACTAGTCTGTCATAAGCGTACTTATTTATTGGAATTCTATAAGATAAAATTCCTAATTGTGTTATGTGTTAGAGGCTTGCCGTTTATCATTTACATATTTTGAATTTACTGTGATTTCTTTCTGTTTTTATAGAGTAGTCAATTATAATCCAAAGCAAAACATAAACATGTTATTAATTCAAAACAGTACTTTGTGGTATTGCGCTGTTTTAGTTTTTTCGGACACTGTACATTACAAAGTTTTATAAAAAAAATAATCTTTGGTTTTGGATATATTATTACTATAATGAGGAATAAAAAATCAATAGGTATCTGTTAATGCCTTTTTCGTATAATTTCTTGAGCTTTTCTTTTTTTATTATCACGTATGCGATAGTCCTCAAGTAAATATAACTAAAATTATAACTAGCAGGCCACATAAGAATGACTGTGCTCACCAAAAGACCTATAAAAATCAAAAATTAAAAATTCTTTATCCGCTATGAGCCGCCCTAATCTGTGAGTGACTGTATAATATAAAAATAAAATTCCCAGCAGTGCTTGCCATTATTAAATTTTCACGGGACTTTTGCAGATCCACCCGTGTGCCGAGCAGAATCCTCAGTAATTCGCGCAGCCTTGAAGCAGACGGTAAACATAACGTGCGACGTTGACTCGAATCCCATAGCCAATTTAACATATAAATGGCATTTTAACAATTCATTGGAAACCGTTGTTGAACTGCCGCAAATGTACCCTGCGCCAGGGAACCCGACGGCGACGGGTTCAAGGAACGACGGCGAATGGACACTACTCAACGAGGAGGAGCCGACAACGGAACAGAGCTTCGGAGATGACCTGCCCTACTCGCAAATGTTGTACTCGAATTTGGTGTACCAGCAGCACCTAGACAAAAATCGGAAGCATCAAATGCGACTGAAGCAGGACGAGAAGAAAAGACTGCCTCCTCCAAATAACGTCTACCGGTACCGGGTCGAGTCTTTCACCCACTTCGGCACTGTTTCCTGCATAGCGACAAATTTAATTGGGCACAGTGCGCCCTGTCTGTACCACATTGTTGCTGCAGGTGAGTCATTGTTCTTTTCTTTTTCGCAGTGGAAAGGCAAAAGCCGATTTAGGTAACTCTCTGCAAAACACATAAAAGCGCAGTGGTGAGTTAACTTGACTTAAATCCAAATCACAAGCAGCTTTACACATCTCCTCAAGCCGTTTCATTTATCTTGAAAGCACTTATCAGGTAATCTTTAATTCAGCATTTGTGGATCAACTGGACTGCAATGTATTTCTTCCGGCGGATCCACAGACGTTGCTTTCCTTTTCACTTTAAAAGGAAAAATCTTGTCACCCACGGAAGAGGGATTAAGTTTAAAGAAGTAGCCCCCAGCGCACCTGTAGCTACTGCAGAAAGGGTAGCTATGGATGTAGCCCTAATTGAACTTACAATTCCGTGACATCCGTGTCATTCGTTCTTTTCGTCGTCGGCGCTGTTTTATTGTCTCGGTCATTATGAAACCTTACGTTTACGGGTGAAGCTTTTCTCGCATTTCTCTGTTTTCCGTGCGGCCCTTCACGTCTTCGGGTAATGGCTCAAGAATGCTACAAGAATTTAGACATAAAATACAGCTAAGTCCGGACACTTGCTATGTAAATCACGCAAAGAGCTTCTACTTATGTAAATAACGCCAGGGTGAAATTATTAATTTTTTTGCTATATTGCGATTGAAATTATTGAGGGAAACTAAAATCGTTGTTGTATTCGAGTTCTCAAGTTTTTGTACGTACGAATCCATACGAAAACACCAAACAAAAAACTTCTGCTCGGAAAGTTAAATTTATGTGAATCTCTAAAAATATTGCTCTGTCGAACTTTTGCAGCGAATTTTCTCGTTCGTACGATATTCCTGACACCCTTGCTTGCGGTCTCTTTAGTTCCAACGTTCGAATTATTAAAGCGAATTTCTTCCTGTTTGATATTTTTGGCACGCAATTACTTCTAAAACATTTAAAATATATTCAAAAGTTTTATTGACATCTTTCATGAAGTGAAATGTTAACACATGAAGTGGAACTAATAGTTTTTGAGAATTCACATCTTTTGAAATGTTGGAAAGTATGCAATTCCTATTCTTTGCAACTTTTCTTCTAAGGGTTCATCCTAGTTTAAAGGCCTGAAAATTGAGCTTTTTTTGAGAATTTTTTTTACAGGCCGTCGTTTCAATTTTTTTTGGGCTAAATAAATACACTCTTTCATAAATTCAAAATAGCGGAATTCGTGTAGGCATATAAAAAAAGCGATGTCAACGGTGTTGTTTATTTTTTAGTGAAGATTAGCCTGAAACACAAAAGCCAGCAAAATTTAGATTCAGTGTACCAGTGGCTATCGTGTATACTATAATAGAATTATTAATTTTTATGCAAAAGTAACAAAATGGCGGCTACTTAAACAAAAATTTTCTATAAACCAATTTTTTTTCATGATTTTTCGGTTAAAAAAAATTGAATAAATTAATATTTTGACATAATTCTAATATACACAATACCAATACATGTCACAAATGTGTGGTAAAACTTTCAGAACGATCGGTCCAACCGTTTCGGAGAAAACTACAACACCGTATAAGAAAAAGTGATTTTGAGCAAAACACGTGTAAAGTTTTTTTGTTGAAATATCATGAAAATATTGTACTTACGCAAACGAGACTAACTTTCAAATAATACACATATAAGATTTTTGGGTATTATAATAGACTAATATAACTTGTTTTCAAGTATAAATAGGACAGTTGTTTGCATTTACAAAGCCGAGAGCACCGAAGAGAGGCGAAACAAGCGCTCATATACTCAATAGCACGCCGGAGAGCGCGCTCGAATAAAATCGAAAAAATATAGTTAGACTGCTCCTATCTTTATGAAATTTTAACATGATATTTCTGAAGTGATTTACTTTCGGAATTCATCATAAAAAAAAATTAATTTTTTGAAGTTGGTAAACTAGGATGAACCCAATACATTTTTTATTAGAGGAGGCCGAGACTAGTTGGCATAAAATTGAAATTCTCGATTTTTTTTTTAATTTTTTCCATTAATCGTATTTTATTTCTGAAACAGTTGGGCTGCATACATGACCCATTAAATAGTGTTTAAAATCGCTTATTCCAACTATGCCAACTTTCCCCACAAGCAGGGTAGATAGTTCATATTCAAAACATGTTTGGAATCAAATTAATAGCAAAGATGGAAACTGTGATAAATTTTATTAAATAGCTAAACTTAATTAATAATTTATCTTGTAGAAAAATTCGAGGCTCACTAGACACTTATAATGGTGTCTTAAACTGAATTTATCCATAACATAGTATGTGCGTTGACGGCTTCTCCGACAATATTAGGACAAGGCAAGACAAGATAAAATGTTCACCTAATTTTAACATATACCATAATACCCCAATTTCAAAGGGCGACTTAGCTCCAACATGGCGTTTGAACGTTTCTATTCTGGGAGTTTACTACAAATGACCCAGGATTATCAATGTGAAATGCTGCCTATTAAACATATGGAATGCCTTGAAGAACAAGAAATGCCCAACCTTAGGACGCCAAAGGCTGCCACAATTCAGAGCGCCAATCATAGCATGTGTTTAATGTGGCTACCCAGAACACTATAGCCTATTTGAAAGGTCTTAGCATGCATGGCGTTTAAAGGAGAAGGGATTAGCACAATGAATCTTAAAGGTTGCGCTTCTTTCGAGAGGCACTTGAGCACTTGGGCGACCCACTTATAATGATAATAATAATATCTCGATGCTAAATCACACAGGTCGATTTGCGATAGTTCATGCATAGGGGAATGGTAGCTGTCCAATTTGCTACTCTTTCGAAGTCAGAGTTGACCCTGTCAACACAATCCTCTATCATCAATAACAATGTGCATGCTGAATAGGATTGGAGCAATAATTGATCCATGCGGAACACCGCTTTAAAGTGGCAAAGCCATCGATAAAGCTCCACCAACCCTAATTTTCTGTTCTCCTACCGGAGAAGAAGCTCTTAACCAGCCTTGCAGAGAAGTCCGAAAAGAGGAAAATAAGGTAGAAAGCTTGGCAGCAAGTTTACCTTGCCTTAAGGCGCCCATGTACACGATCAGATTTTTTGTGAAACACGGTCTGTTATATTGGCGTCTTAATTTCATACATTTGGACGGAATAAGTGTGGTTACAGATCCCACCCACAAAAATTAAACGATTAATTTTAATTCCACAGTCTGGCAGCCAAGCCAAGCCAAGCAGCCGACAACACTATTCAATTGGACGAAAGGCCGCTTTAGTTCGTTGATTTTAAATCTGCTATCAAAATTTCGACCTTCGAAATGGCGGCTAAAAGTTATCCACGGTGGGCCTGAAGCCGTGATAGGTTGGCCTAAAATGGACATCAAATCTGACTGCACCACTGTTTAATGGGTCAATCATAGATTGAAAAACCGTTTGAATCAAAATCGTAGCTGATCCTGTTCAAGAGTTATGCGTATTTTTCGATTTTCATCCAAAAACGTCTATTTATTTCCTCAAAATTGGTAATGAGAGGATTATAACATTTATATATATGTAAAATGCGCAACTTTAAGTGCACGTGTATTGATGTAATAAATAAACTTTTTTAATTTTCACGTACAGACTCGGATAAGATTGAAATTGGTGCAGAAATAATCAAAATTGGTCAAAAATTTGATTTTGTTGCTTTTCAGGCAATTGTTCAACTAAATTGAAAACATTGTCACGAGTACTAGTTGGAGAAGAACCTTTGCCAGAAGTTTTAGGTGCAATCGCTTCGCGTTTAGGAAGCTGTACATTTTTCTTAGCACCTTGGAGGCCATTATCTTCGGTAATTTGAGAACCAGAAAAAGTACGCTTATGACCTCTACCCTTACTTACTTTGATGTGCCCCTTAAATCGAGCGGTCAAGCATACATAACAATTGCAAGACATGTTACTCCTAGTTTCTTTGACTAAATTAATATCGTGATAATTAGGCATGATTGGGACAGGCCTTTTCATAATACCCTTCTCACGCTCAGTAATGGTATTTTTACAAGAGCTGCAAATACTGGTCGGAAACCTATAATCAGAAATATCATACTGATCATTTACAAATTTTTTCAGTAAATCATTAATATTTCCGGTTATTGCAAACTCAGAAATTTTGCGCTTACCGAAAATTATTTTTCTTCCACATGGCGCACATATTTTGATTCTATTCTCCTCGTGATCGCATTTATGATCCGAGTGTGAATTCATCCGTACATCAAGATTGCTGCGAATTTTACAAATGTACAGACGGTCGAGCCATCAGCAGACACCATCCGTGGATCGCGTAGCAGGCTGTAGTACAAACACACACGCACACTCGCGCAAGCGCCCTGCACCGCTTAAACGAGGGGGATATTACTTCCTCTCCTACGGCGCGCTGGCCTTCACACTCTTCCTCTGTCTTACGAATTTTCGATCAGGACACGTGACACCTGCGCGAGTTTAACATTTTGTACCCATCCCAAAAAAGTGCAAGGCCCCGCTAAAGAAGTTTTCACTTCAAAAAATCAGGGCTTTCTCATCATGAGTCGAAGCAATCTTGATGTACGGATGAATTCACACTCGGATCATAAATGCGATCACGAGGAGAATAGAATCAAAATATGTGCGCCATGTGGAAGAAAAATAATTTTCGGTAAGCGCAAAATTTCTGAGTTTGCAATAACCGGAAATATTAATGATTTACTGAAAAAATTTGTAAATGATCAGTTTGATATTTCTGATTATAGGTTTCCGACCAGTATTTGCAGCTCTTGTAAAAATACCATTACTGAGCGTGAGAAGAGTATTATGAAAAGGCCTGTCCCAATCATGCCTAATTATCACGATATTAATTTAGTCAAAGAAACTAGGAGTAACATGTCTTGCAATTGTTATGTATGCTTGACCGCTCGATTTAAGGGGCACATCAAAGTAAGTAAGGGTAGAGGTCATAAGCGTACTTTTTCTGGTTCTCAAATTACCGAAGATAATGGCCTCCAAGGTGCTAAGAAAAATGTACAGCTTCCTAAACGCGAAGCGATTGCACCTAAAACTTCTGGCAAAGGTTCTTCTCCAACTAGTACTCGTGACAATGTTTTCAATTTAGTTGAACAATTGCCTGAAAAGCAACAAAATCAAATTTTTGACCAATTTTGATTATTTCTGCACCAATTTCAATCTTATCCGAGTCTGTACGTGAAAATTAAAAAAGTTTATTTATTACATCAATACACGTGCACTTAAAGTTGCGCATTTTACATATATATAAATGTTATAATCCTCTCATTACCAATTTTGAGGAAATAAATAGACGTTTTTGGATGAAAATCGAAAAATACGCATAACTCTTGAACAGGATCAGCTACGATTTTGATTCAAACGGTTTTTCAATCTATGATTGACCCATTAAACAGTGGTGCAGTCAGATTTGATGTCCATTTTAGGCCAACCTATCACGGCTTCAGGCCCACCGTGTATCAACATAAATTAATTTTTATAAACTTGGATTCGTAGGTCTGCGGTTTCGAAATAATTGCCCCTTTCTAAGCTCATACTTATGTTTACTTACACGATACCAAAACCCGTGTTTGCCAAGGACAACGGCTGAACTAATTTCGATGGGACTTTCACTCGAAGGTAGATTATTTTATCGGGCATGATTTAGGGTATTTTTTGTCTATCTGTCTGTTTGTCTGGAAAGGCTACACCAATTTTATGGAACCTCTACTGGAGGGTGGAATATGTCGTCGATGGCCTTCTTAGAAGCGATCGAGGCCTTTCTTTTCGTATTAGCGTCCATTTCCTTTTACATGCATGTCCGCATGGGAAGGACTTCTATGGAAGGGCTTCCATGATGGGTACTAGGCCTTACATAGGAGGTGATACCCAGCTATGAATAATTTATATAATAAAAAAAAATTTCTTATTTTACTCCAGTTAGGAGCACAGGGTTTCCCTTAAGGTCCGGGCTAGACTTGAACCGGGGTGATAGCCCAGCATACTTACCACTGAACTATTAGGTCCCATTTATATAATACATACTACTTATAAATAAATATTGTAGCTACTCTTTACTCTGCAGAAAGTTCGATCGTTTTTAGGTAATCGGTGTACATGTACATATAATAATTACAATCGGATCGAGTTGATAACTTGCTCTTTTTCTAAGATTAAATAAGTCAGCATCGTGTTTTGTAATTTACTTTTTCATCTTCCCTATTCGTTATCAGATTTGTAATCCCCGGAAAAGACTCCAATTAAAATAGCTTCTCATTTGTTCGGTGGTAGAATTTTTTTTTATCAATGGAATTAGCGGATTAACTATATTCAAAAAATAACTCACACTCCTCACCCATTGATTGCATTGCATCGATCAATTTTTGCATTGGGCACACGTATCTAACTTAATTCAGCCACGAAGCGTAGATGCATTCAAATTCGCAAGAGTACCGGCAAAGCCTCTTTTTGTTGGAGCGCAGCACATTCGCAGTAAATTAAATCGAAAACGTGCAGAGAGACCCCTAAAAGACTAAATTTTTAACGCTTTTCAATAGTAATCCGCACTCGCATTTATATCCCCAATTCTTAATAATGGACGTATTTCTCTTTCAGAGCTGCCTGATCCTGTTAAAAACTGCACGGCCTACAATGCGACTGCAAACTCAATTCAAATTTTCTGCATACCGGGAAGCGATGGCGGCATTCAACAGTATTTCCACGTCGAAGTCTATGATGAACTCAATCGGCAAATCCTGTACAACACGTCCTACAGACACTCCGATTTCACTATAAAGCGTTTACCCAGCGACTCGGTGTTTGTGATTCGCGTGACCTCCTATAATTTGCAAGGTTTCAGCAATCGGGCGTTTCGATTGCGAGCGAAAACCCTATCAGCTCCGCTGCTGCGAACCGGTGAGTTGAAAAATTAATTTGAACCCGGAAATTGGGTATTTTTCACCCTGCAGCAATCTGCAGCCACTCTGCCAGCCATCTAGAATTGGCCAGAACTGAAATCTGATGTTTTTCTCTTTTTCGGCACCTTGGTCCAAAAACAGCATCCTCCACAGCTGTCCTTGTGCAGCTAACCCCGCTCTTGGGGGCCCTCGTCGGGGTTGTGGCAACCCTAGTCCTGGTCGCCGTTTGCATTGTTATTTTCATCAAATTCAGGACAAAGCATTCCAGGCAAAACGGCGATCCGGCCACCACCGAGACCGACAAGGGCAGTGCCGAGCCACTTAGCCGAAACCTGGGCAGCCATTCCAGCCTCGAAGACAAGAATCCCGACGTCGTTCCTCAAGAAAATAGCGAAGACGAGTACAACTTGGAGGAGAAGGCGTTCGATAGACTAAATATTGAATCGCAGCGGATACTGTACACACCCCCAAGACTGAACACGACCTCGCCACCGACTTCGCCGACGTTTGCTAAGCAGGTAAGCATACCCCCTTGACACTGCAATAGGGATAGTGATCCGGCGAAGTGCTCCTCCCTCGGGCGCATTTGCTTGCAGTCGCCGCTCCTTGGCTGAAGTCTTCATTTATTGCAGCACTCCGAAATAAAACGGGCTGAGGAAATTGCCAATTTCATTTCCGCTGGCTTTAAAGGCGAGGAGTCGCCTCGCTACGTTGCCGGCAGGCACACAGAACAGCGCGCGATTGAAACGGGCGACGCCATTCTAATTGAGAACATATTTGCGATTTAATTTAACCGAATGTTGGACAAGCAGCGCAGCTAAGAGCATTAAGGCAATGCAGTCGGTTTATTTCATTACCACCTTCGCGGGCGGCAATCAGCGGCTTTGCATTGACATTAAAAAACCGGCGGCGTCATACTTTCCCTGCAGCTCACCGCGCGTATAGTCCTCGTGGGGCTTCCTTCATGCATTTGTGCTTGCGTCGAATTAGGTCCGTAAGTCTAATGTGCCACAGACGTAAAGTTTTAGCCTAGTTAAGCTCGCCTAAATCGTGTCACGTAGGTACTAGCACAACAGCATGCTGAGCACCTATTTTATTTCACTCCTCTTTTCCACACAATTTGCCGCAAAATGAAACGTCGAAGTTGTCTGCTACTTCAATTCAGTTGGAGTTTACCTCAAAAATACGGCAAAGGTGTACCGTCGCATATGACACATTTTATTCTAAACTAATTGGACATCCATGGCGAGAATTAATATTTGATTTTTGTGTGTACGTGCTAAAAGGATTTGGGGATTTGGCTTAAGCTTTAGCAGCAGGAAGAAGTCGCTTTAACCCAATAAAGTTTGAGATTTGAACAGAGCTAATTGATTGGTTAGCCGCCTCCATCCTCTGCTTGCCTACTCTTATGGAGAGAGAACGGCTATCGATTTGAAATTTGGAATAGTTATTTATTCACACTCCGATGAAGAGGACACTGGTGTAAAATGCCCCTCCCCGTCTTAACGAACAGCCTACTAGTTGGAGAGGCGACTGCATAAAAAGTTGCCATATAGTTCTGTCAAATGGTCGCAAACAGGGTCAATCTGAACATTTTGGGTAGACGGCAATTTTTTTTATTCTGTTGGGGGTAAGTATAAAACTAAGTTTCCGAAATTGCAACCCCCCATATGTCCACCATCTTCAAAAGTAAGGGTGCGAACGGTTTTTCAGCGATATCTTGTTAACTGTTATTTGCACAATACTTTTCGGGGATTATCAAACCTCTACAAAATGTTGCAATAAAAAAAATTATGTCACATGACATGTTACATAACGTGTAACGTGACCATGTTGTGGAGTATTTCCGAAAATAATTTTCTGATGTATATTTTAAAGATAAACAGTATTTAATGATTCCTATTTATAATCTTTTAAATAAAAATCAAGAAATTTAAAATACAATATAACAGCGAACTAGTCGATTTTCCAATAACTGAAAATAATTCTCGAAAATGTTCTTGAAAATATGATTATTGCCGAACTCTGAATTATAAATGCATACATGCTTTTGAACGACTTGCAGCGAAAAAATTTAATCGTTAACAACAATTGCCTTTTCAATTAATTGCAATTAACTGTTCAATCAATTGATTAGTTGATTGAAAAATTAGTTGACTAATGCCCAACACTGACTGAAAGAAAGAGGTTCAATATTTGTTTAATATTTTCGCCTCCAATTGTTTATTGAGAAAAGCCCCATATTTTCTGTTGTGATAAATTCTTGGGGCCTTATATGCGAGAAACTTTACTAACTATTCATAGCTGTGTGATTCTGCAGGTTCTACTACAATGGGCATATGATATGCAAGAATAGCTCAGTCGGGTCTCTCAAATATTGTGATTAAGATGTTTACCCAGCAATCCATACCCTGCTGCAGATTTTCTGTACATTGGCGTGCTGAACTTTAATTCCCTTCTCTTCGCCGCCGCACCTAAACATCGTTTCAAACAACTATGCTACAATCAAGATTACCACACATGCATTGCCAAAGTATTACCTCAAAATATCGTCGAAAGATTCACTAAACTGGGTCAACATCACATGTAATATAATTATGTGTATTATCCATGTTTACTATACTGTAAAACCAAAAGAAATAATTACCAATTTTCGTCCTCAGAAACGGAAACTTGCTTTTAGACCATATCTTTTATTAATTCATGCGAGAGACTGACAACAACAAAAAAACTGGGCAAGTGCGTGTCGTACATGCATCAGCTTAGGGTTCCGTAGCATGTACTAAGTACCAATATAGAGGAGGGGGCTACATTATTAAAGAAGTTGGGAGCCTATATCTCGCGAACTATTTACCTAAAGAAAAAATTCTCTTAAAAGCTTTATTTCATTATTAGAGTCCAACGGCACACAATGGGGTGGGTGAACAAAGAATTAATCTCTCAGTTCTATGTACGCTACCCCTGATTTTTTTATTTTTTTTTTTTTGTGATTATTATTACACAACTAAGGAGGTTCACACTTCACAGTAGGCATAAAGGGTTTCCCAATAAGAATGACCTGGTTTCGATAGCTCGTGGCGGCCATATTTGATTATGGTTTTTTGACAGGTCTGCGCAGTTATGTTCAGTAAGTAATTTCATCTTGGCACGTTTCACTTTGATCCAACGCTTACAAATTGGCCAAAATTATTACGCAAATTCGCATTCTCTTGTCGGTACTGTAAGAGCGCTTCGTGCAAAAAACGGTCGTCATAATGCTCCTTCTGAGCGCGCTATAAGACACATAATAACAAAGTTGGAAAGTGAATTCTCTCTTCACGATACAAAGGTGCCTGTAAGACAAAGAAACGCCCGAAGTGAACAAAATATTGCCGCCGTTCAAGCCAGTGTTCGTGAAAACTCAAATGCGTCTGTTCCACGCCGTTCTCAAGATTTGGGGCTCTCCAGGATGACAACCTGGCGAATTTTGCAATTGGATTTGGGTCTGCATCTTTACAAAATGGTATTGGCACAAGAACTCAATCCAATCGACCATTACATTCGTCGTCAGTTCGCTGATTAGTCACTGGAAATGATGGAAGCCGACGGCAATTTTCATCGAAAAATCATCTTCTCAGATGAGGCTCATTTCTGGCTCAATGGAATCGTCAACAAGCAAAATTGCCGCTATTGGAGTGAGTCAAATCCACGAGTGGTTCATCAATCACCATTGCATCCACAAAAATTGACCGTTTGTTGTGGATTATGGTATGGCGGAATCATCGGACCTTATTTCTTTCGAAATGAGGCAGGAGATGCCGTTACCATTAATAGCAGCCGCTATAACACGATGTTGACCGATTTTATTTCCCGGTATTTGATGAAATTGATGCGGACGACCTTTATTCGTTATTTGTACGATATTTTATTCAAATCATAAATCGCATAAAATTATCTTTCAAATAAAGCAATCAGAATAATTTTTACTCGAAAAGTGTGTCCTTTATTCAAATTTCAAGTTCGGACATTCTTATTGGGAAACCCTATATGTATGTAAAATTTCATCGGAATCGATAGAAAGATGGTGGAGTTATAGGGACTGTTACATACGGACAGACGGACGGACATGACGAAATTATAGGGGTTCCCTTTAGCCCATTGACTACAGAAACCTAAAAGCACGCATCTCGAGCACGGCGCGGAATGGACACTGACATGCGTGAAGAGGCCTTAACTCAGCTCAACTAATACCTTTTAAATAAAACATACGTTGCTAACAGCATGGATTAATCAAATTTCCTATAATCCAGCTATCACAATCACCAAATAGTGAAAACAACTATTTTTAATATTATTTATTTGGTGTGTCACCTGCTGATGACCATATAAAAGATCATCTAACATTTTGAAAAGAGAGGAAAACATAAAGGTGTGAACAATAAACACTTTAAAATGTGGGAAGTGAAAATAATAATAAAGAAAAAAAATTTAAAAACAAGCTTTTATTAAGTATTTATTAAATTTCGCGCGTTTATAAAACTGGAAGAACTGAGCGCCTCAAGCTTTTACTTATAATCACATACAGTTGGCTCAGAGAAAAAAATTATATTCTATAATACTTTTTAGTTCATCTGATAAAAGCATTTAATTTAATTTAATAGAAGCTTCTTATTAATTTTTTTTTTATTTATTATTGTTTTATACTTTTTAGTATGTTATAAATATATCTTATTCAAACTCCTTATTAGGAGGTCCCAATTCTAGGAGGTTGATATGCGATGGATACATAGCAAACTATGTTTTGCTCATGAAACCCATCAAATTGATTCCTATGTCAAGGAAGTTGTAATCATTATAGTGATCCGCTATCTTGTCGCATCGGCCATATTACAGTTAGACATCAGGTAGCTCGTCGTATTATATTCATCAAACCCTTTCATTTGATACCCATATCGGGGAGGGATGTAAAAGAAAAGGTAATCCGCTATTTTGTGGTGGCCGCCATATTGGGCGTACAATATAATTGAGTAATCAAAGGTGTGTGCAAAATTTCAGTATGATCGAATATCGGGAAATGGTCGAAAATTCGATCGCCAAAGACAGGAAAGCCAGTTAAATAGTAGCATGTAGAAAGAAAGAAACAAACTACATAGTCATATAAGAGTCCCACGTTTAAGTACAGTCCACTAGATGAAAGAAAATATTATACTTAGTAGGTAGATAGAATTCAAGTTGCCAGTACTAAGATCACACATGAAAACTAGACAATATGTGACATGCCTTGTTACCTCCGCCTCGAAAGAGTTACCATATTTAAAAACCTGCTTCAGAGTCTTCGATGTAACTTGTCCCAGCGGTAAAAGAAACATCGAATGCACGTGCAAGTCAATGAGCACTTAAAATGGAGAGCACTTAATAGTACCGATACGTTAAAATAAATTATGTATAAACATTTCCAAATGATAAAAAAACGTACCATTTAAAGGACAGTTCAAGAGTTCTCTGAAATGGAATTTATTCAAGACGTGGAGAAGCATCCATTTAGCATACAATTAACCGATTTCGGATTAGCAAATTGAAGGTTGAAGGAATCGCTGACAAACTTCTTCAAGAACCTAATTTAAAGTCCGCGGGCATTAAAATTTCAGAAGTTTTCAGCGATTAAATTTGCATAGTTAGTCCCGAAGCGCGTGGGACAAGAGGACAGAGAAGGTTTATGGGGAGCTGCTTAAGTGAGCGGGCAGTCATTTCGTGCGCCTAGTTGCGTTTCGGGAGGGTCGTACCCGTTCTTCATAAAGAATGTCTTGAATTATGGATAAGTTCCAAATGCAATAATGTTCTAATGTTCTCAGTTACCTCAGTGTAATAGCCGGCTCCATCCCTTAATGTCGCTGATACTTGGCTTGGAACCCTTTCTTGAAATGGGTACTGTCACTTCGGATTAATCGCCTCGTGTCCCACGAGATCTTTGCTTTTCTGGTGTAAGTAAGTGCTTTCGGCCTTATCGATTGACGTAAGTGTCTCATAAATTTTCACTCAAAGAAAGTAAAAACTTTGTCACGGAGACAAATTTCGTCCCCGCAGAGACCCAGCAAATAGAGCGATAGCATGCTGACAATAACAGCACTACTTAGAGTAATGCGGAGATGCTGCTAGGCGCTGTCTAAAAATAGGCCGATCCCGAGCGGTGATTATATCTTCTGAACGCGTACAAACAATTAGTCATTTCAGGCCGGGACTTCTTCGAGGGAAAAGTCAACATTGAGCACAGAACCGAAAGAAAGTCGACAAGAGAAAAAATTAATTGTTTTCACACGTTTCAGGATCTGGGTCGGGTATGGTAAAATTGCTTCTGGTTGCTCCCCTTTGTACAATAAATGTCTCATAAACAAATGTAAATTATTTGCAGGTAATTGCTCCATCCAGGTGTGCGTAGTGTTCATTAAAGGTTTTTTTTTCTTTTGCTCATTAGCAAAAATTGTTGAAGAAATTCTCAGCGTGCCTGCAACTAAGCGTTTTCTAATTACCAGATTTTCTATTTGCAACTCCAGTGTATGGAACAAAACAATTCTTGATTTAAATTGAATAGAATATTTGGTATTGGTATCGTCGTATTAAATTTTGTTGTGTAGGCGAAGTGCGTCCGATCGAATCGTTAAATAAAAAATCTGGTTCAAATTAAGGCGCCTTTTGTGTATTGAATGGCGCTCACTAACATCCGATTGTCGTGTCACTTTCAGCCAGCGTGCTTGCCGCTGGAGTTGTGCATGTGCACAAAAATTGACTTATTGAGCGAAGGTTTCCGTTGAAAATCCATCGCGTCACTCATGACGAAAGGTCTTCGACATCTTGGAGCCGCCATTTTAAAGCCTTCCATTTTATCAAAAAAACAAACAACCTACACTGCGGGACATTTGATTACCCTCACTTGAAATTTTCATAAAAGTCGTAATGCTGTGGAACTATTTCGTGGAAACAATTATCACAGCATTTATTACCTTACATGCTACCTGATGACGGAAATAAGTAATTAAAAAACAGGGGAGGTAAAAATTCCCATTTTCAAATTTCGGACCATTTAAAAGGGAGACTTGATTACCCTCGTTAGCAAAAAATTGAATTAAACGACCTGTAATTTTTTTAATAGTTTTATTTAATGTCAATATGTTGTACATCCTCCGTTTTTACGTACAACTTCGAACAATCTATTAGGTAAAGAGTTATACAAACTTTTTAGATAATCCCAAGAGATGTCTTCGAAAGCTGCATTTATGGCTGCAAAAGGTCTGCTTTCAAATTGCTTTCCTTCTGCATAAATTTTTCGTGAAAGCCATCCGCAAACATTCTCAATAATGTTAAGGTCGGGAGAAAGAGCTAGCCTAAGCAGAATTTGTACATTTTGGTCTGCAAACCATTGATTTACACTTCTTGCTGTATGGATGGGTGCGTTGTCTTGCTGGAAAATCCATCGTTGACCATTGAAGATTTCATCAAAATTGATTTTTTGGATTTCTAAGAGTTCGATATAGTTTGTTGACGTCTGTCGACCTTCTAGAACAACTAAATCTATCGCGCCATGATACGAAATTGCAGCCCATACCATAACAGAACCAACAGCGGTATGACGACGGGACAAAAACAGCTCAGATTTCCTCAAATCATGGAAATAATTCTGAAAGCCATCAGGCCCATCCAAATTAAATTTTTTCTCATCAGAAAAAATCACTCGCTGCCATTCCTCCTTCCAACTTAAGTGAGAGCGACCAAATTCTAATCTGCCAACTTTATGCCTCTAAAGAAAATGTGGTTTCTTTTGTAGTTTTTGCCGTCGGAGATGCGGACACTGTTGAATTACTCGGCGAACTGTTCGGACGCTGGCTGAAGCTCCGACTTTTTCCTTAATTTTGCGTACGGTTGCTGCAGAATTTGACGCTTCGCGTAAGATGGACCTACGCTCTCGTGCTGTTGTGGCCCTTGCAGTGCGGCCTTTTCGGTTTTTTCCGAAATTTTCGGGATCTTTGAGGAAGTTGTTGATTGTCGAAGGATATCGTCTAATTTTTTTCGAAACTTCTCTATTTGAAAAATTTTCCTGTTTTAATGCAAGAATTTTGCCCATTTCTTCTTTTGTCAACGTTTTACCACGACCCATGTTTGCTACGATGCAATAAAAATTTGAACAACTCAAGCAAATAAGCAGCACTAGATAAAGAAAACACACTTTTACTAATTTGGAGGCAGCTTCACCCTTTGAATTCCTAAAACAGATTAGTGAGGGTAATCAAGTGTCCCTTTTTAAATGGCCCGAAATTTGAAAATGGGAATTTTTACCTCCCCTGTTTTTTAATAACTTATTTCCGTCATCAGGTAGCATGTAAGGTAATAAATGCTGTGATAATTGTTTCCAAGAAATAGTTCCACAGCATTACGACTTTTATGAAAATTTCAAGTGAGGGTAATCAAATGTCCCGCAGTGTATATGTTAAAATGAAAATAAAACAAGTTGTGTGTGCGATATCCACTCCATTTTTATTTTATTTGAAAGAATATTTTATGGCATTAAGTATGGAATATAATGTCGTTCAAATGTCCGCCGCGGCTTTGCTTCGCATGCACGTATTCGCGAGGTCTAATTTTCGATAACTTTGTCATATAAATCTTTTGCGTATTCTTACTTACATATCTTTTGTATTTAACGACAAATTATCAAATACTTTCAAATCCTCGTTTTTTGAGTCTATTAACATCGGTTCATAAACGTTAAGATATTGAAATATGCAAACAAAATAAAGAAATTAAGAGTTAAAGTCAAATACCCTCTCGATCAATACCCGGGGTACCCTGGTACCCATATGTAAGAATTTAGTACGTCTACAAAATTACAAAGTAATAAATAAATAAACTTATCTGTAGGGATAAATAATATTACTTTTAATATATGAATAAACGAATTTATTTTACTTTTATTTTATTTTATTATAAAACTTATTATAAATTATATATGAAATATTTATATGTTGAATTTATTCTTGAAGACATACGTTACATTTTGTAATTGCTTTGGAATGTTCAACGCAAACTAGGTTATTACATTCCTTACATGATTTTCGCGTTTTTCTTCGTT
Source organism: Neoitamus cyanurus (assembly GCA_947538895.1). Lineage (NCBI taxonomy): Eukaryota > Metazoa > Arthropoda > Insecta > Diptera > Asilidae > Neoitamus > Neoitamus cyanurus. The sequence goes on along the minus strand of OX384541.1, from coordinate 34,105,669 downwards.
TTTTGTAGACACCCTGATAACAGATATAACATGATCCTACAACAATTTTTCGTCCAGTGGAATCTGTCTCTTGAGTAGACCTGCCTGGTTCACTTGATGTTGTTGCTCTGCTTGTAGAATCTATTGGTTTTCCATAGATACTTTCGATCGCAATCCGAGTGGTGAAATTTCTCATGATTTGAATATTTTGAGATCGTTTTTCAATCGATGGCATACATAATTCTTCACTTAATTGTCGCAAAAATAATCGGCGCTGGTTTGTCTCTTTTTGTATCATTTGGTTATTTGCATGATAAATTATGTAGCTTGCAAGACTGGCGACATCCAAAATATTAAAAAAAAATGCGAGAGGCCATCGGTTAGTCCGTCTGTGGGTTGTGTAACGACCCAACATCTGATCCATTGTATCGACTCCAATTTTTGTTTTGTTATAGTACTGAAAAATTTCTGGTTTCTTTTTTTTGTTCTCGCTGCCAATTGCTGTATCTGAGTGCATCGTAGATAGTAGTATAACAGCTTTATTTTTTTTAGGAACATAAGAACATATAGCAACTTTTTCATGAAACCCAAATAGAGTAGAGAATTCTTCACGATCTTTAGATGCTAGCATGTCTACCGGAATATATTTTTTATTTGTTTTCAAAGTTCCTACAACTGTTAGGTTCCATGACAATAAATTCTTTGCTAAAGGTAGAGTAGTAAAAAAATTATCCATTGAAATATTTCTTCCGGATCCTTTATATTGTGCAGCTAAATCTTTTACTACTCTTTCACCTTGATTTGTTTCGCGGCCAGTTGTTGATTTGCCGGTGTAAATTTCACCTTTCAATGGATATGAATTTTCTGCGTCGCATATCCACCATACTTTAATTCCATACTTTGCTGGCTTCGATGGTATATACTGGGTGAATTTAGTTCGCCCTCTGTATGGGTAAAGTTGCTCATCAATTGTCAAACACTCTGTCGGTTTATAAAGTGCGGATAAATTGGCATTCAACATTGTCCATATATCTCGAATCGGCGCTGCCTTATCTTCTTTTATACGTACTTCACGTGTATGTGCATCATCAAACCGAATAAATCGTAGTATACACCAAAATCTATTGATCCCCATAGCAGCTCGGTATAGTGGATAAGATGTTGACTTCCACATATCTAATGAATGATCCGTATTCGAATTATTTGCACCTGACATTATGAGAACTCCCAAGAATGCGTAAAACTCTTGCAAAGTTACATTTTTCCACGACATTTGCTTTTTCGTAGGATTTTCCTCGTTGTATGAATTACATACAGCAATTGCCTTCTTGTTGGTGTGACGAACAATTAGATCGACCATTTCAACAGTGAAAACTCTTTTGAATGTTTCACTAATTGATAATGTCTCTGTGCTTCCATGTGGTCCACATCTTTGTCGAAGAATATTCTGAGTTGAAGTTTGATGTTGAATTGGTGGTGTTTTAGACCAAACAGTATTGTCTCTGGCAGTAAATGTTGTCGTCCGTTGTGACGATTCGCCACTAGTTGGAAAGCTTTCAGTCGATTCACCGTCATCCTCGTCTGACTCAGCTTCACTCTCACGATTTTCCACTAAGACAGAAATATTATATAAATTATAATCGCAATTATTTTTTAATATAGAGAAATTATACTAATGGAAAAAATAATAGTACTTACCTGATTCTTCGCAGTCAGAGACTTCTGAATGCTCTCTGTTAGGTATGTAGTCTTCGTCATCACTATCTGAGACATAATCCTCGACAGCGGAATCTTCTCCCAATAATTCCTTCAAATATCTATTCTTCTCTTCAATCGTCAATCTGTTAAGTTATTAATTTTATAATTATAAAATAAGCGTTTATAAACGTATAAAGTAAATCGAGTACATACAACTGCTAGTATTTATATATAATTTTAACGTACCTTGAAAACTCAGCTGCTGATAAATTTTCCATTATTTTTAACAATTTTGTCACTACACCAAGCAAAAAATACACACAGTGTTCACAAAATATTTAAACGTCCACTCCAAGTCAAGTCTAGTTTGAAACTGACCAAAAATAAGTGACATCAACTAAGCAGCTGCAACGAAATTTCAGCTATTCTTCTACCTCCCATCTCTCACAAGATTAACATTTCTAAAGAAACCGGGTTTCTCAGGTAGTCGACTACCCTCTGAGTAATATCTAGTCATAATATCTAGAGGCTTTGTCTTCATGGGAGCCGTATACCTGAGTTCATTTTGGGTCGCTCCATTAACGCAATGAGAAGGAGTGAGTGAGAAGTGAAAAGGAGGTAATCTGTGTCCTGTGCGGATAAGATTTTCATGTTGGCAAACAAGTATGATTCATTAACCGTGATGCAGATATCATTTGATGTATTGGACAGGAGTATGTATTTCTCGCTTGCACTTGCAGGAGCTGCAGATATCGACCTGAGGAGTCCCCGTTTGGAGTTTGCCTGGCGGGTACCCGGGTACCCAGGATATTGAACAACGTTGTAACGACTGGGCATTGACATAAGGGTTATTATAGCCCCAAAGGAAGAAGTCTAAAGACGGTAAATCACACGATCTTGGTGACCAGTTCACATCGTCCTCAAATCGCTTGAGCAGAATGTCCATCGTGGCATGCGCTGAGTGCCACATAGCGCCGTACTGTTGGAACCACATGTCGTCGGTATCCATATCATGCAGTATAGTTACAAGAAGTTGCTCATTATCGATCTGTAGCGCTCGCCGTTGACGGTTATAGCAATGCCAGTTTCATTTTTAAAGAATTACGGACCGATGATTCTGCCAGAATCAAAGGAGCGGCGGACACTTGAACGGCGTTATATTTCATACTTAATGCCATAAAATATTCTTTCAAATAAAATAAAAATGGAGTGGATATCTCGCACAGAGCTTGTTGCATTTGTATTTAAAAATCGAGTGTCCTTATTGAAATACCTTCTCATAGATTAAATTCATCAATGCTAACCGTGTTCGCGACAATCATTCAGTCTTTCTTGGTTATTTTTTTCTCCTTTGGGCTCAGATTAGAACACATTAAAACTCTCCTGGAGTTTCTATAGCCGTAAAAAGGCTGCTTTAAAAACTCGTCTTTTACACAAAAACAGGCCAGCAGTTTAGTTGAAGACAAATGCAGAAACTTCTACTGCTCTTCATCATTAATTAAAGTGTTAAGTTTTTCAGAGACCCATGCGCCTATTTTTTGAATAATTGACAAGGCAAAACTTTAATTTCACAATCAAATATTAATTTCGCTAAAACCATGCATGTCCATATTTAATTCTAAAGGGTATACACGATGAACATTGTTCAATACGTTTCCAATATTCACAAGAGTAGCACTTCTGTCGACTAGCTGCAAACCTCCTAACATTTGGTCAATTTCGTATGCTATCATGATAAGCCGAACTAATCAATCACATGAACGAAAATGTCTGATATGTAGTTGGGAACTTCCGCTTAAAATAGATTTAATTTGATGAGTGCATCTTTTATTCATAACTTTCTAGTTAAACTTTCTCTGGTAATTTAATTGATTGCAAACTTCGTATGGGAGGATATATCAGTTTTAAGGTACATACATACCTACTCGTATAACCTTCCACTATCCTATGTATTATGAAACAATTAAAGCTGAAATCTACCGTTTGTGTTTAATTTTAACCAGCATTACATAGTCTCTCAGGTGGATGTACTTTATTTTAGGAAGCCAAGTAAAACTTAATTGGGGCTTTTTGGACAGTATTACTCTTTACTTTACTGTATGTAGAAAGTGTATAGCTAAATGGTTTACAACTTTGTTCTGAGATTGTTCGAGAATGGGAAATGAAAACCGATTGTTTGTTAGGTAATAATAATAATAATATCTATATACATATATAAAAATGAATTGCTGTGCGTTAGTCTCGCTACAACTCAAAAACAGCTTGACCGATTTCGATAATTTTTTTTTCGTTAGAAAAACAGAAAATTCGGAAAACCCCAAAGGAAAAGCCTGAAAATCGAAATTTCAGTTTTGTATAGGAAGCGAATTTCCCAACTTCAAGGAATCTTTATGAAAAACGCAATTGGAGGTTTTCGGAGTCGCAGATCTCGAGCTTCCATTCAAAATTTTGGAATTCAATATGTCGGATCCAATATGGCGACCAAAAAAGTTAAACTTCAAGGGATTTCACTGAAAATCCACAGTAGAGAATTTTCGGGATCACTGATTTCGAATTTCGAAAATTTAGGAATAGGTGAAAGTGATGTATGGGGTATATTGTGTACGAATTTATGGTTGATTTAATGAGACCACCCTTAGCGAGATAAGGCGGTGGTGCAGTAGGGAGGCGTTGTAAAATTAAGGAATACAAATTTAATAGTATCCCGGGAAACGCCAGGTCCGGGCAAGATAGTAATATACATTTATTTGATATCAGATACTCCAAGTTTTACAGACTTTTATTAAGCATCTTAAACTGGACCTGGAGTAGATGACTAATTCAAACTATATTTACAAAATAATTTTAAAAAAATAAAGAGAAAAACAGAAGAAATGACAATAATACACGTCAAAAAAATCAAAAGAAGAAAAATTTATGTTAGTTATGCTAACTAAATGCTAATAGATCATGTTCTTAAAAACTCGATAATAAGATATTTGAATCTGCCGAATGCACCCGTCTCCGAATATTATTAGGTAATAAATTAGATCCTTCAAAAATTGAAGTGTGAACCTAGGAAGGAGGGCTCTCGAACCTGCTCCGAAAGCATTCAAAAAATCCGAATACTTCGAATTATCGAATTATCCGAAATTCGAATATTATTATCAGCCCTACTTAATACTTCAGATTTTTGCAACATCACAGGACAATATTGTGCAACATCTGCCTATTGCAACATCACAGAACTTAAGTTTCCTTCTGAGGTTTTGACTGATATATTTCCCTTATCGTAAGGGTCTTTAACTACTTCATATTCCATTCTTCATATCTCTGGAATATTTGACAGAAAAATACAAAAACCGAATTACCCTATCTTGCGATATATTGAAATGTAATTTACCGAACACATAATACATATTATACCCGTCTGAAATTACATATGTAAGGCGTCGGGTTTTAGAGTTTATTGCATTGCCGACGTGCGTTCATCTGTACATACATATGATATGTTACATGTGCATGTCAATAGTATTGTGCATTTCTGTAATTTCATTCTAGTACTGATTTCTGCTTAAGGGCACAGGAGGAAGAAATGTGAGCTCAAGCTTTATAAGATGCACCCTTGGGATACATTTTTCATTTAATTCAAATTATCGGTACTCTTGTAGACCGACATTTTTGCTGTGGGGAGGGACACAAAAGTACGTAGATCAAAATAAGTTGCCACGTGCCTTCTTAAATCATGTGCTCCGATTGCCTCTGATTTCCGCAAACTTCCTTATTTCGCGCACAAAACGCAAGATTTTCAATGATATCATAGAAATTTTATTATTATTCTTCTATTCACTCCCGCGATCAAATTAAATTCCATTCAAGAAGCAAATGCGTATAAAAGATATGGAAACCTTAATCTCTGCCAGCACAACACCGTGCAGGAAAACCAAACCAGAACACGAATCGATACGTTTTACATTTTTCCACAATTCAAATCGATGTTTAGCGAACTTCTTTCTGTTGGGTGAATACTCGAGCGGATGTGTGCGAATTGCCTAATCGAAATGATTTCCTAAAGAAATTCAAAGAGTCGTTTGCTTGAGTGGCTCGGTATCATTTTTCATGAGAAAAGGAAACAATAAAGTCCAAGGCAATGTGCTGCTAGTCAGCTTGAACCTAATTGATGAAGTTTTCTTGACTCGAAAAATTCCCACACCGAAAGGCCAAATTCCTCCAGTAATGATTTATCATATTTTGGCCTACACGTACCTATATCCACAGCGAGCCTCTCATCCCCAGAATTCATAAAAATACTTCTTTCAAGTTTTCCGCCCCACGAATCGCACTTGTGGAACTTCCTGCCTGCCTGCGTTGGCCGCATTTTGTTGTTGTTGTTGTTTTTTCTATATGAAACTGCTATACATAATTAATGAAAGTTTACAGGAAAGTTGTCGTTGCTGCAGATCCTTGGGATGAAGGAAAAGTTTACAAATTAGTTTTGATAAGAGTCCTTGACGCTGAGATACTTTAGCCGCTTGCGGAAAATTTACTCAACGGTGCTGACACCGACTGGGATCCGGACAAAAGTTTCGCCCAATAAATTTCGGGAATACGGCGGATGTTTACCCTTGGAGAGGTGACTAGCTTGGGAAGTAATTTGTGTCAATTATCCTAAATAAACTATTTCACCGTTGCGGTTAGTTCATATGGGGATCCATTGATTTGTCTTAATAAAGGGTCAGCGTTTCATGAAGACCGATTGGCTGCCGGAAAGTCTTTATCCGTCGAGTGAAAAGAGATTCGTTTAATTCATCATTACACCGCTCTATTTATGTTCCTAATTTATCAATTGTGGTGATGTAATTTTGTTACCTCCTATCTCCATCTTCTATTCACATCGGTAAATATACCTCCTTCATTTCAAAACCACCAATGTGCAAACTAAGGTAACCCATGTCAAACTCGACTTCCCCCATGTTCAATTCAACTGTGTCCCCTCGGTGTCACCCATATTCCACTGACAATCAACCATGTCCAATTTACTATCAGCCATCCATATCTCCCAGTGCAAAACATTATCACATTAGTTCAGTTCAACATAATCCTTCCCCCATTTTCATTTAATTTAAAATGCTTGAATTGTACTCTGCACCTTACCGTCCTTGCTTGAAAGTAATATGCTTCTACTTATTGAATATTTAATTGAACACAATCCCGTCATAGTACTTAGATAATATTATTCTAGATAATCTTTTTATGCAATTCATGAGATTAGGACAGCTGCTGGTGAAATGATTAACTAGCGAGCTTGAAGTTACCACCAAAAATTGTTAATTGATTCACCATGCTTTTAATTTAAAAGATTATCAGGGAAAAACCAATAAAAATAAACTCGCATATGTATATCCAAAAGCTTCACATTAATCCTGTTTCCCAATCTTCTACAAAAGGTAAAGCATGACCAGAAATAACAAAAAATATAGATGTGCAATCCAACATAAATTTTTGGACAAAACGAATGGAAGCTTTTCTAGTAAAAAGAGCTTTCGCTACATATGATTTTTCAAAACGCTATACGCATACGTCGACTTGAACATTGCCGCAGTGCTTAAACCCATTTGAGTACGCGAACAAAAAGAAGTAACCCAATGAATCCGTCGACTTTAACCGTTTCCGCACAGCTGTTGATAACAAGTCGAGAATCTTATTTAACCGTGTTCTTTTGTGGCCGTTATTCAGAGCAGAACAAGTGAAGCACAATAGAACGATTCAGAACTGTGAACCAAACAAACACTTTTGGTTTTTCAATGTTGGTGCCTTGTTTTCAGAAATTGTCAACATTCATACAATTTTCTTCGTCCACAAAAATGTTGTTCAACTGTTTTACCTTTGCCCTTGCCCTTTAAGATGAAATTTCACTGCTTCTTTGCATCCACAAAATAATGACGTTTTAACTGAACCATTTCGAAATGTTCATAATATTCTGACATTACAACATACATTACAAGTTACCATAGAAAAAGGGTTCAGGATAGGCAGGCATGGATGCTCTTACCTTCAGGTGGGTCAAGCTTTTCGCATTCATTTTCCTTTTCATCTTAATCAAACGGATATTGCAAATATTTCACAACAAATTAACAACTTGATTAACATACAACAAATTTCAACTGGCAGATGTAAAAGATCTCTCAATAAAAGCTCTCTCACAATGGATTGAAATGTTGAACATTTTTCAACTGTGCTCTCCGTGAACTCATGCATCGTCCGCCGGGTACGTCGGCTATGGGCCAGATCTCATATGAAAGCATGTTTTTGCAATAGTTTTGCGTCAAATGAGAAGTAAATCAACGGAAGACAGATTCTATGGGCGCGGCCCTAAAAGTCTATAAGCATGCTGTAAGAGAGAATCTCGTAATCTCTTTCCTTATGCTGATGACCATTAAATGACATAATACTGACGCCAACAATAAACTGTCGAGTTTCTCTTAAAAAGTCTGTGAACATGCTGTAAGAGAATAGGACTACGTGCGAAGTAAATTGGAGGTAAAACCTCTGAAAAAAATTTTCTATGTGATTGTACATCTTGATGTGATGTAGTAATACGTTATCTCTGGTTGTAGTATGCAAAAAGGGTGGGGGAGGTGATTCATGCCATTTAGGTATCTATGAGCATAAGAAACCTTTCCTGAAAATTTCGTCCACCAACTCGATGGACTCCACTTTTTGTGGTCGCCTTGCGCCGTATTCATATGTTTCAATAACTTCGGAAATTTCGTATGGTAGTGCTGTCTAAAGTGAATATACCGTACATGGGACTCTATCATGTAAAGGAATACATTAGAAAATACTGCATTTTCCCAAAAATGACATTTCAATGTCTCCCTTTTTTTTCCTCTTAATTTCGAACTGGAGATACCACAAATCGATTTTTAACGATTTTCGGTCAATTTTGGACCTCTAGTTCGAAAAGTTGTAAAGAAACATGCCATTCCGACTTCAGATTCGTGTGCAGCGCTCCGAAAAACATAAAGAAAAGTGTGTCTGGATTCTCGTACACAAAGTTTGTTTTGTTGGTCTATGAATTAATTGGATTAGTCCAACAGGCGTAAAAAAACGTTGTTGGCACTTTTTATCAAAACTATCCGTCTGTCAAATATATACATACATATATGTATAATCGTATATATAGATTTCCATTTACTTGCCTGATGATAGCAAGTAATAACAAAATGCTTTGCACTTTTTATTTCAAACCACTGTCCTAAATACATTGAATCTACAAAACGAGCATTACAAGTAAAATAAAATAGCAAACACAAAATTTATTTTACTTGTCTCACCGTTTAATGTCTTAAACTCAATACTATCGATATTAATACATGGAGTACTAACATAAACTATAGCCGTTCAGAAGCTCCAGGATCTGGAACCCACACAGTCGACTGAATCAATACATATGGTGTCGGACAAAACAATAGGACCACTCACAGCGCATGCTTAGTTTTTCAAAACAATCACATAATATCACTAATATTCTTATAATTTCAACTTATTTTATTTTCAATATGACTAAACGACTGATAGTACTGTCAATCTGTCAATGGAGTGATGAAAAATTACAATAGTCGGAAATGTTGATTTATTCGTTGAAGAATAATGTACTTAAGCTACCTTCGCGATGGGCGCGTGCTACTTTGGTGCGTTTTTTGAAAACTCAAAAAAAATTCCAAAAAAATTTTGGAATGCATTTTTCTCGGAACGTGTGCATTTTACGGGAAAATTTTTCAAACAAAATGCGATCTACAATTAATGTCATTGAAGCAATGCTGTACAGCAAGAAATGCGCACGGTAGGTGGCGCTGAAGTTTCTAAAAAAAATTAGTAAATTTAGTAGTAATAGTTTCATACAAACAAGATACAAACTTTTAATTGTTATTGTTTAATTGACACTTTGAAAATTTGGAAAAAATGGACGCCGGAGAAAGTCACAGTAGGACCGACGAAATTACCGTTAACAGCACGATGCTGTATGCGCAACGCTATATTGCACTGTAACTTGAAAACGGTAAGTTGTATGAAAAAAATGTTTAAATAAAAGTTGTTGATAATAATGTAAGGAACAAGTCTTGCATTTACATTTTTGCGATAAAATAATATTTTCATGGCGAAAAAGTGGAAAAACCCTTTTTTGGAAACTTCAGCGCCACCTACCGTGCGCATTTCTTGCTGTACAGCATTGCTTCACGGACGTTAATTGTAGATCGCAACGTCCTCTACTTTTTTTGTTCGAAAAATTGTCCCGTAAAATGCACACGTTCCGAGAAAAATGCATTCCAAAATTTTTTTGGAAGTTTTTTTGAGTTTTCAAAAAAATGCACCAAAGTAGCACGTGCCCATCGCGAAGGTAGCTTAAGTACATTATTCTTCAACGAATAAATCAACATTTCCGACTATTGTAATTTTTCATCACTCCATTGACAGATTGACAGTACTATCAGTCGTTTAGTCATATTGAAAATAAAATAAGTTGAAATTATAAGAATATTAGTGATATTATGTGCCACTTGAATGGCATTTATCACTCATCATAAGGAAGCATGACTTCTGCTAATATATGGATATAAAGGTGTTGGTCCATCCTTTCTTTTATCCAATATATGGGACCCACGCCGTACCAGGAAAAGCATGCCCAAACCATAATATTGCCTCCATTATGCTTTACTGATATTTTTGTGCTTTAAATAGATTAGCAGTTGCAAGACGTTTGATCCGAGAATCATCTTTCCGACTAGTTTTTCTTGGCCGACCTGTGGTAGTTGGAATTTTTTGTGGCTTGGCAGTATTACAAACGAAAGTTTTCGATCTCCCGATTATATTGGCCAAGACTAAACCGAAAAATAAAAATGAACTATGGACGCAAGTACAAGTTGCGTGCAATAGTATTCCGGTCACCACTTGCCGTACTTTGGTGGAATATATGCCTAATAGAATAAAAGAATGTTTATCTAATAACGGTTACACAACGTCTTATTAAATTTACTGTTGTATATACCGAACCCTTTTGTAAATTTTTTTTTTACAAAATGCAGATTTTGAAAGTGGTCTTATTGTTTTGTCCCCCAGAATTTGTTAAGGTAATGAATTATTTATCTGTTTTGAGTTATATTTTGAGAATTTTATCATGTTGCTTTTACAAATCAGTCGTTTAGTCATATTGAAAATAAAATAAGTTGAAATTATAAGAATATTAGTGATATTATGTGATTGTTTTGAAAAACTAAGCATGCGCTGTGAGTGGTCCTATTGTTTTGTCCGACATTGTATGTATGTTATTAGATTCCATTATATGGAAGTCGCAATTGTTCGACTCGACTATCGCAGACACATTTTCTAAGGTAAGATACTGAGAAAATGAGTATCCTCGTTAATTTCGACTTCCGTAATTGGTCCCATTATCTCACTCATGATTCACCGACCAAAGGCGTAATGATGGGGACTCTTTAGTGGAGGGGTATGACTGTTTCTCCCCCTCGGTTGAGTCCCCCACTACTTATAGTTTAGCTTAGTAGTGCTGAGCACTATATTTCGAGTACAGGGTCTACATACGCAACCCTGGGTTTCTCTTGAGGTTAACGTTCTCTGGTTCAAAAGACCAAAACACTAAAATTTTTTTTCAAAATTAATTCATGTGAATTTTTATTCTAAAGTTTAAATTTAATTTAAATTTTATTGCAATCTCACTAAGGACGGTAGCAGTCTCCTTCAGATTTACCCTTTTCAGTATAAATGCAATTAGTTTGAACTTCGCAGGGGATTAAGGATTTGATGAAGAAATTACCTATGAAGGCTGAATGCCAAAAGAATTCTTTCGGATGCAAGTTTAATTAAACTTAAACTATAAAGCACTACGACCGCTTGGGATTTATGTCCAAAGTTGGCGAAATAAAGTATAAACCCATCTATAGCTAACTGCGTACTGTTTTGGTAATTTGGATTTTAATTATTCATTGAATTGGTAATTCCGGCTAAATTTGCGAATAGGTCTTAGAAGGCTGAGCTCCCATCAGTCGTTTCATCCCCTGCAGTGCATTTCTTGTTCGAAGATGAAGGAAACTCATACAATTTGAGTTACGCTATTTGCATCGAGAGCCATTTCGTACGTATGTACGTACATGCATGCAAACGTATAACGTACAGAGGGTGGATGAGGCCATCGAATTCCAATGTGACTCTTCCATCTTATTGCATTTTGTGGGTTGTAGGGTAAGCGTCTAAGGTTCAATGCATTCCTCCTCTGTATGTCAATTTCGCTAGCTGCCAGCTTCCCTCCGTTCTCGTTCTGCACGATGAATTGCAAATCGATTCATTAAAGATAAAAATCATTTGCTATCACTTACAGTTCTGAAAACTGTTAGGCATCTCATGGCATTGTTGTATCGTGCATAAACCTTGGATCATTCAAAAATACCATGTTGACATTCTGGTAATTGATTGCATAAAACCCATGCGACCGAATATTTAATGCAACTTCATTTTTGAAGCCTCTCGCCGTGTGACCTAATTTGAGTAGCTGTTTATCCTAAGCGAAGCCATGGCGTTTCATGACTGCATTAATAAAAGCGTAATCGCGTTCAGCGTCCATTATCCTTCCTATTGATTATTGTTTGTAATTAAATTCATGTGGACATTTGCTTCCGTCAGGCACAGTACATACTATATACATTTGTATGCATAAGGATTAACAATTTTCGGCTAGTGCACTTTCTACATAAGCAATAGATTCAGACAATGAAAATATAAATTCCTGCATTTCATGTCAGCTATAAATTAGGAAGGATTAGGATGACGCGAGATTTTGTGGGTGATATTAAAAACAAATGTTTTTTTTTTGAATTTTTGGTATCTTATTTCTAAGCTATCAATTCCGAACAGCAATTTTGTATAATTATAAACTAATACCTCAAGAAAAAATTTGATTCATTTCAAAGAAGATTTGTTTATTTGTTCAGGCGTTTTGACCATGTATCCCAGTAGAAGAATTCTCTTGTGGGTTGCTCTCTTCAGGTATTTTTAAAGCGCAGGATGCTTTTTTTCTTATTCAATTTGATTCGAACAAGAGAACCATATCTTTTTGAATAGATCCGGTTCCTTTAATCGACTCGAGAACGGAAATTGTTGGTGCTCCGTTTCGGATCGGATCAGCTATATACATACATACATATGAGGCTTCGTATCTTGTCCATTTCGCTCGTTTGTGGAACGGGTTGGCGCGTAGTACTCGTTGTGCTGCGTCCACGGCCGAATTCAGGCATCTACTTCTTGATTTGTAGATTTGTAGTTGTAGATATGCGATGAACTGGTTTTGCGAAGTGAGTGGGATGATCTATGTGTTTGGATGCTTCATTGGATTTGTACATGTAGATTGAGTAGATAAAATGAAACATGTAACAGTCATATAGTTTTGAAGTTAACTAATGGTACAATTATAAAGAATATTTTTCTTCTATACAAATTTATATCCATAAATAAATCTGAATTTTAAAAGTTGTGAAAAATTTGATCATATTTCTTGGCCGAGTCTGAAAAAGTAGGGTTTAAAGGGAAAAGTAGAAAACGAAATTAGGTCGTGCTATACCTAATATTGCAGATATTTCAACAATTGAACGACGGCTTTGTGGAAATATCAGTTAATAACAAAATGGCAGACATTTGAAGTTAAAGCCTAGGTTTCAGTTAAAAAAAATCAATGTGAGCCGTCACGGGACGCCTCACAGTGCACAGTGGCCGATTTCCCGAAAAAACTGGCCAAAAGTCGAAAAATGATGGGAATTACACAACTTCGCAATTTTATGTTTTTGAGGTCGCTGATCAAGAATATCAAATTTATTTTTCAAAATTCAAAATGGTGGGATTCAAAATGGCGGACTTCTACTGCTTAAAACAACTCCGTTTCAACAAAAATTTTTATGCTTTAGTTTTTGAGGTCGCTGATTACGAATATGACATTTTTTTTCCAAAATTAAAAATGGCGGATTCAAAATGGCGGACGTCTACTACTCAAAACAATTCGATTTCAACAAAAATTTGTATGCTTTAGTTTTTGAGGTCGCTGATTACGAATATGACATTTTTTCCAAAATTAAAAATGGCGGATTCAAAATGCCGGACGTGTACTTCTTAAAACATTTTGATTTCAACAAAATTTCGTATGGCCATTTTGAATCCAATATTTTGAATTTTGAAAAATAAATTTCATATTCGTGATCAGCGACGTCAAAAACATAAAATTACGAAGTTTTGTGTAATTCCTATCATTTTTTGAATTATGGCCAGCTTTTTCGGGAACCGGCCAGTTTCAGTCCGCAAGATTGAAAATTATGTTTCATGAAATATCGCAAATTATCGCAGCTGCTTTTTTCGTAAAATGAAAGAAAATACTTTCTTTTACATAATAAAAATGATCTTATCGTGGAACTCTGCGGAACTTCTAACTATTTTTCTTCATTTTTATAAAATGTCAACACGAAAAAGCTTGACGTGCATGACTGTGTTTAAAAAAAGTTTTTACACAGCGAAACTTTAGTAGGTACTTTCTATACTTTCAGAAACACCCGATACTGAACGCGATCTGAAAACAGCCACCAGAAAAGCTGTTATCACTTTCAAACCGACGTAGTACAAATCCAGGTTAAAGTAGCCTGCCAGATGATGCGTCGAAGAGAGTCACTTTGACTTGCTCTAATGCTGAATCCCTTACCAGTACATTACTGTGATTTTGCCAAAATGTGTAGAAAAAGGTTCTTTATGACATAGGATGGTAGCTTGAACAGAACGAAACAATTTTTTTTCGACTTTTGGCCAGCTTTTTCGACAAATCGGCCACTGTGCAGTGCAGTGCAGTGGGGCGAATGGCCTGTTTCGCTGGCCAAAAGTCGAAAAATTGAGTTAGCGCTCTGAAACTCGGTCTTGTATGGTTTTCGGGGGCACTGATTACAAATCTGAAATCGGATTTAGAAAATTCAAAATGGCGGACCGGAAGTGACGTAATGTTTTAGGAAAAAATTGAGTTAGCGCTCTGAAACTCGGTATAATACAGTTTTCGGGGGCGCTGATTACGAATCTGATATGAGATACATAAAAATTCAAAATGGCGGACCGGAAGTGACTTAAATTTTTGCGAAAAAATTGAGTTAGCGCTCTGAAACTCAGCATTATATGGTTTGCGAGATCGCTGATTACGAATCTGATATCGGATTTGTAAAATTCAAAATGGCGGACCGGAAGTGAGGTAGTGTTTTTCGAAAAAATTGAGTTAGCGCTCTGAAACTCGGTATTATACGGTTTTCGGGGGCGCTTATTACGAATCTGAAATCGGATTTAGAAAATTCAAAATGGCGAAAATTTAAGTCACTTCCGGTCCGCCATTTTGAATTTTATAAATCCGATACCAGATTCGTAATCAGCGCCCCCGCAAACCATATAATACCGAGTTTCAGAGCGCTAACTCAATTTTTTCGAAAAACATTACCTCACTTCCGGTCCGCCATTTTGAATTTTACAAATCCGATATCAGATTCGTAATCAGCGCCCTTGAAAACCATATAATACCGACTTTCAAAACGATTCATCAATTTTTCGATTTTCATCCCACTGTGCTGCGGCGCGCGTGAAATCCTGCAGCGCGTCACTCTAACAGCTGTAACTTTTTTTCGTGGAAAAACGTGGAAAAGTTACTTGGCATACAAAAACTAGACACTTCATCGAACGTTTCCGTGAAAGAATCAGAGCGTAACCTCGTGAAACAAAAAACGTAGCTCCAATTGAATTAAGAAAAAAAGTTCATTTATGGGAAGTGCAGTGTCATACTTAATAATAATGGGAGTAAACAAATATAAGTTGTGGCGAAAATTCAATCACATATTATTATTGTACATACCTTCGCGATTAGTATCCATTTTCAAGCACTCAAATCGGACACTTAGTTACCAAAATATTAACGTTCAAAGTTTACGTATTATAAACGTTGCCTGCGCGTCACGCGTGCACGTGGTCGAGCCCTAACTTTCAAATGACGCAGAGGGTCAGGTACACACCCCATCGACCCATCTCTTACAGATTTATATGCCCCAAAGTCCCCTCTATCAAACTATGATGAAAAAAATTAAAATTGAAACCATCGATTTTCGACTTTTGGCCAGCCAAACAGGCCATTCGCCCCACTGCAATATGGGGCCAAAACTCAAAAAGCTGGCCAAAACCTAAAAAAAAAAGTTTTCAAGTTGGGATTTTCCTATCTCAAATTGGCTAAAGTACTTCCTAGTGCTATAGAATCAAGCGATAATAGGACCCTAACTGGACGCTCACCCGTAGAATGCCAGTGTGAAAGTGGCATCTAAGGGTAGCAGTGATTGTGTGTTTTGAAGAGAGAAAAAGTTCTCGTTTTCAAGAAGGCACAAAATATTTAAAATTTGACAGTTTTTAATAAAACCAAATGGAATCGTCAGTTAAAGATTAGTAGAATATTATAAAATTAATTTAATTACTGTATTATTAAACACTAATTTTAGAGAGAGATAGAGTTTTTTACATTTTACAACTCAAAAACTATGTAAGATGCCATGTTACAATGGAAATATATAAAAACTTCCGCATTGTACCGCTCTGAAACGATTGGAGGTGATATATTAGATAAATAAGAAATAAAATTAAGAAAAATCAGCACCGCATATCCCTGCCTTTGGATTTAATCGAAACAAATGTATGCATAACCTGTTTCGCTGGACAAAAATCGAAAAAGTGATGAATCGTTTCAAAAGTCGGTATTATATGGTTCTCGGGGGCACTGATTTCGAATCTGATATCGGATTTACAAAATTCAAAATGGCGGACCGGAAGTGACGTAATATTTTACGAAAAAATTGAGTTAGCGCTCTGAAACTCGGTTTAATATTGTTTGCGGGGTCGCTGATTACGAATCTGATATGAGATACATAAAAATTCAAAATGGCGAACCGGAAGTGACTTAAATTTTTGCAATTTTTAATTTTATATATCCGATATCAGATTCGTAATCAGCGCCCCCGGAAACCATACAATACCGAGTTTCAAAGCGCTAACTCTAACACTTCCGGTCCGCCATTTTGAATTTTATAACTCTGATATCAGATTCGTAATCAGCGCCAAAGAAAACTATATTATAGTGAGTTTCAGAGCGCTAGCTTAATTTTTTCGTAAAACATTACGTCACTTCCGGTCCGCCATTTTGATTTTTACAAATCCGATATCAGATTCGTAATCAGTGCCCCCAAAAACCCCCGGGTGAGAGATTTCAGAGCGATAACTTGAATTTTTTAGTTTTAGCCAGCTTTTTGAGATTTGGCCCCACTGTGCACTGTGCGCCAGGAAGATGTGAAACATCGAGTGAAATAAAATGATGACTGTTTATTTATTTATTTAACGTTTATTTTCATTAAATACAAAAATTCAAAAATTTATTTCAAGTTGTGACAACTTATTTCTTTTACTCAGTGACTTCAGTAATCGTTACACTCGATGTTGCCTCTGACGGTATTACTGTGACAATTGGCGATGATAACTGAAGTATATTACAAAAGATAAACATTCGTGCCCTACTTGCTACCAGCTGATTTTGAAATACAACTTTGTCAGTCATTATTAAATTTTAAATTTATTCTCCAAGCAATTGTTTTAGTGCATTATTTTTAATAAGAAAAGAATAATGAGAATCAAATTGAAATTAATTAAATTAAAAAATTAAATTTAAAAATAATATATCCAATAAAAATTGTGTGAATTTTATTCTACCAAGAGAGTAGATTTTACATTTACTGACGCTTGAAAAATATAAACAATACAACATATAAATATAATCAACTTACTGATGACTTGATAGTGTGTCATAGGGTAATGTTGCTCTCTTTGCAGGAAACTGTTCTCTTTCACTTTCTAAATTATCACTGTCAGACATATTTTATTGTTAAAAATTAACTATTTAAGTAAAACACAGGTTATGTGTACTATAATAAACAACACCGCCGAACTCAGTGGGAAGAGAATCGCAAAGTCGCTTGCGAATGGCGACGGGTCGCCACACCGTACACACTGTATATAGACACACACACTGTATACTAGACTGTATATATATATATATACCATCGTATAGCGTGGCGATGCGTCGCCACGGAATGTGTTGCCACGACAACAATCAGTTTCACCCGCGGCTATAGATGTTTCACATCAAAAAAATTTCCTTTTTTGCTAAACTAAAAAAAAGATCTAAATCAAAATAAAAGAAACCCTTACTTCAAGCACTAAAGTTTATTGCTTAGAAAATACACACAAAATTTCAGAAATATCGGTGCAATAGTTGTTGAAATATTTTGCTCCCTATATTTCAACATTTGGTTTAAAAAAATATTTTCCTGAAATTTTGTGGGCATACAGTGGCACTACATATTAGAAGAAAACCTACTACATATAACTTCGTTTATTTTGGTCAGATTCATTTAATTTTCTAGGAAATATTCATGACGTGTGGTACCAGGGACAGCGAAGCACTTGTTGTGTGTGTTGACCATTCAACACATGAGCTCTCCCATGTAATGAAAACAATCACACGAGATCATGAATTTCCGTACCATATTAGGACACTCTTTTGAAATTTACGACTGCATTGCTCTGTAAATATTTTGCGAGAAAATGATTGATCAATCTATATTTTATCCGAATTTTCCAAATTCGTTTGGCTTCTTATGACTCGATGCTTCAAATTTATTACGACATTCAATGTAAAAATTAACATTGAAGGATTTTTAATGCATCCTCCCCTTATGACACCTTTCAAATTCAACACATGGCCTGGGCTTGTTCCGCCACCCCTATAGGGTAGCAATAAAAGCGGGAAAAAAATTATAAAAAAAAACAATAAACCCGACAACGGAAGAAATTAAAAGAATGTATACCACAAGAAAATATTCTTTTTTTACTTACTTCAAATCGACACATAGCTAGAGGTACGGGTATAGTGATGTTCAGAGTATAGCCAAAGTTATCAGTCAAAGCTACTTATTCGCGGTCACGTTCCGTAAATATGCCGTGAATACGGAATAATAAATTATATAGGATTATAGCAGATACGTTCCAAGTCTCCGAATTAAAAAAAAACTATTTTTAATTTGAGTTTTTTTAACAAAATTAACTTAATTATTATCAGGCTTAGGCAGTGGTTTGAAAAATGTAGTAATAATTATTTGTTTTGCCACTTTTAAAAGATCTTTTAACTCAAATTGATTATAATCAGTAGTGGGATGGACGAAAACAAAGCTTCTTTACATAGAAGAATTAATTTTTATGAAATAGTTACAAAACTCGTTAGCCATTCGTAAACCTTCAATCAGATTTTTAATATAAATGTCACCTTTTCATTGCTGATGGTGGATCTGCGGTGAAATCGGAGTTAAGCATTTCGTCTAATTTGTAAGTCCATTTCAGTCATGTCTTCATCTTGCAACTCTTGAAAGTCATTCAATTCTAACTGTTCAAAACCATCGTATTCGTCAAGGACAAATATTTCAATCCCATTGAGGCGAGCGGTTATGCTTTCGTATTTTGTATGTAAATAAATAGGTAGGTATACAAAAAATTACAAAATCGGGGTTTTCGGATCCGCGAATAATGAAATTATCAGCCGCTAGTAGGTACAGAGTTTTGTCACAATTTTTTATCCGTGAATACAGAAATCGCGAATAAGGAAACCGTGAATAAGGAGCTGTACTGTCATGATATAAGCAAACTGGCAGCTCATACTTATAGCTACTAATTTTACATTTCACCACGATGATAGTAGAATATCTACGTCCAGAAATTGTGTCTGCTATCCTATGGCATTGGTGTTACATAGCTTGACGTATTCTGCTCGTCAAACCGTTTCATTTGATACCATTCATTTTGTCGAGGAATTTGTGAAGGAATAGGTAATCCGCCATTTTGGGGTATTCGCTATATTATGTTTACAGTAACGTCACATAGTTTATAGTATTGTGCTCCTCCAACGCTTTCATTTGATAATCAAATTAATGATATTTGGTGAACTTTTTTTTATTATTGTCAGACATTTTGACTTTCATATATGGAGGCAGCGTTTTTGCTTTTTTTGTGACGTAATACAACCTATGTTGCCCGGTGGATTAAAATGACTCCTCATTTATCCAAATCGGTAAATGCAGTGGGGCTCAAGGCAGTAACATTCAAGCAATCATACATATACACATATATATATATAAATACAAACATACGCTGATAACCACCGAACTTATCCGTTGTTGGGTAAAAAGAACTTTCGTTCAGCTTTATTTAAAGAGCTATACCCAAAAAACATAATGGGTACTATAACTACTGTCATTTTTATCGGATCGACCTCAAATTTTCAGTAAATATCTTGAAGTTTGTTCTCTAGCTATAACCCCTTAAACTGTTTTTTAAATACCTACCAGTTTTATTCCGTGCATGTAAACCAACCAAGAACCAAAAAACGATTGAAAAAAATCATGTTAGCAGCTGTCGAATGTGTGAAATGAGAATTGTAGGATGTTTTTCCATTCCATTTTTACCACGGGACGTTTCTCGATTCTATTTTTTCCACTGAAATTTCCATGCCATGGTATGAAAATTTTTAAATTTTTGGAAGATACATATTTCGTACTACAAGGCCAATATGCCTATATCGATAGACATTTTGTAAAAGGCAAATATTGATTCAGTAAACATTTTGTTAAATGCAAATATTAAGTGATGGGACAAAAGAAATGATGGAAAAAATGAATAAGTGTAAAATTTGAAATGGAAGAAGTGACCCCCTACCGAAATGGGCGTTTCAAAAACGATGGAAACAATAAACTTCTGACAGTTTTGACTCACAAACTCGCCCATAAGAACTTTCTTACACATCTGTTGAAGGTGTGCAAAAACCAAAACATTATTGGATGCCGGAAAGCATTGTTAACCATATAAAGGCACGCACAAGTGCAAGACAATATGGGAGGAAGATACCAAAGTAAAAGCATGCACTTAGCAGTGTATTTACCTCTTGCTCCTTTTACGCTTTTTTAAATAATTAGAGAGAAACTTGTTGAGCTTTGTAACGTATGCCGTGGCCTAATACTTCAGACATCCGTAGTACATCCGGCAATTAACGTAACATGACCTGGTTTACAAAGTAATGCTGCAATTGCGGGACACGTGGCACATTTTATTTAGGAACTCATAAGCATCCTCCAGCGTATAATTTGTGGAGATCAAAAGCTTCGTTAAGGCAAGATACTTGCCATTACCTAATTATTATAATATGGAAAACGGGAGTTAATGAAAAACGAGCAGCAAAGTGCTTTTTGTCGCCGACACCTTGTACAGTCCTTTTTTTCACAAGTTGATCATATGTATTATTTTAAATTATTCATAGATAAGATTGTATGTATGTAGATTATGTTACAGGCAGCCAGTTGAATAGCTTCGTTGCACAACATATTGCATTAATTGAGAGAATTTAATTAGAGGAGATTGCTGCCAGATATGGATCGTAATTAGAGTTTTTGTGATGTGGTTTCATTCCGGAATAAAACAACATAGCCGGCAACCCTTCGCAATTATGAAAACTTGCATAAATCCACACTTACTTTGTGTTTTCTGTGCTGTTTTGTGCTCTATTCTTACAGTAGGTACATACAAATAGGGACAGCTGTAGGAATGGTTGAAGTTACCCCAAGTTACTTATATTGCATATGAAGCTAGTAATATTGCATTAGGATATTCAGTTATAGGCGGAGAGCCCGCTGAAAATTTGGGAGTGATTACCAATGCGATGAACACCTTCTTTAAATGAAAAGTTATCATTTCCTTTACAGTGCCAAACAGAACAAAGCAGCTGAGAGTGTGTATACCAGGAACGAACGGGTTTTAGATATCTTTGTACAAATTGCCGTTAGTTTTTTTTAATTAATATTTCTTATTGATGTTAAGTGGGTATTCTAGTCTAGGAGTACAAATTTTAGATGTTTTTAAAAAAATAAGGGTGCGTCCTTCTTGACATGATTCTAACCCTTCTGGTGATCTTAAAAAAAAAAAGATTCTTAATCAGTAAGAATGTCGCTATCGTGTGAACTACAGAAAAAACAAAATTTTTCACGAAATGGCGGCTGTTTGAAAAAAAAGTCATTTTTGCCCTTTTTTTCAGTTTTGAATTTTTAAAAAATAGTGAAAAACAAACTTTTTACTTATTTCTTATTGCAACGATAGAGGGATGGGATATATAAAGAAGTTCCACGCCAAATTTCAAGTTAATCGGTTCATTATAACTTGAGAAATCACGTCAGACGTGTCGGAAAAAGTGGTTTCGAGAAAAACGCGTTTAAGGATTTGAGCAAAGTGTTAGTCAGGCTGTACTTACATCAACACTCACAATTTTTTATTTTTGAACTGCACACACACAGAGTACGTACTCTACGATAGCTCAGAGAAAACTGAGCTGCACACATGGTGTATAAAAGACTTTCTGTAAGATAATTCACCCTCAGATAGTCAGGGAACGTCTACCGCCTATTGTTCGATTCACTGTGGCAGGTCCGGTTTACTGTCTGTGTCACTAAAATAGCTATAACTCTGTAAATATTTGAAATTTTAAAAATTCCTTTGGATGATATATTTCTGAAGGTCTGATCTTTAAAAATATGAAAAAAATCGATTTTTTCAAAATTCTAGACTAGAATACACCTCAAATAAATTGAACGGGCTTAATGCACAAAAAGGTCACTGTTTCCACTCCGACTTAAGGAGGCTGGATCGAAAACTAAAATCACGGGGGAATTAAATCAAATTTCGCTAGATGATAGTTAAGCATCATATAAACCAATCACAAAAAAAAATTTTTCAAGTCACCGACAAAACAGAAGAGAAAAATCAAACTAAAATTTATTAAGGGGTTATTACTAGCTTAATTTTTTTTCCATTTTTTTTCTATTGGCTTAAATAATGCCTAAACATCCCACGAATCAAAACATACTTTGTAGAAAGGTGTAATTACATGTTAAAATGCCTCTAAACCAATTTTTCCGAAGCCACTTTTTCAATTTTTTTTTGGGGGGTTTTCTCGGAACCACATTTTAAAAATCGGCCGGCAGTAGAACTCGAACAGTTTTCATCCGATTGACTTCAAATTTTAACTGGACCTTTATTATTAAATTATCTAACAAAGTATACACGATTATAGCGATTGTATATCAGGAAAAAAAATTTTAAGCCATTTAGTTCGAGTTTTTTCGCCGCGAAAAAAAAACGGATTTTTTTCAAATAACTGCCATTTTGCGAAAAAAGATTCTAATAATATAATCATGTGTACTTCGGTAGCAAAAATCATGTAGATAATGAAACAATTTTTGTTTTTTTTTATGTTACTTTGGACGAGACTTCTACTGCCGGCCGTGGAAGGACCTTTTTTAAATGGTGGTTTACGCAACCTACTGTATAGCCGCCATTTTGGAATATTTTTCAATGAAACAATTTTTTTTTGTGTAGTTCAAGAAGTACTTAATCAAATGTAATATCATACTTATAAAATTTATTTAAAAAAAATTAAGCTGATAATAACCCCTTAATAAACTTTAGTTTGAATTTTCTCTTCTATTTTGTAGGTGACTTGAAATTTTTTTTTGTGATTGGTTTATATGATGCTAAACTATCATCTAGCGAAATTTGATTTAATTCTCCCGTGATTTTAGTTTTCGATTCAGCCTACTTAAGCGCAAAATTGGCAGGCGAGCGGTGTCCTAGGCCCAAAAAATCGGCCCCAAAAATTGGCTATGCCTCGTGCACGGCCAAGCAAAGTCAACCCTGGTTTCGTTATGGGAAAAAGCGTGCTTCTTCACTTGGCTGAAAGTCTACATCATAGGACTTCCAGTTCGAAAGTTCAGCGCGATGAACCAATAAATCAGGGTTGGCCCCAATCCCTTCAGGCCTGAGTTTTATCAACCCTATATTTTCAGAGACGGCGAGTCTTGATGTCTTCCGAATGGGCTTTATCGCATTCGCATAGCCCTGACATAATTTCATTCTTTTTTGCTCTTCAAATTAACCTTTTTAACATATCAGTGCTCAGGAGGGGTAATTTTAATTTAAATAAGATGTTCATCTCATAGCCCTCAAATTTGCAGCGGGGTCTTGGACTATTAGAAGCCCCTTGAATAAATATGATGCATATCCTACTACTCGCTATCGGTCCCAATTAATTTGGAATCTAATTAAATATTTCGTCACTCTCTGCAAAATATTAGCAAATTTTTGTGAACTATCAAGTTTTCCTAGCATTAATTCCAGGCATACTAAATACATAAGTTTATAACATTTTTCTTTCTGTTTCCTTCACAGTATGGAGAATTATCGCTTACAACAAATCCGTCGTTCGCTTTGTACAACTCTCCGCAACGAGCCCCCGCACAACAGCGGCCTGTATACACAGCGCCACCTCCACTGCTCTCTACAAGATCCCCACCAAACATATACACAAGGATTCCCACGCGATCCTTTCTTCCAACGTATGAGACAAGGACATCACCCACATCACCTTATGGATCAACGGCGTGCACTGTTCCACTGCTCAACAAGCAACCGCACCAGCAAGGTGTGCAGGGCGTCCAACAGCCCTCGCCCCTTCTCATCACCAGTGGTGGCGGCATCTTGGGAAACTACGATGAAAAGTCCTGAGGGTTAGCTGACGAGGACATTAAATGTCAATTAGTGTGCATCGGGGGCAGCAGCAGTTGCAGCAACACCGCTGAAAGGACAACCATTGTTTAGTATTTTACTAACTCTAGGAACTATTTATTGATCTAAGACGACTTCCTCCTCAGGAGGCCTACGGATGTTCCACTGGATGGCATCGACTAGTGTTAAGGTGTGTTTAGTTAGGAGAACTCAGACATTGTAAGGTCGCACCTGGGTGCGGCCCATTATGAAATCGCTGTAAGGAGTCGTTTCCACTTGCTCTAACAGAAATGAACGAATTTAATCAAGGTCGTAAGAATTACTAACGAGATTTTTGGACTAACTGTTAGCTGCCAATGGCACATTTTTCCTTTGTAAATAGAGCGCAAGGCTCACTGTTCGGGCGCAGCACACAGATGTCCAGAGGTTCGTCTGCAGAAATTGTAAATAGCATTTTCGACTTGGTTCCCACATTACGTCGTAACTGGTTTGTTTATGTACAGCGATGAACGGCATTCCACATGCCTCTTGTGCCATACACTTCTGAACAAAGGAAACGATCGGGCGCTCCGCGGAGCCTGGCTGCCCATTAACAGTCTTGGTTTGTACTTTGCGCGTAACATTTCCTTTCGGATACCTGACTAATGTTAGTAGACTAATGACTACCTTGTTAACAAGACAAGCCAGAAGTATTTACTATGAAATTCAACTCTAGAATGTAACGTTATCTGTGACAACTGTATCACTCTCCGATTGTTTGAAAGTGTCTAAGTTTACATTGTATAAATCCTTAGTACATTATTTTTTGTATTTAATAAATAAAGAATTTCTTTGTAAAAAAAATGCCTTTTACTGTTCATAATCATTGTCAGTCCTGATCGATAGATCTATATTATACTTAATTCCATCTTGAAGTGGTTTTATTGTGAGGATTTCAATATGCGCATAATTTAATAAAAATAATAAAACCATTATTTTGTCCGTCATCATTGACTTTCCCTCAATTTGTTACATTTACTGGCCAACCCATAAGAGTTATCGTAAGGAAATATAAAATGCTCTATAAGTCGATAATAAGTAAAATGCATTTAAGTTTAAAAAAATTTAACTTCAGCTTTGGTCAAGATAATCGATTTTATGACAAACTCTTCACATGTTTTCAATTTCAAGGGAGGTCTTTTAAGATATATCGACAGAATAGAAAGTGAAATGTAGCTTCTAATAAGCTCTATCCATCGAGGATAGGTAAATGATGTCAATCGGATTTTTTATTACAAAATTTCCTGTTTACATTTTCGAGTGAATAAAATATAAATTGGAATATTTCGTCTGGACATTGCAGAATTAAAAAATAATGATTTTCTTTCTGATTTGTTTAAATAAGCCAAACGCATGACAAGCGTGGTATAGGCGAGCGAAGCGAGGGGTATAATGCAGCCGAGCGAAACGACTAGTACCATTACTAAAATATAAGTATTTATATTATATATATATAAACAAAATTTTCTAAACCGACCAGACTGTACCTGGCTCAAAATCATCAAGGTGCAGAATTGGTTTTGCTAGCAATTTAATGTCTTAAATCTTGACTTTATTGAGAAAAGAAAATTAATAAAATACTACAACTACCCTGTTTTGTGTGTACATCAAATAATACAATTTATTAAAGAAGTACGTTTTAAATTAAATCAATATAAATGCAGAGAAAGTCATTTCGGGTACGATTCCTATTGTAGGATCTTCAACAACAAGTCCAAAATATTAATGAAAAATTTAAGGTATTTAACTCCTGTCATTACTTAATATACCGTATTTTTTACACAAAATCTAGTTTTTAAAAGGATACTAAAAGATTTTTTTTTTAATTATAAAAATGCAAAAATAGTTTGTCCAATAGCGCAAAAGTCATTTCAGTAAACGCATCGATAACCGAACAAAAATAATTTTAAATCAACGCAGCCATTCTGTGTCAAACGTTAGTAGAGGAAGCAAACAATGACAAACCCAGCTGTCAGTATATTTATCGGCAAATAAATTAATATCTAAGTGGTAAGTACCTTTCAATTCATTATTCACAGAGCGTACATCAATAGTCCGTCAATTCGTGAACGTGTTTTTTACATTTAATTATTGATGTGATTCATTTTTACGACCCGAAATAAAAAAGTAACCTCAAATATATTACTATTAACAAAGTCAGGTCGCGTTTAAGATGGCCGCTGAATAATCAAAGCCCGCGCTTTCAAGTCATTTCGAGAACGGCCATTTCGGAAACGTTCCCGAAATGACTGTTGCGTTTTCGGAATGATTTATTTTTTGACGTGTTTTGCTTGTAAAAGATTTTGTATTTATTGTTTTCAATATTGTTTATATATTATGGATACATAATATACCGATGTTATTAAACCATCCTTAAGTTATGTACTTTGTTTTGTTTTTGCACATTTTATTAAACTTAGAAAAACGTTCCCGAATTGATGGTTTTCTGTAAGATATTCACTAAAAAGCAATATTACAAAAAAAGTTTAGAATTCTGTGCGCTGCCCTGTCAAAGTTTATTAATATACAAATTTTGCAATAGTATAAACCAAGAGTCATCATTATTGCTTGAAATTTTTTTTGGTATAAAACCAATCTTGAAATTTTCAACCTTGGTGATTTTGAGCCACCTACTTCACAAACGTTATAGTTTTTTCCTCAAAGTCCTGATTTTAACTTTGAGAGCAATAAATAGTTGCTTGAGGCTACGTTTGGATTAAAAGGTAGATAAAGTTACAATATATAACTAGATGTATGTATTGACTATAAAACAAGTCTCATTGTTTTCTTTATTTTTTCTGAAATTTTTCTGACTTAAACCTTATTCATTTGCAAGTCGATTATTTATGTGGAATCCTTGAAACTGAGGTTTTTAAGGATCTCTCCGCACTGCTCATTTATCGCCTATCTTCCAGTATTTCTTTCTCAATTATAGAACTATAACTAAACTTCCTCCAGTTCGCAGAACTTCCTCTACACTCTACAGCATACCTTTTCGACTGATTCCTTCCTAAACGCAGGTAGAGTTCCTTTCCGTATATAAAATCTTACCAGGTGTGGCGGTTAATAATTCCTAATTTTTTAAGAAATGGCGCTGGAAACAATGGTTAGCTCGCAATCTAATCTGAAATCTAATATACATATAAAATTCTCGTGTCACAGTGTTTGTAACAAAACTCCTCCGAAACGGCTTGACCGATTCTCAAGACATTTTGTGTGTATTGTTACGAAATTTGCCAGCCGAGCGGCCAGCTGACAAATCTCGGTGACGGAAATGTTCACAAAAAAAATTTGAAAACGGGCTCGAACCGCAGACTCCGGCGTGAAAGACCGTGCGTTTTCCGCTGCACCACCGAAGGTTTTGTAGAAGCGCTCGATAGGAGGGAGCAAAGCTTTCTACAGGGCCGTAGTTCCGGGCACATTAAGGAAAACACACCAGCTCGAGTTTAAACTTCAATTTAATATTTGATTGTTCATTGGACATAACAATCGTGAATCGTCTCACAAAAAAAAAAGTTAGCCGTCGTTGTCGCCTTATCGCCCGCACACACTCAGTACGACTGGTCCATTGCTCTCCTCTGAAGCTCAACTGATGCCGTTTTCGGACATGCAGGGGGGTTAGTCCAGATGTTGAGGACTGGCTTATAGCTAAGCCCACAAATGTTTTCAACCAAGAATCGATTTTTGTAACAGTATATTCAGTAGGTCTGAGAATAGGACGTAAACTATTTTTCACACCCCTAAGTGTTAAGGGTGGTCCACCCCAAAACATTTATATTTATTTTTTGGACAGTATTTTTTGTTTTAATTTTTTTATGATTCGGCATTAAAAACTACACAAAACTCTAAATGTTCACCCTTCTACCACCAACCCCTATTTTTTAATAGCGATATTAGTACTTTAATAATTTTCAAACATCATATCAGTTACCACTCGATCAGTTATTCGCGCCAGGCGTCTACGGGTGTCACTTATTGTTTTGCTTTCTCAGTGCAACTGTCATATTTATAAGTTCTTACTAGCAAAATTTTTGGGAATCATTTTCAATTAAAAGAGAAATATATGCGTATTTTATAATTGAACGTTTACAGCTTCAGACCTTGGCGAAATGGCCCTGATATTATATTCACAGAGTGTCTTAACTCCTGCCCGTGGGAGTAGAGGGGCTTTCTGCATATAAAGTGACCCTAGAATAATCGGCTAATGAAAGGATTTCCGTCTTAATCGATCCATATACGGGGTTTTTGGCGTCGCTGATCTTAATTCTGCCATCGATAATTGGTAATTCAAGATGGCAGATCAAATATGGGGACTGAACTGGAACGGAAATCCGTGTAATTGAATATAATGGTGCTTAGGGTCTGTGGTTTTGAAATAACTGCCTTTTTCGAAGCTCATATCTTTACTTACACTATACCAAAATCTACACAAACATGTCAACAAATTTTGTCTATGAGTCGGGACTAATCTCGAGAACGGTTGAACCGATTTCGATGAGGCCTTTACTGGAAGGTACAGCATTTTATCGTTCATGATGCAGGCTACATTTTATCCCAAGATTGTTTTGGGTTCCCGCGGGAAAAATGAGAAACCGTCTTCGCGCATGTAATAGTTTCATTAGGTCCACAACAGTTTTAATTTACAAATATGAAAAATCCGGCGAGGGACGGGTTTGCTATTGGATATATTCCAGAGGAGGCCAAATGGATGCGCAGAAGCTTTTTTTCGACAATATAAAATTGAAAAAAAAACATAATGAAAATATTTCATTGAACTGGTGCATCGAGAATTAAATATCTTCCAAAGGATGCAAATAGATGAATTGATGAATGAAAAGGATTATTCGTCAATTTTACATGGAAAGAGAAAATTCCAATAGATTAAATATATTCCAGAAGAGGTCAAGCGGACCTTTTTATGAGCTTAAAAACTTTCACTTTTTTTATACTCTCTGAGGAACTTATATGGATATCTCTCTTCTGCACATATGGTAATACAAAAATCACATCAAATGGAGTTGGAGTATTCCGGGATTTATATTGGGATCAATCGCGCGCTGAACATTAAAGAAGACAGGTTACAACAACATTCCAGTTTCAATCTCCTTTTTCCATTTAAAAATCGACCAATGAAGGGCAGTCTCAAACGAGTGTGTCTCTCTAAAACTAGACTGCGCTTCTTTCAACAATTTTATTCATTTTGCAACAGTTTAAATGTACAAATGTAGAAATGCCCGGCCAAAGCCGGGACGGGTCTGCTAGTTTCTTATGTAATTTTGTTGCTATGACAGAAGCTTTCAAAGCATCATTGATGTTTAAACGAGTTCGATTTAGCGTCATTTTTTTCGTCTAAAATATGTTATCCGATATTCAGGGGGGAAAATCGTTAGGACAGGGTTTTCTCAATGATTTTCATGAATTTTTTAATAGTATATAAAATTAATATAATTTATTGAAACTTTGAGAATATTTTATACATATATTTAAGTATATACTATAAAATTTTTGAAGCATTTACTTGAAAATTACCGAAGATATTAGCGACCCCATATTGCAGGTCACAATCAGACTCAGCCTATTGCGTACATTCTGGAAGCCGCAATTTTCATCTGAAATTAAACGAGGTTGGAATTTACTTTTATTATATGTCTCTCTTCTACATGAAACTACATGCTATCAAAAAAATTGAAAATTGAATTTTTTACAGGGGTCAAAACCAAAACGGATGATTTTTGCCACTTTTTACAACTTTTTTTGCAAAAAAAAAATATTAATATTTTGATTTTAGGTTCATATAGAGCGCAATACTATGAAGAAAGTAACTGCCAATTTTCAAAACGATTGGTTGAAAACTTTTCAAACTAGCGTGTACGCAAGTTCAAGTCATTTTGAGAAAAACGCATTTGAAAAAATAGTGCCAATAAAGTTATACACGTGGCGCGTTCGGGGCCTGAAGAAGAGCTACACAATTTAATGGCTTATAACAGTAGAACGAGTCGGATTTTTCATTTAAAATTTTGGGATCATATTTTTCAATAATTTTACTAACAATTTATGAAATAAAAAAAAACGATTTTTTGAACCTTCTAACCCTATTTCCCCCTTCAGCAACACGAAACGAACATGCTGTCTTTGAAAGTAGATATACATATGAGTATGTTCTCAATTGTGCCATCGGAAAAATTTTATTGAAGTTTTCATTAGCAGTTGCAATTTCAGAAAAATTTTATTTTTCGAAAAATGTGACCCTACAAAACTACATAACACGATTTTAACAGCTGATGGTGTAAAATATTTGTACGGCACAAGTTGTGTGTGAGATATCCATTTTTATTTTATTTGAAAGAATATTTCATGTTACTAGATATACTGTGCTCATTTGATAGCTAGTTAGGTAAACACTCCTTTTACCCCTGGGGCTTTAATTTTGGAAAATGCTGAAATACGTACCGTTAATTTCCCCTAACTATTGAACACTTTTCGGATATTCTTGTTACAATTCTTTAAAAAAATCACCGTATGTAATTTACACAAGGCTTTGGGAAAGGAACACATATAAATTTGTATGTACATTTATTTTTTAAGGACATATTTTTATAAGTAACGGAACTTTCTGTAAGATTTTTAAGGTCAATTAATTGTCAATGCCTTACCAAAATAATGCACCGAACTCATCAATCGCATTAAATTTGGCAAATTTCTGTTTATCACAATATAATACAACTAAGGCTAAGGCAGTGCTCCTAAATGCAAAAAAAAAATTCAATGATAATGAAAACTCAATGATAATGCTTACGCTCCCATCTCTGCCCTGCAGAAAAAGCGACAAGAAAGTTACTGCGATATCGATTTCGAAAATCCCTGCAGACCCTGCTTATTTGTAAACCTGATTCCACTTGGTAAGGGTTCTGCGTTAGGACTGTAAAAGTGATTGCTTCCCTGTTCACCTACCTGGTGCAAAATCATATCACATTTAGATTATAACGTCATCAGATGATGAGATATATTTTCAGCACTCCATCATTATCGCGAGGGAAGAGTCTAGCAGTAAAATACCCCAAAGGAGCAGAATTTGTCAACAGTTGAACATCTTCAGCTCCAGTAGGAATGAAAACTTTGTCTAGGGGTGTCTAGGGGTGTCCGGGGAAGGCAATGATAATAGCGATGATGGCGATGATGATGACGCTGGAGTTTGTTACAAATTACCAGAAATCTTGATTTAATGCTAGCGCTATGTGGAAAAACTTTTTAGGTTTTTCCCCCTCTCTCTAAGTACCTCCCATTTGTGGGTGACCTTAGTAGGGTTCATAGGTGCTTATTATGTCACCCTCTTGAGCACAACTGAAAAGAGCAATTGTGTAGGCTGGTATACCTACATTAGCGGTAGCGATGTGAGCAGTAAATCACTGTTAGCTTTAAGTGCTTTAATATTTCATATCCTTCGTCTAAAAGTGCTGAACTTGTTGTTTATGACCTTCGTACTTCTTAATGCAATTTACCTTACTTAGCTGCCTAAAGCTAAATTTGATTAGCAACGAAAAAAGGACGAGGTACGTGACGCCGCCTATCACGTAAATTAATTGTTGAAAAACGAACAGCCACAAAAGTCTCCAAGTATGCGAGGGTAGAACTTTTAGTATTATTGGATTATCTTTTGATTTTAGCTTTAAACACTTTAATGGAAAATAATTCTGTAAAAATCATAATAAAAGCTTGCCCTATTCATTCACATAGTATTGTTTTAATTTATGTCGATTACTGTAATATCGTTAGTAACCAAAACTGACAAGAGATAGACATGTGCACTGTACTATATGAAATTTGCCTACGCTAGCGGTTTAAATCAGACCCGGCATATAATGGGTATGGTTTTTAACCCGTATCCCGAGTATACCCACTCGATAATTCCATGATTTTGTGGCCGTTCAGCTCTTCTGTCATATTCCTAAAATTGCTTTCAAGAAACCCGCAGTTAAAGTTCCGAAAACGTACGCGGTGCCTTGTAACTCTGTTATTTTTTCGAGTATTGACTTAAAATTTTCACCACGCATTTTTAAGGCTTTAGGTTATTAAAATATGCAAAAAAAATTATTCGATTTTTACAACTGGATGCATACTGATCCAACAAAAGCAAATTTAAACGAAAATATTATCGTCGCATTTTATAATTTGTAGAAAACCTTGCAGATTTTTTTATTTTTCTGTTAACCTGGTTTAAGGGCGGGGTAACGTATTGGAAAATTTTATTTTTCATTTTTTTTTATTGTTTCATATGATTGTACAACATCTTAAGATTGTTGTGTAAAAATTTCAAACAAATCGGAGTAAAACTAACTAAGATACAGAACTTTGAGCGTTTGTTGCTTCCATGTATACTACTCGATTTTCAGGTATGCAAAACTTTAAAGCGATTTTCTGACGCTTGTCATTTTTAAAACCGGTGAACAGTTTAGAGCAAAATCTACTCGACCGATTGTTTTGAAATTTTGTATACAGCTTCTTTACATAAATGACCAGGTAACGCTGGGAGCTTTTTTTTTTTTTTTCATAATTATAGATTTTACAATAACAAATAGGTTCATTTTTTAGATGAAAATCGGTGTTTTCACTTCTAAGTGTCAGCAAAAATTGAAAAATCGAAAAAAAAAAATTTCCTCCCAGGAATACCTTTGGAAAGCGGTTATCTAATGACACATTTTTTTTTTTAATTCAGATGATCCACTCTTCAGTAATATTGTTCACCGACAGACAACTTTTTTTCGAGGCGCCTCCGAAGATTTACTGCCGTCGCACAGTGGGACAGAATCCCGATTTCGTGGCCAAAAATCCCAAATTACCTATATGGGGGTTTTCGAGGTCGCTGATTACGAATCTGAAGTCAGATTTTCAAAATTCAAAATGGCGGCTCCAATATGGCGGACAAAAATTTCGATTTTCTATTAATTTGACTGAAACTGGTACTCGGGGGGTTTTTGGGATCGCTGATTACGAATCTGAAGTCAGATTTTCAATATTCAAAATGGCGGCTCCAATATGGCGGACAAAAAATTAGAATTTCTATTAATTTCACTGAAACTGGTTACTCGGGGGGTTTTTGGGATCGCTGATTACGAATCTGAGGTCAGATTTTCAAAATTCAAAATGGCGGATCCATTATGGCGGACTATGGTTCATACGTTGAAAATATGAAGTGAAATCTCAAGTAATTTGGTTTTCGCGGTTATTGCTTACGATTTAGGAGTTAAATTAGAGCAAAAACATCGTAAAGGTATTGTAAAATTGATATGATAAATTTATTAGTGTAAGTATAAATTTTCCACGAAAATTCTGCTCTTGAAACTTTAAACGCATTTTTCTCGAAACATCATTTTCTAAAACTCTAATGGGCCTAAACAAGAAACTATTCAACCGATTGCTTTGAAATTTATATATGTTCTTCTACTTATTAATAGTTATCGTCCGTACCAAAATTGCTTACTTTCGAAAATATTTTCTTATTTTTTTTGAACGATTTGTACCAAAAAAAACCAAGATTTTCGTAACTTTTTTTTCTACAGTCCGCCATTTTTTCGTTTTCCAATGAAATTGATTAATTTTGGTAGGGACGATAGCGATAGACCTACTGAACAATATTCCATTCGATGTTTTTTCGATTCCCTAAAAAGAGGTAAAATTTATGCGTTCACATGAGAATACCCCCTTAATGTCGCGCCACGCGTTTTTCCATAAAAATTAGTCTCACTACTCAGGCTGCAGTCGACTGCAGCCAGTTTTTTAATATGTTATATTTAACACTGTACACTATCAGCTCCTTGTCGAAACTAGATCGAGACTCGCAGAGACATTTTTAAAACTCTATTAGAAAATCGATTTTATATAAATATAAAAAAAAATATTCTATATACTTGTCGCGAGATTTACATATCACAAACATAAAATGAGCAATAATTGTGCATAAGCATAAATTCTACATACCTCCAGAAAATGAATCCATTTTGCCGAATTCGATTTGAACGATTTTCCTCAGTTTCGCAGCACTTCAAACAGGTAAGAATTTTTCCACGCGTACACTTGTTTCTTGAGCACTCAACGGAGGCTGAATGTCGAATGATGTCGAGGCGAACCTAGAGCAGGTATTTAACTGCCCGGTCCGCAATTATGTTCTAGGACTATCCCTAAACAAGATCTGATGGTATATAGACGAATATACACAACTCAAAAATTTGATTTTTGGCCAGCTTTTTGGGATTCTGTCCCACTGTGCGTCGGCTTAATTATTTATATTTTGTTTTAAAATATTAAGGAAAATATTGTTCACAGGTTGTACTATAATGCTGCGATCGACTAATTAAATTTGTATTGCCGTATTGCCTGTAGCATCTGGAAAAATTCTTGAAAAAGGGCCTTTTTCACGCCGAAGTAACGTTACCCCCCCCTGTCGTTTTAATTTACCCCATTTAACCATCCTCGCGTTCGTATAATTATAGGGTTTTTGGAGGTTATGTTAAAAACCTGACGTGATACGGTTAAAAGGACTTTGGATTTGATTTCAGCGACCCCAATACCATATGGTAAATATGGTCTGACCCCCAGGCAAGGATCTTTGTAATTTTTTGTGTGGCCGTGTTTAATTTGCATGCTTTCAACACGATTAAAAAAAATTTTCGGAAATTTAACGTGCTAACGAGGTTAAAGTGATTCAACCGTGTGACGGGAGTCTGACCGCGAGCTGGGGAGTCTAACCATGCAGGTTGTTCCATACCGAGCGACATTTATAGCAATAAATATAAAAAAAAAATAAATAATATAAAAATTCCTTTATGTTTTAAAAAGTACCGTTAGGTTGTTTTGCGTGAAAAAAGCACACGCGCACACGAGATACTCATTCAAAACCCTTTCGAAAAACAACTGCTCTCGACACGGTCTGCACAATAGCTCCAAAAGCCAATTATTTTTAAATATTTATAATCGCATTCTCAGTCTCTCTGACCACCTCTTTTATATTTTGTTTTTGTTTTTTCATTGTTTATAAATTTTTAATAGAAATAATATTTTCAGTGAAACACTTACTTTCCTTTCAAAGCTCATAATTGCTCTTATAAGTATTTTTTAAAAAGAAAATAAATGTTGGTGCTGTGATTGAGGAGCCGGCAAGCGAAACGGTCTAATTACACAAAAATTATTGTTTTTAGTAGTAGAAAGAATTAAATGAGATACATAGGTACCATATATAAATTTTAGATTTATGGTGCAGACCCGGAGATGGTATTTTCATTTAAACGTTGGAAATAACCTCAAATTAGACAACTTTTTTATGACAGACATTTTTTTAAGTGTTTGTCTGTTCTTCAAGCAAAAATATGTAGCTAATAAATATTTTATTAGGTACATCATTTTCAATATACGTTTGCAAAAATTTCTTTCTCAAGCCACATTTTTGACACGCCGCTGTGCGTATTTAGCTCCACGAAAGTAAAATCCTAGATTAGATCTAAATTTTTCATTTTACAATAAAGAACATTGGTGTAAAATAATCATTTTTATTTTGTACGTTATCGACGAAACAAATTAAAAATGACATAAAGTTCACGGCACGATATTTTCAGGAAAATAATAATGAATAATTTTTTTCCTCATAAAAGGCCTCTGTGAGGCAATACACACCAGCCACATGCTACACAGTAAAAGCAATGTGCGATGTATTTTTCTACAGAGTATATTCTCACGGAAAATTTACGTTTATTGGCCATAAATTCTCCCATTTACACAATGAAGGTGGAAGATCTGTTAAAGGAAATTTTACTGACCCAAAGTAATATAACTAAGCCGACGAACATGCAATTTTATCCGACGCCACAAATCCGAGAATGTAATTTGTTTCTAGGCGGCAATAATCACAGCTTGTCAAGGAATACCTTAGAATGAGGTAGCTACGAAAAGGTACTCCTTAAAAGGTCGCATGCCGCGAATTAATCAGATAATTAGCACTGTAACAGTCCAGTGAACACAAGATCGCAATTAATTATTTCCAATCACTTCGGACGACGTTGGGTAATGTGATCAATTATACTTGCTACCCACGCTCGGATGTAGGATACACTGAAAAGAATTCTTCTGAGAAGCAATTATCGTCGCCCATTTTTGGTAATGACGACCAATGTTGGTGGTCGATGCTTCTGAATGCAGCTTGTAACCTTTTGTTCCAACAAACTACTTTCGCACTTACTGAGGATTTAATTAGGATTCCAGAAGGGGTCATTCGTGAACGTTCTCTTGTTTATTTTTCACGAAATTTAAGTAAATCGTGTAAATTGCAGTTGCTTAATACAATCGACAAAATGGGAACAACTGAAGGATTTAAAATAAATAAACTATCGCTTAACAATTCTAAAGGAAATGTAGGACTTAGTCAATTCCTCATAGCATATTGTTCAATTTATACTAGAATTAACATCGAACTAAGCATGCATTTGGTTGGTACCTACGTTGCTTACAATTTATTTTTTCCAATAATCGCGCGACTAACTATTATACTCACAATACGTTATACAATATCTAGTCGTAGGATTTTTTAACATAACATATTATAGTATCTTTTTATAAATAAAAGATGATTAATATTTTTTTATTATAATATCGAACCGCTGTTCGAAAAAGGGGAATATTGAAATAACCGCTGTTTTACGAAAAACCAAAATTTTAAATATTTGCTTTTCCAGATAAAAATTAAAAAAGTTATGAGGTTTATCGCAGAGCCCTTGTCACTGAGTCTTCTTTAATACTATCATCTATTACACTAGTTTACAAATTTTAGGAAAATTTCGAGTACCAAAAGCAAAATATGTTTTTTAGACTAATTTGGGGTCGCTAAAAACGGAAATGACCTCCATTTGTTTTTCAAAGATGCGTTATTGAGATATTAGCAAAATACATGTTTTTAGCTTTTTTTCATAAAAAGGCCAAAAAATCCTGCAACAACACACCGCACCAACCTAAAATGCGTACTAGTAGTATGGTACTTTATTTTATAATAATTTTTTAATATATACAATATACATATATTTAATAACTAATGGAGAAAGATACTTTTTTAACGGAAATATAAAATCAAACTGGGCCAAAATCAGATGGCAATTGCAGAAGATATAATACAATTTGATCGCTTGTAACTCAAAAAATACAGTTCCAGTGGACACAACCAAGATATTGGCGTGAAGGGGAAACGAGTACCTTACTACTAGTACACATTTTAGGTTGGAGCAACAACACAGTAGGATTTTTTGGCCTTTTTTGAAAAAAAGCTAAAAACAGGTATTTTGCTAATATCTCAAAAACGCTTCTTTGGAAAAACAAATGGAGGTCGTTTTCGTTTTTAGCGACCCCAAATTAGTCTAAAAAACATATTTTTCTTGAGGAACTTTTTTCTTGGAAACTAGTGTTATTCTACCACATGCTTCTTTTGAATTTTACTATACGTCGATGAAAACTATTCCTATTATTTTCAGATTTATTAAATAATGTAATAACAACCATCCAAATATTCATAAAACTGTCAACCATCAACCCCTTTTTCCTATCACCAGGTGGATGTAGCCCTTCAAGTAACTGTTTAACCATATTACATTTCTCTTCACTTCAAAGTTAGCAGCTTTTAGATTTTAAAAATACATACTTCCTTCGTCTTTACCGAAAAAATGTTTTAATTCGTGCATGCGAGCGTCCGGTAATTTTTATAATACAGAACAATATAGGATCAAATCAATTGGACATACACTACCGGCAAAAATCTAGGAAAAATAGGAACACTCTCATCGCCATCACCCCAAAAGTTTTATGAAAAAAAAATGTAATAATGAGCCAAAACGATATTTAAAAATGAAAATAACAGAACTTAAACACTTTGGATATTGTTTTTCTCCAAAGAATTATCTGGAATTTCTACCCATCCCTGCTGTGAATATTTCCAGAGCGTTGTTTGTAGATTGCAAACCTTTAGCTTTAGGGCCGGTTTCACCAAACTATTTCTAATCGGTCATTACCAAATCGCCTGTTAAAATTAACATAGATGTTAAAGTGTTTCATGTTCCACCATGCAAAATTAACAACTGGTTAGTAGATCAAGCGTTAAGTGAATTCCTCTCAATATTCTCAAATAATTCATTCCTCGTTCATTTCAAAAATTAAGATTAAACGTCAGTAATTTTATTCACATGCGCAATGCAAGCACAGGGATGCGGCGACGTTTTAAACACAAACAGGTGTTCTGTGAATTTGTGGGTCCCTACTTCCAATCTGAGACTTATTGTAAAGGACTTCCTGT
Organism: Neoitamus cyanurus; assembly: GCA_947538895.1. Classification (NCBI taxonomy): domain Eukaryota; kingdom Metazoa; phylum Arthropoda; class Insecta; order Diptera; family Asilidae; genus Neoitamus; species Neoitamus cyanurus. The sequence continues at coordinate 34,066,887 of OX384541.1, read as the reverse complement.
TCTTTATGTTTTAGGACTTTGTAGTTCAAGTTCAAAATATCCAGGACAGATTCTTTTGATAAAGGAAATCTCGTGCAAAAATCAACATCGTCGTACTCCTCGAAATAAGAACGCCGTTCTTTGAAAATTCTTTGCCTTCGTACTATTCTGTCTAAGCCATCTAAACAATCTAAATTTTCTAAAATATCATTTTCGAAAATAAAATTGTATGCAGCAGCGTCCATCTTGATTTTGACCGTCTGTTAGCTGTCTAACGGACCTCTAAAGCAGTAATTAGATTTGATGCCTTGTTAAGAGAATTTAACATCCGTTAACCCGTGGTGGGACACTCGATAACTTTAACAGCTCGTTAATTGACTTAACAGTGCGTTAAATATTTAACAGAGTATGGTGAAATTGGCTCTTAGGGCCGATTTCACCAAACTATTGCTAATCGGTCATTACCAAATAGCCTGTTAAAATTAACATAGATGTTAAAGTGTTTCATGTTCCATCATGCAAAATTAACAACTGGTTAGTAGATCAAGCGTTAAGTGAATTCCTCTCAATTTTCTCAAATAATTCATTCATCCTTCATTTCAAAAATTAAAATTATTTGTCAAAAGTGTCAAGTGTCACGGCGATTTGAGGTAAGCTTTGTGTTGTTTGCTTATAATTTGTGAAAGTCTAGTCTAGCAGTGGAATTTCTGAGGCTGATATGATGATAATAGTGATGGACTATTATCTCTTTTTAGGATGTAGAAAAGCAAACCTGGAGCTGCTGGACTCCGTCAGCTTTAAAAACGAAAGTATCCAATACACTTTCGGTAATCAAATCGAACAAAGAGAACAATCCATCAACATGGTTGCACCGACGAAGGCCGAAGACTTCTCTGCAGGATAAAGTCTTGCAAAGTAAATTAGAATTAATAGAAGTAATGAAAAAAAGTGCCCAAACAGAAGCTGCTCTTAAAGAGCTGTTGTTACAAGAACAGTTAAAACAAGAAAGACTGAGAACTGAAATATTACAGAACATGTGTAATAATTGAAACTAAATTTAATAACCATATTTGTATTTATATGCCAGTATATAAACTACTAATAATAATCAATACACTGCATTAATTATTATGAGATGCATTCAGATGCAAACTCCTAAAATAATTGTTTAGTAGCTTTCTTCGCTCTGGATTTATGTCTCTTGTAACTTCAGGATTTCTTGCATTTCTTTGTTCCCTTATGTGTGCTTGTACATTTATGGACATGTAGCCTTTTCGATTTCTAAAATATTCTGCAGTTTCCCCACCAGGTGAACGAATACGTACATGTGTACAGTCTAAAGCACCCAACACTTTTGGAAATTTTGCAATCTTATAAAAATTTAACTGGGCTGTTCTTAGTTCTTCTCCTGTATTAGGGAATTTGATAAAGTTGCGGCTTAAGGAGGCTATTGCAGCAGTGACCCTGTGTATAATTCTATGCGATGTAGACTTGCTTATACCACAATAGTCTCCTACTGTTATTTGTTGGGAGCCAGTTGCATAATATCGCATTGTCAGAAGAAGCTGATTTATGGGTGAAATGGATTTATTTCTGAAACAAATTTGATATATTTGCTTAGACAAATGAGTAGGTACAAAAACAATTCCTAGAAACACTTTTGAGGAATCTATAGGTACTACCTATTGCATGGCTTACCGATCTGATGAGTATTCCAGTTTATCTTCAATCAAGTTCAAAATATCCAGGACTGATTCTTTTGACAAACGAAATCTCGTGCAAAAATCAATATCGTCGTACTCCTCGAAATAAGAACGCCTCTCTTTGAAAATTCGTTGCCTTCGTACTATTTTGTCTAACCCATCTAAATAATCTAAATTTTCTAAAATATTATTATCGAACATAAAATTGTATGCATCCATCTTGATTTTGACTGTCTGTTAGTTGTCTAACGGACCTCTGAACCAGTAATTAGATTTGATGCCTTGTTAAAAGAATTTAACATCCGTTAACCCGTGGTGGGACACTCGATAACTTTAACAGCTCGTTAAGTGACTTAACAGTGCGTTAAATATTTAACAGAGTTTGGTGAAATTGGCTCTTAATGTGACAAACCTGGTGACTATGGATGCTAAGCCATTATTTTCAGAACACTGACGGAAACAAAAATGCATAATGGGAAACTCGTCTTAATTTATTAATAAATGCACCACAAATCATTTACCGAAAATATTTTGTTGTCCATCTATAACATTGATGACATGACCTAAACCCTTTTCAGGCCATAATTGGTAATTACTAATTACAGATAAACGTCCTTAGAAAAGATGTACTCGTATATTGCTACAAAGGAAAAGTGTGCTAATTTAAAGATTTCTTAGAAAAACACTAAAAACAGTTAATTAACATTATTTTCAGCCATTTCTGAGTTACAGGGTGATTCATAAATTCGGAATGCACATCATTATTTTATTTGTATCTTTTGATCTAATTAACGCAGCGACATCCAAAATATTTTTTTGTGTACTCGTGATTGCATTGTATGCCTAACATAAAAACGGATTTCTTATGGTAAAATTTTTCTTCCTCTTCTTATGGACTAAAAGCTGCTGTGAAATTTTCTTGTGAAGTTAGAATTCTAACCGTCCGTCCGTAGACAGTTTCATCATCCATACTTATGTGTGGGTAAAAGGGTTTCCTTATCAAAAGGTTAATGTTCGTTGTCCCATAAAACATAGCATTTATAGGGTTTCGTACCCAAAAGGGAACCTTATTAAAAGAACATAATAAGGAACTTAGTCTGAAATTTGCTAAGAACCATATGAATTAAACAAAGGAAAGGGAGACAGTTATATCTGCAGACATCAAAAATGTAATTTAGCCTTGTCCTATGGTTGTCATAACCTAGGAAAGGGTAACCCAAGGAAGTATGAGACGAGTTGCCCTGTGATGTTCCTTTAATAATTGTTTTTTGGTTGATTTCTCATAAGTGACATGTGAAAGCTTTTTAAGATGTTTTGTAATAAAAAAATTTAACATCCTTGAATCGATTTTCGGAATATGGCTTTCTCGCCTCCGGGTGAGGTCGGTATTTGCTTTATCTGTAATTGTATAATATAAGTGTCAAAAAATGTCTGTAGGAGAAAATACAATAAATGTTGTACTGTGATTATAGGAACCAATCATAAATTTGGTATGAAGAAATACCATAATTATCATGGGAAATAAAATAAACTATAGCTAAAACTCCTACAAACACCACAAAATTAAAATCCAATATTACAAAGGCGTAAGTTGTCACTCAGGTAAAAAAAAAACAACGTAAATGGTATATTTCGCCATACATGAAGCAAATCCTGATTCACAAAATAGCATTCATTCCTATAATTTATTAAAAACGTCCGTACAATTATTGCATTTGTTGTTGATGAGGCTATGTGTAGATCAATGGTGAGGGGTAATCCTACATGATTGAGTTTGTTTTGCTTTCTAAAGAGTCAGATTACAAATGTAGCAAATATGAAGCGGTCTAATGGAGTATGGCAACGTAACCCATTAACATGAGCTTTTCAACTTTTCAACCCATAACATACACTTTTAAACTCTGTGAAACCCTATTTCCCCGTAGCCTAAGCTATGGGGATATAGCTTCATAACACAACAATTCAAAACCTCGTTGCCTACAAACACTTTATAACGTTCTCTATAAACCATACCATCATTTCTAAATGTCCATATTCATGGACGTTTTTCATGAGTCGATTTGCATGAAATTCAGTGTACTTATGATTTCGGGGTTGCTGATTACGAATATCATTGATATGACTCTCAGGTTCGATAACGGGAATCTACCAAGATATTATCGAACTTTTGATATAAATGAATTCAAAAAACACACTCTCGCAAAAGCGCAGAGGTTCTTGGCATTGTATTCGTGATATTAGGCATACTGCCACCGTCCACATAATTTTGATTCACAACTCAAAAATAATCGTATCTTTGCGGTTACCAACAGGGAAAATGTCGGAAGAAACCCAAGAATCGTGCAAAAAATTAATCAACAACTTCTGAAAAACTAACGACAGCGAGGATACGACAGATAGCGATTAGATGTGTGCGTGTATAACTATTAACAAACGTGTTTTTGAATGATGTAAGTCATTGATCCCTACCTTAATCGAAAAAGGCACAAATAATTCTTCAACGACTATTTATGACAACGAAATGATTTTTTTTATAGTCTAGACCGTCATTTTGACCCGCCATTTTGGTTTTTCTAAAATCATGCTTAAAATCGTTATAAACTACAAGAAAAACTCCATGTTGCCCAAACTAGTAGTCCTTTCGTACAAAATTGCGCCATATTGAAGACGCCATTTTATATTTTTTTACCCCATATTTGTTTTCAGCAACTCAATACACCCCACTCTGAGTATTTTTAGACTATTGATCAGGATTTTGCGATTTGACCCCACTGTGCGACGTGGTCTTAACAATTTTTTTAAGTTTCATTACTTTTACAGATATGGTATCTAGACGAAACTCTTAATACTTCATTTACCAAAATCGGTATAGTAATTTGGGATATAGACAACCATAAACATACAGCTTTAACGGCTGTCGAGCACACTACCCTTCCTTACGCGATGCAATCAGTTATATAGGGTCGAAGTTAATATCACTGCGTTATCTTACTTTAATCCTACACTCATCTCAAAACAAACCAAAAATTTCCCCATACATATGCATATACTACATATATATGTGCATATGTAAAGAGAACCCTATAGAAATCGATTGATGCACTAGGATGTAGGAAGCCGCAAGCGAACGTGCAAACAAAAGTGAAGGTTAAACGTATAACTGCTCTCTTCTGGCCGGGGTTCAATATTGCGTGCGTGCCGTGCTACGATATTATTAAAGTTACGTTGATAATGTAGTCCCCCCGCGCTGGAGTAAAATTGAATGCATACTTTATTTCGCAGCGGTTTAACGCCTGTTTGGCTTACATGTGGTGTGCTTGAGTAGGCACGCGTACATTAGTGCTTTGCTTTGCAGGCACTTGAAAATGCTTAGGGCTCCGTTACTAAAAAATTTCATTAATTTGCCCGTTCAAATTCAACTTTCACGGAAAAAAGCAGCTATTTCCCAAGGGATGCATAGCATACACGTAGTGTGCATTTTAGTGTAAGTTATCAACAGGCCCAGGCTTCCTGTGTTTTTTATTGCAAATATCAATAAGGCCTGGAAACGCACGGGCGGGTGAGGGATGAAATTAAAATTTAACCTTAGTCAATTGGGAGTAGCGCTCTCCTCATTCGCACAGACTTTCATTACACTTGCCGTCAGGCGTCACGAGCTGGGGGCACCGTGTAGGAGGCCTCGCAGTGCGGAGTTCGGGGGCGTGTATTTTTCAACGTTGACTTCAAACGGTTACACTTACCCCGGCAAAAAATGTTTTCTGGTTGTCAATTTCCATTTCCTATTTTTCCACACCGCAATTCAGTGTTTTTCACGCAGAGATCTGCTTCCTGCGGGAAATCGCCCGTCCCCCACCCAAGCCCCCTCAAACTTTTTGGCCTACTTTAATCACGTGGATAGCTCTACAAATATGGGAAAACTTGCGGCGAGGCAGGTGTTTGTCGAGTTGCTGCATTGAAGTGCTTTGTGCCACCTCCGACAGTGGAGTTGTTGCCATCAATAATGCAGATTTGCTGTTGTTTACGTGCCGTTTGTGCGGCTCTTGTGGCTTTAATGCTCCTCGTTAAATAGTTAGTTTTAATTTGTTCGCTTTGCTTTAGCCTAGTGCCGCGAGGGTATAATGAATTTGTCAACTAATTTCAGACTCAGTTCTACGTTCATTTCCTGGGTAAGAAGGCACTAAAATCATCATCAAATGGCTTTTGCACTATCTCTCCCACCGTCTTCAGAACCTTAGATGCATTTAGAAGGATCGCACTTGGGCGCATTGGCATTCAGTGTGCATCTGTTTTGCGACAATTAACTTTTATTTTACTAGCGCAATAAATGCAAGCGTTGAATATTGAAGGATTGTGACATGATTGCAAATTAGGAGCAGCCTGAAAAAATTGATTCTTAGAATTTCTTTAATTTAAATTAAATTTAAATTCAACATTTTACAAACTGCAGTAAGGGTCATCCCACACGGCGCTTTTCATTGAGGTGTCACGACACCGCGCACCTGTTAGTTGGGGAAAGGGCTTTCAACAAAAATGTGTGTACAAACACAAATTCTGGCATTGTGCCTATTTCCAGAATTATTGCGAATGTTTTACATTCGAAAATCACAAAAGAGCCTTCCCCAGCCGAAAGCAAACATAACAACCAAAATTTTGGGAAAAAGAGCGCAAGGAAGAAAAACAACTGCGTTTCGTCACACCGATCCAGTCTAGACCATAATCACGACGGGCGGCAGTGTGACCCACTACATGCACGTCATTCATTTTACGAGGCGAACCTACTAACACTCCTAACATACCTTAGCGATCGTCATCGTAGCGTAAAAATATTTGACTACAAGGCAAGGGAATGTTGAAAAGGGAAACAACAGAAGGGCTGCGGGAAAAGAGCTTCACAGCTTTCCTGAATGAAACGCAACTGGAGCTTGCATTCGGTACCTCGTTTAACGAAGATTAGGATGAAAAGGCAAGAACCCTCTAGTGCAGTGCCGGGTAAACTCGGCTCTTTTGACTCCACAGTGCTCCTCAGGTAGATTTCTAGAGCTCCTCATTGCTATTGCAAGTGCAAGCGAGAAATGCATACTCCTGTCCAAAACATCAAATGATATCTGCATCGCGGACATGGACTCACTCCTTCTTATTGCGTTAATGGAGCGACCCAAAATGCACTCAGGTATACGGCTCCCATGAAGTCAAAGTTTGCCCGGCTCTGCTCTAGTGCGAGTAAAATACGATGCAGATTTCTTTCACTCATGATTTCCATCCATCCGATCCTGTATACAAGCTTCTAAGCCGGGAACACGTCTGAAGCGTGATGTACACCCGGCTCAACTTGGGTTTCGCTCTGACAAGAGCGAGGAAGACACATTCAGCTGTAAAATATGGTAAGGGAATATGAGGCCTGGGTCCTATCGAACAATCGCGTCAAATTAAAGAGAATGCAAGATAACATCAAAACAAGTGTTCCAATTTAAATATTTGAATGACGCGAGTCGCGATCGCGAGCCAGTTTAATATTGACACCGTTTTTACGAAAAACGAAGCTCGCTAAAAGCAACAAACAAAGGTTTGATAATGTTGTGCGAAACTTTCAGTAAATATCAGAGAATTAATTATAATTAATTGGCAGATTCAAATAAAAGACTTTAATTAAAACGAAACAATTTTGTGTTTCATTTAATAATTCCAGGTCAGTAAAGGATAGTAGGATGGTTGCATAGCTTTAAGTTTCACATGGCGAAATAATTACAATAACTTTTATTCAGAAATCAATTCACTTAAATAATGCTGTAAGCCATATGCACATCTGACAACAGCAATATTCAGTTTTCGCAGGGATATGTAATCTCAATTAAAATTAACTTCACAGTCATATATGTGTGTAAATGGAAATATTAGACAAAACAAGGATTTTGAAGTTTTTATTCTGGTAGACAGGGATATGAGATCTTCTGATGGCGAAGGTTTTCAAAGTGCTCTATAAACTTTAAACGCCAAGCCATTTACGTTGCCACACTATGTTGGTGTTGAATTAAAGATAATTCCAAGGTTATTTACTAAGCCGTGGAAACCCAGAACATTCCTGGAGTAGAAAGTAAATCATTGCCGACAAAATACAGTCGGTTTTCCATTATTACGCAGGCGCGCATCGTATTGCTTGGCACCAACTCTAAAACTACAAAATAATAATTAAATATTATATTATAGGAATTTATCTAACGTGGCTCAAATGTATTATATGTCTGAACCCCAGCTCTAAAATACAAGTAATGTAAAAAGCTCAATAGGATTTTTTGGGAATAAAGTTTTTATTTGAGAAATGAACTCAATTTTAGTTTTGCTATGTGACCTCTCACATCTTATTTTCCCCTAACCTAAAATAACGCTATTTTAAAGGTTTTGAAGACATCTATAATTATACAATACTCGAAGGAAAAGTGGAGTTTATGTATGAGAGAAAAGACAAGTGAGCCAAATCAGCAGACTCAAATAACTCCATAACACCATAACCCTCTAACTAACCCCATTCTTGCACTTAGTCTCGAACACAATAAACCAATTTAGGCCGAGAAGCGGTCACAAAAAGCGGAGTCAGGACCACCTGAAGGCCATGACTTTCTAAATAAAAGAAGAATTATCTATATTGGTTTAGAAATACTGGAGATATGAGGTAACATACATAATAAAAATAAAAAACAATTCAGTCGGATTGAGAACCTCCTCCTCTTTTTAAGCCGATTATGTTATGTAGGACTTACAATCTGGAAAAAAAAACTTTGGGGGTAGGACACCTCTCGCACTACTATGGGTGGGGGAGTGATATGTAAAAATATTCGAAAACGACTGATGTTAGTGTCAAATCCATAGTTTTTAGGGTCCCTTAGATGAAAAATGGAACTCCCGATGACAATCTATAAACAGTTCCAATAAAAATCGAAAACTTTTAAATCAAAACCTCAAATTTCGCTCATCTTCGCCAACAGCTCGATAGATCGCAGAAACGTAAGATGTAATTTAAAAATGGAGGAGAAGTATTTTGTACACATAACAATAAACCAGTAAAGTCAGTTACTTATTTTTATACAAACAGAGATTTTCCCACTCACAATCAGATGCAATGCAACTGACTTTGATTAAAACCTTTTACAACGCACAAAACATTTGAAGTCCTATCCGATTCGCCCACTGAAAGTAAAGAATCATTACGAAACAATAATTTCATTTTGTCATGTATCCTGTCGTTGCTGCCGCTGCTGAAAGATGGGAAAAGCCTCCACGCCGACTTAAATCTTCAAATTTAACAAAATAAAATCGTATCTTTTGTCGTAATAAGTCGAGAAGAGCGCCTGCTATGCTGAGGTTCATATTTCACCTGGCAGTCAACGCCCCAACGAGCGCGAGTTATTTAGGGCAACGTTAAGATTGTGTGGGTGTGCTAGCCTAAATTGCGCTGTGTTTTCAACTTTAAATTGAATTCATCTAGCTCCTACCCTACCTGTATTATTTTTATTTCAATTAGAGGAAGAAGCAAATTGAAATTCCGTGTGAATTTAGGCACGCTCGACGTTATTTTGCCTCCTTCCTGCCCCTGCAGCTGCTCACCTCGTCTGCTTTCAGCTACCTCGCCTTGCAGAAACGCGTGGATTACGCGGCTGTGCCACCATGCAGAAGAAGATGATATTGGGAAGGGTGGCCTTCTCATAAAGGAAATTACTTTGGCACGGGGCGATGGGTGCGAACTGGTTGAGGACCGAGTTTCCACTTTCCACTGCACCTCATTTTTGTATTTGCGCGCCGGCATCCTGAGATTTATGTTTATGGCTAAAATCGAAGAGTCGATGTCCTTATTAAATTATTCAGTTTTGGAAAGGGACTAGTGAACCAATTTCCATAACCATCTATCCCACCCCCGCTATAATAAAGCTAATGTGGAGTTTCGTCAACAAATGGCTCTTTTCTTAGCCCTCGGGTGGGTAAATGGCCAGCACTAACCCTGTAAGTTGCGCGTTGCCAAGTTCCTTTCTAGTAATTTTCTCTCAAGCACACTTCCCCATTTACCTGCAATAGATTTGTTAGGTCGAAAAATCAATAAAAGGTCTACTTCATGCGGTTTGTCAGGAGAGTCTGTTTGCGTCCCCCACTTATGCCTTATTATTCGCTTCCCGAGGAATATGTGTCAGTTCACGGGTATCCCTACCCTATCCATTTCAGCTGGGAGCAGAGACCACGCGGTGTGGGGACATAATTTATTTTAAAAAATTGCTTGCGTTTGTATGACGTTTTAAGGGGATCCTCCGACGTGGTGGAGGATATACGAGTATCTACACACATACATGCCGTGTCTTAAATGGATTTACCACACCCGACTTTTTTTGCTCACTTCTTGTAGAGAGGGAGGGGGAATTTTCCCATATTAGGCAGTCTTTACAGCTGACAAAGAGTCAAATTAAAGAGCTACGGCATTGGTTTTATAGTTAATTAAGCAGTTCTACATTCGGCAAAAAAAAAAACTTCAAAATAAAATATTTCAGCGTGGAAATGGCATCAGATTACAAACACAGGAAAACATGTGATTCAGTGCTAATGCTGAAATGCAATTTGGGATGCATGGTTGTTTCGCCTACATCTCGATATCTGATTATTTGTTCTACTAACAATTTGGTGGAAAACTGTTTGAATTTTGTGTTAAAATCTGTGGGATTACTCCATTTTATTTACTCTTGCATCCAAAAATAATTATCGTTTTTTTTAAATGCGTTTTAATGTGTTTTGTAATATTTATTTAGTATAAAAGCTGTAATTAGTTTTCCTTTTAAATGTTTGTATGGCTTCCATGAGCTTTCGGATCGATTTCCTGTGGTTTAAGAAATATTCGCATTTTCATAAATATTTCCACGAATTGGACATGTATTGCAAATACCACCTATACACATATAGCCCCTGTTCATCGGATTAGGAAAACTAACACTTTTTCGTATTTTTTGGAAATATCTACCTGCAACACATTTAAATTGCTGGTTTTGCCGAAGAGAGTCGTTTTGGCTTGATCCTATTAATGTTTTAAACAGAACATAAAATAATTAGTACACACCATTGTCCCTTAATCGTTTTTAAGGACGATTTTCCCACCTGGCCCTGTGTCACTATAAAATAAAAACTAAGTGAAGAATACGAAAAGTGAAAAGTGTTCGGCAAGTGATTATCTGTGCATTAAAAGGCGATTGTGTGTATCAGTTTAAAGGAATCGGAATATGTGGGTTTTTCCAAAATTTTGTGGTCATTTGCGAAGTTATCATTTTTGCAAGAAATTCTTGCAAAAGTGCAAAAATGGGAAAGGCTAAAGACATCAGCAGTGCAAAAAAAAGCAGCTATCATTGCCTTGCTAAAGACAAGGACATTTTTCTTTCGAGAAATCGCAAGAAAAGAGGAAGAATCTCCTCAAACTGTTATAAGAATATTAAAAGGCCTACAGGAAAATCCAGAAGATATAAACAGTAGGCGTCTAAATTGCCGCAGAAAAAGATAAACGACACCTCGAAGAGACCGAAGAATCATCCAAAAGGCCTGCGGAAATCAGTTTGCGTCTCTTACCCATTACACTAGGCCAGTGGTCGGCAAATTGCGGCTCCAGAGCCGCATGTGGCTCTTTGACACCTTAAGTGCGGCTCTGACAAATATCCACGGAAGGCGCAATATTTTCATTTAAACAATTTCACTATCCAGAACTAACAGACGATCCAAAACTTTTATTTCATGGTAGACGTTACGTCTCATCTAAATCAGCTTAATCGTAAACTACAAGGGAAAGGAAACTTAATTTTTTCGATGTTAGAAGAAGTAATAACATTCGAAAACAAATTTTCCATTTTTGGTCAGGATTTTGAAAGGGAAACATTGTTTCACTTTCCGAGCCTGCTGAAGTATCGCCAAGAAAATAATTCCTCTATTGATAAACACCATTTTAAAACAATAATTTTAAATATGAGGGAAGCATTTCTCAGCAGGTTTCAGGAATTTAAAAACAGCAGAGCAACTTTAGCATTTGTCAAAAATCCTCTTAATGCTACGATAACCGAGTTGAAATTTTCACCTTTTGATATTGACATTGGTAGCTTTGAAATACAATTGCTGGATTTAAAAAACAAGGAGATATGGCGCTCTAAACTCGAACGTCTTTGTGTTGAATTGGAAATATTGGAGAAGAAAAAATGTGATCTTAGTTCACAGCACAAATGGTCTGCTTTGAATGACCTGGAGAAGGAAGACATGATCATTTTCAACGCTTGGAATAGTATTCCTGACTCTTAACACGTTACGATCAGCTGTAAAAGCTTGCGTTTGCTGTTCTTTCCTTTTTCGGTTCTACATATACATATATGCGAACAATCTTTTTCAAGCATGAACATTATCAAGAGTAAACTCAGAAGTCGTCTTATTGATGAGAACTTGGAATCATGCCTAAAATTAAAAACAACAACGTACAAACCTGACTTACTCGAACTTTCCAAGGAGATGGAAGCACATTGATCGCATTAATAAATATTTATTAAGTATGAAATTTAGTTTTATTTAGTGTAATAAAAGTTTACTAAACAAGCAGATTTGGCTCCCAATTTTTTTAAAAATTTTGGTAATGTTCGTTTTTGGCCCTTTGGCTAATAAGTTTGCCGGCCACTGCACTAGGCCATACAAAGCGACGGAATTCAAATATCAGCAATGACCTTAAGGAGACGATTATACGAAGCAAACCTAACATCAAGACGGCCTGCAAAAAAACAAAACTCACGGCGTGGATGCGAAGAACGAGGCTTCAGTGGGCTAAAACTTATTATTATAAACAGTAGCAGATTTTAAGAAGCTGATTATCATATTATTAATTAATCAACATATTTTTGGAACTATTTTGCACTAAGAACCCAAATATCTGATAAAACAATCACTTTTTTTACTTTCAGATAGTATTTAACGACGAGTGCAGGCTGGAAGATGTTACGAAGAACCCTCAATTCGTCCGGAGGAGGCCAGAAGAGCGGTACAATGAAGGTTGCGTTGCAAGAACCGTGAAACACCCACTAGCCACGATGATATGGTCTTGTATCTCTGCCGATGGCCCTGGACCTGTTTTTTGTTGATGGAATTATGAACAAGAACTTGTACAAGGAAGTGCTCCTACACTTTTATGCACGATGGTGCGCCCTGCCATATTGCTTGGTCAATCAGAAATTTATTGAACAGCTCTGGTATCCCTATTCTTCCTTGGCCAGGCAATTCTCCTGACCTTAATCCCATTGAGAAAGTTTGGAGTCTCCTTAAATCTAAAGTTTATTCAGTCCCCAATCCTACTATAGCAGTCCTGAAGGAAAATATAAACAATGTGTGGGAAAATAGCTCCCATATAAAAGAAATGTTTGAAAGGTGCTTTGAAAGCATGCTACATAGAACGTTATAGGCAGTTATAGATGCGAAAGGTGGTCCTGCAAAATATTAGAATGTTTTATAACAAATTGTACCCGTTATTTTTTAACCACTAAATATACTATATAAAAAGTGAACTTTTATTTTTATATTATTTTTCCTTTATGTCGTTTTTAATCTGTAAAAAGAAGATTTCAACACAATTACGAGTATTCCTAATTCGATGAACAGGGGCTGTAAGTATGTATAGCAAAATCTATTTCAAATGCAATATATTGCGCATAATAATAAGTACCCTTGGGCCATATTTATAGTAAAAACGTTTAAACCCCTCGTAAGAAATTTTGTTTATAGCACCTTATTGGGTTGAACAATTCGTATTTTTAAAATTGTACAACATACATATTTAACATCGGCGATCCCAAAACTCCAACCGTGCCAACGTTTGTGTAAATTTAAAGCCACAAATTATTCTACAATCACAGCCCTTGAAAAATAGAGCAATGCGAATTATATTAAAGTGTAGTATGTTTTATGTTGTACACCCTTAAATGGCTTACAGTAAACGTACGATAATGATGAACGTGATTTTGTGTACTTTGAAGCGTAATATGTCTTTATTTATTTACAGGATTCATAATTTACTGATTACTTCGTATTTCAAAAGTATGACAAAAATAGGAAAGAAAAATATCTTTACATAATTACCAAATATTGGGTGAGTAACGCACCGGGGTATAAATATTGCATCTATACATATATGTATTTATGCCCCCCGGTGGCACATTATAGCCATAATTGGTACTGTGCTGAGAAACGCTTAGAAAAGGCTGATTCTTCATGCATGGGAAGCATACATAAAATGGCGAGGCGACCACACACAACAAGCGTGCTCTGAGATTGGCCTCACAAAAATGCAATATAAAAGACGAGGCGTATGACTAGAGAGAGTCATTAAATTGCTTACACCATCTCTAAACGAGGGCTAAAGTAGGGTTAGCCTTGTTAACTGTCATATTAATATTAAACATAGGAATATACGTTAATAGGGACAAGTGTTCACTTGCATGCGAGTGTTTGTGCTTTACGTTAGGAGGTGCATCCATATAATTCGAGATCCGTTAATAACTTGGAACTGCCGGGTATACAGAGTACAGCGGCATAACAAGTTTTTATAGACACTGTAAATTTTGATTATTTATTAAATTTTTGTTTTAAATCGATAAAGATTGCCGCATTTTTAAAACTTTAGAAGTTTATGCTAGAAACGATTATTTATATTAATTGTAGGTTTTCCATTCTGAAATTACCATTCCATTTTTCCCATGGGACGTTTTTTTCACGGACATTTTTCCATATTCATTGGCTCCATTAATTCATTTTTTCTTTTTTCCATTAGACATTTTGTAAAAGGCAAATATTCAGTGATGAAAAAAAGAATTTATGGAAAAAGAGACCCCCCTAGCGATTATTTGTTTACATTGTTTTTTATTTTTTTAAGGGGGTAGTCTCATGTTCGATCTTCAAAAAATCTATTTTTTTTTCTTACATATTTTCAAAGTTTAATAAGTTGAGAATATACTGTAAAAATTTTAACCCGATACACTAAGTCATTTTAAAGTTACAGCAAATAATAGGGGAGAGCGTACCCTGCAGCTGCGGCACTCATACCTCATTGAAAATTATTTTCTTCTGCAAACTTTAAACGCGTTTTTCTCGAAAACACTTTTTTCCGTCGGCCCGGATGATTTAAAATAAAACTATTGGACCGATTCGGCTGAAATTTTAACACAATATTCTAAACATGAATGGTTATGTCCGGTACCAGAATTAGATTTTTTTATCCATTTACATTTTTTTATCTCGATTTTAAACCGAAAAAAACACTCGATTTTTGAAAATAAATTTTTTTTACAAGGCCGCCATTTTGTTTTTTCTCACTAAAATCTTTTAAATCTGCTACGGGACAGAATGATAACCCTACTGAATAATAATGTTGTTGGAATATTGATTTCAGATGATTACAAAAGGAGCAATCATGGGGCCAGCCACCTACTTTGTTTTTAAGACACCTACTTTACCTCACCAAAATGAAGTTAAAATAATTTTTTTTATTCAATAGCTAAATAATATCATATAATTATCATAAGAAGATTGTATTTCATTTTCCGCAAAAAAAAATCTTTGAAAACCTTCAAAATTTAACCTCGGACATGAGAATACCCCCTTAAATCAGACTGTGTACATAAAAAATGTCAAAGCACTTATTTCATTGTCATATGCATAGCAATAAAAAGTACACTTTTAAGATTACTAGTAGGAACAAATGCATATGTAGTTTAGACTATAAACCAAACTCGAAAGCAATTATAAAGCCGCCAGACGACGCACGGATACGCTAAAAAAAAGACTACCTTTTTCTGCCTCGAGGGTATCTGTAGAGATGATAGCTGCGCACTACTGTCCCAGAGGTTCCGCGTTCGCATCTCAGATGAATACGTTCTAAAAGGTCAGATTATATGTATCTGTTACAACAACTTAACTCCAAGAGCCCCAAGTATCATCATATTGGCGTATTGCTAACATTTCGAGTTCGAATCCCATCGGTAACATCAAATAAACATGAAGATAGACATACCTACGTACGTTTCTACATTGTGTATAAAAATACATTTACGATATCAATTAATAACAATTTCCATTTGAATACAATGAATACAATGTTTCAATTTTAAGCTGTAGGAGGGTTTGAAGTTGAATGTATAAACATTTTGAATATATGGGCTTTAAACTTGTGGGATTTGCGCAATTAAAACATTTAGAAGTTTTCCTTGCAAACAAAATTCCGTGTGGAATTATATAGAAGCTTATTTGTTTAAAATTTATATCAACATTTGCACACCCTTGGCCAAATGTATTAGGCACCCCCTGAAAATCGTACTATACAGATTATTTGCGTAAATTAGGGGAAAATAGAACTATAGTTAGGTTTAACTTATTGACCTTTATTCTTACTATTAATATTTTTTCATTCTGTAATTACCGCAGCTATTCTTTTAGGAATTGTGCGTACAAGCTTTAGGCACTCTTCAGGAGAAATTTCGTTCCACTCTTTCTGGATGACTTGTTATAGTCCTGTTTTGGATGTGATGTTGTGCTCCCGTATCTTCCGCTTCAGTATGCACCAAAGATGATCAATTGGATTGAGATCTGGCGACTGTGCAGGCCACTCTAAACGGTCAACATTGATTTGTTCCAAATATCGCCTACTAGTTACAGATGTGTGGCACGGCACGTTGTCTTGTTGGAATTTTATATTGTCCGCATTAGTGTCACCGTAAATCTTCGTGATAGATGGGTGTAGAACCTCTTCCCACACGGTAATATATTATTCGCTATTCATGCGCCCTTCACAAATAAACATTTCACCCACTCCAAAGGACGCCATACAACCTTAAATCATCACACTGCCCCCTCCGTGTTTAACCGTGGACACGACGCATTCGGGAAGGTAAGCTTCACCTACCCTCCTCCTCACAAACGTAGAACCAGAGTTCCCTTGTTTTAGGCATTTTCTCACTAACTTCAAACTCCGTTAAAAAAACCAACAATATTTAGGCACTTGCTTGCACTACGAGCAGTAATTGCAAACTGAAATTTTTTTACAAAATCCTCAAAATTATAGATTTTCCCAACCAGACGTTTTATGGCCCTTCTAGGAAAGGGTTTATTACAATAATTACCATTTATGATTGTTGGGAACATATTGACAAACAAGATAAATCTTTCTAGGATTTTTTTGTACGATACCTGAAAAAAACTAGGGTGCCTAATACTTTTGGCCAAGGGTGTATAATAAACTGCAAAAATCTAATACGCTGCCAATGGAGTTAAAGCTTAACGATTAATTAATTTAAAAAGGAAATGCTCCAATAGGTATATCAAAAATAATTTTTAAGCCAAATTGAAAATTGTATTAATCAAATAGCTATAAATATGGTTCTGAAGATTATTAGTTTTATAAAAAGAAGATTTCATTATTCACTTTTATTATTTTCAAGGCACAACTACCCACCGTTTACTTTTTAAGATATAAATAAAATCCCGACGCTAACCGAAGTCCGGAATACATTTCCCTTAATAAAGAGAACATATGACAGTTTCCCTTTTTGAGTTTGGCTTTGTTATAATACTTTTCCGTTTCGGAGCGACATTGCAATGAAAAGGGACAGATGTACCACCTGAAAGTGACATAATTAAACAAGCTTTCAAATTTTCCCAAGCGCGTACGTTTAAGGTTAAGATTTATTGGTGCAGGGAATCGTATATCAAAAACTGAAGACTATATTCCAAGCTGTGCACAACCTATTTTATATTAATACTTCGGGCACACACACTTTTTGCCATAGGAAACCAGGATTACGAGGAAAATAGTACAATCCATGCGGAAGGGAATATTTTAATAAAATTTTGAATATTCTCATTTATGAAAAAGTAAGCCAGGTCAACCAAAGCATTTCCATGGAGCCATCTGGCCACATTCAGTTGAATTTATGTGAAAATTGGTTCGTTTTTAATTTTGTTGTGCGGTAACGATAATTTAATCAACAAAACGTACTCACTGAACGGAATAAATGCATTGGTTAGTGGGGTTTTCCGGATAGCCGAAAGTAGAATTGTTTTAATATTTAGCACTTAATGGTGACAAAATGGAGGTATTGTAAACATTCCATCATGCCATATCGCATTATATGCATTATAAAATTTTCGAACATGTTTCGCCGACATTTGAAATTACAATCAATATTCATTCGCTTTTAATAGTTCATTAATTGCGATTACAAATGCTGAGGACACAAACAGAAAACTTATGGGGAGAGCGAATCACTTTCCAGAAGTTTCAAAAACAATCCTATATGAAACTTTTTTTTCACTCTTTTTAGTATCTCAAGAACTACAAGATTTATGATTTTTTAATCACATACATTTGTACGTATTATAATACGTTTTGTATTAAAATATTTGGCGTATATGTCTATAAATTGAAAAAACAAAAACTTTAAATAAGATCAGACAGATCCTGTGATATACAGGGTGTTTCATATTACGCATGCAGAAATGAGGGGTGATATTTTTCACCTAGATAAAAAAAAAAATTTTATGGCAGAGGGGGGCATCTAAACAGCTTTCGAGTTACGGGGTGATTCATAAATTCGAGAGGAACATTATTATTTTATATTTACAGTAGCGGACAAAAGTCTGGAAACCCTTTTAATGAAAATATTTAGATGATTGTTCCTTCTGTCTTTATCGCATTTCTTGGAAAGCAATTTCATGTGTGTTTACAGGGTAGCCCATTCTAGCACACACGTGCAATTTTTGCCTCATTTTCCAGGTAAAAAGTGAGAGACGAAGACCGATTTACTGAAGAGCGCCTATAAATGCGCGACAAAAGTCTGGAAACTCTCATTCACTTTGAATTTTTTGCAAAAAGTGCATTGTTTTATTGAACAAATCCAGACAATTTTGTGAGTTAAGTGATTAAGCATGGCACCTAGAATAAAAACGTCAAGTGATGTTGAAAATATTGTGATAAGATATCGGGATAGCGAGAAGTTATCATTTGGGGAAAAAGGAAAGAGGTTAAAAATGGGGAAAGGAACCGTATACAAAATATACAAGAGGAAGAAAGTGCAGCAGAGGTCTCCAATATCAGCACTAGGACTGTTCAACGACGTTTGGTGGAGTTTGGCTTATCAGGAAGGATTGCAGCAAAAAAGGCACATGTAAATTCGAAAAATAGGAAAAAACGCCTATCTTTTGCTAAGGAGCACGAACATTGGACCGTTGACAATTGAAAAAATATTCTTTGGTCGGATGAATTCAAATTTAATTTGCCTTATAGTGATGGAATTCGTTATGTAAGACGCCCCCTGAAGACTCGATACCATCCACGGTACACTATAGGGACAGTTAAGCATGGTGAAGGAAACATCATGGTTTGGTGAGCTTTCTCTTATTTTGGCGTTGGTCCGTTATTTTGGATAAAAGAAACAATGGACCAAGTGAAGTACAGAGAGATTTTATCAGATGTCATGCTCCCTTATGCCACTGAAAACATGCCAGATTCTTGGGTGTTCCAGCAGGACAACGACCCGAAACATACCGCAAGGGCGGTGAAACGGTGGTTCGAGGATAATAACGTGCGAATAATGGGATGGCCTTCACAATCGCCGGACCTAAATCCGATCGAACATTTGTGGCAAGATGTTAAAAGATCTTTAAAAGGAGAAAGGTTCAAAAGAAAGGAGGAACTATTCGAAAAAGTAAAAGAAAAATGGACTCGCACACCCATTGAAAAAATACACACTTTAATAGAATCTATGCCGCGTAGATCTAAAGCCGTAATAGAATCTAATGGAGCACTAACTAAATATTAATTTAAACATTATCAAACTTAAGTTAAATCATTATATTATTAAATAAAGATTTAAAAAAAAAAAGCTTCCAGACTTTTGTCGCACCAATTAAAGTATAAGTTACTTAACCGGTTTTCCTCTATCTCTTTTAACTGGCTAATAAAGAGTGAATCAAACTTGAGTACAGTAACGGGGCTTACTGTAAACAAACATGAAGTCATTTCCCAAAAAAAGGCGATAAGATAAAAAATAGTCATTTGAATATTCCCATAGAATAGGTTTCCAGACTTTTGTCCGTAAGTGTATATTTCGATCTAATTAACGCAGCGACATCAAACCACATCACGCCAAACAACTGCTATCTTAATGTGCTTTACAAAAATGCTATCAATGTCGATCCACCTCTACCACGACAGGTGCAGTCACTTGAGAAAGTGAAAAATTCTCTAAAATGTTCTAAAATTCATGTTTCTCCCACATTTGCTCCAAAACTCATGTAATTAATACACCTATTTTTTTATTTTCAGCTGAAAAAATGTTGGCCAGTCTTAGATCACAAGTTACGGCTATAACTGGAAGCTGTTAACTCACAATAAAAATCACAAGATACATATAAAAGCACAAAAAAGTTATGATTTATGATCTCTGACTTGTCACAATTTTTGATTAAGGCTGTTAGAAAGCGACGAACAAACAGGCACTTTGTTTTGCCAAAATTGTTCATATGTTTTCAGTTTTGGAACTTATATATTGTTTTATAAATACTGCGGAAAATTAACACGAGTTTTTCTTTTTGCTTGTTATATAAATCTGTTAGATGCGCCAGTGAAGTTTGCGAAAATTGCTCAACGTGTTTAGCCCAACAATCCTGCTTACAATCACGTGCGTCGCCACGTAACGCAGCGTCACGTAATGCCACATCAAGGTGGCGATTATAATAATGAGTTACATGTGCATGTTTTTATTCAATTTCAAGATTGGAAAAACCCGGGTAAGGACAAGTATGGGTCTGCTAGACGATTAATAAAGTCTGTTAAGTAATAATAATGGTTGAAAAGCTAGCTGTATATCAATTTGTAAACTATCCCTCAAAAAATTTTCAAACCGCTTGCAAAAATCCAATTGTTAATTTTAAATTTTGGTTCAAAGTAGCAAATCTATGGCAGCCAAATTAAAATCAATGAAGTACTAGGTACTGGTATATAAAAGAAAATTTAAGTTTTACTTCATAGATATACAGATGTTTCTACATACTTTATTTTATTCAACTCTCGAGTCAGCCAAAGCTTAAAAGCTTTTGAACGTTTCGCCTGTCGGTTCGACTGCACATCTAGATGAAATAATAAACTATCCCTGCTCCTGCACTCAAGCCGTCTATCCAGCTAAAGGAAAAATTCAATATTTCATTTCGTCTTTCGACTGATTAAACTAGAGAACCGGAACAAACGGTTGCGCCAGCTGTTCCCTTTGTGCTTAAAAGGAACCATATTAGCCCTTAATGCTGGTATATTGACCTGCTCACCACTTACTGATGTGGAAACTGGAAATCACATATAACAAGCCTGAATATTAATTACGTTGATTAAATTACAAGCAGATTGCCTCAATCCAGCCCATCTGAGCTTATACACCCCTAGGCATTGATTGCACTCATTGATTCCGCCATGGGTGCTTAGAACAGAACCATACGGTACACGCTTTCACGCAAACGTTGGGTTGTAAATAAATTATGGAGAACCTAAGGGGAATATTATCTAGATACTTATTTTCAAAAAATTAATGAATGTCATTACGTAGAAAAGGGCGTGACATGTAAGGCTACCCTAAGGTTACAAAAGTTATATCATCCTTATTTCTCATGGGGCCGGCCATTCGCTGTCAGTAATAGAAGGATACCTTTTTGAAATCGGAAAATGCTTGCTTCCCGGGAAACAAATTGAATTAATGTAATTCTGCCTGGAGGTGCCTACCATCAGTAATCATAATCTACTCAGTACAAGCCATTTATATAACATTCCGAGCACACTGTCCTTCCGACGTAACATATGGAATTAAAGCACTTTAATTACTTTTCTAATATTTGTCGTAAAGGTCATGGCATGGCACGTATTAGACTTCATTAAGAAAACATTCCATGTGAGAGCCTTTCCCAGTAAGTATAAAAAATGGCTTTCAGTTGCCTACAAAGCGCTCATTTGGTATGTTATCACGGGTCAGTTAACTCCACCCGTACAACGTACTCGCATCCCCCATACTACTCCCACATGCACTGTTCGGACGAGTCTTCTGTTATTCCAGTTCCTAAAATGATAAATGATTCCTCTTGCGCCACTCTTTTTCTAACAGCGTCCATGCCATTAAAATAAAATATTTCCAGAGAGATTTTTCACTTCCGTAAATTCGAGAAAATAATTGTTGTCATTTTTTGCACTCTTCATGCGTTTTTACATACGAGTCTCAATTCTGTGCTCTTACACAGAGTATTTCCCCAATGAATTTAAATACAAAAAATTACAGGCAGGGGATAGTAAACAAAAAATTCGCATAAAAAATTTCTGATTTTGGCACTTTTTCCCTGGATATGGTTGTTGTGCGCGGTTTTCACACAATTTTTAGCACGAAATCATGGGTAATTTCCGTAAAACAATTCGAAATTAATTATTGTACATTAAAAGACTATCTACAATCAGGTCATATAACTTAGCTAGGCACTAACTTCATTTATTAATTAAACATATATGAAGCCTTGGGACAAGTGGTCCACACGGCCGCCGAGCTCAGGGGCTATAGTAAATTAAATAGCGATAAATTTGAAAACGGAATAAAAGAGAAAATAACTATTTAACAAATTACAGATTTCTTCACATTTAATTAATATTTTACTTCATGTTTAAATATGTATCTCTACAGGAGAAGATGCACGTGATGATAAAGTTGTAGAAAAAGCTTTAAAAAAAATTATAATAGGTTTTTTTTTTTAATTATTCAAAATGAATGTAAGGTTAATATTGAAAAAAAGAGGAGCCCCCGGTTAAAAACTTTCCCAGGCATAGTGGCGTAAAGAACACCCCCGCAGACTACGCACATGAGGGGGGAGCCAAATCGTGGGCCCAATCAACCAACCGCCGCAAAAGAAGATATCTTTGATCTTTTGCTATCGATTGGTGGCAAAATCTGAGCTTTGAACACTGTGTGCACAATTCATGGCTTGTATGGCCTGCTCACAACAACTATATGCTACAATATAATTAGTAGAGCATTATGCTTCCTATAAAACTTTAGCAGCTCAGGTGCAACATTCCTCAGATGCTAAGGTAAGTTTGTTATTTTTTCTTACGAAAGCTTATCGTAATACCTAGAAGTAGAAGTAGGTAGGTACGAGTACCTATGTACAAAAAGCAGCAAAATTTAACATATATATGTATTTATATTATATATTTCATTTTGTCAGGGAGCGGGAAGGCTCGAAACTTTCACCTTTTTTCCTCCTTGAATAATCCGGTACTTCTGGTAGATAAAAAATATATCCAAGGAAGGATTACTTGTTCGTCATTTTCATTGTCAGAGGAATTGCTGCCGCTACTTCTACTATTGTTGTCACATACAGCCTTGGCCAAAAGTGTTAGGCACCCTAGTTGTTTGCAGGTATCGTACAAAATAATTCCTAGGAAGAATTATCTTGTTTGTCAATATGTTCCCACCAATCATAAATGGTAATTAATGTAATAAACCCTTTCCTAGAAGGGCCATAAAACGTCTGGTTGGGAAAATCTGTAATTTTGAGGATTTTGTAAAAAAATTTCAGTTTGCAATTACTGCTCGTAGTGCAAGCGAGTGCCTAAATATTGTTGGTTTTTTGACGGAGTTTGAAGTGTTAATTACTATTAGTGTGAAAATGTCTAAAACATGGGAACTTAGTGAGCAAGAACGGATGCGAATTTGGTTTTTGTATGATCAAGGCAAATTTCAAGTTGAAACTGCAAAAACTGTGAAATGTTCTCGTTGTGCGGTGCAAAGTGCTATTAGACGTTTTCTGGACACTGGATCACACAGTAATAGACAAAAAACTGGTAGAAAAAAAATCAGTTAGGAACGTGATGACCGTATTTGATTCGAGAGTTCCTCAAAAATCGGAATAAAACGTCTTCTGACCTCGCTGCTCGTCTATCTGATCAGATTGGCAGAACGATTAGTGCTCGAACCACAAGAAGAAGACTTGTAGAGACAGGGCTGAAAGGTTGCAAGACTAGGAAGAAGTCATTGCTCTCAGCAAAAAACAAAAAAGATCGTCTTGAATGGGCCTTAAAACATCAATCTTGGACGGAGGCCGATTGGGATAACGTGATATGGTCCGACTAATCAAACTTTGAGGTAAGCTGTATTTTGTATAATTTCAATTATTTATAATGGTGGAATCGTAATTAGTCCGTTTGTGAAAACATTTCATGAATATTGAAAATAATGTTCATTTTTTTTAATTTTTCAGGTTTTCGGCACCCCTGGCTCCACGTTTGTGAGGAGGAGGGTAGGTGAAGCTTACCTTCCCGAATGCGTCGTGTCGGTTAATCACGGAGGGGGCAGCGTGATGATTTGGGTTGTATGGCGTCCTTTGGAGTGGTTGAAATGTTTATTTGTGAAGGACGCATGAATAGCGAAAAATAAATTCCCTTGTTGGTAGAGGTCCTACACCCATCTATCACGAAGATTTACGGTGACACTAATGCGGACAATATAAAATTCCAACTAGACAACGCGCCATGCCACACATCTGTAACCAGTAGGCGATATTTAAAACAAAACAATATTAACCTTTAGAGTGGCCTGCACAGTCGTCAGATCTCAATCCAATTGAGCATCTTTGGTGCATACTGAAGCGGAAGATACGGGAGCACAACATCACATTCAAAACAGGACTAAAACAAGTCATCCAACAAGAGTGGAAGGAAATTTCTCCTGAAGAGTGCCTAAAGCTTGTACGCACAATTCCTACAAAAATAGCTGCGGTAATAAGAGCTAAGAGCGGGACCGACAAAGTATTAATAGCAAGAATAAAAGTCAATAAGTTAAACCTAACTATAGGTTTATTTTCCCCTAATTTACGGAAATAAACTGTTTAGAACGATTTTCAGGGGGTGCCTAATACATTTGGCGAAGGCTGTAAGTCCAAATCATTTAAAACTAAAAAGTTATGCCTATTATTACTAATTATATTGTGGAATACACGTATATTTACAATCCATTTTTGTAGAATTTGTCTTTAACATGTCGCCATGTAGCCATTTTTTGATAGATGAAATAAATTATGACCGTCCTAAACCAACTTGGTGAATATAATAGCGGTCGCAAATTTATGACGGCTTGGTGAGTACGGCCCTAAATCTAATAAAATAATACGGATTTAAATCTTATACGTAGTCTACTGGAAAAGCTGTTGAAATATAGAACTTAATTTATCAGTAGTTTAAATACAATACGTGATATAGAGCATATATACCTGATCAAATAACAATGATCTTCAGCTTAATCTTTTAAAATCTAATTGTCTGGCTGTTTATAGATGTGTTCTCTGTAAATCTAGTCTTCCTGATATGATGCTTAATGGTTCTCCCCTGGAGTATGCTCAATCAGTGCAAAATTGGGGAATTCGCATTGATGGTCAGGAAAGCTGTTGTAACTAAATATGTAAGTGACATGATGCAAAAAATATATGTCAGCTTAAGAGAACTTTGGATAAGTTCGAGTTGTCTAACGTCTTCGATGCGTCTGAAGCTTGGCAAAGCCGTTATTGTGCCACACTTCTGCTATGGAAGTTATACTATCCAGTAAGTTAGGCTTGAAATGTGGCAACAGACTTAATGTTGCATTTAATGACGCGATACGTTATATGGTGAGATATGCTCATGTATCAGACTATGTAAAAACACTTCTAGAGACACCTACCTTCTGCGACGCCAGTTTGCGTTTTTGCATAGATTAGTATATAATAAGACTTCATTTTATTTATATAAAAAATTACAGTTTTTACAATCAACTAGACACCTTCAGCTTCTTGTACTAAATTCTGATTAATTAATTAATTTAAATTTTTTAAACGTTCTTATTTTGTTCAGGTCGGTAGAAGATGGAATTCTCTACTGGTAATCAGCGCTCAAGCTCCGGCGGCGCGTTCTTAAAAGGGCTCGACTTGTATTTAAGTTCGTACGCATGGCGTTTGTTCTTGTTTTGTTTTTTTAGTGAACTTTCCTTTATTTTTTATTTCTTTGTCATCTTGCTTTATTATTTTTGTCGATTTGGTTAAATATTAATTGTGGAGTAGTATAGTTTCAACCGCTAATTTTTGAATTATATTACTTTAAGTTAAATATAAGATCTTGTTATCTTCTGTACAGCTTCCAAATAAATGAATTATTATTATTATTAATAAGTACATTGTTTCATCGGCAACGGTTCAACCCGGTTCTTGTCCGATCACTGAAGTTAGCATAGCGCGAATAGTACTTGGATGGGCGACCGCCAGGGAAAACCGTGTGTTTTTGGCGCTTTTTAATAATTTAGTAAGAAAAGGCAAACACCCTCAGAAATAATTGATGATGATGCACCATGTGTTTATCTTATTTCCTTTTACAAAATGTCCATTAAGGGGGTCCTCTAGTTTCTCGGCTGTTTTTTTATGGCTTTTTCAATAATTTTTTACGAGCAAACCATCGAAATAATCATTGTTTTTGCATAATCTTTATTAACATTTAAATAAGCTATATACATTTTTTGAAGTCAAAATATGCAATAGAATAACAGTTATAGTGGCCGACAGGAAGGCATCAAGAAAAAAAGATGCTTAACGGTTAGCAAGATTGCGGCTGTTCTGCTTATCAGAAATCAAAAAACCAAACGGCATTATAATCTTCATATTTAAGACTAGCGATTGAACTAGAATGAATTCTAAATTACAAAAATTGACTTTTTTATACATATTTGAAAATCACATTCCATTTTTTACTCATTTTTTCGCTCGTAGAAAAAAAACTATCGAAGCAATCATGATAATCCTAGTTCAATCGCTGGCTTATAACATATTAAAGATGCTGTATAAATTTGAACAAAATCGGTGCAGTAGTTTCTGAAATATCGTGCTAACCGTTTCGAAAAATGGTGTTTCGAGAAAAACGCGTTTGAAAGTTCGCGCATGTGATTTATACTATTGTTATTTACGTATACCTGCTCCGTTCCAGGGCCGTAACTTGTGAACCACTTCGAATATCGAAAAATCCTTTGGCACACATTTTCTACACGTGTAAATGTGATTTATGAAAAAAAAAAAAAATTTATTTTTTCGATCCGAGAAACTAGAGGACCCCCTTAAGTGAACATTTCCTTTTACATTCTATATCTATACCATACCTAGTCCGGCCATTTTACAAAATCCACTTTACATTGACATGCAATATGAAATGCACAGCTAATTTGCTATCTCATGAACGCACTTCTTAATCCTCTTCTACCCAAATTTCCTGTAGGGGTACCAATTTCAAGAGCAGTAGCATGTGAAGAATAGAAGACTAACATAGTTAAATAATTTAACTAAAATTATAACTACATGTGCACTACATATATGGGTATACATGTCAGTTACTATACAGCGCACCCCGACTGGTGAACATGCAAACATGCTCGTCAAAAATGTCAAAATCTTTAGATTTTTACTTGGAAATGATTGCACAAATTATAAATGCACCCACCCACAGACGATTATTATGTACAAACTTCGCGATTAATCATGAATTACGGTAGTCGGAATTGGTCGACTCGACTAGCGAAGACACTTCCATAGTATCTCAACTTTGTAAATGTGTCTTCGCTAGTCGAGCCAACCAAACTCGACTTCCATAATAGGACCTAATATCTGCCAAATAGCCTCCTCGAGCCCCTATGCAGACCACCACTCTTTAGGCATGCCATGAAACACGAAATTTCATTCAGTTCACTGACATATAAACTACTGGACTGATTATGATTATGATCACATGGGTCAAGTTTTCTCTGCCTTCTTATTGGATTATGCTTATTGTAATGCCAACATTAAAAATTAAACTTGAAGTGATAATTTTATTTTACGTTTTATGTGAAAAATTTCGGCCATTTCAAGCCAGATGCATTTTACTTGCGCTGCTCCTACTTCAAAATTTGTCGTTTCATATGTGCAACAAAATTAGATTCTTATTTCCATTAAACCAAACTTACCTATAAAGCTGGTGGTTACAAAATCGTCACTGAACTTTGTAAGGTTCAGTAGAAAATTATGCTTATATTGAAAAGAGAAAGATATACGAGGTGAATCCACTTTTTTCATAGCCATTTGACTGTCATGAGCTGTCCTTTAGTTTATATGTCTTGATTCAGTTATAGCTCACAGGCGCTCAATTTATTCAAAAGAATACGGTTAAGAAAATGTTATTTCAACTTTGCACTTTCAGTTGCATATTATTTTCTTCTTTTCCGAATGTGCATTTTTGTGAAACAGAAGATTATTTTTCTAATAATCTTAAGTTTTACCTAACCAAAGTTCACTTTTCTCTTACAAATATAGCAGAACTTTCCATTCTAACTTTTCCTAGTCCGGACATTGCGACCCAAAAAATGTTGAAGAACATTTCCCATCAGCACCATTTTCTCCCGTCCCCTCTAAATGCCTCAAGAAGAATAGTTCCCGATTTGTTCAGAATAGTCGGCCCCTTAATATTCGATATACGATATTTCTAATCTTTTGATGTCAAAAAAGATATGAAAGGAATGTTAAGGAATATCAATTCCTCACCAAATTTTTCAGATAGAGAATTAAAGCAATTAAATAAAATAATCTCGTGCAAGGACATACCTTTAATCTGCGATTATCATCCATGACAAAGTTTATTCACTTTCCATTATATATAAAACCTTAGCCTAGAATTGAACTTTACTGAACTGGTAAATTTAGGTATTCACAAGATGTTAAGACTATCGGTTCCATAGAACTGTCGGTTTTCTTAGATATTCACAAATTCTTGCGGGACTGATTTTAATTTGTCTATTACATGATTACCACAAGAGGAGATATATGATAGGGACATACTGGAGAGCTTTCTACTCTTAGGATATTGAAAAACCCTTCCGACGACCTTGTGACTGATGTATGGTGAATGCGACCCTAACATTAATTAAGAAAATTGATTGGAATAAATTATCTTATCTGTACTCTGGTGGTTTACATAATTTTAAAACTTCATCAGAATTATTAAGCTTTGTTCAATTTATGCTACACTGCCACAATGTTTAAAATTAAAATTATTTAACAAACTAAACTAGTAAAATCATTGCCAGTTTGACTTGATTGATAAATAAAAAACGAAATGTCACTGCAATTTTTGCACGTGTATTTTAGTCTGGTGGACCTTACGATGTACATATAACGACCATTTAACTCAATAACATCTAAATGTAAGTCTAAACTAGCGCAAACTGAATCAATACATAGGGATATAATTACAACAGAAAGTTCTCTGTGAAACTATTAATTTCGGGTAAGTTCATACGCTACACGGGTGAATATTCACCTCATTGTCTATGGCTTTTTGGTCTCGCTTCTCGATCCCATACCCATGGTGCGCTGTTGAGTTTGGACGCCACTCATTGGATCCTGGTGTCCAGTTCCAGTCTGAGGATATGCTTGTTGCGCATACTGCGTCCAATACTGTTGATTATTTGCCATACTTCCTTGTTGCTGAGAAAACATTATTGTAAGTGTTTTAACCATATGGACAAATCAGCTCAAATTACCTGCCACCAATTCATCCATTGTGCCTGCTGACGGGGATCTGCATTATTCACCGGCCATTGTGATTGTTGTGGAGTTCCATAAGCTATGAGAAAATAAATGTTTATAAAAACTTCGACAAGGTTTGATTATGAAATCCTAAATTATCAACGAAAATGTAATTTCGAAAAACCCCAAACCGTTTTAAGAATGAAGTAAACTAACCAGTTGCGTTCGTGTTACCTTGCATCTGATTATAGCTCCAATAAGCTTGTTGTTCTGGTCCTGTTGTGCCCCAAGTGGCTTGCTGATTTCCCCATTTGTTTTGATTTGCACTTCCGTTTGTACTCTGAAGAGAGGACTAGATACAAAACTAAGTAATTCAGTAACAATGCCCACCCATACCTTACTGCTGGCTGTGTTTCCTGCTCTATTGCTTTTATAATCGTAGGCGTCACTCGAATACTTCGAAGATGATCGCTCATAGCCACCGCGACTATCTTCTGTATGATTGTCGCGGTGGCCAGCCCGAAAATCCCGTTGACTTCCGCCGCGATTGCTGTCGCGTCTTCCACCACTTCCATTACGATCTCGTTCATAGCGATCTCGATAGTCTCGACCACCTGCATAATCATATCGATTTCCACCTCCGCCGCCTCCGCCTCCACCACCGCCGCCGCCACCTCCACCACCACTTCCTGGCCTGCCGTAAAATCTATCGTCATATCGTTGTCTGTTATTGTGCATCCAATTGCTTCCGCCTCCACTAGAATAACGATCACGACGATCGTAACCGCCGCCGCCGCCGCCGCCACCACCGCCATAACGGCGATCATCGCGCCATCCACCGCCGCCACTTCGACCACCACCTGGCTGTCCACCCCAGCGTTGATTTCCGCCACGGCGTTCATTACGATCATTTTTCCAGCGCGGTGGCCCTCCAAAATCGCTTCGCCGACGATCATCCCGACGACGGCGATCGTCACGACGATAATTGTCACGCCGCTGCCTCTTGTACTTTGATTGTGCCGCTTGTACCGCTTTCTTTCCCTTCTCATTACATTTTTTCACTTCGTCTTTAGCCTCATCGCCATCTAAATCGGTGTACCGAACCTCGTCAAACCAACCGAATTCAATCGATGGTAGGGTAAAGTTAGCTGAAAAAACCACATTACAACTAAAAAGTTAATACCTGGCTTAGAATACACTTCAGGATAGGGAATTCAACAAAAGACTAATGTGTTAGCATGCGAAAGTGGGATATGACTGGAAAGAACTCCTATATGCAACGACTAAAACTTCGCGAGTGTAATAAGGAAAATATAATACTTTTACGTAAAAAATGAGATCTCTACATTTAAGGCCACACGTAAATTCACTTTTAATTTTGAAAGTATTTCCAGTGATTTACAAGTAAAATGAATACAAATATTCGGCCCTATTCTTAACAAAATCGGATAGCGGTTAAAAAGCTTGAAAAAAGTAAACTGTTGTATATATATAGTGACAAAAATCGTATCCCACAATTTTGCATAACGAAAATATACAGTAAGAAATTAAAAGGTACACAGTGTTTTTTAAAAAATCCTTAAATAGAAATATCGTTGAGTGAACTTATTTGAGTGATAATTACCTTTCAGCTTATTAATTGCATTTTCTTTAATGCAACTATTTCCGTGAGCCTCAGTTTTCAAATCGTTGCGCCGTTTCAATTCATCTTCGCTGGGTATACAAACAACAGCAATTCGTTTGAAGTCTCCAAAACCTTTCATTTTGCGTCGTTGGCAAGATGCAATCACATTTGGCTAATACGTTTAAAAAAAGTTGTGCGTTGGCTTTAATGCGGCATTTTCAAATGTTTATCGTTGGCTTGGTAGTATGAATGTAACGAATCGTTCGCTATATTTACTATATTTGTCGTTCAACATCCAATATTTCCCATTTGTGTTAAGACTCTTTCATTACAAAAATGTATCATTCATTCGGTCGCTAAAAACGACCAAAAAATTTATCGCTGACGACTTCGTTCTTAAATTCTAACTTAAAATCTAGTGGTTACCTGTAGCTCTTTTTCGCGAATGGAACTGGTGTTATATATGCTTGCGTTGCTTGGGTCAATTTCATTTTATTTTTAAAAACCGCTTCTTACTTACAGAAGAAATATACATTTCCAGACCAGTAATTGCTTTACGTTATATAGTTACCTTTACTGACGTGGGGATCCAGTATCAAATCGGTAAAACAATATTCTACTTACCTTCTTTTACGGAAGACCAACTTACAGACACAGCTTATACGTTTATAATGTTTAACAGTCACGAGGCAGATCTCTATAATTAGAATATTCTTTTCCAGTGCAATTAAATATTTATACGCATTATTAATTATGTAATCTTTCCGTTCTTTAAATGTTGTAAGAAATGTCCAACATTTTAATTCAAAAATTATCATAGCAAAACTTATATTGTGTTTTGGAAGATCAACTGATGATTCTAATAATTTAAATTCTTTAATGTGCTTAGCGGTGTTACAATGATGTGCGTATGGGCATTAAATGATAAAATAATTTCAAATTAGGGCTTTTGACAAATATTTTAGTCCATAAAATATGTTTGCCACACACCTGTGTTTAAGCGGCGAATGATAGAGCGACAACTATCTCTTTAACTACTATGCTGGCCCGGTACAAATTGAATATACATGATGTTACATTATTTCGGAAGGTATAAATGCTGCTTATTTGCGATATCCCAAACTAGCGTAACCCTTTGTTGCACAGACGATTGGTTCTGTTAAAAAATGTCTAACAGTAATATTAATAAAACTATATTTTTGCTGTAATGTGATATATTAGAAGACAATTATCAGCTTTCACTTCCTTCAGAGTATTTGAAACCGAGTCCATTTTATATCTGATTTTTTGCATATCGACGATAAACACTGCGTTAATACGACGACGGTCTTTTGTTGTCATTTATTCCGATTATTAATGTAATATGTGTTTTAATAGTATGTTAAATTAATTTGATCCCTGCAAAAGCCGCACAATAACATAACTATGATTTATACTAATTACTATAACATATTTTCACAGCACAAAACATCAGTAACTTTCTCCAGGGCGTCTTCTCAGAATAAGTTTACTCATATTTTTAACTTCGAATGACTTCTAATAGCTCTAAATTTTACCAATTGTCAACATTGAAAACGGATGATTGTAACAGTAATATAGTATAAGATGAAATCGTTTCCACGTGCCGTAGTAAATTTAATTAAACATTTATTCCATTAGACGGATAATGTATACAGGGAAACACAGAACGCAGTAGACAGAAAAGTAGATCGATAAAATGAAAAAAAATTCGAAACTATAAAATAAAAATAAAGACGCAATGCACGAAAATATAAGCCATCGAAGCCATAATTAAAGAAATTAAACTCCATTTAAAATATGACAACATAAATGGATGATTCTACGATAAGAGATACTTTTGGTGGCAATGGAGGAACATTTGAGTTTTTAGGAATTAGTGTACGATAGTGACATAATCTTATAATAAACATTGTCTGCTATAACGCGTAGTAAAATACGTTTGCTAAAATGGTTTAGTTTTCTGAAAATCACGTCGTATTGAAAAATAAGTGTCTGTCCTGATTCAAGCCGTTTTAAGCTAAAACATTGACTTGAAATCCGAAATATTTATCAAAACGTTCTAACCCATGGCTTATATATACTAGTAGACCTAAACTATTATTATTATACATTTGCAGAACCACTTCCTGAATTTATTATCATTAAAGATTTTCAAAGTAATCTTTGTCCCGCAGATGACGTGCCTCTCGCCTGGCATATTCTGATCCATTATTGTTTTTAAAATGTTTCATTCACGCAAATAAAAAGTTGTGAATCGGCTGACACCTGACATGAAATTAGCAGCAAACGTGGCGCGAGCCATTTGACCACGCTTATTGGTGAGTGATCACGTAATTTCTGGTGTACGGATGTGGGTACTGCGGTCTCCTCCCCTCGCCAGTCTTAATTTATAATAATTTAACTCATCGCTATTTTAACTCTCTACTTACTTTAATAAGTTTAATAATTTCCTTAATTTATACGAGTTACTACTCATTGTAGTTATCTCTAATTTTTCTTGAAAACATCTCGCCCCTGTATCGTAAAGTGCCAGTCTCCCCTGACCAGTAGAGATATAATATTTTTGAATATTTAAATAACTTTTCTACTTTCAAGTCTTTAAGGGAGGTTCTCGTTGAACGGTTTCAAAAATCGATTTTTTGTTTGCTTAATCTCTTTTAAACATCCTCCAAGTATTTTTTATATATTCAATGCCGTTTTCGAGATATACTGCTGCAACGTCGAGCACGTTTTAAAACTTTAAACGCTTTTTCCTCCAAACAACGTTTTTAAAACTTTGATCCAACGCTGCTTCTAAAGTATTGAACCGCCTTTTTGGTCTTTTTTTTTATCAAAGCTTATAACATTTGTGGGAGCTGGTAATACGATATTTAAAAATTTCGATTATTTACTATTTTTCCCGGGTCACAAAAGTAAAACAAAACAGCAAACAACAATGGTTTTTTTTCAAACTAGAACCATTATTCACAGAATTGAAATTTTGAAAAAGCTCTCATAGGGATCCCATCAAAAGTGTATATTTTAAGAATCTGTGTCGTTTTTTCAGTTTGGAAAAACACAGCCTCGGGATTCCTGGACCGACTCCGCCCTTGCATAGTGTGCCGTCATTTTTTTTAACTTTAAAAACTTTTAATGAATATAATAGACAATGATAAATAAGCGACAAAACGCGGTTTTTGAAGTACTCTTCCCATTTCCTCAGAAATAATAACAAAAACAGACAAACTTGAACTACTCCGACGAGAACCTCCCCGTAAGCTTTAATTGAAATATATAGTTTTGATATAATTAACAAGCTTAATTCGCATAATAATAACCCTGGAAAGCATCTCTTCCCTGGTCACTTATAAAATTCGAAAAAAAAAAACTGATAAAGTGACTCGCCTCTTCCTGACGTAGGCATAGTAACTGTACGTACAAATAATAAAATGCAAAAATAAGATTATTTTGACGATTTTATATTTTTGCTACATATCCTAATACTTAGCTTATCTCTTATCGTAGAAACTCCCAAATACATTAGATGTATACTAGAACGTGGGCAAATGCCGATGAAAACTCAGTAAAAAAGTTGTGAGATTTTAATACAATGTTCCGCATTAGTTTTTGTTAAATTTAACTTGAAATTTTATTTGTAATGAATTCCGCGACTTCACTGTTTTCCGTTCGAACATGAATACAAACACAAGATAGACAAAAAGGTGCTTCACTCCATGCAAACGGAGTAGAAATCGTTTAAAGAAGTAGGAAAAATGCCAATCTCCATTGTGTTGATGTAATTTTTGCCCGCCCAATATATCAATTTTATTATAATATATTTTTCCACTGCAAGTGATCTGTTTAGACCGAATTAACGATTATGTTGATGAAATCTTAGAATTGGTAATAGGCGTAGAAACTAATCAATTTAAGTTATTCAAGGAAATTTAACTAAAGATTCACACCTTCAGTACAAAGATTATAATATTATTTATAAATTTAAATGATCCAATGATATGTATAAATGGAGAGAATTTAGATGAGACCTAGTTGAAATTTTTCAACCGTTACTAAATGAAAACTGCAGTATCGCCATGCATTGTACACCCAAAGTTAATAAGATTGTTTACAAAATGACAATATTAGTTTATAAAGAAAACAGCGATATATTTAATGAAGAACGGAAAGGGTCAAAAGATTTCCTAAGGTCTGGTAGTCTAGTTATCTTTTTTCTTTTGAACAGAACATTATACATCGTTAAATGAAAATAACTTTGTTTAATTTTATAGAGATCTGCCATTTAAATTTCCACGTACTACCTAACGCTCCGTTTATTTAAGATATTCGAAAAAAGCGTTCACTACACTGCACCTACCTGATCAAGGATGTAATTTCGACGCCTTTTAGTTGCAATTTCTTCAAGAACGCCAACGCTTTTGCAACACAGATCGTAGACCTTATCCCATTTGCCAATGTGGCATTCTTTTCTAGGTTTGCCATTGACCTAAATAAGGGAAACGTGAGTTTTACATTTTATTTCATATTTATGTTTCTACCTTCATTTTTTCGATGAGTGCGTCAGGTCCTATTACATCATAGCGTTTATCAGGGTTTTCTTTAACTTGGTTCGCTGTCCAATGTGTTTTTCCGCTTCCAGGAAGTCCAACAAGCAGATAAACTTCACACTCTTTCCGACTTTCAGGACGTTGTGGCCCTGGAATAAGAGCTTCTTCTGCCAAAAGACCAATCAATTCATAACCTGGTAAAAGTTCCATCGGCTCGCGAGGCTCTTCTACATCTTCTTTGATTTCCTCCTCGTCCTTAGATTTATTTTTGTCATCAATTTCAGTTGATTCTTCCATTTTTTCAATATCTTTCTCTGTTTCTTTAGGTTCTTCCTCAATATCTTTAACCTCATCTTTATTTTCTTGGTCTTCTTTATCAGTAGCTTTTTCCACTTCCGGAGCTTCGGGTTCTGTAGGAGTTTCCTCCTTCTTTTCTTCCTCCACCTCCTCTTTTTCCTCTTTTTCCTCTTTGTCCTCTTTTTTTTCAGGTAAATCCTCATCTCTCTTCCCATGATCTGAGTCCCAATGATCGGACTCGCGAGACTCTTTCTTCTTTTGAGGAGAAGGAGATGGAGTTTTCTTCTTTTGCCTCTTTGGCTTTTCGACATTCACCAACAAATTGTCATTATCAGCAAAGTTAATTTGGAATTCATAACCTTTTGTTAAAACATGAGGGAACAACGCATCGCTTTCCCCCAAAATATCTTTGTCAAATTCAAAAGCCACACCTTGGGACACTCCATTCAATGTAAATTCGACTTTACAAGGTGTGCTTTCCAAGTCGACATAACAACCAATCACGTCATCAAGCCCAAATGGCTTACCATAATCGGAAAACTCTCCATTTAGAACCTTCTGGCCTGATTCGCAATAAGCAAACGAATTTTCGAATTCTCCCAGAAGTAAGCCAGTTGTAGGTAAGGATAGACCGCAGCGAAAACCCTTTAAATATTTTTCGTCACGGAAGGGATTGCATGCGAGTTCTTCTGCTAATTTGATTTCGTAAACAGTTTTACCATCTCGAACGCCAAAGTTTGTTCTCGCACCAGACCAAACCAAACCAAAGGCATCCTCCGTCAAAGGCTTGGCTGAACTAAAAGTCACTGGATCTATTCTTAGATGAAGGTCAGAATCAACTGGAATGGAAATTACAGTGAAATTTCAGATCTTAGAAAACATCCTGAAATATACAACTTATATGCATATACAACTTAAGTTAAACGTCCAAGAGTTTTATTTCGTTTTTTTAGGAACCACTTAAGGGGCCATTCTACATATAATACATACATATTGCATAAATTTGCATTTCTTAATCTACGTATAGCATAAGAAATAAAGCAATTAAACGGTTATATTTAGATATATTAATGAAACTTGTAATACAATTAATTTCTCGTTTTTGTACATTAATGGAAGTCCAAAGAAGAGGGTAGGGTCTATTCTTAGATCTGATTCACGTGTAAAATTTGTCTACGTAACTTTCACTTCGCTCATACTTAAAATATTCATTTCAGGCAAATATGCGAATAGGTTGTACCGACAATTCAGCAAAAGAAACAGAACATGCGGAACATTCACACTAAACGATATCAGAATATGAGAATAGGATATTTGAAATGTGAACCGCTTTTCATGTGAATCGGATCTCACAATAGCCCCCGGTGTGTTAAGCCTGAAAATTTAGTACGAATATCTTTTTTTATTCGAATATTCAAAGTATTCGGATTTTTTGATTGCTTTGATTTATTCGGCTTTTTCGAAGGAAGCTAAATTTACTATTATGCAGGGATTGTAACGGTTATGCCTTTCCGTGAAAATCAAATTGAAAAAATTATTTCTTGATTTTTATTTTAATAAACACAAAATAATGGCTTCAAAATAGAAAACACGAAATGATGATTCGGTAATACTCCACAACATGGTTACGTTACATGTTATGTGAAATGTGATTCGAACATGCACTACAAAATCGTACAATAAAAAATTATGTCACGTGTCGTATCACATTTCACATAACATGTAACGTGATTATGTATTTTATCATATATTCACTTTATATATAATAGGGTAAAACACTTTAGAGAAAACAAAAATAATATTAGTGAACAGTGATGACGATTTAAGACTGATGTAAGACGAGATGATTGAAACGCTAAAGGAGTTCATATATCTTGGAATTTCAATTTAGCAACACACTACACTACGTCTAAGCGGCTCATCCACTGGCATACATCGGCGACGTGCATATAAATCTGACAATGAATGGCAATGGATATGTATAAGGTTTGCGCATACCTATTTTTGTACAAAGTTCTAAATTCTAAACTTTACGCATACCATTTCTGCATACATATATGCCAGTGGAGGTATAGCTTGTGAAGAATGTAACTGCTAAAAAAGTTGCCATTGAGAAGGATCGGCAACGTGTCGGCATATCGGCATAATCAACAATATAAATAGAAAAGACCACACTGAATACTGCTCTACTTTCATGTGTAACCATCAGTCGCTTAATTTGGCAAATGGAAAATAAGTCATTTTGCGATGTTTTAAATATAATTCTATAAAATATATGTTAAATTCGTGATGACTTTAGTATAAATAAAGAAAAAATTCAAGTCATATTCAAAATTAAGCGCTTTGGGATACTTCACATTAATTACGTGACGGACATACAATATGACGTTCCAAAGCACTTGGGAAAAAGGGTCTAAAGTTGACTTCAGTAGCAATCAGTTCAGGTAATTTCTTAGCCACAATGCAGTCCTGAGACAAAAAATTTATAGAACAAAAGTAAGAGAGCAAAAAGAGTAAGACGAATTAGAAAAACATCGCCGAATTATTGAAAGAAGTTAATGAAGCTTGGTAAACAATTCCGACTACCAACACCTTATAAACTCTATGCCAAGACGCTGTCAGGCGTGTAATTTGCCTACAAAATATTAATAAAAAGTTTAAGTTCATGTGTAAATAAAACAATTTCCTAAAACATTTTGTATACTGTCCCAACTTAGATTCTAGTTTTGTTGTGTACATTTTATTTTATTCTCAAGAAACATCGGGTTCCTCCTATTTAAGTTTACATATAAAGCAACATAAATTGTTACATCAGTTCTCAAACTACTTTCAACTACTTTACTTTACTACTATTCAAAATATCTTACTAAAAAAAAATTAAAAAAAAGTTAAAAATTTCTCAGTGGCCCTTATTAGTTGATTGAATCTGTATATTAAAGATTTCGATAGCTAACCTGAATTTAATATTCTTTGTTGTTATTTAATTAACAAATATAGTATTTTATAAAACAAAATCAAACCATCTCAGAAGCTTTTTATTAAAAGTTCCATATACACAAACACATATACGTATGCACATCCATTCTAGTTAAAATTTTGCAATTTCCCACACCTTTTGGTTTTTTTTTTAAAATAATTCACCGCAGCAGATTTTTTGTAGAATACAATTTAACTTGGGGTAGAGCTACTGTAATATTTTCAAAAAACTCTAATTTTTTTTTTTTGCTCTGAAATATTTTGAACTCTTGAAAACGAAAAGTTTTTACATGAATGTGTGAAATAATTTTCGAAATATGTGATTTTGAACGGACCAAGATGGTTCCTTCATAACATTTTGAATATACTAAGTGTATTTTGATTGTATGCTAAAAAGCTTTCGCAGCTGGCCGACTAGGAATCATCGGGAAACGAGCAATTTGCGCAATGCCTTGTTTGTATTAATAAAGAAATAACTTTGGTAACGGTTTTGTCGTTTTATACTTTTTTGTTTCTATCGGAATGACCCCAATATAAAATATACTGCTAAATAAACTACTGTTCCAAAGGAATACAAAGTATCTACCAGAAATAAAAGGCGCATAATACTCACACCAACTGAGGCCGAACTGCTTGTCTTCAATGACCGGCTCGTCCTCTTCATTTGTGAAATCGTCAGCATTAAGTTCAGGACTTTTCCTGCCATGCTTCTTTTCAGACTCGGATCTGGAACGAGATCGACTTCGGCTGGTCCTGGATCGGCTGCGGGACCCTGATCGCGATCGTGATCGCGACAATGATCTAGACGGAGATCTTGAACGAGATCGTGATCGACGCTTCTCCTTTTCTTCAGATTTTTCATCAGTTTCCGTTTTCGCGGTTGTGTTTTGATCCTCTTCAGCTTTGTCGCTGGCGTCAACTTCCATCTTCTCTGGTTCCTCCTCTGTATCGCCCTTAGCCAC
Source organism: Neoitamus cyanurus (assembly GCA_947538895.1). Classification (NCBI taxonomy): domain Eukaryota; kingdom Metazoa; phylum Arthropoda; class Insecta; order Diptera; family Asilidae; genus Neoitamus; species Neoitamus cyanurus. Next base: position 34,027,154 of record OX384541.1, on the reverse strand, counting down.
TTCAGGCTCTGCAGCAGGAGCTTCTTTCTGCTCATCCACTTCCTCAGGTGGAGTTTCTATCGCTTGTATTTTGGCAGGCGGCGCCTCAATGCTATCGCTAGTTCGTCTGCGCTGTCTTTTTTCTGGTGATTTTTTCTCTTTCACCTCGGGACTGACTTCTGCAGCCTTAAGTTTGTGTGCATCCGCCCTAGGTTTCTCCTCTGCTTTCTTGTCCTCGGACCTGCGTCTGTCACTAGATCGTCTCTTGATATCGGCCCTTTTTTCTGGAGATTTCTCGGGAGTTTTTATGTCAGGTGTTTTCTTTTCCAGAGTTTTCTCAGGAGTTTTTATTTCAGGAGCTTTTATTTCAGCTGGCTTTTCTTCAGCTACCTTCTGCTCGACTGGAGGCTGCATTTCCTGCTTTTCAATAACCTCAATGATCTTTGGCTCTTCAACCTTTTCATCTTTAGATTCAAGTTGTTCCTCCTTTTCATCTTGAGAATCAGCGGCCTGTGGCTCTTCATCTAATGTTTCCAGCACCGGCTCGGGCTCAGCTTTCTTTGCTGGAGAAGGCGAACGCGTCATGGATCTCGTCCTCCTTCCCCTCCTTCCTGGAGTAGCTGATGGAGTTCCTGGGGGTGCCGCACTAGGCTCCCTTTCGTCATTACCTGCAAAGAGTAAGGTTACGGCCATTAGTGAACCCCGCAATCATATAAAAAACAAGGATTCAAAATGGCCGCTATCGCGATTTGGTTTGCAGGGAAAAACTTCTGCATTGAATTGAAAGCCCTCGAGGCATCCACCAACAATAATTGCTGTTTCAAGGGAGCCATGACGTCACCGTCGTCATTTTGGATACCAAAGCACGGAAAGCGGAAGACAAAAAACAGAAGAAAAAACATGGCGCCAAAACACATTTCATTTCATCATGTCATTTTGGCGGTGCCGCAGCAGTCTCGTGGGGAACTTACCTTCGGCTTCGGTATCTGCTTCGAGAGCCGCCTTGAGCCTGTCGACAAGCACCGCCTTCACTCCCTTGGTGTCAAGCCCGCGTGCGGTCAGTTCGGCACGCAGTTCGACCACTTTCATCTTATCTAGCTTGGACGGATCCATCACCATTGATATTTCGCAAAGCCCTTCTGTTTACTGAAAAATCAACTGCAAAGCACTGCGAAACTACATCAATCCAGCCACACTGTTCGTGGACACTTGTATTTGGAAACAAGCACTATTTATCGATAAACTGCACTGTTTTCTACAGAAATCAAAACAAATTCCCGACAATTTTCGCGATTGGCGTGGTATTGCCTCGTTGCCACTTGCCTGGTGAATCTAGTACAGCCGGGGTCTGCCAACAAGAATGCACCAGCGCCACATAGCGGACGGAGCGCACTCAACGATTAGTACTGATGAAAAAACAATGTTTTTGTAGAAAACGTAAACAGGATTGCTTCAAAGTAGTTTAGTTTATTAATTTCATTATTCTAATCTCTAATTTGACGGTAGGAATTTATCGAGGGCATAATTAATTTATGCAATTCAAGACGCTTTCATATTAGAAGTACTTTTGTCATCGGTCTTAAGATGGCGGTGCAATATGCAGAAGGTTACTAGGTATTTTATGATTGCGTAAAGAATTACAATGGCCGACAAAATATTCCATAATTGTCCCTCACACAAGAATAAGAAGAAGCTTGATATGTAAAATGCAACTCTAGAGACATTTCACATTACATTGCAACCAATTAAGAAATCGAGAAAAATATACACAATGAAAAATTCCTCAAAATATTTTAAGCGCAACTCGAACTTAAAATAAACGTTTTTATACCTGGCGTCACGCAATGTTTAAATTTCTGTATGAAAGCTGATTGCAATAAACTAAACTAAATAACTAGGGCTTCCACTTCTCTCGATTTGAATAACATATGGGTGTGTTTCTTTATCCATTCCACAGAAGAAATAGAACGAATGTAATTTTTGCAGAACGTTCGGAAAGAAAGAATAAAGAATTAATCGGACGTCGGACGGAATACAATTTTGATCGTTATTGACTGTATATTTGTGCATATAGATAATATATAAATATCGATAGAAAATGGGTGCCAATCGATTTGGCTGAATAGCTCTTGCCTTTCTGATCAAAAGTTGTCATGGGCCCGAAGCCAATAGTTAGATTAGTTTTGGAGATGCAGAGGGTTGAAGTTTGAAAGAGTTGCTGTACATATGTATGTAGGCCCAAATAAGCCTCACTAGGTTTCTAGACGATAAAGTCGGAAGCAGAGGCATCTAAAAGAAATCTATGAATACAAAAGTCGACAGAGTTTACAGAGACATGTTAATACAACCAAAATAATAAACTTAAGGGAGAAGGCCACTGTGACGGGTAAAAAAAAATTATTTTTTTTCCATCTTAAATTAAAGTTCATATATTCAAAATATGTGTACAAATTTTCAGGCCAAAATTTCAAAAATTGACTGAGTTACAGCCATTTTAGTGAGAGCAGGTCGACCGACTCTTTTCTTTTCTCTGCCCTGAAGGAGCCGATTCTTGGTGTAAGCTTGGAGTCGTTTGTTGATAAACCACCACTTCCGGAAGATATTGCTGAAGCATATTATTACCGATTTATGAAGACCTCTCGGACCTTACATTATTAGAAAGATGTGTTGGTGAATTCACCCAAAATAATAATGAGAGCTTTAATGCTTTAGTGTGTGCAAATTGCACCGTAGTCCAATTCTAGTTGTTCTGTTATTATTGAAATAGCCTTATTTATTACGGCAATAATATTTAATGAAGGTGCACTGGCAACCTTAAAAGTAGTGGACTTACTGGGCATCAAAGTTGGACCAATACTCTATTCCTACTGCACCGACCGTGACTCTAACCGGGTTAAAGCTGCTCAGGATCGCATGGAAAAGGTCAATGATGAAATTAGGAAAGTCAAGAAGACCCCTGGAGATGAAGAGGAAGAAGAGTCATATGGTCCAGGTCTCGATGGTTTAATATATGTAGGTATGAAAATTTTAAAAGATACATGATATGATAGCGAGAAAAATGGACCAAAAAGTTTAAACACGTTTTTCTCGAAATGACTATTTCAAACTGGTCGCATCGATAACTCGGTCAATTATTAGCCGATTTTCAATTTTTTGTTTTTGTTTTGTTCGTATTTGCAGGGGCTAAGGTTAAGCGTAGCCGATTTAAAAAAAAATTTGATTTTTACTATTTTTTTATTTTTTTTGAAACATAAAAACAAATGTCGAAAAAATGGAAAATTTTCAATTGGCCGCCATTTTGTGAAAAATCTAAATAAAAAAAATCGGCTACGTACAACGAAAACTACATTCATATGGATTATAAAGAACTTATATTTTTTTCTGATTCTTGAATAATTGATGCGACCATGGAGGGGGAATTTTTTTTGGACTCTACGGCAACGCTCCTAACTTTAAAACTATTTAATATTTTTTAATAAAAATTTATGTAAATATTGTTCAATGTACACTTAATAAAATATATGAAAAATATATATATCCTGATATTCTTTTATTTTCCCAGTCGAAAAAATTCCCGAAAATTACTCATTTTATCGGCCGTCACAGTGGCCTTGCCCCTTAAGGTTATACAGGGTGATTGGGAGATGGGTGCAAAGCTTTAAGGCGCAGCTAGTAGAGACAATTTAGAACCATTTAAGCCATGGTTGTCTTAGACGAAGTCTGACTTTTTTTTTTTTAAATGAGGTCGGAAAACGGTATTCATGATTTTTTAAATTTTTTTCATAAACTTCAAAAGTCTGTAAAAAATAAACCTCATGACACAGACGCTTCGATCATGTTTTGCTGGATGGCTCACACATTACTTTAATTATTATAAATAAAATGAATAACAATTTAATTTGGCTGTAATTAACCGAAAACTGTAAAATAATGGCTATTTTTTGTAAAAATAACATAAATATTAGTATAATCTTTTTGACAAACCTTCATAAGTTGTTTCGTGGTCAAAAGGATGTCTTTATGGAAACCAATGGAATAATTATTACCATTATGTTTTTCTTTGGAGCGCCAAACTGCTAATATACCATTACTTACAACAATTTCACGTTTTCCCACGCAAAAGTGACTTATTCCATTTCAAATGTATTAAAATTCATTTCTAAAGTACTCTATTTTGAATTAAGAGAGTGAAATGAAATGAAGTTTAATACATTTGAAATGGAAATGGAATAAGACACTTGCTTGAAAATGGTACATATAAATTAAGTAAATGTAATATTGCTAATTTTCGAGTTATTTACTTACCTATTTTGCTGAACCTTGGAAAAATTAATTTGTACAAGTTTCTTTAGTATGTAATATGATATTTTATTACTTTCGAGTGACCGTATGAGTGAAGAAATTTTTCGGAGTTTCGATGCTTTACCACCTTTAAGGCCTACCCCCATAGAATCCGTCGGCATCAGGCGTCGCTTCAGGCGTCGTCGCACAACTATTGAATACATGCATTCATATGGGAGCTAACCCATAGACACCAACAAATTAGTTTTGGCAAAAATGAATGCCCGTCTGCGGTCTGCCTATACATATATTCGTGTATGTCGATGGACCTAGCTCGTAAACAAATGGACAGGGGCCATATTTGGGAATTCGGCTGGATTGGTTGAATCGAGATTAATTTCGAATCTATTGCTCTCCAGTTTGCTCTCCAACATGGAATTACAAAAATTGTGTTATTTTGTGAATCTGACAGTTATTTTCGTGTGCTTTGTTGTGAAGTAGTGAAATAAGGAAAAGTATTGTGTTAACAATTTTAAGGCGTTTATTTTAATTAACCCTTATCTTAAAATGTCGTTATCGGAGGCATCAACCTCCGGTGTACACTCGATAACAAACGGAAAGCTTTGGTTAAAATGTGTTCCCAAATACCAAAATTTTCGATATCGACCTAAATAGTTATCAAATCGAGTTCCCAATTGTTTTAGCGTTTTGTTTTGGATTCTGTTATAAAAACTTGGTGTGGAGAGCTAAATGTATTCTGTCATTGAAATGTAAAAGTTGGAGGGAATGACCGTTCTCTCCGCTTATTTTATGGAGCTTTGTTTGGAGCTCTCGTTCCGTGCGCATATTTTTGTTTTTCTGTCTGCGTCTAGTATTAACTCAATCGAGAGGAAACAAACATGCAATACCAAATATAGACTTCACGTTTTCAGATCACAGGGACCGTGAAAACATGTCAATTTAAGAAATGAAAATAACTAGTCTTTGCTATGCACACATATATTTTGATAATGGAATGACAATATTCTATTTATGTACAATATCAAATTTTCCCTAATTTTCATAGGCGTATTCTTTATTACTTACGAGATGCAGTTAGACTATTACAGCAATAATAAATATTTAAATACTTTCACGTTCCTCTGTTCATTAAAAATTACCCAAAACCAGTTATACTATCTGTCGCAACAATAAAACGTTTCAACAACACTTGAGTTAAATTTTTTACGAAACAATGTCGCAAATAACAGCTTGCTAGCATGCATCATTGCACATGTATACATATATGTAGGTATATTTATAAAAACAACTTCCATAAAAATATAGTTGAATATAGATAAATGTATATAAAGCGGATGAGGCGCAATAGGCCGCATCCATACAAATTACAAAAAATTTTGATTTGTATTACTTGGACCCTCGTTCGCTAATATAATGTTTTATTAAATAGGACTGTATAGAAGTTAATTTTCAATTTGCAGCGATTTTGATTGTCCACTTTATTTGCTGTTTACTAAGTTAAGGAATTCCTCTCTGGTTTTTGGATCATCGCGAAAGACACCCAGCATTGTCGATGTCACAGTTTTGCTATTAATTTTTTGAACGCCTCTCATCACCATGCACATATGCCTGAAATATAAAAAATAATAATTATTTGATGAAAAACCCAACTAGACCCGATTTACCGGAACAATAACTTATTAATAGCCAATTAGATTCAACAAATGCATTCCATTACTATTAATTGTGTAAGTATATGGTTACAAAACAAAGAAAACGAATGATTTAAATGTAATATTTTGTTTATACTTTATATGTATAGGAAATATAATATGAAAAATTATTAAAAGACTCCTTTACTATGTAGATATCTTATTGAAACTCGGTCTAGCGCAAGTTAGCAGTATCATTAAAAAATATAACAAGATCCACATAAACAAATACAGTAAACTAAAGGCCAAAATTGTTAGATTGTTAGACCTTTAAGAGGGACCACTAGTGTGAAATTTAAAAAAAAACCGATAATTTTTTTTTGCATATTTCGATAGTGTATACCTTTAAAAATAACATACTAAAATTTTCAAATAGTTTTTGAGTTACAGCGGTCTGAAGAGCAGCCGCTCATCGGTTCGAAAGTTGCGTTAACTTAGGGACCGTACCTGCTCTGTCGGCCAGGAAAGTCATTAAAAAGGGATTCTGGTTTCTATTGTTGACCTTATGGTATTGAGAAATGTATGAATAGGTTAATAGGTGGGGGGGTTCGTGTACGTAGCTGCCAGTCACATTGGAGCTGCTAGAACCTGGCACATTTACACGACTCATCTAGTAACTTAAACTTTAAACGCGTTTTTCTCGAAACCACATTTTTCAATTTTGCTGCATTTATAACTCGAGGACAAATCATCCGATCTCGATTTGATTCTTATTGCAGCTTCTTTTATATATGTTTCTCCATACCATGAACCACCAGTTTTCCGATCGAATAAAAGATGTAGTTTTGGCAGGCCAAAAATCATCAAATTTTCGCGCGAAATTTTAAACTTTTTTAAAAATTCCACCATTTTGTTAATTTTAAATGTTTTACTTTTCGATCGAGGGTCATGGTACGGGCATTACCTTCTAGTTTAATAAATTTTCTGTTTTTTTTGATTTCACGCACTATGAATGTCGCTATCACTGCAGCAGTGGGGAAACTTTTTCTTGGAACCTTGGTAGATTGCTGAATTTTAAATTTTTCGGTCCAAAAATTTTATCATGTATTTACTATATATCCACAAAACTATACTTAAAACATTAAAACATTCTATGCAGTAGTTTTCTTTAAAAAAATTCCCAAATATCACCTTTTTTTCAGGCGGTCACACTAGTGGTACCCCTTAATGTCTTTCTGCGATTTGGCTTATAATTTTGAACAAACTGGGCTAGTAGAATCTGATGTAGTCCAAGGGAATTACTTGGTATGCGTGCTTTTCATTCTGTTCATAAGTGACGCCTCATAAATTGAAGCTAGTTATCTGAGATATGTGGATGTTTACGGATTTTTAAAGCCATGTAAGGCCATTAAGACCGAAATGGATTTTAGGTGTGATCATTAAACTCATAAGGTGTCATTTGATGAAGACACATGTTCGAAAGTATCATCAACTAACTCTCCAACACTTTCCTGGCATGAATTAAAAGTTCGCAAAGTTTAAATTTCGGTAAAATCTTTTTCTAAATTTTTTTTTACATTTCCCACCTAAATACCACTATTACTCAATTTGTAACTAGCAATTATAGATTTTTTTTTACTTTTTAAATTAGGAAGTGTCTATTTGCACCCAACTATGCCCATGTGTGGGTGGATCCGTACGACCGAAATCCGCGAAATGCATGGCCTACTGAGTGAATATTTGCCTTTTTCAAAATATCTACGCACTGAAATGTTTTCGCACTGTTATTGTGCTCGTGTACATATTTACACGGGAAGATCGGGTGTGAATAGACACTGCCTTAATAAATTGTGTTTTAGTTTAGTGAAATCCCACTATCCCGTCACACAAGTTAAATTTAATGACATAAAGAACGCACAAGCATCGGTGGTTCAGTGGTAGAATGCTCGCCTGCCACGCGGGCGGCCCGGGTTCGATTCCCGGCCGATGCAACGATATTTCTTTTTAGTCAAATTTCCTTGATTGCTGCACCTAGTACATAAAATCCCCTCACTGTAGTTTATAATATATTTAAATGTTGCCCTTACTTAGTGAGAAAGAGAAATAACAAGAAGGATTTAAATTATTACATCTTCTTTCGCACGAATATTTTCATTGCAATAAAATGTTTTAAAGAAAATTCAACGAAATTAATTTACCCCATCAACAACCGCTTTGCTCAAGACTGTAATTTAGGTGTAGGCGTAGGGTTTAATAAGCTCTTTAGCTTTGAACATATTTGCAGTATAAAGACTGTTGACTACCAGTCCACTCATCCACTAAGGCCTGGCTCTCGAATACCATGCAATGCTGCAATAATTAACTCTCCCTAGCTATAATTCATCAGCACTTTCTTTCCTTCAATACCTGAAGGTCACGGTACTCAACAGAGCGCAACTTTGTTTGAGATTGCCTTTAGTAGAATAGATAGTTGGCTAGTAGAATAAATAGTAATAATATCACCTCCCAGGCCTCTTTTGAGATTAAGAGGCCACAAACTTCAATAGCAATTATTTTAAAAATCCATCCTGCAAACCAAACGCTTATTGCTCCCTAAATTTGAAGTTTATGTATGATAGGTTTGTTCTAAAAAATTAAGCAGGCCTAAACACTGAAATTTATAGCCCAAGCATATTTGTTAAATAATGCGTTAAAAGTAAATTAAAATAACTAAATTAAAACAAAATTAATTGCCAATTGAATAAACAAAATTGGGATAAAAGTGTATTCTCATATTCTATCCCACACCACATATAAATAACTACACCCGGATTTTAAAAAAATAGAATTTTCAATAAGATAAATACGAAGACAATTAATTAGCTACAAAGGAACTTACACTCCTTCAACAACCACAGCCACTCCTGCAGGCTGGACGGCCTGAGTAACAGCAACAGCAATTTGCTTTGTAAGTCTCTCTTGCACCTGCAGTCTCCTTGAGAATATTTCAACAATTCTGAAAATGATTAAAAAATTACTATTAATAGCACAACCAAAATAATATCAGAGAAGATAGACAACGGGAACAATCATTTGAAAAAGATATTGTTTCCTACCTATAAAAAAACTCATGATAATCCACTATTCCCCGACTTGACCGTATTAAATCAAGCGTAACAATTGGAATTTAATATAAATGCAATTTAACGGGCTTTGGCAATACCAAAAAAGTAACTGCAATTACCTGGCTAATTTACTAAGTCCAAGAATTTTATTGCACGGAAGGTAACCTATAGAAACCTTTCCATAGAATGGTACCAGGTGATGCTCACACATGGAAAACATCTCAATATCCTTAACAACAACCATTTCATCGTGATCCTCATCAAAAATAGCTCCATTTAGGGCTTCTGCAATAAAAATAGAAATATTAATAATTTGTAAGACTCATTCATTATATTCGAACAAAAAAATTAAACACAATTCTTTCTAACATTGTACCTACGTTTGTTTATAATATTTAAATAGAAGCAAACATAAAATTTCAATGTGACTAACCAACAGATTAAAACCAGATAATGTAATGTAAAAAATTGCATGTAACTTAATCAATTTATGCCATTTCCGTTTGGAGCTGTCATTTAGATTGGCAAAGATCTATTGAGTGATACATTTGAGTTCCTAGCTTTTTTATAATTTTGAATAATTGGATTGACATGTGGCCCAATAAAGTGCTAGCATGATCTCTAGAACCTTCCTAATCTGCAAATTGGGGTTAACTCTAGTGATATGCAAATAAGCAAGTTTCCGATGTATTCTAACCATCAACATTTAATAAACTCATCCATCCAGTTATTCAACATTATGTATTGGTGTCCGTAATTATAATAATGTAAATCACATTGCCACTTTCATTGAGCACATTTTGCATTAATAAATATCCTACGAGTGTATGCAATTTTAAAAGTGCAATTACAAAATGCTTACAATTTATTATTGTTAAATCTTCTTAATTGCTAAGTTATTATAATTTACTGCTTTGCGGGGCCCGGACCACAAGACTCCGTGGCGCAACGGTAGCGCGTCTGACTCCAGATCAGAAGGTTGCGTGTTCAAATCACGTCGGGGTCAACAAAAGTGGTGTTTTCGCTTTTTTGGATTTATTTGCATTTAGCGTCAGGCGAAATGAGAATGAACAAAATATAATATAGGGCTCTAAGATTGACTCGGATAATTGAGTATTTGAGTACTCCAAGTTGGAGTATTCAAGTACTCGTATTGGCTTGGACCGAGTTTGAGTAAAAGAGTTTTGAGCACCTGAGTACTCGAGTACTTGAGACCAAAAAGATCCGAGGACTCGAGTGAGGCAGTATTTGAGTACTCATTTAAGGAGTATTCGAGCATTAGAGTTTGGGAGTATTCAAGTACTTGGGTATTTGAGTCCTGTAGGTTTAATACATTAAGAAGTAAGAAATACAAGTTAATAAATTGTAGACTTTGTAATTTATTATAATTTACAGTTAGTTGAAGAAAACCAAATCTTTATTTTGAAAGAGAAATACAAGTATATTAATAATATCGGGATTTAAACAAATTCAGGTGGAGCTTACTACATTTCCTGCTGTAGAAAATACTCGTTCAGATGTAGCAAAGGTTGCAGATATATTAAGGAATTTTCTTGTATGTATTTCTATTCCAAAATAACGATTTAGTTTTCTGTAACTAACTGTAAATTGTAATGAATTATAAAGTCTACAATTTATTAACTTGTATTTCTTACTTCTTTTGTTTTAACTTACAGGACTCAAATACTCAAGTATTTGAATACTCCCAAACTCTAATACTCGAATACTCCTTAAATGAGTACTCAAATATTCCTTCACTCGAGTTTTCGGATCTTTTTGCTCTCAAGTACTCGAGTACTCAGGTACTCAAAACTCCTTTACTCAAACTCGGATCTTTGAACTCGAGCACTCAAATACTCAAGTAATTGAAGTCAGAAGTACTCGAGTAGTAACAGCCCTAGTATACATTCAATATGAAAACTACCTTTAATTTTTAATTGTACATATATATACCTTTGTTATACACATTTAAAAAATGAGACATTTTTAAATTACATTTACTGAAGTTTCTGATTATAATTAAGCAAAAGAATCAATTTCGGGCTGTACAAAGAAAATCATATTGAAAACAATGTAACTAACAAAATTAAATTAAATACATAATTATAAATCACGAATGAGTCCTTGCTGTAAAAACACACCTAAACACAGTACAGTTATCCAAAGATTATTGTTAGGCGAAATGATGAAAATAAAATAAAAAACTTGATACATACATATTTTCAATTTATTCAAAAAAGCAAAATTATTTCTTTTTTTTAAATTCCAATTCATCCCTTAGTTAGCGTGACACAACGAATATGTAAAACGCGATTTATTGATAATTGTTTAATCAATTATAAAAAGAATTAATCTCGAAGTTGCTTTTGGTTTTGAAGTGTTCAGTAAATTAACTAAAGTAGACAATTAAATTAAGGGGTTATTACCAGCTTAATTTTTTTTTCCATTTTTTTCTATTGGCTCAAATAATGCCTATGCATCCTTCGAATCGAAAGATACTTTATAGAAAGGTGTATTTAAATGTTAAAATGTTTCTAAACCAATTTTTTCGAAGCAACTTTTTCAATTTTTTTTTTAAACGCGTTTTTCTCGGAACCCCGTTTTCAAAAACTTCCAGCAGTAGAACTCAAACAGTTTTCATCCGATTGACTTCAAATTTTAACTGGACCTATATTATTAAATTATTTAACGAAGTACACACGATTATAGCGATTGTATATCAGGACAAAATGTAATAAGCCATTTAGTTCGAGTTTTTTCGTCGAAAAAAAACGGTTTTTTTTCAAACAACTGCCAAAAATATAATCATGTGTACTTCGGTAGCAAAAAGCATGTAGATAATGAATAATTTTTGTTTTTTTTTAAATTACTTTGGACGAGACTTCTACTGCCGGCCGTGGAAGGACCTTATTGAAATGGTAGTTTACGCGACCTACTGTATAGCCGCCATTTTGGAATATTTTCAATGAAACAATTTGTTTTTTGTAGTACAAGAAGTACTTAATCAAATATAATATCTTACTTATAAAATTTATTTTAAATGTATTTATGAAAAATCATTAAAAACAACCCTTATTTTTGGGCAATAAGCTGGTGATAACCCCTTAAGAAAAAGAGAATTCCGCAATTACTCTCTCTTCGGCTCGTACGAGCGTTCAGCACGGGCACCAGAATCAGAATGTGACCAGCGAGCTCGCTTGCACTTCATCGCGCATCGTCAAGTTCTCGTTGCTCGCCTCTGGACTGGAGTGAAATTGTGTGTGAGTCTCGCGACGAACGCGAGTGCTGGTTGATGTGAGTTGAAGTAATCGCCAGGCGAGTTGAGAGTCACGAGTGTAAATGCGGCATAAGAAATACAAATGTAAAAAATAATCCTCGGAAAAATGTAACGAAACATGAAAGTCGAACGGAAATCTTCACAATTTGATATTTGGGGGTTTTTGGGCTCGATAATTTTAAATATGGTGTCCAATTTTCCAAGTTAACGATGGGGGCTTCAATATGGCGGGTTCAAAATACTAAACTTCTTTAGACAAAAATATTTCAATATGCTGGCATGTACAAATGTTGGTTTAAGTCATAGATATCCGGTATGTTTCTTTTCAAGCAATAGATTTTTTTTATTCATAATCATTAAGTAATAATTTGTAATTGATTCACTACTTTATTCGCAATATGTGGCGAATCTTGTTTTTATTAGTACCGGATATATTTTAGTGTTAATTAACACACCTATTTTATTATCAGCAGTTTAATTTTCTTCGTTGGACTAATTGAAAAGTTTAGAGCACATATCTAGTATCAATACAAGTAGGTATAACGTTTGATTCCTTTCAACACTTTGAAACAAACTCTCTATTCAAGGATACCTATAACTAACTAATTCAGTTAACCTTTTTTGCTTTGCTCTTTAATCAAAAAGTACAATAAATTCTCCCCTCGGTATCTGACATTAAAGTATAATTTAAGAATGAATGTAAAATCATCTTACAAATCCAATTTTTATTGCCCCAATATTCCCTGAAGCGAAGGTCTCTCCATCATTCAGCACTTTAAGTACACAATTATAAAAAGAAGCGAAATAAGTAGCTCACTTGAGAAGATTTTACACATAGAAAGAGATTTTCTAGTCCAACCTTTTGTACAGGGAAAACCTTTTATCTGAAAAGACTTTGTGGAGCACTCGACTGGTTAGTGTGCAGTGTAGTAATGGGGTAAGTCGTCATCGTTACGTTTCCCTTTTCTCCAGCCTGTTGATATATTTAGAGGGTGTATAGAAGCAGCACTCGAGATCTGTTAGATTTTCACAACATTTTCTCTCACAGGTTTTTTCCTTTTTTATTTTTCAACGATTCACTTGAGGACTTCTTTTTTCAATAGTTCTTTTCCGCTTTTGGTTTTCTCATTTTGCAATGACGTCTGTCGTCACTAAAAGTGAGGTCGGGTAGATACATTTAATATCACAAAAGTGTAAGGAAGTTAATTAAGCAGAAAGTCAGAAAGTGATTCTGTAACACTTAGACGATTTCTTCAGCTCCCTATATTAAAGTTTTTGCACATGAAGTTTCCAAGGAATAGCTTACTTTAATACTAATTGGATGTGGTGTTCTGCGTTAAGTTTGAGCAAATTGTGCCTTGAATAGTACGTACGTACAATTAGTGATGTTGGGTTACCAGTATTTATATTACGAAACTGAGAGGCTTATCAGCTTAAATATTCGGCACAAAAGGAACCATGTGTTCGTGATATAATGTAATGAAATAAATACGAGATTACTGTACAAAAGGAACAAAAAAGATCGTAAGTCTTGCAAAATGTCCATAATTTACAAGTTCGAATTCATAGTAGAAGCCAACAGAAATAAAATATCTAATAATATTAAAATTCAAATAGAGGTTCTTTAGAAGTATAATTTCGAGAAAATCATGTAAAAGTGTAATTCATGAACGGTTTGGATCTAAAATTCTAAAATATTTCCCATTTACCCTGTTTTTTATCACACCATTACACCAACAGAAATTATATTTTATTTAGGACTAATTTATTACTGTTACTTTCCTACACGTTCTTGATTGAATTTAAAGTTGAGCGACGGTATTAATTAATCCTGAATGAAAGATAATGTCAGTTGGTGAATACAGTCCTTAACGTTAAGGGACAAAAACAAATATATCTTTGATGGAACATAATTTCGGCTGATAAATACGACCCCTAATGTCTTGTGTAACTTCCAACTAAATGAATTTATAATCGAAAAAGAATTCAACAATTGTAAAAGATGTACAACTCGCTACACATGAATTATTATATTATGCAGTACTAAACTCATTTTATTTAATACTTGAATATCATTGAACTATTCTAACAATAAGTGAGAACTCACATGAAGGATTCCGCATAGAAAGGATGTACCATCGACTGAGATACTCAAAAGAGTCCAACTCATATGAGAGCCTCCTGGGGCTAAGTGCCATATGTGAAACACCCTTTAGAGTTGTCCCCTCTGCCATCTTATGAGTGCTGTAGAAACTAACACCTCACAGATTTTCACATGGAACCTTTTGATTATTACTGGGACTTGCTTACACATAGATCGTATTGAACCCCCACATAAAAGAGAAACTAGACCCTTTTGATTTACAACGTTTCAATTATACATCATGAGCATATCTACATATACATATATATAAAAATAAATTGCTGTGCGTTAGTCTCGCTAAACCTCAAAAACGGCTTGACCGATTTCGATAATTTTTCTTTTGTTTTGTTCGCTATAATACAGCGGAGGTGAAAAAAAAGAAAATTTGGGAAAGCCCAAAGGAAAAGCCGGAAAATCTAAAAAATCGAAATTTCCGTTTTGAATAGGGAGCGAATTTTCCAACTTCAAGGAATCTTCATGAAAAAGGCAATTGGAGCGCTTCGGGGTCGCAGATCTCGAGCTTGCATTCAAAATTTTGGAATTCACGATGTCGGATGTCGATGTCCAATATAGCGACCGAAAAAGTTAAACTTAAAGGGATTTCACTGAAAATCCGAACTTATGTTTTTGGTTTGGGTTTTTGGGGTCACTGATTTTGAATCTGCCATCAAAATTTTGGAAATTAAGATGGTGGATCAATATGGCGACCGAAAAGTTAAACTTCCATGAAAATCCGCACTTGGGAATTTTCGGTATCACTGATTTCGAATCTGCCACTCAAATTTCCAAATATTAGACTTCCCCCACCCCGCTGGGAGATATCGGAGAGGGGGTGCAATAAGGAGGTGGTGTAAAATGAAGAAAACTAAATTTAATAATACTGTTGGAAAATATCGAAATAAGAAAACGCTGGGTCACATAGGAGAGGCGGTGGTGGAGTAGGGAGGCGTTGTAAAATTAAGGAATACAAATTTATTAGTATCCCGGGAAACGCCGAGTCCGGGCAAGCTAGTTGTTGTATAAATATTTGTGACAAAGATGTTTAGCTGAAACTATTGTTTAATTTTTAAATTGAACTAGTACAATTAAAATTAATCAAATAATGTAATATGGGTTAACTGGAGCATATAAAATTCGAAAATATAAAATAAACAACATAAATAAAAATAGAATAGAATATATGTATGTAAACGGAGAGGAAAACTTAGTAATCAAGAAAATTAGCTACAGTTTTAATCAGAGATAGTTCAGGAGCTTTATGTGGCATTGCATGTTATTTTGGACAAAGTTATTTTGAAGAAGATATTTTGGTTAAAAAAATTAAAAAGTTTGTTTAGAATTAATGATAGACTTTCAACACTTCGAAAGAATCCTTATGACATTTGTAGCAAATACATATATTGAGGTGATAGATATATAATACATATAATAGAAAAGAAGGTATAAAATAATGTAATGTATACGTTTTTGTGGAAACGCTGATCATGTTTAAGCCTATGATTAGTATAAGTCGATTGCTAAAAAAACTTATCCATAAATTTTAATCTCGTAAGTACTTTTCCAGGTTATTCCACATATAAAACTTTTGTGTAAAATACAGAAGTCATTTGTGCATTGCTTTGCAAATACTCGATGAAGTCAGCGGCTTGGAGCGCTGCGACGCTCTTTATTACATCAGTAAAATACTTATAAATTATTGAAACTGTTCGTTCTAACTAATGAAATTTACATTTTACGACTACCTATAAACCATAGCCTCGTAAAATACATTTTGTATCTTTTGCTTAATTTGAGATATCGTGCGAAATCTTCCCTAAGCAAATCTAAACGGTTTCTTCTTAGGTAGAATGTATTTTATGCAGTGCATTGAATTCAAGTTCGTAAAACGAGTTCTATACAGGTAGTGCAATAGTGTCCAGCTTGTGGTGATTGCAATTTCCCCCTAGAACGCAAGTGGAATGCTATTAAATTAATTTATTACCGTGCTAAACCAGTTTAACAACTAAACTAAAATTTCCCAAAAGTATATTTATCACTATGACAGAATCTGAAACCTGGAGCAATCGACTTAAGTAGATGAATTGCAATTCATTCCAACGATAAAATGTTTACCTTTCTTGAATATCTACCGCCCTCGGACATATGAATAAAACATTTGTTCCCATCTCCACCGCTAAGATGAGAAAAATACTCCTTGGGACAAGCATAATGAAACTTAGAGGAGGAGAATACGCTCCTGGTTTGTGCTGCTTTAATAGGGATCTTTATTAAAAAATTTTCATAGAAACGCTCCGGAGCTTAATTGCCCCCAATCAATAATTCCTTGAACTCATCTCCAGAGGCAGATGAAAGATTCCCCTCGGTTAACTCAATTTTTGGCGTGTACACTACTCGTGTATTTTAAACGATCCGCTCGAAGTTTGAATGGCACAATTTGCAAGTACTTAATTGAGTTATAAAGCGCTGCGTTACACTTGGCCCTTTATCGGGGCAAGTTCTATTGCTGAACTAGGACAGCTGTCAGTTGCAGGCGAGTTTTCTGATATTTGAAAGCCCGAAGGCTTTTATCCTTCTTTGACCTGAAATGTGCTTGTTCTAGGTCCTGATATTGACTATTAATACTAGCCCTTCAGAATGTGATGACGGGTCAAAGCATACTTGCTGTTCATATATATGTATGTACGTACACATGTCCATTCCAATGAATTTCCAAAAGCAGACATAATTTAAATAGCTTTAATTTTTCAGACATATTTCTCACTTAAATAACCTGAAGGCTAGCAACTACTCAACACTTTACTTGAATTGATTCCGGATAGTGAGTCGCGTAGCTGTTCTGAATATGTCCACATATAATTTAAAAAAAAAAATTGTTCGTACCTTCTAAACTTTGGTCGTAGCCTTTGGTAAAGAATAGCATTGCTTTAGCTGCCCGTTCGGGTGTTTTAAGAAGACCTTGGCGGTCAGGGTCTTCGCCCAGACCTTCTAAAAGCAAGCGGTATGATCGGGCCATTTCCGGTAAGAGTGCTTCCCTTGTTGGTGGCTTGTGATCAAGCTCTAGATCATGATGGAATGTGCACTTCTCGTGCCCTGGAAAATAAGAAAAAAAATTAATTTAATTTAAATTTTTTCGGTGAGTTATGATTATTGTGAAATTTCTTGTTGTTAATAGACACCACTTTTTTTTTCTTTTAAACAATAAGAAATGAATTATTTTCAAGAACAAATTTTTGCGCAAATTTCTACTTTATCAAGAGGCTGCAGAGATCCGAACAGGCATAACTGTTATAGGATTTAGAATAGAAAATATACATAGCACACATGCCTCGAACTTTTCAGTACTTACGAAATTTGTTTTGTCGTTTAAAACCAGATTCAAGTGGACCACCGAATATACTAGAGAACACCGATTTTTCTATTACCTACAATCAGCAAAAATGTGTCCAATTTTGGAAATTTTGCATAGGTACGCACATTCTGGGCATTTATGTTTATCAGCACTTTGAAATGTTCCGGTAACATGTACATATCATTATTATTATTATTATTATTATGATTCTTATAAGTCGCGCAGGCTCTCTGGTGCCTCTCGAAAGCAGCTTATAAACTCATGTACATAATATGTACATACCTATGTATGTACAGTAGTTTATATTTTATTTTTCAATGCTTCACTACAATTTATTTATTCTCCATTATTTTTTATTTTTTTAGCAAACTATATTATATTTTACACTCACTTAAGCACTTATTAATTTGATGATTAAAAATGAAAATTACGCAACTCCTATCATTTCGCTCTGATGATATTCTAAATTGTAGAGTAAAGTCTATAATAGACCCGGGAAACCCCTTATGTATGTCCATATATATGTATATTCAAATGAAGAACTAAGCATTTGTATTAAATTGTTTTAAAACATACATCCACACAGGTTTAATAGTTTCCTGGTATCATTACAAATTTCATGATTTAAGAATTACAGAGACATTTATCTGCAAATTAAATTAAATTAAACTGGATGCTGCCGCATTTGAATTTTTCTCATTTTCATATTTACATCGTCATATATTTACTGCTTTATGAATTATAAAATCAATTATAAACAAATAAATATATGAACAACAATGCTGGTTTTTGAGCGGTGAACAGAACAGCATTATCATTTGTGAATGCTTTCAAAGGTAAGTATTTAAAGATCAGTTCCGTTTTTTAACTGGTATAATATATAAAAATCGCAAAGAGCGTATTATTTTTATTTGGGTGATTTTTAATTCCAGACCTGTGAATTCCAAAACTCGCTACTTGCTACTTTATTATAAATGGACATGAGAGTGATTTCTATCAGCTAATTTAATCTTTAAAACCCGATTGTCTTACATTTTAAAATATACTTTAAACTTTTGATTTGCTAGACTTAATATTATGATTATTAAAGTAGAACTCAGGAAGTTTTTAATGTGTGTGTTAAGGTTCCTATTTTTCAAAACGGCGGCGTACAATATGGCTCACCAAAAACGGAGCGCAAGCTTAGTCTTGATTTTTATATAGAAAACTGAGCTCGATCTCAATTGAATTGAAATTGGCTCAAATTCTAAGAATTCAGCAAAAGCTCAGTCTCAATTTTTATATAGAAAAATAGAGATCGATTACTTTTTTCCTTGTAAAAATTGAGACTGAGCTTTTGCTCAGTTTTTAGAATATGAGCTATTATCTTGGTCACTACTTGACGAATTGACTTTAAATTTTAAGCACATAAGTACATATGTATATATTAAGCTAAAAATATGTAGTTATGGATTGATATACAATTTGTTTGGCAACTGTTGTTCACCTTTTTTTGAATTACTCAGTTTTTTGACTGGGAGATTTGAATAGGCTGCATCGATATACATATGTAAGTAATAAACCAATTTTGTTTTGGTTGGCGGGATCGTGTATACCATCTCGTCGCTTGCACAGTGCAACACAATGCTGCGCAACATTAAATCCTTGAATATGAATACTTCGTTACGCTCAGAATTGGGTGAAGTCGTAAATGCATCCCATTTCATATATGTACACTGCGATAGATCTGCTCGCAGTACTGCCCTTTGTTTTAACCACTGCGCATTTGTACGAAGAAGATAAAGCATGATCCATCATACCCGGTATTTCTTGACAACTAAACAACGGAACGATTATTGCAGCCACGGTAAAAACAATTGTAGAGTGCGGAAAAAAACGTATTTTCATCCCACTTTCCATGTATATATAAGAGCACAACAATTTTTTTACAATTTTTATGCTCCTCTGCCTTTGAGTTCCTAAAAAGCGGCATCACGTGAATTTTCATTATAAATTGTCGTAGGCGAAATATAAGAACTACAACTACCTAGAGAGACGGACATAACGATACTATAAGGATTCCCAGTTTACCGTTCAATTACTGAGCAATGAATCTTGATTAGTTAAGGAAACCGTGACCATTTTGGCGATTAAAAAATCATTTTATAATCTTTTATCAATCTACAAGCGATTCTGGTTTTAACTGTTCAATTAATTTGAAAATTGGAGCACTGGAAGTGCCAAAATGTGTTATTTGAAAATATTACTGTTGGGTAAAAAAGACTGCTTTCAGAAATTCGCCACTCCTGAAATGTTGGGTTTTTTCATCTTCCGGTACTTCCGGAAACGTTTCTTGCAATAACATTAATAAAACTCATTTGCTAATTTCCATCCCATTTCGGAAAACGGAAATCATTTGAAAATGAAATAATTAATTCATGTAGATCTAAACTATAGACTAGAAACTAGGATATCACTAGATTACGAAACAAAAACTAAACGACTTCAGGAGTTAAAATTTCTTTAATTGCTTTTAGCAGAATCTGGTTTTTTTGTACTTGGACTGGCACAGCACTTAGTGAAAACGTATGTAATGTATTATATAATATACATTGATATTAGTTTTATATTTATTATCCTTTATAGGTGCTAATTTTGACCGCAGGTTATCGGAAATTTAGGAATATATTCTTTATTTGAACCGACAAAAAGGGTGGGTATGCTCTTTGGTAAAACTAAAGGTAAATTGGTATTACTACAAAACATAATGTTATTTATAAAACACCCTATAAAGTTAATAGCACTAATAACAGCCACCTTAATTACATACATATGTAGGCACAAAAGATCAATTGTTAAGAAGTAGAATTTCGCGATATAACTCAGACATGATCAAGGACAAAAACAAAACTGCACTGGAAGCACACACTTGATTACGACAATGCTAAAATGCTGACAACAGAAATTTTAAAGGAAAAGGAGACTGACAATATAATAATAAATACCGAGAGCATTAATGATACGTACTGTTCTATCTTGGACAAGTTCAAAGAGACCGTTAGGTGACTTATCGCTCTAACGTTTAGTATACATATAACAGTTTAGTTAAAACATTTTTTTAAAGACCGACAATTTTTTTACCTGTTATGAAATATTTCCATCAGTTATTTTAATGATCACAGTCAGGACTGCGTTTGAGATATTGATATTGATTGCCTATACTACATACATATCTATTTTATTATGAAGCGATTTAATTTCACCTTAATATTCTCTTCCATATCAGGCCGAATCAGTGTTAAAACGTAGCGCTGACGAAATTGTAAACAACATATTGTGATCGCCGGTTTGCCTTTTTATATTTAGGGGAAAAAAACCTGTCTAATTTGATATGCGATATACATTTACTTTAGTTCCAGAACGTGTTTTTTGTTAATGTAGTTTTATTTTATTATATCACTTCATCCACAACTGCTAATGATGATATACATACTTACTTTGATAATATTAGAACAAACATTCAAACCCCGGCGCAGTTATATTCGTATTTGTTATTTAAATTAAGAATAATAAAAAAGCATTTACAAGAACAAAAAAACATGAGACTCTAAATGTAATAGTTGACGGCAATTAAAATCATGATAATTCAGAAAGAAATATTTGAAAAACAAATTGGAGGCGAAGCAACAAAGAACATATTCATTACAAATAAGTGCCAAAAGGTTATCTTCTTCGAGTTATCAAGTCTCCACACTCCAGTGACTAGTAGCTTTTTAATTGTGCTTGACCCAAAGCATCGCATATTATTAGTGATTCGAGAAAAACAAACTCCACATGATAAATTGACACGTTTTTCTTATTTTTTTATATTAAATTGAGACAGTGTCTTAGTTATGTATTTTAAAATACCTGGAGTTGTCGAAGTCCTTGGAGTTTTGGGCGTACCAGGAACATCGAATTTACCATCAATGCTTCCGTTCATCTTGAGATGCGTTGGGTGCTCTCTCTTCATGAAGCCAGGCATTTTTCTAATTTCTCCAACTTTATCATCCTGCGAATCTTCGCTTATTTTTTCGTTCATATTTTCGCCATTCAGACTGCTTGTTCTTGCGCGAGGACTAAAGACGGCCGATACACTTCCAGTACTGCAAATGCTATTGTTCCGATTTCGCGACAAGGCATGAGCCTGAGGAAAGTTTGTGTCGTCAATTGCTTCGTTTAGCTCACTTGCACTCATCTCTGATAACTGACGACTTATGGAGCTCATGGCGTTATTCTCTGGCTAAAAACTCAATTGTAAACTCTATACGCGCGCGCTTATAGAAACGGTATAAAAATCTTTTCTTGGTGGTACTAAATGAACTCAAATTCAAGGTAGTCCGTCGGAAAAATGCAACGTAGGCGCAATGTAGACCTTAACTAAACCGACAACTATCACTTTTGAACTCAACGGTTGTTTTCTACAAAACCACGGTTGTAAACTCGTTCAATGATTTCTTGGGCGCTGTGTAAAGAAAAAGGCCAGGTAAATTCTTAAACGAAGCAACAAGCTATACAACCAGTTGCTCATGAATATACTACACCGTCCGCACTTGTTAAAATCTCGCTGATAACTGAAATCTGTGAGACTTCTTCGACCAAGTTAGCATGAGCTTTATATAAAAAAAGTCGGTCTACAAATCATTGGACGGGGTAAGACATAGTGAGGTACATTGTGAGGTAGATACTTCTTCAATGGAACTCGGTTCGGCCAAAAGCTCATTCTTTCAAGCTCCGCTGTTTTCTTTGCAGCACTGGTGCAAAGTGAAAATGGGTGATTTTAAGAGGCTGTGAAAACCCAGTGCATTTGTGGCACGGCACGTCTTGTTCCTTCTATTCTACATACGTAGGTACGCCTGCCTATACTGACTGCAGCCAGGTTATGTTACCGGGGAATTCCCTTTCGCTAATAGGCATTACCAACTAATTGACGCGGTAATTCACTTCTCCAGCTGAGTAGTCGTTATTTGGAGTTTTGTTTTGCAATAAAGAAACGTAATTAATATGAAGGTCTTCTTTTAGTTTCTTTTGGTTGCCATGAACACATATTGCTTGATTCCTTTGAGAAATTGGACATTAGGTTTCTCCATAATAAGTGTTCAAAAAACACGTTTTATACGAGATAGCTCTTTCAAGTCTAGTACTTTTCAGCAATAAAAACACATGCGAAAAGTTGACATCACATGCATCCTTTCAGTCGAAAAAAAGGAGGAAGGATTCCAAAGTACCACCTTTATTCAAAAATATTATTCTGGCAGTGACGGTACCCACCATTTATTTCATGAACAGTCATTTTGTCATACATCGAAATGTGCGGTTTCGTCTGAATTTTCTAGGTTGGCTTTATTGACCATATTGCAAAATGCACCTAGTGCTTATTGCAAATATTTTTTAAGTATTATCCAGGAAAATTGAACATAAGCATAGGTTCTGGTCTCATTATAATGGAGAATAGACACGTGGCACCAATTTTTTACTTTATTTTTGACTACTAAGCATGCTCAGAATATTTAATAATTGCCTTCTAGTTAAAGCCATATGTCTAAACTTGCAACTTTAAGAAAATCCATATTTTTCATAATATTGTAGTCTAAAGTGTCAAGTTTGATTTACAAAAGCAATTTTCAATTATTTACTGAGATAAATCGATTTTTGTTATGCCAGGTAGTGAAGCTCGTCACGTGTAGGTACACACATTTTCTTTTTGAGGGAAGTATGAATCAATTTATGTATTTATTATTATTTATATTAGGTACGGCTGGAGCTACGAGTGGAGTTGCAATATTTATTGCTATTGGCCTATAATGTATATAATGATGATTGACAAAGTTCTATAATATAAAAGGGGTAAAATAAAAAATAAAAATGAATCAAGACCCGATTATAAATAAAAAATAATAACAGATTCAAACTTAAATTAAGAAAAAAAACAGCCGGAATGAAATCATGAAATATTAAACTATCTTATTTTTATCAGCAGTCAGGGTTTTATTTATAGAAATCTTCATCTCTAGAAATGGCCTCCGACTACAACTGGAAAAAGTAATAATATTTCATGATTTAATTGGTAAAAATATCGCTTCGTTTTTTCTTGCATAATTTAGGTTTAAAGTCTATTCATTTTTAGCTGTGGTCAGGTCATTTTTCATATTTTTTATTTCATACTTTTTAGTGGTAATTATTTTGTACGCTATTTTGCTGAAACTATGGGCTTTGAAATTGAAAATAAACACCCACATTAAACTTAACATTTTAATTTCAAACCAGTATAATCTCACGAAAAGCTTTTATTACCACAAGTTTTTATTTTGAAGCTCTTTGCTCTTTTCATACATATGACCAAGGTACATATACATATTTCTTTCGCCTAAGAAAAAAATTTAGAATACACGACTACAATTCCAAAAAATGTTATAAATTTCATATAGTAACGCTGTACTTAAGGCAGTTGCTTCTTATTTCAAAGATTACCGAAATAAATTAGTATGTTTCATATCATTTTTGAACACACTTACAAGCTTGTAATAATATGTGATCATTAAAAATATTTTTTGTCAATTTAGGATAATTTTTTTTACTTGTTTTAAAAATTAATATAATTGTTATTTAAACGCGACGTTAACAGGTTAATGTGACTTAACACCTTAAATATGAAAAAGTAGCATACGCTTTTTTACCACCTATTGTAGGGGATGATTATGAGAACGGAGCTTCTTCCGCATCATTGGTACAAAAAATTTCTGAACTTTCAAACATTCTTTTTGATAAATTTAATTCTTTTTGATTGCCAATTAAATACTTGTATGTATGTATATGGAGCACATCTCGCACATGAATAACAATAACCTGCTAAATCTATTGTTCTCAAGTTTACTACGTCAAAATATGCTATTGGTACAAAGTAGTACCTACTGTGATTCGATTACATTTTGACGTCAGTTACAAGTTGAAATGCTTCCGTTTATGCAGGGCTTAGGCTTTCAACATTTTTTTTTATTTGATACATAACGATCAAAGTTCGAAAATAGCCGAAAAAAGAAATTTTGCGTGAATTCTTCATAATAGACTCATAAACTTAAACAAAATATCGAAGGTCATACCTATGTATTATTTAAATATTAAAAAAATTAAATTCAGCCTTGACGACAAATATCAATGAAATGAAATTTCCATTCAAGATCATTTTTTTTTAAATATTGGGACGCAAGCTGGTTCATTGCACATGGCTTTAACATTTACTTTTGAATATCATGAGAAATCCCCGAACTCTCGAATTGCAATACTTGACCAAAACGCTAATTCTGTCAATAACCTGTAAGATATCAGGCCAGTCTAAACGGGTTTGCTGTTTAACCGTATGATTCAGCGAGAGATTCCCACATTGATGTCACCAAAAATTGTATGTAGTTAAAAACGTAAAAACTACTCGTGTTGCACCCAATAGGTCTCTTATGATAAAATAATTCTGTGACGTTGTATTTAATATGAATTTGAAACTGGTTCTCTAATTGCCCGTCATGCTACTTTTGCGCTTTTAAACCTATTAGACAGAATTATGGTTATTTCCGTTTTCTCAATTTTAAAGAAATTCTTGGAAGCACGTTTCACATTTTTTTAGAATTAACTGCCATTACAACATAAATTAGGAATGGGAGTACTATCATCTTTTTAAATTTATGTCTTTTCGGATAATTCGTTTTATTGGTGCAGCAAAGTAAATGTTGTATAAAGAAAATTTTCTCATTCTATCCAAAATGCTCGATTACATTCACCATATTGAAAATTTCTCATTAAAAGCCCGTTATTTTCACAAGAATGCAAGAGTATTACGGGTTTAATTTTCACTTTCAAGTTTGATGGGATTCTAAAAAACACAACGGAATTTATACCCTCAGCGCATAAAAACAATACAAGTAGTATATTGTCATGAAAGGTGGATCACTTCTCCACAATGCAAAACAAAAGGTTGTCAAAGGTGTAGCAATAATATACTCATATGTATGTATATGCATATTTTTCTAATTCATTTTGATTCTTACAGGCCATAACGTTAAAAAAATCAAAATATTAATGTGAATGATCTTTAGCAAATATCTATTTTGTAAAGAAATTCCATTTCATGTTTTTTGAAGCCTGTTCTCTTTCGGTAAATATAATCTAGGCCAAATTTGCGAATCCATAATTGCGTAAGCAAGGAATAATGTCTATTTCTTCTTTTCTTTCTTTTGGAATTGGACCTTAACCTATTCATCCTATTACTATTTTGTTATTACTTAAAACTATTTTATTAATTACAATTATTTTAATGAGGTCAATGTCTGCTATTAGATGCAATTAAGAGGTGGAGAAATGCCATGGCAAATCTATTTTGCAAAATTTGCGTGCGCAACGAAACCAAATTGGAGTCTCATATAGCATGAAGGCTAGGAATACCACCTTGTAGATCATCAATTTATTTTCCACATTAAGGGTCGATTGCCTGTTTTTAAAAGGATACTTTACTTATATCAAAGTACCGACTTTATTGGCAACCGTAGATATGTATATGTTTAGAGAAGGTAAGTGCTTTGCCAATCGTGATACCTAGATATTTCGAACTATCTGTCCAAGGAATATCGTTACCATTCAGGCACAGATTCACGTTTGGTAGAAAACGTAGATGTCGTTTGCGCGTAAATCGCATAGCTTGCGTCTTGGTCACCTTATTAATGTAAATACACTTGCCCCACTTTTAAAATAAACGAACGACTCATATATCAATATAGCTGACTACACAGTAATTTAAATCAAAATCTGTTCTAAATAATTATATATGTACACTACTCCTATATATTATGAATTAGAAACCAGATTTTAATGCATTGTGTAAGAAAAGGTTGATATTTGAATGCATAAAGACAAAAGCTTGGCTGAACAAACAGGTTGTTTGATCTGCGCTCGTTCCTTTATAGTTTGTGATACCCGATCAAAGATCACGTAGCTCAGCTAGAAGAATGGGATGAGCTAAATGTAATATTAGTAGTCGTTCCATCCTCCGTACCCTGCGATACAATAACTCCTAGGGTTCCGTGGTACGGTCTAATTATGTGGCTTGGTTCATCAGCAACAAAAATAAAAAATAAAACCTTAAAGGGGATTTTTATTTTGATAACCTCTTTTTGCATACATATTTAACAAGATTGATGTCATTAACATTTCAAGTCGAAATTGACTGACACGATACGCCTAGTCGCCGTACATTATTGTACTTATGGAGGAATAGGGAGTATTATTTTCAGGGTAACCGTTTCCGATAACTGAAAAGTAGTATTAAAGAAAAAAAGCGACATAAAATAATAATAATAATACAATACAATAAATGATGTAATAAAAAAATGGTGATAAGTTGGAGAAAAAGAAGTTGGGCGCTACTCGCGTTGGACGTGAAACTCCTTTTTTTACAATAATATGAAAAATTATGATTAAATCCGCCATATTAAAACTGATTTGAATTTGTACAACCTGACATCATATTTGCAATCAGCGACTTCAAAAACGCCCACATACCCCCGATCATGAAAATATAAAGAAATTTAATATTTTTCGTCCATCCTGAAGTTCTCAAATTGGGCAACATATTCAGAATCTGAAAGTCCAAAAACACCCACATATCTACTTTGATGAAAATCTGAACAAATTTAGTATTGTGAATCCACCATCTTGTATTTTTGTATTATAGAATAACCATATTGAAAATCAGCGACTCAAAACTCCCCCACATACCAACTTTAATGAAAATCTGATCCGGTTTGCTTGGGGGTACGTTACACTTTTTCGTTAGGCTCCCATTTCTAACTTACATTACATACCGTGCCTAAAGAGGCGTCATTGTATAATTCATTCAATAAAATTGTAATTGATATATTGTAAAAGGTTTGTACCTACATTAAATATTTTTTGGAGAAAATGAATTCTGGGGCTATGCTATAAGCATAAGAACACAATGGTTTTTGATAATATTTGGTGACTGTCTATCCGTTTGACCCCGTATATCTTAAAAACTATGGGTTGTGATGGGGTAAAATATTAAGTAGTAGAAAGTAATATTTAGTAGTAGTAACTTTATACCATCAAGATTTAAGGGTCAAATACACTAACTCATGTGAGAAAATATTAGCTTGGAACAAGAATGACAATCAAAGATATATCTTTTATTTCATTGTTAACTCGTGCTTTTAGTGGCCTTAAAAAAGTATAGCGGGTGTACTTAAAATTGCAGTAAAATAAACAGTAATTATTATATGGCCTCGGGAGAGTAACTACCAATAACGCTTCCGCTGTCGGGTAAAAAAGCTTTGACTAGTGTGTCTGGCCGCACCTTGCGTGTGAGGCCCCCAAAATCTGAAAAGGCTTTGATTCAGATAATACCACGTCGTTCATTACAAAATGATATGGGACATAACATCGGGATTTTTCGAATCCAATCAATGTATTATCTTTCTGAAACGACATTAGCCTGTCATTAAAATGATTTCACAAATTAATCCAGTATCTTTTTATTTACGGCAAAAATTAATTAAGAGATGCCATACATACATATAACTGAATGAATTTCGACATATGTACTATATGTATTTAGGTATATATACTCATATCTTTTTCTGGATAGGTATAATATATTTTATGGATGCACTTTTGAGTAACTTTACTATGTTATTTATGTACTTTTTATTAAAATTCACAGAATTAAATTTTTATTGCTGCGAAAAGTCCCTTTGCACAAAATACGATATAATCTTTAAAATAGGTAACACCAAAGGTAATGTACTTTTACCCACTACAACAAAAAGAAGGTATCAATAATATTTTTAATACATTCAACAAATTTATAAAATACAATTCAATGCGATGACGAAAGAACACCAGGAATTTTAATGAGACAACTTCATTATCATTCACGGGTAATATGTGTCGGATCAGTGTCTAAATGTAACATATGTATGGTAATTTAAAATAGTACAGGCTTAGCCCATAAATAATAAGCACGGGAATGCAGTAAGATTGTTTGTCATGATACATTTGCTACATGTTTAAAAGGTTGTGGGTTATATTTCTATTTTGATATTCCGGAATAACCCACTCTATCAATATTAGATCATACTCAATAAACAGAATAAGTAAAAAAAGCGATATAACCACATATTATTATACATGGGCTACATAATTGATTATTAAATTAAAAAGAAAATATAATGTAACTAACAAAAAAACAGGTCAATGGATGCCAAGTATGTTAGTACAGAATTTCCCACTATACAATACAAGCACTAATCACCTTAAAAAAAAGTTTGCGGTCCGTATTAAGTCATGAATAATAATTTGTACTGCGGAAATTTGAAAAAAAAATTATAATTGCTCCGGCCGGCTCATCTGTGTATGGGTGCGATTTTTGTTTTCAAACACTAATTTATACATTTTATCACTGGCTTCTAATTGTTTATATGTAGAAAAACAATTTTTACAGTTTTCAAATATGGTGGTAGGTGGTTTGATAAGTACTCATGTTATGGAAGGAAACACTTTTTTTATTTATTTCTCTACACAGTCTCCTTCGAGCTCAGGAATTGAATCACTGACTGATATTACTCTTTTTGAATATTTGGGACATTCCATGCAAAAAGGGGAAAATGGCATAAATTTCTGATTTTCCATTTATTATCTCTAATTCAATAATAGCCTATATAGCTGACCGTCTATATTTTATTAATCTGAAAGAAAAATATTAACTGACGACGTTTTTGTCTATGTATGAGTATTACAGCAATAAAAAATCTTTAATTTAAATGAATTATTCAGACCTATTCCAAGATCCTTCATATACTTTAGATTTTGTTACAAACGTGTGCATCGCAATTCGAAATTCTCTACGAATTGAAAATGAAAATGTCAATGTCAGGTTTCGAATGAATGGAGAGTTTCTTATATATTCTTACGAATTTAAATCCTGTTCGGAACATACACGTTCTTTGGATAAAACACTAAGAGATATCCACATATCTTAGGATTCATAAACTTTTATTTCTTATAACTCTTCTGCATTCCATTTACCCGCTGAAAAGTGCGATATCGGGCAGGCATTTTCGAGATCTCCCAGGGAAGAAAAATCGCGTTCTGGGAGAAAACGCTCGGACCAAGTTCCTGCTCCAAAATCATCTCCAACTTTCAAACTACGTTGCAATATTCCTAAATGGTATATGCATTTCCAATTGGTTTGATATTAAACAGCTGATTTCGAAATGATTTTCATATGTTATCGCCAAGAGTAATTCCGTTCCGATTGTGGGATACAATTTTTCTCGTATTCGTAACGTAGGATGTTCATAGGATTGCTACGACGGATCTTGGAATAGGCCTAATTATTTTCACCCATTTTGTAGTTGTCCCACGAGTCCCAATTTGAACTTATTTTATGTTTTTCTTTCTACAACGGGTAGCAGACTTATTTTTCATTAAAGCAGAAGCTCTCATTAATATTCATAGTTACATAAAATATATTGACTGTTTGCATGTTTTTTAGAAGTAATATAATGAAATAGTTCTTTATCTATGTATTAAAAAATATTTCACTATTGTATGAATTCTGATGGCATAGTTACACATAACTCAAAGTTGGCGAAATGTTCCACGAGTCACAATAAAATGTCCCATTTGCAACAACAAAAAACCAAATGTAATATATCTGCCCGAAATTTTGACATGCTACGTTTAAAGATACAGATTTTCAGGCAGCAATACCCTCAGTCATGAAACATTGCAGTCAGTCGTAAATTGAAAAGTATGATAGTGAGGCCCTGGCCCTGAGTAAGACTATGTAAGACTATACAGTTTCGTAATTCTTAAATTTGTTCACTATTATTACGAAGTCTTACAAACCAATGCTTCTAAAAATCGCAAAATTAGAAACTTCGTTGTGTTGCAAAGGATTAAACACCTGGCCTTTAAGATAACGTTTCGTCGTCCTTCCGTACTAGCTAGGAGTTTATTCCTTTATATACTCGTACCTCGAACACCAACATGCTGCCGATAACATCAATATATGGGCAGCACATTACTTGCACTGCATGGTTCGTTTTATAAGAATCAACAGAAAGGTGATTCAAAGAGTGTTCAACATATTTTATAATTACATGCAGCTTTATGCTGAGAAATACATATAGTATTATTTATATCAGATGAAATTTATCCCTGACAACGCCTCTAAGCACACTTCAAGTGCAGATCTTAACCGTATAGAGTATCTATGGGGAGATATGGACGAGATCGTTAAAAAAGGGGATATAGGAAAGGGTATTAATACCACACTTCTTGACAAAACACATTAATACATATAAACCAAACAGATACGTTCACTGGTGCGGCGTATACCTAAAATTAAGTTTTATGACATTGACAGGCACTTACACGAACAAAAACCGTCCGTTTTACAAACTCATGGAGTGATGACAACAGAAATGTGTTTTTGGTGCATCATGCAAATTGGTTTTCAACATGAGCAATGATTACAAAGTGTGCGCAGGTGTGTGTGAATGTGTTATCCAACAAAATATTAAGTCATTGGAATAAAATATACAGTTAACTTAACTTAAAGTGGGGATTGAACGTACAAAAACTGACAAGGATGATCCCGAAGTCAGGCAGGTAGATCGGATTAGAAAACGAGAGAGCTGTGCGCTATGAAAGTCCCAGCAAAAACGTGACATACATATACATACTACCTTTTCCTCTTTGGGCCTGGTAAAACCAATTTTTCCGGTGTCTCATGACCATATGGCGGGACGCTAGGACCATACAAGTCACATCTGTGACGCTTTAACGAACCGGGAATAAAAAATTAAAAACAAACATCAACAAATTAACTTAACAGTGTGCTTCTTCTTTAGCCACCCAAAAGTAGAAGTATATATATTTCCGAACTGAAACTTATTCTGCATATTATTTTTATTCATATGAACAGTCATTATTTTTGTTTGTTTGAAAGTTGTAGTTATGGACGAAAAATAGAAGAGAAAAATAATATGCCCAACTGGAATTTAATTAAACGCTATTCTTACAAATATACTGTCAACAATTATGATAATAACCAAACAAACCATTATATTACTATTTCTTGGCGTTTTATGGCTAAACATTTTGTTACTGAAATTATTTAATAATTATTAACCAAAACGAGCAGAACGAGGATGGACTTTGGAATTGAATATTTTTTCATGAGCTATGTTCAGTATTTATCATATTAAACTTGTGGAGGAAAGGTTATCACCTCCAGAAAGATAATTAATGCTTTTATTAATGGATCATACTTGAATAGGTTAATTTTTCAACTTTGTGATTGCACAAATTTAATTTCAGAGTATTCCTCTTACATGACAATTGACTGCAATAGCAAAATTAATATGAAGAACTAATGGGCAGGAATGGCAATTGAACTGCTTTAATTTTTCCAACTTATATAATAATGAATTCAGTTTTCAAGAAAAAGGAAGTGCTATTAATAGGAAAGATCGTGCAACAAGGTGAGTATTTTCCCAGGAAGTTTTGCTTTTATTACTTCAATACATTTTTATTAATTAATGCATCTAGAGATCACTTCGCGCTGTGCACTAGGAAGTAGAAGTTTCAAGAAAACAAGACTAAAGTGACTCAGTGCGAGTTTACATAATTTTCAAGGGACTGCGACTGCTAAAAGTAAAAACTAAAAGCCGCCCATATTTTTTAAGAGAAAGGAATAACAGAGGGGAGAAACCCAACAAAGAGATATTTCGCTTGCTAATTAAAATTGTTGGCGGTTTGGAAAATATGTTCAATTAGAAATCCAAGGTCTGAAGAAATTGATCAAAATTCTTTCTGATTGATTGATTCTGAGAAACAATGAAACTATATTGCGTCACCTTCCGTACGCCTAAGAACTAATTAATGGAACTAATCTGTGAAATCACATTAATAACTTAAGAATTTTAGACTCGTAATTTCCATAATCCCAATAATTACGGCTACCTGTCGCAGGTACAATGTTGCTATTCGTGCCGAATTTCTGTCCTCACGACCCGTGCTTGCACAACTATTTTCAAGGTTGCCGTAGCGGCAACGAAAAAATCCATTTTATTAAGTAGCTCAATTGGAGTATCTAAAAATTTCTATTGTACGAATGCAGCACGCGTGTGCCTAAAGCCGTGAACTTATTGCAGTGTAGAGGATTGGTGCCAAAACCAGATATTACTTACCTTTTAGTGAGCACACGCACTTGCTGTATCCATTTGTTGTGCTGCAATCGGAAATTGAAGAACCATGGAGTCCATTGTAAGCGGCGACTTGGCCATTCTGACTAGAGTTGTTGCAATCAGGAGCTTCCTTCATTTTTGCGACACGATCTTCCACAGTCACTTGGAATCGAGAATTTACGACGGTTGAAAAAGCGCGAACGGAGCACAACACTGTCTTGCCTCTGGACTGCAATTAGCGTCGCATGAGCAAAACAAAAGTAGGTACAAGAGCGATTTCAGTTCAATAACAACTTGTTAACAGTCACTCTAGCTTCCATAAACTAAACGGCGAGAACAGATCAAATTCTTCTTATATATCGAAAGTTTAGTTCCGAGGACTACAGGAAATCGCGGACTGCTGCACGAAGAGCTTTCGCGCGTTACTCACAAAAGTGCAGAATCCAAGATTTTTTCTCTACTACCACTTTTCTTTTGTTTACCCGCCGCCGCGATGATTTTTCTTACTAGACTCGACTAAA
The DNA here is from genome assembly GCA_947538895.1 of Neoitamus cyanurus. NCBI lineage: Eukaryota > Metazoa > Arthropoda > Insecta > Diptera > Asilidae > Neoitamus > Neoitamus cyanurus. The sequence goes on along the minus strand of OX384541.1, from coordinate 33,993,573 downwards.
CTTTGATAGACGATATGTATGTTTGGCCTGTGGTGTGCGCAAAACTGATAGTGACCAACAACTGCTCCGGAGCTACTCGCACTTGAACTGGTGCGGCAAGAGTGCCGTGAACAACGGATTTAAACTGCTTAAAGTGTCTTTTATGCTTTACTGCACACCTTGACTCATTCGAGTAGAGCCGGTGGTAATTCGGCTGAAACCCTTAATTAAAATCGCTTTATTTTTTGAGATCACTTCAATCATGTGATCGCTTCAATGCATTTGTGTTCCAGAGAAATACACTTAGATGAAATTAACCATGAAAGTCATCAACAGAACTACTAAAAACTGCTTAGCCTTCCTTCCAACTGTTAGGCAAGAGCTTTTCGGTCTAGAATCGGTCAATGATAGAATTAGAACTTTCACTATCATTCATCGCAGATCATTGAGGTTTATTATTTCTTGTTATTTTCCTCCATTAGTCAAGTCGGGGGATTCCGGGGATGGGGAAACTTCTCTCAATGATTATTGAAATTCTCAGAAATTAATATAACATGTGCACATATAGTATGTTCATATATGCGGTTATGGTTAGCGTCACTAAAAATAAGGAAGGCTGAAAAATAGATCAGAGCAAAGCACATGGGATGACTTTGAGCTATGAATAAGCAATTGAATAAATTCGAAGCACGTACGGGTACTTTTCACGCCATTACGTATATCTCTCGTTGGTTTGCACTAGACCAAAATCCCAACACACTCTTTCACAACCCCTGACTTACCAACAAAGGAAAATTACGGATTTTATTGCCCCTAGGAAGAGTGCCATGCAATTATTTCTTTACACGATTTGGTTTATACATTTTAAGGCCCTGTTAAAAATTATAAAAAGCCGACCAAGTAGAAGTCGTATTCCCAGGGATCCGCTTTTGTTATAAAAATTTAATATATTTAAAAAGTTTTAAATATCAATTATATCAACAAAAAAAAGCGAACTATAATATTTAAGATATCAAATGAAATTTATTTTGTGTTGTTATGTCTGAAATTGATTAGTTACATATGTATTTTTTTTTAGATTTTTATTAGGGGAGACTGGGTACGGTTGTAAAAATTTCTCTTTTATCGCTCATATAATTGCTATTACAGATCTAAGAACTAAATACAACATTACAAATTGAAGAATACTCTTTTGAGTTAACATTACACTTAAAATAAATATCATATATGCAGTATTTTTTGGTCAGAAAGGCATTATTCAGTTTGTGTGCCACTGTTACAACCGTCCTGATGCCGTGGACGGTTGTAACAGTGTTGAGGGACGGTTGTCACATACCCAAAGCAAGTAATTTCAATGGGTTTTATTACAAAAAACAATCAAATTCAACAAAGTTATTTTATAATAATAAAATCAAGATGAAGAAAAATCTATGAAACGTAATATGCATTATTAATAAGGATAATTTGAAAAGAAATGGACCGAAAATATTTACTTGTGATGCACAAAACACAATATAGCCTCCTGTGCACGCGCATTAACCACGCGGACGGCGCGGTGACACTGGTAATAGTGTGTATACCTGCCCGCTGCGTCTCTTTCCCCCTATACCCCTCACTATCCTGTAGATAATTTAGGAAATATTCGAGCTGTTACAACCGTACCCAACCTCTTCTGTGCCAGTAAAACGGATCCACGTCCGAAACAAAATAGCCTACACTCAAACTAACAATTGATTACACACCGTAACATTTTAGAAAATACGAGGAAAAATCCATGAAACGTAATATGCATTATTAATAAAGATATTTTGAAAAGAAATCGACCAAAAATTCTTACTTTTGATGCACAAAAGACAATGTAGCCTCCTGCACGCGCATTAACCACGAGGACGGCGCGGTGACACTTGTAATCGTGTCCATGCCTGCACGCCACGTCTCTTTCCCCTTATAGTCTTTACTCTCCTGTAGATAGTTTAGGAAATATTCGAGCTGTTACAACTGTACCCAGTCTCCCCTACTAGTAATTTAGCATTTTGAGGACGTCCCTTTCTTAAGTACAATTAAAAATAAAAAAAAAATCAAGAAAAATTATTTCAGACTACACTTAAAACGTTTTTCTAACCTTCTCATATTATGTTCGGTGTTTCCCATATTCATGACTTGTAGGCTGACGGTTCATTACCGATTTATTCCTGCATGTATCAAGAACCACCCCGAATTGCTTTCTGTCCTTTTGCGCATCCGTAATGTGTTAAGAATGAATGTCCATAGTTTTTTTTATGTCCTTTGCTGGATTCTGAAAGTGGAATAAATTTCCTTATTTTAATATTGTAGGCTTATTATAGTGTATTGGTATTGACGATTGGCAACAGCATAATAAATACATTTCTCCAAAGGCCTGTTCTCCTTGCCGGTCCTAGTGCGTTGGATAATAAAACATTTCTTCTTAAAGCTTGAGAGGAGTGTATCGTTATTTATTAGAGGCGCAAAAATTTGTCGTTACAAATGCACATCAAAATTAGTTGCTTATCTCCAATAAACCAACCATACCTATAAAGTTGGCTTGGCTGTTACAAAATAGTCACTGAAATTAGTTAAGTTCAGTGGGAAATAATTTTTAATTGAAAAGAGAGACATAACAAGGAGGTCCCACGTTTTTAATGAGTGTTGTTAGCAATTCATAGTATTTATATGTCAGTGGAGTACATCCAAAATGCATCAAAATCCCTTCGGTGCACAATTCAGCTTCAGAGACTATACTACCCTCAATTGTACATACGTATGTTATGTATGTATACTTAGTCGGTTTTGATGCAATTTTGAATTTACCCCTAATTTATCAAAATAGGCAAATAGTCACACTGTTTTCACTTAAAGGCATTTCAATTAATCTAGAGTTACTTTTGAATTAAAACTGTTACTTCATTTGAATTGCTTTAGAAAAAACAACGATTTGCTATTTTATTGTAATTAAACACGTAATCAAAAGAAGAAAGGTTTTTGCAGTCGCTAGTCGGTACGGACATACACAAAAACATACATACATTTATGCCTCGCCCATAACATCATTATCAACTTGGAGCCAATTTACATCCTAGCTAGATAGCTAGATTCTACGCTGCAATGAAAAAAACATAGTCGATAGTATCAATCATTTCACATTCAGAAAAAAAATAAAAATCAGACTACACTGCTGCCCTGCCTTTCATTTCTCGGAAAAATTTCATGATGTCGATAAAATGAAAAAAACACAGAATTAAAGGTTAAAAGTTCAAAGTACCTTTGAAAAGTTAAAATCTGGATGTGATCCCCAGGCCGTTAATGTGGGCACAATTTGTTTAATCTGTTCAGCACTAATTTTCTCTCTTTTAGTCAAATCATCGGGTTCAGACTTTCGGTTGCTTGCAATGCCTTTTTTTTATAAACAGATAATTTCAGTTACCGGATGCGAGGTATGTCGGAGATTGGCACATGAAACTGTAGGTGCGTTGCTCAATGACATTGGCAATGAACAATTGGATTTCGGTGTTATCTCGCCTTGACGTAAATTGGATAAAAAGCTATGCTCGCAATAGAAAGCTGCACTACTTCTTTCGATGGTAATTTTTATAAAGAAAACAACGAAAAAAATGAATTAATCATTGAATTAATCATCAGCAAGCAATACGAGTATAAGCCACTTTTTGTTTGTTGTGCTTTCAAACATAAACTCAAGTATTACATAACAATAGAGTACTTCCTTTATTGTTATTGCAATAATGGAAACTTTCAAATTGCTAAATCGGTGGAATATTAATTTAACGATTTGCCGTCCCGACCGTCAACTGTTCGACTTATCCGGTTGAAGTGTAAATTAAGTAATAATAAATTCTGACAACTTTGTATGAAAAAGTTTTAGTTGTGTACACCATCGTTTAGTTCTAATTAATGATTCCATGTTTATAAACATTTTAAAGAGGATTTTTGCTCATTTTACATTATTAAGTATACAAACGTTATTGAAAATCCTTTAATGTTGATGTTTAATATACATATAGACTAGTTTTATAAAATTAGCAAAATTCAACAAATACGCGCCTTAGAATTTCTATTTTATCAACCCTCCACATAAAAATCTAATAACTTGTTGCCTTCGTTCTGGTAAATGTTAAATAAAGTTTCTGGTTACCTCTTCGAGAACTTTCATGTATGTTTGCCCAAAAAAATCGAATTTTTTTTAAAAGTGTCTGCGTGTACGCGAATTATTTGAGAAGCTTCGTTAACTTGATCCAAACAGGTTCTATGGGATTTGTATTTAAACTGCCAGAGAGACTGTAATACATTAGGTCAGACATTATTGTGCTTAAAAAAATATTCGATGCAATTCAGGAAACGATTACCATATTCTGGAACGATATCAGTAATGAATTGCTTATCACCATACAGACACTGAAGACAGCTTTCGGGATTGCTTTATCTTCCGAAAACTTAATCATTAATAAAAAAAATATAATGTGAATAATGCTTAAATACATACCGATAATTGTTTTTTTTTTGGACTGGAGGAAGTCGGTATTCGAAAAAAAGTAAGTAGAATGCCAGGAAAAAATCCAATTTTAACATGTCTGAAATACGTTGATGGGCCAATGATACATAATTATGTCAAACCATCCGTAGACTCCTCGCGAAGTGAAAACTACGAGAGAAGAAACTTATTTATAGATATTTTGTAGTTTAATTATTATTATTATTCTTACCACACTGTATTAAAATACAATGCAAAACAACAAATGTACGTTATGTTACTATGCTAGTGTTCAAAATTCTGCAATAGGTGTAACCTCTGGTATTTGAGTGCTACACCCTTGAAAATATCCGTCAGATATTCAAGTTGACGCTTCAAGATATATTTTCCGTATAAATAGAATAAAAAATAAAATATAAAAAAGTTAATTTAAAAAACCAAAAAAACCCGACTGACTGTAAAAGAGAACTAAAAAGATGTAAACAAGACACATTCATAATTAAATCTATAAATAAATCAGTACTAATAAAATTGGTCTAACTGGCCAATATTTGTAATAAACTGACAAAGTATAACTAATTGGCAGTCGGAGGCTGCGCATATTTTTGTTAGGCTGTGTAGGTCTTTTTAGTTCTTTTTTACAGTCAGTCGGGTTTTTTGGTTTTACAAATCAACTTTTTTATTTCTATCTTTTCAGTTCATTTATTAAGTAATTTTCAACATTTCAAGTTTACAATTTTTCACGCAGTCGGGTTTTCCTGTTTTTTTCAATATTTTTTTTTTAGCACATCTCATTCCAAATTACATTTAAATATGTGCTTTTACTTATTTTATTTAAAAAACCCGTTATGTTGATAGGTTTTGAGGGAAAACAAATTTTTGAAGACATATAATATGGCGCCAAAAATTCGCCATTTTTATAATTTTGATATCTCCAGTGTCACTCTCACAATTAAGACGAATCGAACGACACCTCTCAAGCTAAAATCCATCAAGCCGTTTAGGCTACAGAGCGTGCCAAAGAAATCTACATACACACACTCGAAAAACATAACCTTCCTTCTGGCGCAGTCGGGTATAAATTGGTGACGAAAATAGACCATTGAATCTCCAAAATTAAAAAGAATAGGATGTAAACCAAATAAGCAATGGACGCAGGAGAAAGAACATCTTATTTTGGAGTTTTAAATAATAATTCATGCTCTGCTAAAATACAACCAAGTAGAAAAATTGAACAAAGTACACTGAGCCCCTGAATAAAAAGTAAAAATTATGAAAAAGTGAAATTATTGTTTCTCCTTTCCACTCCAAATGCGGCAAGCCACTTCAAACCAACACAATCACTCCGTGATAAAACTTTTATCTGAAAAAATTTCAATCGATGATTTTAACATTTACACCTGATTTCGATTTTCAAATGTAGTCGATTTTCCTGATAGCAATAAAGGTTACACTGGATATCCATTAAACCTAAGAGGCTTCTGGTCCCGCGGATCTCATGATAAGTGCGTTAGTCGCGTTATTTGCTTAATAGTGTAATTTCTGGGAAACCTCTTACACCCATGGAAAGAAAATTTATCGTATTTTGGACTGATTTTTTCCGATGAAATGTAACATTTTACAACCACATAAAGAAGAAGCATTTCCATGAACTAGTGTGAATTTATAGAACTTTTTAATGTAGCGTGCCATAGCGTGGAAAAAAATTGCTTGTAATTTCCAATTCATTGAATCTTTGCAAAAGTTCTGGAATTTTATTGGTTTTGGATGTAAGATTGAAAAACTAGAAAGTTCAAAATGAGTCGAAAATCAACAAAATCCGATTCATTTTTTGTAAAGAAACGATTTGAAAATCATTGAAATGATTAAACTTTGTGCTAGAATGAAAATAAAAAAAATAGTGTCTTAAGACCCTTTTAAACAAGAAAAAAAATTTTAAATTTAAAGGGAGAAACAAATTATACATACCTACATTTCAAGTCCGATACTGCAAAGTATCGTGGTTCATATTACGTTATTTCTTAGACGATTACATCAGCACACTAACTGCAAGATTTGTAATTACTTGCTTGTTATCCCCCGAGCATTTCATATTTCACATAAGATTATTTAATAGATCATTGGTCATAATTTTTTTCCTTTAGCAGTTTCCGCTACTATCTGATTTGAAATTTGTTAGTTTTTTCACATTAATAAAACAACATGAATTTAATGAAAAAAAATTTATTATACACTCTACTGAACTTCGACAATATCTTTGTCTTCAGCTTGCTTTTCAGCTTTCTCCTTCTCAATAACCTCTAACTGCTCTAAAGTTAAAAGAGAAACTCCTAATTGATCTTCCCTAGTGAATGGTTGAGCCATATGACGCAGCCACCTTCTTGCTATCTGCATACTTTCCTCTGTACTCAGATTACAATAGTGGTCAACTAGATGCTCCTGAATCCATTTAGGAAGTTTACCCCTCTTATCCTGTCGTGAAAATCTTTTGTCAGCAAAAATCATAATACCATAGTCAGTTTTGCCCCTGATCGCTCGGCCCACACATTGTGCAGCATGTCGCATTGCATCGAATGTTAGGAAATCATTTTCTCTTATTTGAAATTGATCGCGAAGATAATCCAAACGTGCTTTCAGAATTCTCGATTGTGTGTACACGTATGGTATTCCAAACATCAAAACAGCTCTGCCATAGTGATGATCGAAATCCACACCTTCAGATACTTTTCCTCTTGCTACAGCAAGTAGCACTGCTCCTCGCCCACAGTCGCAAGCCTAATAATGGAAATCACATAATAGTATTGCGTTTTTCGTGTTAAGATCGAACATTACCTTTACATAACTCATTAAAGAGTAACTAGTTTCAGCATTATCTTGGGTTTCAATAAAGAGGAGCTTATATCGCAGTAATGTATCTATGATACCTTGGTCATACCAGGATGCCACTGTTGATTCCAGATATAAATAGGATGTAAAAAAACATACAATACCGTCTGGAACAGTCTTCGCAGTCTCCACTAAAAGCTGCCCATAGTTCCTAATGACAGCAGTGTCTTCACGAGTTTCAAATTTCGAAGAAATTGACACTTGGTCGTTGCCTTTTGAAACAATCTGAAATATTTGAATTATATTTTTAAAGCTGTATATGTGAATTAAAATAATATACTTGCCATTGGCAGCAAACATGGTCTTGCCAAAGTCATCGTGAAGGAACTCATAATAACAGGATCGAAATCTAAGATTTTCGGGTACATATCCATTGGGGAAAGAGTACCAGATGTGATAACGACTGTTTGAAACCTGGAAAATATAGGTCTCATCGCTATAGATGAATCCAGGCAACTGAAGTGAAGAATCGGATTTGATACAGTTGGGGTTTTATCGTCAAAAGGCTCTACTATTATTGTAAAACCTTTCGTGTAAGTTGAAACCAAGGTGGCAAAATGTGTTATCTTCAAAAAAAAAAATTATTAACTATAATATTCTATTATATATTTAAGAAGCCTACCACAACTAAACCACCATACTCAGTCATGTCTGTTATTTCAAGCGTTCTGAGGAGAGATGCTAACCGTTCTGCGCAAAACCGCAGAGGTTTACGTTCGATACAAACTTTATTGGCAACATCTTTAAGGAAACCTGCTGGGGATTCTTGCACAACATGTTGGACTCTTAGTCGGGTTTTAATGTATTCTACAAATCTTCTTAAAAAGCCAAGAAAATGATCTGCAGTGCGTATATTTCCAGGAACAACCTCTGTAAATATTGAAGTGTTTTCAGTAATTTCCCAGCTGTTTGGTTATCTTATTATCCATTATTATATTATCATAACTATTTGTTGTAGGGATATAAAATTTGACTCATTAGAGATATCAGGTATTAATTTAATACTTAAGGGATAAGGTGTAGTTATAAGTTAAAGAAGTTTGTAATTGTTTCTGCAAAATATAATGGGTACTTTCTTCAGCCTACCAACTTAACATATGAAACAAGCAGCGTACATTTATGTAACATATACATATCTATATGTATATCTCCAACAATTTCCATTGGGGCAACTTGACATTTTCAGGAAATGTTATACTTTACTAATGAAATATCCAAACCAAATTTGTGGACGTGACAGTTCAATCAGTTCAATATAATAAAAAGGAAACATATGCCATAAATTAAGATCACTGAAAGAAACAAAAAGACTAAAGAAGGGATTCTTCCAAAAAAGTATTTAGTACTTGCCTTTAATCATTAATAATACATACATAGGAGTGGCTTACATTGAGTCTTTTAAATTCTTCTTGGTGCCAATTATTGCCACGCCGCGCCGTATAAAAAGAATTTTTGGCGAATATCAACAAAACTGTTAACATAACGAGTAGTTCGTAAGGACTTCTTCTATGAATTTCTATCGTGTGGATTTTTGAGGTGGCCAGTATATGATATAAAAAAATAAATTGGTATATTTCATGCCTACTCTTGAAGTGAAGTCGCCATTACAACCTATGCAAACAAATTATCATACTCATCTGAATTGGCCGTTCAACAGATTCAGTTATATAGTTCTTAAATAATTCTATTCCTAATACTTTGGGAGCTTTGTGTAACATGACATTTTTAATATCTGAAGGAAGCTATCAGGAAATAAATAAAAACAACAATTTTTTTGATACACCACTACAGTAGAGATGATTAACTTCATATAGCAATCATGACGTTAGGGGAAGCTACAGCGATTTCTCGGAACACATAAATTTTTAGAATTTAACTAATTCGACGAAGAATGCATAGCCTCGAGCTATCATTCAACTTTGAATGAAATGGTTTTTATTTATTTTACCGGCGTTAGAACAAACAGTAGTCAGTAGAATGGACATGACGCAATTCGAGAACCATTTTAACTCAGCTATTGCTAATACCAATAGTTGGCCTTTTTAATAGATTCATCGTTATGCTGAACAGAAATGGATCTCGAACAATCTATCTAATCGCGTGAAATTCCAGGAAATATTGTGCATATAATAAACCTGTTTTGTGATTCATTTACCAGTCTTTTTAGTATTACCCACTTTAGTGGATTTCATAATGGAATTTCCAATTACATACATTCAACCGAAGTTAACTAATGTTTCCATACAAATTCGAGAGTAACACATATTGAAATTAATTAACAAAACAGAATTTATTGTAAAAATTTGACAAAAATTCCGTTAGTAAATAAAAAGATCCGCATCCGAGCTATTGTAAATCACAACTTCTTCACCTGAATACCTTTAATTCAATATTGAGTTCTCCACTTTGTTATACTAGTAATAATAAAATTACGAAGGACTAATTACAGTTATTTTGTTATAATTACGAACAACCACCAAAATTTATAGTTACTTAGTACTATACTACAGTTACTATACTATAGTTACAGTTTCTAAACTCAACAGTCGCAGAACTACTTTTAATCTTAGAATATTACGTAGGTTTGGTCAAAATTGAATGAAGTAGTTCCACAATCGTGAACTTTTGATTGCAGGGCTCGTATAACCCAGAACACAGTCGCAATATTTATTTGTATTGCTAACTTTTGCATCATTCTATTAATTACCTTTTAAAATATCATCGGGGAGAACAGGATTTGCCAGAACCATATCTGTGTCTCGCTGCACACTTGCATCTTTAAGACCTTGAACCATCCGCTGATATTCGTCATTCAACCTGTTCGTGTCTTCCTCTTTTATTCTACCGAAAACCTATCATAAGTTTTTGGCATAAAACAGAAAGGCACACTTACTCTTGAACAATTTTTTCGAGGGTTGTTATTGCGGACGTACTCCTTTCTATAGTTCTACGATTAATTTTCACACTCATAGAATCGATACACACGTTGTCGATGTTGTGAGCCTCATCAAATACAATAACCGATTCCTTAGTGAGCTCTTTGGACACTACTTCGGCAATTTTGGGATCCAGCAAATAATGATAACTGTATACAACAATATTGGCGTATGCGATCTGAAAATAAATACACAGAAAGGTGAGCCATAATGTGTTTAGCCAGATGCCATAGTTTCTGGTAATGTAATAATAATTTTAAGGCACATTCGGAGAAATAATTAAATAAATACAACTAAGGAAATCCAAGCTAGACATGCGTTGAGTTATGAAAGGAGATGTAGATAACATCACCTTACTATTGTTTGCTTTTAATGCATGTTATAGCCGACAAATTTTTTTGCCTGGTGAATATTGTATGAAAAAATAAATTGTATTAATTTAGATATAATTTGATATAGAAATCTATGAATACAAATAAACAATGCATAAAACCAGGCAGGTTGGGAACCACTATTTTGACAAAATTCTGAGTTTGCCAATATTTTTTATTTTTATTTTGTTATACATACAATAAAGAGATAGAATAAGTAGATCAAACCCTTCTGCTATTCACAATCTTATTAATAACAACTCATTTCACTACATCTTTCGTAAACACGTTTTACATATTACACGCTAAAAAGAACAGCAATAGTCACCTTTTTCTGAGGCTCTAGGATTTATACAATATTCCACCGAAATGGAACAATTGAAACAGAGCAGAGTTGCGGAAATTGTTAGCGACTCATATGGAATTTATCAATCAAACTGTACTTAAGATTTGAAGATATTTTGAGTACAATGTTGGGAATGGAGCTAGGGAGGATTAATACAACATTTCCAAAGAAACAAAAAACATAAAGCCGAAATGCTAAAATTAAAGAGAATGCTCAGCTCTTTAAATAGTATGCAATGGTCCACGCTATCAAAAGCCTTTGAAAAATTCAGTATAACGGCGCAGTAAAATAATATTCAGACTTTCATCAGTATAAATATTACCTTGCTTGACATAGTCACAGATTTGTATGTGTATTAACTTTTATACCAGAATAACCTACGCAATTGTAATTATATATATATTTTAAGTAATTTAGGTAATCATGCTCAGTGAGAGGACTTTTGCTGAGAACTGCGGGAACCCTTGGACTACCCGTTTCGTACTTTTACTTTGTTAACTCATATTAAAATACATATTGGAAATTATTAAAATTAAATTAAATGGCAACTTTAGCAATTATCGCCCTATTTAAATGCCCAGTATGGTCATAGGGAGGGATAGCCATGGCGGCTGGCGTGCAAAAACATGCAAAACTTACCGCTTGTCTGGCCGTGAAGTAGGGACACCAGTTCCTGTTCCTTCCATATTCCTTGAGATCATCAAGACTGTATATTCCCGACGGTAAAGTCGATTCTTTTCCTTCCACACTATGTCCCTCGTAATATTGACCTGCAATGTGAATTTTGAAAATCTGACCCGGTGCTTAATTTACGTACATATCGGAATGGTTGTGTCGACTTCATGCCTCTCACGAACGTAGCTAGCAGTGAGGGCATAACACTTCCCGTCGACGGCCTTCCCTTCGCGCTCCTTGCTTACTTCGGGATGAATGCACATATTTTTGCGAGAACTGAGGACAAGCCCTGTGAGGTCTAGTTCATCAGGGCAGTGCTTTTTGTAGTAATTCATCAAATTCTTCAACTCGGCCACAACTTTTTCAATCTCAGGCACCGTCCGGGAGCAGTATATTAGTTTGCGGGCCGTCTGGGGGTTTTCAATCATATAAGCCACAATAAGGGACAGAAGAGTTGCTGTTTTCCCTGTGCCTGAAGGCATTTCAAGCAGGCAGTGCCCCCGAGCATCAAGGGCCCTTTTAAGCTCAACCATGTAAGCATATTGCTCTGGATAAATGTATTCGTAGGGAAAGTACACCAAAAGTCCGTCCACACTCAACCTGTAAATATTAATAAGTAATTGGCGGTTTTACATTTAATGCGGCTCACTTACTTCATTTCTGCATTCTAAACAAACTCGCCAGCGGTAAAATAACGAAATGTCAAATATGTTATGTGGCCTTACCAGGTTTTAAGGTGTTCTTGAATAAAACTGTGCGATGTTTTGCTAATCGTATACCTTTCATTTATATTTTATTGATCTTCTTTTATCATTTATCTAATCTACTTTTTTAGTTGTAGTTTAAAAGAATGTGGCCCTTTTTATATTTTTTTAATGTTTTAAGAACTATTTTTAATAAAATGTTGGTGAGTTTCGTGCAACAAAAACTTGAAGATGACATTCAAACTCCATGGATGCAGCGGTGCCAACTTCTCAAAAACAGATGCAACTTTCGCTTTCATTTTCAGGGGCAAATGTCATAAACAGATAACGTCAAAATAAATTGAGATGGTCGGCTGTCTCGCTTTGGTCCGCGTGTAGTGTTTTGCAGGCGAAATGTAAAGTAAACAATCCATTCCTTTAACTGAAGACTGATCAGCAAAGTAAACATTCCACCCAACTGAAGAAAAGGTGCAATTTTTCCCTTAGCTGTAGCAGCCGAGAGTAATCTCTAAGTGAACTCGTTATCCAGCAGGATATGCATCTGATAACCGTCCGCGTCTAGTTCTACGTCAGCGCTTCCCGTTGATATGGAAGATGACCAAGTGCTAATCTCACGCGCAGCCGAGGAACGTGAGAGGATCTTTAAGAAGTACGACCTTGGGACGGATCCTAGTAATGCTGTGGATCCATGGGAAAACCCAAGCTTCGAAGTGTATCACCACACGGACAAGTGATGAATAATTGATTCCGTCCATTGATTGTGCGCTAAAATTAGATTCTCCCCGCAGGTATGGATTCATCCACGAGAAGAGGCTCCCAGACACTTTGGATCCGTCAGAAGCGAGACATGTGAAAATTGAACTGGAGCGCGTCAAGAAGTGGATGAAGATGCTAGAAAACTGGGACCGAAACAACGAAAAACTCAGAAAAAGGGTGTTCAAGGGCATTCCCAACAAGCTAAGGTGGGCGGCGTGGCGGAAGTTGCTGCACGTCGAAGAGTCTCAGCGTGCCAATGATAAAGTATATGAGAAAATGCTTAAACTCTCTCGGATGTATGGTACAGAGACACGGCAGATCGACTCCGATGTCAACCGACAATTCAGAGACAACCTAGCCTACCGACAGCGATATAGTGTTAAGCAGAAAAGTTTATTTAACGTTCTAAACGCGTACAGTATATACAACCAGGAACTAGGTTACTGCCAGGGGATGTCAGGTCTAGCTGGTGTGCTGCTCCTCTACATGGACGAAGAGGAGGCCTTCTGGGCCCTGAACACCATGATGACTGATAAGAGGTATGCGATGCATGGTCTGTTCATCGAAGGCTTTCCAAAGCTCACTAGATTTCTAGAGCACCATGATCGCATTGTCTCGAAATTACTGCGTAAGCTCCATGAGCACTTTTTAAAGCACAATGTCGACTCAATTTTGTACTCACTCAAATGGTTCTTTGTAATATTCATAGAAAGGGTACGCGGGTGTTGCACAAACGTTTTGATTAGTAACACACTCTTACTCCACAGATTCCTTACAATTTGTGTCTCCGTGTATGGGACATCTTCCTTCTCGAAGGTGACCGCGCTGTAACTGCCATGGCATTCACCATTCTGTACCTCCATCGAAGCGAGCTACTGCGGCTTAAAGATATGGATGCCATTCTAGAGTACCTGCAGGTGAAACTTCAGAGGAATTTTGGGTACGATGATGATTATGCCATTAGTGCTCTTGATCATGTTATGAAGAAGCTAAAGAGCCTAAAGTTAGATTCGGCCCAACCACCAAAACCAATTGAGTTTCCTCAACGGGTACTTGGACATTTCGTGGAGCCAGACTTTGAAACGAAAGTAGGACGAAGAAAGTCTGTTTTCACGGACAACGAAAAACAAGTGATCGATAGTGTGATATCCAGGTGAGCTGTGCATTTGCATTGAAGCTTTTTTTCTGATTTCGTGTTTTTTAGACAAGAATCAAATACTTTAGATGTACAGTCTAATTTTTCATACGAAACATCGGAATGCCCCACCGGTAAGCGGTTTTTTATTTTGCCTTTGTATCGGGTGTTTAGAATAATTTGAAAGGTCACATTTTGGATCTAATAGGGCTTTGCTTTGTACCGTCAACTTTTGTTCAGAATTTAGAGCATTACGAAAACGCCGTATTCCTTATTTCATTTAATAATATACCTTGATGCATGGGAAGTGAGGTATTGATAAAAAAGCCTAAGTGACATATCAGATGGGCGCTCCTTAGGGAAGCTTATCCATCAAGCCTGCTTTAATAAAATTTCGCTATGATGCGATGTTATGGATTCTTTAAATTTAATCTTAACCATTGGCAGAGTGGAACTTATATAGGACCGTTCAATTATTATTTACAAATTTCTTCTTCCTTCAAAATATTTGAATTGCAAAGTATGTATAATATAAAAATATTTAATAAAAAAAAAGTGATATTTTGCCCCGACACTGTGGTGTTTCCCTTATTCAATCACATTGCTTAATGGGGGCGCAATCCATCAGCATAAACATGTTAAAATTATTATGTATATTCTCCAACGGCTGTTTATCTTTAAAACTGATCGAATTAGACCTACTTCATTAAACTGTTTGCTTATATCGCATCATAAACCACACTCCCAAGTGTCCACTTAACTCTTATCACAAATTTTGAAGTGTTTCGTCAAACAGAAAGTGTAAACACCACAAAAAGCTGATTGTGTTTTCTTCAATCATGGTAGGGCTGTATAATGTCATTGTTTTATCAGCGTTTCAGTTCCCCGAAGATATCGAAAATAGCTCCATCTCGAAGCGTTCATGTGGTTGAGGTTATTTTATATGTTAATGATTTTAATATTATTTGCCTCATTATACGTTTTATTTATTTCTTTTTGTTTCACCAAAGGTGACGCGTATTCAATGAAGACATATCAAAGCTACAATAGTTTGGCTACATCTCTGGCTGTCAGTTACAATTCGCTGAGCAGTGAGGGTGTCGCCCGTAATCACGAGAGTACCGAAGAAGATGAGGAAAATACTCGACTTTGATAGTGCCCAATTTAAAAAATAAATAAATTTTTGAAGTACAATTTGTCGAAGTTACAGGCAATCGAAGCATTTATTAGAAAAAGTTTTCAACGAACTTGCCTACTTAATCTACTTTAATTTACTCATATCCTATCAGTATCTCGGTTACCACTCCTGTTATTTATTCCTTTGAAATGAGTTGGTTTCTTATAAATAATTTAATTGAAATAAAAGTATTTTTTAACTCCATGTTTTTAAATAATTCACACAAGCAACCCTCTCAACACTTGAGGATTCTTATTCATTGCAAAGTCGTTCGTTCGCTGGAACATCGTTGGAATCAGTTGAATCTGTCGAAGCATTTTCAATGAAGGACAAGTAGGTCTATTGCAACCTTATCATGAGCTTCGGTGGAAATTCAAAACAATAAAAAAATTAATTTCTGTGTAGATCTAAAGTTTGGCGCGAAAAGTCTTACTTACACTGAAATTTGAATTTTCTCCTTTTTTTACAATTTAGTTCTACGGGAACTCATGCTGAGGTCGTTAGCTTAAAGCTAATAAAAATAATTTTCTTTCCTTTAGCATTCTACTCAAAACCGCCAATGTAATGATGCAAACTGATCAAAGGGAATTGTTAAGTGCAGTCTGAGTTCAACCGTCGGAATTGTAATTTTAATGTACAGAAGGCATATTTGGCATAAGTTTTTCTCATTTAAGCGGAAAATGTCCATTTACAGAAAAGAAAATACTCAATTGTAAATTCCTCCTATGCGAAGTGGTGGAGTTCAGAATGTGCCTAAAGTTGGTATTAATGTAAAAATTAAATTGTTTTATACATTTTGTAAATGAAAATAAACAATAATGTTTCAACAACCTCTGGTGTACTTTGTATTCCCTACTTACACATTTGACACTATTTATTTTGCTCGCCTTAGTATGTAGGACTTTCGCATGCGCATGTAATACGATCTCTGAAACATAAACAGTGATATTGGGAAATATGTTACTATTGGGAATATAGTTACTAAAATATTGCCAAATTAAATGTATCTTAGACTTAGAACTATGTAGGTAAGTGCCAAGGTTTTATAACTCGTCCATCAGTGATCACAACGATCGTATTGTTAGCTTGGCATTGTTTCTTTATTTCTGAAAATGTCATAGAAAAACTAATTACTTCGAATTATAACTGGCTTTTCACCAATCCGCAACCTTAACGACCTTTTATTTGCGGCTGGGATATCTATATATATAAAAATGAATGTTTGTCTGTATGTCGTTTATAGAATCGTAAACTATGCATTTGATCATATGATGATCTTTAGCAAAGTTGTTGTACATGAGCCCACGAAGGTATCTGAGGTGGTACGACCAATTTTCGACAGATGGCTCCACTGTTAGGAAGAAGAAGAGGAAATTTGTTATAATGCGTGTGCCATGTTATGGGTATCGTTGGAAAGGGGAGGTAGTGTGGAATGTGTTGGTGGAAGAAAGGTTGGTGAAGTGTGAAATGTGGGAATTATTGGTGAAAACGTGTTTTTGTTGTGGGTGAGGGGTGGGGGGGTGACACCCCTCAGAAGTATATCTCAGGGGTAGGAAGAAGAGGCACTATAGGAAATTGGGCCGGGTTGGTGAAAGTTGGTGGAAATAGTGAAAAATTGGTTTTTTCGGTGGGTGCCGACAAAATTGAAACGGCTGTGGAAGAAAAGTATATGCATGAATTGGAATAATTTTTTCACCAATGCATGAGCCCACGAAGGTTTCTGAGTTGGTACAACCAATTTTTGACAGATGGCTCCACTGTCAGGAAGAAGAAGAGGAAATTTGTTGTAATGCGTGTGCCATGTTATGGGTATCGTTGGAAAGGGGAGGTACTGTCGAATGTGTTGGTGAAAGAAAGGTTGGTGAAAAGTGTGAAATGTGGGAATTATTGGTGAAAACGTGTTTTTGTTGTGGGTGAGGGGTGGGGGGTGACACCCCTCAGAAGTGTATCTCAGAGGTAGGAAGAAGAGGCACTATGGGAAATTGGGCCGGGTTGATGAAAGTTGGTGGAAATAGTGAAAAATTGGTTTTTTCTGTGGGTGCCGACAAAATTGGAACGGCTGTGGAAGAAAAGTGTATGCATGAATTGGAATAATTTTTTCACCAATCGATAGCTAAGGAAGCAGATTACTCTATATATAGAAATGAATCTCTACTTCCCTTGGTCACGCCATCACGCGCGAACGGCTGGACCGATTTCGCTAATTCGTGACAGAAAAAATTAAGAATATTGCGCGGAAAATTAGAAAATTATGTTTTTGGTTTGGGTTTTTGGGGTCACTGATTTTGAATCTGCCATCAAAATTTTGGAAATCAAGATGCTGGATCAATATGGCGACCCAAAAGTTAAACTTCGAGGGATTTCCCTGAAAGTCCGCGTTTGGGGATTTTCGGGATCACTCATTTCGAATCTGCTATTCGAATTTCCAAATATGAGACCACCCCCACCCCGCTGGGAGATATAGGAGAGGGGGTGCAATAAGGAGGTGTTGTAAAATGAGGAAAACTAAATTTAATAATACTTTACAGTTTACAGTTAAGCAAGTATTAGGAATAGGTGAAAGTGATGTATGGGGTGTATTGTGTACGAATTTATGGTTGATTTAATGTGACCACCCCCACCCTGCTGGGTCACATAGGAGGGGGGTTGTGCGGTAGGAAGGCGTTGTAAAATTAAGGAATACAAATTTAATAGTATCCCGGGAAACGCCGGGTCCGGGCATGCTAGTATGTATATAAATCAATATCAGAGTATTGTGAATTAAACTTGTGCGACATAGAGTATTTGGGCTCTTTAAATCTTTAATTAGTATGGTAATAGGCTGAAAGAAATCGTGATTCCTCAGAGAGCAGGTACCGAAATATTAAATCTACCCAACAATTCAGCAGAGATATTAACTCTGAAGACAATCAAACGGGATAGCAGCTCTGGTCTGGAGTTGAATCGTCTAACCCCCAAGGAGCTAAGCGAAATAAGGTGAAATTTATCCAAATATGGGCGCAAAACAGTGTCGAGAAACGCCAGGAAACGCAAACCATAAAAACTTCCAAGTACAGCCTCGATACGGTCGATGTGACAGTATTGAAGACCAGACCTACAAACAAATTGCTTGCCAAAATCAACAGCAGCAAAAATTGGATTACTATAATATATTATGTATGGTTGATTTTGATTTTGATCATAAATCCGTGTTGAAAGAATATCAGGAAGGGATTACAATGAAAGTAAAGTGTGTGAGCGTCTCAGCAGCTTAAATTAGCAACATAAATCGTTAATTCATGGAAAAACATCACTACAAAGCTAAATTAAATAAATAACAAAATATTGGAGCAATTGTGGAGTTACATCTTTTCAGAAAGCACAAAGGATCCCCGTCACACTCAATTGTAAGCCATTGGTTCAATTTAGAAAATTGAACTTAAAACTGTTTTAATTTTTTTAAGTATATATAATAAATTTAAATAATAAATGTGAAGGAAGATTTCATAATTTAATAATCAAAATATATTAAATATATAATTTATTATTTAATTCAAATAGTTGCAGCTATTAAAGTAGATCAAAAATTTTAAATTTTACTACTTCGAACTGCTACCAATAAGAACATACAAAATAAATACGAATATATTATATGAGTACAACAGACACTCAATTAGTTTTACTCTGTTTCATGTTTGATTTGCTCCTCGAGACCAAGTTTGTCTAGTAATAAGTTCCAGTCCACCAAACTTCCTCTGTGTTGGAATGGGATTTTTGGACACAATTCGAATGCAGTATTCATTGGAGCGATGGGAGGTGCTGGCCTCCGTGCAACGTCAATGAAATTGACAAAATCGCAGATTTCAATTTCACAGTCTGAATTTTTATTTAAAACACTGAGTATATTGTCGGTAAGATCCTTGGGAAACGGAAGACGACAACCAATGAGGATTGATCGAATTCTCCATTCTGGCAAGAATCCACTACCACTTGGCGCAAGGTGATAGATATGTTCTTTGAGACGATCGAGACCATCCCAAAGATAACGATTAATTTCCAAGTGCACAGCCGCACGGACTTTTTCGCGATCGCACATAGCCGTAGGTCCTTTTAAAGCTGAAAAATGGCGCGCGACTGCTATTACCTCATGTTCTGTGATGTTGTTGCCTAAAAGGTCTAGCAAAGCTGTTTTCAACGTATCATAGGAAATCGCCGGTTTTGCATCCCGGTCAGGTGTACACACGCTACTGAAATATTTGTTAATGAAGCTTTTATAGTTCGGACGTAGGGCTTCGCGTATCTTCGCAATGATCGTTTCAACATCAGAATATGGGAACTAAAAATAAATTTAAATATTTTAAGAATTATATTGCAGTCATTAGATATTGCCTTACTTCAAATGGATGGTGCTCCATATATGTGAGTGTGTATTCATCAGCAGACACAATATGAAACATGTGATCTGTGAGATTGAGGGTTGATCCAATATAGAAATGGTGTGGTTTGTAATAAGATGGCCTATTTGGCTTGTAAAGGTTCTGATTTGGCAGCATAACCCTAGACCTTTTTAAGAATTCACCGCCCAAAAATCCAGAATTCCTCTCGGCTAATTCGAAGATTTGGATGGTGTCGTCAGAGAGATAGTAAGAAATTATAAAAACTCTTTCACAGTTCTCTTTAATACGGGAAAACAGTTTGGCGCCGAACCGCAGGACGAATCGGTCAAGATAAACAAATTTCTTAAAATCAGCATGAGGTGCTTTTGGCTCCACAGATAGACAGTTCCCTTCTGAATCTTCATGTGATCCCCATCCATTCCAGGGAGGAAGCTCACGAGAACGTGCGTCGAGATCAAAGTGAACTGATTTTTGAGGGCGTTGTATTGGAGTAAATGTTTCAATCCCGTACTGCAAAGTTTCGTTGAAAATATTTTTAGAACTTTTAAATTTGCACTCTCTTACCTTCTTTCTATAGTAATCCTTTGTAAACGGATCACAATCTGTGAGAACAAAGTCCCTTCCGTAAACTATCAAATGCGTGCCTATCTGCAGGTCTGTATCCTTATAATATGCTATGTGCTTTTTTCCAGTTCCAAGTATATCTCTCACATATCTGCCACCCTTAGGGCCTCCTCCTAAGACATTTAGGATAGTAACAGGTTCTTTACTCCCAGGTTGAGGAATTTCAAACCAATCCTAGTATAAAATAATTAAATTAAACATTTCGCAATACTAAATTTTGAATTCTAGCCTATAATTCAATTTGGAAATTTAACTTAATTAACGAGTACCTGGATGCTTATTCCGGATGATGAGTAAAGTTATTGTTTTTAAAAGCTTGCTACTCAATTTTGAAGCAGATATCTTCAACCGATTGAGCTGAAATTTTGTATACACGTTTAGTTTGGATGACAATACACGATAAGCTGTGTGATGTCATTCTAAATCCAATATGGCGGACCATCCAAGATGGCGGAATAGTTATTTTTTATGCACTTCTATAATATGGGTATCGAATGAAAGGGCTTGCCGAGAATAACTAGAAAAATCTTCTGACATCACTCTTAATCCAATATGGCGGACTTTTAGAGTTCTTTATGCTTTCTTATAGTTTGGGTATTAAATGAAAGGTTTCGCTGAGAATAAAAAGGCAGGATAAAAAAAAGATGGGGATTATAAGCTCCGTTGCTCTAATCCACCTGAAATTTGGTGTAGAGACCTCGATAATTCTTGAGGTAGAATTTTTTGAGCCTGTAACATCGGTTAATTAACTTTGACTTGTGTGATTTGGCGAGATGGGCGTTATCAGCATTGGTCTGCAACCTGTCTAGGAGAAGGACAACTCCAAAATCAAACCCGGAACTGAGTTTCGTCAGGCACAAGTAAGCTCCAAGCTAATATAAGTGGCGCATTCTTCCAAACACCCAAGTCAAGGTGAGGTTGTGCCGAGGACTGAGTGGCATCGGGGTGTAATATGATGTCGTGAACGTATCTCTCCTTATTGAAGAGCTAGACTGTTCGAAATTAATCGGCAAACGACCTTGCAACAATGATGAGTTGAATGAGATGAACAGACTCAGAAACCTAGCCAGCGATAACTAAAAAGTAAAAAATAAATTAAAAGCAAAAAAACCTTTTTTAAAAAAAGCTTTTATTTAAATGCTCTAAAAAGAAGAAAATAAAATTTTCCTTTAAAATTTTAACTATCAACTTATAACCGCATTATACACAATTTATATGATCATAAAAATTTGTCGCGCGATTTGCTTGTGTAAATAAACTAGTACCTATTTAATTGAGTAACTTAATCTGCTAAGTACGCGACAAGCTTTTATGATCATATAAATTGTGTATAATGATTAATGAGGTTATAACTTGATAGTTATTATTATTATTTATTCATTAAACGGGAATACTCCCTATATACATTTCATATAGCATCTTTGATTTTATAATTGTGTCGCATTTACATCACAGATAAGTTCTTTTACACAAATTATAAGCAAATTATAAACAAATAATAAACAAATTCATACATCCAGTGAAAGATATATTAAGAAAACACAATAAATAATTCAGAGAAAAACAATAGCAATAGTTAAGTGGAGAAATAAGAACGTATGAATTGAATGAACATTGTGAGACTAGTATCAAAAAAGTCGACGTGATGAGAAATTTCGTTACCAAGTTTACACATACGAGATATATGTATGTACATTGATTGTCAGCTAGAGCAGTACGAAGATAAGGTGTGGCGAATAGTTGTTGAAAACGCGTATCTCTCGAAGGAATGCGAAGCCCAATTTGATCCAGCAAGTAGGGGGAGTCAATTACACTGTGCAAAATTTTGTAAAAGAAAATTAGATCCGCGATTTTCCTTCGACTATCTAATGATTTTATGCCGTACTGACTCTTAATCTCAGAGTAATCATGACAATCAAATGGCAGTGGGGTCCAGTTCATGAAAGCAAGCTTACGCATAAACTTAGACTGTACCGATTCAAGTAGCTTCATATAGGCCAAAATTTGAGGAGACCAGATTGGGGAAGCATACTCGAGAATAGGTCGAACTAATGTGTTGAACAGCAGAAGATAAGTTGATGGATACTTATAAATTTGAGAGTTTATATTAATAAAACCCAAAACTCTCAAAGCCTTGTTTTTTGTTTTTTCAATGTGCGATTTGAAAGACCCATTACTCGAAAAAGTAGCTCCCAAATCCTTGATTTCCTCCTTCACCGCGGGAACACAATTATTCAATTTGTAATCGAAAAGAAACGGTTGTTTTTTTTGGTTACCTAACTACTGAACATTTAGAGATATTAAGAAACATTTGATTCGAAATACACCAAGAGTAAACAGCATCGAGATCTGCTTGTAAATGTTCTGCATCATTTAAAGACATGATATCACAATATATATTCGCGTCGTCCGCATATAATAAAATATCAGAGAATTTCAAAACTGATTTGAGATCATTAATAAAAATTATAAACAACGGAGGTCCTAGATGTGAGCCCTGAGGCACACCTGACGTTACATCAAACTAACGCGAGCTACAACCACCGATATGCACAAGTTGTTTACGATTACTGAGATAGCTAGCGATCCATGCAAGGATTAGATTAGCAACGCCAACGTCATAAAATGTTTGCTTGTCGCGATCCTTCCTATTATCTTGACCATCTTTAACTCAAACACACTGTATAATTAATTATTCTCCAAATGCACAGTTTTCGCAAATTTTTGACAACTTTTTTTTCACTGGCCTGTATCCAGCATAAAGTTGTAGGGAATTATGTCCTTTGTAAAATTGAAAATATGTAACTATCCTAGTGCCCATTGTTGACAAGGTATTTCGAAAAAAAAAATGTTGTGCGCCATTTTTTCAAGATAGCGATGCGAGCGAAAGTGCGCCAAGGACTTTGATTTTTTATTAGGAACCAATCCATACATATAAATTAAATTTTTGTGTTTATTTCCGATTTCGAAATAACTGGCTTTTTTTAAGTTCATATGTTTATCTACGCAATACCGAAACTAAACCCATATAAACGTTTTTAAAAATTTTGCTGTCTGTCTGTTTCTATGGGAAACGTGCTAATCTCGGGAATGGCAAAACCGACTTCCATGCGACTTTCACTAGAATCATGTAGCAGGGGTGAGTAACCTTAACCGTTTCGGTGTAACAGGGTGACTAATAAATTCGGGATGCACATTATTATTTTATTTTTATAATTTGATATCCCCAACGCAACGATTTCAAGCTCACGCTGTCTATTTTATTACCTGTGTTATTTACTTACCTTTGGCAGTTTAGTCCTTTTTAGGAACATAGCTGGGGCGTCCCTTCCCGAATTTACTGGCATGTTTTCCTTAATCTCAATTGTATCGTCAGCCAAAAAGTAGTAAACCTCGAACTCTCGAACATCTCCAAACTCGGTGTTATCATCCCAATATGCAAAAAATTTTAAAACTTTGCGGTCGAAGTTTAGAAATTGTTCGAAATTTCTGTGGGTGCTTGATGGGTGTTTAGGCTTCAAACCAGCCTTTCTGCGTAGTTCAGTCGAGGGATCTCTAAAAAAGAAACAAGAAAGAAATAATTCCAAATAGATCCCCGAAATCACAAGGCCACTTACGCAGGAGTTTGCACTGGGTCGGCTACCGCTATCCCAGCGCGATTAAGATAATTTCTGGTAAACAAATCGCATCCTGTGATGTGATAAACTCTATCAAACATGCGAATAGTCTTGTTTACATTCAAGTCCAAGACCGATATGAATTCGTGTTGGCACGGTGGAGGTCGCGGAATTCTCTGTCGCGCTACCAAGCAACCCTGCGGAATACCAGAGTTTCGAACCGAGGGTTCAACGACCTTCATAGTGCCGTCTTCTAAGTAGAAGTAAATCTTCACTGTCCTGACTTGGAATGGGGCTAAATACACTTCCTGAAGTGTTTCTTTGAAGTATCCATGAAAGCACAAAACCTCCTTATCATGAGCTATCCAAGCTGGTAGCTTTGGTCCCACTTTAGGAGGATACAACGATGGGAGTTCATATGGTGGGCAGTTCAAGTCGAACACTTCATTCCCGCCATAGCAGGGGTGTTTTCTCTCAGTCAGCATTCCAACTCCTCCGTATTTCATGAATTGTTGGGTTCGCGGAAACCGTGTTTTGGTAACCTGCGGGCGATTTTTGTTATTTTAGACGAAGCTAACAGAGCTAATCATGAGTTACATCTTGAAAAGTAGTCCCTGGTAGTAAAGGTATTCCTGGGCACCGCAACATTTTTATTAATATTATACGATCAGGAGAACTTTTGAAAGGTGTGGACTATTGGCACTAGTGGGAAGCAGAACTAAATTCATATTTATCGAATCAAACAAATTGGTTGCTATGATTTATGCCATCAATCAGTTTATTTTGTTACACTGCAAAGGCTTTGTACAGGTCGGAGGCACATCAATGAATCGTTTTCAATCGTTTTGTTTCTATGGATAAGGAGTAGTGCACTGCCGTTAGGACTGTACCTTCGGAACTCAGTTATACCGGATGAATTTTCATGCAAATCTTTTCATTGAGTTCCTGAGTAATTTTACATGAGTTATGTAATTATTTAAACAATTACTTTAAAAATTAATTAACAGAAAGTAAATGCCTTTATATTTTTTATGTAGAAAATGAAATATACTCATAAGTAGCGTTGTATAGGGTAATTATTGAAATTATTTATTATACTGTCTATTTGAAAGGTTTTCGTGGTTTTATTAGCATCTACAAAAGGAAAATTACATGACCCTGATGTTCACAGCATAGGGGTAAGGATAAGTTAAGAAAGTTCGCCAATTGTTTGTTAGCTCTAAGAGCAATCCAGTTTATTATTAGGTCCGCAACTAAGTTCTCGCTGTTTTTTTTTATGAATATAAAACTTTATTATGAAAAAATGGTTACAAATGAGTTATTCAAAGTACTGCCCATTGCTAGCGACAACCTTTTCCCATCTTTCTGGCAGAGCTCGAATACCGTCACGGTAGAAGTGTTCGTCTTTTGAGGTTATCCATGAATCAAGCCAATTTACGATGTCGTCATATGAACGGAACTCCTGATTAGTCAGAGCATGTGCCATCGAACGGAATAAGTGATAATCGGACGGCGCAATATCTGGGGAATATAGCGGGTGGGGTAGGACTTCCCATTTGAGTGTTTCTAAGTAGGTTTTGACGGGTTTGGCAACGTGAGGCCGATCGTTGTCGTGCTGTAAAATCACTTTTTCGTGCCCTGATCGTATTGTAACCGCTTTTCGCGCAGTGCTCAGCTCAATCGCATCAATTGAGTTCGATACCGTTCCCCAGTGATCGTTTCGTTCGGTTTCAACGTCTTTTCAGCGTTTTCGAAGATTTTCGGCCTTCCTTCACGCGAACGGTCGTCAACATCAAAATCACCGTCTTTGAAGCGACGGAACCAATCACGGCACGTTGTTTCACTTAGAGCAGCATCTCCGTAAACTTTTTGGAGTTCTCGATGCGCTTGAGCCGCCGTTTTCTTCGAATGAAAAACGAAAAGCAACACTTCCCCGCAAATGACGATTATTTGGCACATAATCAGACATTTTCACACAACCAAAAGTATATGTTCCAAAAACAAAATCACAAATGTATCAAAGCGGCTTGCTTACCATATGTCTAAGCTTGGTTCATGACGTTTTAGTAATGCTATAATCGACCAACTCTTACTACTGGAGCCATCTATTGAAAAACAGCGGGAACTTAGTTGCGGACCTAATATATTTTTTAGGTGTGTTTTATTTACATATGTCTTATATGCATAGTTATACATGTGGGATTTAAACGCACAGGTTACAGTTCAATAATCCTTTAGAGACTAGACGGCGAGGAGCTAAAAAGATTAAAAAGTGTATTATTCGGGCACAGGCGAGATTATTGTTGGAAACGCTTCGTTTTAGGGTGTAGTTCGACCCCCTAAGTTTGCTTACAAATTGTTGGTGTGCTTGATTTTTTAATTAACTATTAGTGACGAAAATAGTGTTTTTTTCTCTATTTCCTTTAATATCTCCGTTCCTATTGACTTTTAGTATAGCATATGCATTGAGAAAGTTGTTTCTTATGAAACGGTAACCGATTTTTTTTTTAAGGAAAGCTCGGAGCACTCCAAGTGCTCCCAAATACATTGCATGTATATCTATATATACAGAATCGTTATAAAATCGGTTAGAATTAATTTTTCCCAAAAATTCCAACGGGATACTAAAGTTGAATGGATTTGTGATTTTTCTGGCTTGGTCCGACCAGCGAAACCCGTTTGTGAAAAAAATGGCGCAAGTTGCAATTAAGGAAAAAAAAAAGTGATCGTTAATTACTCGAGAAGTAATTGACCGATGACGCTAAAACTATTCATGGATATTTGGGTCCACATACACATCATTTTTGAGAATTTTCAGCCATCTATGTGCGGTCATTTTTTAGTAAAAAAATAGTGAAAAAAACGTGTTTTTTTAACTTTCAGGGCTATTTGCAAGTTAACAATTGCACTTAGCGACCTCGGTCAGGGCTCATATTTTAGGAAATTTTATAAGGAACAACTTTCTCAATGCATATGCTCTACTAAAAGTCAATAGGAACGGAGATATTAAAGGAAATAGAGAAAAAAACACTATTTTCGTCACTAATAGTTAATTATAAAATCAAGCACACCAAAAATTTGTAAGCAAACTTAGGGGGTTGAACTACACCCTAAAACGAAGAGATTCCAACAATAATCTCGCCTGTGCCCGAAAAATACACCCAAAATTCCTCGCCGTCTAGCCTATTATATTAAATGACACTACGTGGTTTCGAAAATTAGTTCAGGTTTAATGAGTTCTGGTAATCCTAAGTGTATTCACTATTAGTAGTAGTAGTAGAGTAGTAATTATTGCAAAAGCTAGTTTAGCAAAAATGATACGCGGCTTAGCTTATAGTTAATTAGCGGCTTAGCGGATAATTAAAAACAGCAGGTAATTGTTCACGGCTTATCACAGCTCACTAGACTCGAATTAAACAACCACTCAGTACGAGAAATCGAACAGCAGTGATCCGCACTGCATTTGCACATGGTCGGTCTCGATGACCTAGCGGGCCGGTCCATTGTTCTGTGCATTTGGGAATTTGTGCAACGGCCCGAGTGCACTGATTCACTGCAACTCCCACATACATATATAATACTTTATTTCACCAAACGTTCAGGTGAGTTAATAACAGCAATTCCAACGACTTCCATGGGATTTAGAGCGCATAGGTTGAAAAAGAGGTTCCTGAGGGAGACGCCATGAACGCAAATGCGTATAGGTGATGCTGTTTTATCGCGTGATCGTTTTTTCACATTTTTGGCCCGAGGCAGAGATCTGCAATTGATTTTTTTTTATTTTCGACCATGGGATATTGTATTAGGCGTACCACCGAAACGAGAACACTTATTAATATCTAATCAGGGACACTAATAATAAATAGCGTGGCAACCGCAGGTCCAAATGTGTCTATCCTTCCCCTATCATCTTTAAATTCGAATCCACCGTTTATCTATTTCTTTCTTACGTTGATTTAGACGATTGTTTGCCTAGTATAACCACTAGAAGATTTTTGATTGCAACCAATCTTCATAATCCAAAATACACTTAAGAGGCTAAATTTTATGTTGATTCTTCCAACATTTGTTTGTTCCTTCAAGAGGCTTAAAAATAACAATTTTTGAAATAAATAGAAATGGCTAAACAACAGGTATGCAAGTAGTCTAGTGGTAAGCGTGCTGGGTGTCCCACTCGGATCCCAAGCTTTCACTCTTATAGTGAGCTTTTCCTAATAAGCGACAGATGGGAGCCCCATCAATTAGGATAGCTACTGCGGGCTGGGTGATTAGCGGTGATAGCGAACATAAACGATTCAAGAAACAGAAGCAGACCTTCGATGTGCAGAGGATTCGTTGCTCCTAACATAATTGGAGTGAAGGAGGAAATATTCAGACGGGCTCGTGTGAAATAAAAGAGTGTAAATTGACACAGAAATTTTTCATTTTCCACCCCAAAAATTACATAATACTGTTTCTATAATAAAAAGTGTTAAACTTCTAAAACTCTCCGTCCAGCCACAAGCAGAGAGTTCGAAGTTTTTGCTGCAAATTGGTTTATTTACAATAAATATTTTTGTACAGTATATTACAGAAAAGAAATCATCCAATATGATTTTCATATTATTTACGGAGGTATAGTTTTAAAATGTGATTAATGTTTTTATTTGGAATAGGAACCATTCAAATACATTTTCTTAATTAATTTTATTGTTGGCTTCGTGCAGATCCGCACTCGTTTTAATTCGTGGTTTTCTAGTACAGGTGCATCGCGTCAAATGTTCGTCTAATTTTCTGAAACGTTGTTGGGCAAGTGTCCAAAGTTAATACTGGCCTAGTTGGTGAACTGGTGGTTCTTCGGGTTTCTATGAAAGCAAATGATTAATATATATTTCAGATTAATTACAATACATATTTAAGATTCCGTACATTAAACATTTTAACTACTATCAACATAAAATTATGATAGTTTAACTAAAACTGAATAACTACTGGCAAAATTTGACCCGGTGGTGGACATCGATGAACTAGACGTGATATTATGTGAGAAATTAGAATTAGCAAAATCAAGGGCGTCTGAACGCGAATTTGAATTGTGAGGGCCTGGTCGAATCTAAGTCTTCGTCTTCATTTTCATCTTCTTATGCCAGTTCATGATGTCACACCAAGCTAAGCTCTGTTCGAATTCATGTCTATGACTACGTATACACGACACTCCCAAATCAGGACTAGAAACACGGCTGCTCGTGTGAACGACACAAAGTGGACTAGGAAATTTGACCTTGTGTGCTATCTGTGTGGGAGTAAGATTTGTGACATTTGAGGGATCGAGCACACACATACAGATATATCAGGCTTAGGCCCAATTCAATCGGGGCTAGGCCAAAAGTTGGGACTTGCCCGTATACACGGCAAAGATAATCGCGACTTTGGATATCGTGTATACGTAGTCTATGTCAGTGAGCTTACATAGCTAAATAGTAAAACAGCTAAGGCCGACTTAACTTGATGAGTGATTCAAGGTTTGGGTTGACTTCGTCAGGTAGATTTGCGTGAAGTTGGCAAAGTACTTAAATTAATTAGCAACTTTTTTTAGGGAATGCAATTAACCAAGTTGCCTGGCAGTAAGGATCATTAATAAATTTATTATTTACAAAAGCCAATTCAAATTACAAGCTAAGCAAACGAATTCGAATAGGTTTTTGTCTTTGCTTTATATGTTATAATAGCTTAGCTTGTTTGCTGACGACATTAACTGTCATAACAAGACAAAGACGAAGACTTGGATTCGGACAGGCCCTGAATCACGCGCCATTTCCGTCTGAGACATATGTGGTAGCTGTCATATGAAAAAAAACATTTACGAAAATTCCGAGTTTACTTCGGATAAGCGCTTACTAAATGTAAAAGTCAATAACAAAAATGGAAAACGGAAAAAATGGTGTTTATTTTGAAGTCCATGTTGACAGACTTCTTTTGGCCGGAGTTGGGTGAAATGAACCCAAATGACATATGGTTTCAGCAGGATGGCGAGGCTTGCCACACTGCACGTGAAACAATGACGTTACTGCATACCAAGTTTCCAGGTCGCGTCATCTCTCTTTTAGGAGACTAAGACAGGCCGTTGAGAAGTTGCGATTTAACCTGTTTGCAGTTCTTCCTCTGGGTTTGTTTACAATGTAAAGTCTACATGACCCACCCTGAGATGATTCAACAACTCATGACAGAAATCGAAGGACAAATTTTTGGAATCCAGACGTCTTGACTCCCAAACGTCTTCCAAAATTTCGTCAAATGTTATGTCCCATAAATATCGTTTCAATGACTCTATTTGGGTATCATAAAACTACATGTGTATGTACGAAATCCTTACTGCACGAAACTAATTTGCATTAAGCCTGTTTTTACTTACTACCATCGAGCGTCCGAATCTCATAAAGCTGTTAGAGCGTCGTTGACGAATTAGTGGCTTCTCGGGGTTCTATGGTGATGATAAATGATCAAAAATTTTTCCAAACTTAGTAAGTGTTTTACTTACTGCTTCTACTGAATCTCCTAAATACGAATTTGAATAAAGTTCATCCCCAAGGTCAACTGGATCTCTACCAAAACGCATAAAGCTTCTGCCCCCTTGGTCAACTGGGTCCCTACCAAAACGCATAAAGCTTCTGCTCCCTTGGTCAACTGGGTCCCTACCAAAACGCATAAGGTTTCTGCTTTCTAGGTTATCATTACCACCTCTTCCAAAGCGCATTAGATTTTCATTTCTGCCTTGCCGACCTAATCTCATGAAGCTGTCCCCTCTAGAAGACCTTGTGCCTTCACCCTCGCTTCTTCCAGATCTAAACTCCTGTTCGTTGGTATTAACAGTTCTCTGATCCTTTTCAGATTCACGTTGTCTTTTTCCAAAACGCATGCGATGTCCGTCTCTCTTTCCAAACCGCATACGGTGTTGATCTCTTTTTCCAAATCGCATGAAATTTTTGTCAATTGCCATTCTTCGCTTTTCTTCAATATCATTTTCATCAACCGGAATGCTTCGTCGAAATTGTAGGATCAGGGCATTATTCAAGTAGTCAATGTTTATAGAGGCAACTGGATCCCCCAAGTACTCCTCGAAACTATCCTTTAATTGGTTACTCTCCGTGAATGGTCGCCTGCCGTTATCTTTAATGTCGTTAAATGACGTATTTTGCACCTCAGTGATTTCACAAGTATACGAATAGATTTGGAAAAGCAGTATAGAAGAAAATAATAGGATTGTAGCCATTGATGCTGACATCTGGAAAAAACAAAAGAAAAATGTGTGTCAATTAATATTCGACTAGCGAAGTGTTAATTGGTGTCAAACATGAGGGTAGACCAAAAACCAGGCGAAATGGCTGTGAGAGGGGAATATTTTTTTCGCATGTCATTTTTAAACTAGGAACTCACTACAGATATAATTTATATTAAAATTATATCATAATACGCAGTTGTTTACAAAAAGATGAATTTTATGGATTGACAAGTCTGTTGCGCAGGAAAAGGAATGGAAAATACAAATGTAGTGATCATGCAATGAATGCAACGATCACGTAATAGGAGACAGAATGTAACACTACCTCGACCAAATCTCGCGCAAGTGAATTGACCAAAATATAAACAGAAATGTTACGTCACACGGAATCCCCACGACGATGACTCGACCAGCGCAGCACCATGTGCGGGCACGGCAACGTGCAATACCAAACCCTTCGAGTCCATCGCACTGGGTAAAGCAAAGCACCTAAGTGCAGCGCCATGCACCTATAAAGTGTGCCAGCGCGCACCGTGTGACCAATAAATTAGAATTGGGTCAATTGACTGCGATTAGTATTTTGGCTATGAGTAATGTTAAGGTTAGGCTATACAAGTAGTTATACATGATACATGTACTATATTATGTATGTATAGAAGTAAGATTTAGTAATTTAAGAATATAGACAGTCATTTATCGAAACTGAACGCTGCCATTCGGCGTATTCTCAAGATGTCGGATCCAATATGGCGACCGAAAAAGTTGAACTTCAAGGGATTTCACTGAAGATCCGAACTTTTGTTTTTGGTTTGGGTTTTTGGTGTCACTGATTTTGAATCTGCAATCAAAAGTTTTTCAATTAATAAATCTAAACTTTTGGAAATCAAGATGGTGGATCAATATGGCGACCAAAAAGTTAAACTTCAAG
This sequence comes from Neoitamus cyanurus, assembly GCA_947538895.1. NCBI lineage: Eukaryota > Metazoa > Arthropoda > Insecta > Diptera > Asilidae > Neoitamus > Neoitamus cyanurus. Next base: position 33,961,301 of record OX384541.1, on the reverse strand, counting down.
GGATTTCCCTGAAAATCCGCACTAGGGAATTTTCGGGATCACTGATTTCGAATCTGTTATTCAAATTTCCAAATATGAGACCACCCCACCCTGCTGGTAGATAGAGGAGAGGGGGTGCAATAAGGAGGTGGTGTAAAATGAAGAAAACTAAATTTAATAATACTGTTGGAAAATATCTAAAAGATGTTCAAAACGCAAATAGGAAAACGCTGGGTCACATAGGAGAGGCGGTGGTGCAGTAGGGAAGCGTTGTAAAATTAAGGAATTCAAATTTAATAGTATCCCAGGAAACGCCGGGTCCGGTCAAGCTAGTAATTATTAAAACACAACCCGACTACAGAACAAACGAACTGAACAGTATGGGACAAGAAAATATTCTTTCTTTACTTAATTTAAATCGACGCATAGGTACGGTGATGTTGAGAGTACCTATAGCAGTGGCCGGATGTCGTTTTGACTTACTTCCATAAATTCGTTGTTATAACGGTATGCGATTGTTACTTCCCCACTCTATTGCTTTGAAGTCTATCTCAATAGGAGAGGGTTAACAAATTCCGAAAAAGTATTGACATTTATTAATAATAGTATAGAAAAATAACGCTAAAATCGAGAAACACGAAAATATAAAAGAAATTAATTTTTAATGGAATTAAGTAAGCACCGTGTATTTCAAATGGGCGAAGTTTAGTTTCTTCTGCTGTTCTAAATGTCAATATTCGTACAACGCATCGTTAGTTTAAAAATTAGTTGAATCAACTCAATTTTGTTCAATATATTCGAAACAAATACCTAGGATTTTGAGTTGGGGATACTAAAAAAATGGATAAGATTTATCTTGTAGGTAACTTATTCTTGTCACAGTGAGAGTTGTTCACATAAGCAATAGAATGCAATGCATTTATTCTGATCACGATGGTGTCATAATATTAAGGACAGCACCTTCCGCGAAGGTCCTTGCAAGTATCAAGAAAGGCAAATGCTGTTGGCTACAGCTTTCATGTGTTCGTGTTTGTTTGAAGTGACATAAATATGTTGTTCGTCCTGCTAATGTCGAACTAAATTTGTGCAAACTTTATGCTAGATCATACAGTGCGTTTCATATTTACAAGCCACCATCAAAATTCGAGTTATTTCTGCTTAAGAACAATTTACAATTTGTTTGTCCATTGATAATATCAGAGAATTTAAAATGTTGGCGTCTATTTTGTCCCATTCCATGAGAATAGCAGTTTTAAAGATCTCGGCCAAGTCATATTGTGATTTTTTGCATAAACCCACCCGCCTTACCAGCATTCCCCAAATGCTCTCAATTGGATTAAGGTCTGGAGAGCACGCTGCCCAGTGCATCACCTCAATTGACTCTTTTCTAAACCAACCCATGGTTTCTCTACTGGTATGGATTTTGGAGTTATCCTGATAAAAAGCCATTTCTCAATTCATTCATTCAGAATGTTGTAACAATGGCAGTAGACTGTTTTATAGCACTTGACAATAGTCGCTACTGTTATCCTGCATGACGTGAATTGCAGTTCTAAGCATCCCGCCGCGGAGTACGCCCCCCCATACCATTACAGAACCACTTCTTTTCTCAAATCACGCCAGTATGAATTGAAATCGTCGGGGCCGTCTATGTTCCATTTCTTTTCGTCAGAAAAAATAACCTGGATATGCTCAAAATTTATTTAAATAATGCACAGAAATTAATTGTTGTGTAGCCTACCGATGACCAGTCTCTTCCCATAGATTGTCACAGTCTTGCAAATTTTAAACGAGCTTGAATGTGACGGCCTAATACTTTTGGGGCTAAATTCATTTTAGCCCTGCGAATATTAGGATCTTGTTCAAGAGTCTTCCAGACGGTCGTTTTCGACACTTTTGTTTTAGAAAGTGCAGCTAATTTCGAACAGCTACCTAAGTGTCGAGTTACTGGCAGCCTGTAATATTCGCCGTTTATCTCACGAAGAAAGCTTCTTCTTTCGTCCATTTCTCTTTGCTTGCCCATATAACTCTGAATTATTTAAAAACTTACGAATAACACATCTTGAAATTTCACTGATGCTAAGATTTTCTTCTAAAGGCTAACATTTTGCCCTTTTCAATTTCTCTAAGTGATGTACCACGCGGCATCTTAAACCTTAATCTTAATTGCTAATAAAAATCAAACCTTATTAACTGGTGCACAAAAGAGCTGCTTCGATCTGAACTTCTCTAGAACTGTCTTATAAATATGAAACGAGCAGAAATTACGAACTTACAAAAACGATACAAAAGCAACGTACTTAAGGATGATTTATAGAGCAATTGCCACACAAACTGTTTCTCAAACGTTACGTACGTTACTGGCGCACGATTTGACATAGCAAATTGTTCTTAAGCAGAAATAACTAGAATTTTGATGGTGGCTTATAAATATGTAACGCACTGTAGGCGAGAAATTATCAGAAAATTAACTCATTACCTCACTAAGCTTACAATAATTTAATAGAGTTGTGTTCCTGCGATAAGTACTCGTATGTGACACATTTGAAATTTTTACCGCGGTTTCGTACAGTTTTTATGCAAAGTACCTAAAGTGTGGAATAGTATGAAAAACTGATTCTGGCTTTGTTTTGCCAAAGCTTATAATACATAAAAAAAGTTGTTTTATCTTCATATAGCCTTTTCACACCTCCTAACCTTACTAGCCTTAATTAGAATTAATATTCGATTAGCCGGCGATATGTATAATTGATAGCGGTGTTAGGGTTATAATTTTCTTCAGAAAACTAAATTAGTACTTATATTTTCTTTGGATAGAAATGTTACGTGATATCAAAATACAGTCCACTGATATACGTACATACATATATGTAGATCCAAGTGTTATCATCATGTCCCTTACAAAGTTGGTATAATCTTCTTCTGAAACCGTATCTTGGCTCTCATTAAATCTTTTAGTACTACGTAGGGAATTTATCAACAAAGTTATCCTATGCGCAACGTAGTATCGGTAAGTGTTTGATAGAGTTGGTTGTTTTGTTTTAAAGCTTAATTCGAATGAATTAAAGATTTCCTGTAATGTACGACAGTTAAATTTATTTGAAATGAACGTCCAGTTAATTTGGGTAGGTTTAGTTCCATTGGGAGAGTGTCTTTTTTATTGGTCTCTGGTTCACTTTGCTTAATTGGAAAATTATTGTAATTAAACGGGAAATAGTATAACAGGATACCACACAAACTTGGGACAAAAGTGAAAATTGGAACATTCAAAATAAAAAGAAGATGGATATCTACAGAGTCCGCACGTCCAAAGTGAAACTGCCGTTATACAACACAGTGTTTATTGATGATTAAGTCCGCCATATTGAAACTGGCGCAATATTTAAAATTAGTAAACAAACAAATCTCCATGTCCTGACTTTTATGATCTTTAGAAATTTAATAAACCATTTTTAATTTGAAAATTGGTTACCACATCTGCAATCAGCGAATTCAAAAACCACCTTCTCTACAGGTAACAAAATATCGTATTTTTAACTAATTTAATCAACTTAAAAAGCCTTAATCGCGTTGGATTAAAATTCTGAACAATTTGACCTGCAACCACGGTCCTTGTTATCGATTTTCTCAACGTCCAACATTTTACTTGAAATTTTGCGGCAGGAAGTAATTTTTCTGGTACAGCTGAACTGATGATACTTCACATCCTGTGATTGTTTTATTGGCGGGCAAGTTCTTTCGGCAAAGAGAAAAATCAAAAAAACGTTGGCCAAGAGTACCAGACATTTCAAACAATACTTACAATTAGATGACACCGGATGGTAACAGTATAATACTGAAAATTTAGAATTAAAACACGAGCCTTCTATTAGCACCGGAAGTGACTTTGTGAACTCGCACTCATGCCGCACTTCCTTTGCAATTCAAATTTTTGTGTATCCGGGGTATATTAACTTTTATTTCCGAATAATTAAGTGTGCGTAGATGTATGTTTGCAATTGAATGATCCACAGACGCTCCAAATATTTGTATCTTTGATTTTGATGTTGTGTAAGTAGGTAGAAGGTAGGTTATTTATTATCCTCGGTGTGGTGTCGACAATTTTATTCCAATAGTGCAATAGGGATATCTATAATACAAAGTTACATTTTTAGTGCTTAACTTTCTTCCTATAACATACATATGTTCATATGTATATGAAATTCAGCAGCTGCACCAGGGATATGCACTATAAAATCACAGGTCACACGTTTGACCAGCATAAAACCGCCATGAAAATATTCGCACTGCATTACACATTACGTGACTTGGTTATGACTGGGAACAGCTTAAATACCGCGCCTTGTTAATTGTTTTAGCAGCCACGAACGCTGGGCACAACGTACCTTCGCATTAATGTCGACATATTTGCAGACGCCATTCTTCATTGCTACGCGTTTATGTTACTTTTACTGCAAAAGATTATGCAAAATAGTTAGCATACGTCGGCTAACGATGCTTTGTCGATGATGCATATTCTTTAAATGCTGTAGGATTTAGGTTAGATGGTGCAGTTTCGTAGGGAAATTTGGGGTAGTAGTCTTGCATGTATACGATCATGGTAATTTAGAATGGTTGCAGCGAGCCCCAAAACGGAATTAAAGATTTCAAAATGTAACTCTTCTATACATATAAAATCGTTTGTCCTGACTGACTATCTGACGCACAGCCTAAACCACTGAAGATAGAATCATGAAATTTGGAAAACATGTCCCTTGGAGCTTTGTACATACGAAATGACAAAAGTAGGCATGGGTAAAGAACGGGTTTCCGCGTTAATGAATACATATGCATATGGGGGTTTTCGAAGTCACTGGTCGCTTAAATCTGTCATGTATAATTGAAAATTCAAGATGGCGGATCCTATATGGCGACTGATAATTCTCAACTTGAACGAATTTCCGTGTAATTGAATGTATAGGGATTTTTGGAGACGCTGATTCAAAATCTGCTATCGGCATTTTGAACTTCAATACGACGGTCGAAAGTTCATAGTCATAGATAAACAGACCAAATTAACCTTCTCCGTTTAAAATCTAATAAAGTTTATATTCGAAATCTAAGTGGACGAAGTCGCTGGTAAAAGCTAGTCATTCCATAAATATGGCTAGACTTCAAGGCACGTAACACCACAAAAATACGTTATATTGTGCTGTGTTGTTTTAGGCGCACCTTCCGTTCTAGAACAATCTTATAAAGGTCATTTTAGATCAAACGAACGAAGAGCTAGAGCTTGATCTTTTAGTGTAAACTGAAACCGAAAGCTCGTTTTCAGCGTTCACACTATTCTTTAAGCGCGAAAGAATGAGAACCAAGAACTAGAATTCTTGCACATGCTCTAGAGATATGGCGAGGAGTGAGCGTGTGCGATCACGAAAGAACACTCTAAACAACTGTCCGCACGCTCTAGTACCGTTTACACTAAAAGAATTTGATAGAGTGGGGATAGAATGCGCAATCCGCTCGTTTGGTGTAAATCTGCCTCAAACTGCGTTCATTTGTGCACTTTATTGTTAGTTCTGGAACAACCGTACATGTTCTGCAGATTATGTACGGAACAAGCCGTACATCTAGTTGTTCTAATGGAGCCTAGGCGGCAGTATATTTAAACTTTTCGCCAGTTTTGAAAAAATTTCAGCTCACATACATATGCACACAAATTTGTATTTGTAATTAAATTAATTATGGGAATCATTACTCTGGATGAATTAAGTTCCTCTGTGGAAGAAATTGGATATTTATTGCTTTTTTCACCAAAGACTTCTTCCATTTCTAAATAAAACGGTTTATAACAAGTGTAAGTGAACTTTTAGCTATCCAGAACATTGTGCAAAAAAGAACGCAGCTTATATTGAAGAGAACAAAGCTCTGATCATTGAATAAAACAAGGCGTACTTATAATTTATCTATTAAATCCCAGGTGGCGCTAAAATCATTTTGTATAAAGCTTTCGACTTGTTTTTGTCAGTTTTGCATTATCAGCTAACAGATGTAAACTTTGTATTCATAATGAAGTTAATTGTGGGAATACTTTACTCTGCATGAATTAAGTTCCTCTGTGAAAAAAATTATGTATTTACTGCCTTGTCCATTAAAGATTTTTTCGATTTTTTTTCTATATAAAAGGGTTCAACTAATCAATCAACTGATAATTCTTTTGAAGTCAGCTTTTGATCTACTCCGGATATTGGACAAAAATAACACACCTGGTGTCTGATTATAGAAACTCTGATTAAGTGACAGAAAATTTGAACAGTAGAATTTTGAATGTTACGAATAAGGGGTTGTCTTCTACTCTTCGAAAGCAACGGATTTCATTAAAGGGAATTTTCATTATCATAAGTATACTGAAAAATGCTCACATCATTACTTTTGCACTTAGTATTCATAGAGGAATAATTTCTTGACCTAAATAAGAACGGCAAAAATGAACCTAATTTAATGGCGAAGCCCTTTTGTGATATTTTGTGTAAAAAGCTAGTTATCTGTCTTCTACATACAGGATGTTTATAGGTAAAATACAGAGCACTAAATAATTCCTGCGGATAGACGTGATGATTAGTTTTTAAATGTTTGCGATATACCTATCTAGATTAAAAATTGGATTTCTTAATTTTTATGGACGATCCTGTAACTTACCTGTTCACTAAATGATATGGATGTGCTTATTTGCAGCTACGGTACCTACTCGTAAAACGTTAAATGCAGGAACTTGCTCGTTTACAAAATATCTGACTGAATATTTTTTATTTATTATTTCTCCAAAATATTTAATTCACTGAAGATTTTCTCGTTGACACAGTATGAGCATTTTATGTTTTAGGCGTAGGTACCGTACCTGCATATAACTCGAACCAAATGCTATTTCACCCTTTTAAAGAAGTGTTCAAAAATTATTCTCTACTTTCTTCCGTTGTGGATGTGTTATAAAACATCACATTTAAATAATAACGTTTTCCAAAATACACACATCAAAAAATGCCAAGCAACACGGGGTTTTTCCTTTGCCATTTCCAGGAACAATTAACGATAATTTTCATTTTTCAACTGAAAGTAGGCAAAAGGTATACGCATCGTATGGTCAACCCGTTTCAGGTAGATTCGCAAAAGTAGTGGGGTTAATTAAATAAATAGCAAGTTAAGTGTTTTTTCTTTCATTCTTGTGTAAGTTGTGTACAGTGATACTTCTTATTATTCAGTAACCAGCAGTTTTAAAGTTCTGAATTGTTCAGCAAGATATGGAACCGCGTCCTACGCGTCGCCATCTCACCTCTAGCGAAATGCATTTAGCCGTAGGAATGCTTCAAAGTGATAGAACACAAGCTGATGTAGCAAGAAGTTTTAACGTCGATAGAAGTGTAATTTGCCGATTGTGGCAGCGACAATGTTCTTCAGGGAGTCCACGCGAACAACATACTCATCGGTCTAGGTCAACTACTTCGGCACAAGATGGGTACATCGTCCTTCAAGCTCGACGGGGTCCAACATTGACGGCTCGTCAATTGGTTTCAAGCCTTTCTGCAACATACAACGTCACGGTTAGTGACCAAACAATTAGAAATAGACTACATGAGTCTGGCCTTCACTCTCGTCGTGCCTTAAGATGTCCAGCACTTCGACGTGGGAATCGAGCCAGGCGGGTTCAGTGGTGTGAGCAACATCAAAATTGAGGTACAGAACAATGGTCCAACGTACTGTTCAGTGATGAATCTCGATTTGGATTTCACCCAGATTCAGGACGTATGCGAGTTTGGAGGCGATCTGGAAATGGTTATGGTATGGGCCAGGATAACGATTGGCCCATCGAACATCTCTCGTTTTCCCACAAGGCAATCTGAATGCTTCAGGTTATTTTAGTGAAATACTGGAACATGTTGTTCTTCTACTTGCACAGAAAGTTGGACCCCAATTCATCTTGATGCAAGATAATGCGAGAATACACAGTGCAAGGAGCGTTAGAAAATGGTTGGGTTCGAACAAAATAAACGTTTTGCCATGGCTTGCGCAATCTCCATATTTAAGTCCAACCGAACAAGCATGGGATAGACTTCAAAGAAGCATTTTAAACGATTTAAACGAAGCGAGCTATGTGATCTGCTTCAAGAGCATTGGAGCAATATACAACACGATTTCCTCGATAATTTAATTCTTTCAATGCCGAGAAGGTGTCGTGTTATTTTATCCGCAAGAGGAGGCAACACGTCTTATTAGACTAAGGATGAATATTATCATAGAAGTACACTTTCCTAGAAATTTTATAAATAAACGAAATTAAAATTTTATTACAAATGGAAAAATCTTGCTTTCCTTTAATAACCCCCTCTACTTTTGCAAATCTACCTGAAACGGGTTGACCATACGATGCATATACCTTTTGCCTATCTACAGTTGAAGAAAAAAATGAAAATGATCGGTAATTGTTCCTGGAAGTGGCAACGGAAAAACCCCGTGTTGCTTAGCATTTTTTGATGTGTGTATTACGGATTTTCTCTATATAAAAAGCAAAATGGAACTCTCTCCTAAGTGCGGAAGACAAAGTGATTTAAAACTCGCATCGCATGATATATTATTTAGCAGCAGCGTACTTCAGATGCATCTCCTAATTTTTAGGATTTAAGTAATAGTGAACCTGCAAAACTTCGAACTACATATCCACTTACATATCAGCTTCTGGTTCCCCGACATTACAACTTACAAGCACTTGTAAATTGAATAAAACTTATGACAAAAGTTCCACTCGCACATTTGTCAGCAAATTTGGCCAGATCGCCAATAATATTTTAACAGATCCAAAGCAGAAAATATGACAAATTCCATTTTGCATTAATATCCAATTCCATTTATCTGCGATTTCTATCATAACGTTAAAATCCGTTTGTATCTATTACATGTTGACATACATTTGTGCGCAACCTGGTATAAAAATACTTGTGAAAAGAGGTTCACACGAGACAGAAATTCCAGTAATTATTCTGTTAGGAAGTATCTCTATCTTGATATTCCTAAAGAAGTCATACGAGATAGAATAATTGCTGATAATTTATCTCTTCTGGGAAATCTGATTCCCTTGGTCATAAGCTTTATTTACGCAACGCTTATTACGAACCTTTGCCGCATTGACTACACTTAAGAAAAGGTGAGTTTTACAATTTGTAAAGAAATTAATTTGTTGCAACGAATATTTAGTTTAGGAATTTAAGTTTCCATTTTAAAGAATAAAAAACACATAATTGTTTTTAGAGGGTTCTATATTTTGCAATCAGTTCTTCCCTGCAAAGCTAACACAAACTTTTTCTTAAATTCGCGTCGTGTATTCGACGAATTTTCGTAATCTATAGGGTTAAAGGGAACCTTAGGAAATTGTGCTGGGAAGTAGGTACTTGTAAAATTTTGTACGGATACCGTGAGATATGCTTGCAAGAGTAGAGCCCACCATACCAAACACAATCCATTTTCCCCTAATATCTTTAAAATGTGCGGAAACGAAAATATCCAATTCAATAATATTCCTCTGCCAAGTAAGACAGAGTTAAAAATCCCTCAAATTCCAATTAAATACAATGTGAAAAAGTATATCTTGTATTCTTCGCATATACTCGTAATTTACGTCAGCCAAGTATAATAAATTCCTTCCCAACACGAAGAGAACAGGTACAATTTAAATTTGTAATCGAAAAAAAAAGTCTCAACGAAATTCTTCAAGCAATGATTAGGAACTTCGCACATGCCATAATAAAATGGGGAGCTTGTATCTTTCGAATTCAATTTCAACTTACACGCCAAAGAATTTACTTGATTTAATTTTTATGTGATTATTCTCCGGAAACGAACGGAATTGTTTCCTTAACTGAAGTAGTGGTAGTGGGAATGAAGAAATAGTTAAACTGAAAAACTCAAAGATATAGGTACTAACATCTGATTGACATCAATCAAAGAAATGAATCGAGTTTATTTTCCTCCTGATGGTGTCAAAATTGACTTTATTGCGTGTATACACACATATGTATCTACCAGGCCGTGATTTGTACAGTCTGAACACATACATATAGTATATTATATATGAACTTAGATGCCTCCTTTTAATCACAAAATATAAGGCTCAAATGTCTACATCCTATTGTAAAAAGTAATTTTGTTTTTAATATTCACAGATACTCAAACCCCTAAACTTTCTCTCAAAAGGACTCATTTGATCAAACACTAGAGATACCTAATCATATTGAAGTACGCTAAAGGCATTCATACTTCCGAGAGACGTACAAAGTGTAAATCATATTATGTAGTGTTTGAAATTATGTGAAAATATAAAATTCTAGTGTGTTTGTTTGTTTGTTACTCTACCACGCCTAAACGGTTGCTTCGATAGACTTAATGTTTTTACAAAAGGTAGTATATATTCCAACTTAATATATAGACTATTTGTTATTTTGATGAAGTGCAAGGTTTCAAAATGGCGGTTCCAAGATGGGTACCGGAATATTTTAACTTCAAGGGATTGCCGTGCAAAATCAGCACTAGGAGGTTTTCAGGGTCATTGATTTCGAATTTTGCGGATTCAACCTAGTGACCTAAATTCCTCAATCTTTAGTGATTTTAATGAAATTTAAATGAAGACGTCTTTGCGGTTACGCAATTCAAATCTAGCAAAATTCAAGATGGCGGATCCAAAATGGCTACCGGAAATGTTAAACTGCAGAGGGTTGTCATGAAAATTAACAGTAAAGGGTTTTTGGGGAGGCGCTGATCTCTAATCAACTATACGTATAGAAACGTGGAAATTGAAGAAAACTGAAAAGGTTTAATTTGATAGGATTGGACCGAAAATATTCAACTCTTTTCCGTGTAAATGAAGATATATAGGGGTTTTTGGGGTTGCTGATTTTAAATTCAAATTTTGAATTTCTATTAAGATAACGGGCAAAACTTACCAACATAAAGGAATTTTCATGACATTGGGTCATTAGGGTCTGTGATTCCAAAATAAATGAATATTTCCAGCCAGAATCCAAATACAGGTTTTTAAAATTTTTGTCTGTTTGATTGTGCGGGCTAATCTCGGGGACGGCCTAACCGATTTCGATGGGACTCTCACTGGAAGGCGCACACGATTTAGGCTACTTTGCTTTTATCCCGGAAATGTTTTGTATTCCTACGGGAGAAATTAAAAAACGTCTCCGCGAATAAAACAAATTCGTTCATTGTGCAGCAGTTTTAATTTGCAAGTATAGAAAACCCCGGGCAAGGTAACTTAGTGAATATTTTTGAAAAGAAAGGAAGCGCATATTTCATTTAGGAAGAAAGAGCGGTGTTATACCTGTTGTAGCGACATACATCGAAAATTATCATTCTAAAGGTTAAAGGCCTTTGAGTATTTATAACAATTTTTTTTTCGATGTGAAATTTAGCATATTTGGTGATAATGTAGCCAATCATTTGCTTAATGACTCTTATCGTACAACACTTCTATGGCTTTGCCTTTTGATTTTGTTACCTTAATTTCCTACTCATTATTACATTTCACTTTTTCATCTGAAATAATTTCAATTAGGTGGAACGCGCAATAGTGGGAGGTATACGAGTGACTCTCCTGATGGGCAATATTCCCACATGAACGATGATGGTCCAGAGGGGACATGCAATTTTTTCATTATATTCCTAATTACATTCGACAGCAGCACCAACTCTGCGTAAATTGCAACAGACAAAGTTGTGGGAAGAGAATTCATTTTCACGTCGAATTATTTTATGAATACGTACATATGTAGTTCATGACAGTGACATGGCTTAATCTTGTGAATATTTAAATTTATGATATTTTTCTCATTGATAGGAGAGAGGTGGCATGAAGACACGAATTGAATGGGACGGAGCAATTATCGTAAAGATGATTAATTTTAAAACAAGAAAAGTTTTTTGATTTGTGTGACCACTGATACATATTGTTCAAACAAGCTTTAGGTCAAGCTTCTGTGATTACGAGAGTTTTTCATACTCGAAAGTGAAAATGTTTGTACTACGAAAGCATTTTGCGAATATTTACAACATGAAATACCAGCCACACTTTAAAAAAAAGAGGATTTTTTCGCATATTTAGACGATAGTTTAGAAATTAGAGTGGGCGGACGCTTTGATAACTTTAGAAGCAAATATCTCGTGACTTAAAGGTTAAACTGAAAAGCTCTGAAAGTATTTTTGCTGTAGGGAGACATATCTAACGACACTTCACTGAAAGCATTAAGTGAAAAAATTTGTTTAGTACACTGTTAACTCTATGGAAAGGTGGTAAAAAAACTATTTTTCCACAAATCGCATTAATTCTGTTTTCCGGCCATCAGTCTTCGTCCGTATATTACATTTCATCGTAATATGTAGAAATGAGAAGATAGGAGGATTGTAACATAAAAAGGCAAACGGACAGAGGGAAACGCGAAACTATAAGGTTTCCTATAGTTGACTGTACGGAATCCTAAAAATGATGATCCCTAAACCAGCACTTCTAGAATGGATACAACGGAGGCAGTCTTTGTCACACAATTCATTTTCTAAATTAAGACACGGTAAAAAAGCAAAGACTATTGAAAACATCTTAGATAATAGATGATAGTACTGACAGCGTACCAGAGGATATTCAAAGGAATTATGATATCTGCATGATGAGAATTTGGCAGATATCGGGAGTTTTACTACCGCTGTACTCAATGTGTCCAACTATTCGGATTTTATGTTATTCCTTATTTTTCACTAAATGTTACATCAAAACCACGTACATAGGTACGTTAAAACCCGAACTGATGTACGCCATTGCCCGAATAGATTGGGTTAAGTTCGTGTGTATTAACAGTTAAAAGCAATTCATATCCGCGCTTAAGGCCACTGATTTCAGGTCAAATTTTGAAAAATTGACTGAGTTACAGCCATTTGAGTGAGAGCAGGACCGACTGTTTTCCGCTTGACGTCCCGATGAGAATGGCACGCCCCTAAGTGCGCACAAACGTATTTATCAATAGATGACTTATTGGGGTTCTTTTCTTCGAATTTCTTTTTTTATTGCTATATAAATATATCAATATATTGTTCTATTGTTATATAAATGAGCGAGAAAAATGGACTAAAAACTTTAAACACGTTTTTCTCGAAATGACTTTTTTCAAACTGGTCGCATCGATAACTCGGTCAATTATTAACCGATTTTCAATTTTTTGTTTTGTTCGTATTTGCAGTGGCTAGGGTTAAGCGTAGCCGATTTAAAAGATTTTAATTTTTATAATACTATTTTTTAGGCTGTTTTGAAACAAAAAAAAAGGTCGAAAATATGGAAAAATTTTCAATTGGTCGCCATTTTGTGAAAAATCAAAATAAAAAAATATCGGTTATGTACAACGAAAACTACATTCATACAGAACTTTTTTTTTTTTTTCTGATAATCCGTTCTTGAATAATCCATGCGATCATGGAGGGGGAATTTTTTTGGACTCTACGGCAACGCTCATAACTTTAAAACTATTTTATATTTTTTAATCAAAATTTATGTAAATATTGTTCAATATCCACTTAATAAAATAAATAAAAAACGATCCTGATATTCCTTTATTTTCCCGATCAAAAAAAATCCCCAAAATCACTCATTTTTTCGGCCGTCACGATATCAAGTGCTGATAGTTAAATGACACTATACAAAAATTTGTCAAAAATTATATCGATTGAGTTCAAAACCTAAAAAATAGAATAACAAAATGTTGGAATAAAACCAATTTACAATCTGGAAAGGTTTTCATTTATGTGACTATACTTTTGACAGTCTTAATTTGTGCAAATAAATATAAACAAATCAATACATTATCCGGTCAATGATCCATTCAAAAATATTTCGTTTTAGAGCAATTTTTCAATATAATATTAGAACTAATGACTTCAACAATTTTGGAAATTATGGCCGAAACCATTGATGTGACTGCACAAAAGCAGTTATGAACCCTAAGTAGATACATACTCTTTTTCGTTTCAATTTTGCCCAACCAATAACTCGATGAAAGATTGCGTTAAAACTATTAGAGTTTCACTACTATCCTAAATGAAGAATATAACAAATATTGTACTGATCTATACCTCTTCACTAAGCTTTTAGCACAAACCACTTAGGTATTACGAAAACCAATTTAACGGCTCGAAAATCGCAAATTTACATTAGCAGGTAAAAACATTAGGTATCGAGGGAGACGTTTTCTGCGCGAATAAATTGAGTTACAATTTAAAACGTGTGGTAGATTTTTTTTCCTTAAGTGTGAGCCTATAGCACGAAGAGTCTATGACGGCACGTGTTATAAACACAATTAATCAGCACATCAAGTATTGTGTTGAACGTCCAATGAATATAGGAACAACATTTCACCTGTTGGGCTTTGTTCCGCCATATCCCATCGGATACTTGTTAAGCCATAGATAAAAGCTGTGGCCCTGTTTTACCAGGATTTATGAGAATCCATCAAAAACAAATGACTTGCACAAATTTTATAAATTCACCTTAAAGATAAATAAACCGCAATGTTAGCTTGCACCCTATGAGACGTTCCACTCTCACCCGCCGATCACACAATAAATCCTTTTTCAAATTCGCTTATCCACTCAGGACTTACTCGTCGTCGCAACGGAAAACCGATTTTTCACAGTAAACAAAATTCCTTAGGCAACGATGATAATTTCATTCATAATTGACAGGATAGTTACACTTTTAAATTTTTTCGCACTTCTCAACGTAAACGATTTCTCAGTAGTACTCCAAGGAGGCTGCTTGCAACTGCTGGGAGTCTTAACTTCTGATAGAATATCTGCCGGCAACTGCTGTTTTATACAAGGAGTTCTTATCGCGTTGAGCATCTCCACCCCAGCCCCTACGCGAAAGATTACCAACCTGATGCGAGACAACCACGAGGAGGCGAACACTTGTTGGTGTCCATTGATGCCTCAGGAGCTGATGTTGCGCTGTGTCGCTCATGGCGTGGGTGAATTTCCACCGTTCTCACTCAGTTTTGAGTCATTCTAAGCTAACGCTCAATGATGCGCCTGCGATGGGTGTTGCTGCATCCCCAATCTTACAAGGACAACTTTTAAGGGCTGTGGTCAAGTCTGCATGACGAGGGTGGGTTGCATAATTACTTGCCGATAGGAGAGACAACTTCTGTGCAGTTCCCAATGTGCAGACTTAACTTTCAGAAAATAAGTAAGTGGCGCTAGAAAATTACTGCCCTGCAAGATTCATGGCTACTATAATGGTCAGATCATATTGTTAACGGCCAATGAATAATGCCCTGGGGGTGCTTTATTATCGGATTATGGGTACGTTTCATGAATTCCGGATTAGGTGACAAGATGTGAAGCAAGAAACCATTCATCGCAAAACTTTTTGTTTGAACAGTGGCACTGTAATGAAGGCTTGCAGGCGCTAATTAATTATCTGGGGACTCACATCGGACTATTTTTAGTACTCTACAGTTTCTTGGGGCATATTTATGAAACAAAGGTTAAACGAAAATGTAATTAAGCAAATTAGTTTCAAACTAATCATTAAACAGACATGATATATAAATTGCGAACGTAATAGTTTTTAAAAGTAGATCTGTTGAGAGTAATGAATTGTTTTCAGGACTTGCAGGCTGAAAACATTAAATATTTTATTTTATGCAACGAAACGAAAATCCCGCCAAAAATCTACATATTGGTATATAAAACTGTTCCGTTACTGACTGACTACCTGACAGACAACGCACAGCCTAAACCATTGAAGATAAAAACATGAAAATTGGAAGATGTGTTCCATAGAGGCTATAGAGGTGCACTAAGGCAGGATTTTTCGAGTCAACGCCTAAAGGGGTACAAGGGGGTGTACAAATTCGTATGGAGAAAAGTATTTTGTTGATACGACTTACTTGAAACTTTGCATAAACAATCTATAAGACAAATAATGTGTAAGGCCTTATCTAAATGGCCCCAGTATTATTTTCATGGGGTCGTAACCCCTGCCCACGGGAGGCCGCGAGCTTTGTACATACGAAGTGGCACAAGAATTCGCGGGTAAAGAACGGGTTTCCGCGTTAATGAATATATATATACACATAAGGGTTTTCGGGGTTCCCTGTCTTGGATCTGCCATGCATAATTGGAATTCAAGATGGCGGATCCTATATGGCGACCGAAAATTTTCAACTTAAACGGATTTCCGTGTAATAATTGAATGTATAGAGGTTTTTGGAGATTCTGATTTAAAATCTGCTATCAACATTTTAAACGGTAGGGTGTCACTTTTTCAATTCCAAAATTTCCACCAGGACATTTTTTCCATTCATTCTTTTTTCCATAGTCTTTTTTTCCATTGTCTTTTTTTTCCATTGTCATTTTTTTGGTAAGGGTTCACTTTTTTCATTCTAAATTTTCCATTAGTACATTCCTTCCATCAATTATTTTTTCCATAACTGAATATTTGCCTTTTACAAAAATTTTGGGCAATGGAAATGTTGGGCTATGGAAATTTTGGGCAATGGAAATTTTGGGCTATGGAAAAAATGGGATGGAAAATTTGGACATGGAAAAAATAGAATGGAAAAAATTACCCCCAATCGTTTAAACATCAATATTGCAGCCAAAAGTTCTTAATGTAAAATAATGCTTTGGAAATAACTGCCTTTTATCCACGACACGACGCGTACATTTCGGATATAAATTTTATTAGATTTTAAATGGAGAAGGTTAAGTTGGTCTGGCTATTTATGGCTTTTTTGATTTCGTCGAATAATATTAACGACTCTTTTCTAATGAATATTTTTTTCATGTAAATATTTCCGAAAAATGTTCATTAAAACAAATCAGAAAGTCATATATAAACAGACTACATTAAGTAACCTTCTCCGTTTAAAATTTAACAAAGTTTATATCCGAAATCTACGTGGACGTCGCGGGTATACCTGATATAAATATATATAAATAAATTGGTAAAATTCTTGTTTAAGTATTCATTTACCATTTCATGTTTCCTATTTTTTACCTAAATGTTAAAGCTTGCCATATTTTTTGTCAATAATTCCTGCCGTTTTTAGGTCATTCAATTGTTTACATGCCGTTTGTAGAAATTATAATATTTTTGCTTTCTGTTTTTGCAAAACATTCTTCACTATCAGATACATATATGATGGAAGTGTAAAGCAACAGTTAATGCTTTCCAAAAAATATATTTCTTTCCTCAAATTGTCACTTGGCCAAATTACAATACAATGATGCAAGATTTTATTTTCCATTGCCCATGCTGCTCCTTTTTGGATTGGAAATTTAATAAAAATAAACAAGAATAAACTTATAAATTTTATAAACATTATAGTAGCATTGTCCACCGTTTTGGTCTTTGAATATTCAGAAATATATTTAGCATAGTAGTGTATGCTTTAGTTGTAAGTTTCTTAGGTGTTAGTATTAAGCCTTTGTACCAGCCCCGCGTACAAGTAAACCTTATGTTTACCTCAGCGGGGATTACTACTGTAACCCATACTAATATAGGTTTCTTGTTGTAATTTTTTTTCTTACTGGTCAATAAATATTATTATTATTATTATTATTAAGAGGTGTATTAATTAGGTGAATTTCGGAAAAAATTTGGGGAAATCGTGGATTTTCAGACATCACAGAAAATATTTTTTGAGTTTCGCAAGTGACTGCACATGTAGTGGTAGTGATAGATGAACATCGTATTTTTGAAAAATACATTGAGGTAATAGTTTTTTGGCATAAGTTTGATGTGGTTGCGTTAATTAGATCATAAATAAAACTACAATAACTATATAGATACCATGCATATTTTGAATTTAGGAATCACCCTGTATCTCTAAAATGGTGTTGTATACAGTGACTAAAAAAACCGTTCTAATAAATGATTTCGTTATACTACATATTTATAGTACCACCCATAAATTGTTGATATCTGAAAAACTGTTGACTCTAGAAGAACACAATGTTAGAAAAACAAATGATGAGAGTGATGAGTAAGAATCAATCGCCCTCAATTAATAAACCTCTCATATCTATATATTCCGTTCATAATAAAAAACTCAAGGAAACTGATGACTACAAAAAGCCTAATGAATAAAAATTATGAATGTTGAAAAATAGTAAAAGTCATCAGAGATTATAGAGTTGTTGAAGCTACATTAGGCAGCTTAGGTATTAATAAAAAATGCAAAAGGTGCCAATGCAATTGATTGTATTAATAAAAACCATAATTTAAATGTTAATTCATTGCACTTTAACAATAAGAAAAATGAAGCCTCACAATCCACGTTCGAAACTTTTTCAACTCATGTGGGCTTCTGCGAATTCTTATAGTAAGTATTTCCAGTTCATTTGACTATTGAATTTAAACTGCGAGATTCTAATAAAATAAATTCATACACTGCGCTAACTATTGAATACCTTTCGGCATTTTTATGTTATGCTTTAATTAAAGCATACATACCTAAGTACATACGTACAATACGAGACTACATGGTAACTTACAAAACTGCTTACGGGTGTACGGGATGCTTTTCAAATGAAAACTCAGGCAGAAAAAAGTTTCTTACATGGCTGACATACAAAGGTGACTTTTGTATGACACGACAATTTCAGTTCAGTAGAACTTACTATGTGTACGGACAATTTTGTTCTGGTGGGTAATATATGTTATGCAAAAATGAATGACAAATTATAAAGAGGTAAGAGAATTTTACGACAAAATTATGTGACGACCAAAGGAGACGAGATGAGAGGTATTTGTTGTGGTGTTGTGTATTTGTTTTTCGAAACGGTTTGCTGGATTTTAATAAATGAGCCGTCATCGTTAGGTTCTTCTCAGTCTCGCGTCCCGCGTATACCATATATTTATTTGACCAAACATTTCTGCCGTTTTGTGAATTAGAAGTAGAAAGCAATAAACCAAACTTTTTGTTTAGTATAAAATTTCCGTCGGCGACTCTTGGACCGAGCTTTTACTCAATGTTATTGAAATACATATATAATACATATTGCGAATTTGGCTAATGGTTTTAGGACTGCTCCTAATCTTCATTTTTGATTTCTGTCATTTATGTAACTTATCTATTAGCTGTGGTGTCTCAAAACGTCAATTGCGTACGGATTGTCGGATCTCGATAAATGATACACCGTTCGATTAGTGTACCTATGTTACTATTGAAATTTTGCAATAGGGTTTTCTCTTTTGGGAAAATTCTATGCTTTCTATGTTATTAAAGGTCAAAATTTGTGCAGTGTTCTTGATGAGTTGTCTCGAAGGAAAATTAATTAACGTGGGAAATATTTCAAATCTAAAATCTAAATTTCTTCTAAATGTCTTCAGCAAAGGCCCCATCAAAAAGCCGTTCCCGAGTTTAGGCCCGAAAAACACACGGACAGACAAATATTTTTCATTTTTTTTGGATTTGGTGTCTATATCGTGTAAATAAGCATATAAGCTTAGTTAAAGGAACCTATTTTGAAATCACAGACCCTAAGATCCCAATTCCATGAAAACTCATTTACGTTACTTTTGGCCATCATATTAAAGATCGACATTTCAATAGCAGATTTAAAATTAATGTATAATAATTTACACGGAAATCCGTTCAAATTGAGAATTTTAGGTCGTCATATTGGTCCAGGGCAATTAGACATTGCACTTCAGGAAAATTAAGGTAAAGCAGAATTTTGGTGCGGAACCATATTAGTTCTAAATAAAATGTCAGAATTCCTCATCGATCCGAGTGCGATCCGGGATTTTACGCGGGGTCAAAGGTTTGTTAAAACGATTTTACGGGAAAAATAACCATCATTAAATTTATAGCTTAGACTTTTGTTCATATAAGAAACCGTTTTGGAGATAATATAATTTACAAAGTTGTAACCTTTTTATTTCTCACGAAACGTGCACTTCTGTCCACACCAATTTCGAGGTAGAGTATCAGGAGCATTTTACGTGTTGTCCCAGTATAGTTCAGTAAAATTGGCCAAATTTGATCCCATGACTGTAAGGTTTGGTTTTGAATTGGGCGCAATTTCTGTCTGTCGTAAATGTCATAGACAGTTACGAAAATGAGAAGTTACATTTCGAAATAATGTTTGAAGAATTGACGTAAAGACATGTGATTTCAACAGGATGGCGCAATCTGTTACACTGCACGCGATTATAGCAAACGAGGTCGTCCCATCTCTCGTTTCAAATAGCAAAAATAGCCGCCGAGAACTTGCGATTTAACCTGTTTGGACTTCCTCCTCATCAGGGGAGTTCTTAACCATATGTGAACCACTCTGGGACGATTTAACGCCTTAGCAAGAAGAAATCGATCGCCACGACACATCGTGTAATCCAGCCGCCTTTACTTCAAAACGTCTCTGAAAATTTCATCAAAGAGGTATACATCTGCCAACGGAGCCAAGCCGCAGTACTATTTGACTGCCATTTTATTTCATGTCCAATGCCAACAAATGCACTTTCTATGTCAATCATAATTTCAAGAGTTTTCATTAAATACTGTGTTTTTTTTATTTAAACTTCAAGTTCTTGTTGAGACACCCTTTACCCTCCGAAGTCATGTATTAGCTCTTGTGAGCAATCTTCGTAAAATATTTTTTGAAGCGCTTTTCGACGCACGAGTTCACAAGTATTCTCTAATAGTCTAATGCATGGAAACGTTTTATATTACTTACTATATATATTTATTCCACCATGTAAGAAATTTAATAAGCTTAACCTTTTAAATTACAGGCACATGATTAAAGATTAAACGGAATGAGATTGATATAATTCAAGAAACGTCTTTTATTTACCACGAAAAAATATATAATTCACTTTAACCTATTCTAGTGAAAGAGATCAATTAAATGTTAAAAAGTGACTTGTAAAATATTATATTATACGTAGTTTTTCGGTCTCTGATTTCAAGTTCATTTGTTGTCATCGCTTTCATTGTGTGCATCTACCAAACAAAAATTTTAATTTCTCCCCTATGAATTCTAATACAAAATATATAATTTCCACAAAACTCAGAAAGCTGCACCCTAAGAAGAATGATGCTGCTCCGCCAATCGAAACGATAAACTGATCCAAACTGAACACAACCTGTCTTGATACTCGCATATTTCGTAATTGTGTGACGATCGATAGACCACTTGTAAATTCCGTAAATCCCTGGTAAAACAAGAAAAAGGTGCGTGGAATGTTAATACGAGTACAATATATCAAAAGTATTATTATATATATAATAGTACAAAAATTTCAACTCACAGTTGGCCGCTTCGAAACAAAAGTGTATTTAAGTGTATTGCAGAGATTCCAACAGTTGCAAGAAGCATTAAACCAAGTTGTCTTCGATAAACATAGCATTCCAGTGATATTGCAGACGGGACCATCTCCGATGATATAGAAAAAGGGTCTACATCCACACGCCTTGAGAGCTGCTCTTGTGCGACAATTGATGTGACAAAGTGAAGGTGTGTATTTCTGAAAATACAGTTCAATTTCAACAAATTTATTTATTTTAGAATATAGGCGAATATTAACTGCAAAGTGTGGATAAATCCCCTCATCAAAGAAGTAGCATTGTCTTATATCCACGCCAAGATCTCTAACCGTACGATGTGAGATGAACTCGGTTAATATAAAAGTTATTGTACCCGAACTTGTTTCGTTAAGTTCAAATGACTTAACTCTTTTATCGTGAGAAGTCATAACGTCATGTAGTTCATGAATATACTGATAGGTATATAAAAAAATTTGTAAAATTATCTTAGCACAATAATATTGCGGGTTACCAAGTTTCCAAGAATTCCAGGTGGTGTAAAAACGTCTATTTGACATTCTTCGTAAAGATGGCAGATCGGAGGCATAGTAATATTTATACGTTTCCTTAAAACACAAAACTTATTAGTTGATGCCATTATAAGGAAAAAATCAGCTCTCTCGACAAAATTTATGATTTCAAATCTATTCTATAATACTAATCTAATCTAATATTTCTATATAGATGATGATTGTCTCATGATATAGGTCAATAACATTTTATTATGTTATTATAGTGATTGGTAAGGATCTTGTTTGATTTGGAATCCAGGATGATGATATTCCATTAGCTCCAGTTGTTCCGAAAAAAGTTTAAAAAGAATAAAAGAGGGTCATTATGAAAATAATAATAATAATATTTTATTTGGCATTATGTAAGATTATAATCTCTTAAAAAGTTCTCTATTGACAAAAATGGCAAATAAAAAAATAACTGTAAAAAATAGCTTAAAAAGAGCTTCTACTTAATTCTAAAAAATACTAAAAAAAAAGAAATAATTTGTTTAAATGTGTCAAAATTTAACATACCACACCGAAACAAGCTTTCAAATCACATAGTCGGAGTGTATCCAAATAAATTTTTAGTGAAATTGGTTACAGTTTGTGAACATTTCAAAAGTTTTAAAAATGCCTTAAGTATTGTAGATAATGAAATAGGTAAAAAAAAAAATTTGTTGGTTTTTCAAAAAGCTTTTTTTACACATATTTTATTTTAAATTTTTGAGTTATGCACATTCGGTTTAACCTATGCATTTCTGATAAAGCATCATCATTAGAAGGCGTTTCTCCTGTTAGATTTGAGGTATCTAGCTCTTCAATAGGGAGGCCATGTAAAGATTTGACTCGGCTTAGGGCAACCTACGCTTGCCCAACAACAAAAAGTTTAGGGCCTAAAAAAAGCACAGAACGTTCGACAGTGCTGCCCTGCATCTTGTGCACAGTGAAAGCCCAGCATAGTGCCTCGTGCGATGGGCTGTATTCAGATTGAAACTGTATTATTAATAACATTCATTTGATACCCATGTCAAAGCACTATGAAAAAAACGGTAATAGGACAACGTGCGGCGTCCGCCATATTGGATTTTGAACAATATTGGATATATTACATTGCATTGTCACTGCACTTACATACATGTACATATTTCAAAGCTGTGACTTAATTAGAACTAGTGGAAATTTTTATTATAAGATTTGAACGAAACATACTAACAAAGCAAGGTTGTAAAAATATGAGTCCTTTCAATAAGAGCGCTCGACTTTTAAATGTATAATATGTATGTAAATAAAAAAAGTTGTGTGTGAGATATTCACTGAATTTTTATTTTAGTTTAAAGAATATTTTATAGCATTAAGTATGGAATTTAAAGTCGTTCAAATGTCCACCGCGGCTTTGCTTGGTGGCACATATTCGGAAGTTGGCCCAAATTTCGCCAAAAAATTCATCTTTAGCGACGTCAGCGGCGAGCGCTACTGGTGATAAGCAACTTGTTATGGCCTGAACTGGATGATAGGGATACCGACGACAAGTGGTTCCAACAGGACGGCGTTACGTGCCACACAGCGCATGCCAACATGGACATTCTGCACGAGCGATTTGAGTCTGTCCACCGAGATCGTGCGATTGAACGCCTTTAAACTTCTTCCTTTGCGGCTATCTTAAATCACAGGTTATGCGAATAAACCGCAAACAATTAATGCCTTCAAAATCAACATAACGAACCAGATTCATTCAGCCAGATTTATGCGACAAAGTCATCGAAAAATCGACCTCCCAAATACGTGCCACCAACCAAAGCCGCGGCGGACATTTGAATCAATAGCTTGATGAACATTACGATTTATCGGACCCTCTAATGAAAAAGCGGCATCCGTAATAATCGTAATTAATTGCTTTTGACAATTCAACATTTTGTTGTTTTCTTTTTTAATTTAGTTTTTTTTCCTTTTTCCTCATTTTTTGTTCACACTTTAGTATCTTGCTTTGGAATTGTTCCTTTTGTTGATTTTATCAAAACACACTGCATGTCCACTGCGAATAAATAAAACTGGGCAG
The DNA here is from genome assembly GCA_947538895.1 of Neoitamus cyanurus. Taxonomy (NCBI): domain Eukaryota; kingdom Metazoa; phylum Arthropoda; class Insecta; order Diptera; family Asilidae; genus Neoitamus; species Neoitamus cyanurus. The sequence continues at coordinate 33,937,380 of OX384541.1, read as the reverse complement.
TATTCCTATCGATTGACTATCTAAGTAGAATTTCAAAAACTGTCGCTGTGATAAAATTTCAATTTTTGGAGTGGCATGCGTAACTTCTCTAGTTTTGCTGAATCGCAATATGTTGTATGGTATTGGTTGTATTCCGCTATTTATTAATTGTAAAGCTTAGCTAACATCTTTGAAAATATTCCCGAAATTAATATTGTATTTATTAGGTATGAGAAAAAGTAAGTTCCATTTTCTAATAGATGGCGTAACTCTTATTGTATGTATCACGTCTGAACCGGTTTGACATGTATTCGACAGGTCTAATGTCAGCGTCAGAATCCATTGTATCTCGATCAGTTAAAGTGTTCACAACAGAGTTTTTTTTTGCGATTGAACATGGAGAGTCTTGTACCAAATAATCGACATTTGTGAGAAGTATTGTTATACTTCTATAATTTAAAGAAATCCGCTGCTGAAAGTCATCGTTTGCTAGTGGAAGCATACGATGAACATGATTTTTCGGATTGTATGTGCACAAGATGGCTTAGGCAGTTTAAAGATGGCATTTTCGATGCTCTGCATATGGTTATGGATATGGAAGATGTTATTTATCATGAGTTGCTGATACCGTCTGAAACCATTACTGGCGATGTCTACAGGAGCCAACTAATCCGTTTAAAGCGAGCTAAAGAAGAAAAACGAACAGAATAGGACAATCGACACGACAAGATAATACTTTTACACGACAACGCGAGACCTCATATAGCTCAATCAGTGAAAAACTTTTTAGAAAGGCTGAACTGAGAAGTGTTATACCACCCGCTGTACTCACTGGACATTGTAACGTCCGATTACTACTTGTTCCGGTCGATGCAGTTCCTTAGGGATGGAATCCGCAAGATGCCAGAAATATGGGCAAACGTTGTAGCTTCCGTTGGACCATACTTTCAATGATGTTCAAAAAAGATATATTTTATAAATATAGATTTGTTTTTACCAAAAGCACGGACCTTAGTTTTTTTCATACTTAATATCAATTTTGGAAAGAAATTCCCGAAAAAAAATATTTTTATTTTGATTTTCATTATCCCGTATATCTATGTATATTATATACATATTCATTTATATTTCAAAAATCATTAGTTAATATTAGAATGAATAAAAATGTGTACTTACAAAATTCCGTGTGAATTTTGGAATTCATTTAGCTGAGAATTTGTGAAGCAAATTCCCATATCGGTTATTACTGTCGCATAATGGCCCTCATTTTTTAGATTAAATGTAGTTTTCATCTATAAAAATAGTAATAATCAGCACATACGTATAATGTTATCAGAATTCTTTAGTTGACTTCTCTAGTTAATGCAAGAAAGTTTGCATTATTCAAAACTTCATATTTACTAAATGGTTCTAAGGACCCCATGGATTCAAAAGTGACTTTGGAAAGTGCACTAAGAAAATTCAAGTAAGTGTTAAAATTTTTATCTTGTCTTGTCACATTCCAAAACCTTAAAAAAATTAAATTATTTTTAAACTTTAGCATTAATCCCGACTTACTTCAAAAGAAGCTCTTCATTTTTATTGTTATCCGTGTAATGAGGACAAATCGTAATCCCAACGTTTGGGAACCTCCAATTCTGGTAATTTATTTCGACGACATGAACTGTGGGATTATAAATATGCCTCCGCCATTCAGCTAAAGATAAATTCACAGCACAATATACTGCACAGGACACAATGAGAAACCAAAAAATTTTTTCCGTTATCTGAAGCCCTCTTTTAAAGATGTACTGCAGCCCGTGGAAGGACGATTCGGCAAAACACTTCTCAATACAAAATGCCATTTCGACAACTGGTTAAATTACTTTAACAGTGGTAACTCCATCGCACACCCCAATTAGATGTAATTATATGCGCTTAAGTGAAACATGATATATTCGTCAGATTCACGTCCTCACGTTACTTTGCGTGTGGAAAAATTAATTGAAACATGTCCCTCTTCTAAAATGTGCCCTTTAAATATTTCACATTTTTGTGCCTTGCTCGTGGTGTTGAGAAAGGGTAAAAAAGTTGTGATGGCAACCTTTGACTAAATGTGGAAATATTCTAACAAATTTAAGAAGCCCCCGCTTAACTGCGGTGACCCGAATATTTGAATTAATTTTCACAATAGAGGCATTGGTATAGCAACATTCATCAAGCAATTTAAAAGTTCGACTCTTCGGTTTTTACCACTGAGTTTTCATTAAGGATCTAATATATTCTTATAATGAAAATGCACTAATATATTATATATTTGCTGCATTTTATAAATATTACAAATGTAAAATAAAATAATTAGTATAACTCTTTTATATAATGTTAATACTTTTTTTAATTTTAAGCCCTGATAGTCTAAATAGATACAGCATCTCTTTGATAAAATTTGGAATTTAAAAAATAATTCAAATCGACTACATTAACAAAGGAACCTTATTGGTGATTCAGGGTGTATATGTATATGTACTGTATATGTACATATGGTAGATGTGTACGAACCTTTTATATCTATATATATAAAAATGAATTGCAGCGCGTTAGTCTCGCTAAAACTCAAAACCGGCTTGACCGATTTCGATAATTTTTGGATTGTTTTTTAGCTATTATATAATACAGGGAGGTTTAAAAAAAAATCTTTAAACCCCAAAGGAAAATCCGGAAAATCGAAAAAATCGAAATTTCCGTTTTGTATAGGAAGCGAATTTTCCAAATTCATGGAATCTTTATGAAAAAGGCAATTGGAGGTTTTCATTCATTATTATTCATTTTGCTATTTTGTCATCCATTCCATTTTCTATCATCGCGCTTATATGTATTATAATAATATAGACAATAAATATACTATTATCATATAAATATAAGTTATCCTCCATTTATTGCGCTGATGAACTGCTAAACTTGTATGAAGTGCAAAATAACTTTTATTATAATTTAATTTGCCTCTTTACATAATTCGAAGAAGAGAGAAAATAGCAACAAAAAATATGAGGGAAGCCAGTGCTTATCACATTTACATTTAAATCCAATAGGTGTCAATAAACTCGTATATTAATTGCTCCAACTACTAAATTAAAACATCTTAAAATACACGTTCAGTACCAAAAGTAATTTCCTTAAAAATCTTCTACGCCTAATTAAGAGGGTATTCTAGTCTAGGAGTACAAATTTTAGGTGTTTTTTAAAATTCGATAATAAAAAACTAAGAATATTTTTACTAGCCATTTTTTTATTAGATATTTATTAATATTTTAACGAACCAAAAATGAATTTGAAAATCGAAAAAAATACAGATTGGTAAAGTGGGGGGGGGGGGGGGGGGGGGGTGAAAAATAAGTGTGCGTCCTTCTTGACATGATTCCAACTCTTCTGGTGATCTTAAAAAAGTTATTCTTAATCAGTAAGAATTTCGCTATCGTCTGAACTACGGAAATGAAAAAAATTTCTTTTTCACAAAATGGCGGCTGTTTGAAAAAAAGTCATTTTTTGCCCTTTTTTTCAAAGTTTTGAATTTTTTTAAAATAGCAAAAAACAAAATGTTTACTTAATCTAGTTCCAACAATAGAGGGATATACATAAATATAAAGAAGTTCCACACCAAATTTCAAGTTAATCGGTTCATTACAACTTGAGAAATCGCGTCAGACGTGTTGGAAAAAGTATTGTAGTTTCGAGAAAAACGCGTCTAAAGATTTGAGCAAAGTTGTAGGCAGTATGTACTTACATCACCACTCACAATTTTTTTATTTTTGAACTGCACACACACAGAGTACGTACTCTACGATAGCTCAGAGACAACTGAGCTGCACTGCACACGGTGTATAAAAGACTTTCTGGAGGATAATTCGCCCTCAGGTAGTCAGGGAACGTCTACCGCCTATTGTTCGATTCAATGTGGCAGGTCCGGTTTACTCGCTGTGTCAATAAAATAGCTAACTATGTAAATATTTGAAATTTTAAAAATTCCTTTGGAGGATATATTTTTGAAGGTCTGATCTTTAAAAATATGAAATGAAAGAAAATGAAAAAAGACTAGAATACCCCCTTTCAAACGCATAAATTGTAAAATGTGCAGAAAGTACGGAAGACCGATTTTATTTTTTAAAATATGTATGAAGGAGAAAGAGATCTTGGCAATAGTTAGTTCATGATCGAATTGTTACTTTGATAAAACTTTGCACATTTGGGCCCTAAGTATGAAGAAAAGGAAACCTCAGTCTTCAGAATTTTTTAATGAATTTTCGTTTTTCAACAGCTACACATTACACATATGTATGTAAGTATGGTTCTAAATATTTCCACATAACTAGTTCTTCTATATTGTTGTAATTTGAAGGATGTCTTCTACCAACCTGTAAGATTTTTGAATGTCTCTTAAGTGTTAATATGTTTTTATCTCGATTTGTAGATGAAAGTTTTTTATACTCAGCGTATTGTATGTAAGTGTTGCTGGCAACTTTCTTTTGTATTACCAGGGCCGTAATTAACCGAAAGAGGAACGTTTTTCAGCAACAATAAATGGTACTGATTATTACGATTTGAGAGTGCGGGTTCCAGCAGATGTAAATTGCAAAAGTTAATTAACTGAATTTAACTCTGCAAAACTTTTACCAATTTTACGTAATAAAAAAATATTTAGTGAGCTCGGCGAATTGGATGAGAGACGGGGTTAAAAAAGTTTCTGGTGGCTTCAAAGAAAATTACGTTCAGTTTGACTTATGGATTACTCCTAGTTCTCACATGATAGTTGAAGTATTTGGAGTCTATCTGGTTGCCAGCCCGTGTAACAAGGAGTGGTCCATGCGAACGGAAACAATATTGCTTACCCTAGCTTCCTTGCTTACTTTGTTTTGTCAGATAGAAAAGAAAAATATGTAATGGGGATTCTTGTTTAATTCTGTGATTTAATCTTCTCCTAAAAAAACTAAATTAGTTTAAAGCAGCATTAACATTGTCAAGCGATTATTTCAACTCCATCGGCCGGGCTAAGTTGAAATACTAAAAGATGATTAAACATAGTCGACTAAAAATATACCTTTGTCAATTTCACAAACGCATATACGTGTTTTTGACATTTTTTTATAGTAAATTTTACACTTTTTTTTCAACAAATATGCAAAAAATGCTTTCACCTCAATCCTTGTTTTTTGTACTTATATTGAGTATGTGTCGATAATTTTAAGATGCTATTAGTCAAGTATATTTCCGAAGATTTTTGACACACAAAGTGGAGGCTATTCCAACATTTGAAATTAGATTGAGAAAAAGCAACGAGCGTAATTAACATAGCATTTATGTGAATAAGTGTACTGTGCGTGATTCGTAGAATTTATAATAATGTTAATTTTAAAACAAATGCGTGAACAATTAGGATAGCAATCAATATACCAACGATAAGAACATTGGAGTAATTTACATAGCCAGAAATTGTTGTTACAACTTTCCCCACGTGTGTACATAGGGTGCTTTTAAGAGGGTGAGAACTTAAAATAAAAAATGCCGGCATACGCCACCTCGGCTGTTCCGTACTGCAATCTGTCAGACCAATTTTTCACAACTTTTTCGGGCATATCCGCTGTTATTACTCATTCAGTGTTAGCTTCCAGATCGCCAAGTGTTGTCGGTTTGTTAGCGTACACCAATGACTTAACACACCCCCGCAAAAAATAATCAAGCGGTCAAATAATGTTTTCATTAAACTTTGTTTTCAACAAATCGATGGATTTACAAGATGTATGAGCAGTAGCGCCATCCTATTAGAACCATCAGCACCAGCTAGATCTTGTATGGATGTAGGCCAAAATCTTCACGTAAAATTTTTTATGTAGTGGACGAACAAAGACCATTTTTGCAAACTGTGTACGTCTAATCGATAACTCTGGATCTTCACTTACACTTTCACTTACATTACAGCTGCTGTTGTTTATACATATGAACGATGAAGTCTACTATAAAATTCTAACGTAATATCCTATGCCTTTCACGAATTGAACACTGATTTTCGAAGTAAATTTTAATAATTTGAAAGCGTTATTGAAGCGTGTCTTTCCATGGTGAAATGGCAAATTATAATGAATCAAAATGGCTACTTAACTTTCAAACCTAACAGCTACTTTGACTGTTTATGCCTATCAGAAGTTCTATCACTTCAATAAAACACCCTTTACATATTGATTTCGAAACCTGAGATATTTGTTTTCAAATTGAGTAGCTATGTTAAGTATCAGAGTACAACTCCAAATATCGGTGTCAGTGCAAGAGTAATACCGGAGTCAGATGGTCGGCTCCAAGAATACTTTGCCAATGCTGTACTTGGGCGCCAAAAGCTATAGTAAAGGCCCGCGCCCATAGAATCCGTCGAACTTCGAAGTATCTAATTGACAGCTCTACCATTTGGGTACTTCAGCGGAGAGAGGTGGCCCAATGAATTCGTCAACTAATCCGAAGACGCACAGTGTACAAAACGGATATTTGCATTTAAAGAACAAATTATGAAAACCACGCCAACGACAGCCATCTAACGACAATGGCCACAAAAAATTGAAAAAAAAGCGCCAGTGAGAACGGCGATGATGGAGAAGGTCCATCTTATGGGCCGGGGATTGACGAAGTTTGGTAAATATCAACATTTTATTGTTCATACATCGTTTACTGCGATTTACAGAATGAACTTTGCTCAAAAATTCTCTTCATGGCCTTAAACTTTTAAACGCATTTTTCTTGAAACGGCTTTTCTTAACCTAGTAGACTTCATAGCACGAGCTGCAATTGTCCGATTTTAAATTTAAAAACAAGAAATTATTTATAATCGCAGTGATAAAGCGATACTTTTGAACTTCCGGAATAGAAGTAAATGTAAAGTAAAAGTCATATCAGAAGCGATTTTTGGTTTGAACACTCGCCATTTTGTCAAAAATTAAAACAAAAAACAGCTACGACTGACGAAAACTAATTAGGTACCTATATAGATTTAAAAAATTTTTGGATTTTTTTTCAAATCAACCATTCTCGAGGAAGCCATCCGGCCGTTGGGCAACAATTGTTATATGGCTCTTTAATGCTGATATTATAACTATTTTTTGTTTAATAAAAATTTGTATAATATTAGTTCAATATATGCTTAATAATATATCTTTTCCCCAAATCCTAAATAAATAATTTAGTTACCAAAAGCAAATTGAGGAAAAAGCCCTTTCTTAAACCGCTCACAGTGGTGTCCCCCCTTAAATTAGCAGCTGATAACGCAGTTGTCATAATTTTCTCACGAGACGGATGAAAGTCCACCGTCAGTTGGGTCCGCCGGCTATGAGCCACGCACGCTTTTCAATCGCGCCGTCATCGTCAGTTAAAAACTTCGAAGTTCGGGGGACGATGAATTCTTTGGCCGTGGGCCTATATATCCGACTGACACACGAGAAATCAGCAAGTAGCTTTTGAGTTGTCTGATCCAATAAATTGAATTGAGAAAATATTCCGCCGCGGAATTTATAAATTAACTCAAATTATGGATAATGGATTACTATATGTAATTTATTTATTTCTTCAGAAAATTATTTCAGGAAGGAACAAAATGAAGCATATTATTACGAGGAAAATCAATTACAATACATTTTGACGGATTTGAAAACTTTGACGGCTGGAAATACTGGAAAATTGCATGCCGAATTAAACTCAAAGCTCTTATAGGCGGAGAGACGACTGCAAAGACGGGAAACGAAATTTTCAGGAAAGGTTAGGTTGCCTCATCCCCTGAACAGTCTCCACCTCCCCCAATTCAGGCGTTCTGAGGAGGGTGTTAAAATACAACCTTGTTTTTTCAAGAAGAGGATTTAATTTGTTTTTGTGTTTTGATCGAATCCAACTAGGACGATCTCATTAGTGTCAACTGGACCTGGTGTCTCTACCGCAGACACACGAAATAATGGATAAACGCCACCTGCACTTTTTCCACTTGTTCAAGAAACCAAACCGTTCTAATTGAATTACATGACTTGAAATGATGGCCCTGCTGTACTTTATGTATATAGTATATTCGAGGAGAAAACTAAAGAGTTCTGGATTAATTTTGAAGCCTGATTCAAATTCAACGGCCCAAAATACGTAGAGGTAGTATAATCCAGTCTGGTGTAAAGTTTTTTTTGGAGCTGTGTAACAATACTACAATAGAGACGTAATAGGATTATAGAACTACAAATGGAAGTACAGAATAAACAATATACTGAAACAAGCAAGAATGGCGTTCGGAAGATTCAGGGCAGTTTGCAATCCCCCACATCGCAAGAAAACCAAAGTTAGAATTTTCAATTCCTGGCACAAAATCAGTCCTGCTGCGGAAGCGAAAGATGGCTACTCAAAAAAGTCAGCATGAAGTGTCCCAGTGTCCTTGAACAAATGTTTAAAATATATCTGCAAGATATTCTGGCTAAGTTAGATCACAAACACAGAACTGTGGTCAATGACAGACCAAGTTCCAAAAGCAACACATATCATGAGATGGATTGGTTATACGTTGTCTCTTCACCTTCATTAATTTAATTCTTCAGTTGTCCAAGCTTCATGGGAAAAATATTTTAGCTTTCCAAAACCACATTTTTTCGGCCAATTTTAATGGCCAAACTTTGCTCCTCCTTAGCAGACACTTGTGGTGTTTGGCGGTGATTGGCCTTCACCTCTAATTCTGGACTAATCCCACCAAATGACAGGCCATACACCGTTGGCTGAGCTGAAACTGAGTTCAGTTCCAACAGGAGGAAGGATCGTTGCAGATGGCTTAGCTTTCGGAAATATCTGCGAATTTTGTGTTTAAATAAAAGTAATAAACCTGAAAGTCCAATTTCCACCTAAAGTGTACTTCACATAAATAAAAGGTGAAGACATTCGATTCGACTCTGTTGAAAGGAGACGCCGCCGCACAGTGGGCCAAAACGACTTGGTCGCTATCAAAAATCTGTAACTTTTGTTGTGTTAAAGATATCATAATGAAACTTAAACTAATTAATCTTGACATTATTATCCCTTAACTGTAAAAAAAAAATTGAATTGGTTTACAGGGTGCCGCAAAATAAATCAAAGAAATTTGTAGTACTCCATAAGTGAATTATTAGTGTTATTTAAAAAGTTTTCACAACATTTTTAACTTAATCTTTAATTATTTTGTCATCTCCATGATCAATGTTTAATAAAAAAAAAAAGAAATTACAAATTTATGCAAAAAAATAAAAATGTTATATATGAACTTAATACTACTCACTCAGTTGGCTGGAACACTTTCAAATATATTATCTGTATTTTCATTTGTGTCTAGTAAATCAGCCATTTCCTGTGGATATTCCCTGCTGCTAAAATGTTTGTCTCGTATTCTTCGAAATGATGAGATGTATGGATCTGATGATGTAAGCAGCATATTCATGAGATCAACGTTTTGCTCTTTCCTCGAAATTTTCCTGGTGTTGTGGTATCTGTAGCGCTTGTAGTCTTTATTTTTGGCTTCCTGGGCTTCTTCCGACAATTCGCCAATTGGCAAAAGATAGTGAAGTATTATATTTTTTTCCATGCTTTAAAACTTTGTGGACTGTTGCTGTTAATTTTCGCCATGCATATTTCTCACTTAGTAATACTTCCGTTTGTTCTGCACATGTTCCAAATTTTTCGGCATTTATAGGAAGACCACAAGAAAGAACATTTAATATGGCCTTAAATCTATATACATACATATATCAAAATGAATGTTTGTTTGTATGTCGTTTATAGAATCGTAAACTTTGCATTTGATCATCTGATGATCTTTGGCAAAGTTGTTGTGCATGAGCCCACGAAGGTTTCTGAGCTGGTACGACCAATTTTTGACAGATGGCGCCACTGTCAGGAAGAAGAAGAGGAAATTTGTTGTAATGCGTGTACCATGTTATGGATATCGTTGGAAAGGGGAGGTAGTGTAGAATGTGATGGTGAAAGAAAGATTGGTGAAAAGTGTAAAATGTGGGAATTATTGGTGAAAACGTGTTTTTGTTGTGGGGGAGGGGTGGGGGCAGACACCCCCAGAAGTAATTCGCAGGAGTAGGAAGAAGAGGCGCTATAGGAAATTGGGCCGGGTTGGTGAAAGTTGGTGAAAATAGTGAAAACTTGGTTTTTTCGGTGGGTGCCGACAAAATTGAAACGGCTGTGGAAGAAAAGTGTATGCATGAATGGGAATAATTGTTTCACCAATCGATAGCTAAGGAAGCAGAGTAATCTATATATATAAAAATGAATCCCTATTTCCCTTGGTCACGCCATCACGCGTGAACGGCTGGACCGATTTCGCTAATTCAAGGGATTTCCCTGAAAATCCGCACTAGGGAATTTTCGAGATCACTGACTTCGAATCTGTTATTCAAATTTCCAAATATGAGACCACCCCCCACCCCGCTGGGAGATATTGGAGAGGGGGTGCAATAAGGGGTTGGTGTAAAATGAGGAAAACTAAATTTCATAATACTTTACAGTTTACAGTTAAAAAAGTATTAGGAATAGGTGAAAGGGATGTATGGGGTGTATTGTGTACGAATTTATGGTTGATTTAATGAGACCACCCCCACCCCGCTGGGTCAAATAGGAGAGGCGGTTGTGCAGTAGGGAGGCGTTTTAAAATTAAGGAATAAAAATGTAATAGTATCCCGGGAAACGCCGGGTCCGGGCAAGCTAGTCGCTTTATAATTTCCACATCCACTTTGGTAATATCCGCTGTTATGTCCGGGTATTCAAAAAACCTCCTCGCTGTGTTGCCGTCATTTGTACTTCCAAATCCTTGCTTAGGTGTATCAATAATTAAAGCAATCGATTTTTGGTCACCTAAAATTCGTTTTGGGCCACTGTGCGCCGTGCGGGTTCGAATTCGGTCGGATCAACTTTTCATTTTTTTTGTACAAATTCGCCAAACGGACAAAACATATTTTTTAAAACATCAGTCACTCCTTTTTTGGTAATATGTTAAAAAAAGATAAAATATATAAAAATACAACAAAGTAGGTACCTACCTACCGAGGCAACAAGGATCCTCATAGTACAGTCAATCTGTCAATGGAGTGATGAAAAAATTACAATAGTCGGAAATGTTGTTTTATTCGTTGAAGAATAATGTACTTAAGCTACCTTCGCGATGGGCACGTGCTACTTGGTGCGTTTTTTTGAAAACTCAAAAAAACTTCCAAAAAAATTTTGGAATGCATTTTTCTCGGAACGTGTGCATTTTACGGGAAAATTTTGCAAACAAAAAAAGTAGAGGACGTTGCGATCTACAATTAATGTCAGTGAAGCAATGCTGTACAGCAAGAAATGCGCACGGTAGGTGGCGCTGAATTTTCCAAAAAAATTTAGTGAATTTAGTAGTAATAGTTTTATACAAACAAGATACCAACTTTTAATTGTTATTGTTTAATTGACACTTTGAAAATTTGGAAAAAATGGACGCCGGAGAAAGTCACAGTAAGACCGACGAAATTACCGTTAAGAGCACGGTGCTACGCAACGCTATATTGCACTGTAACTTGAAAACGGTAAGTTGTATGAAAAAAATGTTTAAATAAAAGTTGTTGATAATAACGTAAGGAACAAGTATTGCATGTATATTTTTGCGATCAAATAATATTTTCATGGCGAAAAAGTGGAAAAACCCTTTTTTGGAAACTTCAGCGCCACCTACCGTGCGCATTTCTTGCTGTACAGCATTGCTTCAATGACATTAATTGTAGATCGCAACGTCCTCTACTTTTTTTGTTTGCAAAATTTTCCCGTAAAATGCACACGTTCCGAGAAAAATGCATTCCAAAATTTTTTTGGAAGTTTTTTTGAGTTTTCAAAAAAACGCACCAAAGTACCACGTGCCCATCGCGAAGGTAGCTTAAGTACATTATTCTTCAACGAATAAAACAACATTTCCGACTATTGTAATTTTTTCACTCAAACTATTCATTTTTCGACAGATTGACTGTACTATCAGGAATAATGTGCATATCAGATAATCAGCAAAAAATATAATTTACATGATTAGTCAGACAGTGCCTTATGTTTAGACTGCATATCCAAATGTGCTAAGTTAAGCATAACCCTGAACTTTAACAAATTAAATTAAATATTAAGAAAAATTGAAAAAAAAACTTTTACACATATTTCTTATTTACTTATGAAGTTTTTAGAATTTTCGACTTGACCATCTTAAAAAAAATCTAAAAATAAAGTACTAGACTTTGCTGAAATTTTTTTTGTAACTAAATCGTCATGAATGGTACTTTTATACGTAAAATAACCAGCTTCGTAACTTTGATAAAAATTATCAATGTCAAGTCGAAAATAATAAAAACTTCATACAAAAATGCATAACTTGAAAACCGTGTAAAATCGCGGAACATACATGGAGGTGATTCGAATACCCCATGACACATGGGACCTGTTTTTTTCTTTTTGACGTCAATCTTCCGGCCACCCTGTATATACATATATATATCTGAATGCATTAAAAAATGCATAAATAACTACAACCTCAACTGAACTTCCTACAAGCTGCTTATACTAGTATTTCCTTTACTCAAATACTTGCCAGATAGTTATACAGAAGCAATCTATTAAAACTGACACATTGGGCTTTGCGGTTTCAAAGCAATCCAGCATACATATGTACGAGTATGTATGTATAAATTCTCGATCTTGAGGCACTCACCTTTGTGCACTTTCTTGCCCTGAAACAAAAATCTGGGTATAGTTTCTAGTTTGTCATAATTGTTATTAATGGGGCTGTGTCGCCGTCGCAGTTGCAATTATAAAAACTGTCTTGACTATTTTACAGATTTAACGTGTTCTCTTTACCTGGGTATTAATTTTTTCCCAACAACAAAGACTTTATATTATTTATTTTACTTTTTATTTATCCGGAATCAAAAACATTTGATGAATCAACTGCCTGCCCTTGAATTAAATGTTTGGTGTGTGTGTTAAGTGGTCAAGGTCGGTGAACAACCTACACTCGTTTTCATATAACTAGTTTACTATGTTATTATACTCTGTGCGTAGGATGTGGAGTAAATCAATTGGTTTTTAGGTCTGTTGCTTCTCCAAGCTGGCTTTGCAAATGTCAACATGGTATTTGTTGTTTCCGTTAATAATTTTTAAGAAACTAATCTTCAGATCAATTACAATTCTTGAATACAAAATAGACAATTTGAATTGGATCTTCTGTGTATATTAAAAATCTCGAAATGAAAATGCTCGGTTGCTACGAAAAAGTTTTATTTGTGGAATAAAAGTGATTATGCACATATGAACTTAGGACGAAATTTTAGCTCAAAAGTAGCTAAAAAGGCTGATATGAAGAGCTTCACTAAAAAATTTTACTGAGTAAAGCCTTTAAAATGTATTTTTGGCTGCTGAAAAAATGTAAAATTCCTATAAATATTTTTATATTGGGTTTATTTTGAAATAGGAATATTACATAGTCATTTGTTTTCCAATATCTGAATTGAATAAAATGATTAATTCAAATCTGTTACTACACTATATTACAACTGGCTCTTTGCAAATAATGATTAAGGGATCTACCCTCTTTTCGGAAGGAAAATAAGGGTTAATTGCAATAAATTTTTCGATAGGTCTAAATTATAGAAGTTGATATAGAAAGTGTTACACTCAATAAAAATAGTCTCAAACCACATTACAAAAATTTTGTTTATTCGTTTTTGTGAATTTTTAAGAATGGAACTGTTGGTCGAAAAATGATCCGAAAAATGATCCAAAAAACGAGAGGGGTGTGCGCCGTTGATGAAATCTCCCAGATGCATGGTGTGAAAAAAAGCAAAGAATTTTAGGTTCAGTATATTAATAGCTATAGCGCATATAGAACGATTTTTGATTTTTGCAAAATTGACAAAATGGCGGTAATTTTTTGAAAAATTACGAAAAAACATGTTTTTTTTCACCGTTTTTGGCCAAACAAAATTTTTAAAATCAAAATTTCTATATGCTCTATAGCTGTAGTCATAAAGAATATTTGGTAAAATTTTGGTGAGAGTCGGTTTGGTAGTTTACGAGATTTCATCAACGCGGTGTCGAAAAACGTTATTTTGCGAAAACGCTATTATAGTTTTGTTAATGAAAAATCGTAAAAATTCTCACCTATGCCTAATCAGCGGTGCCTGGACCATACATTATGCCTTCTTCTTCCTATATACTGCCTATATACTTTACGAAAATGCAATAAAAATAAATCGATTTTTTGAAAATTATAAAGAGGGTAGATCCCTGAAAGCATTGAAATCTTGTGCTTTATTTCAAGACATATAATTATTAAATCAGTCAGTCATTCAATCAAACAACAAACGCGTATTCATTGAAGGAAATGACTGAGCAGCAACAGCAGGTTATACTTAGCTTAATCATGAAAAACGTGATCCACGGAAAAGCTTGTTTATTCAATTTCCAATGGTGGGCAAGCTTTTATTTTTAGTTTAAAGGAAAAAAAAAATTGGTTAATTTATATAAGTAAAGCACTTAATTATAAGACAATTAAGGGGGGGTTCCGGTCTTTTGCATTGAATTAAATTTTTTAAACTTTTACCTAACTATATGTCAACAAACATTTTAAAATTTGCACAAAAGGGTATCAAATTGCCATGATTGTGCCCATCCAAAGTTGAAAAATTGAGCTGAATAAATTATTAGCTTAATAATTTAATGCAAAGTGGGTATAAGCGCAGGCATAAATCAATGCAATTTGATATTATTTTATCAAAAATAAAAAGTTTTATTACAGGTAACCATTCATAAATTTTCATTTTTAATTATTATTATTATCTTTGTAGTATAAAACATTTTAAGGTTACTCTGTGACCACTTCAGATCAAAATCCTATCAATGTTGATAGCTTCCAACATAACCAACCGTGCACTTTTCGGAGGATAAATGAATTCAACTCTCTCAGGAACTCATCGCCTAACGGTCTACCATGTGCCACTGCATCTTGATATTGGAGTTGTAAAGCAAAGTGTGAACACCCAAATTCGGTTATATCGGATAGTATCGTTCAGAGTGCTTTTGGTGTGACAACCGCTGGAAGCATGAAGTGATCCCACGTGGAGCTCCACGCTTCCCCTTTCCCCGCGATTTATCTGGGAATGCACTAGTGGCTATTAAAAAATATTAATTCCTCGTTGCCCACAAATCGTTCTTGCAGAATGTCCACCGTGGCATGCGCTGTGTGGTACGTAGCGCCGTCTTGTTGGAACCATATTCATGTCATCCAGTTTAGACCACAAAAAGTTGCTTATCATAGATCTGTCGCTCTCGTCGTTGACGGTTATGGCAATGCTAGTTTCAATTTTAAAGAAGTGCTGGTACTGGTGTATCTCGCTTGGTATCACCTCAAATCCGACAATTTTGCTTGTTCACATATCCATTCATCCAAAAATTAGCTTCGCCGCTAAAGGTGACGTTTTTGGCGAAATTTGGGTCAACTTCCAACTGCTTGGAGTCCAATCAACGAACACACGGCATTGTCTATAGTCGTTTATACGGGTGCAGACCCAAGACCCGACGCAAAATTCACCAAGTTGAAGTGGCAAAAAAGCCAAGTTCTTGTGAACGCCGAGAAATTGACCGCCTAGAGTTTTCCGTACACTCTCACGCACAGCAGCGATGTTTTCAGCATATCTTGCGTTTCAGTAACGAACGAGTGTTGGCGGATTATTTACCGAACGTCGAATAGTCGACTCAGCAGGACGGTTGTGGCAAGGATAAAAATCTCGTAATGCGCAGAACCTTTTTCGAATGGAGCACTGATTTTGATAATAAAATTTAATTTGCACACGTTCTTCAACGCTGTAACCTTCCATGGTGTTTTTCACACAATACTGAATGATTTTTCTGGACTAAATCGATAAAATAATGATAAATAAAATATGTGATTAATTAATTTAAAAAATGTCTAAACTTTAAAAATCGCAACAATATTTTTAGATGTTGTTCCAATAACAAGAGAAAAGAATTGTTCCAAATTCTCCGAAAATACAATATTTTACAATAAAATTGTTACAATGGGGAATATCATAGAAAAACTAAGCATACAGAAGATCCATGCCGAAAAAAAATTTGGACTGCGTTTCCCTGTTAGCGATGCATCCACCAAGCTCACGCAACCGAAACGGAAAGACCGTGCAGTCCTGTCGTGCAGAACTGCCCGCTGTTTCAATGAGTATGAGAATAAGGTGGATGCATCGCTAACAGGAAAAGGCTTCAAAATTTTGTACGACGTGGAACATCTTCATGCTCAGGTTATCTATGGTGATATTTACCCCACAATATCGAAAGCTCCATTTCGAACAGTTGCCAAAAGAGAATTAAAGGGCCAATTTAAATAATACCTCCTGGCTCTATAGTTAAAGGATCAATCTAACAGTAGATGGCGGCATAAGTCCAATTTTCCCTAATTTAATGGGTCGTATTCCAGGTTAAAAAAGGCTGGGTGTATTTAACCCAGTTTGAATAATTAGGGTTAAAGTTGAAGGACGGAATAAATTAATCCTAAATAAAAACTAATCTCAGTTGGTGATTACGGACGGCCCTAAAATGACCTATTAAAAAGACAACGACGGCTTAATTCTTTGAGGGTCCCACACAAAAATTTTCCAGGAGCCCCGCATATTGTTGTTATGTCGCTAAGGTCCCGCGTTTCTAGTTTGATCAGTAACTTTTAAAACGTCCTCAACCTTTTGCGAAAGTCAATGCGCCCATTTACAGCTTTGAAAAGTGGTCTGAATTTTTAAGCGCATCTTAAAGGCATTTCGAGTTTTTCTCCATATTCGAGCGAAGAATTAATGACGTAATTGTACATATAATGCCCAATTCTAGTTTTTATGCGGAACAGCTGCCGAACACTGAAATATTGAACACTCGAGAGAATCTAGAGCACCAATGACTGACCCTACTGTCGGATGCAACCGGTAGCGGTGCACAAAGCACACGTTGTTTATTGCGACCGACGACGTCACGAAAGTCCAACATGACCAAAGTGGCTAAAGTGGACCAACTCTTTCTTCCCCACACCGCCCCCAAGGTATGCATTAAAGTGAATCTGACTGCTTTGTTTCACCTTCCCATCTTACGGAAAGTGAGTGCTGGTGTCGCAGACATATTACTGTCTATTACCCACTAGACCGGTATCGCGGAAATCTGAGAAAGCTCACCCGGGCTCAGATGGTTCAGTTCATGCGGCTAAAGTAAAAAGTAAAGTCACGACCGATTTAATGAACAAGCAGGTAGTAAAACTAGACAATTTCAGGCGAGACTGGGTCTTCCTCCAGCGGCTGTGGTGGTTATTCTTAATATAACTAATATAAGCGGAGACCCCAGAGGTGCTCCATCCAGTCTGTCTAGTCGCGATTTGTCCGCCGTTCAGTTTGGGTCTTCGCTGCGAAGAAGCTTCTGGTTTTGGAGTTTTGAAAGTCTAATATACAAAAAGTGAAAGTTGTTTACACCTTACTTGCGATAGTGCGTGAGTTTTTATATTACTCAATTTCTCTGGAATTTGAGGAAGCAGACAGGGAGATTATCCGGTGGAGGAGCAACTTGGAAAAGTAAGAAATTATGAAACTCCCTCATTGTCCCAAGAGATAATTCTTTGGATTTAATGTCTGGTAATGCTCGCGCATAGCGTGCAAAAGTAAATCATGTAATTTTCAAATTTTACAGGGTGTGTGCAGAAAAATATATTGTGCGCTTTTTAAAATTAAAGTGAAAACATAAAGTTGCGTGATCATGTTAGTGAAATGTGCTGTTTCTCTAATGATACATAATTTTGTTTAATATGAACAACTTTTGACGCCGGACCGGAGGTGTTGCAAATTAGGAATTATTCCGGGGATTCTATCATATTCGAGATATTTTCCTTTTACGAAATGCCTAAAATGCGCTGTTTTCGAAATAAGTGACACAGGGAAAGCATTTAAATTATTTATTACTACGCATTTACTGTATAACTACGATTCTAGAAAAGCGCTTTATTAATTATAATTATTTTATATTGCTTAATGGGCGCGGAAACGTAGTTATGCATTAAATATGTAATAATAATTAATTTAAGTTCAGTTCCGTGTATTTTTTTATTTCGAAAACGGGGGATTTTCTAAAAAAAAATTATTTTGTGTATTGGACTTTTTTGGCAAATGACTGGAAAACGATGTGAGGTAAATTTTTTTACTTACTTTCCCCGTATTCTCTGCTACAAAGTACTTTAGAAACTGTTATCAAATCGGAAAACCTCGGATATGATAGAACTGAAAATATTCCTTTAAATTGATAAGTTTGGCACCAATTGATGCAATTTCCTGTTTTACGCGTTTACACATTCTACTTCATTTTCTTAAAATGTGAAGATTGAAGATCATACACATCAAGAAACACTAAATTCAGCTGCAATAGTAACTCAAAACTAAACTCATCACTCATCAGCCATGAGTAAGAATCATCAACGACTATTACAAATAGTAGATACCTTCGATTTTTGCATAACTAACCCTGACTTAGTAAGCGGGCTTCATCATCTATCTGGTAGATATCTTTGTACCAGCGGAGCCAGCAGCGCTTCAGGGCTAAAATCTGAAGAAAGACGCGAAACGTGGTGTGCAATATCGCGATTGAACCGCCATAAATCAATTGCTAAAAGTGCCACAAGGCGCTCCATTGTCAACAATTCTGATATGGATCATAAGCTTACCCTAGAGCGGGACGTAATTGTAACTTAATGATCTATAAATCTATTGAGGGGATGTTCACAATTTTGATATAGATTCCATCTTGTTTACGTTCATCAAATTCTGATTGCTATATAAATACAATGACATAATGAGTTAATTAAAATCAGTTTTCAGCCGATTCAACTAAATTCTAGAATAAGTAAATTCCAAATAGTATGAACGCTCATTGAAGTTGGGACATTGACGTCATCAGCTTAATTCCGTAATTAAGTAGTTCGGTGATAAGAAAAACTTGTGAAGGAGCGGCATAGTACCGAAACGTATATTGTGCTCAACAATTCAGGGGAATTAATTAGCCCTTGTAATATATCGGAGATTATAACAATCCTTGAGATTTTTGGCCTCTTTCCGGGAGAACCCACAGAAATGAACCCGATTAAATTCGTTTACATGTGTACTGCGCAGGAAGGCAACTAAACAGGACTAGCGTATTCTAGATTAAGCCGAACAAAAGTACAATACAGAAGGTTAGCTGGTTAGTGATGAACATGATTCTCAAAAGAGAGAAGAGAATTAAGCTTCACACCCAAGTCCTTGGTCTTCTCAAGTGTAGTTAGTTAGTATGCTTCCATCACTCACCGAGTAGTTATAAAGAACGGAGGACTTTTTCCTACAAAAGGAAATGATGGTACATTTACTAACATTTAAGGGTAATAGGGTAAGGGATAATCAACTACAGCACCACTAATATCTAATGACGACAGTCAGAATAATAAAGTGTCCTAAAATCAGAAAGCAGTAGAGAGACATCGTATATGTATAAAATAAAAAAGATCGGACTAAGAATACTACCCTCAGGCACTCCTGATGAATTGTTTATCTTGTATGAAACAGCTTCCCGGAATAGCACTTGCTGCATATGATTAGACAAATAAGAAGACAACTAATCTATAAAGTTATAGGAAATCGAAGTCCATATAGACATTTCGTATCCTGTAGTTTTAATTCTATCAAAAGCCTTGCTAAAATCAGTGAAAATACAATCAACCTGAAGCCTCACCTTAGCCGCAGGAAGACAATAATGTAGCAGTATATGTATCTTAAATCTTCGAGTTAAGGAGTAAGACCTCCTGGAGGTCCGAAATTAACATCAACAGCATTATGGGCAAAACATCAACCTCAGCCGCTTTGACACATTTGATGGTGTCCGAAATGTCTGCTAAGATCGAAATAAGTTATGGAATTAATGACGTCCATTATTACAGAAAACCTAGGGTTCCGCCAAACGTGGCCAACCGATCCGAGACGTGACTCTTCTTCACGACAACGCTCGGCTCCATATAGCAGCGCATAAACGCATAAAATTGGACCAAATACATTGGACACCTTTGCAACACACCCTCCCTACAGCCTTGACATATCGCTCTGTTATTTTCATACCTTTGGGGCACTCAAAAGATCGCTAGGTCTAGGAGGACAAACATTTACTCACTACTATCAGGTGGAGGCCTTCTTGCGCAACTGGCTCTTATCATAACCTACTTTATTTTACGATAACTGTATTCAAAAGCTTTCGATACTCTGACAAAAGTGCATTTCCAAAAGAGGATATTATCTGGAAATATACGAGTAATTAAGTACTTGGTTTTTTTTCGAATAACAAATAAAGAAATTTAAAAACGAAATGTCTCGTTTATATTGGATTTACCCTCGTATCGGTTTTCGTTTCTTATATCCCTAGGAATTATACATATGTATAAATATTGGATTTTATGGTAGCCCTGTGACATACATATTGTTGTAAAACTCGTCGGTCTTTTCACAACATTTGCGGGTTTAGGTACAGAACAGTCCTCAACATCTGGACTGACCTCCCTGAGGTGTGCGGGCGATAACGTTGGCGTTGACTCGATTTTGAATTCCCAAGCGATATGTATATTTTGGCTTTTAAATAAATTGAACGTACTCGAGCCGGCGTGTTTTATTTTAATGTACTCCGGAACTACGGCCCTGCAGCATGTTTTACTCCTTCCCATCGAGCTCTTGCAAGAAGTTTTCGGTAGTACGGCGAGAAACACATGGATTTCTGCGCCTAAGTCCGGGGTTCGAGCCCGTTTTGAATTTTCAGAACTTTTTTGTCCCCGAGATTTTCCAGCTAGCCACTCGGCTTGCAAATATAATTATATATTATACACAGTATAATACATATGTGTGTAATTCCAAGACTTGAGATCTGACATCACAACAGTCATTGTAGAACCATGTATGCTTATGAATTTAATAAAGTTATTCCTAAATTAGAATTGAAACCAGTTTCATGGCCTGGGAGCCACGGTTCATGGTTTACCGCATGCGCATACGAATTACGTATATACACTCCAAACAAATTTTACTATAATACTTTCGAAGTAGTACAATAAATTCCTAATATGTGTAGTGAAATTATATGCTAAAATGTATAGTACATTTTAAACTGTAAAGAATTTAATTCAGGAATGTGAATTTCCTTAGTCATAGTGTAGTAGTGGTAAAAATGACAACGAGAATTGTAGAAACGTACGTCTAAATTCTTACTGGTTTTTGTGTGGTGTCCGATGGGATTTGAATTCGGGACGCCTAGATCTTAGTGTGGACACGTTGCTCTTACTCCAATTTGACACTTGATATCTACTGCACATATAATCTGACCCTTTATAAAGTAAAACAATCGCAATAATATGGGATTTAAATCCAAAACTTATAATACAGTAGTCCACAGGTCTCACCACTGATCTACAGATATCCTCGATCCGTCGCTATAAAAATTCTTTTCTTTTATTAGTTTTCGTACTTTCTAAGAAAAAATTACATAGTTTCCTACTCTTAAAATAGCGAAATTCATCATTCGAAATGTACGTCATGCAGGATTCCGTCCGAATGAAAAATAAACTTCCTTCACCCACCAATTTCTATTTTCATATTAATTCAATACTACTTAAGTATTATATGCATATGTTTTTTTTCTACCCAAGATGGAGAAAAAATTATTATTGGAAAAAAGTAGAAACCCCCTTTTTTAACTTTTGTGGGAATTAAAAACAAATTTTTAAGAGAGTTCATTCCTGTTCGTCAAAAGATGCGATGCTTTGACTTTGGTGCTTATTTATAAAACCGCAGGTCAATAACTGTCTTGCTTCATCAGTATCCGTTTTTAGTCTTGGAACTTACATTCTTGTTTATCAAAGCAAAGCAAGGCAAATTTCTTCTTTTAGTGTAGTTCAAGAGGAATTTTTCCCACCAATACCACCCAATAAATCATGAATAAATACGTCATGCATGTCAATAATTAATCACATAAGAATCCGTGTATACTTACTCATGTGTATGTCTACTTTTAGTTGGATATTACAGAGAAAAACAAACGCAGCTATAAGAAGAAGCACTATTTAGCAAAACGATTGGCAAAAAGCAAATACTTGTAACAAGGTCGAATCGGTTATATCACGTCATGGTCGTTGGTGCCAGCACTGTTGTCGCTAGATTAGTGTGCACACGGTGCAATGTACATACATGCAAACGACTATTTCTGCACTTGTGTAGCACAAAGCGCTGTATTGTTGATAAAACAATAACTGGATCTTACACTGTCTTGCATAAGTCTTTACGTAGAATTCGTGCCAAATCGAGGACTGTGCAGATTTTGTGCACGACGACGAATCGATAGGTTTCAACTATCGGACACACTATCGTGAACGGAGGCAATATTCTCGTTTGACTGAGTGCTACGACGATGCATATGCATCAGTTGATCGTATACAGAGTCAGTTGACTTAACCTTTTCATTAAGGCGTCGAATATAACGTTCATTTGAACCAAAATTGTTACGTGACGAGCGGTACGAGAGAATTACGAACAATATGAATAGTAAAACTGATATGGATAACAGTAATAGAATTGCGGTAATTACAACTGATTACAACTGACAAGGGTATTCGGTCAAATGTAATTCGAGTAGACCTTATACATATTAATTACTGTTGTGTTGAAGTTTAAGTTTTACTCAAATTGATGAAATACTACCTAAGTAAGTGATCATCACAATTAAAGTAGATTAAAGCTCAAATTATCTTACTATTATCAAAAAAATGTTTCAAGGAATAATTAACCCCGACTTTGACATAAAACCGTTTTTAACTATCCTGCGTCACACACTAAGTGTTTACTTAAAAGTATGTTATCTATTAATATTGTTGCAATATGTGTAAAGCATTAATGAGCCACTTTTCTGCAAGAATCAACTAGTCCACTTCTTTAGATAATATTTATTTATATTTATTATATAACACAGGATGACCAAAAATGCACTGATCCATGTTATGAAACTAACTGAACTCTCTACGATAACGAGGACGGTGGCAATCCATAAAAAAAAAACCAAGACATTATTGCTATTGGAATTGGAACGTATAATGCAATCGTGTTTTCCAGAGAGAAAAAATTTCTCTGATCGAAAATCTGGCGTGCAGTTAAGACTACCGCAGCACAACATGAAATAAAAAACTTAAAAATCGCGGATGACTATATAATAATTTACTTTTATTAGGATTAGGATCTTCGGCTATATTTAAACTGTTGCATATTTTTTCCTTAAATTAAATTGGATATTATTATAATGTGTTCGATATGGTGATATAAAGCGATCAAATTCTTAAAATACTTATGTATGTATTATACCGGGTAACAATTTGGATAGAACCCTCTTTATTCCGCAAAGTAAACTAATTCTTTTGGTTGTGGTTAACAAAATGTAACTATGTATTACAATACAATACAAAAAACTTGTTGTTCTGTGAGTTTTAACTTGGGGGCATCCCGGAAACAACAAAAAAAAGTATACATATAAAACTTGTTTGCCGGATTCACATTTATAACTTGCTTTTTTGTTTTAAAAAGAGCAAGCATTTTGCAGGTACAATGGTGCAATCAAATATCTGGTCATGTTTTTCTACCGCTAAGGTAACTAATATAATTAATTATTATAAAGTAACACCAGAAATTTACTGGACCCAAAAAGTGCTAATAATATCGACATAATTTCTCATAGAATTGAGAGACGTTAGATTTATTTTCATGTGTTAAGTTCATCTCGTTTTTTATTTGCATATGTGTGTATTTACAAATGTCCGGGAATGCCTTTACAAACAAGTTTTTAAGCTTCTGATAGTAATGAGCTGCAATCTTTAAAGATTGTTACTAAGCCGTAAAGTCTCATAAATAACTATTTGGGATTTTTGAATTTTTTTGAATTCAGCATTTACATTAAAATTCGCAAGTCGCGAACGAAGAATGTGAAACAGAAAGGAACCAAAATTATCACGTGTTTGCATTATCTTTCCTATTCGCTTTATACGAGCTGATTAATTGTCATCATTTAGTTCGTCACAACCAAACCAGTTTTAGAATAAAAATTAAAATATGGTAATGTGTTTGCTTTACTAAATATACTATGACCTCTATAGAGGCTATGTTAGTTACCTACGAGAATTGTAGTTAAGAAAGTTGTTGACCATTTTGATAGCAGTAAAATAATTGTAGACCTTACACATTTATAAAAACTGGAAGCTTTTACTCTAATTAAATCATTCAATCTCGAAGTGCAATAACGTAAGTATTAAGTAGTTAGTTATTAATTAACAAACTAACTCCTGCTTGCTGTACAAACATTGAACCATGAAATTACACTTTTTATCGTTTTTTAGTTACATTACGTTCGTTTGTTCTCCTGCAAAGTGTCTTAAGTACCTTGTATAAATCTTGCAAATCAATTTTCTATTAGTTCTAATTAAGCTAGAGCTTTTAAATGCGATGACAATCCGGTGATGATGCAGAGTACCTTATGGATTAACGTTTTCTTCACAACCCCTTAATATGGGTGTCAAATGAAAGCGTTTGACAAGTTCAATGCGATTAACTATCTGATGATGTATTTTCATGCTACATCGCAACAAACTTTTACATCATGTAGCATGTAGTCGCAATGCATCCAAAAATTTGAATTTTGTTTATGCACATTTCGTAAATTTTAAAACTTCATAAGAAGAAAAGTAGTAATCTGTCTCCTCTTTTAGTAGATTCACGAGAATTAGTCATAAAAGAAAAAAATATATCCTATTTCACTCCAGTTAAGAACATAGGGCATTTCGGTTTCTATTAATCGTTCATGTTCGCAATTCTGGTTGATTAGCCTGCAGTACCTATCCTGATTGATGGGACTGCCATCTAACGCTGCCTGGGAAAATATATTACCTATTAAAAAATAAACAAAAACTCCAACTACAAGAAACGAGGTCATTTTAATATTTTACGTAGATAGGTACCAAAGAAGAATTTTATTTAAACTTTAATATTGCAATTAAAGCAGACTGGACCCATTCGACATCTCAGTTGAAATAGTAAATACAAGGGGCCCGCCTGCTTTAACTGCAATATTAAAGTTTAAACAAAATTATTATTTGGCACCTACCTACTTAAAACATTTAAATGACCAGGTTTTTTGTAGACGGGTTTTTTATTTAATTATAATATAATAATATATTTTTTTTTTTACAACTTTAATAGTTCCAGATTCTCTATTTCATAAAATTAATTTCTTGTTAGATCTTTTTCGTTCCTGGCTGTCTTTTATTTTGTTAGGTAATAATTTTGAAAAAAATCAAAATGGCGCCTGCTTGGTAAAAGTAAAACTTAAACAGTTTGTAGTCTGAATAGCAAAAACAAAACTATAAAATTGTGTGTGTCATTAGACACGGTTTAAGTGAATGCTTTAGAAGATTTAGAATCAGCGACCTTGAAAACTCCTGTATATTCAATTGTAATAAAGCCCGTTCAAACCTGAAAGACAAATTATTGCGATGTTGTTGGACTAGTCTTCACTAGCATTCAAAACCAATCGGGTGACCCAGAAAACACGTCATGGCGAACGCTAAATTGTCCAAATTTCTTCGCCCCTTATTGAGTGAGGTGTTGTTTGACTCATCTCAGCTCTGCGAATATCACTGGTTAGGACAAATTTCAAATAAAAAGCGGCGCATGCTAGATGTCATTTTGTTAAAAAAAAAACGGTCAAGTGGGAGTCGGACTCGCACACGAAGGGTTTCGTACCATCGTACAAGGTATAACACTATGTACTTTTTAAATACTTTTGTAAAAGAAACAAGAGAGGCCCTATAACATAATCGAAAAGGTTTTTCTCTAATTTGCATGGCGGCCATTTTGAAATTCATTTTTGTTGTTATAGCGGGAATAGAAATACACACTATGTGAAAATTTCAACTCTCTACCTATTACGGTTCATGAGATATAACCCGCTGACAGACAGACGGACGGACAGCGGAGTAATAGGGTCCCGTAGGGCACCCTTCGGGTACTGAACCCTAAAAAACTGAAAATCAAATTGTTTGACCCTAATGAATGCAATATTTGGACTAGTTTGCACAGGTGTAAACCGGCCACCCAGAAAACACGACAAGGGACGGAACAAAACTTGATATAGGGAACACATCTGAGGCAAGGTAAGTCGAGCATTCCATGTGTCCGAGACGTGCGTCCGAGGTGATCAGAACCATACCCACCAAGAGTCTGGATCCTGGCACGTGCGCTCGTTTGCCTCTGATCAGGAATTTGGCATTGAATTGAATTTTTTAAACTCTTACCTAACTATAACAAACATCTAAAAAATTGCAAACTTCACAAATTGAGATGAATAAATTATTGGGTTAATTTTTTGATGCAAAGTGAGTATATATTGTATTGACAATTTGATGTTCTCTTTTCCAAATTAAAAGATTTTGCTTTGGGTAGCTATAAACTGTTCACAAGTTTCAAGTCAATGCTAAATTTACTGCTAATCCTGATCCAGAGCAGGATGTGAAAAAAACAAAGCTATTATTAGCCTCTAAATATTTTAATTTGCAATTACTTGAAAATTAACTTTTTGGCAAAAAATAAAGCTAAATAGAAAGTTACGTTTTTAATAGCTAATTAAAAAAGAACTTTAAAACCCAATAACGAATGAGGCGGCGTAGTCAACAATTCTAAAAATACTAAAAGCCAATGGTAATACGCACACACCTTTAAACCAAATCAAATCAAGTGTAAATTGAAAACAAGGTATAAATAATTCATAAATTATAAAAATATCAAGTTTGACAGCACGTGGTATGTAATGTGTGCTCTGGACCACGTATCCCATGGTATTGTATAATTTGGAAATAACTATCGACCTTTTGCTTTCACCCACAAGAGCGTTCTTTGGCAATATAAGTAATGGTAAAGGAAAACGCATTGGGCTTGGGACGAATGTGAACTTGACCATTCTTACAGGAACCTCAGTTCACACCTTAAAACCGTTCTTAAAAAATCCAAAAGTGTTATCCGGGGGAATTATATTTTGATGATGAACGATGACGATGAATATCGACGATAGGGTGATAGCTGCAGTGATGGAATAGGTCGTTTAATACGTTTTATGAACATGTGATGAAAAATCTTCGTGGCGCCTCCTGCATTGTATCAAGATGAGCGATTTGCTTCATCGCACGATGAAATCGCATTAAGTACATTGCGTCCCAGCCAAAGTTAACCTAATATAAAGTTAGGAAGCACAGGAACAAAACATGCTAAAATCTGTGTTTTGTATGAGAAAGAAACATAGGTAAATCATTCTATCTTTTTCATATGCAGTACAAAATATCAGTATACCATCAATACACATCAATAAAATTCTAAATGAGTTAGAGAGACAAAAAGTTGACCAAATTGAGATACAAATTAGGGTTGCTAAGGAAAAATATTTTTGGTTTAGAAACTTTTATATTTGGATGATTAATGCTTTCGTACATGTATTAACAAACTTCGGAAATTTAAACATTTTTACCCCCGGACTCACCGACCTACAAATTTCCACAGCACATTTCCAAGAAACGACTGCTAACTTATTTTAACTCATTTTACTTCCTTTCTCAATGAACTGTGAGCGTTCGATGATGATTGAACAATCAATATGAAATTTTAAGTGAACATTAGACATTAGGCAACCCTAATATTTTCAACCAAACTGAGAATAATTGCCAGCAACCACGTGCTGCTCAAATAGCATGCTTTTTACAACACAACAATGAGAAATAACAGCAACAACATGGGAAATATCTATCTGATTGGTTAATTAAAAAGCGCGAAAGTGAAATGAGAATGAAATTCGTTCTGAACTCTTGTATTTCACATATGAATTAAATTTGTAAGTGATGGCAACGCTTTTTTTGATTCTTAGAGAATTTGGTTTGTTGTTTTTTATTAAATACTAACTTGCCCGGACCCGGCGTATCCCGGGATACTATTAAATTTGTATTCCTTAATCTTACAACGCCTCCCTACTGCACCACCGTCTCTCCTATGTGACCCAGCGTTTTCCTATTTGCGTTTTGCACATGTTTTAAATATTTTCCAACAGTATTATTAAATTTAGTTTTCTTCATTTTACACCACCTCCATATTGCACCCCGTCTCCCATATTTCCCAGCGGGGTGGGGGTGGTCTCATATTTGGAAATTTGAATACCAGATTCGAAATCAGTGATCCCGAAAATTCCCTAGTGCGGATTTTCAGGGAAATCCCTTGAAGTTTAACTTTTCGGTCGCCATATTGATCCACCATCTTGATTTCCAAAATTTTAATGGCAGATTCAAAATCAGTGACCCCAAAACCCCAAACCAAAAACAAAAGTTCGGATTTTCAGTGAAATCCCTTGAAGTTTAACTTTTTCGGTCGCCATATTGGATCCGACATCTTGAATTCCAAAATTTTCAATGCATGCTCGAGATCTGCGACCTCGAAAACCTCCAATTGCCTTTTTCATAAAGATTCCTTGAAGTTGGAAAATGCGCTTCCTTTACAAAACGGAAATTTCGATTTTTTGATTTTCCGGCTTTTCCTTTTGGGTTTCTCGAAATTTGTCTTTTTTAAACCTCCCCTGTATTATAGCGAACAAAACAAAAAAAAATTATCGAAATCGGTCAATCCTTTTTTGAGTTTTAGCGAGACGTGCCGTACCGCACAGCAATTCATTTTTTTATATATATAGATTATCCTTTCCTTTTCTCCCTTTAAGTGCTTAATGGAAAACAATCGGAAATTCCATCTGCTTCCTATCTTTATATTAGGTTAACTTTGGCGTCGCGCCACCACCAGAACTATCGAGGCCCCCACTATTGTATTTACACATGTAAATATTAGTGATACTGCAACCAGTTATTAGCGGAAAATGTGCAGGTACAGCAACCTGGAATTGATGGTACCCAACTATCGTAAACCATTAATCAAGTTTTCGTTGAAGTTTCCTGCTCTTAGATTAACTTTTTCAGTGATCTCCACGCAGATATGCAAATCGCACTTTTGTTTTTTTTTACGAGATCTGATAACACGGCCGCAGGAGCAACATTTATTATGCTAGTTATGTTTCTGTTACTCTTTAGGCGGCTGGCAGTTTTTCCGGGAAGCATGATTATCGAACGCGCACAAGACTATTCATAATTTGTGTAAAGTGTCTAAAGCATGACAGGTACCTTAAAATAGAAAAT
Organism: Neoitamus cyanurus; assembly: GCA_947538895.1. NCBI lineage: Eukaryota > Metazoa > Arthropoda > Insecta > Diptera > Asilidae > Neoitamus > Neoitamus cyanurus. The sequence continues at coordinate 33,908,036 of OX384541.1, read as the reverse complement.
GTTATGTAAGCGAAATAAAATATGATCATTTGATCCTACTTGCTCTGCGCCCATAATACATACATATGTATACATAACACCCGTTTTGAAGGAAATAGAATGTGACGCCCATTGTAAGACAAAAAGGATATATTATATGCTATATATCATATAGTTGGTAATCCATAAAAATCAGCACCAACAAATGTACATATTGGAGGAGAATATAAAATCACATCAAACATGATAATACCTGAGCCAGATATGCCAAATCCGGGTACCATAAATTGAGAGATCTGGAGCACGGCTTTTGACTTTTAATGGACAATCGCTTAAGTGCGATATATGTATTTGCTATGTCTGAAAATGGTGAAAATTTTCCGCACCGCACCAAATACCAAATTGTGTACAAAGAGACTAAATGTTACGTTTCCTTTTTCGTAAGTAGGTAACGAAGACTGCGATGCATTTCAGGCAGTGATCAATTTACAGTAAAAAAATACTCATCTTGTAAGTTTTTGCAATAACCATTTTCCTAATTTCCACCGATAAAAATAGGTTAGTACCTAGTGGTAGAGATCAAGGCCGGCAAGTGCATATTACCAAATGTCGGATGCGAAAGTTATTTTTTAGGGTTTCTTTTCAGCGCAAACTGGTTTCTTTGATTAGCACAGACGTCCAAGTTACTTGGGAACGAGAGTTATTCCACTTTTTTAGTCACAACATCTTGCGTAAGTCAATAGCTCTTTACTAGGAAATCGCAAGTACAAGTGGAAAACAGCCGCGCGCGCATTTAACAATTGCGAAACAATTCCACAAGACAGTAAATTTGGAACTTTCCGCTTGAATAACGAACCGGTTTTGTTGGCACTTTTAGCCAGATCAGAATTGCTCCTACTGAACACTGCGTAAGTTCCCAGCTGAGTAATTGGATGGTGAATTAAAACATCAGCAAGCATGCACATAAAATCATAATCATGTCAATTATGAGTACCTAAGCTGCCTGCCCATAAAGTCTTATGCACCTGTACATTTAGAACTTTCACCACTGCCGGTGTGAATACTAATTATTGTAAGCACATCTGGGAAAAAGTATTCCAGTAATTTAGAAACGAGAAATTATAATCGGCTCTACGTAGGCCGTGCAGGGTCGTCAAAACAAGGTATTTTGTGCAGTCAAAATAGGTATTCAACCTAGACAAATTTCCCACAGATCTGAAAATTCGTACAGACCTTAAATACAGCACTTGCGCCAAAAATGTTTTTCGATATCAAAGGTCAACGACATCGGTTTTTTAAATATTCATCGTAAACGGTAAGTGTTATCGTAAAAATAGTTCATACAAAAGTTGTGGATCTTGCCGTTGTCTACAAAAATTTTTCGTATACTTTTTTTCTTACGAATCACCATTCCTGTATGTATGAAATATTCTTACGATAACACTTACCGTTTACGAGATATAAGCGAAAAACCGTTGTCTTTGACTTTTGACCTTGAATAAAGTTTTTAGCACAAGTCGGATCGGTGGGGCCTTTTGACATGTCCTTTGTAATGATGAATTTAAGGTCTGTACAAATTTTCAACTTTGTGGGAATTTTGTCTAGGTTTGGACTTTTTTGAGTCTTGTTTGACTGAACTAATTCTAAAAACCGATATTCGAATCAATACTTATTCGATAATAAAAATTACAAGTACCTCCATAATAATTCAATGAAAATTTAAATAACACAATTAATTAAAACCTTATTCCGAATAATCAAAAAAATAATAAATTCATGTAAAGTTTCGGATTTTAATCAAAAGGAAGTATTTACATATTGCAAAAATAACAAAAATATTGTGACGAAATTTTATTTCTTTAAAGTGTTCCGGGGTGTCTCCTGAGTGGTTTAACAAGTTCACGAGGTCCGCGAGGCAGTGCGTCAGGTACTGTATAGCGCGAAAGTCTCAAACGTGATCTTGATCAGGCTCGTCTTCACTAAACTAACCGAGCTGGAGAACGTCAAGGTAGCTTTTGTTGAACGCACTTTTGACAGGGCTATCAGGTTGACAAAAAAGACAGATATCGGGGAATAAAAATACCTTTCCAACCTCAAAAGGTGGTGCTACTAGTTATTAAGAAAAATAATCAGATTCATTTTCCCAGCAACAGACCATGCATAAAATCATTATTTATTATTACAAGCTTTTATTTAACTTCCATTGTTAGTTTGTTTGGGTCAAATCTTGTAATCAAAATTTCGACTATGCGGTTCTAATTAAGTCACAGCTTTGAAATTTTGCACACGTGTGAAACTCCGGTGACAATGCAATGTGGTATATCCAATATTCTTTAAACTGCAATATGGTGGACGCCACAAGATGGCGGATTACCATTTTTTACATAACCCCCTTGAAATGAGTATTAAATAAAGGGGTTTGAAGATTAAGAGACGATAAGCTTTGTGACGTTACTCTGAACCTAATATAGTGGACACCCTAAGATATCAGATTACCTTTTTCTTCACATCACCTTAAAATGGGCACCAGAAGAGGTGTTTCGACAAGTAGTATGCGATTAGATATGTGACGTCATTCTAAACCTTAATTCTAAATATGGCGTGCACTCCAAGACTTGTGTCGTTTAAATCCGTTCTAGATGAGGTGCTAACTTTGTAGAGCCCACTTTCATGTCTGACTGACGTCAAGCTACGATAACACTTCACAGTTAAAATAATTCAGACGTAGTGTATAGGTCCACACTAGGTACAAAATACGTCTGGTCCATCCAAATTAAACTTCTTTTCAAATGAGAGTTTATAATTTCGGTGCTGAAAGAAGTTCAATTTGGACGGGTCGGACGATTGGTAACGTTAATGGCGTGATCTCAAGACAGAACCAGAAATATTTGCCAAGCGCAACTTTGGTGGCAGAACTCTTACGGTTTGGGACGCTTTTTCCTATCGCGGAAAAGTGCCGCTAATTTGGATATCCATAGCACTTAAGATGTTCGAGATTAGTTCAATTGATGGGAGAACCTTTTATCTTTCAGCAGGACAACGCATCAACACATTGAACTAAAGCGACGAAACACTGGTAAAGAGAGAGAAATGTTGAGATTGGTCAGCGTACAGCCCAGACCTAAACCCCATTGAAAATCTGTAGAGTATCATTGCTTGAAAAGTATATGAAAATGAACATCATTCGGATCAATTATTGAATTAAAAAATAGAAATCTTCGTTATTTCAATGACTGATGTGTTATTCTAGGTCATAAGAAATAAAGATGGAAGAACGAAATATTAACTTCAAAATGTATATACGAGTACTACATATTTGAATTGCCTCTTGTTTTCATCATATTTTGAACTTTTTCCTGATTTTTAAATAAAATGTTATTAATAGTAAGATTTCTTGATATCTAATTTTACAATCTAAATATACACTTTGCAAAACCATATATATCTACATACTATTTACATACAATATAAAATGATGGCTTCAATATAACGGTCTTAAAACACTACAGTACAGCTCAGTGCAGTATCAACTAGAATTATGTTTATATTATTATATTGCTTTATACTTATAATAAAACATACTTATAACCTACCCCCTAAATAAAATCATTTCGAAAACACTTAAGCGTATAGGGTAGTGTCTAGAGTTGAACATGATTCTTCTTCAAATCGCTTAAGGAGAATTTCCAGATATTCAGGTAGATTTTTAACAAGAATGATGCCAAGGAATTCTTTTTTTTTAAATACTTCCGGCAATAAAACAACTTTTTTTATCGTTCTTCATGTTTATGTATTCTCCGGTCTGAAACAAAATTAACCGTTAGATTACACAGTACCACAAAAAAAAAATTTTCGGGCCCGGGGATCGGACTATGTGTTTTATATGTTTTTGGGGCCGCTGAAACTGAATCCGACGTCAGTACTACCTCATCACGTCAGGTTTTTGACATAACCTCAAAAAACCTCAGCAAAAACGGGAGAAAAAAAATTTTTCAATCTGGGGATCAGACCATGTCTTTTATGTTTTCGGGGTCGTTGAAACCGAATCCGATGTCGATTTAACCCTATCACGTCAGGTTTCAGCGACCCCGAAAATATATAAAAGACATGGTCTGATCCCCAGATTGAAAATTTTTTATTTTTTCTCTCGTTTTTGCTGAGGTTTTTTGAGGATATGTCAAAAGCCTGACGTGATGGGGTTGAACTGACATCAGATTCAGTTTCAGCGACCCCAAAAACATATGTAACAGATAGTCCGATCCCCGGGCCTGAATTTTTTTTTTTGTGTGGCTGTGTTATTTAAAAGTGGATCTGTTGTTATTACGTGAAAAAGTGAATTTTTGATGATTTTGCGCACGTTTGAATTTTGAAATCAATTTTTTCAAAATGTCACCACTTGTCACTTTTTCCGTTCTCAACTTTACACTAGTAGGAACATTTTTTGCCCATCACCGAATATTTGACTTTTACAAAATCTCTACTCATTAAATATTTGTACGAAATGTCTACAAAAAATTTAAATACATATACCGTATATGCATATAATGGAATTTCAGTAAAAAAAAATTGAATGGAAAAAACGTCCCATGGTAAAAATGGAATAGATATTTCAAAATGGAAAACATATCCTACAATCGTTATAAGCAATTAAATTCTCACGTACTAACAGAAACAATTTTGCAATTTAAAAAAAATATTACACTCGGATGAAACGTTCACCTGTGCACAAAAATATAAAAGAAACAGTTTCAAGAAAAGGCGTTGAAATTTTTGGAACCGTAGGTGGTCGGATTCATACACTGAGCCACAAAAGGAATTTCTAGATTTTGAAACCGAATTGATGGACATCAGAGTGATCAAAACGATCATGCTGGTTTTAAAGCAAAGTATAAAATAAGTCCTCGAGCAGTAGCGCAAGAGTTAATTTAACACAATACAATCAAAAGACAAGATACTTTATTTATTTTGATACAAAGCTTCTACAATGACTACATTTGAATTTACAGACCACTAGCTAATATTACAAGTGTTTCTCGATATCGTATGAGCAGATCACATTGAAAACTAATTTATTTAAAGACCAGCTACTTGACGAGCATTTTCGACGATGGCGGGGTGAATTGCTGATCCAGAAGGAAGGAATCCTTTCTCATCGGCAGTGTATTGAACTTCAACGGGCTGCCCATCAGCGTTGAAGTACTTGTAGCTGCCTTGGACGGCAACATAAGCGTTTTCCTGTCCAGGATTTTGAACTGATCCACTCTCTTGTCTAAATGTACCGTCAGCGCCTTCGAACGAATAAACGAATGATCCATCAGGATGGAGATTCGATTCCGCGTGGACAATTGGAATGGGATCGCTTACGCTGCCTTGGTAGCTTGCACCAGCAGCAAAGGCAATGAGGGCGAAGAGTAGTACCTGTAATAATTCAAATAATTTAGAAATGAAAACTTAAATCCCTTAAAACTTTCGAATACTTACGAATTTGAACATTTTTTTAATTTTTTTAGTTATTCTGATCTTCTGTGAGTCTTCAGCAGAACTTAAATTGTTCTGTAGGGCTACTGCCTTTTATAGTAAAAACGAGGCCCTTCTAGCCCATTTCTTAATAATTTTGAAAATTCAAATTCACCTAAGCCGCCCTGGGAAGTTATCAATATGTTCTGAGAACAAAACAAGTCTTGTCATTGAAAGCGCTAAATGTTAATTTATAAGATAATCTGGTAGTCTAGTAGTCTAGGTGGTTATGAAAGGGCTCCAACTCGTTTACTCACCTCAACTGGATAGAAAGTTCACGTCAAGAAATACAAGAACGACAATTAATTAAATTAACTTAATGTCCATGTTTTTTGTGAGTTGTGACGAGCGAGTACATTAATTTATCAGTCAGCCTTTTCTGACAATAAAATTTTATTTTCTGATCAACTAAGTGCCTCTTACTAATAGATCAAATCAAACTATATAACAAATTAATGGTACCTATAATACATATGCCAATTAAATATTTCTTAATTCCATAAATTTGGATTGAATGTTTTAATTGCGGAGACCATTTTGATGATCATGATCATTTTTCGCGGAGTTGTACCGATTTGAGAATCACTAGAATTTTCAGTTTTTTGGATGACACCTTATTTTTTTGCAAGTGTTTATTAACAAGCTTTTGAATATAAATTTTCTCGATTTCATCCAATACGTAAAGTTATACCCACTAATTCAATAAACACTCATTGTGTTCCTTATGTAAAAATAACATAAATCTCCAAAGTTATCTAAAGACAACACAATTCGTTTTCCCTCCTTCTGTCCAAACTTTATTTTTCTATAATATTTCGACAGAACCCGATATTGCAAATTTAGGTACCTAAATAAGAATAAATCTCCAATATAAAAGCAAACACTTTTATAAAATAAAACATTAAAAATATAGAGCGATAATAAAGTAATGGAAGAAAAGATTTAAATATTGGGTATATACGAATATAATGGTATAAATAAGTTTTGAGAGATTTCCGGTTGTAAATAATACGGTTCGCATTTATTTTATCTGGCAACACTATATTAATGTAGGGCACGATTCTTGTATCCTTGTCCCCGCTTTTTGGGAATGGGGTTCGAAACATTTTGGTGTGCTCTGCATTCCTTTGTAAAAGGAAAATTAACTCCACCGGCAGTTGTAAAAGGGAAATTATAATAATATAATAGAATTTTGCTAAAAGTTAAAGTTTTCCCATTTAAGGTGGCTCGTCAAGTATGAACTATTTTGCTCTATATCTCGAAAACAGGTCGAGATAGAATTTTTTCATTATTTTTCCGTTAAATAGCACAGCATAATGTTTCGAACCCCAATTGGGACCCCGTTCCCAAAACGCAGGGCCAAGGAAACAAGAATCTCCCCTAATATAGTATTCAGTATATGACCTTTGATTGAAGTTTAACGAAGTATTTTTGTAATGCCCCACTTCGCCCCACATTGCCCCTGGATAGCTATGCCACTGATCCTATTTCAAATCTATCAAAATTTATTTTACAAATACTCTTCTTTAATTCAAAAGTAAGTAAAAAAGTGTGGAACAGTCAAACCGCGAATAGACAAGCAGAAAGATTCACCAGCCCCTCCAAGCAGGGAACGATGAAACTCCTAGCGCTTAACTAGTCGGATTCAAAGTCATAACCAGAGTATAGTGTAGAGTCCAGCGTCTCAGCGTCAAGCACGATTGTGTGTTGCATGTGCACACACATCCACGTACACACACACACGTGAATTCCGTCGAACGTCGACGCTGGAATTTGGTTACGGTTTAAAGATCACGACGGATTTATTTATGGAGCACTGTTTCCTAACGTACCACTTTATAAAGAGAGCTTTTGCGGTCGATCATACATGCCTCGAAGAAAAACAAACAGCGGAACACGCACTCTGCCAATAACCAGCGTTAGGTGTGTCGAATAAGGCTCCTCAGAATACTATAGCCTATTACAAAGGCCTTGACATAGATGGAGTGTAAAAAGAAGAGATTAGTACAGGAGATCTTATAGGTCGGGCTGCTTTCGAGAGCCACAAGAGAGACTACACGACTCGCTTATCTTTATTTATAAAATTCTACTGTACGTGTGTTGTGACTGAACTCCTCCTAAACGGCTTGACCGATTTGAATGAATTTTTTTATGCGTTTGGGTGGCGCCCCGGATGGTTTAGATTCACAAATCAGCCCGGTAGATGGCGCTACAGTCGGTATGAATGTAATGAATTTCATATATTGCCGTGGCGTGTACCATGTTATGGGTATCGTTGGAAAGGGGAGGTAGTGCAGTGTGTTGGTGGAAGAAAGGTTGGTGAAAAGTGCTAAATGTGGGAATTATTGGTGAAAACGTGTTTTTGTTGTGGGGAGGCGTGAGGGGTGATACCCCCCAGAAGTGTACCTCAGAGGTAGAAAGAAGAGGCACTATAGGAAATTGGGCCGGGTTGGTGAAAGTTGGTGAAAATAGTGAAAACTTGGTTTTTTCGGTGGGTGCCGACAAAATTGAAACGGCTGTGGAAGAAAAGTGCATGCATGAATTGGAATAATTTTTTCACCAATCGATAGCTAAAGAAGCAGAGTAATCTTCTATATATATAAAGATAAATCCCTATTTCCCTTGGTCACGCCATCAAGCGTGAACGGCTGGACCGATTTTGCTAATTCTTTTTTGTTATGTTTGTTATTGTCAGGAGAAGGTTCTATCAACAAATGTAGAAATCCCCGGGCAAAGCCGGGACGGGTCTGCTAGTACATATAATAATACTAGCCGTTTTTGAGTTTTAGTGAGACTAACGCACAGCAATTCATTTTTATATATATAATATATACATATATACATATATAATAATATAGAAGATAGAAGATTAACAATAATAAGTAAAAATGAGTATTTTCGAAATGCATTATATTGTATAACTATCTTGCTTGAAAATGGTATATAACTATCTAAGATCCACTATTTTGGAAAAAAAACGTTACAGAAAGTTTTACCGACCATGTTGCGATAAATATTAACTTTAGAGTAAAAAGCTTAAATAGAATTTTTATAGACAAATTACCAATCTACAAAAAAAATTTTGTCGTGCGATGCACAGATTACGAGGTATAATTATCTTTACTGTGAATTCTACCATGTAACATAATTTTGAATTCAGACTCAGAAAACAATCTAAAATGAATTTAGCTACAGTTAGAAATAAGTTATGTAGTTTGTTGTGTTCTGGACCATCATCATAAGCATTGAAATACACAGAGGAGAAAAGGTTTAAATGCTTTTTCTCAAAATAAATTTTTGCGGAGCCTTTTAGTCTAATTTAAATTATGTAAATGTAATTTAAAAATTTAAGCTATAAGTGTTTATTTGTGCATTTGCTTTTAATAATAAAAAGACTAATAATTTATCCATTTTACGTTAGGGTTCAGGTTTTCGTTGTTTTACCTTACTCCAAAATGTATAAAATTACTAAGGCAGGTATAGAGAAAGTGTCAGGGGGAACATAAATCAACTGCAACACTAGAAAAGTCTTGAATGAAATGAACTGAGTATCCACAAACGATAACCCACGCGCGAACCAAGCCTGTTGGGCAGCACACTGCACAAACTTATTAAGGCGTTCCGGTATATAGCAGGCAATAAATATATAAAATTAATAGCGTCCGTTACGTTTTAATGCCTATTGCATCACATTATCACATCGATGTTAGGCCTTGCCCTAAACCGAGGTGTAGAGATACGGAGATTGCATTCCTGCCGGTAATAATTGCACGTTTTTGGCGAAAAACTTACATATGTATGTACGCCTAAAATAAAAAAATCCGAAATCTTGTAAATGTTTGAATAATTCGAATGAGAGACACTCGTTGCATGAAGAGCCCTTGTTGTGTTTATGCTTCCTGAATTACTACTGAGAAATAGATCAGACATAGGTTTTTGTGATCTGCCGAATGCACTTGGTATATGCTATGGTGTAACACCAGTGAAACCATCCACAAACCCAAATGGTGTGCGTGTGCAGATTGCAGCGCGGGAAAAGTAAAAGTAAATACGAAGGCAGAGCAAGTGCTTTCTTCGGCAATTTTTTGCGACATTAAAGTGACCTCGATCGCCACCCGAAATTGTACCGGCAAATTTACATTTTGAGTACACACTTCCTCGAAAAGGCAACTTTTACTCTCGTGAGGTTGAGAAATTTTGTTTCATAAAAATTGGGGATAATGAAAAAAGCAATGTTTTCCACGAAAAGCAATGCCGTAATGCTATGAGTGTACCAAACGCCCTACAATGGCTCTCAAGCGAAAAATAATGGTGAGAGTGGGAAAGTGGGCATGGATATGCACATGTTAAGTACGCGTTCACTCGAATAAATTGAGGTGGATCAGCTCTGCTTTAAAGTTTTCAAATTCGGGGAGAAACAAATAAGAAAGGCAACTTTTAAAGTCAACCATATAAGCCAGGCAACGTTTCTGGGCAGCTGAGTGGTGGCTTGTGCATATTTTTAAGTACATCGTCTTTTGCGTCAGTCACACAAAAAGCCAGAGTAATGCTGATTCTTCGCAGTTATTTTAGATTGTTGAACTGGAATGGTGTGGTAGTAAAAATTACAAAAAACCCCTTCCTGCAATTCATGTAAGACTCTCATGCTCATGCTATTAGACTATGTACCCCACTCGGCCATTAAAACTGGCTTGTTTTACTACATCACAAATCAATTAGCTAAATTAACCTTGGGATCGGTCTATTGCATTTAAATCATAGCGCTAATTCTTGTTTTTCTTAAATGCGACTAAATTGTGTTGATGGCGTGTTAGGAAACGAAATCGTTGAATTGAATTCGCGGAACTTTGAGCTTCAACTGATCTTTGCTGAATGCACATGGCGGTTCCACCGGTGATGCATATGTAAATATATGAATGTAACTTTGCCCGGTGGATTTCGGTGAATGGAGCACCTTGCCATTTTTATATTCACCAGCGGTCGTTTCTCTCTCAACCTGACCTTACCATGGTCTCGGCCACACTATCATTGATTACGATAGCTAAGGCGCTTTTAATTTAAATATTTTTACTGTTTGGTGTTGCAATGTTCTCAAACTACTTTTTGAATAAATTGCTAAATGATTTTTCTCAGATATTCGGTGCTCACTCGTTTCCTAGTTGTGACCAGTTTTTATGTGACACCAGGGTCAAAGGCTTTCACACGTGAAATAATAGTGCGAATGATGGAATCTTAAGAAATTCTACATCTACCTTGGCATTATAGTAGCAACCTGTTCAAGCAGGTATTTCTACAAATTATAATAGTATTGCGAGTGTTTAACTCTGAAGAGAAGATTTGACGTTTTTTGTTTGCTATTAAGATACAGTCGAATTTTTGTTTTCAACGTGATCAGTGTCTTTAGATTAGTTCTGTTGCTGGTAAGTCATATTTTTCTTGTTTACAATAAAGTGAAATGTAGTGAATTGTTGCACTTATGAATATTTGGCAGTGGGTAACTAAATTACGCGCTTTTAGTGAAAATTAATTTTTTAATGATGGTTTCCTGTTTTTCTTGTTTCTTTTTTTGTGGGTTCCGTGATCACTATGAAAGGAACCCCTTTAGTTTCGCCATGTCCATCCGTATGTCATAGCCTTGTAGTTCCTACATTTTACCACCATTTGTAATGAAATTTAACAAGTTTACCAAACCAAAAGGTAGAAATGAAGGGAATTTGAAAAACCTTTTTTTTTTTGGTACCTTGTATTTGTTCTACGTACTCCCCTAATTTAGACGAATTCACAAGATTGACGCCTCCAAAGTGGTTTGCAATGTAACCCCTTCCAATCCAATATTAATAAAAATTTCTTAAAACTTTCTTTCATTTGGTTACTAATTACTAAGAAGATGATTCACCTAAGAAAATGAAAGTGCCCTAACCGTAAAATACAGAGTTTGGACCTGCAAAAATCATGCCAATCCCAACACAAAACGTTTTTTTTTATTAAACAGCCGAATAAGTGCACCGGCTCTCAGTAGTTTATTAGTTTTTTTATAAACTTTTAAAATTAAACTGACGTGCGAACAGAATTTATTTTTCATATTAGCATATTTCCTCTTCGAATTAAAGCTATTAATTTATTTATTTAATTTAAAATTTACGACCGATCGCTTCAAGGTTAAGGTCCGTGACATTGGACTTTTTTAACAATTCTTAAAGATCTAGACTTTTAAAAACTACCGTACTTCTAAAAACTGGCTATAAAGTTATTAATGGTGCTCGCTCTTGTATTTTAATTGCTTATCTGAAACGCTTAAGAAAATGGAATGTCTGCAAACTGGTCAATTTGCATGGATGTATGTAGTTTAAAATTATAATTGCTCATTAAAAGTAAAATAGCATAAAACAACTTCAAGATGTCCGTCCGGTATAGTAAATCGTTGTGATCTAGGCCAAATCGAATTGCACGCCGGCTGTGCAGTAGTTGTACTTTTATCGTAAGACCGGAAAAGTAACAGCAACTTGTTATTGTTGAACTTGTAAGATGCATTTACCAACTTATTAATTCAACTTATTTGAATATCAATACTGACTTGCTTTTACTTGATTTTATATTTAGCTAACAAACGAGATATGTGGAGAAACTACTATTATGCTAGAAAGATGTGTACATAAACAATTAAGCGACCATTTCTTAATAAAATTAATATTTATTTTTTAGAAACAACAATTTCATTCCAATCACTAAAATTATATGTATCAGCTTCCCCTCACTTCTGCTATATGTCTCACAGTTAGTGAAGGCCCTTATTAGAAAAAAATTAGATCTCATGGGGGATTTACACGAGTCGATTTTTATCGCGCGACTAAGCACCACAGTCGAGTAGTGCAGAACAGCACCAAACTTTTTGATAGTTCGGTCACAAATGAGATCGACTACAAACATTTATAGTTGATTTTTAGTTTTGCCGTCGCGCAGTTTACTTTCTCGAGAGCGATTTTAGTCACCTTGTGACCTGCAGAAATGCCATTTATACTGTCAGTTTTACATGTGCGACCTTTACCACATGGGCAAATCGACACTTTTAAATGAGACATGAGTGAGCACTTCCTCCGCAATATATGGCGTATTTATAGAATTAACCGTATGTAAAAGTACCACTAACACAATTCCAGCACTATAAGACAATTGATTCTCTAAGGCCCAATAATTTTCTTTGTCTCGGCAAGATTTTATATGCTGTAAACTTTTTTAGCACCGACGACATTTGATGAACTTGATCACTTATCGTTTCAACAAGATGGCGAAACTGCCCATACAGCGCGTACAATGGCGTAGCTGATGGGCCCATGGCATGGCGCTGAGGGGCTCCGAGCTAGGGTAACGCAGGGCGTTTGTGTTAATTTTTATTAAATGGACATGTATTAAGAAATTACTTTAATACCCACGAATTACACCCACAGGGTCTTTGCGTTATTATTTATACTAAATGTGTAAGTAGAAGACAATTCCTTAAAGATAAACGGGCCAAACCCATGGAAGGTAGCGCAACTACCGTGTCTATAATCGGTAGAAAATTTGTATTTATATGTATATGAGCAAAGTGAGTGGAACTTTTTCTCTAACATAAAATTTGTGATCAATTATGCTGTCATATAACTTTATAGTATATTAAAGAAAATTAAAATAAATCATGAATAAGAAATCCGCGTAGCTGGTATATATGTATATATATTGATGATATTTTTAAACTAGCTGATGCCCGCAACTTTGTCTGTGTCGTGTTCTTTTATTTGATTCCCATGTCAAGGAGTTGTGAATAAAAAGGTAATCCGCTATCTTGGACGTCTGCCATATTTGATTTGGAATGACGTCACATAACTCATCGTATTCCACACGTCAAACCCTTTCATTTGATATTCATATCAAGGGGGTTGTGAAGAATAAGGTAATTCGCCATATTGGATTTTTCCTCAAGATGACACATATCTAGATCGTTTCATCACCCGCAGAAACCACAGTATACCAAATTCATCGAAATCGTTAGAGCCGTTTTGAATAATGCGATTACATTTTCTTATAAGAATCAACCCAGGAAATTCAGCCAAAGCTCACGTCACGGAATGTGAGCTGATGGCATAGAAGGAGAAGCAAATATCATTAAATGCAGAATTACCCAATAAATGGCAAAAATTGTGTTATCAAACAGGCCATTCCAAAAGCTCTCTTCCAATGATAATGATGTGTAACCGATAATTTAAGGGAAATTTTTCTTGACTTGACCAAACATACCTGACATTTTATCTAATTTCTAATGTCGAAGCGTTATCATTTGTAGTCTGTGATTTTAAGAAAGATAATAGTCTCTTTAAAATCTATCCAGTAGTTTTTCGTGATGCGCGCACATCGACGGACCTCTATCATTTTATTTATATAGATTAAAAATGGGGGCCCGGAGATTTTTGCGAGGGAGCTCAGAGTTCTCAGCTACGCCACTGAGCGCGCACATTAGTGAAAACTATGTTTCTTGGGATATAAATCTCAAGATGCAAGGATATCGATTGGCCCTTGCGCTCACCGGACTTAACGGCCGCCGATTTTTGTTTTTTTTTTGTACTTGAAGCACAATGTATACGCCAACTAGTTCACCACAACAGACCAACTCAAACACAAAAGACAATATACGGAACCATATGACTGCAATTCTGACGACCATTCTGTGATGAAAAACGTTATCGTAGTCTCGCGTCATAGAGACGGCAATTTGGACGGTATTATTTTTCACACGTAACGCCTTACAATCGCTTTTCATTTCCCAGTGTTGAAAAATTTCCAACATTCTAACCAAACACCCTGTAGATTGTAAATTAATACCATATGACATGTTTTGGAGACAATTTCACTTTGGATAAATAGTGCGGCTGACTGAATTTAACATACAGCACAGCACATCCAATAACATACTCGTGAAATAAATTTCAGAATAAGAGTACATAACATTTAATAAGTTCTCTATTTAGAATTTTCATGACGATAGGCACTCCAAAGCAAGTTCAATTGCAAACAACTTGTTATAACATACAACAAAAATTCTCTTAATTACACACGCTCTTAAAAAAGTTCCGAAAATATATAAACTTCCAGCCGTTTAGAGTTTTTAATGTAATTTGTTCGTTTAAATTTATTTCAGATTTTAAAATGCCGCAAAAGTTCTCTCAGGCGGATAAGGAGAAAATAGTGGAGTTGAATAAAAATGGTACTACAAACTTAAATGGTGAAATCCTAAGTGGCGGGGAGGTAGAGGAAGACCGAATAGAGAAGAGCTTTGCAGGGAAAGTTCTACTCATTTCTGGAGCGTCCGGATTTCTTGGAAAAGTTCTCATCGAGAAGCTGCTCAGGTATGTGCAATATGTTGCTCGCAAATTAGATTACAACGCTATTTATTTTGCTAAATATATCTCTAATCGTCCCACACTCTTACCCACACAGGTCATGTCCGAGCCTTAAAAAGATCTACCTATTAATCAGGGACAAAAGAGCCAAGTCTGCGAAGGAGCGAATGACGGATATATTTAATAATGAGGTAAGGACAGCCATTGATTTTATACAAATAGATATCTCCAGATGGTTTTCTGTATCCTATAATAGATGTCTCTACTTACACTGAAAAAGGGAATCAAGCAAAAAGCACAGTAAAAAACTTGTCTCTCTCCTAATGTCCGATCCTTGCCGTGAATATGCTTAACTTGACATTTTGGCTCTGGCTGTGTGTATATGATGTTCTGCTTTCAGATTGTTTTTAATGTATATTCTCATTCTATGCAGAGAATTCTTCAAGGGAGGTTTACTTGGAATTTTGTGTAATTGTACTTTAGGTCGGTTTGGAGTTTATACTGTTTCGTTCTTATAATTACAGCAATTCATTGTCAGAAGGTTTTTTGAGTAGGCATTCCTTCTGAGAATCTCCTTGTTGATTCTTTTATTTGTTACATTCTTCGTACTGCTTATCTTATTGAAAATGTCTTTTCGTTGTAGTTATAAGAATTGTTTTAATGTTCATAGACCAGGATCATTGTTTACATTTTTCATGGTTCCAAATGATTATCGTAGAACCGTTTGGTTACGGCACAGTGGAAATGTATATCTCCAGTTGGATATAAATGCAACTAAACGAGTTCATTTTTGTGAAAAACATTTTTATGAGAAAGATATAAAGCATTATACTGGTTGGAAGGCATTAAATAAAATTGCCATACCAAAACCTTTCAGCGAGGATATCTGTTCTGCAATGAGAGTAGCAGAGACGAAATATGTGACCGCATATTAATAAGTTCAAGAAGTGGGATCATTCATACTGAGCCAAAATATAAAAATTAAAGAATAAAAAATCTGCCACCGAAACAGTGGCAGAAATAAGTTTAATGGAAAGGTTAGATGAAGAGGAAAATGCTGATCTCATTGTTACAAAAAATGTTGGTGACAAGACTTATATAAGAGATTACAAAATCCCAGCGAATCCAGAAACTACCTCAATTTCTGAATTACAATTTCCTCTTCCAAGTAAAACTGGTTTTATCACACCAAAGAAGATTGAAAAACGCAAAATTCCCTGCTATATTTATAGAAGCCCGAAGAAACCTCGACTTGATGAAGAAAGTGAAGTTTTGAAAACTTTACTTGAAGGTAAACCTGAAGATGTCAAAGTCTAAATAAATAAATAAATAAAATCACAATTTTTGCATAAAGATAGAGCTCACTGGGATGATAAGGAAAAGGCTTTAGCATTGATATTTTATTATAAGTCTCCTGCTTTATATCGAGAAATGTTGAACTCGGGATTTGTACTGCCTTCTATTAAAACTATTTTTAAATGGAATTCTATGATAAGATTTGGAACGGGAATTTCTAATATTATCTTAAAACTATTAGAAAAGAAGCTGTTACAGTTAACTGAACTAGATCGTCGTTGCGTACTTTTATTTGATGAAATGTCCACCAAAGCAGAATTAGAATACAACACAAAAGATGATGTAATTTATGGTTTTGTGGATTTAGGAGACTTAGGACGAAAGGATAGTTTAGCTTCTAGTGTCATGGTACTGATGGTAAGAGGTTTAAATAAAAATTGGAAACAAGCAATAGGGTATGTAGCTGGTCCTGTTTCCGGGAATGATTTATCATTGATAATAAAAGATGCATAACAAAGCTACTTAATATTGGTTTAGATGTGAAAGTAACCACTTGTGATCAAAGGTCAAATAATAGACTGTGTTACAAACTTTTAGGCTGCACGAGGGAAAAACCATACTTCATCATTAATTCTAAGACTAATTTTCAAATATTCGTAATATCTATTGGTCTAATTGTAAAAACACACATATGTACCAAAAATCAGCTACATTATCATCCAAATACCAAATCAAGAAAACGCAACGTCGCCGTCGCATCTTTTAATCAATTGAGGAAACCGAAGAAGTTCTGGGAAGTTGTGCGATTCTGGAATTTCACCGAACAGAACATCATAGCAGTTATACCACAGATAGTGACCACATAAAAAATCTGTTCGCATTCCCGATAATGTCCAGCACCACTCATATAAGGAAATATGAATACATATCTGAGCTATTTCTCAATCCGTACGACCAGTTATTTCACCGTCACACACAGTCTTATGTTCTTAGAACTCCCTAAGCTTAAAAGCAAAAATGGCATTAACTTTCAATTTTCTAAGTGGATTATAAGAAAGTTTAAATACCTTACAGCTTCACTGTAAGCTCTGCACAGATAAAGGTGTGAATCTTAAAGAAAGCTTAAAGTTTCCGATACTATCGCCACTGCGGGCCATACAGAAAACATCAAATCCTCTGAAAAGAGATATCTATTATATTCTATAATCAATGGGACAGCCCAGTCAAAATAACAAGCCGGTCATTTGCGTGTTTTTGGCTCGATTTTCATGGGAAATTTAAAACTAACTTCATAGCACCGAAATGTTCAGGTCCGCTAGGCATCAAATATGTAGAAAATGTATAAATCACGCTACCGCAAATACCTGGCAGTGCGAAATGCTTTATTTTCTATTAATCAAACCATCATCAATCACCGCATCACTGCCAGAAGAAAGCAATGCAAGATTTATATCGTTCGGTCAGTTACGCTACTTCGTCTTGCGTTACTGCTTTCATTTGCAGTAACAACGTAGTAAAGCGGATTGTGTTTCCATTCCTCGTTAGGTTAATTGCTCCATGCCGCGCACCAGTGAAGATGAAATGACAGACGACACAAAAGACAGACAGCGAGATCAGATTTGTTGCCAATTGAGTCGTTTAAACTTTCATTGCAACATTACATGCATCGTTGCCTTCTCGGTTACTGAAGATTTGTTCAGGTGCATTCGTTGCATTTGTAATGAGCAAATATGAGTTATCCGATGTCGTTTTCAGTTGCGTAATTCAACTTCTCGGGAATTTCGCAAATTTCACGGCATTTCGTTAGAGGCTGAAAAGGAGAAGATGGAATAAATTTTTGATAAGGCATTGTATATGTATGAACATTAAATGAATATACATAGATACATACATATGTCTATTCTATGGAATTGGTGAAATCCGCCCTCCGTCTACACTTGAACAACCTCTGGCTTATAAAATGCCAGCGGCTTGGGCACATATAGATCTGGGTCAACATTAAAAAATCTGTCAATGATGCCCTAATGACCTCAGATAATATTATAAAGGTGAATACATTTGCTGTGGTCATGAGTTGTGAGAAAATTATTGCTCTTGATTGAATTTTCATGTTAAAAAGGAAATTACAGTATGAAAAGAGTAAAAACTATAATATCTGCATGCAATATTGTATTTGCATTTGTATAATAGTTAAAGATTCAAACTGAATGATTAAATGAAATTAGTTAATTAATTCCATAAGACGATTTGTGCCCAAATTGAGAAATGCAGGATGAAAATCACAAAAAATTTATTTTACTATTATATGGATTATATATATTTTCTTTAAATTTTCTCTTTCAAATGTATCGTGGCAACGGTAATAAGCATCTTAAGGCCACCCGGTGGTCTAGCACCCTTGAATTTAAGGGAATTTTCAAAATTTTTTTGAAGGTGAAAATAATGAACAACGATATTAAAACTTTGTAGGTATATTATAATACTCAAAAGGCACACAAACGTATTTTTATAATTAAAAAAAAAATTGTGATTATTTAAATAATGGCGTTGAAGATGACCCCCTCAAAAAAATGAACCTGGGCGGCGGGTGAAGTTTTAGCTCTGTCACTTATTTCGAAAATAAAATATAAGGAAATTATTAATCTATATCACTGTAGCTATCGCCGGAACTAACAAAAAATGGAAAAAAATTATTTTGACAAAAATAGCGCGTTTTGAAATTTGAATATCGAAAACAGACTATTTTTCATTAGTTTTTTTACGTAAAAAATAAGAAGTTATTGAAATAAAAAATTTTTGGTGGTCCCGCCATAGCTACTAGTGTACTGAATAACATATTAAAATTTGGGATGATTCGGATGAATAGTTTTTTTGTTTTGCATCTCGCCGTGCAGAAAAGGGTGGTTTCGAGATAAATGAGTTTAAAGTTTTTAGTATGTTTCCATTCATAGGCGGATCAACCGTTCGCTACCTGTTAAAAAGGCTGTAGAACCTAAAATACTCTCAATATCATTACAAAAATTTAACAGTATATTCTAGAAAGACCACACTTTCGAAATATTAAAAAAAAAAATGTTTTTTGAAAATTCTAGACCACCGGGTGGCCTTAATCTCTCTCCGTCGACTGATTTCTGAAGGCTAAATAAACCTCTTTCACTGCAGTGCTTTTTAACGCATACCGCAAACTTTCAATTAGGACAAATCTCGACGTTGCGTCGTTTCTCACGACTGCACCGAATGTGTTCAGAGTTGTGAGATTCTGTTGTTTTTAGCAAGTTGAAAGGCATAAGATTCTTACAACTCACAACTCACGATCGCAGCGAGTGTATTCACCGCTTAATAGGTGCTCTTTCCGACAAGAATCGAATGGGGAGAGACAATATCACCACTCACCAGAGTTCAGTATGGTAAACTCAAGAAGATATGAAACATAAGGAGACCGAACTCGCGTGGGACGCCGCTTCATGGCGCTGCGAGCACACCATTGACCTGCGCAATACACCGACTGCGCAGGTGTTGTTTGTATTAGTAGGAATCTCAGTACAAGGACTGTGACGCATTGTTTCTTTATACCAAGAACACTAGAAGTACGACCTAAACAGATTCTCACTAACACAAACATAAGCTGCGCAGTAGGGTATTCCGCAACTTAATTAATAAACTGAAGAAATTACATAGTGGCACCCATATTTTGTCCCATCGCTTCCTTTGTATAAGGAACACATTTGGGTTTCCTTATATTCTACATATATGTATCTTCTTGGGTACACTGATTGATCTCTGTCAGACGGCATCAGTGGAATCGGTGTTTATGGACACACAGATAATCCTCATATATCCGTACCGACTGAATAGATTGAAAGATTCACAACGAAATTCCAAGAAATTTTAAGGCATCACTATATGTGTGCCAATTTAATTACGGAGAGAAAAATTGTGAGAAAGCCATATTCATGTGCTCGGATGGATAGTCAAGCTTCACTGAAATCTCTGGACTCAAATGTAGTGTCATAGACAAACTAAACTTACTAGATGACCAATCACTATATCAAATGTTGTGCAACAGATAATAGAAAAAATGCGTTTAAAGGAAAGCTCTACGCATTCTAAATAAAGTTCTTTTCATACGCGAACAGAAAATGCGCTTGATTCTCTTTGATTTATACATTTCATAATTTAAGGCAGAAGAGATACCATATTCCCAGATCATTGTCAAAGAATATCTAACAACAAAAAGTGACACTCGTAACGTTTTCTCTTTGGTGGGAGATGCTAAAGAAATTGAAACGCTTCTACAGGGCACAAGATTTTATTTTGAACATTTTCTACTTTCCAGCAAGGCACAAAAGTTATTTCCTTATAATTGTGCCTCGCAAAGCCACACACCAAACGCCTTATATGATGTTTACCAATCATTTTTAAAACGAAAGAACAGCCATTTACTTAATTGCATTTTAAAATGTTCCGAACTTTTCAAGTCAAGGCAAATTTCGCAACAAAATAACACCACCCTACACTGGTAGTCTAACCGAGCGAGCGCCGCACACAGTCGCTGTGAATCGTTAGAAATCACCTCTAAAATGCGGAAAAAAATTAATTTGAAAAACCCAAAAACCATACGCTACGCATATTTTTGTTAGTCTGTGTAGGTAGCCTCCGACTGCCAATTAGTTATACTTTGTCAGTTTATTACAAATATTGACCAGTTAAATCAATTTTAATAGTACTGATTTATTTATAGATTTAATTATGAATGTGTCTTGTTCACATCTTTTTAGTTCTTTCTACAGTCAGTCGGGTTTTTTGGTTTTTCAAATCAACATTTTTATTTCTATTTTCTTCAGTTTATTTATTAAGTAAGTTTGAAAACTTTAAGTTTACAATTTTTCACGCAGTCGGGATTTTTGTTTGTTTTTTTCAATAATTATTTTTTAGCATTTCTCACTCGATAGGTTTTGAGGGAAAAAAAAATTTAAGAAGACATACATATAATATGGCGCCAAAAATCGGCCATTTTAATTTTTATAATTTTGATATATCCAGCGTCACTCTCGCAATTAAGACAAATCTAAAGATACCTTTCAAGTTAAAATCCATCAAGCCGTTTAGGCTACAGAGGGTGACAAAGAAATCTACACACATACATACACACATATGTATATACATCCACTCGAAAAACATAACCCTCCTTCTGGCGCAATCACGTAAAAATGTGAACTGCGTGTGTGCTACCTGCGTTCCTTCCTTCTTCATTCGCATTGTCTATATGCTATATGATCACGAGGAGAAGTAGCACTGAGATGTGATGGAAGTAGAGAGAATTAGAAATCACCTTTAAAACTCCATTGTAAAAAAATGCTGCATTTTGTATCTCACACTGTACATGCTGTACGTGGAAATTTTTGCCGACTTTGGCTCTCTCTCTTAACTGCTTAGGGGAATAGGATGGTATTCGTTCGTTTCTGTTTTAGTTAATGGGAAATTTTTCTGGATGTACATATGTATGTATATTCTCCAGACATTGCATACTAGTTAGGCATTTGCAGGTGTATCAGAGTGTCCCTTTTCTTGTTATTAGATGTTATTTGTCACTGGCCGTGTGCACGGAGATCCTCTACTGCTTCGTTTGGCTATCAAATTTGCAGCAAAGAGTGTGTTTTCACGGTGTGGATTGTTCTTGGTGGGAACGAAAAACTCGAATGGTGGTGGTGAGAGACAGAGAGGAAGGACGGTTCCCAATGAAGAGGTAGTGTACAGCTTACTTCTCTCTTGTGAGTCATGAGCTGAGAAATGAGAACAAAAAACGGTTTTTCACATGTTCATCCAACACCCATCGTCAAAACATGAGCAAGGCACTGCTCAAGTGAAAACAAAGCGGACCAGAAAATGTCATCATGAATAAGCCTCACCGTGAAAACGAAATCGAACAAAGAGGAATTGGTTCTTTTTATATACGACTAAACACCAAAATAGTAGCTGCATTCAACTCGCTACTGCCTCAGTGAGCCGGCTCAGTTTGCTCGGTTGCTCACTGAGCTGCACCGTTTTTCTCACTCCTTTTCTCAGCCAGAACTGAGTTACCTGAGCCCGATAATTCTGTTGTCAGTTGGCTCAGCTCAGTTCTTCTGACATTATACATGAAGGGTTGTTAGATACTGACATCAAATGAAATTAGTACAATAATTCTTATCTGAGGAATCTGTATCAGATTCGCTATTCAGAATCAACCCCTCTAACCATTTTGAGAACGCAATTGAAATATCATATAACTTCTAAGCGTTTTTCTCGCACAGCCACCCTCACTGAGCCAAAACTGAGCAAGTCAATTTGCAGCTGATTTCAAAGTGAGCCGGCTCACTGAGGCAGTGGCAGGTCGAACGCAGCCAGTAACAACTTCAACATACAAAGCAATCTTCAAAATGCCTTGTAAGTTGTAAGCCGTTGTGCAATTCTAGAGGGCCTTTCGGCAAGCACGTTCTCAGTGAGACAACTGAGATATTCTCAGTTGGCTCACTGAGACGGCGTGTTCTCGCACATCGTCTCACTATCACATTGAGCATCAAAAATGAACGCAGCCTTTGAGCAACTGAGCCATCTGAGATGGATTTTCTGTGTCTCATTTGTCTCAGTTATATGTTGTGTGTTGCGACAGCCCTTGAGCAGCCCTCAGAATAATCTTTAATTTTATTTTATTTATTTTCCAAGCGAAAGTCCCTCTTAAAATCGGCATAATCATATATAATGGGTCTTATTCTGGTAAACACGACACGACTAGCCAAGACACTTTCTAAACCTTTTTTAGCATTGAAAGTGTGCTTTGGCTAGTCGTGCCGTGTGGAAACGACCACCAGAAAAATTCGATGCCAAAATCAGCTCATTAATCCAATTATCCTACCCAACTGAGACAACTGAAATGGTTGCTCAAAATGTTATCTCAGTTGTCTCACTGAGAACGTTCTTGCCGAAAGGCCCTTAGGTTTGTGGTGGAAGTCAGTTTCCATAGACTGAATAGCAAATTCGCGAATATTCATGAATTACACTAATTTTTTGGGGTCGACACAGGAATGCCCCTCTTAACGGGCCGATCATGCATTGAATTGTGTTTCTACGCATCATAGTTTTTAACCACCTATTGAATTTGCATAAATCAATGTAAATAGCTTGGAATGTATTATCACATATTTTTTTCCCATATTTATATCGTTTTCAGCTTTTCGATTTAGTTAAAAAAATACGCGGGGAGAAAGAAATCTTAAAACAAGTGGAGGCAGTGCATGGAGATGTCACCTTACCTGGACTAGGATTATCAGAAGCAAATAGACAAATACTTGCCGAAGAAGTTAATATCGTATACCATTGCGCCGCCACAGTGAGGTAAATTGTAATGATACTCAATGAACATTTACTTATTATTATTTAAACACAAAAATTGGTTCTCTTTAATTTTTTTTTTGTATTCAGATTCGATATTCCACTTCGGCAGGCTGTATTAACTAATACCAGAGGGACGAAATTTATGCTGGATTTGGCTAAAGAAATGAAAAACCTTAAAGTATGTTTTAAAATAATTCATATGAGCTATTTCTTAATCTGTCCACGAATATGTTTTATCAATTTTTACGCTAAACACTTTTCTATTCCTATATACATATTTACTAGTATGTTGATGTAAAATATTCCAAATCATTGGATACAATTGGAAGATATATTTTTATCGTACGGTGTATCGGTTGATTTACTAGTAAATAGACAGCAGCTCAGTTTTTAGTTTTACTTGAAGCAAGAAAAAATTAAAAAATCCTTTTGTCAATGCAAACAAATCATTATTATTAGGATATCCGTTTGACTTCATAAATCGCCATAAATTTCGGAAATACCCCATTTTACGATACTATTGGCTTACGACTTATGACTTTAACTACTCATTCAAGAAATTTTCGATAGTTTATGAAGTAAAACGAATACCCTGCATACTCGCAGTCCATACGACATACATAACTATTATTTTATGACTCATTAAAATATCATCAAAATATGGTAAAGCCTAATATGTTCAATTTATTTTTAAAGTTTTTTGCTTATATTTCGACGGCCTACTCTCATTTGAATGTGGAAGTTCTACTAGAGAAACCCTACGCTCCCCCAGCTGATCCAGATGATATAATCAAACTCTGCGAACTTCTGGATGATGCAGGCGTTGCGTCGATAGAAAAAAAGTAATAAAAACAATGAAGGCCGACATGACGCTGATAATAAATTATTTATTTATTTCAGAATTCTCGGCATATATCCGAACACGTATTCCTATACTAAAGCGTTAGCAGAAGATCTTGTTGTTAAAAGCTTTGACACCATACCTGCAATGATCATTCGACCATCGATCATCATACCTGTGTGGAAAGAGCCTCTTCCTGGATGGACGGACAACATTAACGGGCCTACAGGTTTACTCATCGGAGCTGGAAAGGGAGTTATTCGTACAATGTACTGCGACTCTACAGGATACGGAGATTACTTGCCTGTAGACGTCTGTGTTAATGGCATGCTAATTGCCTCTTGGTACACCCTCCACTACGGACCGCTTCCGAATAAAGTCGCTCACATGACAAGCTCACAGGAGATCAAAGTTACCTGGCAAGAAATCATTGAAATAGGGCGCTGGGTTATTGAGAATAAGGTCCCTCTGAATGGAGTTGCCTGGTTTCCCGGCGGTTCGATGAAGGCCAACCGCTTTCTTCACAACCTCAGCATGATACTCTTCCATTGGGTCCCAGCCATTTTAGTCGATATTCTTTTGTTCTGCATAGGATACCCCCCAGTGTAAGTCAAACGGCATTGTTTATTTTTCTAGACTTACTGTTGATTTTATTACAGGCTATGTCGAGTCCAAAGGCGGATTACCAATGGTTTTGAAATGTTTGAATATTATACCAGCAGAAATTGGAAGTTTGATCTTACGGAGGGCTTGCGAATTCGAAGTCTAATGAATACTACTGAAAGAAACAAATATACAGTGGAAAAGAAGGATCTTGATTTGTACGACTACTTCGAGCAGTGCACGCTTTGCACAAGAAGGTACATCTTGAAAACACCTGACGACATGATTCCCGCTGCAAAGCGACACCTCAAAATGTATGTGCCTACTTGCAAAAGTTATGTGCGATGATTTATTTAACTCTGTGACTTCTTTCTTTTCCAGGCTTTGGGTAATAGACAGACTGTGCAAAGGGCTATTCTTCTTCTTCATCGGATATTACATATACACCAGAATAATTTGCAGGTTTTTGTTTGATACTGCAAGCACATAACCTCATCAGATGTTTGTTTGAGTAATTGAGTGGGTTTTTTCTAGATATTTATGTAATTGTAAATTAATTTTTGGGACAATAAATATGTGTAATAATTATACATATACACTTACTTAATTTTATTGATAAGTTTCTGATCTATTTAAGAATGTCTCACTGCATGTACAATGTACATATGGATCTGCGACACAAAAATGGTCCCACTATGAGAGGAGATGGACACATAACGTAACAATGACCCTTTAAAAATTCTTATTTCAAATGTAACGTGCAAGTACAAGTATATACATCTAATTCTGTTTTTACACGGTAGATGCGTTCCAGACAAAACCGTGTAAAAAAAGACATGAAGTACATACATAGAAAAAAAGGGGATTAGTTCCATATCTTTCAACCCTGTAAAAAGTAGTTAAAATAAATGATTCATTCATGGTGAACAAAAATATTTTTCTTTAAAATTTCAATCAAATAGCTTTTTTTAATCGTGCTAAATCGAATGAAAAAGTGTAAAAACGGAATCAATTTTTTTTTTCTAGACCGTGTTAAATCAAAACCGTTTATAAAAATACCGTGTAAAAACAGAATTGGGTGTACTTCCTATTTACACTTATGTAAACATATGACTCTCAGATAGCCTTTGAAGACAACTACGGAATTTGTCTCAATGTAAGGATCTTAATAAAATGGACATCTGCAATATGTAGTGCCGGCGGCGGTGGGGCATATAGAAGGGGGTGCAGTGTACAGGAGGTGTGAAATGAAGAAAAAAAAGGAATAATGGCGTTGAAAAATATTCCACAACATGGGAAACACGAAGTTAAAAAATAATTTGAAAAAAGTGAAAAAAAGTTTCACCCGAAAAATTTAAGGAAGCTAATAACTAAAGGTACGTATATGTACTCGTATGTACATATTTTGTCGCTATTGAGGGGAAAAATTGAAATATATCGGTAAATAATGGACGTAGTGTATTGTGGGTGGCCTGAATGCCTTAGAGAGCAGTATATTTGAGTAGATATATGAACGTTTAATCGTTTGACCGTGTAATTTTTTCTAAAAAGAGGGTTGGGAAAAGGAATGAAAAAAATCTGTGAAAAATAGGAAACATATGGGCATACTCTGCAAAATTTGGGATGAAAATATTAATGCATGTAGAAGCTGTGGGTGATTCTATCATACTATCCCATTTGTTGCATATGCTTACCACTAAGTCATCGCTGCTGTTAGAATTCGTTCAAAGTTTGTGTTTCATAAATGGCATAGGGAAAGTGATTTATGCAAAGTTTCAGGTAAATTGGTACAAAAAAATATTCTTCCCCATTCAAAGATTTATAACCCCGGATTGAATTTTGAGAAATTATGAAATACGTATTCCATTATTTGTATTGTAGAGTGTTTGTGCACCACATCAAGTAAATATTTTCATATTTCGTATTTATTTATATTTGGCGATTGTGTACAAACGAAATTCAAATTTTTTTGGTGGTACACTTACAATGGTGGTAACAATAATCCAGATAAATATTAATAAAAGGAAAAACTATCAAAAATAATCTAAACTATATATATCTGCTAATATGAAGGTTTTGAATGGAAATTAAAAATCATAACTCAAAAATTCTAGAAAAAAAAATTAATCAATAAATACTATAATATAATAAAAGTGAAGGAACAAGAGATGAGATAAAGGGACCTACAAGCCAGGCAACACAAAAACCCAAAAAATAAAAGGAAGTAAGCTTTTATGTATTATAAGTTAGAAATTGACGCTCGAACTCAGAAAGTACTGGACAAGGAACGTGCCCTCAAAAATAAGGGATGAGAACCTAGGAAAATGGACATGCCGATTCCGGCGGGCATCTAAAAATTGTATTTCTTTACCCAAGTATGCCGGCGTTCCTTTGTTAATTAATTTAAACAAAAATAAGAGCATTCTGCGTTTCAAATATGTGTCAATGTCACATCCAAGAAGTGGAGAGCTGTAATTAGATATATGCTCAGATCTACGCAATAGATGAAAAAACCTAATACAGTCATTAAACGCTAGATTCAGTTTACGCTGGCATGTAGAGTCAAGCCTGAGAAAGACTGTGCTGCAATACGTAAAATGGAGAATAAGTAAACTTTTCACTAAATTTAATCGCATAAAAAAAGGCAGCACATACGGTGATAACCAAAGTGTTCTTAGTCCACTGTACATCTTTTTAAGATCAAATTTAATCTGGTTATAACACGCAAGTGAACCATTCAGCTGAACCCCGAGGCTAGTAATTTCTTCAACATATGGTAACACAGTGTAATTTAGAGTAGCTTCAGGAAAATTCGCACCAGTTATTGATGAGAGAGTATGAAAAGCGATGCACTGTGACTTTGAGGGATTAAGCAGTAACCTGTTTTGACTGGCCCACGCACTAATTCTATTAAAGTCATCGTTAATTCTCACGACACAGTCCTCAACCAACCAACCAGGTCAATAGGTCGAGTCAAATACACTTTCACGTCATCAGCATAAAGGTGAACATATACATCATGTAATATGGTAGGTAGGTCATTTATAAAAAGAGAAAATAATGAAGGTCCAACATTAGATCCCTGTGGTACTCCCCTAGTCAACAAAGAAGAACCAGACAAGGAGTCACCAACTTTAACACGTTGAGAGTGGCACTGAAGAAAGCTACTGATAAAAGTAACCGCAGTACTGCTAAAATGGAAGTTGAGTTGCCAAGTGAGTGGCAAGAACTAATCATATAAATACAAAACAAGACTAGACAATTTGTGAACTTTAACGTCAATAGAAGTCACAAAGTAAATATCGCTCAGGGTAAGGAATCACATTCAGCAAAAAGTGAGGACAGATCGAAATTTTTATAATCACGAAAAGTGAAATCACTGCGCGATACTGAAAAGTAAAAACTGTACGTCATAAACAAGACATCATGGTCTAATGAAGAAATGGGACTAAGTTGATTGTGAAAGAAGACTTTACTTAAGTTAGCCACAAAAAGAATATCCAACAATGACGGATTATCACAGTTATAGTAGATAGGAATAGAATTGACCGGATGGAGCTGCAGTAACTGCATCGAATATAAAAAATTGGTAGTAGATTGGTTGCTAGACATGAGATTGATATTGAAATCTCTACCAATAATCACGTTCTCATAAACATGGGATCAGTTATTCATTGATGAGGAAAACTCATTAAGATGGTCCACATCAAAACTACCAGGAGGACGATAAACCGATAAACCGTCACAAATTTCTATGCTGCACAGGTCGAGGAAGTAAGCAACCTAGGCCTGAGAGTATATTTAATATATGTATAAGTCTACCCCACCTCTATGACCATTGCGTTACGGAAAAGGTTATATCCTGCGATAGATACAAATGACGATGGTATAGGTATGGCTAAGAAGCCAAGACTCACTTACAAGTATAACATAGACTTTAGACTTATCGAATATGCGACGAATTTCATCAACCTTGTTTCTGTGACTCCTGGCAAATATTTAAACCGCAAGCTCCACTGCAGAAAACATTCAAGAGAGCCCGCAATCCATCTAGTTGACACAGTTAACTACAACCACCCGAAAACAAAACGGGGTACCACCCATGGAAATATGAACTAAGCACGGAACGGCTGTAAGCCAGATTTAGCGTACCACATTTCCTGATGTGTTAGAAGTGGCTGTGTTCGTATGGTCGCTCAGTGCAGGCGTAAATATGAAGCCATAATCAGAAGGGGGCATACAATTCAAAATTTTCTGAAGTTCATGCCTTAATGTCTATGCCCCCCTTAACATCTATTTACACGCTACCATTCACCGCTTGGCCCAGCTTGGCCTGATTCTTATTTAGCTCGCCCTCATAAATGCTGTTGCTGTTCTCCTCTAGGTAGGTCCCATTGAGGTGGTCGCTCATGTACAGGGTTCATACACGATATAGCCGTTCCGTGCTTAGTTTGTATTTCTATGGTACCACCTCTCTCACGAAAAGGAAGAGGAACAGTTAAAAAAATTGTGTGTGCTTAAGACCACACGACAGAAGTGAAAACTTCAAAAGGTGAAATTAATAATACCAAATACAATTTTTTTTTGCGTTGTATATTGACAAAGTAATAACATTTATAATGTCCTTAATTATAATTGTGTATAAATTACTCTAGTGATTTTTGTCCTGAGTGGCCTTCATCTGCATCATCATATTCTAAAAATTAAACTATAGGTTTATGGCCAACAAAGCAGCTGGCGCTTTCAAAGCGCCGAAAGCGTACATTGGGTAAAGCAAGCAAAGCTTACACTGGGTCTTGCCGCGTTCAATATGACATAAAGCCACAAAAGCCGACAAAGCGGCTGGCGCTTTCAAAGCGCCGAAAGCGTACATTGGGTTTCTACCTTTAGTCGACTCGAGCCGACTTCACCCGAATGAGCGTTAATCAGCCGAGCGTGACGGCTCAGTTTAATTCAGTGCCCACAAAAAGTGCTAAACGCGCCTAAAGAAGTTTTCACTTCAAAAACAGAAATAAAAATTCAGAGCCATTGCGTTGTAGGTTATTATAGTACAAAGATGAGTGTGAGGAAAAATAAAGAAAGAAATTCCTATGATGAAAATAATTAAAGAACAATTGAAATCAATTACTCTACCCAAATTAAATTCGTAATAAAAATTACTGTTGAGCATTGCTCGCTGCATCGGGATGACTTAAAGCAACTAGGTGTAGACTACGATTCGGTAAAACTGCAGCATCAACCGGTGGAGTTTCAGTAGTCGACTCGTTAGCTGTCATGGAGCGACGACACTGGCCGGCATGCAATTAGCTTCCATGTCAGACGAAAGAATATCTAACACCAAGAAGGGACACTCGTGACGTTTTCCCTTATCTTTAAGTGACCTTGGGTACCGTTAACCGGACCAGACGTTTCGTTTTGTTGGAAATATATAGTTATAAACAAGTAATTTGTGAGAGCAAGACAAAAATTTGAGGGGAGGTGCTAAGAAAATTCAAACACTTTTACTGGGTGCATGATTTTATTTTGAACATTTTCTATTTTCCAGCAAGGCACAAAAGTTATTTCCTGATAATTGTCCCTTGCCAAGCCACACGCGAAACACTTTATATGATGTCTACCCATCATTTTTAAAACGAAAGAACAGCCATTTACTTAATTGCATTTTAAAATGTTCCGAACTTTTCAATCCAAGGCAAATCTCGCAACAAAATAACACCACCCTACACTGGCTTTCTAGCCGCGTGAGCGCCGCACACTGTCTGAGAATCGGTAGAAATCGCCTGAAAGTGCACAGCGAAAAAATGAGAGCAACCGCGTACGTGTACGTGCCAGCACTCAGATGGCATGGTAATAGAGAGAATTAGAAATCAGCTTTAAAACTCCATAGTAAAAAAATGCTGCATTTTGTATCTCACACAGTACATGCTGTACGTGAGAAATTTTTGCCGGCTATGGTTCTCTCTCTTAATTGCTTAGGAGAATAGGATGGTGCTCGTTCGTTTCTGTTTTAGTTAATGGGAAATTTTTCTGGATGTGTTTTCTAACCATTGCATACTAGTTAGGTATTTTCAGGCGTATTAGAGTGTCCCTTCCCAATGGTAAATGGAAGCATCCAATTATATATGCCGAAGCCTTCTCTGGAAGGCAGAAATGCCTGACCCGCCATATCCCTATTATATCCCTACAGGCATGTCCGCGGAACGAAGCAGAACAAAAGCTTTTTATATTTCTTCCCACTAGATTACCCAGAATTCATTTAGGAGGCAAGGCAAGGAAGCTCTTCGGAATCATTTCCCTTGAACTCATTTTTCAGTGATTCAGAATATAGGGCGTGGATTCTGTTTGTCATTTGAGTTTCCGTCACATGTCAGCTTATAACTGAATTGCCTGTTTTTTTTTTATATGAAAATTTATTTGTTATTCAGTCATAATCATGATTTTGCTTGATGAGGCTTTCAAAGACAGAGACTTTAGAATCAGAGGAGAACTTAGATTGAAGAGATTTCAGTGTTACTCCTTTGCAACTGATAAAGCCTCTTTGCTCAGCTATTGAAGAGAACTTCACGATTAGACGCAAACTCCTACTCTCAGGCCTTGTTGCTGGAGGCTGATTTCGGGTGAAAGGCAGTAACATAAGGGGACATCTAATGGTTGATCTGTTTCGCGATGTTCGATATGATTTTAATGGGGTTCTCGTCAGGCAGGCGGAGGATTCCGGTGACAATGGCATCCGATAGCCGGTTGAACTGATTAAGGTTATTAAGCTCATTTCCGACATCGTCCAACTCTCGCCTTAATCGCTGAACCTCTTCAGTCAGTTCCACCAACTCTCGTCTAGTTGGCGCAAATGCCTCCTCAATTCTGCTGTGACAAGTGATCCATTCTTTCGTTAATTAAATCAGCTAATGTTTTCACCAGTTACCTTTCAAGCAATTCAAACCGATCAGTTGAGCCTATGGAATTTGATCCGACTGAGGCAATAGAGGTGTTCGATGCGGTACTAGAGTTCATTTGACTCTTATCCGGTATTTTCAGAACGTCCAATGTTCTCTGTCGCTGCAGTTGTGTATGTTGTTTAACGGCTGCTCCCGTCTTCACAGGAGTGTTGGTGTTTTTGCTGTTAGAACTCTTAGAACTCGAACCTGAGTTTGGTGATGGTTTTTTAGCAAAAAAGCGGATGTTAAAAAAGTCACTCCACAACAATTAAAATTGACTTTACAATGATAGCGCACAACTAGTACCGGCGCACAGTGGTCCCAAACGTCTAAAACCTGGCCAAAATTCCAAAATTGAATATGTTTTTGGGGACTTTAAACAGATAAAATAGTTGTGATGGTACCTCTAGCATTGGGAACGACCGACGGACGGTTAGAAAGAGTACGAGATTTTCTCCTGGGCTCCTGGGAACCCGTTGCTTTTGAGTACGTGCCTTGCGTCAGCTGTTCACAGAAACACGCTTATATAATACAATAGTGGTGTTTTTAGTCACGCTCAGAAATTCAATGAAAAAAGTTATTCCAATTCTGCAAAATGGAATCATCTCAAGACAGTAAGTATAACATATGAATGTAACCTGAATTTGATATAAATAATAAATAAAATTGTTTAACAAAGTTGAAAAAGTAGTAATTTTGAGAATTGAGGTTATAAATAATAAAATAACAAATGCGATTAGAAGAAAGTGTTACAGAGTGCTGTGCTGCTATATTTTTTTTCTTGTTTTTTGAATGCTTTTTAACAACTTATATGAATATTGATTGCAGGTTACGCTTCTAGGTATTATTTTGTGTACTAAATTAGGAAAATTCGATTTATTGGTTGACAATGACTTCTATTATTTATTGTGAATGCATTTTTTTCAAATTCCCTTATTATTTTCGCTTCTTCTGACCTCCTCGCCCCTTCCACCTTCCTTCTCATGGTAAAAAATGTGGACAAATATCCACACATGGACATTCAACATAATGTTTCAGACAATCTATATATCCAGCAATAAGGACAAATGTAACAAATGAACATTTAACCTAATTTTTCGAAGCAAATTGAACAAAACTTGAGATCAAAAATCCAATATCCAAAAATAGACATAAAACTCAATTTTTCAAATTTGGTCATTTTGGATCCGCCATTTTGTGTTTTTGAAATTTCATATTCGTAATCAGCGACCTCAAAAACCCCTATAAACTGAGTTTCGAAAAAAACGATTGAGTTTTTTGAAGTTAGTTTTTGGGAAAAACCCAGGATTCCGGGTATTCCTTCGGCAATAAAATTTAAGAAGGGATCGTATAATGTTAGGTACTTTACTTTAAGTCATAAAATATGAAAATTATAATATTTAATTCAAAGTTCCCAGATCTCGAATATATGAAGGTGTGCTATCAAACATTAATGTTAATTTTTTTTTTTTTGATGAAAACACTTTATCTAAATTTCCTCTTAAATCCGATTTCATCTTTTTAAATTCACGGAAATAACGAGAGATTTTCGCTTATGAGTTGAATTGAGTTGAATTTAAAAAAAAAAAATATTTCAATAACGACACTTTATTCGTTTTATCTTAACAAAAATAACAATCCAACAAAACAACGATTCCAATCAGATATAGAAATATACATAAATTCCAAGTAACCGTTTTACGCGTTCAGCATAATCTTTTGGAATTCATTTTTCACAACAGAGCAAGAGTCACATGCACCCAAATGCACAATTGGGGAAATATTCCCGTAGCCCAACCAAATGAGGGCCCAATTAAGGACCCAAGCCCAGAATACGGTTTTTACAGCCAAATCCAAAAAGTAAAGAATCCGAAGAGTCCGCTTATCCGCCTCGGTGGCATGTTCTTCCATGTTAAGAAGATACTTTCTTGTGCCGTAGTGCCAGTTCCTAAAATACTTCCTGAGGTCCATGTGGTGAATTCGGAAGTTGAAGGTGTATCTGCAAAGGTGAAAATGAATACAAGGATGGTTTTACTTATCAGCAATGAAATACTTCTCTTCTATTTTCAGCAATGCGTGCAGTGCCCTAGCGTTGTCAGTTTCCCATCGCCAACACCTTTTTATGAAGAACGAGAATAGGCGGAGCTTGTAATAAGTCTTCAACTGCTTCGAGACAAACCACGTCCGCCGTTTCACAAGATATAGTAAGATATCGCAGAAAATCGCGGGAACTAGTTGAAAGAGCACAAATACGATGCAGTAGAGGTAGAAGTTCGCATACATATCCCCGCCGGGATACCACAGCATTTTAGAGAAAGGGTTTTGCAGGATTATCTGGAAGAAATAACATTAGTTGCCAGAAATAATCCTGGGAAAGTTACCTCTCTGTGGCTTTCAATGAGGTGGTGTACTGTAATTGGGCTGTCCTCACTAGTCGTTATGTTGTAAACCGGACACTGTGGGATTTTGTTTGTGGCGACATTCACAGCGGCAGCTATTACAGCGTTGGCGGCGTAATCCACTGGTACAAGATCAACAAGGGAATAGCGATTCCCATGTCCAGCTCTGATGAAGCCGCTACCAGCCCCAATAAGGAATCCCATTGGGCCATTGTTGGAGTCGGTCCAGCCAGGATAAGGGTCCGAGCAGGCTGGTGATATGATTGACGGGCGAACGATGCATAAGGGGAGAGCGTCCTTTGATTCAAAGACCAATTGCTCCGCCAGATTCTTAGAGAAGATGTAGGTGTTCGGGAAGGACCTCATAACAGTTTTCTCTATTGATTCGCTCTGGCCCTGTTCACAGAGTTCGATGGCGTGCTTTGGCTCAAAGGCCATCGGGTAGACCCTCTCCTCAATGTGCTTCAAGTTGCAGTTCGAATAGGCAGTTGATACGTAGACGAACGATTGCAGGTTAGCCATTCCTTTGGCCAGCGTAAGCATCTCGCGCGTGCCGCGAACGTTCGTCATCACGGCATCCTCGAGCCGCTCCTCGAATTTCACCGATGCTGCACTATGCAGTATCACGTTCACCTCAGACAGTAGGCAGTTCCGATCGTTTTGATTCAGTCCAAGGTTCAGCTGTCCTAGATCACCTTGTACTGGCTGCAGTTTGTCCATAAACTCTGGATTCTTTTCCTTGATTCTGTTGAAAATGATATTATCTTTGAAAGCGG
Source organism: Neoitamus cyanurus (assembly GCA_947538895.1). Classification (NCBI taxonomy): domain Eukaryota; kingdom Metazoa; phylum Arthropoda; class Insecta; order Diptera; family Asilidae; genus Neoitamus; species Neoitamus cyanurus. The sequence continues at coordinate 33,872,942 of OX384541.1, read as the reverse complement.
TGAAACGATCCGCGAGCTGGGATGCATCGCGGGCCCTGATCAGGATGTACAGCCTCCTCACATTGTCACAATCACGGAGCACCTTCTCGATCAAAACTTTCCCCAGGAAACCCGTCGCCCCCGTAATAAAAATCGTCTTTCCAGCGAGCCATGACTTGATCGCAATTTCTTGCATTGTAATTCTCAGCTAATTAGACCGAATTATAATTCGAAGCACGCTTGCGGTAGGTCAGTATCACTGTAATTACGAAAGGTGGCGACCTGCTCTTGACCAACGAGTGCACTACGGTCAGTGCCTGAAGCAATCTACTCACGTTCTGTAATTGCATCACAGATTATCATTAGGTGGGCTAGCGATTTTAGCTGATGCCAGTTTTGCGCGTAGGTTTCCTATTTGCTTTCTTGGCTGGAATTTTCTTTCGCTAGCCGCGCGATGGATGGACTGTACAGCGAGACGGCAGCAGTCTTGGCTGGGGCGCTTTTCACGGAAATTTGTTCGATGTTATGCTTGCGAGCGTTTTACTGAATGAGTTTGTGTGAAAACATTTCTGGTTTGCCGCCAGCAAAATACGAATTTGTGTAAAAACACAAGCCACACGTATGCTTTCTTTAAGCGTACCAAAATGTCCCCTAAAATCAGCCATAGCATGCATATGTATGTTTGTGGGGGAAATGTCGCTCAATCGCCCAGCCAATTAAGTAAAAGTACTCGTCTAGCCAGATCCCTGAACTGGATAACTTTCGCTGTACATATTGACTGTACATCGGCTTCAATGACTGGAATTTGATTACATATGTTTTTCTAATGATTCACGGATCAGAACAGGAAAACCCATATTTGTTATCATTGGCTTAAAGTTTCAACTAATTGCAAATAGTCGGGGATAATGCAATAGCGCGTCACAGCCTCTGGTTAATATCGCGTATGAGCCAAAAGTATAGCGGAATTTGCGCCAGTGCAATCCTAACGCTTCCAATTAGAAGCTCTAGATATATAAATTAGTACATTGATACCAAACAGTCATAGAAGATATTAAGTCCTTTGAAAGTCCTGTACAATTTCGTTAATGACAATTACACTATTGCACTATGCCCGGCGATATGGATTTTACCATTACCCACCAATTTAAAAGAAGAGTTATTTGCCCCAACAGGAACAGTCGAATCGGTAGAAGATTGCTTAAATGTTGAAAAGCGAAGGAGAGGTTTATAATTTTTTTACTTACCTGAAAAGTTTTCAATGAAAACTACTAAACAGATGTTAAACACGTGCGTTATTCTTAAGTCTTCGTGAGCTATCTTCAAGTACGCGTGCGTTATTTTAAAAGGCCGGGGTTTTATTGCTCACAGGCCTACAGTGGGCAATTGGAGAGTTTGCGCCCGGAGATGCGGGCGGTATAGTAGTAGTTATCCCGCACGTGTGATTACATGCAAGATCGAAAGATCGAGTCGAGGTTGGGTTGAGTTTTCGACCTATTCGTATTTGAGCGCCCAGATCTCAAACCTGGGTTCAAAGTCAAGTTTAAAACGAATGGAATCTAAACAAAGTTGAATTGAAGTGACTTTAATTTTTTGTCTGATTAATGCCCTAGATTGATGAGGGGAGTGGTGTGATGACTGGTACCTAGGACCTACTGAATTATTTTTTAGTTTTTAGTACATTATCTATATCATTATTATCTTTATCTATATAAATGCATCCCTATTTCCCTTGGTCACGCCATCACGCGTGAACGGCTGGACCGATTTCGCTAATTCTTTTTTTGTTGTGTTTGTTATTGTCAGGAGAAGGTTCTTATGAAAGAAAAAATTAAGAATATTGCGCGGAAAATTAGAAAATTATGTTTTTGGTTTTGGTTTTTGGCGTCACTGATTTTGAATCCGCCATCAAAATTTTGGAAATAGAGAAGCTGGATCAATATGGCGACCGAAAAGTTAAACTTCATGGGATTTCCCTGAAAATCCGCCCTTGGGGATTTTCGGGATAACTGATTTCGAATCTGTTATTCAAATTTCCAAATATGAGACCACCCCCCACCCCGCTGGAAGATATAGGAGAGGGATTGCAATATGGAAGTGGTGTAAAATGAGGAAAACTAAATTTAAAAATACTTTACAGTTCACAGTTAAAAAAGTATTAGGAATAGGTGAAAGTGATGTATGGGGTGTATTGTGTACGAATTTATGGTTGATTTAATTAGACCACCCCCACCCCGCTGGGTCACATAGGAGAGGCGGTTGTGCAGTAGGGAGGCGTTGCAAAATTAAGGAATACAAATTTAATAGTATCCCGGGAAACGCCGGGTCCGGGCAAGCTAGTTTTCAATAAAACCGTTTAACTTAAACAATTTTTTTAATTATTTTTTTTATTTTATTATTATTTGTTTCCATGTTGTTCCCACGTGTAATGGACATTATAACGGTCGACCCCCCCAGAGGTCCAATAAAGGGGCAAGGCTACCATACAACAAGATGTGCCCAAGTCTTGAGGGGAAAACGCTTACGACGTATCATTTTTAGCCACCCTAACGCCACACAGTCCTCGACACGATATGAAATCTTGACTTGGGTGGGAGATCTATGCTTGAATCCCGTTTCTAAGTTCACGAAGTTCTTTGTTTCGATTAGATGCCTAGATTTTAATTTTAATGTATAAGTATAGACTGTCTCAACTCTATGATCCGCCATGCACTGTGTTCTACTTGTAAAGCCATTTCATTTCATACCCATATTGAGGGGGTTGTGAGAAAATATGTAATCCGCCATTTTGTAGAGGCGGCCATCTTGGATTTACAATGATACTGATTATATTAGATTGTATTGTCATCAGAACTTATATTGCCTCACTTTACAATAAGATTCTTGATTTAATATTTGGTAAAGATGAAACAAAACACATGTAACAAAAAAAATTATAAAAGTGCATAAAACAATGATATGATATTAATGGGTGAATTATAATAAAATAACAAAAATCAAATTGTATAAGGAGGAACGTTAACAATACTAGATCCAACGATATGGAATAGATCACAAAGAACATCAAATATTGCTCGAAAGTTAGATGCCAATAATAGTTAATTGATTAAAGCAAAAGAGAGCTGCACAACCCAAAATTAGATAAGAATCAGAAAGCAAAAACAATCTACGTTAACCAAATCCAAAAATTAACCCAGCACATTCTAAAGCTGGGGCATTTCACGTGAAGCGGACAGCGAAAAAAAAGTGACGTTCTGAAATTTGTTCATATTCGGCTTAATTGCACTTCTAGTAGGTATGAATGTGGACGCACAATATTTTTTTGTATGATGTTTATTTGTCAAGTTATTGGCTTCTAAAGAATTGTCGTTATTGAAATTCGTATTTTTTGGAAATAGTTTTTCGAATTAAAAAAATTTTTTTTTAAATATTAAATATGGCGACATAAATAAAAAATGTACTGTTCTTTTTAAATACAAAATAAAACTGTTTTTTTTATTTTTTTTTAATATACAAAACCGGAAATAAACTTTTCAAATCAGAATTTTAGTAACTTCGACCAATTTGTTTTTTTATTTTTCTATTTCAAAATATAGCCTAAAGTACATTTATAATACACCAGAAGTTTCAAAATGGGATCTGCAATAGTTTAGGAGATACATAAATTAAAGTACATACGTGTCGCACTGAGCGTCGTACTCTAGCTTCCTTAGGTCGACTGGTTTGCGCGGTATCACACTAAAACGCTGCAATGTTTATATTTACTATCCTATTTAAGCGTATTTAAAGCTCTAACAATGTTATGGGGTATTTAATATTCAAATTAAAATAGTACTTATTGAACAAAAATATTAGTAGGAAGCAGTTGGTAGTCTAAAACAAATTTTGTGATAAGTAATAAAAAGCGACTGCTGGCGCCACCTCTTAGATACGAGAAGTATTAAAATGACAAATAGAAGCTTTATGTTAGAAAGAGATAGAAGCATGCCACTAAGCCATTTCGTATTTTCCGTTATTTCTGTAGTTGTTGTTCTAACCTCTGAGCGACTTGTGCACATTTTAAGATAGTTATTGATTTATAATGGCTCCGTACGGTGATCGATGTTTTAATCCATTTCGCTTGGTACTTCATCGAAAGTTTAAAAATTGAAGAAAAATATCTGAACATTTGGCTCAAAAGTTGAGATTTTCACTCGATGTTTATGTATGTGCCTCTTGTAGGAAAAGACTCTTATATGAAACACCTCCAGTACTAATTAATGAAGATCTTGTACAGTGCAGTCAACATCGAGTGAACCTTCGCAAAACACCCAAGATGAACCGTTCGTTCCTGAAGATAAGTTTAAACACTATCAATAACTATCTTAAAATGTGCACAAGTCGCTCAGAGGTTAGAACAACAACTACAGAAATAACGGAAAATACGAAATGGCTTAGTGGCATGCTTCTATCTCTTTCTAACATAAAGCTTCTATTTGTCATTTTAATACTTCTCGTATCTAAGAGGTGGCGCCAGCAGTCGCTTTTTATTACTTATCACAAAATTTGTTTTAGACTACCAACTGCTTCCTACTAATATTTTTGTTCAATAAGTACTATTTTAATTTGAATATCAAATGCCCCATAACATTGTTAGAGCTTTAAATACGCTTAAATAGGATAGTAAATATAAACATTGCAGCGTTTTAGTGTGATACCGCGCAAACCAGTCGACCTAAGGAAGCTAGAGTACGACGCTCAGTGCGACACGTATGTACTTTAATTTATGTATCTCCTAAACTATTGCAGATCCCATTTTGAAACTTCTGGTGTATTATAAATGTACTTTAGGCTATATTTTGAAATAGAAAAATAAAAAAACAAATTGGTCGAAGTTACTAAAATTCTGATTTGAAAAGTTTATTTCCGGTTTTGTATATTAAAAAAAAATAAAAAAAACAGTTTTATTTTGTATTTAAAAAGAACAGTACATTTTTTATTTATGTCGCCATATTTAATATTTAAAAAAAAATTTTTTTAATTCAAAAAACTATTTCCAAAAAATACGAATTTCAATAACGACAATTCTTTAGAAGCCAATAACTTGACAAATAAACATCATACAAAAAAAATATTGTGCGTCCACATTCATACCTACTAGAAGTGCAATTAAGCCGAATATGAACAAATTTCAGAACGTCACTTTTTTTTCGCTGTCCGCTTCACGTGAAATGCCCCAGCTGACACTTTATCTATGATATACATATGTATATAAAAATTAAAGTGTGTTTGTGTGTTTGTTTGTTACTCAATCACGCCTAAACGGTTGCTTCGACAGACTTCATTTTTCGACACTTCTTCGGTTTCAAAATTGCGACTCCAATATGGGTACCGGTTAGTTATGTTATTAAATTAGATAAATTTCAAGGGATTGACCTGAAAATCCCCACTAGGAAGTTTTTGATGAAATTTGGTGTTACAGAATTTAAATATACCAAAAATCAAAATGGTGGATCCTATAGAGCTACCGAAAAAGTTAAACTCCACGGATTGTCCTATAAATATGCACTAGGGGGTTTTCAAGTCGCGGATTTCGAATCATCTGACATCAAAATTTTCAAATTCAAGTTGGCGGATCCAATATGGCTACCGAAAAAGATAAACTTCAAGGGATTGTCCTGGAAATCCGCACTAGGGGGTTCTCGGTGTTGCTGGTTTCAAATCTGCTGTCAAAATTTCCAAATTGGAAATGGCGGATCCAATATGGCTACGAAACTCCTCCACTTTGTTGAAAATAAATATAAAGACGACTAGGGGGATATGAATTTCAAACTTTAAAATTTAAGATAGTCTATCAAAGTTCTTAAACAACAACAGGTTGCCATGCAATTGAAAGCTAGGGGGTTTTGGTGATTCAACTTCGAAGAATTTGAATGAAAATGAATACAAACAAAACCTCAGGGCCACTGATTCCAAATCTACCAAAATTTCAAAATTCGAAATGGCGGACCCTAAATTTTTAACTTTAAAGGAATATCACGAAAATTTATACTTATGGCTTCTTAGCGTGCAGATCTTGATTTTTTATAGCAGAAATAGCTAATGGCGTATTCAAAATGGCAACCGAACTTTTTTAATTTTAAGAGTTCTCCTTTTTCGCATCTGGTATTGCTGATTTGATAGATTTGCATTAAAAAATAGAAATGGAGGCTTATCATCATTTCTGAATTTGGTATGAAAGACTTAGAAGAGTGAATGAAACTTTTCGATTTCAGTGAAAATTACATATACCTACATATGTATAAATAAAAGGTGGCCCATTTAAAAATCGCATTTTTATTTTGTTATAAAAAAAACGGCTCAATATTGTTCAATGGTTGAACATTTATTTGAAAGGTTGTTTTATGTCATTTATTTATGAAAAACAATTTCGGTCAAATGACAATCACGGCTGACTTGGCAGTAGCCCATTCGGTCCACCCAATTTTTGAGTAAGTACATTTTCGATTGTTTCGGGCCTTATGTCAGCAATAGTAGCTTGAATTTCATACTTGAGGTCTTGAATTGTTTTTGGTTTGTTGGCGTAACATTTATCTTTCACCACTCCTCAAAGATCATAGACCAACGTCGTCAAATCACAGCTTCTTGCCGCCCAAATCACATCACCATTTTTGCTGATTATGCGATTTCCGAAGATGGGGCGCAAAAGATAGATTGTGGCGTTCGCTGTATGGTTCGGATTGTCAACCGGCTTTAGCTGCTGTACCAATTGAACTTTATATGGCTTCATGGCAAAGCCTTTACGAAAAATTCGCATCAGAGAAGTGCGTGCAATGTCCAATTGTTGAGAACGATGACGAGTTGGTGTTGATGGTTGCTCACGCACATTTTGAGCAACAGCAGCAATGTTTTCGATTGAGCGCACCGGACGAGTACGTACACAGGTTGGTTTATCCACCAACACTCCAGTTTCACGAGCTCGCTTCACGAATTGATCCACAAATTGGGTTTTTGGAAGTTTCTTTTCGTCACATTTTGTTTTCAAATTTCTCACAGTTTGAGTAGAAGACTCACCACTTTGTAAATAAGTTTTTAATATTTCCCAAGCTTGCATCTCAATCCTAGGGCTAATATTATTGCTCAAAACTACACGAACTTGTTTTTAATTACAATCAAGCAGAAAATTCTTGGACTTCTTCAGAAATTCCTCCAGCATTAATATCAAAAGGGTTACGAATTAGTTTGTTTGTTTGGCAGTAAAATGGGAAGTAAAGACTGAATTCGATGACCAGCATTTGGAGATGATTTATGTTCTTTTGGATATTCGCACTGAAAATATGTTTTTCGCCATCGATGAGCGCTTTTATTGGCAAACGATTGGAAGTTTCGAAAGCTTCCAACAAAATAAAAGTTAATAGAACGGTTGCAGAAAGAACTTTGAGGTTGAGCTACTCGAGCAACGACCATTTGAGTCCATCGGTAATGGCAACATTTGTTCGCACCTGCAACTCTCCAGTCTCCACTCCACTCGGCAGTGTTTCATGCAGTGACATTCTCCTTTCCCCGGCCCCCGCGGACAATGTGTCATTCCATTTGAGTCTGTTCCAAATGCCATTCAGTCCTCCTGTCCTGCTGAACTTTGCTGTGTGCATTGCGGTTTCGTCTCGTTTTTAGGAGGGCAGGAGTTTGTTGTTTTCTTTACTATCTCTGGGCTTCTAATTAAATCACAGAAAATGGCAATACTAGAGGGTACGCTGAGCAAGTGGACAAATGTGATGAAAGGATGGCAATATCGCTGGTTTGTGCTCGACGAAAACGCTGGGCTGCTGTCCTACTACACGGTGAGTTCGATAGGAGTTTTCCCAGGCCGCAGTAACTGCCGAGTGGGTGACCCTAATCTGTGGCTATGTTGAGTGAAAAGGTGAAACGTGTGCTACTCCCACATCTCTTCAAGGGCCATGCGAATTTTATCCCTAAAACGATGCAGCCAAGAGCTCTTTTCACAAAATCTCATGACAAAACATCGCTTCTGACATGGGATGGGGTGAAATTGACATTTCTGGCCATGAACTGCATTACCGCAACACATAAACTGTGCCGTAGATAAGCGCAACCTACAACCATTACTGGTGCTTTTTGTTTGTTTTGCAAACATTTTTGCTGCAGGAAGTCAGTGTCATCGCCGAATTTTGGTTGAATTACATAAATCTGAAAATAACGGCTTGGGAATTTCATGACACATGCACCTGCTCGCGTTTGTCACATTCTTGTGCAATTTGTATGTTCCTCCCCGCAATTACGACCTCGAAATTTATTTTAAACTGTTTGCCCAGTTGGCTGGCGGCTTATCATCCCGCCGAAGAATAAGTTTCCTCCATAAACAACAAGCTCATTTTCTGCACTGAGATAAGTCTAATTAAATTAACAGATCGTATACTAGGCTTGCTCCCCTGGTCAAAGCTAGTCCCCTGTTAGACAAAACAGCGGGCACAATGCGAGGGGGATTGATGAGTGATATCCCACAATTTGTTATTTGCCCGGAAAAAATAATAGTACTACTGAGTTTAGATAATTAGGTAGAGGAAAGTCTCTTTCACACTTCCAGTGTGTTCTAATCTAAATGGTAATATACTTTTTTGCTCGCTTTCGCAGTTGGCACGTATTTAACTATAGCTATTCTAAACGACGTGTTTTCTGAACAAATTAAATGGGGGTTTGTTATTCTATTATGTATTTTCAGAAGAAGTATAGGAGAAAGACTCAGTTCTAAAATCCTACCGTATGGGGCAATACAACAGTGATAGGAAACTTTAGTTGTAGTTACGTTAATTATCACTTCACTACATCCTTGTGGTATAGAATCCATTAACTTACCGACCATGTCCATTTACACGTATTCCCACTCCATTTTGATGACTTCCAACGCCATACTTTTTGGTCGGGATCCTAAAAATCTGAACTGGACATTCTCATAAAGTATAGAGAAATACCCCTTCATGAAGGGTTTAGTCAATTCACTAGACCAACGTGTCAGCTATGGAAAGAAAATACATCTTCATAATATCTAAAAGCGGGCTCAACGATGCAAAGAAAAACAACATCAAATCTTTAAGACCGTCTCAGTCAAAAAGCTATCCAGGACCTTCAACTACTCTTCGCTAAGCGGAGCCGGGGCCTCCTCAAAAGAATGGCATTCCAAAACAGTGAAATCCTGTTTGTCGCACCACGCACCTTCATTAAATATCTTATTTGCAATTATCCCTAGCAAAGCCAATAATTCCGATGAGGCAATGTGTAGCAATAAGAATCATAGCATCATAGCATATCATCAATTTGTAATGTAAAATTAATTTCATGTTTTTTCGATCTCTGTGCACCAAACACTCTGCATAGACAACCACCCGCTCCAAGGAAATGAAACTCCATACGAACAAAGGCTCGCATAAGACCCTCGTAACCTAGTAATAGGATTATAAAATTTGTAAGATTCATTTGATCGTGGTCGAAATGCTCTATTTTAAGTCCGTGCTTCTTTCAGCGGAATTAGGGACCTCAATGTTAGAAAACTAATGAGAAAGCCGAGGGTTCCTCACAATCCAATCTCAGTCCAACTAGGTCAAGTGCCATTGATGGCAAAAAATCATTAGAAACGACTTCCAGTTAACTATTCGATATACAGTTCAGTCATGACGCGAATACCCCGAACTACTTAAGACTACCTACAGGATACTCACTATCTTCCGCCGCACCATCAGCCAAACACTCTGTCACCGGAGCATCAGTCTCATCTCTCTCTTGTTAAACTGAATGGTCAAGTAAACAATGCTTATGGCCATATTCACCAACTGAGATTATGTTTACGTAGGATTAATTTAATCCGTCCTTAAACTTTTAATACAATCTAGATCGTGTAAGAAAAGGACAGTAATATATTAATGATAGGTAGAAGATAATCTCAGTTGGTACTTATACGGCCCTGTATAGTATAAAGCTGTAGATCTGTTATTGTACTTTTGCCTGGTGAACTTCATTATCCGTGATTATAGCATGGAAATATGAACTAAGCACAGAACGGCTGTAAGCCAGATTTAGCGTACCACATTTCCAGATGTGTTACAATTGGATGTGTTCGTATGGTCGCTTAGTGCAGGCGTAAATATGAAGACATAATGAGAAGGGGGCTTACAATTCAAAATTTTCCGAACTTTCTTCCATAATGTCTATGCCCCCCTTAACATCTATTTACACGCTGTCATTCATGAATAATTCTTATTTAGCTTTCCCTCATACACGCTGTTGCTGTACTCGGGCAGCTATCTTTAGGTGGTCGCTCATGTACAGGGTTTATACACGATACAGCCGTTCCGTGCTTAGTTCATATTTCCATGGATTATAGGCCAGTGAAAACAGTGACTACGTATACACGATATCCAAAGTCGCGACTTTGGCCTAGCGTAGCCCAAAGTCGCGATTATTTTTATCTGAATTGGGCCTAGGCCTGATATATCTGTATGTGTGTGCTCGATCTCTCAAATGCCGCAAATCTTATTCGCACACAGATAGCACACAAGCGCAAAATTTCTAGCCCACTTTGTGTCGTTTACACGAGCAGCCGTGATTTTGGCCTACAACCGGTTTCTAGTCCTGATTTGGGACTGTCGTGTATACGTACTCAGTGAAGTTGCCAATGATTGATAAATTTAGGAGTTTAGGAGCCAGAATCTTGCAATTCTTGGCGAAAGGAACACATTCAGTCAGTAGATATTCTGTAAAAGGTAAATTATGCAGTTCTTTGAATCTTTGACAAGCAATCATGCCAAATTCATTAAAGCAGGATCATGGGTAAGGGTAAATGTACCAAAAGTAAACGAACGCGGATATGTGATAATTTTTTTCTAATTTGTATAACTTCTTTTTTAAGATTGATATATACATATAAAATTAGAAAAACTCTCGGACGCACGTTCTCAGACAACTGAATTGAGATTATTTCGAGCAACTGTCTCTGTTGGGTTAATGAGTTATAAATAAAAGCTATAAAACGTTTTCACGTCAAAATGTTGAGCGATAATTTAATAAAATGTTATGATAATATTTCAGTCTAAAGAAAAAATGATGAAAGGTGTCCGCAGGGGCTGTGTGAGACTCAAAGGTGCGGTAATTGGAATAGAAGATCAAGAAGACACAACGTTTACCATAACTGTGGATCACAAAACATTTCATTTTCAGGTAATAACGAGCACTTCAATAATATGATATACATATTTTGTTACTACGTACACAAAAAAGGGTTCTTGATGTAATTATTTGTATATTACATGTATTTATAATTGTAGCGGACAAAATAGTAAATATAAAGATGTATTTAAAACATTTAATTTATTTATAAGAGCTTATTTGTGATAGGGTGTAAAATACTATGATTTTATTTAAATAACGAATCAAATTATAACGTTCATTTAAATAGGCACGTGATAGTGACGAAAGAGAGAAATGGGTACGTCGTCTGGAAGATACTATTAGGAGGCATGCAAATCGGGGTCGGCTATGGGATAGCCAGACCAGCTTTTACATATATCCTCAGAGCTCAGGAAAACGAGCAAATCACCTTCAGTTGTTAGATAGACGAGTAAGTGAGGCCGATGCATATCTTCAACTTATGATAGATCAAACAGCTGTAAGTGTTATTTCATGAAAATTGTATCCCAAAGTAATTTACGAAATTTGTAGAAAATAGAAACTAGGATATTACAAATTTCGGACCCTGAGGAAAAGGCCAAGTGTAAGCCTCTGCAGGATAATGCCAGTGTAATTACAATTGAAAAATTTTATAATAATTTATTCACCTAATCAGTAATTGCAGGCTATGCTAGATCATATAAAGCACTCAATTGTGGCTCTTCAAATTGCGAAAAATATGGCTCATCCAATTAATGGCATATATCAAGGGCCACCGCTATCAACTAGCAGTGCTGAAAAAGTGGAAGACATTCAATCCGTTGAAGAAGAACAAGGTAAGAATCTTTAAATTTTTTAAATTGGGAATTTTTAATATTGATGGGACGTATTCAAAGTGGAACTGACACCTTTAGGTATCCCGCCAGTGCAGGCAGGCATTGAATTGGGTTCGGAGTGCTTGGAGCGGAGGAAAAGTTTGACAGGATCAATATCCTGTAAGTGTTATTTTGCCTTGTTTTATTTAGCTTAGGTTGCTCAATTCGCTTTCACTGCTTTTCATTTAGCCATCATCTGCATTTTGTTTGATGTAATAACACATTTAGTTTCCTATATTCTCCGTCGTTCCTTATTTCGACCCACAAAAAAAAATTTAAGTTTCCATCAAAGCAGTCTGACTTTAGTGTAAAATATAAAAATATGTTTGATTGTTTAATCATAAAAGATATTGTACTTGATAATTTATATATTTTTCTACTGTGAGGCTTTGGTCTCAAATGTTAAGGGATTACGTGTACTCAGAGGCGTGAAAAAATAGGCATGTTGTTTAAATTGATCGTTCTTTTTGATATTGTACCAAATATTTACACCGTATGCTAAGTAAATTTCATGATGATTTAAAAGAAATATTTATTCTACATAGAGTTATCTGCTGGTTTGTTAACGCTATTTTAAAAATATTGTCTTGCTGTAACAAAGTTGGTTATACTTCATAATGGTTAACCAAAATCAGTACAATAAAAAAAAACTTTCTCGTGCCTGATCGAACCGTTTTTGTAAACAATTTGATCAAAATGGCGGAATTTTTAGGCACAAAATCGTTCGTTTATTATTTATAAGAAACATATTGAAAAAAAACAAAATCTTTCGATCGGGTCCTAGTTTCTTATGCCTAGAATATGCTGTAAAAGTTTCATTTAGATTCGTTGAGTGGCTTTTAAAATATCGTAGTCATCGTCTTTGAATTTCTATAGCTTCACAACTTTCAACCAAATTGACGTGAAACTTTCGGAGAATGTTCTTAAAATGTTCTTTATTTAGGAAATAGCAAAATAAAAATAAATCGATTTTTTTTCAAATTTCTGAGTACACGCTACCCCTCAATACATCATCTCCTTGCCTAGAGATTGTACCATTATTAAACGGCTTTCAAGCTTTGTTGCACTATTTTTTAAAATTATTACATTTAATTAACAGCCACACCGCCAGTTCTGTCTTTAGTTGTGCCAGAAACTTCTTACTCTAGTTCAGAAGGAGAAGATGACTTTTATGATGCCAACGAAAACCCCTTCAATAGCCAAGGAAGTTCACCAGTATGGTAAGTGCGCGTGTTTTGTTTATATATGTTTTTCACATATACTCCCTGCCTCTTCCTGATTTAAAAGAACAAAATCTATATTTTAAGATCTGCTTTTTGTTTTTTTTGGAATAGCTAAGACTATCAGAGAAGCTCTTGTCAAATTATGGTTATAGGCTTGACCCTAGTCAATACACTATTTGTGTATTGTCTTTTAGTTGCCTTGAAAAATACAGACATTTTCTCCATTTCGTTTCTTATTTAACCGAAAATCAAGCTTGAATGTGTTTCCATGCTGGGAACTGCTTTCCTCAAAATGTACAAAACACGACTTCGGCCAAAAGCTTAACCAAGGCGGAATTTTCGAAATTACTTAAAACTCATAATTATACGTTCCTACGAGGCAAGTTACGCACGTAACTTTGTCATTTCTTGGAAATTATTTTACGTGATTCCTATTCTTAAAAAGGGCAATAGAAATTTAATCGAGAATTACAGACCCATTGCAAAACTTTCCCTTATAGAGAAACTCTTTGAGGCAATTGTGAACGAGCAGTTGGTCTTTCATTGCAACCTCTTCTTATCTGATAAACATCATGGCTTCATTAAGGGAAGGTCTACATCTACCAATCTGGTAGAATTTTCAAGTTTTTGTCTAAACAATATGGAGAAGCTGAAACAAGTTGATTGTGTTTATACAGACTTTAGTAAGGGATTTGACGAACTTTCCCATGAAGTGCTAATTTTTAAACTTTTGAGACTTTGCTTCCCATATAATTTTGTTCAGTGGATTGAATCTTATCTCACAAACCGCTCCTTCAAGGTAAAATTTTTTTCTATTTTCTCCGAGACGGTCTCTGTCAATTCTGGTGTGCCTCAGGGAAGCCATCTTGGCCCTTTACTGTTTTCTTTATTTATTAATGACTTATTCCTTTTATTCTAGAAAGCCCATGTTTTGTTCAAATTAGTTGCTCAAAAAACCACTTGATTCTAAATAGTGATAGGTGCAGCATAATCTCGTTCACAAAGAAGCTCTCCGTTTTAGAGTTTTCATATACTATACATGAGAACCCATTATCACGCCTTGATAGGGTTGAGGACTTAGGCTTAACCTTTGATGTAAAGCTTATTTTTGGACCTCATATTGACAATATTATCAATCATGCAAACTCTACTCTTGGATTTATTAAACGTTGGGCCAAAGATCTCACTGACCCGTATGTTTTAAAAACCTTGTTTTGCGCATTTGTTCGTCCAATTCTGGAATATGCATCAATAGTATGGACGCCTTATAAATTTCACATTTAACGTATTGAGAATGTTCAAAAGCGATTTCTATGTTCTGCCCTTCGTCATCTCCCGTGGAATGATTCCTATAATCTCCCTCCTTATAACGATAGGTTGAAACTTTTAAATAACGTAACTCTTTTCAAGCGCAGGGATGCTGCATGTGTAGTTTTCATGCATGATCTTATTACTGGCGAGTTGAATTCTTCCGATCTTCTATAGAGGACAAAACTTTTTATATTCCGATCAGCATAGCCTGTTTGAACTCTTGTCAGCCATAACTAGGAAGTGCAATACTTTCTGTCATTTAGTTGACTTTAATTGAAGTAGAGACATTTTGAAACAACGTATTTTACATAACTAACTTATTTATCTCTTTTAACTTTCTACGTTTTATTGTTTAGAAATTATTTTTTTTGTTTTTATCTTTTTTTGTAATGTCAGATGGTAAATACCTCTTGAACTAATAATAATTTCTTGATTACGAATATACCACGGATGCTTGCAAACACAATTATAGTTAAGTTATATTAAAAACAAAAACGTGTCAAAATTACAATAGCAATTCCGAGATCTTTTTCTGCATTTTTTGCGAAAAAGTCTGCGAATTTTGAATTTAAATATTTCGATATCGACACCGTAGAGTGCACAGTTGCAGTGTTAACTGCATATTTTGCGAAAAAAGTCCGCCATTTTGATTTTGATTAATTCAATATTAGATTCATAATTAGCGACCCCAAAAACCTTAAAGTACTCATTGATACACTAATTGTTCGACTTTTGGTCAGCGAAGGCCTATCGTCCCATTGTGTGAGCGATCAGATTTGGTGTCTAAAACGAGAGTTGATGTGACCTGGGAATTTTGTTTGCAATAACGTCATTGTTTCGCGTGCGTGCGGAGGTTCACGTTATCCTGTTAAAACCACATGTCATTTACATATGACGTTCTCAACCTTGGGGGTTTTAACTTCACGGGGCATGCCATCCGTCGAACTGTAGATAGATTTCGTATCACATACTCTGCATAATCTTTGAACCAAATATTGTCGCTGTAAACGAAAGTGTGCAAGAGGATCCAAATGTATCGTTTCGTCGTCGATCGCCGCAATTGAGATTTTATCTTTTCACTAGGTGGCAAATTTTGCACAAAAACCTTGGTTTATACCCGTATAAAATCCAGTAGGTGCAGGAATTAAAGTCAAAAGGCCATCTAGAACAGTTGCAAGCTGACCCGTTATTTTATTGCAAAATTATGTTTTGCGACGATGCTCATTTTTGGGTTAACGGGTTAATAAGCAAACTCGTTACGGTAGATCGTTGCCGAACCATGATTAATAAATATTTGTTTGAAAATATGGATTACATGGATCCTTGCAAGATGTGGTTCCAAGAGGTTGGTGTTACGTGTCATACAACCGCTCAAACCATCAATTTATCTAATCACAATTTGGCGATAATCTGATTTCGTGAAATGGCACTGTAAATTTGCATCCACGGTCGTGTGATCTGATACCTCTCCACTATTTCCTATGGAGTTACATGAAGTCGTTGGTTTATGTTGATATACTAGCAACCATTGACTTGAAGCAAACATTGTTCGTGTTATTAGTGACACACGGCCGATATTGATCGAAAAAGAAAGAAAAAATTGGACTGGTAAAACGCGTTTCATCAAGAACAGTCTCAATAGACATACGAGTATGCGCAATATTTTTTTTTAAGTATTAATGCCATGAATTGGTCTTGCAATCGTTCAGTCCTATCGGGCTTAAAAGAACATCCTTTACTTAGCCAGTTGGTTGCTTTATTTGTATCAGCCAAAACATTGCCTTTTAATATTAAACAGCAATTGCTAATCAGATAAGCTGAAGTACTTAATTAATTCAGATTACTTTACGTGGGGCCTTCTAACATTTCGCATTATTTGATAACATGTACTCTCATACATTTTCTATGAGATCCCGAATATCTTTGCAAATAGAAGCTAATCCTCAGCTGTGAACCACAAGTAGCAATAGGAAACAAGGGAGCAGTTGAAAGAAATTTATTGAACCGGAAAATCTTCTAAATAATAAAACAAACTGGAGCTCGCCGTGACGAATGCATTTAACACGCTCATATGATTACAAGTCTCGCTGCCCTCGTGCGGGGGGATTCCAATTGTGTTTGGCATAACTTCGCGTGCCCTCTGTATTGATACATCACGCTTTAAATGTGGCATTTGTGAAAAGTTGGCGTGCCATCAACATTCTCTCCTGAAGAGCTTTCCGTTTCAGGAGTCTGCGCTGTATTGTTTATTGGCGGCAGCTCACATCCGTCCTTAGTAGTCCCTTCCTGTGGTTGTAAGCTGTACGATGCTTCAAATCAATTTTTTAAATACCTCTCATCCTTTTGTGCATGCAAAAGTGAAATTCTTAAGGAAAATTCTTTGCGCCGATTTAGAGGACCTTGAGGAGAAGCATGAAGGCAGGCCGTAAAGTGAAAATCCGGCCACTACATCGAGGAGCGGAGGCCTAAAATGATGTGTTGTCGCATCGAGTCTGGAGCTCTACTTGCACCTTTAAGAAAACACTTCTCTTATCGGGACTGTAGGAAAGTGAAGTGCAAAGTGTGGCGCAAGGCTTCGCAAAGGATTATGCATATATTGTAATTCTGCCCTCGAAATTATTTTTTGTGGAGACCGTGCAATTTCTCATGAAAACCCGATACAATAATTGCCAGTGATAGTGAAATTTATTCACCAAATATACGTAAAGGGAACACTTAGTTTTTATTGGTCGAGTGAGTGGCGTGGTAAAATGTTTAAGAATTTTTCCGGGAGATGGTTCACTCGTAGAGCTAGTTTAAGGTAATTTTGAACGAATAGCTCTTCACATTTTAGTAGGTTTATATTTGAGTTATCTAGTGAGTGTGTGCAATGACATCATTTACTACTCACCTCCACAAAATTCGTGATGGTGTAAATAAGCATTTGCAGGACTCTCCTTTTCATTGGTTTCAAATAAATGCCGGCAGGTATAACATTTTGCTAAATTCGTCATATTAGAGTAATTTTGGGTGAGTTTACTGGCTCTCTTTCCATAACAAATTGCATATACAGCCTGATAAGGTGCTCCAAGTGTGCCAAAAGTGCCATTTAATTAACTATTGTGCATAGGGAAAATTAATTAGTGAAACCGCTTATTCAACTTTATCAGTGTTGTTCAACTACCGGGTGTCACCTACCTACAGCCCTACATCGCGAGTTTGCCGTTATAAGCGGCAAGTGGCTCACCACCTATGCACTGCAACTGTCACATCGGTCCCATATACTGCGACACAAAGAGTTGTTTTTTATGGTACTTGCTCCTTTTCGGAACAATGCTTTTGGAAAACATGCTTAAAGTAGCATCTCTCAGCGTAGAATACCTGCTCCAATAGCGTGTTGAGAAAACCTTTAAATTGTGTCCTTTTAGCGAGAAAGCGGACGACTCAAATAAAACTATGCAATCAATTGAATCTGCAGTCTTTATGGCTTTGCGGAAGTCATTTGGCTCTCTGGCAAAGAAAGCCGTTCTGCAGTGTGGTTGCAGTACAACATTTTAACCTTGGTCCAGTTAGCATTAAAAATACCTATTTACATTAGATTCAATATTATTAATGCAACCTTCTCTAGTCACAGCTTAATAGTTTGCTTTGAACCTTCCTTTGGGTTTTTACTAAAATCCTTAAAATTCTTTTATTGTTTGGACAACATTTCTGTTTAATATAAAACTACCCACACCCACAAAACATATTTTTAGTGAACGTTACGATTTCCAAAATCCAGATGTTCATCTTTAGAAAATTTAGTAATAGCTTGTAAACAATCTAAAAAATTAATAATAATAATTTCATTTATTCTCTCTTACGCAATATTTGATGCAGTCACCGTGTTTTTTGCAATAGCCTTACATCTATTATCCAATCGTTGAAGCCTTGCCTTCGTAAGAAGAGCTCATGCATTTTCAATAAGATTGGCGTGAGGACTTTATAAGGGCCACTCCATTACATTGATTTCTTCCTTGTTTTTCCATTCGGTACAAAAAAGACTTCTGTGTTTGGGCTTGCAATACCCACGATCAATAGCAGTTATTTCAAAATAAAAGACCATAAGAACCCAATTTCATCAAAATTCATTTACGTTGATAGCGTACACCCATCTTGAAGTTTGAAATATCATTTCATTTTAGCAGATTTAAAATCAGTGACCCCAAAAGCCCCCAATATAGAATAATATAATTTTTCTTTAATTTCCAAATTATGATAGTATATCTGAGATCAGTGACCCCGACAACACAGAAGGGTCTATCTACATGACAATCCTTTGAAGCTGAGAATTTTCAGTCGTCATATTGGATCGGCCCTCTTTAATTTCCAAATTTCAATAGTAGTTCAGTGTCTCGAAAACACTCTAGTGCTGATTTTCACCGCAGTCTCTTGTTGAAGTTTATTGGCTCGAGACTAGCGTCATATATAATAATATAATAATAATAATAAAGAGGATAATATAGCCTGTGTACACCCAAATAGGGCAGGCTACTTACCAGTGAAAGAATATTTTTAATCGGTAATATATATAATAATAGTAATTCCAGAGATTTACTTCCGAGAAATAAACTCACAAACTTTGCCTCTTTATTATATTACTATATATAATAAAAAAAAGTAGTGCCAAGAATAACGAGGTCAACGTTTACAGCTGGATTCACAGGTAACGACAGCGAGTAAATTGATCGGTGCATACGATATTTGACGACAGTGAATTTTCCGGAAAGGAAATAGAAAAGGCACGGAAGAGATTCGCAGGAGGGACATTTGTGCGCTAAAGCGGCGGATGCTTCGCTTTCCCTTAGAAAGGCTGTAAATTATGAAATATGCGGATTTTCTTATTAAAATGTTGCTCTTGAAGGCGTATACTTGTCGGAAATAAACAAAAATCGATTTTGTTGTTGTTCTTTAATAGTGTTGCTTATATGGTCTCAGCAACGACAAATACACAAATAACAAAAAATATCAATCTCCAAAAATAACAATCATTCATATTAAGTTCATTCTAAGCACCCCACGAGATTTAAGTGCAAGATTGCAGCATTATTCTTAAAATTTACGAATTCACAGTGAAAATTAAAAAAGCTGCAGCATACAGTCGTACACCCACAAGTAGCGGACAATATTTTTAAAGGCCTATATCTCAAAATGCTGTTATGGAAATTTAATATTAATTACTCGAAATTTAATCAATCGCTTGTTTTTCCATTTTTGAAGAAATAAACTACATTCGATTTTTAAGGTTACTTTCTGTTTTTTTTTTAAATCAATATTTTTACATTGAGCACCAACGACCCAATGTTGAATTTATGACAATATCAATTTTTTAACTTACAGTTAGTCCTATAAGATTTCCTTGTAGACGATATTAGTCAGTTGACTTCAATACGAAAATATTTCATTCCAACGTCACATTCGAAACGACCACGAAAAGTTTTCCATGAGAAATCATCCTCTACTTAGCTCAACTTCAGCCACGATAAGTCTCTTAATCTTTGTTTGAGATGTCGACACGTTGAACCCAAGTAAATCCTAATGCTTAATTATTCATAAAAAAGTAGTCGGCACGGCAGAGCTTTTATACCTGCTGATTTGAATATAATATCTTCATACATATTGCCTAAGAAGGTTGCGTTAGGACATTGTTCAGGTTCAGGGCGACATTGTTTTGCCTACGTTCATTGTGGCATTCAGCCAATTTTACGCCATTCAAAATTCGGAAGATTAGCAAATGGCCTTTTTATGCCCTGTATTAGCATCTACATCCCTGTGTGCAGTGGATTTGATAGTAAGTCTCTGAAGCGTTTGATGACAACTTTTAGCTCGGTGCTAAGATCAGTATTTACACTTCGTGTGTGTCCTTGTATGTGCGAAGATTTCAGGGAATCTCTTTGAAAATTTATTTAAATTAAATTATAAAGGTTCATCTTGTGTTACCTCCTAATAAATAAATGTCAGATTTCTTACAACAATTCATGCTTCTAAATTATTGATCCCACACCATCGCGGCCTTCTTCATGGCGATCGGAAAATTTTTTATTGGAGCTGCTAAACTGTGGGATATGTTTAGGATAAGTAACCCAGAATTTTCAGAGGCAACAAATCGTAAACAAATTGTTACTTAAAATAATTTGTTTTCTCATGTCCACAAATTTATTAACAATATTTTAAATCAGCAACCCCAAAAATCTCTATCTGCCAACTATTTTGAGATTTTAAATAATTTAATATTTTGAGTTCGCTGTATTTAAAATCAGAGACCTCGACCCAATGTGTATGAAAGTTTGATTGAATTTGAAAAGGTGAAAGTGTTAAATATCTGAAAAAAATATTTTTTTAGAAACAAATTTTTACGGCTAGGTATGCTACACATATGTAGCTTATCGAACATTATTCGTCAAAATGTTTGGCTCACCTGTACTGTACACTGAAATATTTATGACATGTTTTCACATCTTTCTAAACTATTATACAGAACGCTTTATTGTAAAGTGGTTTCCCCAATAGAATAAATTGTTTAAATTCTGCCAAATGACGTTAGTTTGTTGTGTTTGGCTAAATGTTGTTGTAGGTCATCTCATCACCAGGCGGGCGACAGAACTGTTGGGCCCGTTAGCCTGATTCCCATGTGGGTCCTCCTGGTCCCTAGTTTTACGTGTGGTAGTTAGTGTATTGTAGCAGCTACTTACATACTTGATGACTCATCAAGTAGAGCGTCCGATAGAAAGCGGTATGATTACGGAATCTTCTGACGAATTCTAGCTGTTTCATCAAAGTAGGCGCATGTTTTTGAGCCGGAGATTCACTATTATTCAAAATGTAAAAGCATTCATGTTCATATTAAATGTTTGCGGATTATACTACGTGCAAAGTAATGGATCCAATAGATTTTATTTGGAAACGTCAATCTACTCTCTATTCCACAAAGTATACTCTACACAAGTTGGCAAAATTATGACGGAAAAAGTTGTTTTCTATAGTTTTAGATTTTACATACCTGTTTTTCTAATAAAACACTAATAAGGAATCTAAACATAAAATAATAAACAGTTTCATTTGACATGTTTTTACTCAGATCGTAAGGGAATTTTTTGTAAGAGATTCTGGTGAGGAGTCCGCCAATAACGGGGAAGTCTAATTTTGGTCTAGTAAGGTCGTCAAGGAACAGCAATACTTTTCTGAACTTGCCTTTTCTAGTTCATATAAATGCTGAAGAAATGCTTTCTAAATGTCCTAGTACTTCGACTTAGATTCAACAGTCACACGAAGGGTCATTGAAGTTGTTACCAGTATCATTCTTGGAAGCAAAACACAAAATTTAATAAATGACCTTTGGTTGTTTGAAAAATATTTTCACATTAATTAATTAATATTAATATAAAAAAGCGCAGTTAATTAGCGTTTTCGTTTAATGAATTAATTAGAATGGCAATACGTGCATGATCGTTTAAGTGTAAATGCTGGACGAGCGAACACAATTTTCACGGAAGTGATTAATTTCGTATTCGATTTAAGCGGACCACTAGTGTGAACTTTTGAAAAAATCAATTTCGATAGTCTATACCTTTAAAAATAACATACTAAAATTTCAAGTGCATATCTCAAATAGTTTTTGAGTTACAGCCATCTGAAGAGCAGCCGCTTATCGGTTCGAAAGTTGCGTTAGCTTAGGGACCGTACCTGAGTTATTGTTCGGGCTTTGTCGGCCAGGAAAGTCATTATAAAGGGTCTCTGGTTTCTATTGTTCACCTTGAGGTATTGAGAAAACTATGAATAGGTTAATAGTTGGGGGGCTTCGTGTACGTGGCTGCCAGTCACATGTTTTGGCGCTGCTAGACCCTGGCACATTTATACGACTCATCTAGTAACTTGAACTTAACGCGTTTTTCTCGAAACTACATTTTTCAAAATTTGTTGCAGTTATACTCGAAGACAAATCATCCCCACTATTTGATCGATTTTCTATTCACACATTTTAATAAAAACACTCAAAAGTGAAGTGTGGCATAGTAGATTTTAATAATCTGCGCTACTGATTTATTATTACATTTACCACAAAAAGTGGATTCTAATCGAGTCAGGCGACGAGAATTTCAGGGAAGGTTTCTTAAACTTCTATGATTATGACTTCGATTCATTCCTCCATCCATTTGAAAATAGAGAAGTTCAACCTTCATTTGAGCATTATTTATTTCGCCTTTACTCAAGCCGAGTTTTCTTTCTCTGAATAAGAAATCATGATTTTGGGACAGCCTCAAATGAAAGGTGAAATTCTGTACTTCCCGAAAAAAATTAGATTTTACCATCTTTGTCTGAACGTCCAAAGTAGGCGAGAAGAAGAGCCAGGCAACCCTAGGTTGGCTTAGCCGAGCATAAGGAACCGTTACTAATAATGTTTTCAGCTTACTGGATGGTGTCCACTTTTTGCGGTCGCCTCTATCCATATACTACTAAAAGCGTTAAGGTTTAATCTGAATATAAAAACCCGTAAAACGTTTATCAATTATTTTATTTAGAAGAGGCATTGATAAATTGCTAAGCACCCAAAGATTTTAACAGTAGAACTAGACGCTAAATTTTAGTTAAGTCAATCTACGGTAAAAGAAGTTGTTTTTTGTCCATTCACTCGAATTTATGTTAGTGTGGGTCTAATCGAGGGAATTGGGATAGCGTATAATAATCATAGTAATCTTTATCCAAATAATCTGCTCAATTAATTTTCTTCTTTCGAATTTTCCATAACAATCAAATCACAAAAATGTCAATATACAAATTTGTGAGACAAGTGCACATTCACCTAAGCAATACTTCTTTTAAAAAGTAATATCCCTTTTTTTTTAGTAATAGTCGCACTTTTACGGAATCCCCAACTCGTACTGATCTGCCGGAACTTCCGTCAACGAAACTAGATGAAATTAATGCAGAAATACAGAAAGAAACTGTGATCGCAGCCATAAGTGAAAATGCAATCCACGAAACATCTTCACATAAAAAGTCAATACCCTTTTGCAATGATGGCAGTATCGACTATGATGCTCTTTATGAAGAGGAAGAGGACTCAAACTTATCGATGGAATCACATGGATCGGTGGTGGCCCATCTTTTGTCACAAGTCAAAATCGGAATGGATCTCACAAAAGTCGTATTACCAACATTCATACTGGAACGGAGATCACTACTGGAGATGTATGCTGACTACTTTGCCCATCCGGATTTATTCCTAAGGTAGTATTGTTGGAAATTATAAAAATACAAGATTCGCAGAAAGGACATTTTCTAGGATTCCCGATTTCGATGATCCCCGCGATCGAATAGTTCAGGTTTGTCGATGGTACCTGAGTGCATACCATGCTGGGAGAAAAAGTGCTGTAGCAAAAAAACCCTACAACCCAATTCTAGGAGAAATATTTCAATGCCATTGGGACATACCCGGTAATGAAGAAAAACGAATAGCGACTTTAATTACCATGATTTTTTGTAGGGGATGATCGTGATATGGATACTGTAAATGATGGACCGGTTCCTTGGTGCAAAAGAAGCCAGCTAACCTTCCTTGCTGAGCAAGTATCACATCATCCACCAAGTATGATTGATCCATTTTTTGCATTGTACTTTTTTCAAACTTTTCTGCCTTAGTCTCTGCCTTTTATGCCGAACACTACAATAAGAAAATCACGTTTGCCGCTCATGTATGGACCAAATCGAAATTTCTTGGTCTGTCAATAGGAGTGCACAACATTGGTCAGGGAATAGTGACGTTGTGTGATCGTAACGAGGAATATATTTTAACATTTCCAAATGGTTATGGACGGTAAGTTGTATGTATATATTTGAAAAATGTATAAATATCAAATAATACAAATTGCATGCAAGATAGAACAAATTAATGCGTTCAAACGTATTAGCACCATAGATGCACAAGGTTTCGACATTTAATGCTTTGGTTTTTTATCAGGTCTATTCTTACTGTTCCTTGGATTGAATTGGGAGGATCTGTATCCATTCAATGTCCTCAAACCGGATATCATGCTACAGTAGAGTTTTTAACAAAGCCTTTTTACGGTGGAAAGCGTAATAGAATAAGTGCTGACGTAAGAAAATAATCGCACAAAATGTACTATATTGAATAACTCACTCCCACTTTTACAGATATTCGCTCCTACTGAGAAGAAACCATTCATAAGTATTGCGGGCGAGTGGAGCGGCTTAATGGAAGCAAAATGGACCGATTTAACTAATCAGGTGAACGATTTGTTATTAAATTCCCAGGCTGGTTTAATTTGAATTCTTTCAATCAATTAGAAACCTGAGGTGTTTGTTGACGTGAATAGAATCCCTATATTTAAAAAGCAAGTCAGGCCAATTGCGGAACAGACTGACAACGAGTCCAGGCGGGTCTGGAAAGAAGTAACTGCCGGCTTAAAGTAGGATTTAATTGCATAGTTTATATGTTTTTTAATATCATACGGCATCCATTGTTAGACTAAACGACATCGAAAGGGCCACGAATGCTAAATGCCAAGTTGAGCAGAAGCAGAGGGACGAGGCCAAAGTACGTAAAGAATCTGAATCTTCATGGGACACGAAGGTAATTTTCGTTTGTTTGTTGCTTCCAATTTTCTAATGGGTGAACATTTACAGTATTTCAAACCAGTCGGAGATGCCTGGATCTACACAAACCCCCTGTCTCAAAGGCTGTACCTTCAGGAGAAGGAAAACAAGAGATAGTGATGTTAACCCAGGCTCATATCGATGCAAACATATTATGTATATTTCGAAAGGCAAATATTCGTTATAAGACGTCTCGGTTTGTGCTTAACGGCGCCAAGAATATATTACGAAATGATATATTTTTAATAAACTTTAGAGGAACCAGATAAATTAGACCCTAAGTCGCAAAGAGTCAACTGGTGAATAATAGTAACAAATGTTTAGTAGTCGATGATTTTTATCACTGCACACTTTTCTTACACGTAAAAACTGTTTGGATTCTACTTCACGATAAGATCTTGTTCGAGAACCACAAATTGCTGTTAAAGATGCGGTTCTATTTAAAGTTATCAATCCGTTTACCTTGTGATCCTGTCCGAGGAACTATTAAGTCTAAGTAAAGTCTTAAGTAAGAAGTGAAGTGTTTAGAGAAGCGTTTTTTCCGACGGAGCCTTCCGCCCCCGATTAATTAATACTGAAACGTCTTCCTTGCCGCCCTTTCGGGGGAAACCTAAAGCAATTTATCTCGCATTTTATACTCCTCCAAAATACTTTTTACTCGAATTTTTCCTTTTGATATTCTTTGGTGCATAGACCTGTGATGTTTGCGGGTCAGATTTAAAAGAAAGTATTCATGATGCAGGCAGTATTCGAAGTGCTATTGTTTTTATACTCAAGCCTCTGATCAAGCTAATAAAATTGAAGTTTCCACCTCTTCTGTATAATTTGTTATTGCACAACACTTACGTGATTTAATGTTAACCCTCGCTAGTAAACCTTAGTCTACAAACATTGTTTCGTGTGTTTTTATTTCCGCGTCATCTGCCATCAGTGCTACACTTGGTTGAGATAAAACAAAATATTAATAGTAAATCAAATATCATGTAGTTTCCTTTCTAGTGTAGAACCGACCAATCTTTCGAATTATTGTTTTATTGCAGCAATTGGCCAATCCGAAATTAATAAAGGATTTTTCCATGTTAAAAATTGCACCTAAAATAGTTAGAGGAAAGAAAGTAGACCTCAAACAGTTTAACCAAAGATTATATAAATACAAAGATGTAGCAAAGTGGCTAAAATCCACTTCGCGCTTCAGGGGCCAGTGCTGGCCCCCCATAAATGTATTGATAACACACCTATAGGAACTCTCTCTCAAATTTTTAAAAAAAAAAGGGAAGAAGCGAATAATGCACGGGAGCATGTAAGCGGGGTATATTGTGCGGTTGCTTGTCTCTCAAATATTAATTCCGGGAATTTGAGCTGTAATTCCGATTCTTGGCTAATTAAGATATTTTTTGTTTTCTTGATTTCGTTGTTATTGTCCCTTAATTTTATTATTTCTGAGTTTTCTCCAAATATGTTCCTTTTTACATTTTATCACTTTGGGTTTTCTCGAAGCAGGAATAGATTTCGTGCAATAAGATAATTTGATTCAATTTAAAGGCTTATCTTTGAACAAAATGCGTCTTTATATCTACTTTATTGCATAAAATGATACCTTCACTGATTGACTTCTTAGGGAGACATATGTATGTAGATTTTGTTGGGGGTACATATGTATGTAGATTTTATGACGTGGGCATCCCCTAAGAAAGAATTTTGGGAAACATGTTTGGTTAAATATTAGAAAAACCTATTAATTGTATTTCATGTTTCATATAAAAATCATACTATCGGTCCTTGCGACATTCTCGGCTGATCTTAATTAGTTTCAATAATCGAAAATGTATTGTGGTACTATATACCGCCATTCGTAAAAATGTGCTGCGAATCAACCTATGCAATTAATCGCGTTTGGCTAACAAACTGGTCTAACATTTCCTTTTTATGCTCAAAACAAGGGTCGACAGCAGAATTCATATTATAAAATGTTCCCGGAATCAACAGAACCACCCCACAATATACCCCGCTTACATGCTCCCGTGCATTATTCGCTTCCTTTTTTTGTTGCTCGCCAGTCTCACAAGCGCCTTGTCTTCCATTCGCGTTTCGCTCGGTGCACTCGGAAAATAGAGCCAGAGAAATTAAAAATTTGAGAGAATGTTCCTATAGGTGTGTTACCAATACATTTATGGGGGGCCAGGACTGGCCCCTGAAGCGCGAAGTGGATTTTAGCCACTTTGCTACATCTTTGTGTTTATATAATCTTTGGTTTAACTCTGGTGTGTGGTAAAAACTTTTACGTGAGCTGAACTGCTTACATTTTATGAGACATAGATTAGCACACCCTACGCTACGCTGAACGACAAGACGAATTTTTTTTCTGTATAAGGAGACCTTGTATGGACGTTTAGTATTGATTGTTTTTTTTTTGCGGGCTCCGATTGTGGCCAGAATTTGAAAAATTGTTCCTTTCTTACACGGTTTACGAACACTTCGTAGAATTAGGCTACCAAAGAGTGAACAAACTGATTTACGATTTTATTCGCGGAATTACGACGAATACTTGTCTGCTACTTTTATACAATTTTTATATATGATTTGGATAGCATTTTGTCCATCACGTAGGACATTCAAGGAAATTTATGTTAAAAAATCATAAACATGGTTTTTGTAACCATTTTTCCATGTATTAAAAAAAAAATCAAGTATCGTACATAGTCGAGAAATACCTCAAGTGAAAGTTTGAAGCTTAGACTATTACTTAAATATACAAAAGGCCCAAGAACTTTAATGCTCTTATATTTTATAGTCATAGTTAGCCTAATCATTTGAGCTAATCATTTTAAACCCCGTTTTCATTTAAAAAAATTCTTAATCGGCCGTCTTCATTTCCATATTCTTAGTCTATAGCAAAAATTATATCGATATCGCCTATTTGTATTTTGTATATTGATATTGGTAGCTATATTGGATGCTTATGCTGTTGGCGGTTTAAATGGTTACAAGTGTTTAGGTTTTTACTCTTGGAAAAAGTGGAACAAAGAATTTGTTGCCTGTCTTCATCAGAAGTCTAAACAATGTCTTTAAATGATATTACAGTTTGATATGTAGACGGGTTAGAGACAATTTTTTCAGCCCAACTGGAAATTGCGACTAAATCTTTATTATCTTTAGCTATGTTTCCTTCAAAACTTGAACCTGTTGTTGGTAAACCCATTTGGACATCATCAACATGCTGGTGAATCGAGCAGTATTCCGTTACACCTATAAGATCATTTATCTACAACGAAAATGATAAAGGTTCCAAAAAAGAACCTTGTGAAACCCCCAAAGGCACCTTTATGTTAATTGATGCATTTTCACCGGGTTGAAATCCCCCACGACAAAATCCACAAATTTACATACATACATAATCCCCCAAATATTCGAGTATATATATTTTAAAAAATTAATAGCAAAAAAACATTTTTAACAACAAGTTTTTATTTAAATGCTCTAAGAAGAAGAAAATAAACCTGTACCTGTAAATCTCGCGACAAGTTTTTATATCATATACGAGTAAATTGTATAATGTAATAATTTGATGGGTTTGATGTAATGTAAAGTTTATTTTCTTCTTTTTAGAGCATTTAAATAAAAGCTGGTTTTTCAAAATATTTTTTTACTATTAATTTTTTTTTATGTTTTGGTTTTCGCTAGACATGTTTCTAAGTCTGTTCATTTCGTTTAATGCATCATTATTGCATGGTCGTTTGTCTGTTAATTTAGTCCAGTCTAGTTCTTCAAACGTGAGAGATATTATCTCGTACAGCGCTTAAACGAACCTCTCGCTGTTCAGCCTTTTTGGACTGCTCTAACTTAAGACATATTTTCGCGTGTGGTTTTCAAACAAGCCTCTGGCTGTTCAGTAGATTCGGCTCCTCGTATTTCAGACATGTGTTGACGAACTTTTTCAATTCGTGCGTCGTGTACTTGTGATTCCGTTGCTCTAAATCGTTGCGTGCGTTGCTTAGCCTTGTTAAGCTGCAACTGTCGTTAAGTGAGTGTTCTCTATTCAGCTGATCACGCCTTTTGCTTAGTCGTTGGCGTTTCGCGTCATCGCTTTCGGTGGTAAGTTTTTTTTTGTCAGTTTTTTCCATATTGTTCCCACGAATACCGAAGAAATATCTATCGAGCCAGAGCTCCGTTTAGAAGGGTAAGATCTAATATACAACAGGGTTCGCCTCAGTGCCCTGATGCCACTCATTCCTCGGCATGGCTTCACCTTGACTTGGATGTTTGGCAGTATGCGCCACTTATTTCATCTTGAAGCTTATTTGTGCCTAACGAAATACAGTTCCGGGTTATATTTTGGAGCTTTCCTTCTAGACAATCTTGCCAAATTACACAAGTTATAGTATGAAGCCAACCAAGGCGTACTATCCGTTATGCCAGACATTAGAACCGGGTATCATTATTGAATGCATATGCATATCGTCTCTGTGCTGTTGATCGTTGAACGGTTCCTTCGTCACTCGAAATCCAACCCTGAGGGCAGTAGCCATGTTATGGTGCATAAAATAAGGGTCCGCCATATTGAATTTAGAGTAACGTCATTTAATTTTTCGTGTTCTCAGCAAACCCTTTTATTTGATGTCCATATCATGATGGTAGATAACGTAATTTTGTCCGCCTTATTGAATTTAGTGTGACGTCATTTTATTTTTCGTATTCTTCTCAGCAAAACCATTTTAATTAGTACCCATATCATGGGGGTGCGTAAAAAATAACTAGTCCGCCATATTGGATTTAGAAAGACGTCACATGAGCTAACCATGCATTGTCGTCCAAACTAAACGTGTATGTAAAAATTATGATTGACCACCCGCGATGTGATAAATTTTATATTATGGTTTATTCTCAGTCATTAGACATTTTGTAAAAGGAAAATGCTTACTCAATAGATAAAATAAGAAAAAATCACCCGAGTGAGTGCGAGTGACTGGCTCCACATTGAAGTTGTCATTGCCGAGCCATTTGCTTGCAGAGCAGCTGCGGACCGAAACTTAAATAAAAATTGTAAAGTCAAAAAAAGGCGGCGAGAGGCTGCTTATGGATGGCTTTGGACAGCGCTTTAAACGTAAAAAAGGAGACGTTTATACATGGTCGTGTCAAGAAAGAAAACTTTTATTTTGTACGTCGCAACTTATTACTATAAAACGCGATCTTAATCATGTAAAACATAAGCGTCTAGCAAAGCATTCACATGAGCCTAAAAGCAATATTGTTGAAGATCACAATGCTAATTAACTTCTGAAAAACAGGGCAAAAGATGCGGATATTCCTCCTTCTATCGTAATTCGTGATGCCACTGCGAGTTGTTCTGAGCCTTATAGAGTGTATTTAGCTAAAAAAGATGCGCAATAGAATAAGGCCAATACTTTTAGATATCATCCTAACTTCTGATGATAATAATGACAATTTTCCACGGACCACGAACACTGTTGAAGCTTGAAATCGCCGTCTCAATGCTGTAGTTGGGAAAAAAAGTGCAGGATTGTCCTATGTGATTGAACAAATAAGAAAAGAAATAATTATGTTGAAAGTTAAAATTGAAACTATTAACTGGAATGCACTTCCGCCAAGAAAGAAAATAAAGAAAGAGATCAAAAAATGCAGTCATTCTTGAGAAATCGTTCCGAAACTGATAAAATAGACTTCTTAAAGGTAATCGCTTATAATTTGCAGTTTTATATTGAATTCTTTTTATTTTGCAATGAACTCTCTTCATTTTGTATTGAAAGCCATTTTTTTAACCGGGAATGGTCCCGCAAGCAAGAAAAATGAAAAAAACAAACAACAAATTTAAAAATTAATAGAAAAAAATATACAAAGACAACAAGGCATAAACAACTACATAAAAAAATAAAAAAATCACAAAAAAGAAAGATGAAAAACTAGTAGCAAAATGGAACCGCAGCCCACCACGTCCTCGTCGTGGTTCTGGCACGTACAGTAGTGTGGGCTATATAAAAATGAAAAATCCCCCAAATTCAAAACGGGATTTTGGCGTGAGGGATTTTGTCCCAATGTAAATGGGGGATTTGTTCGATGGGGGATTTCGTACCATTCCTTTTCACTATTAACGGCAACTTGTCGCCTGTTATTAAGGTAGGAATATATGGTATGTATTCAAATAAAAGGTGGTGGTAGTTTTTTGTACAAACGGATACGGCTAGTTACTTTTAGATTGCCGTATGAAAGGAAATAAATAAGATGGCAAATGAGTTTTGGGAACAAAATATTTATTGACATCTTACAAGGTGTCCTAAATTAAAATTTGAGCTATGTCACAATAACGCCCTTAGAGAGCTGAGAATAAAAATAGTACTCCTTGGCAAAGTTAAAGCACCGGCTTGGCCTTGAGCTGCGGCAGACACAAGTTGTAGAAAGAGCTGTCGCAGAACTCTGAGGTATGCTGCCACCGCACGTACTGTTTGTCAATCAGTTCTTGGGCGGATTTGACCCGTCCCACGAAATGTGGGTCCTGGAAGAGATAAAATCCAAGATAAGCTTCATCTCCTAAGGAACGGCGAGTCACTTACAATGACTAGAAAGTATGCCTGGTTACCACTTATGTGGATCCCTGCGATTCCCTTTGAGGACGCGTCAACGTCCCCACCCATCATAATCAATCCACCGAAGTCCTCGAAGTACTGCTTCACAATGTTTGCATACTTCTTGACGTCTTCGCACTGCGGAATGTGGAGTATCTTGCACGGGACATCGTACAAGGTGTCGATCACATAGAACACCTCGAGAGCCCCGATCCATTCGTGGGACCCCAGGAACGATTCAGGCTTATCTGATATGCTGACTAGAGTTTGCTGGATTTCGGGTATGGACGGCACCTGGCCGCCCTCCTTGCTGTCCATGATGAGAGCGTTGATAATCCATGAGCTTGTAGATTGTAGAGTGCGATAGGCGCATCCCCAGCCCACATCATCAAAATTGTCGCACTTGTAGTGAAAATAGAGGTAGTCACCTCGGGTGAGCCACGTCTTTCCGGACGGTGTCGGTGGCGCTAGGGACAAGTGAACGTTCTTCAGCAGTGAACTGTGGATGTCCTTCACGCAAATCTCCATGCCTTTTGTCGGTGTAAGGACAACGTCTGCGAAACTACATCATAGGAGGTAGACGTCCCGACATGAACTTTTTGGGGCAATTTGCTGCTGAGGGAAAGCAAACACTCAGGAATATTTATCAGCAAAGCAACTGTCAATGAAGTGGAGACATGTCAGATGGGAAAATATTTGGAGAGATAGATACCCAAAATATCAATAACGGGTAACTGAATGAAACCGTTAATTGATAATTTTCGATAGTTGCGAAGTTATTAGCGTGAAAATTATTTCCTCTAATTGTTCGCTGTATATACTACTTGGGTAGGTGTACCTAATGGGTCGTGCCTAGCTTTTATTAAATTGGCAATGATTGCTTTCAAAGATATTCAAAGAGCTAACAACCATATAATTTACCTTTTACAATATATCTACTGGCTGAATATTTTCCTTTCAATCGTCGTCGACTTCACTGGCTTCACTAGCCTATGCCCCATACTCCCAGATATTGAAGTTTTAGCTACCACCTTTGGGGGTAAATAATTTTTTACGGTAGGTATAACACCAACACGGGTCGAAAAATTTAATTAATATATATTATGTACATACCCAGTGAGGGCAATTCCTATGACCTCGATAACCTTTTTGAGAAACGGTATACACTTTTTGCTTTGAAAAGAATTGAAGAAGTGACGCAGTTTAAACTTATTTCTTCACGTCACAGCCAAAGATTTGTTTAATTTCAATTTGCGTTTCGTTGCTGGGTGAAGTATATCGTGTAGATCAATTGTCTCTACGTAATTCCTATAAACCCACGTGTGCATTACGAAAAATGTAAAAATATTTTTATTTTTTTTTTTACTTAAGAAACGATATATGTATATGAAAGTTGAATAAATGCCTAGAGAAAATTTCTTATTAGATAAGGAAATATGTACTAAGATGTGTCCCACAGTGAGGTGTCCCACAGGCATATGGTCATAAACTCCAAAGAATCGTCAAGAGCAGTCAGAAATTTCCTTTAGCCAACGAAGGCAATACCAAAATTTCAAAGAGACAGAAAAAATTTAAATCGAAGCGACCAAAAATCGACTGTTTTCTCAAATTATTCCTAAATTGGACGACTTGCTTTGCCAATCAAGTAGCGTCGCGTTCAGCAAATTGAGTCATCTTCTGAAACTTTGTAGCTCATTTCTGTAGCTTTGAATAAGAGAAAATTTCCATTCCAATTCTCTATTTGACTTAATTCTTTAGCACTGTGTTGAGTCTCTGTATGAAACTCTACTGCATACGTACATATCCCAAACGTAAAATAAACTAGTTGAATTTAAAGATAGTGAATTTGTTTCATGCCATCGAATAGAGAATTTTCTGAATTGGAATTACAGAAACAAGCAGCTTTCGTGGTGGAAATCGTACTAATCGTAAAGGGCGGGCCCGCACCATGCAGAATAAGCTCAAACCTACAGAATTTTTAGCCGTTTTATGAAGCGAACGTTATTGACCCGACACCAATAATCAAACACGTGGCGTATACTCAAATGGCCTCTCTCTCATCATCTAAGATACGGTGGGCACTATAACAGATTTCTAACATCCTGCATCTCGCAAGGGAGGTTTTCTTTCGATCTGATGTCCTTTACAGCAACATGTACCTATTGGTATTTCATGAGGAATCGAAATATTTCTTTCGATTTGTCACCATTATTATGATGGGCATGGGTATCTTCAAAGTCAAAACCGCCATTTAGAAATTTGCAAAATAGTTGGAACTTTTTAGTGTCGAGAGAATTTGGATAAATTGTTGCGCTCTGACCGTCCTTCGGCTACGGCTTTATTCATTTAGCAACAAAATTGTAGTCATTATCTAATCAATATCAGCCTAAAGCAACTTTACATACTTGCACAAGAAAAAACCGCAAAACCTGTTTTTCAAATCTCGTTTGACACTTTTCTCCACTTTTCTCATTCGTTTGAAATTCGTACATTGAAAACAGCTGATTTTTAGTGGTGATTTAGATTACACTCAGCAAACTGAAGCAAACGACTGGACCTATTATGGCTGTTCCTGAAGTGTTTGAAATTTAAAAGAAAAACCCGTTCTATCTAAAATACTTTTATACTGATTCCGTTCCATTGATATGACAATTGACAGCAGAAGTATCGACGTTAGAACAGTTATTGCCGCGGTAATGCAGTTCAACCGCTCCGCACGGAGAGCTGAATCGGCGTGTTGCCGCAGTTGATAAGTGGAGTAGATGCTGGTTGGACGAGGAGGTCGCGCGAGAAAATTTGTGAAAAACCGAGTGCAAAGTTGTTATTTATTCAAATCATAAATGTGAAGCCGTACGGAATAGTGCGTCTCTCGTACAGATGAATTACTAGCCTCAGCGGCAGTTCGTTTCGGTTGCAATTGGGCCGCAGGAAGTGTGAGAAAAGCAAAGTGGGTTTCGGTCAAAAGTGCAGTGCTCGCTGGAAAGGTGCATTCGCTTCGCAGGGTAGGCAGCAGCAGTGCGCGGTGCTCAGGCTGAAGATAGCGGTTTGCATGGACCTGAAAAACTAGAGCGGATCCGATTATAAGAAGCTGCTAAGGCTAGCACCCGTCTCCCCGGCCAGGCCATCCGTCGAATGGAAGCAAGGAAAAACGTAAGCTGAACTCAACTGAATTTCCCACATCTTAAGAGGCCCTCTCGGCTGGGCGCTAGGCCGCGGAGGCGATTTATTCGCCTTCCTTTCCTCCAGATGCAGTTCGGGATAAGGGCAAGGCTTAAGCGCAGAAAATGTCTGCTT
The DNA here is from genome assembly GCA_947538895.1 of Neoitamus cyanurus. Taxonomy (NCBI): domain Eukaryota; kingdom Metazoa; phylum Arthropoda; class Insecta; order Diptera; family Asilidae; genus Neoitamus; species Neoitamus cyanurus. Next base: position 33,837,893 of record OX384541.1, on the reverse strand, counting down.
CGGCGGAATCTTCCGGCCAAGTTTTCCCAGCTCTCGGTCTTCTTGCCCTTTGTCGGCTGGTAACTGCTTCTGCTGGTGGTGTTTTTACCCCCGTCTGCGCAAGTGTTATTGCCGCGCTGTTTTTAGGGCTGCTGGAAAGATGGGGCCGATATGTTTCACGTCAATGAACTTCTCTCCTCCCTGCCTAGACTCGGGCTTCAAAATAAACAAGCGAGCTAGAGCTCCCCAGGCCGGCCCCAAGAAGCAGTCGCGCTCCTCTGCCACTGTGCCCTTATCCTCAGGAAGTCGCTGTAGATAGGTGGCTGATAAGCGATAAACAATTCGATTAATCGATATCTGCCCCCCATGCCCTCCTTGTGGCGCTCTGTGTGAGTTGACACACGTTTACTCGGTTCACTCGCAGTGGCACGGCACGAAGCATGGATACCACTAGAATTTCACAGTCGCGGCAGCCGGCGGAGGGGTTGCTGAGGTTGGGAATATGTGCCCGCGTCACTGTTTGCTGGGTGACAGCAGCGGCGAACCATTGGCCCTTGAAATAGCACCCGGCCAACCGTCCGTGCTCGAAAACCTGGAAGTGCTTGGATTACATGTAGCTCGGCTCGGGCCCGGGAGCAATGGCTGCATGCAGGCGATTTAGCACCCAGATGCCAGCCAGGCGACAAATGGCCAAATCGTCCTTTGCTGGGAAATTGCCACTGCTGCGAGTGAGTGACCGTGTCGGCGGGCGTATCGGCAATTAAATAGGTACAGGAGTTGCGCACGGTATCGATTAAAATTGATACGGCTGGACAGACTTGTCTTCGTTGAGGGGCTTAACTCTCCGCATAATGCACTTCCTGCTTAGCACATGATCAGCCTCAATGCTCGTAATTTCTTTGGGGCTCAAGTGTGCAATGCGAGATCATGGCCTCAAGTTGTCGAAGAATCTGCAAATTCATGTTATGGCTCAAACATCAAAATTGTCGATTAACGCTTTCATTTTGAGTTGTCGATTTTTCTAAAGGAAGAATTTTTCATTTTTCGATGGTCTTGCAATTTATTCGGCAGCTTACGGATGCTATTTTGGCAAAATCTTGTGATTTCGAAGCAAAGTAGTCGAACCATATTCTACATCTTCAACTTTGCATGACTACTTTATTTGAAAAGATGGTAGTCAGAGGGAACCCGGTGTGGGGAATGTCACAGTTGCTAAATTGAAGATGAGCTCCAGGATAGGTTTAGCTGTATTCGGGGACCGTTCTCATGAAGAAAAATCACTTCCCAGTCCGTTCCCTGTGAATGCTCTTTTTGCGAATTGAAATTTTTGCTTCAACAACTAACTGTTCGGCAGGAAGAAGCATTGAAGGCCACCCATGTGCTAACTGAGAAGGACTGCAATGTCTTAAATATTGCTTCATTTGTGCACTTATATACACGCTGAACGACAGCTGGTAAAGACTGAAACTGAAAGTGGCAATGTAAGTGGACATCACTTCTTCCATTTAGGGACGAGTAGAGTACCGCGATTCCTACGTGGAAATAAAGAGTGGCAAAGAAAGTACGAATCGATTTGACTAAATTTGAAATACCTATACATAATTGAATGAAATTCTTAACCCCTTTACATACAATGACGAGTCCCACTCTTGGTCACAATTGTCAGAACTGTCAGTGTTTCGATTACGAAATACTATAGGTACATAAAAAAATATATAGATATTACGCAATGGTTGATTTCTGGTAGAGATGACGACTAAAACCTAACGAAACTCGGCAGAAGGGGAGCCCATTAGAATACGGCAGTTTGTCACGGTTTTTATAGTCTTCGCCACTTCGGCCCGCATTTTGCCGAACTAATTCGTACGGGAATGCCTTAATAATTTAAATGGTTCCCAACCTTGTTACATTACGTGAAAAAGTAATGACGGCCAAAGTTTCGCATCAAGTCCGTTGATGCAAATTTGAATTCGACTAATTCAGGGCTATCAAAAAATCATTTAACAAGAACATATAGTGCGCTCTCCAGAAACTGTTACAGGGCAATGTCATCGAAAATTGAAGACCTTATCACTTTTTCAAGGAAAACTTGTCAAACATTCGATTTGAAACCTTAGGGGAAGTAAAGGCGTTCCCCAGAAGCAAGATTTTTGCTTGTTCCCATATCCAGTAAAGTGAAAATGAGCCTTTTCAATCAGAAGTTTGGCTTTGATCAAAATTCGAAATCTTATTGTTTGCATTTATGAAGCTTTGACTGTACTTCAGACGGGTTTCTTTGCTTTGGGCAGCTGCTGCTGTACCATCTGGATTTTCTGTGCAGGCATTTTCAGGTCTTTCGCCAAAATGAACTGCAGAGACTGTGCTTAAATTGAAATGCCTAATGATGTGGCTGTCATCTACTGGACGTCCTCGGTTCTTCGTCAGCACTTTGTCAATAAAGTTCTCCCTATTTCGTGTTACTCCCTTCTGTTCGAGCCCGGCCGTAAGGCGTTATTCGCGCAGTTGATGTCTGACGGTTGTTAATCGTTGCTGCAATTCGCTTTAGGTTGACACCTAACCTATCAGGTACAGAATTCAACACTTACCAGCAGGGCCCTATTTTACGAAGTGACAAGTGTGACCAGTAAAAGAGGAATGAAAGCGTCCAAGATCCAATCTGCGAGGATTTTTACTAGTCGGAGAAGACTTGTCGCTTCGTAATAATAGGGCTCTGCAGGAGTCTCTCTGAGTCCTCAATTAAATATATTTTTTAAATTACTCGTTATGTTATTATCATGATTAACATTATTCTTAGAGGACAGTAAATATTTACACGTTTATTAAAATCTGTTATGACATAAAACCTGGTAAGTGCGAGTTGGACTTGTTCGTTAAAAGTTCCGCACATTTATAAAAAAATATAATAGACATATATATATATATTTTATAAATATAGCAGTTCGTATATTTATTATTATTGTTCATTACACCATCGACTCTCTCAAATTGTTGTGAATGGATGCTTGGCATGTTTAAATCATTCACCGTCAGTGAGAACGAAGGGCTCCATTGGTGACAGAAGTGGGAGTGACGTCATATGTACTTAATGCCTCAGTCTGCCAGTACAACTACTAGTACTGTAGTACAACATTATAAATCTGAAAAGTAAAGGTTTCTCGTTCTAGCGATATTCGAGACAAAAAACAATTACAGTCGAAGTTCACATAAGTTTTAAAACCGAGTTCCCAAGTCGTGTCATCTGTCATTTTGGGTCCTGTCCTCTGGGATTTTATGAAAAACAAGCAACGAACTCCTCTGGTTTTTACTTGCGTTTTGTTGGTTTGGTGCTACAGAAAAAATACATCAAGTGAGGAAAGCGGAAAAACCTTATACAATTAAAACAAAAGCCAATAATGGGGGTAAAATCAGCTATAGGATAAAATGGTTGAATTTTCAAAATCATTTAATTGGCTGCTGCGAGGAATAAATGAAAATGGAAGGAAAATTCGGTGTAGTTTCTAAATTACTATTACTATCAAAAAATACACCATGCTTAGCTTGAAATATCTTCGCAATGCAACCAATGTTTACGGTCATTTTTAACAAAATATGTAAAATGTTTGGCCTTAAACGCAATTCTATAAATTCATATAGAAATACAGCACTGGTAGTCTTTATACATATCATCAGCAGTCTGCCACCAACAACAGTCTGAAAAATTTGGTTCAAACCAAACTAATTTCGTCGTGTAGCAGTTTTGTTTTTTTAATTTTTGTAAACAAGAGATGGGAATGAACTTTATTGTTTGTTTTCTTAGAATCTAGAGTTTTCACCATTGTTTTTGAGCGGAAAACGTGCGGCGTGCCAACAGACGGAAACGCCAGTGTGACCGCGCCCTTAACTTAAGCGAACTCGTTAATGAGGTGCTAATGTGAATAGTTTATTTGCAATGCTCAATGTGGGTTTTGGGTTCCTGCGCTTTTTTTGAATTAATAGTCATTCTGTTTGTTTTATTTTTATCGGTTTTGATGTTACCCTGCATTATTCATTTCAGCTATGAGAATGTTAAAATGGCAAAGCAAAACTGCGTTGCATGAGTGAAAGTTGTTAAAATATAAAACTGGAAAATGATTGTTGCGAAGAATTTTTTAATTTGTAATATTTGTTGTTTTGTGCATTGATAGAATGATTAACTTCGTATATACGGATTTCGCGCCATACATATGGACTATACTATTTAAGGCAGTGTCTACTTGCACCACACGTGTGTCCATGTTTGTGTGGCTCCGTGTGCCGAATACCGCGAAATACATCACAAATCGGTACAAAAAGGCAAATTTCAGTCCATAGATATTTTGTAAAGGGAAAATATTCAGTCAGTAGACATTTTGTAAAAGGCAAATTTTCCTTTTACGTATTGTTTTGTGTCGATGTGCGATGCATTTCGTGGTCTTCGGCACAAGACCACACATACAAATGGATACACGTGAGTTGGGGTATATGGTATACGGGTCATCCCGGAAACGAACCAAACCGAACCTTGCCGAGTTCCGTATGTCCGTATATACAGAGGTGTGTACCGGATTTACTGAGGCGGCAAATAAGTACTGCCATTAATTATTCGATAGTTTTAGGGAAAGTGTGATGGACAAAATTCAAATTATTATAAATTAAATTATGTGCGTATATTTTATAATAGTCTAGTGATCTGGCAAGAGGAACTATTTATGAAATTGGAAAAAGGTAGGAGATATTATTTACTGTTTCCAATTTTTATTACGTGTTTTTTTAAACGTGAGAAGATAATATTGGTAAAGAATATACTAATAGAAATTGAAAAAAAAGTAATAGTTTCACATATATCGAGGGAGATATACGGGAACCTTTTTGAAAATTCTATGTTTTTAAATCACAGATTAGGGGAAAAAGAAAAAAAAGTTTAAAATGCACACCATAAGTCACTTTCTTGAAAAGATAAAAGTTTGTCGAAGATATTAATTTGGCGAATTGAGTATGGCATACCCATTTTAAAAATTGAATTGAACACACTCTCCACAAGTATTATTGGTAGACTGAAGTTCCTGAAAGCATGGATGTGCACTACGGTACTATCATTCCCCCCCAACATTTGACCCTTCCTCTACTCCGCACTACTTCTGAATGCTATGTGTTAAGAAACCGGTGGTGGTCCATGGAATGGGTATGTCACTTCCAATGGGGCCTTTGAGGGTAAATGTTATTTGGCGGCAACTTTGGATTTCATTCGGATTTCCGTGCGCGTAGACCTATTTCGGCCAAACAACGTTGCGCAGTGCTCTATACGAAATACACGTCTTGGCTGTAATTTGATTTGTTAGCAAAGGCACTGGTAATTGTCGAATTTGAACACAAAAATCTCTTGCATCTATCTTGGGATTTGGCCTTATTTTCGGGGACAAAGTTATTTCAGAATCGATTTTTTTCTTGATACATACATTTCACGAAACTCTACTTTTACAATTTCATAATATGGTAAGTTGGATACCGTTATAAAAATCAGAACCTTTGTCAACTAGCTTTTCCCGATCTATAAATGGTGAAATTATAAAATTCTTCATTTAATATTTTTCGCGCATACTAATTAAAATATAACTAACTAAAATGTGTTAAAATTGGAACATTGTCATTGACATATATTATAGTTTTCTTGATCACAGTGTTGCAAGTATGAATAATCTCATTAGCCTTAACGGAATAACACAGGGATTCCCAAACTATTCTGGTCGCGGATCTCTCAAACAATTTCCCAGTGATGCTGATTCAGCACTCTAAATTTTTTGAACAAGAGCCAACTTTGCTGAAACAAATATATTTTTTGTGGTATTTCAGACTTTATTTGGAACGATTCGTTATATAATAAAAAAACAAGTTAAAGTGGAATAAAAAGGAAAATATGTGTGTAGATATACATATATCTGTGGTATTAAATATGTTCCGATATTTTGAAAATTTTGCTTGGTACAAATAAGGGAAAAAGTAATAGAATTCGAACAGCTGTTTTGGATATTTATGGAATAAATTTAATAAGAATATTATTAACGGAACAGTTTTAAATTTGGCTTATAATTGATTATCCGATTGATATCCGAATTCATTATAATTAAGTAGGGTTAAGGTTAATTCAGTGAAAAAAAGGCATGTTTTTAAGATTTTTTTTGGCGCTGCAGATAGCGTTAGTTTATTCAGTCAACTTCCATATAATAATGTAACATTTGAACAATATTTTCCTAAATTTTAATTGCAAAATATTGAAAGTTGAGCAAATAACAGTGAATCTCCGGAGGCGCCTCGAAAAAAAGTTCTTTTGTGGTGCACATCATAACTCGCAACAGAAACATCTGAAACAAAAATATCAAAATGTATTTGTTAAAGGTGATGTTTTCGAGGTAACCCTGGAAGGATTTTGTTTTCGATTTTTCAATTTTTCGTAGCACTTGGAAGCCAAAAAACCGATTTCTCGATTTTCGCTAAAGAAAAAAAAACGCTAATTTGTTATTGTAAAATTAATAATTATTAAAGAAAACAAAAAAGCTCTCAGGGTTACCTGGTGAACTATGTGAAGAAATACTGTCCCAAATTTCAAAACGATTGGGCCAGTAGATTTTGAGTTATGGTGTGCACGGACTTCAAAAATAACAAGTTTCAGAAAAACGTTTTAAAGTTTTGCACACTAAAACAGAGTCAAACTTTTAGCTCAGCACGGCATACAGCGATCAACTGATGTATATATATACCATGCCTTGAATATACACAACGCTACCTGAAAAGACGCTTCTATCAAGAAATAAATATAGGGATTATAAATGAATACAATAGCGCGAGTTAGGAACCGCGGTACGAGCTCGTCCAAAAAAAATATAAAATAAAAAACTAAGAAATAATTAGAATAGACTTTTATTCCAAGATTTCGACTTTTCACATTGAATATCTAAACTGAAGTGACTTAGTCTAAATGGCTTCTGCAGGTGAACTCCCAGGTGAACCGTGGGATTGCTGAGTCCGCATCAGGTGAGGTTTTCATCCAGACGCTGAGTTGGCTATTTGGAGCTGGGCGATGACCGTCGGTGTCGGCGGGTCACGTGTAGGTATGGTGGGCCGTCGGTATCGGCGGGTCACGTGTAGGTATGGTGTGTGTCGGGTCGGGTTCGTAACTCCTCCCCCCTAAGAGTGAGGCGGCGGCGGCCAAAAGAGTTGAGTCCTTGGAAGATCCGCAGGATACGTTGTGGATATGCCTTTGCAGATAACGGGTAGAGTTTCCTGTCGGGTTTTAAACGTTTTGCAGGTAATGATTATGGATATGATTAAGGTGATGACCCCAATGGTTGCGATTATACTGAGCGTTGCAAGGTCCCTTTGTGTTGTCTGGACTTCTAGGAGTTCTATGGCATTTCTATTTTTGATGTGGAAATCCTTAATCTTCTGAAGTTGAAGGTCTTCTATCGTAGATGTGTAATTTATCTCGCTGAATGTTGCCGGATATATGTGCACGTCGTCCCAGTGTTTGCTGATGCTTTCCTGGTAGGTTATCCCGTTGATCTCGACGCTGCAGTTCTCAAAATGGATGAGTTTGGTACCCTTGATTTTGATGTTTGTGAGGTCGCAAGATGATTTGATTATTGTTTCCGGAACGTCCGTCAAGAGGACAAAATTTGGTTCGGGCTGCTGGATGTTTTGGGTGTAGGTCATTCCTTCTTTGAGGTTGCATTCTGCGGGTTGGCTTTTGATGAGAGGTCCAACGCATTTTGACGTGTTTGTCGCTTCTTGATGAGGTGAATTATTGCAATAGAAAACGTTTTCGACCTTGGTGCATTCCTCATTGAAATATTGAATATTTAAGGAATTTAGGATTACATAAGGTTTGGTGATAATTGTTTTAGTATGGTTGATGGGTAAGGGTATTAGGTGAAACATTCCGTAAGCGTCTTTCGAGAATACAGGTATTCTAACATTAAAAATAATATTTAAGTTATTATAATAAGCTTGAAGTCCTAGCAATTCATAGATATTTTCGTTAGATCTCACATCTACTGATTGGTTCTTGAGATTAAGGTAAATTTCTGATAGTTCTACTGGATTCAATATTTGTTTTGATATGATGTTCAGTCTTGCGAGTACTATTGCTTCAGCTAAATTGGTTAAATGGTTGTTTAAAATATCTATATTATAGTTAATTTGAGTTAAGTATTGCGAGTGTTTTATGATATCATTACTTGTTTTGATTTTATTAGTTATCGTTTCCTGATAATATTTTAAATATTTCCCTATCGTTTCCTGCTGCTCATTAATATGATTCGTGATATTTTGAAATCTGTCTATCATGAGTTTGTTTATTACGACCCGTTTATTCATCTCAGTTTTTACGTCCTTTTGATTTAAAGCCAAATTTTGAATCTCGTCGTTAATTTTCTTCGCATCTGCGGCATCCATATTACCTGTGATATATTTTATCGCTGTGCCTAACCCATCTATGAGCCCACGTCTGTTCCTAAGACTAGGTTTTAGTGTGTCTAATTTTTGTTTTAAGTCGTTCAGTTTGATTTTCGTTATGCCGATAGTGGATCTAAGTTCGTCTTCGTTGTTTAATAGTTCTAATGAGTCGGTCAGTTTGCCAATAGTCGTTTCGTAATTTTTTAAGTTAACTATGTGTACCAAATTATTGTATCTTAATATCGTTCTAGCTGTTCCCAGTTTCATTGTCAGTACTTTGTGGTCCGTCAGGTCTCGTATCTCCAGTTTTTGTGCGTTTATTGTCAGTAACCTGAAATTTACGTTTGTTTTTAATTTTGGATTTATGAATTTTCTTATTTGTATTGGTTATTATGCAGATTCTTTTGTTATCTCTTACTTTCTGTTTGCTAAATCTACGGGTTAGCTTATTGCGTCTACACTCTTTCCTATATATTATGTCTCCTTCTTCTAAATCTTTTGGGTCTTGTCTATCTTTATTAAGTTTGTCGGTATTCTTTTTAATGTTTCCTTCCAGGTGTTCTTTTATTTCCGGATAGAGTTTTTCTTGAAATTCGTTGAGTTTGCGTAGATAATCATGTTCGTCGTTAAATTTAACCTCTTTGTTGAATATATGGGTTCTTCCGTTGAATATTTCGAATGGGGTAAATTTGGTAGCGGAGTGAATAGCGTTATTGTAAGTGGTAATGGTTTCATTTAGAATATCTTCGTGGACTTTGTCTTTCTTTTTATCATAAATTATTCTGTAGATTTCTGTTAAGGTAGAGTGCATTCTCTCTACCGGTGCGTTACTGGAGGTTTGTTGGAACGAGGTAACATGATGTCTTATGTTATATTGTTCACAAAAGTCTTTGAATATTGTGGACGTGAACTCGGTGCCTTGATCTGACACAATTTTACGCGGGATGCCGTGTAGGCTAAAGAAGTGGTGGAGACATTTTACCATCGAAAGGCTATTTCTGGATTGGACCGTATATGCAGCTGCGAACTTGGAGAATTTGTCGACTATGGTCAAGATTTGTTTATTATTAATACTGTAAATGTCGATATGAAGTATGTCCAACGGTTTTTCCGGTGATTCGGGAGTTTGGAATTTTATTTTCGGCGGATTTCGATCATATTTTAAAAGTTGGCAGGTGTCACAATTATTTATTATTTTGGTTATTTTTTCTTTCATACGAGGGAAGTATACTTCTCTTTTTAAGTGGAGTAGGGTTTCGGTAATGCCTCGGTGGTTGTGTTTAATGTGGTAGTCTTGTATTGTGGCGTCTTGGTTATCTTCTTCAGTGACGTCGTGAACAAATTGGGTGCAACGGATTAATTTGAAAATTTTGTTTCTAGAGAAGTGTTTAGAGTAAACGTCCTGAACTATTCTGAAAGTTTCGTTGTCCGTGTACACGGCTGATAATTTGTTTGGAGGCAAATAGTTTTTAAAAATGCCTATAACGTTATCTTCCGTGAAATTTGGTAACCTAACTGTTCGTCGTTTTTTATTTCTAAATGGAACAGTTAGAGAGATAGGGGGCCTTTTATCCGATTTTTCGAGAATGAGTTGTATGCTGAATTCATTGAGTGGTTTTTCGGATATGTAAATTCCGTCACCTAGGTCATTCTCGGCTGAGTGTATTGTAGATACGTTCATACTTGGGTTAACGCTGGGGGTAGTTGACACTGGTTCCGTCTCGTTTGCGTGGACTTCGATGTTGTTTAATCGGATGCGGCTCAGGGCGTCTGCGTTTGAATTTAAATTCCCTTTCTTATATATTACTTCGTACTCGTATTCTTCTAATTTTAAACGCCATCTAATTAGTTTGGAGTTTGGGTCTTTTAGACTCATTAGCCAGGTTAGGGGCTTATGGTCCGTCACGATCTTGAATTTTCGACCAAAAAGGTATGGGCGGTAGTATTTCGCGCCCCATACAATAGCCAATAGCTCTTTCTCTGTCGTCGAGTAATTTATTTCGGAGGAATTCAACGTCCTGCTGGCGTAACAGATTGGTCTGTCGCTGCCTACTGGGCCCTGAGAGAGGACAGCTCCGATAGCAAAATCGCTTGCATCCGTGGTCAGCACGAATTCCTTCGAGAAGTCTGGGTATTGTAATATCGGATCATTTATGAGCAGATCTTTGCAAGCTTCAAATGTTCTGATATAGCGATCGTCGAGGTTAATGCTTCTCCCTTTTTTTAGACATTCCGTCATGGGCTTGGTTATCTTTGCGAAGTCTTTAATAAACTTTCGGTAATAGCCCAGGAGTCCTAGGAATGACTTGATTTCTTTAGATGTTCGCGGAATTGGGAAGTCTTTAATCGCTTGTATTTTGTCAGGGTTGGGTTTAACGCCATGTTGCGTGACAATGTGTCCTAGGAAGGAGATTTCCTTCCGAAGGAATTCGCATTTGTCAATTTGTATTTTGAGGTTGGCTTTCTGGAGTCTATTCAGTACTGCCTTTAGGTTTTCGCAGTGTTCCTGCAAGGAGGTGGAGAAGATTATGATATCGTCTAAATAGACGAGGCAGATATTACCAATTAACCCTCTAAGTACATGGTCCATGACTCTCTGAAAGGTGGACGGTGCGTTTTTTAAGCCGAATGGCATTCGGACGTACTCGTAATGTCCCCCTTCGACCGTGAACGCGGTTTTGTGGATGTCTTTCGGGTCCATTTCGATCTGGTGGAACCCGCTCGCGAGGTCTAGTGTGGAAAAGTACATACTTTTCCCTAGTTTGTCCAATATCTCGGTAATATTAGGTATTGGGTATTTGTCGCTCACGGTTTTTTCGTTGAGTTTACGGTAGTCTATGACTAACCGCCACTTTTTCTTCCCGCTTGCGTCTGTCTTTTTCGGAACTATCCAGACTGGAGAGCTCCATGGGGAGTGACTGTGTCGTATTATGCCTTGTTTTAGCATGTCACTAATTTGACGTTGAATTTCGGCCTTGTGCACATATGGGTATCGATAAGATTTTACGTAAATGGGGTTCTCGTCGGTTGATATAATACCGTGCTTTACTTGATTAGTGAAGGTAAGGGCTTCCCCTTCTTTAAAAAGGAGGTCTTCGTATTCTTTTAGTGTTTCCAGTAGTTTTTTCATTTCTTCGCTATTTAAGTGAGATGATCTAATCAGATTGCGGAGGTCTTTCGGTTCTATGTTAGATTTTATTTCCGTTTCTATATTGTATATGCTGATTTCGGAGAATTCTGTATTTGGAAAGTACTTCACTTTTAGGGGTTGTTCTAGTAGTAGGACTTGGTCCTTTCCGCATTCGTTCACTACCTCTAGGTAGCTGTGCCAATTTTCGGAATGATATATTCCTTCGGCAATGAAAAGTTTAGGTGAAATTTCCAGTGTGTCTACATATATGTCTCCGCTCTGTACGTCTACTGGGAGTTTAATCATTACGTTGGAATGAGCAGGGACCAGATGTTGGCCAGAAGAGAAATTAGGTTTGAAGTGGAGGGGTACCACTGCATTTTTGGTAATTAGTTGTCGATTCGCTAGGTCGACTTTAGCACCGAGATCCGTTAGGGTGTCTAATCCCAAAAGGCCGTCAAAGTAATTATGAAATTTGAATGCAAGGAATCTCGTTTTCCCGGGGTATTTGAATTCTATGAAATTAGGGAGGACGACCTCTTTATCGAGCGTGTGTTTATTGAGGATCGTCGCTATTACTACAGGATTTGTTTTTTTCAACATTTCGGGATTTATGAATTCGGGGCTTATGAAAGAGGATGAGGCGCCTGTGTCGACTAAAAATTTGAGCTGGTATCCGGAGGGAGATGAAATGTTTATATATGGAAGAGTATGGCCATGTTTATTAATGTCTATGAACTCTGTTGGTTCCCGGGGGCTAGTTCGTGACAATTCTGTGGGTTTTCCGAGGCTTGTTCGAGAAAATCCTGTTGGTTTTCCAAGGCTGGCCCTGGAAAATTTATGGGTTCCATGGGTTCTATGGTTCCTTCCCAGTTACTTATAGGGGTTTCTTCGGCGTTATCGTAATCTGGGTGTCTGTAGTATCTGTCTAAGTTGTTGTAGTAATATTCGTTAACAACTTCGTTACCTCCGCTAGGGGTGTTACATTCATTAATGTTGAACATTTCATTGTTTGGGGCCCTATTCTGTGGTACGCGGGAACTTTGAAACTTGGTGGGTTGTCTGAGATGAGAGTTACCTGACCCAATTTCCATCGGTTCTGGTTTTGGTAAGTTTGGATGATTAAATGAGTTGAAAGTAGGCGTAAATGGTCTATTTTGTTGTAAGGGGGTAGTATTGGGGGTAAGTGGTTTATTCGGCTGAAATGAGTTAGGCTGTTGCCTATGCATTGTCGGCATGAAGGGATTATTAAAGCTTGGTCTGTAATAATTTTGATTAAAGGAGGGTTGTGGATTATTTATTGGTCGGGAAAAATTCGGGTTTGAAGGGGCTCTTTGTTGTGGGTATCCAAATCTCGGATTTTGTTGGGGTTTAGGGAAGTTTGGTTTCCGGTTATAATTCGGCTGTTCGGGTTTCGCATAATATATGTTTTGTTCTGTGATGCAAAAGCCGAATGCTTCGGGTAACGACGTTGGTCGCATTGAACGAATTGTGGATCCTAGGGGTTCTCTTAGCCCAGATAAAAACACATTAAGACACATTCCGTTGTATAATTGGGTTTTTGACGTTATTACGTTTTGGTCTTTTTCGTGTATACGGATGTGGTTGGACATTGTAGCTTGTATTTCTATGATCTCGCTGTAAAAGCTACCGACTGTTTTATTTCCTTGACTGAGACTGTGCAAATCCTTTATTAATGACATTTCGTTGCGTTTGTCTGAATAATGGAGAATCAAGTTGTTTTTTATTGCAGACCATTCTAACGGGGTTCCGTACATATTCAGGGCCTCGTTAGCTTGGCCGTCAATTTTATTTCTGATGGCTCTTAATATGATTTTGCCATATGCAGTGCCATTCACTTCGTTAATGAGGGATAAAATTTCCTCGACGTTGTCGATAAAATCGTGCAACAATCTTGGATTCCCATCGAATTTGGGGAGGTCTTTCACTGCATCAGGGATTTTTAGCGAATCAAATAGTGAGGTAGCAGGGGCGGATGGACCCATTGTAGGTTTTGTAGTCATGTTAATATTAATTTCGTTTAAACTTTGCGCTTTACCGCAATTTACTTCGGTATCACTACTCTCGCAATTTTCTTCAATTACGCTTAAATCTTCGCGGCTAGTACTCGCACGATTGACTAAGTCGCTAAGGTAGAACGGGATTCTTCTTAAGCTAGTACTCCGCTCTTTTCTGTTTTTCGGGTACATACAGATTTGTTGTATTAACTTGAATATTAGATAACACGAGATTCGATTCTGGTTCTCAACTTTTAGGATTTAGGAACTTCTTACATTCGAATTACACCTACGCGATTTTAATTCTAATTCTATCGGTAAAATTTTATGTTTACTTCATTCGATGTGGCACTATTCACTTAATTGATTTTGTTTAAAATTTATTTCTAATTCTATCGGTAAAATTTTATGTTTACTTCATTCGATAATTGGCACTATTCACTTAATTGATTTTATTTAAAATTTGGTGTTTTCAAAGTATCGTTTTCTTTTTCGCACAATTTGTTTTTAATTCGCTTATGCGTTATAAACTAATAACTTAGGGATTCTTTTCACTTATGTGTACTTAACTAATGCACTAAGGGGTAAGGTGGGAATTGGGGTTTACAAGGAATATTCAATATTTGGACTTACACGCACGCAGTTAGGTAAATTATTTTTCTCATCCTTCTTTCGTCAGGCATTAGGAGATGATCTCGTAGATCCACGCGATGAGGTAGTGTTGATTTCGTCGATATTCCCTCGAAGATTCTCCACTTCCTTCTTGATTCCTTTGTTGCTATTGTACCGATATTCGCTCGGCACACAGGGCACTCTCGGATCACTTTATTAATTGACGATATTCGTTCGTCGCGAATTTACTTTTGTAATTCGATTTTCGCGAGGATCTTTGCCTGATCCTACCGACTGCGCCAGTTAGGAACCGCGGTACGAGCTCGTCCAAAAAAAATATAAAATAAAAAACTAAGAAATAATTAGAATAGACTTTTATTCCAAGATTTCGACTTTTCACATTGAATATCTAAACTGAAGTGACTTAGTCTAAATGGCTTCTGCAGGTGAACTCCCAGGTGAACCGTGGGATTGCTGAGTCCGCATCAGGTGAGGTTTTCATCCAGACGCTGAGTTGGCTATTTGGAGCTGGGCGATGACCGTCGGTGTCGGCGGGTCACGTGTAGGTATGGTGGGCCGTCGGTATCGGCGGGTCACGTGTAGGTATGGTGTGTGTCGGGTCGGGTTCGTAACTCGCGCTAGGTAAGTGCGCTGCACAGCTGTCGAGCAGGTATAGAAACCCGGCCTGGAGCAACGGACGCTCAAATACTCATTACTTCGTCAATTTTGCTCCGATATCATGCATTGAAATGAAAAAAATCATGCAAAAAAATGAGAAGTAAAAAGTTTAAATATCATACCCCCTCCTTAAAAAAATACTTGAGTTAATATTTTAGTGTAAGAGGCTTAATAACCAAATTACGGGTGTTTTGTTTAGGTTTCCAAATGCCGTTTTTCTGTTATGCAATTTGTCATATGACACCTCGTCTCTTTTCATATGTAGAATAACTAAAATGCATTTTCCGTCATCCCGAATCCCGCACACGAATATCAGCTGCGCCAGCTGCTCAGCTCCTAATTTACCGCCTGGCATTGATGTTCACTTTTGAAAGAGGAGCCCACTGTCCATAAAAACCGCAAGGGTCAGATGCTTTCAGTTTGCTATGAGTCATAGTCAAGCAAATGAAATTTAATCGCCAAAAATTATCTTGCATTTTTACCTTCTATCTTTTCTTTGCTAAAAATCACAAACATTTTAGATCTCACGTTAGTAAAGATTGCGGCTAATAGTTGCATTGTTAGAAGACTGCACCACCTGCCGAAAATTAGTCGAATAATCAGTTGCGGACTAAGCAAAAAATAAAACACTTAACCGAACGCAGAAATAAATTCCCTCCACATATGCGCCAGCACGGCATGATAAACGAGCACTGCGCCTGCTTATCTAAGCCCCGGAAGATATCACAACACAGAGGAGGATTAGTGTCAACAAAAGCAGCGTAAAAAGCGAATTTGCGATAAGGCAAGACGGCATTCAACACCTTCGGAGGCCGGCCGCTGCCGGTTCGCTTTTCGCGATGATCGTTGCCTTTGGGGCTGTGATGGGTCATTTTTTGTGATTCAACAAATTAAGCATGTCAAGATTGCGCTTTTGGGTAGAATTGCCTAGTTGTTGGGCATTTCTGGCACCGGAGCAATCGTGGGCATGGATTGAGTTGCATAAATTTCGCGAAACGGATGCCGCAAATGCGCCTAAGCACATCACGGGCGGACGTCGTCTGATAAGATAAATTTTGATGCACATTCATATGGTAGTCTTGGGCAACGAGGGCGCGACGTAATTGTAAAATTGCTCCCCTTGACCTTGCCAAAGTGGAACTTATCGCGCTAAAGAGCTTAATCCTTATCGCACTCAAAAGCTGAGAAGCGTGTGAATCGCGCGGTCCAGTGGCGGCAATTATTGAAATAATTATGAGTCGCGGCTGGCCACTTACAATTAGTCGCAACGCCAGTATAATTGCCGTTGCATGAATGGCGCGGTCAGCACCAATATTAGGATTTTACGGGATGACCAAAGAGTTGGAATTGTCAATGAAGTCATAAAAGTGGGCGTGCTATTGTTGTGATTGCTGGCGCAAGTGACCAGTCGTTAAAGTTAAAGGTTGCGTCAAGCTGATTGCATTTATGTGCTCAAAATTAAAAATGATGTAGTTGGTCTTAATTCACACGACTAATGAGTTGATCCTTGCAAACTAAAAACTCTCCTACGAAAGTTAAAATAATTCAAGGAATATGCGGGGTTCGTATTCGTAGACAAGTACATACGTCGGATACTGAAGAAGCATTAATTGATTCTTTATTGTCCTTGGGTTCTTGGACGACACGATTAGCTGGTTTTGATAACATAACAAACTACTAAAAAGTGTTTATTATTTCTTTTTTAATTATAACGTCTGATTTTGATGTGATGACATAGAAAAAGTTGACACAAGTTTCTTATCTCTTTATAAACAAAATAAAGAACGAAATTTTATGATCCAACTATAATATTTTTGTCTATTCTCGGCTTAAGTGAATTTAATTTCTGTGATTCACTGGTTGCGATAAAAAGCGTTGATCAATTTGTTCAAACGGAACTTTGCTGTCTGTGTAGTTACTCCAGGGAAATAAGCAAAAAAATACCCTGTTGGGGACTTTCAATAATACAGGTAGGTGTCTGACATGTTTTTCAAGTAATGTAGACCTATAGGAACAAAACCTGTGCTTTGATTTTTTTAGTTATTAACAATTAAAGGCTAAAGAAATGTATATTTTTGCACATTTTTGCCTAACAATATTTGCTCAACAATTCGTAGGAACCATCTTGTAGGGAATTGAAAAATCTACCAAATTTGCATAATAATGAATTAACGAGAAATATTGCAAATATCAAGCTCCGATTTTGTTATCTACATCTCGCTCAAAATGTTTAATTTACCACTAAACAAATTGGCAGAGATTTTGCGATTTGTACCGGAACTGACTGCAAGCCAGTGTTTTCAAGCGACCATGCGTTTACGAGTATGAAAACATCCTATGTTTTCCAACTACGAGGGTTGTTTGATATTTGGGCTAAGAAGTTCAGTTTTACAACGTATTTTACTTTTCCACATAGTGTCCTCGAAGTTCAACACGCTTGTTCCAAGTTTTTCCAAATTTGTAATTGGGTTGTGGGGTAGAGGTCCCCAAAATACTCGTTTACTTTCTGTATCACACACATTTGACTTAAGCTTGAGTTTCGGGACTAGATGATGTTTGTGAGAAATCCGTTCATAATGAGATATTTCTGCCTGTTATAAGATTACCCGATTTTGATGGAATTTTATGGAAAGCCAGTTTGTGAATATCTAAAAACGGAGACGAAAATTTTTAAATTTGAAATGTTGGAAGTATTTAGGATATTTTGGAAAAAACTTTACTCTATTGGTTGACGTATCATAAACACGCATATGTTTGTTTTCTTTAAAAAAAAATCGAACACATAAATAAAGTACATAGCCCCATAAGTTTTGAATCTACTGTAAGTATCGAAATATCTACGATTAGTGACTCAGGCGGGTGAGTGTGCCCCGAATACAGTGTGGGAATATCGATCGGCTCGCACTTGACCAGTAAACAGTGCATTGGCTGGAAAGAGTAGTTCAGTTTTGCTTGTATAGTAGTTTGTGGACTGGGGTTTTTTAAGTGCCACTTATTTCACTTCTAGCACACCAAAGCTTTTCACCACACTTTTTCATATTCCGACCCTTAACCTGTAGCCAAATCTCAAATTGTAGCCTCACAAACTTCTTCAAAGGTTATTCGCCTGAATAGAATGCATCTTACCTGGCGCGAGGTGCCCATCTTAAAAATAAAGCCACAACAGGCGGAAATTAAGGGCGACGAAGACGTAACTGCATCCCACTTAAAATTGAATTCTTTGTCTCTTATGACCTAATTTCCCCCTTGAGTTTTTTGTGAAAAGTTTTCAGGAAGCATATGCACTGCGCCAGGCATCTCAGCAGAATATAAGCGAACACATAAGCTACCCGCACGGATAGTGTGCTAGCAAAGCTGTGGTGATTTGGGTGCATCATCTGCCAATGTTTTTCTTTCGACGCCGCATCAAATTTTCTTCTAATGTGTGCAGCCAATGTATTGTGGCTCAGGAAGTAATTTTTTTCTTCCACTGTTAATTCCGCTTAGGTACCGTTGTCGCCAGCGCACTGCTGTTCATTATGAGGTCACGTTCTTTAGGAATTTTCAATTTTCCACTTCCTTTTGAATATTGCTTGTGGATACCAATAAAGGCGGCTCTGCGTGAACGAACGCCGATAAATTTGAGTCGTGTAACTAGTCTTCGTTTCCTTCTTGAAGTTGCAAAAGATTTGTATATGCGCGCCACGATCTAGGTACTTCGGATTTATTGTTGCTTTTGCGTAAATAATTGTTCAACATTTTACTTTTGTAATCTGTTTTAAAACAAGATTATTAGGTATAAAGAAAATGTTCATATTGTAGCGTCCCGAATAACATTCATTTAATTCAACTGAATCAAAATCCAAATATACGAGTGTTTCAGGAAAAAAACCCACTGAAATAATGAATAATAATGTCTTTTGGGTAATGTATGTTACTTTCGCCAGTTTTCCTTGAAGTCTAATTGAACCGGTAGGCGAATCTTAATGTAATTTCACAAAATTAACTATTTAACACACGTTCACTGCACATATGCTATACGAACTAAGATTTGAATGCTGCATCGTTTTCCCTGTACCAGAGTTACAATTTTTTTTACTTTTTTCTTATTCATATCAATTCGCCAAGAAGTCGTTTTGTTGAGACCATGGGCTTTTAGAAAACTTTCCCAATATTTAGGGTCTAACATTGCCGATAGAAATTTCAATCTCACAACATCGACTGAACTAACTATATTCTTTACATTTCGTGTAAGTATTGTGTTAGGGTTTTATAATAGAAATGTCCCGATTTTGTAAATCTTTTTTGACATCTGCAGTGACATAAATACTCAGTAAGCTTTGTTATTTCATTATGGAAAGATACACAGATCAACAACAATCAAGATACACAGATTAAGAATTTACTTAGCGTTGTTACGAAAATGCACTTGATTCTTACGTATCGCTCGTTATGTGAAAATTTTGGTTGTCATAATCGGTCAAACTTATGTTAAATACACCGCTGCGTTGAAAAGTTTAAGTCAACTGGCTCTGTACTCGATCAACCAACGCATGTGCATTAAACGTGAACATAGGCGCCGTCCGTGGTAGTGTGCGTGATAGTCCGAATTATTTCGATTCCTCGTCGTACACAAGAATTTGGGCATCCAAATTTTATATATTTCCATTTTATTTATTTCAAGTAATTACTTTCACTTCGTTTTCGATCGACAATTCGTACAAGGAATTCTCTTAGTTCTTCTGGAAAATAATTCACAAGGTAACACTTCAAAAGTATACTAATGTATATATCATTAACAATGAAGGTAGCAGTTTAATTGCGTCGGATAGTAATTTATTGTAGTAAATAGCTGTCGAAATGCCCAATGTTTCTTTCCGTACATTTGGTATTCTACGTAATTCGAACATTTAATTGCCACGAAGTGGACGTAGGTTTAACAAGGTGAAGTGGACGTAGGTTTAACAAGATGAAGTGAAAAACTCCTATGATTTCAACTGGAGATATGAAGTCGTTTCGTGAATTATGTTGAATTAAACCTAAGATACTGTGGGACTACAAAATACATTATTTCTATTGGTTTTTCTGCACTAACGATCGTTGCGCATGGACAGCAAACCGTTATGTTCTAATTTCAGGCAAGGGAACAGTTTCATTCACAAGACTTCCAAAAATAACTTGTCCCGAAATATGATGTTTTTTAAACAGCTTGTGTATTCATGCCTTATTTGTATTTACCAACATATGTATGTACTCAATTTTTTCTCAAGGGTGTGTGTTCGCTTATCAGTCTGCTTGCATTGATAAGTTATCAAAATCGGTA
Organism: Neoitamus cyanurus; assembly: GCA_947538895.1. Lineage (NCBI taxonomy): Eukaryota > Metazoa > Arthropoda > Insecta > Diptera > Asilidae > Neoitamus > Neoitamus cyanurus. Next base: position 33,817,729 of record OX384541.1, on the reverse strand, counting down.
CCGATAAAAATATCACCAATATCCAAATACGTTACCTTTGCTTCACGTAGCCAAAAAAATCGACAAGTGCTGGTTTACCTAACCAGCCATTTATTTTCGTTCATATTAAAAGCGATGTCAATTAATTAACGCTATCACTGGTTGATAAGATATGCGCTACTCAAGAAAGCTTTACACACATCACATCGCATCCGGCGGCTTCTAATTTTACCAAGAAGTACAATTCCCTCACTTTTCGAGCGACACGTCTTTGGGCGGGAAGGGAACAAAGCCGAATTAAATAGTCACAAAATCTGGAACTCGTAGCATAAATTCGGAAGGTGGCGGTGATCAGGGCAGTTTATTTGATCACGTGTTACAAAACAATCTCCGAATAGGCAGAGAGAGTCTATTAATAGACCAGTAGCTTGTTTTCCTTTTCTCTTTCTCCTGCTAACAGCCGTAATCGGTGCCGAACGTCCGGACTGCTGGTGGATGCAAGAAAAAATTTCGTAATAGGTCGCAAAAAGAAAGAATTTATGGGGCAGTACCGGGAGATGTCGTTCGTATTTAATTCTGCTTAAGAGCGGCATCAATTAATTTTGAAGTGGGTGGGCACCATTTATTTTTCCTGCTTTTTATACCACCTCCGCATAAGCTTTAAGAGGTTATGCATATGGTAATGTTGCGATTAAGAAACTTACTTAACAAATTGGAGATTGTTTAAATTTACAACAACTGTAAAATAGGAAAAGCAAAATAGATTTCCTAATACTGAGATCGAAATATCGTAACCTAAAATACATTGACCCTAGACGTTGCGCATGAACTATTGTGCGCAGTCAAATCAATTCTTGTTTTTTCCAAAGTGTGCTCCACTTTACGTGGAAAGGGAAAGAAAAAACTGTTACAATTTCCTATAAAAAAACAAATTAGCGGACACTGAAGCCATAAGATCTTTCTCCGTATTTTTACGTAATAGGCACTTTTTGGAACAAAGGTTTTTCTCAGTCACTTTGATCTCAATCATTGTCGCTGTGTGATATAATGGTGAATGACACGGTGTTGTTTTTACTCTTTGTGACAATGACCTAATCTGCATCTTTTGGATGTTGGATTGATTATAAGAAATAATACCATATTCAGAAAATAAAATTTGGGACAGAAAATGCATGCGTTAGACCGTTTGCAAGTTTAAATTATTGTACATTTTTAAAGACACAAATTGCATATTTTTTATATACGGTTGATACTAGATAATACAGGCTTTAATTGTATGTTCTTTGAAAATTAAATAATTATTATCAGCAATATGAAGAAAGAGATAGTCATTGGAATTTTATGATTTTTTCGCACCATAGTAGTTCAAAATTTAAGCCAATAGGATAATTACTACATAGAATTATGTACCACCAATGTGTTCAGAAAATAATTTCAACAATATTTTAAATTTGAAGACAACTTCCACTTTGAACGGAGTGCGCTATGTCCTCCACGCTTCAACCTCGAGCAACTTCTAAAATATTTTAAATTATTATTATATATTATTATTATTTGGTTTTTTTAAAAATATCCCTGCACTCCGCACGTCCGAGCATTTAAATTGTCGTATGGATCATTGCTCGAATTTTATAGGATACATAGATGTAGAATACAAAAAAATGAAAAAACGAAACTTCCACACGAACTGAAATCCTGCAAATTTTATAAGTTGCAAAACATACATACATACATATATGATGGAAAATTTCTGTGAAATGTGAGTTGTTAGTAATCATCTTAATTTTCGAGGAAAAGTAATTTGTTTTGATTCGTGTCAGGATATTAGTTTTGATTTTGAGTGTGAAACATATTTGTGTTATTCTGGTTGAAATGTCTAAAAATTTGGCAATATTGTCAAACATCAACAACATTCCTGTTTTTCGGAATGTGAGTGCTCCATTTGCACTATCAAATTCAAAAATTTTTGTTGAAATTCTAAATCGAGCAGATCCTTAAAATGAAAATTTTGGAAGCTGATTAACGATCTGTTGATGAAGGTTTGTGGTGAATTAATACGTAAATACTCACAACGACGGGATAAAAATATGGAAAATGAAAATTTTGTGTGTCTGACCGCAATTTGGGCGATTACCGAAAATTTGGCTAAAATTGCATTATTTATCTTATGAAGGCTTTTGATGACAGGATTCATGCAGTAATTTTTGTAATTTTCGCATTCCTACGTATTACTGGGAAAATTTATAAATCTTCTATCTATCTACCTTTTATATTATTATATAATTGAAACGTTAACGCGAGAGTTTGTGATTCCTCCTCTGAGTTTATTTGTGCACCGGGTTAAAATGTGGAACATCACTAATAAAAGGTAAAATGACGAATCCCATATGGTTACCAAAAATACTCAACTTCAAAGGATTGCTATTAAAACGGATCCTTTTATGTCCTAGGGATGGGACATCGAAGCCATATCATAGATGTTGTCATCGGTGGTGGCATCGAAGAGTTATCATCGACGATGATTAAACATCGACCATTCACCATTAATGTTCCTTACCAACGATATTTCTCCACATATACGAGGCGAATAAGGTCAACCCAACAGCATTTCAATAAGACAATTGTAATGTATTTAACAAAAGATCTACAAGAATATAAAAAAAATTCAATTCAATAATTTTACCTGTTCATGACGAAAACGTGTTCCTCGTCAACGATCTGAAGGCAAGGTGGAAAGGGAAATATCGATGTTGTGATACTATATTGACCATCGGTGGCCATCCCTAGATGAAGGATGAATGAATGTTTTATACCATGCGTGGTGAATTGTTTTATACCGTGCGAAGGCGGGCATATGAACTAGTTTTGATTGATATTTAACTTATGATTTTGGCAAAGTATTAAATTTTGAAAGATCTGTAGTCATTCAAATTTTTGTGAGGGATTATAATGTTATTATTCTATCCAATGATCTTGTAGAAAAAAGTAATACTTAAACAAATTACTGCAACATTCACATTGAATTTATGAGGGTACATACAAACAACATCTTAACCTGAGATCTTGCGTATTCCGTCGAAAAAGAAGATTTGTATTTATTTATATATGTATTTCGCTTAATTCAAGCTACAAAGGAAATAACAAAGCAATTAGCTTTTGTTTTGCCTCATTCATCAACGCACAGGTTACATCTTGGACCTATATAAGATTTGGGGAGTACGTAACATATATTCCTTTTATAACATAAGCACCTGTTGAGTAGGGATTTTTCAAAATTTGGCCAGGGACCTGTGTTTTTAACGAATTTCTGAATATCTCTGAGGCTTGATAAGATACCGACTTGATTTTTGCTTGCAAAACAAAAGTACTCGTGTACGTCTCAGTATTTTGCCTACTTTTCGAAATTCGGACGGTAACGGGGTGAATCGTGAGAATTCGCGATTTTAACGGATTTTTCAATATCTCAGGCTTGGTAAGATATTGACTTAGTTTTTAATTATAAAGTGTGGTCATGCAAGCGTCTAAACACACTTGTCAGGATTTCGCCCGCTTTTCGGAAATTTGTCGGTAATGACGTGAAAAGTGGTAACATGTGTTTTAACCGATTTGTCAATATCTCGTGCTTAACGTCTGAAAATAGAATTCAGTATTTTTTGCAGTTTTTCGAAATTCGACCGCTAATGCGGCAAGCAGTGGCAACATGTGTTTCTAACGGATTTCATATGTTTTCTTAGGCTTGATCATATATCGCCTTAGTTTTACTTATAAAGGATTCCTAGAATCTTAAAGAATCAAAAAATTTCATGATTTTGTCCACGTTTTGAAACTGTGTCGAAATGTGGAAACTCGTTATATTAACAGATTTTTCAATATATTTTAGGCTTGCTACAATTCAACTGTTACTGAGAGTAAAAGTATAATAATTATAAATGAGGGTTTCAGATACATATTGTTCTTTTTTCGAGTAGGCATTGAGAGCTGCTATCCAAAGGGTGAGGGAGGATATGTGGAGGTCCGACGGTTGAATTCTATTTGGGTTCCAATACCTCAAAAATAGTAGGTTACATGGGGCTCAGCAAGCACGTACTTAGTAGAGATTGGAAATTAAACCGCCAATACAACTAGTTTCATGGTTCATTTGGTTTTTGATTACAAGGTGTATTTGTTTTGTACAAACGCCAAATGTGAAGTCCTTCGGAAGGTCATATATTATGAACCGCAGACTATTATTGGGATTATATGTATACTAGAAACAATATCGTTATTAGCAAAGATGTATATATGTATGTAATTACAAAAGAACATTGTTAGAATTGCAAAATAAAAAATAGGCGATTAATTTACACCGCCAAAGACTTTAGAAAAGAAAAACCTGTTAGGCACGCCAACAGACGTTTTAATTTTATTCAAGCCTAGAAATGAGTGCACATATAGTATTCACTAATACCTACGGCAATTGGAAATACAAATACAATTAATACAATTCAAACTATTGCGGAATTTGTATATTTGTTAGCAATTCTCGAAATACCGGAAAATATCACGGCAAGGCATTAAGTCGACAGAGTGTTACATTTAATGTCATCTGTAACAGTGGGCGAAAAATGAATCGAACGACATGTCACGAAACGTGTCAACGCCTGCACTACAATTTGCCGTAAAAGTCACATCAAGTCACATTAATTTGAGCATTATACGACAAGCGTGAAGCGTGGAGAAGTTTCTGTCAACATCGCGCCGAAAGTGTTCAATTTTAGCGCAATTACAGGTTTAGCCTAGTCGCTGGCTGCGACCGTGCTCGGCTTAATTTTAGTCGACTGCGCAGCTGTATGCGACGGAAGTTTAAGATGCAACCGAACAGACTTTCCGAAGAAGAAATAAAAATCATAATGGGACGAGTATATTTAAGTATCGCGCCGCATGCAAATTGTAATGGTAACGGGAATTGAGGCAGACAGCTTCGATAAACCTAGTGACTTTATTGAACAATTTCCCAATTTTACTGTAAACGCACTACAGTGGCTTTTCACCTCTGATTTACGTTTCATTTCTTTACAGATAATTTCTCCATCGCGCTGAGGAAACGGCCCACCGCTGCACATCGTGTTGAGAAACATTGCGTTAAGCTACGAAAAATGTCGAACGATCGCACTTTCCGACGTGTACTTTTTTTGTTTTTAAGAAAAACTTAATGCCAATAAGAGTTAGTTATACGATTCTCCGAACAAGGATCAGATCGGGTTTCTCGGTCTTCGTTTTTCAATCGCTTGGAAGACGTGAGAACTTCGAAGATTTTATCCGTTTTGAAGTGTGATTGCTTCATTACGAGGAGAGCTATTGAGATTTCGAAACTAGGATAGGAATTTCACCTTATTAGTCTATAACTTCAACTATTACTAATCGCATTCAATTACAATATAAACACGTCCGCATTTATCATGGATTTAACTTTAGAACGGGACAGTACCGCTCTTGGTAGCCTTTTCCAACAGATAATAATAGATATGAAGGTAAGTCAGAATTTTCAATATATGTGCTTATTTTATATTTTTCATAGAAAGTCTTATTAAATAAAATCTAATTTTGTTAAAAATACCGTCCTTAGTAGTGGTTCAAACGAAAGAACATAATTAAAGATATTTCTGAATTCTCAAAACAGGTGGCACAAGGGTATTTGTGGGGTAGCTGATTTTAAATATGATGACAAATTTTACAACTTTATAAAATGCCAGTAGATATTTTTGCTGTACTTTGCTACAAATTTATTTAATTACACAGGTGGCCATGAGTTTAGTAGACATTATAATGATCTTCATGTTTTCGAAATTCGTCGCCTTTTGCTTTGGGCTTATCGATACATTTTCTCCTAAGTGATGACTCTAAAAAAGCAAAGTATATTCCGTTGCCTTCTGTCTTTGTTCTTGAAACAGCGTAATTTGTTGTAAGTCGAGTATATTTGGCCCTACACCCAAATTTAGTACATTTTTGTGGTATCTAGAAATAAATGATTTATTTTCGCAATTTGACAAACGTTTGAACATAGTGATCCCGATTTAGGCCACATTTGCAATTGAATATAGTGTTCCTAAATTGCCAAAATAAAACATTTATATTGAACTTTAGGTGTGTGCAGTAGGACTGCTAGTATAGTTAATAAGTATGTGTTTAAAATTTAGAGTGGATCAGTTGATTAGTTTTTTGTCAGTGCTACGTTGCGCAATTCGCTTTCGGCGAAAACGCGCGCTGCATCATCTGGACACTGTGGCCGCTATTTGGTTTTTTAATTTTTTTACATTGAGAATGTTAACTTGAGAGGTCAATGAAGAAGCAAGTAAAAGTGGAAATTGGTTGCTTTTGTATTTTTTTTTTATAACAATTTGAAATTGATTCCTGTTTTAGCCTTTAAAATCACGAGTAGAAGTTTTGTAGATTCAGCTTAGATGAAAAATGCTATGTACGGTGCGGTGCGTGCTCTCAAAATGAGGAGGATGACCCTAAGTATAAGAGCAAAATAGTCTGAGCGGTCACGACACAAAATACTGCCTCACAGAATATCTATACAGAATTTATATATTTGAGAAAATAGGCTCATAAACATGGATCCGATGGCAGATATTGTGAGCTAATTGTTTTTAAATAAATTAATTAGGACGCATCTATCTTCTATCCATATACACACTTATGTATATAAAAGAGGATTGTATTTCCCGTTGTTACTCAATTCCTCCAAAACCGCTAAATGAATTTAAATGGGTTTGCACAGTTGGCAATGCCTTCGTCTATTAAAGTATATGTATAATGTATGTATTGTATAAGTCTATGGAATCTACTATTGAAGTTTGAAAATTAAAGATGGCGGATTCAATATGGCGATCGATAATTCTTGGCTTGAACGGATTTCTGTGTAAATGAACACCTAGTGGTATTTGGGGTCGCTATTATATCGTTAATTTCCCCAGCGGGAAAAGAAGCGCTCAAAGATGCAAACGGAAACAACTCCTTGGAAGCTATGGAGTTATTCCCTTCCGTTGGATGCTCCATGTCTTTTTAACATTACATGTCCGCAGGAGGAAGCAGTATAAAAGCTTTTTTTTTACTGCTCCCAGCTTGCTGCTATGGAATGCACATGGAATCAGGTTCATATACTGCTCCCAGCTTGTTGCTATGGAATGCAAGTGGAATCAGATTCATACTGGTCCCAGCTTGCTTCTATGGAATGCAAGTGGAATCAGGTTCATACTGCTCCCAGCTTGTTCAACTTACTGAACATTTTGTTCAACTTACCTTCTCTTTTATGAAAGCACAAAACTGATTTTATTATAAAAACCACGCAAAAACGCACCAAAATCACTCAATAGAACGCAAAAATACGCACCTTACTTTACTGCACAGAATTGAGTGAGATTTTTATCAGAAGATAAAACAGGAATGAGCAAGATTTCGCTTTGCTTTTCTTATGAGTCATGACTTGAAAACAAAAGGGAGAAGGTTCGGTCCCAGCGATCAATTGGGTTGATGCATACATGCATTCCCCGGAATCAACAGGGAAGCAACATATTTTTCTCTCATAAAATTTACTGATTCCAAACCCGCTTCCCTAGGAATGCCTGACCAAATTTCCCGCTGGGTCCTTAAAGCTGTCGCTTATGCTGTAGTGTTAAAATTTGTTTAAAAAAATTTACTCCCCAAAGTTTCAGAATAAACGTCACATATGTCTGAATGAACTGACTTGATGTGTAATTTCCAGTGAACTATTTTCCACCCTCTACTCGTATCTACTATTGTGTGATACTGATTAGTAGTAGTAGTAAATAAAAGTTTTCAACATGGCAGGCAATTAGCCTTTATGCGTGAGCAGAGAAACCACTTCTACATCTTTGCTTATTTGGCACTTCAAGGAAATGATTCCGCTTTATATTCATATCTATTTCCGAAGTCGCATTGAAGTTCCTCAGATTTTTATTTTATTTGCAAAAGTCAAATGACTCCCTACTTCAAACGTTCATTACCATGATTGTATTACAGTAAGACATGGCATCCTACATAATTTAATTTTGAACGAAATGAAGGACTTCTCCACTTAGTGACGGGTGGGTACTTGTTGCCGTTGCCAAGACGCTAAGAAATCGGCTAAGAAGATTACCAATTGCCAAAACGCGAACTGAAGGGAAAACGAAAAAGATTGCGCGGATGATGTAACAGAAGCTAAAATCAATGGAATACGTTTTTTTATTGCCGCGAGAGCGTCAAAATAAGATTTTGGCTGCTGTTAATAAAATCAAAGGAGGTCACTGTGCGTGCGCTCGCTCCATTCTACAGGGTATAGCCAAGAAGGCGAGAATAAATAATAAGTGAGATTTGCGGGCAACAACTCCGGCTGCCGTCGAGCGCGAGCTGGGGACCGAAGATCATAAACAAATTGAAAGAAACAGACTGGCGAACAGTACGGCCGGCAGTACGCACTTCTAATAATCGTACACACCCACCAGTTCCAAATGGCTGCACCTTGGACACCTACACATAGCATTCGAAACGAGATGAGACCTTGTGGCTTAGCTGCAGAAAGATTGTGGCGGCTGGTGCTTTGTGCTCTTCGTCGAGGGCTTTCTCCGATCTCAAGGAAATCTCCGCGAAGACCTTTGAATGCCACTGCCATGTCATGAGAGTCTACTCTAATTGTTTGGTGCCGGCCCTCCAGCTCACTTGAATAAAATCACAAGTGCCCTTTCTGGAGTGTGTTGTTGCGCTATTCACCGGATATCTGGCGATGTACATCGGAGCCCGATAGACAGATGGAATGGAGGGCATCCAGCACGGAGCCGGAGGGAGCTGCCGTTTTTGTATGGGCGAACGGCGGAGTCAAGCCGCCGAGCAAGTTCTCCCCTCGAGATTTGCACGCGGGCATTGCCATGGCGATAATTCGATTTCTGGCTGGCGAAGTGTTGGTACTTCCATGCCATGCACCCTCGGCCTCACCTCCACCACTCGGGAAGCAACTCGTGTTGTGTTGCGCACGTTGCGTGTGGTAAATCTAGCAGATGGACACTGGCGTGCTTGATTTAGGCGATGTAACAGAGAAATCATGTACGCCATTTAGGGCCGCCAGAGGAAGTGGATTTTTCAGAAACTTATTGTCTTTCGAGTATTGTCGCGTTCCAATGTGTAATTTTAGTCGAAATGGCTGGGAGCCAAGTAGGCAAGGCAGGCAGCGCTTTGTATGTAATCTTTGCCGTAATTAAGAGTGCAAAGCAATTCCAAGCCCGGGACTTACTTGACTTGGTCCTTACATTTTGGATGGCAGCCAACTCAGAATTGTTACATAAAGGATGTCTCTCAGTTTGTTTACTTTAACTTGAGTAGGGGTCGGGGACTTTGCAACATTTGCTGCAGATTTGGCGAGCAATTATGGTGCCATTCTGGATTTAGAATGTACGTATTATACCTCCGTTATGTAAAAGCAAACGGATTAAACGATTTTGTGCGCTTTGAATTTGGCGGCATAGTCCTTTAGGGATTTGTACTTACACATAAATTCTTCCACGAAGGATATTATTCGTAATGGAAACTTAAAGTATGTTGCCGAAGTTCTTTTAGAAGAATAAAAATCAATATGCAAGATTTAAAACAGCACATCTCTTCTGTGGCATGTGTGTTCATTCGTTAGTTCCGATGAAGGGTTTAAACTATTGCGACGATTTCAATTTTCAATAGGGTTATGTATATACAAGGTACCAATTGATTGGTCGAATCGCAACCACGTTGTCTAGGGTGACATTTCTACAATAATTTTATTATCAGTGAAAGCAGAATTGCTGCCGTCAATAATGAGATATAATATCGTTCAAATGGGCCAAGTGGCGCGCATTCCAGAACACCAATTTTAGATGATATTTTCACATAATTGAGGCTCCAAAGCGGTAATTTCGCGACGTGTATTGTCTTTTAGTTCTTGAATGGATGGCTCATTGGCATAGACGAGTAACTTGACATTCATAACCCCACAGAAAAAAATCGCGACTTGTGTGACTCGTTGCGCCGTCCTGCTGGAAAAAATTATAATGGGAATTCATTTCAAGAAAACAGGATCATAAAAAATTGTTAATCATCGGCCGATACCTCTTCCATTTAACAGCTAATGCTCGTATGCACAATCTTCCACAAAAGTGGTGTCCAGATCTAAGACCTTATGGTATATACGAAAATTATGCTCGCCGTTCGTACAAAAATGACCATTTGGGTCAACTTCGAGATGTTCTAAAACCCAATCACAGTCGATGAACGTACGGCGGCGCAACAGCTGATCGTTTGGCTTGAGGTCCTATGTTAACTGGATCTTATATGGGTAGAGGCCTAAGTCATTGCAGAGAATATAATATTTCAATAAGTCAAGGTAGGGGAAAGTCTAAGCTCTCATGCTCGACGAGAAGTTGAGGGGTTTTAGCTATATTTTCGTTGTTCCAGACTCTACGCCGATGCACATGCGTTGGTTGATCCAGTTGGAGCCAGTTGATTCAAACTTTTCAACTAGGCGGTAAATACATCCAAAAAATTTTTAAACCCACATATCCTCTATCTACACCATTTGGGGTATCAATTTAAAAATTAATTAAAAGTAGGTGAAACACATGTCGACATATGAGCGATTGAAAATTTTATATTGGCATACCCATGTAGAACATAACTTTTTTTTAGTGAACTGTGAGTTAATTGTAAAATAAATAGTAAAAATTTAAATAGTAGTAAAATTTAAGGTTCATAGATGGTTTTCGAAGCAAACAAGCAAATCCTAGACCACTACTCATATCCGCCCAGAAATATCGATTCGTCAAGTTAAGTTGGAGTCTTCTGGTTCGTTATTGGGTATTGACCAACAGGAATGCCTCGACTTATGTCTATTTGTTGAACGTTTTTCTAGCGATTAAGTACGTCGTTTTCAAAATGAACGTTATCTGTTCTTACGTTTCTTGCAATTGAATTTGCTTTTGTATTATATTCCTTTTTAATGAAACATTTGAGAAATAAATAATTTTTTTTAAATCTATTGTATTATGTAGGTACATACAATTTTTTGCTTCAGCGATATGTCAATTTCATCATTATGTTTGTTTGCAAAGAGCTGGCGACATATGTTGAGGAGTGCCTACAATTTGGCCCGAAATTCATCTTATTGGGAACGCTATAAATCTCCTCCCTTTTTTGTCGATAGCCGTCCTCCGGTCAAAATTACCACAATATTAAAATATTTACCTCTGGCGGAAATTACTTTACCTTGCAGATTCGATGCTACCCAACTAATCTATAATATTTTTTGTATCTGCCCTTGAAGGTACCCATTTTGATTCTAATTTGGATTTGGTCTAATTCGGAACAAATTTGACAGGTAGATAAACGAATACCTATGGAAATCCGAAAATTTATGGATATCGTGTCTGTCTTCTATCTAATCTAAAAGCGACGAAAAAGTGATTTACAAATGTTTTTGCTTTTGAGATTTGCAGATTTTTATCATTGCGCAACGGTTTACTTTTCGGTTCTGCCACTGTGTAGGTACATACTTCACAAACAACTAATATCAGCCACGTAAAAGCTTGCGACGTGCTTGTAGCGAGAGATGTAGACGATGTAGGCTAGTGGGTGAAAATCTTGATCCAAATCCACGAGAGCACTTCCGAGCTGGCGGAGCAATTACCGTGCAGTTAGTACGTATCAAATGAGCATGAACCCATAAGAAGGTGCGGGCTGTTAATTAAAACAAACGAGCCCCTGTTAAACCCGCTTTTATGCTGAGCCTTTAATCTTGGATTCGCTCTTGAAGTTTCGCCCCGCTGCCTTTGCAATAATGATGTTCACTGCACTGTATGGTTACTTCAGTGCCTCCATAAATATCCATTTTCACCGTCTGAGTTTGAGTCGACTTTTAAGCTGAGATCGCAGGAATTGGAGCGTTACTTATGCATGCACCGCACCGCAAAGTAAATCTCGTTTACGTCGGGAGTTATCTTTTTCATCGATAGTGCCTATCGCAGAATCTACGCATTAACAAGATATTGATAACGCTTCCAGACTACTGGAACCCACAGCTTGCATGAGAATATAATTGCCAAGCGCCAAGGAATGGCTCAATTCGCTTGTCTGGCACGATTCTGAAGGTGTTTTAAGGTAGTTGCACTTGAGACTTGCACTGAACTATTGTGAGCCGTACATAGGGAAAAGTGCGGGATTTGGTGTAAAATAAGAACACTGAACGCTTTTCTAATTCACTCTGCGCAAGGGCTATACCAAAGAAGTAAAACTGCTTTTCCGCGCTATGCTACAAGCTTTGAACGGACCAACTGTACTTTACTCACGAACGAAAACCTAGTTAAGGTGGGAGACGTACTTCCTTCGAAGAAGCTGGCGAAAAGTAAAACGAAGAGCCCCAAACCGGAAGTGCTCGTGTATCTAAATTGCACTTTTGCGGTCAAAGCAATTAATTAGAAATCACCTCCGTATGGCTTAATCCATCCTAAGATGACTACCAGTCTATTGAAAGTTCACGGTGGTGGGACTGCACGCGTGTATCGGAAACCCATTCGGTGGGTCTTGGGTCTTTAGCGGCGGATTATCGAGCAGCTCGTCGCAGATCAGACGGATGAAGTAATAACTCTCAAGCTGGTATAATCGCGGGGAGTACACGGGTGTGGGTATCGCTTCGGCTGCTTTGGCTTATTGAGTTTCGCCTGCCTTTAATTATGTTGCGAAGCCAATACCGTTGTCTGGCTGAAAAACAGCGATTATCGCGGGAAGCCAAGTGTAAATTACGAATTATTGCCTCGGGCACGCAAGTGTATTAGGTCAGTGATAGAATTAACCGAAAAGCGTGCAGCGAGCGTTTCTGTCCGGTATGGCTGGCTCGGTTGCATAATAAACTTGACTTGCAGTTTCTGGGCCGCATAAAGAGCCAGGTGAGGAGGGTGGCCCATGCTCCTAGTTCCGTGTCACAAGAAACGTGCAGGTATATCGAATCATATTAATCTTCTTTGCGGCGCGCTTTTGTACGAGTATCGTTGCAAAAAAACCTCGATTAGTCGAACACAAAAACTGGAGATGAACAGATGGCGCGCTTTTTTGCGAAACCCACCGCCGACCTTCATATTAAAGACTCCCTAATTACCATTCGTGTTTTTAATGCAGACTTTGATTGTACTTCATGGTATGATAACTTTGCTATCGGGTAATCTATATGACTGCTCCTCTGGGTAAAGGGCTTTTCATAAAGATACAAATCTTGAAATGAATGATATAAAAAGGGCATAAAATTTAGCGGCGCCTACCGCAATATTAATTCTCTTTGATCATTTTCAGCTTCGGCTTAAGACAATGGTAGGCTTGGAGGAATGGATACCATCTTATTTTTATCTTTTTCTTAAAACCAATTTTGTGCTCTCCCTTTGCGGATAAACACAATTTTCTGAAAAATAATTTCTTCTCTAGATATGAAGATACATAGATTGAGATGTTCTTTGATAAGCTTCAAAAGAATTTTATATGCAGAAATCCTCTTTCGCTAAGCGAACAATTTTTGAGGATCATATCTCTAATCAGATATGCGTGCGTGGTGGACAGTGGGAACAATCAATTTTTGTTTGGTTATTTAACTGGCTGGATTGTAGGCCATGAGATTTTATATAATACTTATTTGGGAAATTTCAAAGGTATCATAGTATTGAGGTTTCAAAATTGTGCAGCCAGAGAATTTATCAGCAAACTGCTGAAAATGGAAAAATTAATCAAATTAATAAGACGGATGGAGTATTGCGGCGTTCATTATACTTGCTCGAGTAGGATAAGTGGAGTTATTAAGTGTACTTTAATTTAAAAAAAAGTATGATAAATTTCAACTTATTATTTTCAGTGTGTTTATTCCTGTCCTCTGTTGAGTTAACGAATCCGTTGAAGAATTGTGTTGAGTCGACACTGGTCTTAGCACTGACATATAACCTAATCAATGCTCATGATAGTCAAATGGCTGTGAAAAAAGTGGGACCACCTCGTATATCTTTCTCTTTTCAACATAAGCATAATTTTCCAATCAACTTTACAAATTGCAGGGACGGTTTTGTAACCGCCAAGGATGATTTAATGGAAATAAGCAACTAATTTTGTTGTACATATGAAACGAAAAAATTTTAAGTACTAGCAGCGCAAATAAAATGCAGCTGGCTTGAGATTTCAAAAATTGTTCACATAAAACGTAAAATAAAATTATCACTTAAAGTTTAATTTTTAATGTTGGCATTACAATAAGCCTAATTAAATATGAAGAAGGCAGAGAAAACTTGACCCATGTGAGATAGCAACATAATCAGTCCAGTAGTTTATATGTCAGTGGTGGGTTTTGTCGAGCACCTCAACATACTTATTATTTTTCTTCGCTCGTATTGGGAATAATATCCCAACATCGACATGAATTATTAAAGATAGACGCCGCATTTAAAAAAAAACTACCCCAAAAACCGTCATGACCAACTTTTATGAAAGTGTAAAAATATTTTAATTCCGCCATTTTGCAGTTACCATCTTCCTTCGAAACGAATTTCCCTCGTGATGACACCTACGTATCTAGATCGAAACCCTAAAACCCTCGTATATAACATTTAATCGAAATCGAAACTACTATGTATGTATACGTCAAATGAGGAATGATCTGTTGTGTCGCGAGGTTTTTGCGAAGCCCATTCGAACTAAAGGCCGCTTCACACGTTGCAAGTTTCCTTGCTGGATTACTTGCTGAAACTTTTACCGGCAACTGAGCTGGCTGTGGAGACGGGAAATGACGTAACTGCAGGCTCCGTTGCTTGAAAGAATGCTGGATTCTACGGATAGAACCTGTGCTACTTTGTTTGTTTGATTCTCTGCTGGATTTGAGTCAGAACCAGCAAGTAATCCAGCAAGGAAACTTGCATCGTGTGAAGCGGCCTTAAACCACAATTGTCTCAGCCCGCAGCAAATTTTTGTCAATACTGAATATACATATATGGTAAGTGTATATCTACTTATCTATATACAGTCGTCGCCAATAAAATGTTCGGTTAACATAAAAACAGCGAAAAATAGTGCGCTTATTGAGGGAAATACAGAAGCTATCAATCTGTGGCATCTCTTGAGGGCTGTATTCGCGGTATAGTTTCCACAAATTTTTTGCAGTCCTTCGCGGTAATCGAAGCCTGAATTTCTTTTATTTTATCCTTTAGTTCTGATAGAGTCTTTGGGGGATATCGACTTGGTTTTTTTTCTTCTCTGAACCCCATAGAAACTCTATGAGCATGAGGACAAGTTTGGACTGTTGGAAGACCAAGTCATAACGAGGACATCGTTTGAACCTAGCTAAGTAAGTGTTGTCTGAGCTGAATGGAAAGGAGCTCCAACCTGATGGAATAACTACTCATTCTCAGCTTATTTTAGGGTAGGATTTAAAGGTAACAACAAGTGTGACTAAATTTCTTGGTGTTTCTTTGCATTTATGGTATCCATTATGTGAGTGCATTGACCTTATCGTCTAAGGTTTAATCGTTGCAACTGAAGTGACGAGAAAGCTTGTAGGCCACGGCTGAGAAAACACTCACGTGTTTCTTCAAATTTTCTGCTTGACGCAACCACCTGATTGAAAGTTACGCCCAAATTTTGGCAGGTGATTCCAAATAACAGAATTTGGGTTTAGAGTTATCCGGTGTGCATTAAATGGGTTTAACTGTAATTAATTTTTCATGGTATTTATATTATAAGATCTTTTTACTTATTAAAGCAAGAGCCCAATAGAACTTACGCTTGCAGACGTTAGCAGCGTATTTGATTACTTCCACATAATTTGCTTCAAATCATAGTTTGAGCACATCTATCATATTTTTGGAGGTCATTATTTTGCTGGAACATTCAACCCTGCTGGATGTTTTTCAGTTTAAAAAAGAACCATTATGCGTATTTCTATTTATGTATACTTGACATTTGACATTTTTCAATTTTATCCATATAATGGAATGAATACATGAAGAAGGTTTTGTAAGCCATGATGACTCTTCTTATCACTACCTTGTCTGTTACAATCTAGATTTAGTGGTAAGTTTCTCAATAATCCAAATTGATGAATTGATGGCCCAATGCCTTCAATAACAGTGCGTACAGAAATAGATTTATCTTATGCTACTCATTCATTGCCTTCACTATTTTCCAATACAACATAAATTGCCCTCAGATAGAGCTCCCTATGGAAACGAAGGAAGCTTCCCATTCTTATCTGTCAAAGATACTTGTATTGGCAGTTGACGCTACATGAAAGCATGTCAGAGCTAACGAAGTTCATATTAATAATAAAGCGAGTTGAAAGATTACATAAGCGACCGTCATAATGAGTCACGAAAACATGATTCGCCACTCCGAAGCGGGCCAAGACATTTATGCACCCGCCGCAGTTCAGTTGCGGACGCGACGCCTATTGCAGAAAACAAAAGCAAGTGGAGCGCGAGCGTATCTGGGCAGTACAAATTGGTCCAATTTGCTGCGCTGCACCGCCATGAGTGGCTGCTTGTTATTTGTAGGAATGATTTGTTCTGCTCGCTCCGCTGAAGAATAATAATCTTAGCGCTTTGCATGTAAACAACCGCAGTGAGTTCCGAAGAAATGAACTCAAAGAAAGCAAGACCCGCCTGAAGAAGTTCCCTCGGTTGCCAGTGGTACCTTTTCTCGAAGCAGAAAGAAAGAGTCTTTATTGCGGTTTAGGGGGGAAATGATAAGAACCAAGAAGTTTCGAAACGCTGGCTGGGCTGTCCTTTGTAAAAACTGGGAATACGATACGAGGAAGTCACCGAGGTGGCCTCTTTCGGCCACGAGGCGCGAATGATGTAATAATCGTCCCCAATGTGTCTGCAATGGGTGCATTGATTGATATTTAAGTTTTATTTAATAGCTGCACAAATGTTTCAGCCAAGGGTACTGCTGCCCGTACAAAGACTCCATAGACGTCCGGGAGCTTCTACTTCTACAGCCCGTTAGCCAAATGCGGGGCCGCCTAAACAAACTTTTGGTTCTTAGCTTTGTGCACATGCTCGTCTCGTCGGCAGTGTCATTGACTCGAGAGCTAAACTTAAAGTGCACTTTATCTACGGCAAGCGCATGATCCCGGTTCTCGGGCCTTCTTTGGGGGAAGTCGTTTTGTTTACACCAACGCCATGCGTGATAAAATTAGATCGACGATGATATAGTATTTTTATGAGCCTCATACGCTTGCATTGATATAATTATTGTGCAACTCAACGAATTTTTCAGTTTTTAATTAATTCTGAGTGGCTGGGAAGACATCTTAATCATACGGCGCGTAATCGTTGATTTTTGTGCTCTTTTTCGTTTTAAGTGATAAATGGCTGGCCTTGGAAGGTTGTCATTTTTTTTAAATCAATGAAATGTACGGATACAAAGGGATTTTCAAATTGAGGACCTTTTATCCATTGGTTAATAATGTACATTATTTACACATTACATATAATGTTAGCCAAATAAGCATCTCTAATTGTAAGTCTTGACAGAGGGTCACTCTTTTATCAAACATTGCAATGATATGTTGGCATAATTGGGGCTCTATATTACTAATAGCACGAACAATGTCTAGTTCTTTGAAATCAGGAACCCTTTCGGATTATTTTTATGACACAGGGAAAGGTCCAATGGCCTCAAATTGCACGATCAGAACGGCCAATTGACGTCACCGTTTCTCCAGATTAAACGACCTACATACATACATATATGGGACATAGCGCCGTCCTGCATGTTGTTAAGATTCTGATGAACAACAACATCACAAAACCACAATGCGCGCACCATCCAGTGACTCTTTGGGGATGCATTGGCTTGCCATCCAACTAACAAAGTTATGACCATTTGTAAGGTCATTCGCCGTTTTTGTAACAGTTAAGTTGTGCTTAATTGCTGTGAACGTCGAGAAATCGACATTTCTGGGTCTTCAGCAACACTTTCACAAACAATAACAATATATACGTATACTCGTATGAACGACACTACGAGTGTATTGTTCTTTCTTTATCTTTTACGGAAACAGATTATTGACATTTTTGTACAATTCTGTCGATAGCCGCTCAGATGGACCGTACAAACCGTACACGCCATTTTCTAAACGTCTTTTAATTGAACGCTCATTGTCGTAAAATAGGTAAAATTAAAGTACGGGGAACATTCATTCAATTCTCGGCCAAACTGAAGTTCGAACGATCATATCCATATGTATACAGAGTGTTTTATATAACGTGCATCAAAATTAGTGGGCTGATAGATCTTAGATAATTTTTAAAGCTTTAAGAATATGTAGGTACATAAAACGGGGTGTGCATATTATCACAGAAAAACGGTTGCTTAAAACATTAAAAAAACCGCAGTTCTTAAGTTAAGTACTCTACAAAATCCATATTTACTATAGAAAATAAATATTAGCGCACGTGCACTGCGAAAATAATACACAAATTACATTTTTTCAATAAACTTTAAAAAAACTGCCCTGTAGCTGTATTGGCTTTAATTGCTTATTCATGTTGAAAAAAAATGCATATCCAAAATGCACCCTTTTAACGACTAAATGATTTTAAGTTTGGCATTTTTGCTAAATACGTTACAAGTATAGGGTACAGCAGTTTGCAAATGTGTCAGTGATGCACTAACATCCCCTAAATACTTACATTTCTATCAATGGCTCTCGAATTGTGCCTCATCAACCCTTATTGTTCACCCCCTGATACAGGTATTTCATAAAGGGGTGTACATCTCAGAAAAAAACCTAGAGTAAAATCTTGAATGCCATCATCAGAATTCATATAAAGAACCCCAAAATTCCGCCTGATTTTTGCGTCCTCTTGTCTCAAGAGTATACTGTTGGTAGAGACCACTGCGTGCGAAACAGTGACCAATTGTTTTATTGCATATTGGGACGACTATAAGCCAGCGAAGGGCTCCTTCATCTTCAGATTTGACATTGAAGTCCACTTTATGGGATACTGCTCCCTAACAAAAAAGCCCCTTATGTATGTATGATGAAGTAGTGCGGCATCTCTTGTCTTCTGAGGGCAAAAAATCGTAAATATATCCCTAATTTTTAAATCCTTTTTCCCTGACTGTAATTGCGATACGGGGTAGAAACCCTTGGAAAATTGTGCCCTGGGTTGCAGTTCATTGAAATTGTCTATTTTTCGCTCTATTTATATTTCTCCTTACTGTAATTCGCACAATAATGAAATAATAATCAACAGTAAAAAAAATTTAAATTTGCAAAATAGCAAGAAATTTGCATTCGGGGGAAAGATTCTAAAAAATCGATTGTGACAGGCTGATAAACGAGTGATCCTGTAATGGTCCTGTTCTTTCCCCTTTTTAGGTAGGGAATCCTAAAAACTTGGTTTTTCCGCAATTGTTTTGAGTTTTTGATGTACATATTTAGAATCTATCGACTATGAACTCAAATATTGTCCCATTCCTCCGGATTGAGGTATAAAGAATTTTTATGATGGGAAAAGGTTTAATTTATTTAAATCTTTTTGAACTTACATGCGTTTTCCTCGAAATAAAAATTATTCAAATAAAAAGTTCTCTCCATTTTTTGGATACTGTCTAGGGGACTGTAAGGAAGAAAAATGTTACTTTAAAAATTTTCTCATAACAAAATGTGGCTATTTTATTATTACCTAAAAGGCCCCTCAAGTTTATGATAGGAAAATGGCTTTCTGTAGATAGCTCTAAAACTTTGGGACAATGTTCTTTGAATCATTCTGATCAAAAGTCAAAATGGCCCGTAAGTCCCAAAAATCTGGAAAATTGGAGTTACGGTCAATCGAGATTGATCTGTTCGAACGCAAAAATGAGATTTTATGCCTTAAACCCGTATTCACCAAGTCGAAGTTATTTTCGACATCAGTTGATAACATTGACGAGAAGTTATTCGAGCATTCTGATGAAGAATGTAGTCGAATGAAATTATATCGACACATTTTTTAATTGCTCTACCTTCTCACTATTTATTTCCATTTCTTTAGCCATTCCATACTGTAGTAAGCAAATACTGTATAACCAACCAACCAATAACCGACTGTTACAGAATGAAGTATATGAGTTTGAGGTTGTCTTCGACAGATAAATATAGGTATGCAAGACTTTCACTACTACAATACTACTACTACAGAAAGTCTAAAAATCTTACGAAATAGTCAGAGAAAGTCCCTTCTCTTATAAGTTTATTGTTTTATACAATGGATAGTAAATTTAAAAGAGGATTTCTCTGATTTTTCATTTGATTAAAGGTCACAAAAAATTGTAGGAATTGTTGGCTAATTATATTTCAGTGTCCAATTTTTCGTTTGAGTTTTCCAAATATTATCAAAATACGGCTTATTCTGTAAGAATTTTAAGTAATTTAAGAAAATATTAATTAAATAAATATTAATGAAAATCAAACGCACTTTGAAAAACAACGTGTTACTTTTGTCGGGCTTTCTCCTTAGTGGTAATAACTGCTTGCCTGATTAATATTTCCGAAAAAATTTTCTATATGCGGCACAAATAGGATGCTAAATTTTAAGTCGGGTTTGTAGAGTTGGCTTAGCTCAGCTCAGACATTGATATCTCCTTCGTGAATTAGCTCTTGAATCTTTCTAATATTGACTTCTACCAGATACTTGCAATGGAAAGCAATTATTGACTTAAATTCGTTCAGTTATTCTGGCGTGTTTGTGAACAAATAATTAAATATCTTATCGCTAGTAGCAACAAACGGCTCAACATCTTATTCAAGAATATCTTCAGTGGTCTTCATGGCGGTCAGGGTATCTGCAATACTCTGCTCTGTACAAATCTTTAAACATATATATCGCCTCTAGTTCCAATAACAACCCTATTTAAAAACTGATCATTTGGTAAATGATCGTGGGAATAAAGAAACCAAGTAGCCGTACGATCTATAGATAGCCGAAAACGAGTGTGAAAATAATGTGATTGCCTTTATAAATCATTTTGGCATAGAGATAAGAAAAAATTCTGTCTGATTTATTTGGTATACTAAAGTTTAAAAGTTGAAATATAAATAGGAACATTATAGAACGAATGTGATTATTATATTTGTATTAACAGTAACAATTGTTTCGATGTTGGTAATCTTACTAATAATACTACTACACTAGTAAGAAAGACAAAAAAATATGAGTAACTTTAGTATCTACTTGGTGCAGCTAAAATTAGCGGTCGCGTAGTAAAAAGGAGATAACTGATACTTGCCATTGGAGGTAATCGCTAGACGGCACAACCTCCGAGTAATGATTGTGGTAAATATTTATCGACTTTTAAAAATTTTGACCGCCATATTGGTTCCGCCATTTTGTTTTTCGACATAATATTGTCAGATTCGTAATTCGCGACTCCGGAAATTCCCCGAGTAATAATTGCAGTAAATATTTATCAACTTTAAAAAAAATTTGGCCGCCGCACAGTGGGCCAAAACGAATTTTAGGTGACCAAAAATCGATTTTCGTCATGTCATAGATTTTAAAAATTTTAATGCCATTCGATAGCAAACTAAATGTATCACCTTATGGCAAATTTTTTTTCAATATTAAACCTGTGTGTTTGGAATGGCTAAAGTCAGAGAAAAATCTGAACAGCTCATTTTCCTTATAAAATGTTCGAGTTTTCTATGATTTCAAAGTTATATTGTGAAAATGTTTGTATGGAGAGGTGGAATTGTTGTTAATGAAATCACTTACTACATAGGAGGAGGTCTTATTAGGCCAATAACTTATGATAAAAGTCAAACAGTTTTTTTAATAATAGCATTTTAGTTGAAAAGGGCGATTTTTCGTTAAAATTTTTGTTTCTTTTTGACTTTAAAAAAAATGGCCATAGATGGCCACGCTCTCCTTAATACCAATGAAAGTATAAACCCTCCTTTATCATTTAAAACAAAAATTGGCTGCGACCACCTGCGACCTTGGGAGAAAATTGCATTTGAAGTAAAGTCTACCTTGCTTTCACGTGCATATTTCCACACAATGTTCCCATTTATGCAGGCATTTTATGACTTTTAAGGCTACATAATGTTTGTTTGGGAAATAAATTACAGTTTTCCTAATGAACGTTCAGGATTAACGACATCATTTGTATTTAAAGAAGTTATATTATTACGTTTTATGACATTATTAACTGACTTTGACTTACTCTGCATGTGCGCCCTATTCAGTATGTGCTTAGTACTTTATAACAACCAGGTAAATACGTACGATGGTTATTGACTCTGATTTTTATGACACCTAATTTGTTTTATTATAATTGCCTGACATAAGGGAGAATTGTAATTGTGTGTGTGTTTAAAAACATCAGTTGCAGGTAGGTGAAAGTAACGGAAATCTTAACTACTTAAGAGGTTATTACCAGCTTAATTTTGTGTTTTCAATTTTTTTTTCTATTGGCTTAAATAATGCCTAAACATCCCTCGAATCAAAAGAAACTTTGTAGAAAGGTGTACTTAAATGTTGTAATGTCTCTAAACCAATTTGTCCGAAGCTACTCTTTCAATATTTTTTTTTAACGCGTTTTTCTCGGAACCACTTTTAAAAATCTGCCAGCAGTAGAACTCGAACAGTTTTCATCCGATTGACTTCAAATTTTAACTGGACCTTTATTATTAAATTATCTATAGAAGTACACACGATTGTATATCAGGAAAAAAAGTTATAAGCCATTATAAAAAAGGATATTAGGAATAAATGAAAGAATGATGCATTAGAAAGTTGTGTGAGACTATTCGAATTTTTGTAAGATATACATACATATGTATGGTGCAGTTGGGAGAGGTTATAAAATGATACGTACAATAGCATAAACAAAAAGCCATTGAAATTAGAAAAACGAATGTGGGAAAAGAAATTCGAAGAAAAAAGTGAATAAAGGTGACATGTTGCTCCATGACACGGAAAAGGAAGAAATAATTTATTTATTGTGGGAAAAGTGTTGGGAATTGGTGAAAGATATTTTGGGGTTGGGTTTGTAAATGGATGCCTGATTATATGAGACTACAGTAGTATAAATATGGGGGTTCTGGCACACTCCCAAAACCTATGGGGGTTCTGGCACACTCCCAAAACCTATGGGCATTCTGGCTCACAAGAAAAACGTGTGGGGACTCTAGCCCATTTTGCGTGGTTTTGCTGTGATAAGCGAAGCTGAACAAATTTCTTGAAAAAAGTGCGCGTGGTTTTTGTTGTGATAAGCGATTGTCTTAGCGGATCCGTTTGGAAATTGCGGTTTTTAACGTTCACTCAATGAACAAAATGTTAGAATTTTTTTAAAGGAAATTGTGGCTTTCCAAACACTGAAAATGTGAGAAAATTTAGCATTTTCGAGCTGAACAAATTCTTAAAAAAAAGTGCGTGGTTTTGTTGTTGTGATAAGCGATTGTCTTAGCGGGTCCGTTTACTTACGAGTGAGGTTACTGACCGTGGTGATAATTTTTTAAAGTTTGGCGCTTGTTCGTGAGAAAGAATTTGGAAATGAATGTCAAGGTCGCGTGGGTGATGCAGATAATTGAGTTGTTTTGAGTATGGAAAGTGGGTTATATTGAGGTAGGTTACGGTAAGACTTTTAAGAGTGTTTTAATCGTAAGAAAATTATGCTTGTGAAATATTTTCTAAGTAAGGAAGGCATATCTCTATGTTGTGGTGAGTATTTCGATTAAAAAAATCAAAAGTCGGAAATTGGGGTTTTGAATGCTCACTCAATATATCGGCAAAAAAAAACAAGAAAGAAAAAAACATGATAAGTTGGTGTCATATAGATATCAATATCATATAAATACCCCGAAGGAAATGAGAATTTACAAGTGCTGAACGAAAAGTTCTAGTTGAGAGTTTAAAAAGTTTTCGTGGGAACAAAATCATGAAGTTGTTGTGTGAAATTTGTGGGAAGTTTTTAAGAAGTGCGCTACAATTGAAACAGCACTTATTGTATATTCACAAAATAAAAAGTGAATCCATCAAAAGAGAACGCAATTTGAAGTGTTCAATATGTGAACAATCGTTTGTATCGTTGCGGAAATTGAGGAGTCATAAAAAAAAAGCTCATTCTTCAAGGTTAAACAGTGGTAAGTTTGATGCATTTTTTGTTTTGAATAGTATATAAAGCAATATTCAATATAATTCAGATGATTCTAATACAAATACTGGATTTTTGATGGATGCTTCGGAGCTAAGCGATGGTATAAGTTCTTTTGTTTTTTTTTATAGTTTAAAACCATGATTATTATAATTTAGATGACTTGGTTTCATCGGGTACAAGACCTACTTCAACACCTTCTACATCTAAGGCTATCGTTGATGGTAATTCTGCAGCACCTTCTACATTTAAGGCTATCGTTGATGGTAATTCTTCAACACCTTCTACATCTAAGGCTATCGTTGATGGTAACTTGTCAACACCTTCTACATCATCATCATCATCTGATGCATCGTCAAGGTTAGATAAAGTTTTTTGTGAAAAATGTAATTTATTAGTTGATAAGAAAATGTTTGCTTATCATTTACGCACTAACGTACATAAAAGGAATGCGGTAGAACCTTTTAACGAGAATTTAAAATGTATAAAGCAAAGTTTCAGTGAGCGTGTGGAAACATTCGTACTAGAAAATGAGAATGAAACAATTTTGTGTCCTCGGGAATTTTTAGAAAAAGTTGCTTATCTAATTAAACATACTCTAAACGAGTCGTTAAAAAAACACCTAACCATAAAGTTTAATTTAGAATTATTTTGTGAATATATAAAATATACAAACTCTAACATAAAAGAAGAAGAAGAAGAAGAAGAAGATATTATAATATCAGTAAAATCTTTTCAAACTAAAATGGAGATATTGCATAACATACATGAAATCCCGGTGCTATTTTCTAAACTATGTGAAGATATTATTACCAAAACAGAGGAATTTCAAGAAAAAGATAGTGGTTGGGCATTACTAAAAATTGATCGTATCGAAATAAATGTAAACCAGTATCGGCCTCTGGGAGGTTCGCGGTATATACCATTACCGAAACCCATTGAAATGAAAAAGGCTTGCATAAATATTAAAAATAGTGATGAGTACTGTTTCAAATGGGCAATAATATCTGCTCTCTATCCAATTAACACGAACGCACAAAGAATATCATCATATCGTATATCGAACATAGAATCATGTGAAATTGTTTTATTAAATGGTATTACATTATATTTTGGTAATTTGCATTTTCCTCTTCAATTGTGTGATATATCTAAATTTGAAGAACTTAATCCGGATATTAGCATTAATGTTTTTGGTATTGAGAAAAACTTGAATAAATATGATATAGTAGGTCCATTTGTTTGTACAAAAGAAGAAAAAGGAAAACATATTAATTTACTTTTAATAGAAGAAGAAGATGGAAATTATCATTACGCATGCATTAAAAATATATCTCGACTAGTTCGAAAACAATTCACTCTTCATCACAATAAATTTTTTTTATGTAATTCATGTTTACTCCATTTTTGTAATGAAGATGCGTTTGAGATTCACAAACATATATGTAAAAAAATTGTTACATATATGCCCGAACCTGAAAATTCTAATTTAAAATTTCAACATTTTGAAAGGAAATTGGATGTACCTTTTACGATATATGCTGATTTCGAAAGTATATTAAAAGAAATTGATACATGTATTCCAAATTCATCAAGTTCTTTTACAACTAATGTTCAAGAGCATATTCCTTGTGCTTTCGCATATTTTATTAAATGCTCTTTTGATAATCGATTAAATAGATTCAGAGAATATCAAGGAAAAGACGCGGAAAAGGTATTTGTAGAAATGTTAATTAACGATACTAAAGACCTTTATTACAATTATCTTGACAAAGAAAAAAAAATGGAGCCTTTAACTGATTTAGAATGGTTCATTCAAACTGAGGGTACTGAATGTCATATTTGCGGTCTGAAATTAGATAATAATAGAGTAGCAGATCATTGCCATTTGACTGGTAAATACAGAGGGCCTGCTCATAACGAATGCAATCTTAAATATAAAGTTCCAAAACATTTTCCGATTTTTTTCCATAATTTGTCTGGATATGATAGCCACCTCTTTGTTAAAGCACTTAACATCGTTGAAGGTCATATAAATATAATTCCTTTAAATAAAGAAAATTATATATCGATATCAAAGAGCATTTGTGTAGCAGATGGAAACACTATTGAATTACGATTTTTAGATTCTTATAGATTTATGCCAGCAAGTATAAACAACTTAGCTAATAATTTATCAAATGAGGATTTTCTCATAATAAGGGAAGGTTTTAAGGATGATAACTTATTTGCATTGATTAAAAGAAAAGGAGTATTTCCTTACGAGTACATCAACTGTTGGGATCGTCTAGAAGAAACTAATCTTCCACCACAAAAAGCTTTTTATAGTAGATTAACAAACACTGAATGTGCTGATGAAGAGTATCGTCATGCGATTACAGTTTGGGAAAAATTCCAATGTAGAAATATATCTGACTATATGAAATTATATTTAAAGTCAGACGTTTTATTACTTGCTGATATTTTTGAAAATTTTCGAATATTATGTAAAAGAATTTATGCTTTGGATCCTTGTCACTACTTTACTACTCCCGGATTTTCTTGGGATGCTATGCTGAAGTATACTCAAATTAATTTAGAATTATTAACAGATCTAGAAATACATGTTTTTTTTATGTCAGGAATTAGAGGTGGTATTACCCAATTGTGTCTTCGACATTCTACAGCAAATAATAAATATATAAAAAATTTTAAACCTGATCAAATATCCAAATTTTTAATGTATCTTGATGTTAATAATTTATATGGATGGGCTATGTCGTTATTTTTACCTTATGGAGGATTCAAATGGATGGAAAGAACTGATATTGATGTTATGTCTATCTCCCCGAAATCTGAAGTGGGATATATTTTCGAAGTAAGTCTTGAATATCCATCATCTCTTCACGATGAACACAATGATTTACCATTTTGTGTTGAGAATAAACGTATAAATTCAATGAAAACAACTAAATTAATAGCTAGCTTAACAGATAAAACTAAATATATAATACATTATAGAAATCTTCAACAATGTTTAAAAAATGGATTGAAACTAACTTGTATTCATAGAGTCTTGGAATTTAAGCAATCGGATTGGTTAAAAAAATATATTGACCTAAATACTCTCCATCGTTCAAAAGCGAAAAACAAATTTGAAAAAGATTTCTTTAAATTACTTAATAATTCAGTTTATGGAAAAACGATGGAGAATGTTGATAAAAGAAGGGATGTTAGAATTGTAACACAATGGGAAAGTCAACGTAAGCGTTTAGGTTTGCGAGCGCTTATTGCAAAACCAAATTTTCATAGTTTGTCGCAATTTTCTTCTAATATGGCAGCCGTTCAATTAGAACGCGTAAGTGTAACATATAATAAACCCATTTATCTAGGATTTACGATACTAGAGCTTTCGAAGTGGAAGATGTATGAGTTTCACTATGACTATATAAAAAATAAATATAAAAATAATATAGTTTTGAATTACATGGATACTGACTCCTTCATATACACTATATATACAGAGGATTTTTATAATGATATTATAAACGATATAGAAAGTAGATATGATACTTCTGAATATCCTGAAAATAATTTATATAATATACCATTAAAAAATAAAAAAATACCGGGATTCATGAAAGATGAAAACTGTGGTAATCTTATGTTAGAGTTTGTAGGATTGAGATCTAAAATGTATTCTTTAGTTATAGAAAATAAAAAAGATATAAAAAAGGCTAAAGGTGTTAAAAGAACTGTTGTGGAGAAACTGACTGTAGATAATTACAAGGAAAGCTTATATAAAAAGAAACTATTTTATGAGGGAATGTTTGCAATTAGATCAAAATTGCATACTATATATACTCAATATATTAATAAAATTGCTCTTAGTCCTTTTGATGATAAGAGATTTATCCTACCAGATGGAATAAATACTTACGCCTGGGGACACTATAGAATTAATCAATTTTCTAATGAATAATATAATGTATGTAAATGTAATCACATCTATACAATGTATCGAATATATTCTTTTTACATATAAGTTTCTAATCACTTATTCTTTTTGGTTTTCCTAGTTGTTGATTACCAAAATTACGGAAATGTGTGGTTTCCATTCCGATTTGTTGATTACCAAAACTTAAAAAATATAAAAAATCGTGTGGTTTCCATTCCTAAAAAAGACCTTTATAAGCAGACAAGAATACTTTGTGAGCTTAGTTATTTTCCAGTATTACATCGGTTTGCACGCCTCTATCACTCAAATTATATAGCTATGGAGTCAACATCGAATTTAAGCGAAGTATTCATCTCCTTGGAGGAGTTGAACGCGTGCAATTACAAACCTCTTCTAAAATTGAAGGAGATGGAGCCTCTAAAATCTTACTCTATTCTAAGCTGTGGAAAAGTTTCCACAAGATTTGGAGAGCGTATTGTCTTAGAACTGGCGGACTACCAGATGTTTCTACCACAACGATTTAATAATATATCAACCAACACTATAGAGAAGATGAATGAGGGAGGATTTCTCATAACGTGTGAAGCAACATCCACGAATTCATATAATTTAATTTTTTCAAGAGCTTCAACAATGCCTAGTTTTTATACACAGTTGTAAGTAAATTAAAGAAAAAATAAATAAAAAAACATATTTTATTGAATTTGTTCTCTTTTATTTATAAAAATATTGGGTTTGTAAAAACTTTTCTAATATAAAAACATTTTCTAACGCACAAATTCCTTGGTGAATTAAACAACGATGGACATTGGAATATTGATGTTTTAAGAAAGAAAGTTTCGGACATTGTAGATCCTCCTCCATGTTGTACACAACAAGTTCCTGGTTGAATGTTTCTTTAATCCATTTTTCTTTTTCCCTTCCTTTTACATAAATGTCCTCGCCTTCCAACAGTGGTGCAATTAAGCTAGTTAACTTAGCATATGGGATAAAACCAGAGTTCCAGGAAATTCCATGATGTTTACGCTCCATCCACTTCACTTCATTAATTTTTTTTGATGATAAATTCTGAAGCTGATACGGCTTTTCAAATATAAAATGTTGTAATTGCTTTCCATTTGATAGGATGGCTATTTCTTTCACTATAATTTTATTTTTATCGTCTTTGAATCCTTGGATATCTACAATCACAGGCATTTTATTTAACTAATTTTTCGCACTTCACTAGTCAGCGGGTTGTACTCAACTGCTCTATCATGAAGTAGCAAACAGTAGGCTGTGGTGTTGATAGGAACATTGTCGGCCGTCTTGAATTCCAACCTTATATCTACGGGTCCGGTTTTGAGGGAATCATTTTGATAAGAACAATCAAGAACTGTGATAGGTGCCTCACTTATAAATTTTTCTCTTGAAAGAAGCGGTTGAAACTGTCGTCCATAGTAGGAATGTTGAAACTTTATATACATATCATAAAGTAAAGCATAGTTATTCTTATCGAATTTCAGATTTAAGTCATCATATGGAAAGGATTCTGAGTTGAGGTGTACTTTTACATCTGTTAGTTTGCAGTGATCGAATTTACTAGCATCCTTTAATTTATCATTCTTTCGATCTGTTTGGAGGGCTAGAATAACAAATCTAGGTTTTTCCAGTTGTGAAGACGTTTTAACAGACCATGTATGATGTGTTGTTAGTGGTAGCGCTGGGTACTCATACAGATCCCAACTTCTAAATGATACTTTTACTTGTCGACCGCTGTCGATAACTTTTAATAAGTTTAGTTTTGAATTATCAGCAACATTAATATGTGGAATACGCCATTGAAATTTAAAAATTGTGAAGTTTATATCATCTGTTGGTGATACTACTGCGTTTTCATCTGTTCGACTTCTGATAAATATTAGTTCGTGTTTAGCGTTCACAATAATTTTCTTGTAATCTTCAGCAAAACCCAATAATGATTTCAGAGGTACACAAAAATTGAAAAATCCTTTGCTAAGTGTAATCGAGCTATCAGGTGACCAACTAGCATTGAATAACATTTGGCTTTCATTTTGATTCAGTGATATGTAATTTTTTAGTGTTGTGGCTATTCCAAGATTTCGCGTTCTATCAATTTCTACACCGTTAAGCTCATAGCGAATTTCCTCAAAAAGATAGGCTATAGCATTATTTATCAATTTTGCAGTAGTTGATATTGTTCCATTTGCTGCAGTCATAGCTCCTTCAATATAAATAAAACTTTCACATGGTAAAACGTAAAGGTCTTGATGTTGTACGGAAATTCGAATCTCATCACTATTATTGTAGGATGCTATGAATGGTGAATACGTGTGATGATCCATTTTAGTTATGCTATCATCATAACTAATACCTCGGGTAATATCCAGAATGTCGTTCATTGTTTCAAAATAAATCCTAAAGATTTTAAAAATTCTTTATTCGTTAATGATAACTTTGATCTTCTCCTGTCTGAAGCTGTTGATTGACTACTGGGTTGCATATTTTCAATCTTATATTTATCATTGGATTCTTTATTATATATAATCATGTTGAGGTTTCAAATGTAGTCGAATAGTAATGGTTTCTCCTCTAAAATTTATTAAGTCACCGTCTTGATCGATAATTCTCAGGGTTAGTGAACTTATCTCGCTAACATTCACAGGTAAATAAATGACATTCTTCGGAACTTCAATTATTTTATACCCGGGACCTACTTTAGGGGAAAACTCATGTAGCGTATGAACCTGTGTATTATTTATGTATGAACCTGATATAATATTACACTCAATTCGAATTACATTCACTCTTATTATATTTACTGGTAAATCGGATTCATGTAAAATATTAGGTTCAAGGGTTCGTTTACTGAATCCCAACAAGGAACCAATCGATTTTGGTTTATTAAAAAGCACTTTTCCTGAACTTTTAACTTCACTTTTGAGAGTATTATTATTTGCTTTAATAGACACAACTTCCGTACTGTTTATTTTTTTAAATTCTCTATTAACACTTTCGGAAATGTCATTAATTTCGTAAGAACCTTCAGGAATTTTAATTATTTTGTTTCCAATATGAAGTAAATTATTCTTGCTATCAACATTAGGTATTGAATTGTACGTTTGAAAATCAATTAAACCACAAGTATAGTTAGTATTAATTGATAAAGGTGGGTGATAGACTGTTGTTAATACAGAGGAATTACCGCTTAAAGTTAATGTTAATGACATGATTGTTTGGAATAAAATGAGGTTTTTGATTAAATTATAGCTTTATTTATAACTTACAACGATTAAACAAAAATTTCAAACATAAATGACCACAGTTAATTGTGTTATAATTTTGATATGTGTCATAATTGTATACTAAATTATTATTTAAATATTTAATAACTTCCTTAGGTGGTTGCAAGTTTCCAAAGCTATCAAAATATTCGCTTTTCGACCCATTTTTATAATATGCTACCCAATGAGTTCCTGATCCAGAAATTGAGTCCAAATTTATAATACCACATTCATTCTTTTTTACTTTTTTGGGGAGACTGTCGCGCATGAAAACGCCTCTAAAGTTTGGTAAATTTTTAGCAGCGCTACGTATGTCGAATTCATTAAGTGGTTTTTCGGGTAACATTTTTAATAGTTTTTTGATGGTGGATTTAAATAGAGCCCTAAGCCCCTTTTATAAGGTTTAAGATACAATCCGCTACCAGTTTTGCCTAGAGCGATCGCTTCCATTGTTTCATTATGCCTGTTGGATTCTTTAAACTGTTTTCGTGCATCAGCAGCATCATGAACTACTTTAGCTATTCCAGCTGCCCCTCCTGTTAATGCTCCTAAAGCAGAAAGTCCCGCAAATATTGGAATCAATGGTAGAATTCCTCCAATTTTTGGTATAGGAATAACACGAGGTGTTTTTATTTTTGATTTTTTATAACCACGAAACATAGGCTTTGTAGCACCCAAAGCAAGATTTATTGCATCATTTATTGAGTTCGGTTTCTGTGTTTTTAGAAAATTTCGCGCTTCACGAATTCCTTTTTGAAGTGATATTGTCGATTTTTTTGTCGTCTTCTTCTTCTTATTCTTCTTATTTAGACCCATTCCGAATTTCACTTTTGTTTTCATCGCGTTTGTAACGAGCCAAGAATTTAAACGTTCTCCAACTGAAGCGTTACTAGATTTAAACCTTTGCCAAGCCTTCCCTGATAAAATGTTATCAGCTATATGTCGATTTTCTATGTCTTTATGCTGTGAGTAAGCAATATCGTGTTCTTTACAGGCTGCGTCAAGTGGATTAATACCCGAATCACCACGTTCTAATCTTTTTTGTAGTTTTGTTCCAGGTCCGCAGTATTGGTAACCGGGGAGATGAAGTTCAAATGGTAAATTGCTTATTACTGTATTTAGTAATCCTTTTCCAGCTCGCCTCCGATATTTATTGTATTCCAACATTCATGAGATTTTTAAATATGTACTTTTAATGTATGTATATCTCAAACCAAGGTTGTATTAACACTGATATAAGAAGCGTGTTTAATACAAAATATATTAGTTGCAACAAACCCTTAAAGGTTTTGACTACAAAACGTGTAATCAAGCTTGTCTTCAAGGTGACGTTCACTTCGAAACTGAAGTAATAATTTTCTATATTAAGGAATATATACATAATTACTACATAATGAAATTTGTAAAACAACAATCAGAATTACCAATATCAAATATTGAGTTAAAAAGCGAAAACAGATTTAAAAAAAAGCATGGAACACTCTTACCCAACAGTATACGAGCTATAATTGTAGGACCATCAAATTGTGGTAAAACAAATCTTATGATTGGTCTTATAGAACATCCAAATGGATTGAGATTCGAGAATATTTATATTTATTCAAAATCATTACATCAACCTAAGTACAAGTATTTAGAAGAATTAATAAGACCAATATCAGGAATGGGTTATTACACATTCTCCGATAACACTGCTGTTATAACACCAGAAAAAGCTAAACGAAATTCAATTTTCGTTTTCGATGATGTTGCTTGCGATAAGCAAAATAATATTCGCGCATATTTCTGTATGGGTCGACATAATGATGTGGACAGCTTTTACCTTTGTCAAACATACACACGTATACCGAAACATTTAATACGTGATAATGCCAACTTCATTATTCTTTTTAAGCAAGATGATATGAATCTGAAACATGTTTATGAAGATCATGTCAATACGGATATGTCATTCAATATTTTTAGACAGATTTGCATCGAGAGTTGGAAAGATAAATATGGCTTTCTAGTGATAGATAAAGACAATCCTATTAATAAAGGTCGTTACCGAAAAGGATTCGATACATTCATTTATATATAATTACAATCAACAGAACAGGTTAAAGCAGTTTAAGCAGTTTAGAGATCAGTTAAAGCAGTTTAGAGACCAGTTAAAGCAGTTCAGAGACCAGTTAAAGCAGTTTATATATCAGTTAAAGTAGTTCATATACCAGTTAAAAAAGCGCTTAAAAATGTCGTATAAGAAAAAAGGAGATAAGGAGCGTAAAGACCAAGACACTATTAGGAATATAGTGAAAATAAGAAATTCTTTAAAGAAAAAATTTCAAATGTTGAAAACAGGAAAGGTTCAAACGGAATCTCAACTAGAAGAAACATTCAAACCTATAACAAGACCACTTCATAAACTTGTTACAAAAACTGAAAAAAATTCTATGATTAATACGAAAAATGAACCAAAAATTGAATATGATGAATATGATGAATTAGATCAACTTAATCAAACATCTAAAACTATTTTCCCTAAAGTAGAACATACCAGCACACCATTGATGAAAAAACAACGCTCTTCAACATTTGATGATACATCTTTTATGTCAACATCATCGTCATCGCAAACATTAGCAGAAAAAGAATTAAGTTTTAAGGAAATAATAGTGAATAAATATATGAAATTATATTCTGAAAATAGTCCTACTACTGATAATACATATGGTGTGTATTTTGATGGTAATCAGTGGAAGATAGGAAATTCAGTCCTTGAAATCAGGAATGAGAATTTTATAATTGCTGAAAAAGAATACAAGATAACACTTGGTTTATGTGAATTGCTTTTTATGAAGAAACCAACAGCAAACCTTTATACTACGGAAGACCTAGAAAATTATACAAATATTATTATCAGCACTAGCGCTCATAGAAGAAATTATAACCCCAATAATCAAATCAATGGAAATAGAGGATTTAAATTTACAAATATTATAAGCAAATTCAATTTACGTGAAGGAAAAGGTTTAATGCAACTACCTAAAAGTAATATTGATTATATATATTGGAATGATCCCAATGAATTGGTAAAAAGATTGCAACTTTTAATAGCATCACAACAAGCAGGGCA
Organism: Neoitamus cyanurus; assembly: GCA_947538895.1. Lineage (NCBI taxonomy): Eukaryota > Metazoa > Arthropoda > Insecta > Diptera > Asilidae > Neoitamus > Neoitamus cyanurus. The sequence goes on along the minus strand of OX384541.1, from coordinate 33,783,246 downwards.
TAATAATCATGGTAATGAGGTCATGGCTATAATAGAAGAACTAAAAGAAGCTGACATCATTGAATAAATAGGATAGTTACTTCTCTTCCATTCTTATAATAATAATGAGTGTTGATAAGTTTGGACGTTCGAGCACGGAATTTCAAACACGGGGATCGACAGGTCCTCGTGGTGAGAGAGGTCTGCAAGGACCTCCAGGAAATCAAGGAATAGGATTCATTTTAACATCAAATGGGGATTATGACATACAATTGAAAAATATTAAACACCTCGCTGATCCTGAAGAAGATGAAGATGCCGCAAATAAAAATTATATTGATATCATTGATAGATATCTTCAAAATGAAATTATAAAAATTGTGAAAGCAAATAGTGATTTAAATACTAAATTAGATACAGTAAAAGAAGAATTGAGAAATGACATAAAAGAAGCTTATGAGGATGCAATGAAATATATTGACATGAATATTAATAATATTAACAATAGTTTAGGGAAGTTTATAGATGTAGAATCAATTGCAATTAAAACCTCTAAGAGTGAAGATAAAAAGAATGAGTAAAGAAACTATTGTCAACGAACTACATAAACCCGCTAGGAGGAATTTTAAAAGACGTCGTGTAGTTATTAAAGGGCTGGATGATTTATGGCAAGCTGATTTGGTAGAAATGGGTGCATATACATCAGAGAATAATGGATATAACTTTCTACTAACTGTTATTGACACATTCTCTAAATATGCTTGGGCTATACCTGTTAAAAGAAAAACAGGAGCTGAAGTTACTGAAGCTATGAAAACAGTGTTAAAAGATGGTAGGATTCCTAAAAACTTACAAACAGATGATGGAAAAGAATTTTTCAATAAAATCTTTAAGGAGCTTATGAAAAAATATATAATTAATCATTACTCTACGTATAGCTCTTTAAAGGCGTCAATAGTTGAACGATTTAATAGAACCTTAAAGTCTATGATGTGGAAAAAGTTTAGCATGAGAGGATCATATCGATGGATTGACTCAATAAAGGATTTATTAATGAACTATAATAATAAAAAACATCGAACAATACAAATGAGGCCGGTTGATGTCACCAAAACAAAAGAACAACAATTATTATCCACAGCATATAATCATATAAAAATAGTTAAGTCACCTAAATACAAAGTAGGGGACTATGTTCGAATAAGCAAGTACAAACATGTCTTCGAAAAGGGTTATACACCAAATTGGACAACTGAAGTTTTCAAAGTTAAAAAAATACAACTAACGAGCCCCATCACATATCTTCTAGAAGACTATCAATCAAACCCAGTAAAGGGAGGATTCTATGAATTAGAACTTCAAAAATCTAAAAATCCTCACACTTACTTAGTTGAAAAAATTTTAAGACGTAAAGGTGATAAGGTATATGTTAAATGGTTAGGATTTAATTCAAAACACAATTCTTGGATTAATAAAAATAATGTATTGTAAATATATTTGTATCACCATCATCAGCAGCAGTACAAAATAAAAAATATACAAAGTTAAAAATCAGGGTTTAATTATTGAACAATAAAATTTAATTTAAAAATCACATTTTTTTCCGAAGCATGATAAACAGTTCCTTTTCTCTTTTAAACACTTATAAAAATTCAATAAATATGCTAATCGTTTAATACATTTGTCTCTATAATAACATTCACATGTATCTGGACCTTCCTCTGCATCATCGCTAGACCATGGGCAACTTGTATAATGCTCTCCAAATTTAGATTTGACTTTGTCGCTGGTTCCGTATGATGTTAAATGATGGTAATGCATTTCAATTTCTTCTTTGTGTTCATCACACAAAATATCTGAGTATTCTTTTAAAAATTCTTCAACTTTCATTTTATCACCTTCGTTTCTGAACTACAACTAAAGTGTTATTTAAGAAATACTCATTTGATATACTTGTTTCATATTTCGTAAATCGATTAAATCTATGTCAGATTCATAGTTAAGATCTTCTTGCTTTACAATCTCAATCTCACCATTACTTAAAATTCTCTCCGTTTCAAACTCATGATACTCATAACAAGATATTTTTAATGAGCGAGCTTCATAATTACTATCATACGTACATCGAACAGTTATCGCAGTATCATTATCAAATTCAAGTTTAAAATGTCTATAAAAAATATCTTTACTTTCAATATATCCCGCAATTTCAAGTTCCTTTTTAATTAGTTCTTGCCTAAAACCCTCGATAGCTTCTTCTACAGACACAAATTTTTTCTTGGGCTTTTCAGTTGTAGAACTCGATAGTTGTACTTCTGGTGTTGTTGTTGTTGTTGTTGTTGTTGTTGTTTTAGACTCATTGTTGTTAGCAATTTTATTGTTGGTATACGTCAAAAGGCGGAAAGATAAACCGACTTGCACTAATTCGTTATTCGGGAGACTCAACTTGAAATCTATATTTTTCACATTGTCTTCACTGAGATTAATATCTAATGGTAATGGTTGACTACTAACACGGAAAATATACAAAATAAAAAATAAAACATTTAGAAAATGCATTTTGTTTTAGGTTCTTTAGTTTTCTTTCTTTTTTGTATAATTTTAGGTTATTTATCTCTAGGTGTTAGCAATACCCCAGTTGTATAAAAACTAACGAATATTTCAGTTCTTCTTCGAATTTATACTCTGCGTTTTTGTTTGGGGCTCATTAAGCTGAGTAACTCTCATAGGGTGCTGAAAATTCCAATCATCTTCATCAGCAAAGGGGCAATTAGGTGGGAAATGATTTGTTGATTTGTATCTTCTTGTACCATCTTGAGATTCCCCCATTAATACAATCGAGCCCCCTATTAAGAAAATCACAGTTTAATTTTTTGTTATTATAATGAAACTTCTACTAATTACCCTGAACTTCTAGTTTGACATGTAACCATGGTGTAAACTTGAACGGACAATGAAGCACCTTTGGAATAGGTTCCCCACTTCTCATTCTTAGTATTTGACATCTATGACCATCTTCTGGAGTCATATATAACTCCAAGATATCATCAGGATCTACAGATACACTAATAATTCTAAAGTTTTTCCATCCTCCCTCACAACTGCAAAACTTGTTTCCGGGGCTAATAGTATCACACCAAAACATTACTTCTTAATTAAATAAAATGTAAAGACATACTAAATCTTTTTTTTAATTACGCTCTTATTTATTGTGGTATTCTTAAATACTTTGCTGATTTAAGTAGGTAATCAGTTTGATTATGATATGTGGAGCACTTTTGAGGGAAATTGAAAAGTTTGATATTTGAAATGAAAAGCAAACTTTATTTTTATTTTTTTTTTTTTATTGAATAATCGTGATATATTTACACTTAAATTCTATTTTAAAATAACATAATTAATTAATTTTTTTTATTTTTTTTATTGAATAATCGTGATATATTTACTCTTAAATTCTATTTTAAAATAACATCATTAATTTATTTCCTTAATATAAATCGGTTTTCCTCCGATATGTAGTTTTCTACTTTATGGAAGTCTTCAGGTGGGAGGAGGTGTTGAAAGCCGTGTTTTTCTGCATCATGATCAGCAAACAAAAGTTCGATGGTATCGCTCATTTCTTCATCATCATTCCGTTTCGAGTTGTTCTGTAATCTGACTGTCTTAATAGTTAGAACTCCCTCCGGAAATTGTCCTTGTGCTTCCATCGGTAACTTCGAAACTTCCCTCGTCATAGCCGTTGATAAGGTCTTCAGATGTTTCCTCATCTCGTTCGCCATCGCAACATTAACCGTAATGCATTTCTGCTCGACAACTCCTGATGAGAAATTAGGTATTAGTTTGTAGAACATCTGGTCCCATAGCGTCTGTGATCGGAACTCCTGGAAGATGACCTCATCCCATTGTGGAAAATTGAACCATGTCTTCAATGCAAGGTATTGCAGAGAAAATGGTGAATATAATTTGAAGGTTGGTGTTGCTTTCTGTCCTTTTGCTAATTTTATAAACGTCTGCCATGAAGTTAAGCCGTCCAGCAAATTTATATGCAACGGCCGCCTCTGGGATGGTGTGAGCACCAGATTGAACTCCTCAGTTGACTCAGAATCGGTAGTTTCATATCCATCGTAATCCCAAAACATATTAATAAAATTCAAAAACTAAACTTGCGTAACAATCACGGTACGGTAGATAATTGACTGTAAAACACTGAAAAGTGGACTTCAAATTTATACTCCAAATCTAACAGAATTATCTAAATTTTCTCACATTTTCAGTGTTTGGAAAGCCACAATTTCCTTTAAAAAAATTCTAACATTTTGTTCATTGAGTGAACGTTAGAAACCGCAATTTCCAATCTTAATCTACATACTTACCACGATATAGCGACATAGAGCTCGTTTTCACTTAACTAGAACAGCTTTCACACGCACAATTCTTATTACAAATTAAAATACTCCACAATCTCACTATGCATTCCATAACCTACCTCAATATAATCCCATTTTCAAAGTCAAGAACAACTTTATCATCATCCACGCGAATTTCACATTCATATCCAAATTCTTTCTCACAAACAAGCGCCAGACTTTAAAAAATTATCACCCCGGTCAGTAACCTCACTCGTAAGTAAACGGACCCGCTAAGACAATCGCTTATCACAACAAAACCACGCGCACTTTTTTCAAGAAATTTGTTCAGCTTCGCTTATCACAGCAAAACCACGCACACTTTTTTCAAGAAATTTATTCAGCTCGCAAATGCTATCACCAAAATGGGCTAGAGTCCCCACACGTTTTTCTTGTGAGCCAGAATGCCCATAGGTTTTGGGAGTGTGCCAGAACCCCCATAGGTTTTGGGAGTGTGCCAGAACCCCCATATTTATACTACTGACTACCCGCACCCCGGTGGGGTATATGGGGGAGGGGATTTATAGGAGAGGGTGTGTGAAATAATTTTTTTTTTTTTCAAATACACAGAAAAATATTGTTAAAAATAATGAAAACGAAAATGGGAAAAGATTTGAGAAAATTGAAAAAACAATTTTTCGTCGAAAATACCAATATAAAATTTTTATTATTTTGCATAAATTTGTAATTTCTTTTTTTTTATTAAATATTGATCATGGAGATGACAAAATAATTAAAGAATAAATTAAAAATGTTGTGAAAACTTTTTAAATAACATTAATAATTCATTTATGGAGTACTTCAAATTTCTTTGATTTAGTTAGCGGCACCCTGTAAACCAATTAAATTTTTTTTGTTGGCAGTTAAGGGGTATTAATGTCAAAATTAATTAGCCTAAATTTCATTATGATATCTTTAACACAACAAAAGTTACAGATTTTTGATAGCGACCAAGTCGTTTTGGCCCACTGTGCGCCGTATTGGATCCGCCATTTTGTTTTTCGAAACAATATTGTCAGATTCATAATCAGCGACTCCAAAAACCCCCGAGTAACCATTTTCACCCACATTCATTAAGATGGAATCAATTTTCCAGTCATGTACGTTCTCTTTATATTTTGCTTATAGTGCTACTCGTATGTTTATAAAGAAATTAGTGTGAACAACGGGGTAGCAGGTTGTAGCAGCTGATCTTGCAATAATTCAAAGTTAAGGGTTCAACAAACAATTTCCAGTGATAGCCATCGATCGAGTGAAGTCGAGTGGTAAACTTTTTTCTCAATGTTTATAAAAATGTTCTCATTTAAATGAGAAAAACATAAATTTACTTAATTGTCAATAAATATTTTATAGTTAATAATTAAGAAATTTCAATTTTTTTGTCGAATTTCACATATCTTGCTGAGAAGAGTCCATAGCAAGATTTGCAAGATTTGTAAATATATTGTGCTATTCTGAAATGCACATAATCTAACTTTTGCACTAACAACTACATGGATTTACGTTCACGTCGTGTTTCCTTCTCCGGTCAACTTCTGATCGGCCTTATGCAATGCTGCGCGGCATCTAGCTCTTGAAAACCGGGTTTCTTTATACTTTGGGATTCCTAGAAACGGTCGGGAGAGATGGCAGCGTTAAACTAGAACCTTCGATTTTCGGTAAATGGCCAGCTTTTTCCGATTTTACCCCTCTGTGCATGTTTGGAAAATAAAGCTCACAGAGTGGATTGTGAAATCACAGAGTTTCATAATGACTGGGACATTTACCACCACAGCCGTAACATTTCAGTAAACTTTTAGCAAATATTAAAAATATCCATTCAGCAGAGGGAGGATAACCAAAGCATTACGTAAAATAGCACGGACAAATACCCCACTGACATAATTCAGGATGGATGCCTTCCTATTTTTATTTTATGGAAAAATAACCCGCAACGACCGGATTATCCCGAAGAGTTATTCAGGACATGGAAGCATTAGTTCCCTTTTGTTTTGTAGACAAAAATACCCCCTGAGGAAAAAGTTGGTCTTTTCAGAGATGCGAAGATCGCAATTTGGGTCAATGTGTCACTTTTTCATCAGAGCGTCTAATGTTTGTCCAAGACGGGCTGCATCAGTTCCAGGCTTTCACGCCAGAAGTTGAACTTACAGCTTTATAATAAATTTACTCTTGATTAGTTTCTCTTGTCAATTCCATGTTGCGTAAGTCGAAACTAATGAAAAATGAATCATATGAGGTTAAAAGTCATTGGGTGAGACTGAAATTGAATTTATGGTGCTCATTGAGTTTTGAAGGGAATTTTTGTGATAAAATGCTGTGCTGTTCTATTTTCAATCGGTAATTATTTACTGTTTGAAATAATTAATTGACAAATGTCTTACTGTCTACACTCTACTACTCTATCAGAATTTTTGTGTGAGGAAATATGTAGCCCGTTTAAGAGCACCGTCTCAGATCGGGTTTAGCGGCGGTAACTGATTCTATTGAAGGACTATAAAGTCATCAATTTTTGGAATTTTGTGTTCGACCAATACATATGTATAATAAAATACTATCAATAAAAAGGTTTAATTGACATTTTCAGAATAACTACATACTTATGTATATTACCATCTAAATAACCGCGTCATATTAATTTGTAGCAAATAATTCAAACTTAATTATTTAAGTATAATATTTTAAAGTGAGTTTAGTGTAAGTTTTATGTTATATGTATTAAGTACCTATAGGTTTAATTTTAATTATTTTTAATTATTTTTTATTAATTTTATTAATAGGAAAACTACTTGACAAAAGTTAATTTATGTAAAAATATCAATTATTTGTAGGTAACGTAGACTTACATTGCTTAAAAATAAAGTAAATGAAAAAAATACACACATAACAAAAGGCACACTAAGTTAATAAATAAATAAATGTATAAAATAAAGTAATTGATATTTCTGAAATATTGGTAGTTCACGTTCTTCTCATAATTAACTTAATTAAAAATAATTAAATTTTCGCAAATAAAATTTTAGCAGAACTGTCAGGTACACTTTTTTGTCGTGGGAGCTCAACTTACATTGCCACGAAAATCGACGGTTCAACGACACGGTAGCAACGGCTGAGTCAAGCGAATTTAACCCAAAAACAAAATTCGCAGATGTTTCATTTAAGTTTTTATCTCAAACTGTTTTCAAATAATTTCCTTCTCTTAAGTGAAGCCTTTCTGGGACCATATGTATTTATTCAAGTTTTACTGACGACATTTAACACTTTACTTCCTAATTAGATTTCCATAGATCCTATTTCCGAAGTATCATGGCGCTCATCGGCACTGAACGTGATGAAGTGAGAAATCGAACAATAAACACGTGACTTGTATGAGCACACTGCTTTCACAGCTCTTAACCCCATTTCTTATCTCCCAATAATAGATCGAAATGACCTCAGCAATTATCGTTGATTGGATGAATTTATCAGAGCCGTGCTCATATGTTACATATGTGACCGCAAGACGAAAATCTTTAGCCGTTGAGTCCTATAAAAAGCTGATTTAAGCGCTTCTGGCGCGACTGGTCCTTCAAGCTCCAATAAAATTGAGACAACTTGCTTGCTACTCGCTTCAATTTCGAAGTGATTTTCAGGGCACATGTGGTTGGATATGCGGCTTGAATTGGCTGTGTAGCCCATAACTTCGGGTGTGAATGACAACTTTATAGTTAAGAAAAATGATTTTGTTTCCTTAAAAGGGATTAGAATTGGGTCAACTAAAGACAGTACGTGAGTGGCAGTAATGAGTCTTTTAACAATAAAGAAAAATTGTCTTTAATTTAAGATGAATATGATTTGTCTTAATTTTGTGTGTAATCGATAATTTTGCTATTAGGTAAATCAAATGTTGCTTATAAAACATGTGATCAAGTGTAATACCGATGGCCAAAGACGGTGTACTCTCTTTTGGACGGAACCAAAACTTGTTCCATATTTGGTTACTTACTAAGGGTATTTCGTGACTAGATTCGGAAGATTAATTAGAATCTATTTCGCAGTCATCAGATTTACCCAATATTTTGATTGGAAATTGTTTAAAGGTGCCCCTTGATTATAAATACAATTTCGAGGGTCTATGCGAGATATTATGCTTCAGCCGTCATCTGGGAAATTAATTTTTTTAAATTTCTTGCACACATTGCATCCTCCAACAAAGATCACATTTTTGGTATAGTGGTATTTTTGGTATATTTTATAATTTTTATCTGAAGTGCTTATCTGTGCAACTAATATTTTCTAAGATAAAAGGCTTCTAATATTATTTTCGACATATATCGTTAACGATGCATCCCAAACTAAAAATAGCTAGTATCAATCTTGTAGAGCACAAATTACTCAATAGATTTTGTATGACAGTCTTTTTTGTGGAATTAATACATAGTTTTGGATCTACAAAGAGTTAAACGTTGCAGTACGTGAACTAGATCAACGAATCGTTAATATTGTTGCTCGTAGTTTGACTTCTTTTTACGTCCTCTATGAGGCAGAGTTACAAGGGTTTCGTTCATAAAGGGTGCTTAGGAAGTATTGAAGTAGGGTGGAGTATGCCAATCGATATTTATTTATACTCAAGGGGCACCCCTAAAGAGTTTCCAAAATAAATATCGCGTGAGTAATTTTCTGTATTATGACCTGTTTCCTGGACTAAGCAGCTATTTCGAGAAAAATGCATTTACACGCTAACCTTTGATACGCTTTTAGTGCAAAGGCCTTAACCGTAAAATATTGGGATTTGGAGACAATTCTTAAATGTCTTTACTTGTTCACAAAAATAAAAATTTGGCATTTAGACCTGCAGTAGCCTTTCCCGACTTGATTTGTCGGCTATATAGAAACTTTGTGCGCCATACCCTTTTATTTACTTTTATTATAAATAACTTTTGTTTTTTATATGTATGAATTTGAATGTTATTTTGGCGGGCTAAGTATCGTTTACAGTTTCAAGTTCTCCACTCCAGTACCGGCCTTGTTATAGAACTCGAAAACGATACGATTTTCTAGCTGATGTAATTTTTTATACCGTTTAAAAGTGCTTCGGGCGCCAGATTTTGCAACGGCTCGCTAGATAGTATGCCTTTCTCAAAATTCGTAAAAAAAGTAAAACAAAGCGATTCAATTCGTAAAGTGTGTGAATTTAAACTTATTTTTCGTTGAACCTACCACACCACTTGTTGACAAAGTCTGGTGGTTTTCTTCATCTAAAATTCTGCACAAAAGCCTACTACTGCTCACAAGTACGTAAGCGAAGACAATATTTATTCACTGAGTGAGTACGACTCAGCTTGGCTTGAATCTAGTAGTTGGGTGTGAACATATAGCCTCCCATTTGGCAACTCGAAGCACTTAGGTTTTAGTGAAGAGATCTGTAATTACAACTTTGAAACCTTAAATAACTGACACGTATCTTTCAGGTTGTGCGTTCATTTACCTTTTTTGCTTCCTAACTTTTAGAAAGTGAAGCAAACTCAATTAATGGTTTAAAAACCATTAAACTTCTTGCTAATATTTATTGGAAAAAGATGAAAACTCTGACTTTAATTAAAAACCTTTTAAATTACCTGCGGACCTAGGGAAATCTGTTTCTTATAAACTTAACACGCGACTGTATCTGCGGCAATTGCATGCGAATTTGTGAAATAAACTCCATCGGAGCCGTGGGCATAGGCACAAGTTGTTACTTGGAAAACAAAAGAAAATTTCACGCTTTCTTTCCCCCATGAAATGCCTTCCTGTTCAGTTGACAGCTGTGCAAAAATGTTTTTGAGTCGACTTTTTGCTGCTAATCAACATATTCGTTCCATTTTCTGGGTTACGAACAATTGAACTTATGGTGGCCCTTCGATCACCAAAAACATGAACAAATCTTGTGATGCAATCAATAAATTAGTTAGTCGTAATCTAATCGCCAAAATAATTTGAATGCAAATTATGAATAAAATAAATCACGAAGCCGACTGCAGTGTACGTGTTAGATTTTGAGAGCTTACTCATAGCCTCGATAGTTAGTCTGCGTCTGAATTTAATTATTTTCTATTGGCAACACAATTAGCTCGGAGATAATGGAAACTCAGCCACGAAACAGTAGCAGTAACTCTGGAGTAATTATAACTCATGCGAGATGAAGGCGAGATCTTAAGCAAGCTGCACACTCCCCAAATGAAGTTGTTGGCAAAACAAATTCAATTAAGCAGAATTTCGCCGCCGCACATCATACACAACGCTTGGATTCGGAGGAGCAAATATGTTTGTTGTTAGCTTGCGAACTGAAGCAACGGACACGCCGCCGGCGCGGGGTGGGGTGATGAAAGCAGGAAAGGTTCACTCTTGAACTTGTGAATTGGATGGGATTCGCACTAATCACATACGCTTGTATTAAGCGAACCTGAGTAGTTTGTACTTCGCACCTGCACTTCCAGTTACATTGCTTGTCCAGGGTAAGCACAGCTAATGAGCATTAAGGTAAATTTGGTTTACCTTGTTTCGACTTTTCTTTCGAGGATTGCGTTGAGGTTGTATTAAAATTCGTAAGCGAAAGGTTTTATCATATGGCAGGTGGAGAAAATTTAGGTTAAGTGACTGAATATTTGATTTCGGTGTTTGTGAAAATTTTAATTAATAACCTGAAGTACTGAATTGTTAAAACGCTGCCTGCCTGAGGCTTGGATAACGAACAAGAAGTTGAAAGTCAGCGCAGAAAGTACTAACGGAATGGTTTCGATAATAAGCAGTTCTAGTGTTTTAAAAATATATATGTACGTGCTAAGATTTCTAAAAATGATCACTTATCCCATACAAGTCCAGACAAAAAGCAACAAACACGTGGTTAGTTCATATGTAGAAAATAAAAGAAAACAAAACATGTGAGAAAAAAGTTATAGAAACAGGTTGATGAACCCCAGCGACTGGTAATGTTCCCTTGTAATTTCTATTTTGATAATGAAAAGCGACTGGCGAATAAAGCAACGGCTGCTAGGTTTATTATTGGAAAATTGGTATTAAGTTACACATTTGCTTCTGGACCACAACATATTTTACTTCATATTAAAAGAAAAGCTGAAGTTACACCACCGCCACCACCGCCGAGAGTTCCATAGACTGACTGTTCATGTTACAGACAGGAAAAGTGAAAATGTGAGCCTCTCGTGAGATTTTATTTGACAGGCATTAGATTAGGTTTCTTTCACTCACCGCATACACCTTGGTGCTTATGGAGGTGCGGGAAATTAAAAAAATGTTACACTTTGTAAAATGCGAACACATCATTTCATACATTAACACTCTTTCCAAGAAAAATGTAATTTAAAATTGACTATCTCAGTTATAGTACGAAACATACAAACAAACGTAATTAAATTCAAGTAAACATTGCAACGGTTTCACATATGTTGATATTCTTAAATTTGATTTAATTTTGGGTAATAAATGAACAGCGTTTCTACGAAGAAGAGAAATTAATTATAGGCAGAACATTTTAATGACTTATAGCCCTTAACAAATAGTATAAGCAGAAAACTGCGGCAGAAGCAGAACAAGTATAAGTTAAATGAAGTGGAAAATAAAATGAAGCAGATATTCAACAATATTTTAGTTGCCAGTGAAAGCACAATCGATGCCATTAATGATGGAAAATCATACCGTTCAGTGGACGCATTCGAGCGGTTCGATTTATTTTCTAAGATATTTTGGCATAAATGAGGCTTCATAGCGATAATTTCGCATTGTACATTGTCGTTTAGCTCCTAAAAAGTTCTTGTCTTGTTGTGATAAACGAGTGTTTTGACATAATCCTACAGAAAAGTGTCAAATCATATGATTCTGGCAGTCAATTAACATCACCGTTTTATGGTATTATGCGTCCAGGGCACTTTTCACGCAATAGATCATCGTTTCGCCAGTTGTGTAGCACAAAGCGCCGCTGCTTGAGAAGACGAGTCTTGGGGATCCATATCAAGAAAACAGGCTCACAAAAACTTGTTAGTCATCCCCATTGACGATTAATGCTCGTCCTTCACTGTTCTCGAAAAGTAGGGTCCGATGACACCACGAATACACAATCTGTACCAAATAGTCACTTATAGCGGGTACAACGCTCCTAGATCCCTTGTGGATTGTTTTCACCCCATATACGGAAATTTCGCTTGTTTATAATACATAGTCATCCAAAAATGGTCATCGGGCTGAAGATGATTTTTTGGTCGATATTCGGGCAAACTTTGAGATGCTCTAAACCCCAGTCAGCGAATGTACGGTGCAACAATTGGTCATTGGGAGCGCAAAATTCGTGAAGACGAGGTCTGTGAAAGCACAAGTTCTTGTGCACGACCAGGAGTCGAGATTTCACTGGACAATACATGTTTGGTAATCCAGTTTGGCGATCAAAATTTTCACGTTACGAGCCATACGTAAGAATTTTTAAAACTTGAATTTTTGTAATAGCGCTGAATAATATCTTAATATGTCACTGCAGATGTCAAAATAGACGTTATATTGCCAGGGAAAGATTTACAAAATCCGGATATTCTGATTGGAAAACCCTATACAAACATAATAAAAAATATGATTTGTTACGTGTGGCACGTGGTCTAGCTTGAAAAAGATTTTCGCTAATATCTAAGGAATGCTGTTTCAAATGGTGTCTCACTTGCGTGGTTGTTTTATTATGTTTATTTATTTATGGAATCTTGATGCTTTGCAACCAATAAATCATGATTTCAAAATGTGCGCATGAGCATTTACAAATACAGACAATACTCTTATATGAAGAACATAAGAGACAACGATTAAAAAGAATGCTTTGTTTTAGGGAAAACATTTAAATATGTTCATGGAAATACCTTGTTTAACGGTTACCATTGTTTAAGTGAGTGAGTAGTTCTGTTGCCTTAATGAGATATCTTCTGGTTCCTTAAACAGGCCTCATCTATTTAGTCATAGCACTAAATAAGAAAATGCTAATGGCACAGTTTCAACGAAAGCTATAAATCACCAAATTTATATGGGCGCCAAAAAGAGAATGGTAATTTTGCCAAATATAAAGTTTATGAATAATTAAGCCAGCCCGGCATTCGCCTCTTTCGGAGCTGATGAGTGCGATGTCAATCAATCAATACCATATCTAGTATTGAAACGAAATCAAATGAATATTTTTAGATGGAGCAGTATCCATTTCCCGAAATCTAATATAAAATTTAATGAATATTGACTTTAGGGGTCACATCAATTTTCCCATTTTTCTGGGAATGCACAATTTGTTAGGTCTGGTCGGAATTAAGGTTGTTTCGCTGATTAAGCACTGTCTGAAATTTGTTTACTGTGGGTTCCGGTAGGATTTATGAGAGAGCTTTTATTCAGTGGGCTATTGTTGAGATATATTCACGAATACGTTAGTGCTAGTATGATTACATAATTTCTTATTTCGTTTGAATGAATACTGCTTATAAAATTAATTGAGAATTTGCTAGGGGAGCTTTTTATACCGGCTAATCCTGTTTTTTATTTAGTGTCCTATAAACTCTGTGATCGCCGTACTTGTGGAACGTTGAGTGGATAACGGGTTTCTTTTATGTTGTTATGTTAATATAATATCATTTATAAATAACTTAATATTTGACTTGTTTGTTAGTAAACATATTTTAATTTTTATATATATTTTTATTATATAATCAAAGGCAGTTTTTCGTACTTGTAAATTAAGACTGTTGCATAATACATGAAATTGGTTCAGGCGCGTAGACGTAGCCTAAATCCTGCTCGACAAAATACTCTACCTTCCAATGAAAATCATGTCGAAATTGGTACCGTTAGCCCGGACCAACAGACCAACAAAACTTTTAAAAACCTTTGTTTCGGATTTGGTGTTGTGTAAATAAATATATGAGCTTACAAAAAAGGCAGTTATTTAGAAACCGCAGCCCATAAGAACTCAAATTATTTAAAATTTACTTACGTTGGTGACTTTCGTTCGCTATCGTGAGTTCGAAATTTCGGTAGCAGATTTCAAATCAGCGACGCCAAAAACTCCTACATGTTCATTAACGCGGAAATTCATTTAAGTTGAGGATTTTCGATCGTCATATTGGATCCGCCATCTTTAATTTCCAAATTTCGATAGTGTGTAGGTTCCAGATCAGCGACCCCGACAACAAAAGGATGCGTATTCATAGCAATCCTTTGAAGTTGTGCCTTTTCGGTCGCCATATTGGATCTGTCATCTTTAGTTTCCAAATTTTCCATTCCAAACCAGCATCCCCAAAAATCCTTCCATCTTGAAACCTTACAATTTATCATAATTACGAATATGTAGTTTATGTTAATGGAATATTTAATTCTTTGTGGCTAAAATTAAGTCAATCGAAGCAATCTTTAGGCGTCATTGAGTTACAAACATATAAAAAACACTTTCATTTTCATATACATATACATATGTACATAGATATATAAATATATAGATGGTATGCGTCAAGTGTGTATTTTTTCACCATCCGACTTTAATTACATGCCAATATACGATGTAAGTACGCGATTGTGTGTCAGTTATCACAGAAACAATAATATTTTGTTTAAAATCAATTATCAAACATTTACTAAATTAATTTAAATTATTTGAAAATCCTAAAACTATTTTCCAATCTGATTTGTCTGCCGCATGTGCAATTGCTTTCGCAGATTCCTAAAAAATGAATCATTTGATGTGATTACGGAAGAATTTATAGTGTTTAAGCGTGACATGCATCATGCATGCTGCTGATTTATTTATTGCTGTGAGTAAACTCGTGACATTTCTGTTCTGCATTGGTCATCTTATGACTATTACCTTTCTCTTAATGTGAGTTGACTGCCTACGAGTAAATAAGGTAGTTTTATTTATTAGAAACGGTATTCTATGCAATGGTCGTTCTCTTGGGTGCTAAAGGACTTGTTACGACTTAATTACTAAAAAGCTTCTTTGTGTAACTAATTTTCAACAAGCGGTTTAAGGTTAACTAAGCCGTGCATATCATTAGAACCGCTTTAAGTTAACTAATAAAACAGTTTTCAAAGTGGTTAAACATCAAATGCAATATTTTGTTGCAAAACCGCAGTTATTGTGAAAATTCCGATTTTAAGTAGTCCAACTATGGTTGCAACTATCTGTCCCAGATTCTAGATTGGGTTTAAATGTAAGAGCGCTTCGTGCAAAAAACGATCGTCATAATGCTCCTTCTGAGCGCGATATAAGACGCATAATAACAAAGTTTGAAAGTGAATTCACTCTTCACGAGTGCCTGTAAGACAAAGAAATGCCCGAAGTAAACAAAATATTGCCGCCGTTCTAGCCAGTGTTCGTGAAAACTCAAATGCGTCTGTTCCCTGTTTCCCTGAATTTGATGAAATTGATGCGGACGACCTTTATTTCCAACAAGACGGTGCACCACCTCACACTTCCCGACTTAACATGGACTTATTGCGCGGTATGTTCGGTGAGTCGTTAATTTCCAGAAATGGTCCCATCGTTTGGCAGCCTAGATCGTGTGATCTACCTCCTTTGGATTATTTCCTTTGGTGCCGCATTAAGTGGAAGGTTTACAGCAACCATCCTACAACTTTTGAGGCATTGGAAGCCAATATTCGTGAAGCCATAGCTGAGATATCGGCCGAAATGTCAGAGTCATCGAAAATTGGCTTGAGCGGATGATGGCCGCGGTGGCCATTTGGCCGATATTTTATTCAAATCATAAATCGCATAAAATTATTTTTCCAATAAAGCAATCAGAACCTGTTTTGCTCGAAAATTGTGTTTTATTCAAATTTAAATTCGGACGTTCTTATTGGGAAACCCTATATTTAGTTTGCATGACAATACAACAATATGATAATAATTTTTGTTTCCCAAAATGGCGATCGGTAGTTATTATTTTCACAGATTTCCATGCGCCCCAGAATTTATTTTAGTCTGATCAAAGCCCATGCCGCTTTTAGTATATCATCATTGTGTAGTAAAGTCTTTTAACTTAAAAAGTTGTTCTTACCTAGTTTTTATTTTTCACTTTTTAGTGTGCATTGGCAATTGCGGAGCTTCCTTCTCTTCATAATATCTGGAAGGCATGCATTTCATTAAACGCATTTTCGAGATGTCTACATTCCTTTAGGTCACCATATTGGATCTGCTATCATAAATTTCCAAATTACAATAGCGAATTGAGCTCCTCTAACTAACAACCCTTTTTCATGAAAATTCAATTCATTGGGGCCTTGTTCGACCATTTCCATATTTTGTAAAACTGTTTTTCATTTTTTCCCGCTGGAACCCAACACATTTCCGGAGTATATGGTAGCCTAAATCGTGCCCAAAAAAAAACTCGTATCTTCCAATGAAAGTCCCATAGAAATCGGTTCGTCGTTCTCTAGATCATCGCGGACAAACAGACAGACAGACAAATATTTTAAAAACATTTGTTTTTGTTTTGGTATCGTATAAATAAACATTTGAGCTTAGAAAAAGGAAGTTATTTCGAAAACACAGACAGCCACTTCAATTTTATTTATATGTATAGATGTATAGATTTCCTTCAAACAACGTGTCTGAGCGTTTTTTGACATTCTTGACCATTTCAAAAATAACCGGGTATGAACTGAATTTTGGGTATATAGCACGTATACTATAAAATTGGTGCTTGGGGTACCCCAGTGCAATGATAGAAGAATACTAGTTACTGCAGATAATTTCTTATCCCAGGTACCTATTTCTACAAACATCTCCAATAACTTATTCAAGTTTCTTTTCTTTGATTCAATATATGCAAAGCCTTTTCAAAACATTCAATTAGTCTAAAAATTTATTTATTTCATTTACTCTTCTCTAGACATACAGAAAGTATTACAATTCATTATAGAGTCTTAAATTGAAAATTGTATGTTTTCTGTCTTGCAGCATCTTTAATGGTTGAATCTCAATTTTACAGAAACCGATTAGTAATCTTGGCTCGTTTTAGATGGAAATATGCTTTACACACATATTGTGCTTAGAGTCAGCAAAGAGCGTCTCAAGGTCCTTAGGTTAAAATGAAAATGGCTTGAATCAATGTGAATTTGCAGAAGGTTGCGCCAATGGCAATCAGATACATATGTAAGTGGCAAAGATACTTACACACATAATAACAGCCGCTTCAATTCTAAAGGGACGCGATTTTCTTTGGCTGTGAGGCCAATCGCAATCAATTGAACCAATTGTGGGGTAATTGCCCGGGAATCGCCGCGACGAGCGGTAGTTGGGTAATCTTGAAAGATTCCTAGGTCAAAAGCAATTTGCCGCTCCCAAACTGGACGGATGGGTGAAAATAAAGCCGAATCGAGCATATTCATATTCGCGAAAGCGAAATAGATAAATAATGCTGGCGAAGAACCGTCATGCAAGAACTAGTCCGCATGTCGTCTGGATTACTTAATTATTGTAACCGGCTCGAATATAAAAGGCAAGACGTCTCCCGTTCAGGTTCGAAGCAAGATCAGGGTGTACTTTATGGCAATGTTTCTTGCGACTCGCGACAAGGGGTCTCGGCATCTTTTAAAATTCAATGCAGCTGCAATCATGCTTGAGTGCTGTACGGTAGATATCCATATGAAGCTTTGGCGTCTCATGTTGGGCGGTAGTGGAAAAAGAATCGCGTAAAAGGTATTACAGGTGAAAATCGATTTTTTACCTTTATGCGCATATATCGCATTTGCTTTTTGCAGTCGGATGTTGCCCGGTGCCTGAGTGAATTCCGGCCTTACCGGCAAGTCATGGTTGCTGGAGATGATCATTGCCATAATGAGCTAGTGGCGCTTTTTACTCGCCAGCCATTTTCAGCACAAAAGAATTCGTCTTTATCTGGGTCAGTGCGAAATTTGCATAAGGTAATCTGGGGGAAGTCGCTGGTTACAAATGAAAGGCGATATCCACTTACAGACAGCCTATTTGCAAGGGGGAAACGTCATTTCCTTAGGATGTGCAGCTAATTCAATGACATGCTCGTTTTTCCAGCGGTAATTTATACTGCAGCTTAATTACAAATTATATTAAGCCCTAGATGCATGCACAGTTTAAGAAGTGTAATGACTCAGACGCTACGCACTTGACACTAGATCTACCAAGGGGGTCAAAGTAACTTGCTTTGCCCGAGGTATAGATTGGCAAACTTAAATACTCATTTTTTTTATTATAGTAATGGATGTGTTTAGGCGCCGAAGTTTCCGCACATAGGAACAAATAATAATAACCGTATACCCTTTTCGTTGTTTCGGTTTTAACTACTAGAAACTACTAATAGAAACTCAAATTGTGTTTGCTGTTACACTAAAAATATAAAGTCAGAAAATATATCCTTATTTCCAAATTTTTTGTTAATTAAAGGAAGTGTCTATTTGCAATCTCCGTGTCCGTGTAATATCCGTGTACGCAGAGTAAACGTGGTTACACGGAAGTAAACGCACATCGAACATGGTATAAAACAATTCGTAAAAGAAAAATTTTCCTTGTACAAAATGTCTACTGATTGAATATCTTCCTTTTACAAAATATCTATGGACTGAAATTTACCTGTTTATATCGTGAAATGATTACGTGTACTTCCGTGTACACGGATATTACACGGACACGGATAGTGCAAATATATATTGTCTTAATTAAAATGCTTGTTCAGCGTGCAGATCTTTTTCGGAAATTTATTTCTTCAATAGGTCAAGGCAAAGAACATATGTTCGGTATTGGATTGTGATTCAGGTGCGTTGCAGCGAGGTATTAAAAAAAAACTGGCATATGCGAATTCCATTTCGATTAAATTGCAAGAATGCATGTACCTCGCAACCGGCTGTGGAATACCAAAATCAATGCACATCAGTCACGTTTCTCTCACTGCATGATGTAATTCTCTGTCACTGTAAAACCGCAAATATGACCATGACACAAACCATGAGAGCACCCCAGCAGTGATTTAATGATATCTTGCCAGGTCCACCTTTCACTGCAAAGTAAATATTGCATCATGGTATTTTTATTTTTGGTTGCGGTACGGGATGTATGCGCCTAGGAAATAAAAGACTCATTTTCAAATTGGTGACAAATTCGTTAATTGAAGTGCTTTATTAAGCGTTACATAATTTCAATAACAATTTTCAATCTTTATAAGTGTAAAGATGAGGCTTGTTGTGGAATCCGGCGACGGGAATGCGAATGCGGATATCATATGTTTTTAGTTTACGAAAGTATGAAAGCCGCATTCGCAATCCCGCTACAATTAGCCGTGGCTATTCTA
Source organism: Neoitamus cyanurus (assembly GCA_947538895.1). Lineage (NCBI taxonomy): Eukaryota > Metazoa > Arthropoda > Insecta > Diptera > Asilidae > Neoitamus > Neoitamus cyanurus. The sequence continues at coordinate 33,763,553 of OX384541.1, read as the reverse complement.
GGCGCGAACCGAAATAAAGAACTAAATCGTTAACAACTTCTCCATTTTCCTCTCTCATCGCATTAATCCATGTCAAGCTTTGAACCTATAGAAATATAATTTTTAATACGTCACATTTATTAAATCAGTTTGATGGCTTATGTATTAGGCGAATATCAGTCAGTTATGATACTACTTTGAAATTACACAAACACATAAAGGCGTCTAAAAACTAAAATTAATTTTTGAAAATTATCGTAGAACATAACTTTTTCCCTAAACATTTATTTAGCAAATTCCGATGAGACCATATTTGTGTAGATAGTTTAGAGAAACCAGGCAATTACCTAAACATCTGTAATGGTCTAAACAACACAAAAAGTTAGCCTAAAATTTTCTATTTAGGAACATAATTCATTAAATAACAGCAGAAAAATATCGCATTCACTCTTTTTACCCGCATTTATACAAGTGGTTTTCGGCCGAAAAAACAATTCAGATTGAATGTGTTAATTCGATTCGGTTTGGTTCGGTCCGATCCGATCCGATCCGATCCGATCCAGTCCGGTTCGGTTCGTGGGTAGCCACACATACATACATAAATAACATATAATAATCAATTAGTTTGGTCGGTTGGGTCTAGCCACGGCCATAGGCTACACTTTTCGAAATTTGGTTAACCTTTTTATAGCCCAACAAAGTGACAGCTGCGGCTAATTAAAAGTCAAACCAAATCAAACTTGTAAGCTGCTTAGCCAAACACTGTGTCACCACAAATTTAAAAAAAGGTAGGAAGTATAGCTGGCGACCAACAGTGGGGCCAAGTCCGAAAAAGTTGGACATAAATGGAAGATCTTTTCCCATCTTCATGAAATTCAGTGTAAATATGTTTTCGGAGTCGCTGATCATCAATATGAAGTTGAAATTCCCGAAAACAAAATGGTGGATACAATATGTCGGAACAATTATCAAAACATGTCCCAATTTCTACAAAATTAGGATTTAAAAATTTGTGGGGTTGCTAATAATGAATCATTTTAAAATTGTAGAAAACAGAATGGTGAACTTGTTTTGAATCGAGAAAATTCAAAATAACCTTGGCAATGGCTAACCACCGCCTATTATTATTGGCATAAATAAGATCCATTTGCGTCATCAACGACGGTTTTGTGCACACATTACGAAGAAAGAATGCTTGTGCAGTTTGTCGCAGGTTATAGCATGCCCAACTAATAGGAAGAGCCGCCAGAAAGTTGTCGTTTCTAAGATACCAATAATGTAAAGTCCTGAATTGAATTTACTCTGAAGCACCGCTTGTGGAATAAACCAAATGGCGTATATTAATGGAATATCTTATTTTTTGAGGAGAGTTTTATATACATACTTTTTTATTATGCATCGACCCAAAGGATATTTCGCATTTCGTTCTTCCTTTTGGTCTTTATACACAAGCGGGGCTTCCGAGTAAATTCGATTGAGGACTTACATTATTGCTCTAAATTGGATAAGAAAAATTTTGGTGTGACATGAAATCTATCTGCCGTACTACCTCAGTTTGCAAGGAGTGGAAATTCCCAATATTTTATTTAAAAATTTTTAGCACTTAGCACCCTTCGAGTACTTAGTAAAATACCCCAGTTAATTACGTTATGTTATATTAACCTTTCTCGCGTCTAAATACGTATGTGAAAAATACATATTAAAATATTTTAATTATCTAAATATGATAACCCTTTTGTTCCCTTTGTAAAAACATAACAACAGAATTAGTTTTTCATCAAGTCTATAAATGCCAGCTAGAGAACGAACATAAACTTCCATGCACTTCCTTTAGCGCCAATTGTAAGTTTCTCTTGGGAACAGACAAAATCTCATTAATTGGAGGTTTCGACTGCGGATGTATCCCATTTAGTTTTGAACATTCAAGGCAACCAAGCTGACTTAGGCCCTTTTCACGTTCGTTAGAGGAATTACGCTCAATTAGAATGCTAATAGCTTTGTACACCCATACCTTGTTAAGCCGTGATATATCCGCTAAAGGTATAATATACTAGAGAATAAGAAAATTCATTCACTCCGTGAAAACAACTTCCCATTGAGAAGATTTTCATAGGCGATTGCAGCAACCAGTTCGAACCCATCAGCCTCCGCACATTCGATTCATTCAAACTCGTCTGCTCCTCAGCGTGTCTGAGTCGCCCACTACCCATATGGGAGCCCGACATCGACGTCCCGACAGTTGTCACAGCAAGTCGTCCGCTCGTGTGAAGTTTTTAGTGATTTGCGTAAAGATAGCACTGTTTGCAGAAAAAAACAAGGAAGGAATCCACAGCATAATGCCTGCAATAAAAAAGGCGGATTTGAACGCTCACAACGAGTCTTCTTACCCACCTGTGTGCCAACAACTTCCCACGGAAATTCTTTTGCGCAGTGATCGCAATTGAGCCAGATTATTTGTGAACTAGGGTTCCCACAAACAGGTAATTCGTACAGTTCAACCGCGTCTGAGGTACATAGAGGCAAGGTAACTGCTCTGATAAGCTAAGAAATGTCTGTAGTGGGTGTCAACTTCTAGCCTGAATGCCTTGTCGCCGCTAAAACGAAAGCGGTGGAATTATGCAAAGACTGCTATAAAGCAAAACTCGAGCGGCGTGAAACGATACCATTTTTAGGAATAGTTTACTCGCTGGAAGTATTTCCGTATCTACTATGTAGGTGATAAGTTTGTGCATATGAAAGAGCTTTTCCTACTTTTCCGGCATGGTTCCCAAATTTGGAGCTTGTTTTAGTTTTATCGTTTCCGCAATATCTATTTATTATTCATTTATTGTTTAGAAATTTCTCATATGCACTAGATACAATTTTTAGTGTGCATACTAGATCGGAAAAAACGGAACATTGGGATCATCATGATGACCATCCGTGCGTCTATAAATCTATCACATTTTATAAAATCTAAGCCGCTTGTTTCAGTAGCATCACGAACTATATTCCATAAGTTAATGATTTTTGAAAATACCTACAGTTTGGTTGAATTTTGGGCGTAAACCAGGTGAACAAGAAATAATTGTTGTTTTAGTCCCAAGTGATTTAATAAAAAAATAAAAAAATTAAAGTGGTTTTTCGCAATATGTATAATACTATACTACATACATACATATAATAAATTGTTGCTTTACTGAATCGGTGGTTTTTGGATACCTGGAAAAAGGCTCTCGTCGAGCCTGTACCAATAAGATCTCTGCTATTTCTATTTCGGACTATCGTTCGATTAGTGTCCTGTGTTCCATTGCTAAGGTTGCTAAAAAAAACAATGACCACTCAGTTCAAGGTTATTATCGCCATTTCAGCCGGGCTTTCGTACTGGTCATAGCTGTGAGACTGCACTACATAGTTCTTATGTGACCTTCGTAATGCCGTAGACAATACAAATTTTGGAATTTTGGTGCTGTTGCATTTCACCAAGTCATTTGATAGTGTAAACTCAAAAGTGCCCGATAAATATCTAGCTATAAGGAGATGGCGATGATGACGCCACTCAAAATATTGTATACTCTCAGCTTAATTTATTTAAATAGATATATCAGTGCTTTACGTCCCAAATATGTCTCAATGGCACATCCCAGAAGCGTTGAACTGAATTCAGATATATTCTCATAATCTCCGCAACAAGTAAACAAATCTTATGCAGTCATTAAGGGGGACTTCTCATGGAGCAATTTCAAAAAATCGAAAAATGCCGACATTGCAAAACTTTAAACGCATTTTTCTCGAGAACACGTTTTTCAAAATGGTTTGCAAACTTCTGACAACTGTAATTGACCGATCGACTTGAAATTTCCACAGAACGATTCGAAATACATTTGTGCAGGTACCCACGTCCGGATTTTTCGAAATCTTAAAAATTCGATTTTTAATCCACGTTTTTATTCGAAAAAAAACGCGAAAAATGAATTTTTTTTTAAAATTTGGCGCCATTTTGTCAATTTTGAAGATATCGAAAAAATCGTACGTGGGTACCTAATCGAGAGGATACTGATTGATAACATTTCGGTCATTTCTGTTTCAGACCACCCAGGGACCACCTGCAAACCGTTTGCCTCTGCAAATTTTTAGACCAATTTTTGGACTACAGCCAAGGACGCCATTTTGAATTTTTATGTAATTCAAATTTTTTTTTAAATGTATTAAATGGTCCTTTTGAACCTCCAAAAAACTGCAAGTGTTTATCTTTATTCGTTTTCCCATAAAAAAAATAAATGTAAACCCTTCAAAAATGGAGCTCTCCATGAGAAGTCCCCCTTAAAGCTACGTTTAATCTACGCCGGCAAATATATATATATATATGCTTGCCTAGGTGAGATCTATCACCCGGTTGGAGGTAAAATTTACCCTGCCGATTTTCCCCCGGTATTCAATTTCCCCCCGTCTGTACTTCCGCTATAAAATATTATTTTGTGCAAGGAACATTTTAGTCTATAAAATATTTTGTAAAAGGCACAGAAGGGGAAAAATGACCGCGGGAAAGGGTGAATTTTGACCTATTAACGCTATCACTCCACTTAAAAATTAAACATATATAACATATGCGTCAAAGTAAGGAATTTCTATAAGAAAAAGATTGAAAATTAATAACTGCCATTAATAATGATAGAAATTATACATTTAACTAATTAATAATCAAGACAATTTTGAGATTTACCATATGTTAGACCTTCATGTTAAAATAATTAAGTACGTATGGGTACACCTAATAGTTTGAAGTTGAAGACTTCATTTAAAATATAGCACAAATGTTCGTAAAACGTTACGCGGTGAAGCATTTTCGTAATGAAGAAAATCTGCAATTTCATAATTTTTAGAAATCTTTTGTTTCCGGTTTACATATCTTTGGAAGCCCGATGAAGTGCCACCGTTCTAAAATATCAATTTGTGTAAAAGTTATTATGATGAGAGGCGAGTATAGGCGAGAGTTATATTTTTATCTGTTTATCGTAAGAAACTCTAAACGTATGGAAAATATCAAAAGCACTAGTTATAAGACTATAACGAGACCATAAAACACTCATGACTCACTGTAAAGACAAACTGTTTTTACAGTATCTGCAACGTAGGGCTATGAAAGTTTGTTTGTCCAATAGTTTCCTAGAATCGTTATCAAACATGAAGGCAAAACAAAATGGTATTAATTTGTATAAGTATATATGTATGGTGTGGAAAAAACTACACATCCACAAACAAATTTGAATTAAGTTCCACATCTTAATCAAAAACACTTGAAATATCGAAGACAGTTGTCAAGCGGGACAATTGTTTTAGACATAAATCAATTCACAAAAATCGTAAACTGTGAGCTCTGCTGAGGCTATTCGACGTTTTGCTGTTACTCGACCCTCTACCAGAATTCTTTAAGTATCAAATGTTATCACAAGTTTGTTTAACGAATGAATCACATTCGGCGACACAAGTGTTGTAATTGAGGAAGAAGAAATCAGCACTTCTTTAGGCCTCGTGGGTTATTAACCCCATGCTATAAATTAATTGACGTAGACCGCCTTTCTCGGCGAATTTAAAAATAAAGCAGCTCCTACGGAATGATCATGCGATGATACTCCTCAATTAGTGGCGAGTCTACTAAACCACGCAAGCATTAAATAAATAGAATTTCAGATTGGAAAAAAAGCAAGTTCTGCACGTTCAGCTGACTCCGTTCCGAATAGTAGCGCTTGCGCGAAGTGCCTGCATAAATTTGCGGAGAATTAGAGAACACCCATTTAGGGTGGAATTGGGACATGTGCAAATATCTCCATTAAAGGTGGGATGCGTTTATCAGGTCACATGATATTCCGTAAGTGCACCCTCGGCGCAAGACAATAGCGCTAGCGTCAAGCTGAGAAACATTCACCACTCCGAGCCAGCTAGCCAGAAAACTCCATTGACTCGCCCGGTTAAATTGCCTCTTGCAAATGAGCCTACAAATTGAAGGAGGTCATTAAGTACCGTTCGCAGCTAAGAATCCAAATGGGTTGATTGAGACAAATTACTGGGAAGCAGCGGAGTGTTGGCCGTTGGCTGGGGACTGATGAAAGGTGTTTGCAAGCAGATAGGCAGGCTTTTCTGAGATCAGAGTCGATTGGAAAATCTGTCGGTTCGAGTTCGAGTATAAGCCTTTAGAGTGAACCTCGCGGCGGGACGCTCCCACGCACCCTTGTACCGCATACAGAATGACTTTAAATAGGTGAGAAAGTCTGGGTGCTACCATTGAGTGGGCCGATCGTAAAATAAGCGTCACCTGGCGATCATTATGCATAAAACGCTTGTGAGCAAGAACTGCAGGGATGAATGAATCTGCGGAAACTTTCACTAGTTGTGCTCGGTTTGTGCACTGCCGCAGCAATTACTCAAGTTGTTTAATTCAATTAAGTAAGACCCGGCTCAGTCATGCGAAAAAAACATCGAGTCACTTAAATTACTTTTGCAGCAATTACCACATCTGAGGCCGCCAGAAATTGGGCAAACGGCCAAAACTTTGTTTACATAGCTGTGAGTGAGTGGCTAGTCCCATACAAAAATATTTTAAAACGTTTGATAAACATTTGCCCCCCAATTGCGAGGTTGAAATTGAAAGTGTTTACTACGAGTGACTAGCTAATTGTTGATTGATAATAAACAGCGTGAATTAGCCAAATGGGATTCTTATAGAATTCTTGGGCGTCACAAAGGGCAGAGGTTTGAAGAAAGAATTAGAGAAGCATTTAGAACTATGTAGTTTAAGAAACTACAAAGTGTATGATGACGCGAGTGTATGATTTGAAATATGTATGTATATTTTGGAGGCAGGGCCAAATTCAGTAAATTCTTTTGCTGTTAAAATATAGTTTTTCGAGCTAACGACGATTCTTCCGAAAAGTACAATCCCCTTACCTAAAAAAACCGCATAACACAAATGCAAAAATAGCATGTGTGTGCTCCCAAGTTCTGTACAGAGAAGTGGGATGTAAAAAGTCTGCAATCCAAACAATTCAGTTGACCTAAAATATTGATACCAAGGTTCAAGAATTAAAAAAGATGATAAATAATATTTTTTAACTAATTATCATTTAAAGGTTGAAAAAAGCTTGTTTAAATTTTTTTAGGAGTAATAATATAAGAGTATCATCACCACCAAGAAAAGCAGTTTATGGAAATTTTGTTTTAACACTTCGACGTCGGGCATTTATACTGGATGACTGAGTGAAACCGCTTATAATAACTTGACTAAGCTGATATTACGTTAACCTTGAGAAATATCTTTGTAATTACTAAAGCATTATAAATTTTAATAATCTTTTCAATGTCTCACAATGAACTGTTCCTTAGATTCTTGATAAAAAACGTATTTTTACTTAGACTTTAATTTACATGTCTTCATGTATATTTCCAAATATTTTGGTGGCTATATAAACTACTTATTTACTTACTTACTTATTAACTTACTAACTTACTTACTACTTATTTACTTACTTATATACTTTTAACAAAATAACATTTTATTGTGTTATTTTGCTCTGTATTACTTCAAAATGCTGCTACAAGAAATGTATTTTCTCAGATAGCGATTTTAGTTGCTACACATGCAACATTATATTAATTTTGATAACTTAAAATAATATTAACATTATAGTTTCATATTCTGTGATAACCTGAAATGTGATCCTTATTTAAGCAAATTTTTTTTATGTGAACGAACCGTTTATAAAACCCTGCTACTGGCGTAGTGCTATTTTTCTTAACGCAGCCAATTTGAAAAACATCAAGTTAAATGAAAAAGGGGGTAAAAATATACGTTTAAAGTTTTGCATCTTTTTTCTGCGTACCAAGCATTAATTTTAAGTATTTGGCTTATCTTCTTTTTGAAACGCTAAACTACCACGAGGACAAAAAAAACACTAATTCGATTTTTCAGACCTTTTGAGTTGGTGTTACTCTTTAAGGGGGTTTTCTCCCCGTAGCATTAAAAAATGACTCTTTTTTCCCAATTTTGTTTTTGAGGCTCCCATAGAGCACCCAGGAAAAGGGTATATTTTAAGAAAGTTTCGGAAAATTTCAGATCGGACTACTACAGCACCCGGCAGCCGGTACCAAAGTGGAACGGAGAGCTCCTTGTTTGTGATTGGCTGAAGGCCGCCATTTTGTTTTTTTACGAAAACTAAAAATATGGAATCATAATATAGTCGATGCTTACTTCATTCCAAAAAACCGGCTGTCAATACCTTTTCCCTGTTCCTCAAAAACAAAATTGGGAAAAAAGAGTCATTTTTTAATGCTCCAGGGAGAAAACCCCCTTAATACAGTATTCCTTCCAGACAAATATATTTTAAAGAGAAAGGGTGTGCTTTCGTATCAATCATCAGGAGTTCAAAATCTTTATTACGAGAAGTACATATGTAGATAGAGATTTTCTTGACATTTTTAAGAACACTCACAGAAGGCTCCAATGCATTTCACATTCGTATGTATTATGTCGTTTTATATTGTACCGAAGATATACTTCTTCAGGTTTTTGTATTTCAATTGTAGAAATAGAAGATAAATGTTAAAAAAAGAAAATTTGTTGTAATATCTTATAATTCAAAAAAATAATATTTTTCGATATGGGGTCTAATTTCCACCTCATTGTCATTGCGGACCTCATTTGCTCAAATAAGTTCAGACGTTTAAGAGCTACGTATGAACAAACATATAAACCACATTACCCTCTTTTTCTTATGTAGTCGGGTAAACGTAATCAATATTTTTAAATTTAAATTGTTAAATCTTAATCGTTGCAATCTCTGAAGTATAAATAATTAGATAGTACCGTTAACTACAAGAAACTTTTATATTATTAGTAAACTTTTATTACTCGGGCCTCTTATTTAAGTTTTATTTACATTATTTTCTTCTTTACAGAACACATCACCTTTATGGGAAGACTTTGTGGCGAAAGCAAGCAAACTACATGCTTGTCTACGGTAAGAAGAAAATCTTTATTTATCTACTCAATTCATCCACTAATTTGCTAATCTGTTGCAACTTTCCACTATCTGAAACAAAATATAAGATGACAATTTGTTTATTAAAACTGAGATATCAACAAAATGCGATTTTATAAACTTTAAAAAAATTTGAGGAACGGATTATTCTGTAGTGAAATATCTTTGGAATCGCCTTTAAATACTGGAAAGCGCAAACGTTTCGAGAAAAACGCGCTTAAAGTTTTGGAATATGTTTGATTTACGGCTTCGTACCTACAGAATGCTATAGCTAACAATAATACTTTTTCGACTTCTGTTAAGCGGCTTTGGGAATACATTCTTATTACATTCCGAGAATACCTGATAATATGAACAAAAAAAAAGTACTATGTCCCGTAAGAGGTTGTCGTTTGAATAAAAAAGGAACAAATACATGCTTAGATCCGTGTAAAATATTTTTAAGAAACAACATAGTTCTTGGAAGAAAATTTAAATATCACTCAAGTCGTTTTCAAGAATAGCCGTATTTGTTTGATTAGCTTTGCTTTTAAGTCTATATTAAAATGGGCTATGTATGGGCAAAGGGGTTCTATTCCATAATTATGATAACGCTTAATCATCGTAGAATATTGACAAACCCGAAAAAGCTGCCGTGCTCTTTTGTTGTAATGAACGAACAGAAGTTATAAACAGAACCAAATTAACTTAGAACTTAGTATAAGTATAACAAACAAACAAACGTTTTCTACATAAATACAGTTTCAAAGATTTCATCACAATTTCTTTAAACCTAAGGATTAACGTAAATATTTCTGATTTCAGAGCCGCCATACAAGCGATTGCGGCATATTTGGATGCGTTCCAAAAAATAGCAGACGCCGCAACAAATTCAAGAGGTAAGTGTCCCTTTCACATTAATTATAAATTGGTTTCCTGCTTTTTTAAAGAAAATAATTATGTAGCATAGTCACACCTTTCTGCACGTTATTATTTCAAGGCTAAAAATAATGCGATTAGGTGATCATGCAGAAACAGGTGCTATTAACACGGAATGGGGGCTATTATAAAAATTAAATCATTCCCCGCATATTTTACGAAGAAACCAGATCTTTGTCATAGTTGTGAACAATTCTTTTGAGAAATGTAAGAAATTTTCGAGGTCGACAGCTGCAATTTCTTAAGGTTTTCTTTCACGATTCATCATACTGCTGGTCGCGCCGTTGCAAGAAGTATTTTGAATTTTGATGCAAAGATGACTACATGAATATTAATATTATTTTAAATGCACGCCGATTCTAAAAATAAGTACGAGTTGGGGGTCGCTCAAAATTTCATTGTCGGCTATGATGTCACCTGAAAAGTTCTTGCGTAATTGACGAACGGTTTTTTTCATAAGCGTATGATAGAACAATAATGAGAAATGGTAAAATTTCGAATTGTTTCCTTCAATATCATTTTGCAGAATAGTAATCGTGTTGTAATTCTAGAAATAAATGCACATTCGTAATACCTTACCATGGCCTCCAATCGCCGCGAATTGTTCAATTAGTTTGCATAGTGTGCTTTTCCGATTTTGAGTTCATTTGGATTGCTGTGGTTGCGTATTTATTTTTCAAGATATACAAGTGAAACATCTTTTAGTGTTCTGGATTCATGGCTTTGATAAATTTTTTTCATCGGGTTCTCGTTCTGGATCAGCGTTTTAACACAGGATAACAAAAACAAGACATCTGGGTTAAGGTATTGTTGTTGCACAGTTTATGGGATGAATGAATATTTCGATTTTGCTGTCCTATTCCTTTTCATTTGTTTAGATGACCAGAATTCTAATAACTAACGAAGCTAATTCTGAAAGCGTAGAAAACGGTTGGGGTGGTAAGGTTGTGTATGTACAGTAGTGAAGAAAAGTGCAGTACTTTAGAATAAAATGATTCGCAAATATTTAAGATTCTAACAATTATTCGTTTATTGTGTGGGATTTTTTTCTTATACAAACGTGAATATTTTTCAAAGTAACAGAAAATCCCATCTCCCAAAAAGCTATTTTCGTCTGACAAATGTTTAATCCGTCATATGGAAACGTAGTTACGCATTAAACTTTGGAAGAACGTTTATTAATTTTGAAAATCCATTACAAAAATGGAGACAATTTTATCGTGACAATTCACAACTTCCGTAATAATTTTGGTGTGTGTTGACAAACTTCTTTTTGCCGTGAAGTTACATGTGGTTTCAACAGGATGGCGCAATGTGCCACACCGCATGCGAGACAATGTCTTTATTGCTTTTGGACTTTTTCTTTAGGTTTTTTTTTATTAAAAGCAAGGTCACATAGATCACCCAAAAAGGATTCAACAACTCGAGAAAGGAATTGATTACATTCTTGCAATCCAGCCTTATTTACGCTTCAAAATGTTTTCCAAAATGTTGTCAAAATGGCACACCAAAGCCGCCGCGGTGGCCATTTGACTTATTGCATTTTTAATGTAACAATGTTTTAATCTAATTAACAACTAAACTCTACAAATCAATAAAAAAATTCGAAGAATTTCAGTTTTTTAATAATAACTATGGCTAGTACTGCTTCCTCAATTCTATAAAAGTATTTTGTAAGTTAGACTGCAATCAATTTCGAAATTCTAAATTCCAAATACTTCATTTCAAATTTAGGCAGATGAGCTATATCGAGCTATATAATTCAATCATTTTCAATTTAAGATATATGTATATATATAAGGTATGAACAGAATATTATATTTAACCGATTATATAAGGGCAGATTAGCTCAATTAATAAGCAAATTTGGAATTAAACCTTTGGCATGATGACCGAAATGCTTTTGAAAAGTTTATTACAAATGGGCCAATATTGCTAATAGCGAGACCTAGAAAATGATGTGGATAAGGATGAATAAAGTACATATTATGTAATTATGAGAATAATGAGAAAAACTTAACACTGCATTGTCTGTTCATGTGGAAAGTGAGTAAAATCATAAGGCAAGCACAATGCTGAGGTTTGATGGGATAATTATGACCTTTCAATGCCGAGTGAAAAGTCTAGAAACCTCAAAGTTGCACAGCAGTCCAGCTGAATGGGAATTACTTGAGTAGTCGCTCGCTCTGAGTTCCGCGTTCAGCGGCACGTCTTCGCACTTGGTGCACTCCATGAAGGCAGTCCGTCGTGAAGCCCGCAATTAGAGCATAATGCCAACTTGTAACGGTCAAATTCATTAGAGAAGCCTTACTACGTCACTGCCACTTCGCAATGCAAAGTTCAATTACGGTGGGTGCACTGTGCCTACACTCCTTCCCCCGGTGCAATCAACACCAAAACCACAGTCAGCCAGCATTCGCAGATTTGCAGTTACAGGTGAATGTTCGTTCCGGCCAGTTGGGTTCTTGGGCGCGGGTCAATACGAGTTCTGTGCTATTGCACCTCCAGAAGCTCGCGGAGGCAACAACTTCCCCATAGATGCGCCCGATACAACTTTCACATGAGAAACCCACACTTGCCAGAGATATTCTTGGCATCGAGTTTCCCTTGTCAGTTTTCAAGGAGCATTTTCCGACTTGGCTCTTTCACACTACTTGAGCCAATACTACCAAGGTCCCAATGTGCCCCAACTCGGAATGGTATCAGTTTCGCTATGAAATCGACATATTGAAGACAGTCACTTGCGGAAGTGAAAACAGAGTAAGAGAAAATTGTAAGACGATTCTTTGCTGGGTGATTGCTTAATCACATTTATGAAATCTGAAGTCCACTACGTTTTGGTTTGAGCGATTTTTCTACAACTCATAAATACTGCACAATGGAACTTAAATATACAATTAAAATTAAGTAAACGAGATTTTGAAGCTTTTCATTTTTATTAGATTCAGCGTACAATGTAAACATTCATTGACTATTTTGTTAGTGTCTTCAACACAACTATTTTGACCTAGATTTGATATTCCGCATTGATTTATATACTTCAGATTTTTCAGATAATCGTTTCTGTCCGTCTTTTAATGGGGAATTAGGAGGCAATTACCATTATTCATATGATTCTGTTTAATGATATACTCGTAAATGCGTGACAGTGAGCTGAGTTTTGACATAATTTTGTGTACTTAGTAAGGAAAATACAAAACTGAGTACATTACAGAGGTGAGGTCATATTAAGTGCGATAATTACCAATCATCGATCCTGCATTTCGTTCAATAAATGATAAGACCACACAGTAGGTACTTATTTTCTGGTGTGTTATCAGTAACCTTTATGTCAATTTTTCGGGTAGAACCAAGGCATATTGTTGAATATATTATGGTATACATTTGTAATTAATTTGTAATTTACCTGTTTTTTTAGATTATAAAAAGATAAACAGTTAACGTAACGTGGGTTGATTTAAAATAGTCTAATTTTTATTTCAGTACTCATGCTATCGCTCAGCCGGAAAAATAAAATTAAAAAAAAACATCATCATCAATATTTCTTAGTTTAATCCATAGATATACTGCCTAAGAATAACTTGTCAAGATGTCAAGTCTACGTCCCTATTTGTTCCGGGGATAGCAACCGAAATGTACCTGCGTTCTCGACGACCTGCTTTCTCCATTCAATTCTTTAAATGTTTTACCCGGAATCGATTTTATTGACCTTGTGTACACGATAACAAAACAACTATGGGACCGATTTGCTTCAAACGGTGCTCATTTCAAAATTGTTCTATGTTAATCTATAAATAAATAAGTTATTTTTCTAACTTATTTTTAACTAAAATATGCTGAAAATAGCGCCAAAATCGGTAAATTTTCATTTAGCGAAGGTATTTTTCAAAATTTTCAAGTTACGGCAACAAGTAAACATTCATTTTGAATGCCAGTAAAGTAAAATCTTACCGAACCCGGTTTACGTCAGATTTTACATTCGCGCATCGGCACAAAAGAATTCGTAAAAGGAAAATTTGCCTTACGAAATGTCTACTGACTGAATATTTTCCTTTTAAAAAATATCTGTTTGTACCGTGTATTTAGTATGTACATTGTTCACGAATCCTAGGTCGGATTTTACACGGACACGGACACGGACTATTCAAATAGCCACATCCAATATTTAAATTGATAAAAGTTATGTGAAAATGTGGTTATCTCTGCATTTCCTAAATTGCTTTTTTGTTTTTCAAATTTTTTACAACTTATTGCTTGATTATTTGCAGGTGCTTCGAAGGAAATAGGAACCGCTTTAACCAGAGTTTGCCTTAGGCACAAAGCGGTGGAAACACGAATGAAAACATTCACATCCGCAATTATGGATTGCCTCATTTTACCATTACAAGTAAGTTAATAATTGTCTTTTCTTTAGTATCTGATCTTCACTTAGTCTGAATTAAAACGACCTCCAGGATAAACTTGAAGACTGGAAACGTCAAGTTGTTACATTAGATAAGGAACATGCCAAAGAGTATAAGCGATGCCGTACCGAATTGAAGAAGCGTTCAAGTGATACTTTAAGGCTACAGAAGAAGGCTCGAAAGGGCCAGTCTGAGACAATACAGTCACTTGTTGACTCCCACATGCAAGACGTTACACTTAGGCGTGCTGAATTAGAAGAAGTTGAGAAAAAGTCGTTACGAGCGGCTATGGTGGAAGAGCGCATGAGGTACTGCAGCTTCGTCAACATGCTTCAACCAGTAGTTAAGGAAGAATGCGAAGTTATGTCAGAGTTAGGTCACCTACAGGTAAACTCGTAAAATTATGTTAGTGTTGATAGAAAGAAAAAATACATTTTAATAGGAAGCAATGCAGTCGATTGCCGTTGTGACCAAAGAGCCAAATGTCCTGCCACAATCCTCCGAGGAATTAATTTTAGAGTCAAGATCAAATTTACATTTATACCCAGAATCGCCCGGTGGCAATTCGGGTTCTCAAGGCTGTTCAAATTCTCTAGGTTCTAGGAAAAGCTCTGTCTGTTCAATTAGTTCAATGAATAGTAGTGGTTCCAGTGGTTCACCTGGACACCATCATTATCAAAGGTCTCTTTCACAGGTAAGGTACCATTTTTTGGTAGATACGAAGTAGTTGTCCGATTTATTTTGTCTAATATCGATTTTTAAAGCTTGTAATGAGCACAGCACATAACTGTTTCCTTTGTACTTAAATGGAAATTATGATAATATTTATTGTACCTTCATTATTTAAATTTTTTCCGGGATTTGTTAGTTGATAAAAAAAATATTATTCTACGCGAAACGAAGTGCTGTCCTACTCTGCACAAAAATTTCAACCATAGGCAGAAGTTAGTGATAAAACTCAAAACTTGTTATTTTATTTGTAAAAAATGTACTTAATTTATATTTGGGGTCCTTTATTATTGTTTCACTTTTGTTTAAAATTGCTTTTTTCTTTTGTTTTCGGTTTCCTTTAGTTAATTTCGCCTGCAATGCGTTTAAAACCCGGTGAATCCAGTGATAGTGGCTTCTGTTCTTCTCCAGCACTGACATCACAGGTGCTTACTTTTTAGTTTTTTTTAAAATTTCCGCATTTATTTTTTAATTATTTGCTATTCAGTAAATGGTTTTATGTCATGATTTGTAATAGAAACTTTATTTATTAGGCTTCTAGTACTATAAGTCAGTCACACGCCGTATCCACGTGGCCACCACATTCCCAGGACATTGTCCAAACGACTGATAGGCCACACACTATATCATCAGGTAGGATTACGACGAAAAGTGCTTATTATTTGAAATATAAATGTGTTTCGTTACAGCATACGAAAAAGGGCACCAACGCCCGGCCCTGACAGTGTATACCTTCCAGAATCCTGAAACTATTATTGAGGCTCAAAAATCTCCGGCCGTTATGGCTTGCCGACCGCCCTTGCCAGTTGTAAATCAACTTTTTCTACATTTGTGTGAAAAAATTTAAGCATCATTAGGCTTTTGGACACCGTCATATTTCGTGATGGCTTCCAAAATTTCAGAGAATGATAGGTTAAGGACCGAACTACAAGCAAGCGTGCAGTTACCGTACATTCCGAGAAAAATAGTAGTCCTTTGTGAGATATGCCGTTGCAAATCAGTTCCAACCAAAGATTTTGTTCCAAAATGCTTCTCCTTTTTTGGGTCGCTACGTTTCCTCTTAAACCTCAAACCTCGACATTGTAAGACCATAATGATAATTCTGTCTGATAAAATGTTCAAAGAAGTCTTAAGGAGGAAGGACTTAAGTCCCAACGAGAAAATATGATTATTGAGCGGAGCATACTTTTGTAGAACTCCATTTAATTAATATATTACAATACTTTCCACCACAAGATGAACTTTGATAATTTGAAATAATATGCTCTAAACGCAAAAAACTCTTCAAACAATAATTAATACCGCTTCCCATTTTTAAGGTTCCGTACCCGACGGGACCCTATTACTAAGCCTCCGCTATCCGTCTGTCTGTCAGTATCTCATGAACCGTAATAGGTAGGGAGTTGAAATTTTCACAGACTGTGTATTTCTATTGCCGCTATAACAACAAAAAATGAAAAAACCAAGATGGCGAATTTCAAAAGGGCCGCCATGCAAATTAGAAAAAAAAAGTTCGATTATGTTATAGCGCCTCTTTTGTTTCTTTTACAAAAGTATTTAAAAAGTACATAGAGTTATATTTTGTACTGTGGTACGGACCCCTTCGTGCGCACTTGACCGGTTTTTTCTCTAAAAATCTGGAATTAAAGGAACCACTTTGAAATATGATGTAAGACTTCAGAAGCTTAGTGATGTGAAAATTTTTCTCCCAACTGTATTAATAACAATGTACAACATTTTAATTTAATTATATTTTGCAGCGTTGTTCCTCATTGGAAAGGCCTTTATCTTCCACAGGAGCGAGAAATGCCGTCAATGTGGTTCAGAGACATTGTCCTTCACCCATTCCTGCCCATATCACAAAAGGTTTGATTACAACTTACATTTGAAATAACGTCACATAATTATACTTAAACCAAAAGTGCTTCTAATTGGCATTTCCTAATGAGACCATATAATTATTTTAGAACTCCCCCAACACCAACCAACTTACGTTAACATGTCCGAGTTGGCTTCAATGGCCGCTTTGAAAATTACTAACCAACAGATTCAGCAACAACACCAACACGTTACGCAGCAACAGCAACAACAGCCACCGAAGCCACAGTTCCAGCAGCCCCAGTCCAATTCAGCTAATTTTCCCCCACAATATACTGCGCCCTCACAGATTTCATCAGAATCACCTACAACCACAAATAACCAGTCCCATAATAGTTCGTCCGATTTGTCGCAACCAGAAGGAAATGCAACCGCAGTTCCACAAGCGGTAACTGGGATAACTCCGTCCAGCAGTGGTTCGCCACAGTTAGCATCACAGAATTATTCGCCCCAACTAACAAGTTCGCCTCAAAATCCACTAACAGGTGGTAGTAGTTGTTTAGCCAACGATAACTCTAATAACAAAGAAACTTGCTTAGAAAACGAGCTAAAAATAACAGAAACCGACACGATTGTTCCGAACACCCCCAACCTGACGAACACTCCTCCGAATAATCAAAACTCACCTGCAGACAATGAAGATATATCACGGGGATCTGTGCTAGAGAAAACATCCATGTTTGAAAAATTGGAGCAGCAACAGTTGGTCAACAATAACCCACCGCCCCTGACGAGTGCCAGGAGCTCCCACTCCATATCAGCTAATGATTGTATCTACGGAAGTCGGAAGGAAGACGCCTTGAAGCCATCGGTGGGAGCAAATGATAAGGATTCAGGTAATTTCATACCTCCTAGGTTGCTTCGTAATATGTAGTATCCATCAAGGCATTCTTCCTGTGCGACTATGCTCCCACTCGTAATATTAAGCTGTAACAGTTGTGGTGTGGGTAATTATTGAATTTTCTGGTGAGAGCTTTATAGGTAATATTTTGACATGGACAGATTGATGCGTAGGTGGGAGGCAGTGAAGCGTGATAATTTTCAAAGCCGATTTAAATAAAAGTGTAGGGTGTGGGAATTGACCATATTTCATTGAAACTGTTCCTCTAATTTAGGGAGAAAGGGAACTTCAAAAGGAATTTGGAGGGATCTAGTAAAAGCCTTTTTGTTCGCCTACTTAAGCTTTTACCTTTTTTTTAATTCGCTGAATAATAAGTATTTGTCAAGTAGATCGATTGTCCTAAAATTTGATTGAACAAAGAAACGCTATTAATAATGTACAATGGTTTTAAATGTCCTAGAATTGAGTCAGCGATTTTAATTTTTTTTTACTTCAGAGCTTTCTTCGTAGGAAGTTAATTTAATAAATGGGAAAAAGGTTTCTTTTGTGTTTCCTATACCTGGACCACGAGAAAATTTGTATAAGAAATATTATATGGTATCTGAAGCAGAGTGCAGAGATGCGTTCGACACGGTATCAGTAAAAGCCAGTTTTATTTACCATACCTCACGAGAAAAAGCATTTGTGTTACCACACAAATTACCCATACCCATAGGAAAACAGCATTTTTTTCTGCAACTTTCAATGTTCGACACAAATATGCTTATTGTAGTTTCTGTTGACAAAATTCAAATTAGTATCAAAACTAGTATAAAGAAAATAGAGGATTTTTTTTTCAAAAGAGCTTACTATACCATATGTACATGAAAATAAACCTTTAAATATATTTGATACCGAAAAATGTCTGTAAGCCACTGCAGTGTTCAAAAAGTGATATGGTTTCCAATTTGAGGTGGTTAGAACTCCCTATATAAAGTACGTCCCTTCATGTTTTCATTTGCATTACAAATAGACCAAAGCTGACGCCACGTTTTGCCGCAGACAGAATTTTAACCCTTTGCATCGAAAATTTACACATATGAAAAGCTACTTTTTGATGCTGCATATGACGTTGCTACGAAAACGTACGTCTATTCACTGTGTCTAGGGACTTCTCTGGATGTACTTCATCCGTTTTACGTGATACATAGTCAACATTGATCAGCAGAGTATGGCATTTTGCATTAAGTAAGACGTGAGGTTGTTTGCAATGTGAAGTCGTGCTTTGAAATATATTTTGTTATAGACATTATTTGGCTCAATCGCCTAGTTTCGTATTAGGTTTTGTTTTATTAACCCCCGACGGGAAAGGTAGCGTTGTTATGAGTTTGACGCTCAGGGTCGTGAGTATGCCTATGGATCGTAATTCCGTACCACATTACCGTAGCGTACCGTACGGAACTCTGTTGGTGAGACTTCGCTATTGTCATGAAATTTGGCACAGTTGGTTGCCCGAACCTAGTCCGAGACAAAATTAAAAAAAAAAATATTTTGTTTATTTGGTCATTTACGGGGCCAAAGGAGGACGAAAACAAAATTGTTATTTTATTGATATTGACTGATACTTCACAGATTATGCTTTAAGAACATTCTCGTCCAAAGCCAAGCTCAAAATTTTTAAATTTGACGAAGTTGTAGAAATATAAAAGGAGTCAGCTCGCTACCAAGCCTAGGACAGATTGTCAGACTCAAAACTTTAAAAGCCGTTTTGTCAAATTTACTTTTTCAAGAAGGTGTGCATGATAACTCGAACACTATTCAAGTAATTGCTTTAAAATTTTGCATGAATCAACAGAGGTTTTTTTTAATTAATATCTAATAATCTAGGTATTTGTTTTTTCATGAAAAGTCAAAGTTGTTTTTTCAACTTATCACGATTTTCATATGTATATTTAAATTTTGTGTATTAGTAGATTGATAGCGACAGTCATGTTCAATAAAAGAAATTTTATTTTCCCGACTTCTGATGTTTTTAACGGCCATGCCTGGCTTTTAGGAAAAAAAAGAGTTCCGTGACAACACCCATAATTTTGGAAAAACAACACTTTTTAACTTTTTCCGTTTGGAAGTTCGCGGTTTCGGAAATTACGATATTTCCATCATAGCGGTTATTTTTACTATGCTTTTCTGTTTAGTCTTGATCTCGAGATAGTATTTGTTTTCTGTTGTTTAGTTTTTGTCCTCGTTGTTGTTTTCTAGGACTTGCTACATGACAGTAAGTTATATGGTTGTGGTAGCTTGAAAATGACCAATTTAAAAGGGAATTAATTGGATGGAGTATAGGGAATAGGAGAGGTGTGATGCGAGTAAGGAAAAGTATCATGTTGTTTCCAAGAGCAAGTTGATTTGTGGTTTCTTATTCTCGTTGCTGGCTTCCAATCTATGCCTGTTATCCTCGATGATTTGCTGGACTAAAAGGTAAGTCTTTCGCCCTGGTAGTAAGTGTCTCGGGGACCAGTACTTATAATGTCAAAAGGTTAATGGCATTTTGGCCCTAATAAGGGGTTTTTTTTTTGAGGAAGTGAAGAGCTTACAGGGTTTGGGTGCTCCGACACTCAGTTTAGTTGGTTTCTAATTGGAATTACATCAGAAAAATCATATAATTTCTAGTTGGGATAGTGCCTATGGTCAGGTTTTCTAGCCAAGCATATAGTCCTTCGAAATTTTCTCTTTAGATTGTGTGCCAATGTGGAAATACATAGGTACGTGATTTTTGATCTTATAAGCTGTTTATAAATTAGTAAATTGGTACTAGTTAGACATTCCTTTGTAAGTCTGAGAAGTGGGTCAAACGGATGGTACGCGAAGTTAGCATTTATTCTTACGGATTTTGCATATACAAATATTGAATTTCGAAAAGCGGATGAAATTTATACCTAAGTATTAGACAATTTGACATGGTTGTATTACGTCAGATCAAATGTCTAACCTTTTTCTTTTTTTGGGGTTAAAATATTTGAACTACCGCGAGTACTGGTCACCCAATGGACATCCGTTGTATTTTATTAGAATAGAATCCATTCCAAGCATTGATCCTTGTGGTACTCCTGCGGTAATAAGGTGAACTGGAGTTTTGTGGTTTTCTACATCCACAAAGAATCTTCTATCCGAAAGAAAGTTGTGGATAATCCGGCACAAGTGTAGGCGAAGTTCTATATTAATTCATTTAAAAATGAGGTCGTTTTACAGGTTAAAACAAGCCTTTCCTACATATAAAAAGTCTCCTTGTTGT
The DNA here is from genome assembly GCA_947538895.1 of Neoitamus cyanurus. Lineage (NCBI taxonomy): Eukaryota > Metazoa > Arthropoda > Insecta > Diptera > Asilidae > Neoitamus > Neoitamus cyanurus. Next base: position 33,742,520 of record OX384541.1, on the reverse strand, counting down.
GGTTTTATTAAGCGCCGCAATGGTGTCAAATAGAAGTTTGACGTTTTCTAAGCTCTTGTTGGTAATGTCCACAAGTTTTATTTTATTAATTAATTCCAGACTCATTTTCCCTTCCGCCGCAATAAAGTTTCTTAACGGAATTAAGAGTGCTAGTTATCACCAATTAAATATATATGAACGATTCCACAATTTTTGGAGGTGCATGGACGGACTTATTGAGAAAATAATCAAAATCCTCTCTGGAACCGGAGATTCACACAATATATCACCATCATTACTCATGGTACCTATTATCCGCTCATACCTTGAAACTTGTTATGTGCCGGATAACTCAACCTAGCGCTATTTTACAATACATAACATTTAAATGAGATATTTTACAAATACTATTCCATATTTCGAATCCCACATTTATGCTACCTACGTTTCTTGTTAATGCAGCTTTTAGTAAATTGATTCTTTTATTGCACCTACTTACGAATATGGCTCACAATATAACAGACACGAAAGGTTGAACGTCGTTTTTTACATCAGAGTATGTAACATAAGTAGCTTGCGTCCTCCGAAACCTCATCAAATATTTTTATGATCCTTTTAGAAGAATAAAATTACGGTACTTTAATTTACTGTTTAAGTTTGAAAACTTTCGTACACGTTAGGAAAATGCCGTGTTATGCGAACAAAATAGCGTCAGGTAAATCTCGAATTTTTTATGATTGAAAATAAACTACTTCTCTTCTGACGGTTTCTTTAATTTATGTGTTTTGGTCGCATTAATTTAACAATGGCAGGGGCGACGTCGGGGCAACTTGTGTTTGTGTTTCACGGCATCCAAAACGTAAGTATTAGAAGTAAAAAAATCACTTTATCATTCATTTTCGTTTATTTGGCAAGCTTCCCCATCAGCAGTTTCTCATTCATCTTTGATGTTAACGAATTTTATCGCAAAAAGGGCAACTTGGAGTTGCCCTCACTGTTTTTACCCTTCTTTTTGTTATGGTTTGATTTAAGTGATTCTTCTACCACACGAGCTCTCTCAATTCACCCACGCTGCTGCAGCTTTTAAGGGAAGAGTATCGTTTACAAGAAGATGCCTTCACAGTGTCTGGCATGTTTTTGTTTCAATTGTTCAGCATGCTTAGTAGCTGTACTATACACACACGAATTTAGTTTTAATATTGTTACTTTTGAAATTCTTTGTTTTACTTAATTTTTCTTCTTTGTTTTTCACCTCAATTTTGTAAACATCAAATGCAATTTCCACCCCACTGCTGTCCAAACACAATACGTACTCCCTCCCGTTCCCGAAAAAAACCTTCCTCCCGCCAACAGATCAAATTTATGAGGACTCAATTCAGGAACTGAACAACTTAATTGGCGAGCTTGACTCTTTTCAACGTGAGCATGAAATGAAAGAACAATCCGGTCGGCATAAGCTGCACAACCAGAGAAGTTTGGATAAGGACCCTCAACAAACGCAATCATGCGTGGACACAGACAGTGATAAAATATCAGTAGGAAGCCTTAACTATTCCACACAGAGCACGAGTGCAAGTGATGCGAAATTTAACTACAGCGACTCTGAACTAAGTCGATATGTCAGCGAATCCAGCTCTGTTGGGTTCGAGAATCCCTCTTTTGCTCATTTTAACAGTGCGGACAGTGTGGACTCCGCAAGTCAGCATCAAGATAACATAAGCGGCAGTACCCCTCTATATGATCCCAATTTCGTCGTCGCACCTGATATAGATTACTTGCGAGAAAATTCTGAAATTGTGGTCCTCAGATGCAAAGAAACATCAACGCTAGACAGCACAGAAACAAGTGAGCCAAAGCAAAGGCTTAGTTCATTTCGCTGTGACCAGCAGGCAGCACAGCAAAAGCAACAGCCCGAGCGGACAGAGGGTCATTTACATCAAAGAACCATCTGCGATCAAGGTACGACTAGTAGCGAAGATTATACTTTGAGCAAAACCAATTTGAAGCGAATAGAACACTCCCTAGTCGATGAATCAAGCCCCAGTGCGACATCGATGAAAAACTTTAAAGCCAACCTGGACGAACGGCTTCGTTCTAAACCAACAATTTCGCCAAGACCGGCTTCATTGTCGGGTTTGTTTTTTGCTTTAGTTTATTTCAGTTTTTGTTTTTTCTTCAGTAATTTTCCTGGTTTCGGGATTTGCTCACTTTGTATTTTGTGATATTTCGTTTTCGTTTAATTTCACAGAACTATTTTGTTGTCAGTCGCCTCCTAAATTGCTCACTTTCTAACACTTGTCTGTCTGTATGTTCATTTTGCGATATTTTGTTTGATATTAATGGCACTTTTTGATCATCCTTAGGCTGTGTTACCCGGATAGCTCGGAGATCTTCTATTAACAGCACGAAACCACCGCCTCCTGTACGACGGAGTTCCTCAGTGACACCAAGTCACAATCTTACCACACCTGTAAGTAAATCAAATATGTAGTGTGATAAGTTTAAAGTAACTTGCTGAAAAAGAATTCGGCTTAAGGTACATAAATATATACATAGTAAGGAAATTGGGAAGAATATAAATACTATGTTGGCCAAAATCAGCCAACTTCTCCCACATTAAGTAATCTACCCTTCACATTCCTGGCAAGACTGGTTGGGTTGTTAGCAACATAGTAATTGTAAGAGAAAGAAAAAAATGAACGGATCACATTCGCGAACCGTGCCGTTGTTTTTCGAGAAAACGTCTGAATGACGGAAATAATGAAAATCTCATGATTTCGGTGTCGAGTTCGATTTTGTACAATACGTGCGTTGCAGTGTTCGTTTCGAGCTTTTTGGAAAGCTTATTATGTTAGCTGCCCTTTACTGTGGTGTGCGCTTTTATACTACTGTGATTTTTTGCGTTTCAAGTGATCCGACATTTTATTTTTTCGAAATATATTTCACCAACTGTACGGAATCCATTGCAAAGCATACATCCCATATAACTCGGAAACCTTTCAAATAAGCCCTCGATGAAGTATGTAGGCCAATTGTCTTTGAAGTCATACCACTCGACAGCTCTCCACTCGGTCGGAATTGTGGTGGTGAAATCATTGCGCCCCTTCTCGCCATGTGACGTTAATAATGTTAAACTTTGTACATTAACAAATTGGTGTGGATATGTATGGATGTGTAGAGAATGGCTCAAAAGTTTTATGCTGCTTTAAGCAATAGAATATTTTTGTTTATGTCAATCAAAGAAATTGTATTTGGGATTCTGATTCAGAAAGTGTTTGTTCTTTTTGGATAGATATTCTTTGGTAGGCTCTTCACTGATCTGAGCACGAGCGCGGCACCGTAATTCAATTATTACAGTTATAATAACTTATTGTAAATTTTAGATTACTGTTTCCGTATTTCTTTAAATATGATTCGTTGTGCCAAAATGAAATTTTTATTAACTTTACAGAACTCGCCGAATTTGATTCAACAAAATGTGATGAACATATCTGCTGAAAGCTTACCACCGCCGCCAGCCTATTTGCTGGACAGGACTACCACTGCCTCACCAACAATAAACGTAGCTGAAACAGTTAAAGCATTGACAGTAATACGACACACGCCAGCCAGTCCGAGTGCATTACGGAGGGCTCAAAATCATATGAATCAGACCCCATCAGTTCAGGTAATAATAAAGATATTTTAAATCTTCGTGCAAGCACCAACACTGCAGACCATGAACCAGAGCGAAATTTATTACCTTTTGTTTTCGAATTGGCGTAAACTTTTCATTTATTTATTTTTTCCTTGGGTTTCTTTAGAGCAACACACAGTTTAACAACACCACGAATTTATTTTCACCCACAAACGACGGCTCTGTAGGTTCCAAGCACATGACAACAACACAATCACCACCCAATTCCCTTACATCCAACACATGTAATGATAATAGCAATTCTGTAAGTATTACTAGTTTTGAAATTCTGCTGAATGTTTAGTGGGTGTTATTGAGGTCTAATCTAAGGTTTTTTAATCTCTTTCAGTCATTCAAAACGAGCAACTCCAATTCACAAGGTATATATGCTCAACCAAAGCAAGTCACTAAAATGTCTAGCTTTAGAAGTCCAGGTATGCACCTGTAACATTTTACATCAACTAAACAGCAACATTTTATGTTCTGCCCGTAGGTTGCCAGAAGACCGGCTCAAGTTTTATAGCGCAATTGAATGCTCGTTTAACACCTAGTAAACAAAATCAACAAGTGCCGCAGTCGTCAAAAGAGAACGAATACGGAAACTATCAACACACGTATCAGCAAAGCCGGAACCAGACAAGCACAGTGCAGCCCACGTACAGTTCGGGACCGAATTCCCCCCATCACCAGAACTACGTCCAGCCGGAGCAAATTTACTCGCGGGGAGGAGACAGATACTACTACGGATCACAGGAGTATCAGCAGCAGCAACATTGTGACGGTAAAAATAATCAAGTCTATGCTCTAAGTACCCAGTACCAACATCATCAATATCACGCCCAAAACGAATTCAATCATAATCAATCGCAATCAGTTGCAATCACGAGCCCCCAAGCACAGTTTCATCATCATAATCACCACCATCAGCACCATCACTCGTCTCATTGTCATCAGTTAGTTGAGCAGCAGCCATCTCATCAACATAACCAGCACCATCATCGTCCGCATCCCCATTCTCAACAGCAACAGCAGCAGCACCAGCAGCACTCGCAGCCAACTCGCCACAACATCCATCAGAAAATCTTTGTGTCCACCAACCCTTTTATAACCACGACCAATGTCCACTATTCCTCTTCCGCTTATGGAAATAGCTCTCCAGGACACTATGAGGCGAACACAAGTAAATTTATCATAATCTTTCAGCTTTTGTCGGCTGGGTTTTGCGTTTTGTTTGCTGCTGGTTTTGCCTACTACCATCGGATGCGCTGTTACCTCTGGAGGGATTCGCGATTGAGTCTTTGGTTTTGGTTGCTGCCTACTTAATTTCCTCCAAAAACATTCATTCTCCATTTGCACTGTGTGTTTGCTTTTTGGTTTGGTTTCGTTTGGCAAATTTGAGCATTTTCGTTTTCAGTGTGGCTTTTACATGATGTTTTTTGAAATACTAATCAGGCAAAAATGAGGTTCATCATCATGGCTACAAAATTATAACGGTATTCTTAGCGAATTATATTTCTATTTTGTAACGTCTCAAATACAGTAATACCTGAGAAGAGACCACCTTTATCCCCTGAAAATTTTATTATGCACGCAATTACTGCACTAATTGTCAGGTGAAGCGCGATAGTTGTTCATTTTAAAGATGGAACCAATTTGCTGGTAATCGCGATGATAAGTTCAAATGTGATTCGTGCTTTATGCTCACGCTCTACGTATAGTATCTACGTATTATAGTCCTTTATTTGGAATGCGAGGAAGTTTCCTTGCAAGAGGCGTAATGGCAAAATTTTATATACACTTTGTGACAACTGGACAACTCTTGCAAAACACGATTTCGGTGTATTTTTGCACAGGAGGTTCAAATGTTTGCATTAAAAAAAATCCCTTCATTGTTCGTTTACTACTTTTTCCCCCTAATCAAAATTTTTTCTCTACCCGGATTTTGGAGTGCGACAGTGAAAAGACATTTATTTTCAAAAACTTCCAAATGATTTCAATGACTTATGCCTTTTTATGTATTTCTTTGGTGATTTGTAATTTTTCCATCACCGTTGGTATATTGCCGTCTTCCGGTAGTAAAATGCCCCAGAATTTACTTTGGACCATGAAGGGAATCTCTTGCAGCAAAAATTTGAGCACTCTTGTACAGAAATACGTTTTTGCAGGGCAGGGGTGTGCTATCCAGTTACTTGAAGTGTGTTCTTGGTATTTTTTTTTATTATTCGTCAAGATTTCGTATTTAATGTAGGGGCAACAATTTCGTGAGACTTATATGTATGTCTCGACAAGAGCGAAAGGGTTAAAGGTATTTAGTAACATTTATGGCCACATTTTCAAGATCTTGAGATCGTCAGCATATAAAAGATAATAAAATAATGGTCAAGTTGTTAATAAATAATAAAACTAAGACCGAGCCGAGAATAGACCCTTGTGGAACACCAAGCACGGAGATAAATTCAAAAAAGCAATCAGAGAACACAACATGCATCTTACGGTGAGATGAGATCCATGTTAACGGAGATATATCCACACCGTACCTTCTCACTTTGTCCGAGAGTATCGAATGACGTACATTATCAAAATCATTGAAAAAATTGGTATAAATAGTGTGATTGCCTTTCTCGAGTGCATTTGCGAAAAGATTATGGAACTCAAGGAGAATGGTAATAGTCGATTTTCCTTTAATGCCATCGTGTTCAGCGGAAATTATAGGTCAACAGACTCTTCATAACTTGTTGTGAATCAGTTTTTCAAATAATTTACTAAAGCAACATAGTATTCATATAACGCCATTAGTCCTATATTGAGCTACTTTGCATAGTTCAGGGAAAGTTCGAAAGGCAATAACATTTGGCATGGGATAACTCTAGTAAGGTATACCAATAGGTCCTATTGAGGCATTAGAATCTAGTCCGAGCATAGCACTCCACCACATTAAAAGATAAACAAGGAACGTACACATATTGCACTTGGAAGAATAAAGCTACAGTCCGGTTTAGTGTCACGTTTAATAAACGTATCATTAAGAAACTTTGCAAACATGTTACATAAGGATTGCCAGTCAGATGCCGGGCCTAAGCTCTGACGACGGGTCTCAAAATCTTGAGTTTTGAATATAATCTCAGAAAGGCTTGGTGTAATTATCCCACAAGCGGGTCTAAATACTGTCAACATGTCATAACATTGGAATATTTGAAATTCTCATATCGTTCAAAAATTCACATCGTTTGGAAAGGACTATTTGTGGCCCAGTTGGCTTCCAAACAATATCTTCAAGGCTGATAGCAGTTCAGAGATTTGCCTACTACCAGAAACAAAAAGATTTTGCAGTATCTAAATGGAACTTATTGGAAATATCTTTGTTGTATTTATATCAAGGACATGTTCTTTTGGGATGCTAAAATTTTAAATTACTGTCAATGCAAATGCACTATTTTCCGCTAAAGTTCAATACACATTTTACTACTAATTAAAGTCAACATGAATTCATTAAAAAAATTTTGTTTTTACTTAACATAACTTTGCCGAATTAAATTGTTTATAATCATTACTTAACGGTAGGTGAATTTTTGGTATGCTTGCAAAACGATCTTTTTTGCCCTTCCATGCACCTGAAACGGTTCAAGGTAAGATTACTTAATGCTTTAAACAATAGATTTGCAAAAAGCAACAACAAGGCTAGAAACTGGCGTTAAAGATTGACCTTAAAGTCCTTAAATAAGCAATTGTATAAATAAATGTGTATCATTTAAACGCATTCTCACAAAACGCTCAACAGAAATAAATCAATAAAAATCTCGATGATTTATCTGCCAAGGAATACAAAACAATCTTTTGACAGTTACTTCCATTGGGAAAACTCATCTCTTTTGGTGATTTTGAATAGGAAAACAGTGTTGTAGACGCACTACTCCACTGGAAAAACTAATTGGAAAAAGTTGGACTTTTTATATTTTCATGCTAAATGTGCCTACCTAATTGGATCTGTTCGTTGTTCCCCAAAGATGAATGAAATATTGGAATGGGGCTTCTTTGTTCTTGTATTCTTATGTTATCACTAAGAGATAGTTCCACCATATTGGTGTATTCCCTGCACGCTTTTGACTAGCGCTTTTATTCGTTTAATTTTAATTCTTGCTCACCATTCACCCTTACGAAGTCACAAAGACCTTGATTGGTATCGTTTCTGATTAATCAGCAATTTTTTTTTTCATCTTCAGATTATGCGCCTTCAAGTAACGAGAAGTCCGGAAGTATCCGAGCAAAGACAAAAGCGGAGTTTTTGGAGAATTTGAACGCAAAGCTGGCCAAACAAGGTCTGTCGGGAAGGGCATTTGCAGTGAGAACTTTGATCAACAGCAAAGCATTGGTGAGTATATCGCTTAGATGCAGATGCAGCAAATATTATTGATTTTTGACATTTTCATTTGTTGATTTTATGCAATATTTTTCCTGAATAACTTCAAAATTGTCAGCACTATGAAAATTTAAGCAAACTTCATAGAAACGCAAAATCAACGGAGGTAAGAAGTTTTTGGGGCTTCTGTGGAAGGTGCTTTTTTGCTCACAATATTAACAAACTACCAGGAGTTTGGTGTTATACTCGAAACAGTATTGAATAAACAAAATTCTAACAATGTTAACATACATTAATTAGACACACACCAAATTAGTGTGATAGCATACGAAAGGTGTAACCTTAGATGTTTCTAGTTTAATACAGACCTAAACAATTAATAAGTTATTCCTTCAAACATTTTTTCACTGATCGACAGTTCCAAAGCACCCCAACGATTTGCAGGGCGTATACAGGAAACTTAACATAATTGGGATTCTGTGTGTGGTTTTTTGCTTACAGCTTACAAACTCTTTTAGTTTACCTTCTCTTGTCATCTTATTGGCGTTTACTAATTAATGCTGTGTATTATTTCAGCCCGATCCTCGTATCTGTCACGAATCTCTAATGGATCAAATCAAACGTGGAGCAACCCTGAAGCGCAACAGAACAATAAACGACAGAAGTGCCCCAAAAATTCACTAAAAACTGGATTCTAAAACGTCTGTTTTTCTATATATACAATTAACAATAAATAAATATATGAAATGTGTACACTAAACGGAAGACTTACTAAAAGCATTTTTCAGACTTCTCTCTGTATAGGCTTACGAGTTAAACTATGGCAGAAAGACTATTTGCATTAACTTATTTTTGATTTTGTTTAACCTATAAATGAACTATTGTACAACTTTCTACCAGTGAAATTAATTTATGTATATTTGTTTGTTTTCTTTGAATTTAAGTAATAATACGAAAGAAAATGTTATGAAGTGAAGGAGTTAGAAAAACATAAACGCACCAAATTGAGTATAATGGACTTACTGTGTGCAAACGAAATGTATATAATTTTGGAATCTCATATCTCTTGAGGAATATTTCTCAATATTCCACTTATTTTATATTATATTTGAACTCGATTTGCTCAAGACATCATTTTTGTCAGGATTAAAATACAAAATTTGATGAAAAAATTATCAAGCATTTTTTAATATTCGTTCGAGAGTACAAGTAAATAAAAGAGATGAAGATCTTGTGGTAACGAGAAAATGAATTATTTGATTTTGTTTCTACACCAGCAGAACTCTATTCATTCCTGAGCAAGTTGAATGTTACATGCAATGAGAGGTTTTTTAAAAGCCCAGCAAATTTTCTAGTTTGAGAATTTTGGCTCTAACATATTTGAGAAAATTTCATTAAACCTTGATATTTAACCAAATACACTTTTGTATGATCTTAAAGGGAAACACCCGCCGTGAAGTGTTGACAAAAGTCCCTTTTTCTTGCTTACGCAGCTCTAAAGAAGACTCGGCGAACCCTAACCTCAAATACCGTAACTGAATTTAATTATTTGAAGTTTGAATTATTTATTTAAATAATCATTGAAAAGGGAATTTGAATTATTATTGAAATGTTGCCTAATTCAGGGAAGAATTTGCATAATTTTTATGCAACACAGTTTTTGAAATAGTTCGTAAAGCGCTCGCATGGTTGAAGCTTCAAACTTTCATTTACGGTTCATTTCGACTTTGTGCGATACTTACACTATTGTCGAAAACAAACGCAACACTTCGTACATTTAAGAATATATTGAAAATACATTATAATTAAAAGTTGCACAATAGTTTTAGTTATTCATTTTTTTTTAATAACAAGTTCTAAGAAAAATTGAAGCAAATTCTTTGTTATCAAAATATAAAGAAGAAGAAAAAAACAACATTTTATTCACTCTCGTATTAAACACCTGTGCATAACAAACGCAACATCGGTGTTATATCAATATTTAGTGTAATAACCTTTATTTCTTATTAGCTGGGCACACCTCTCTGGCATGGACCTTACTATTACTTAGCCCGGCGATTGTGACGGCCATGAAAGGACTTGGACCCCATTTTGTTCAAACCAAATTTTTACCAAGTTCGATGAGTGTTCAGGATCATTATCCTGGTGAAACACCCATCGCAGTGACATTTTCTCTTCAGCGTAAGGCAACATAACCGACTCTAGTATATTTTTATACTTAATCTATCCATGATTCCTTCGATTTGAAAAAGAGGACCCATTCCCCAAAAACAACCCCAGACCATAACACTCCCACCCTCGTGTTTACCCGACAGTCTGCAATTCTTTGGATCTAGCCTTTTTCCCTGACCTCTACGAACGTGCTGAATGTCGTCTGAAGATATCAACTTAAATTTACTCTCATCGCTGAAGAGAACTGCCTTCCATTAAGGTAGTGGCCAGTCGATGTGCGAGAGCGAATTGTAGCCTAAAAATGAAACTAGTCAGAAATTTTTCCAAAAACCGCAATTGTTTTAAAAACTGAAAAATTATTTAAAACTAAGCAACTAGCATTGCCTGTAACAGAACTGAATAAAATGAGGCGAACTGCACAAGATCGCATTTGCGTTTGCTGAAATACGGTTTTTAAATAAAGCGAAGGAGGTTGTTGCGTTTGTTGTGCACAGGTGTGTGTTGTTTTTTTCTTCTTTATATTATGATAACGAAGAATTTGCCTTAATTTTTCTTAGAACTTGTTATTAAAAGAAAATAAATAACTAAAACTATTGTACAACTTTTAATCATAATGATTTTTCAATATGTTCTTAAATGTATGAAGTGTTGTGTTTGTTTTGCACAATATTGTAGTTATTTATCAAACAAATGAGGAAAAGGTTCAACAATTTTGTTTTGACTTCTTAACATTACTTTTTTTGAAAGTCTTACGTGACGGAGACAGTTTTCTTTCAGACTTCTAGTTTACGGACAAATTCTACACTAAATAAATCCACAATGTTATTTAAGGCTTAAGTAGGCTATTTGATTGAGGCTAATTTGAAGTAGGTTTATATATTTTTTTATTTAAAAACAAAAAGATAATAATCCGTAATAAATTTTCCTCCAACGATGTGGTCGATATTTCTGGTATGGTTCATCTGAAAAAATAAATTGTGCTGTATAAATGTAGTTAGTGTTCGCTATGCAGACCGTTTTATTGAATTAATTTTTACAGGCTATCACTAGTCGAGTTTTCGACAACACCAAGGTCCATATTTGAGTCAATATCGACACTTTCGTATTCGGCAATACAATACATTATACAATATTATCAATCTGCTCATTCTCTCAATCAAGTTTTAAGTTGCTGGTGCGATGCTTTTAATAATTATTGATTTGTCTTATTAACAGACCCCAGACCTGGCCCCATTTTAAAATATTCACCCTTATACATCGAAAAATTGAAACAAAACGCTTTTTTAGAGGTAAATTTCTTTATTTAAAGGATTCAAAGATAAATAATAGGAGTAAAATAAAATCATTCTACCACCGTGTAAAAAACAGCAATCTAATAAGATTTAATTTTTGAAATTTCCTATTGGTGGTGTTGAATAACTTCTACAAGCCGATTGCCGTGATTTTTACTCTTATGTTTTATTACATTCCATACGCTCCATTGTACTGATATTTCGTGATAATTGCTCCATAATGCCTTAATATACTTGTGCTACGCTAACCGTATCGACTTATAATAATCAACAATTACTAATTTTATCGAACTTTGTAAAAAACTATTTTGTCTATCTAAAGAGCTTGTCATTTTTTATTTACCTACGATAGCTAAATTCCATCGACAGTTGTGTTGATGACAATTGACCGCAATATGGCTGATGTGGAGCTGCCAAATGGGAATATATCGATGTCGACAGAAACGAATATCTAATCGAGATACCAAACAGTCCCTGATTGCCTCATTATTCCGATTTTACCATATGCCCATACAAACGAGAATACTGCATAACGACTGGTATATTGAGTCTGAGGTTCTTCTTATCGTTCTTCATATGGAACGGTTAGTTTTCGAGGATATGGAAGGCAAAATCTATACCACATACATAGTTGGAAAAATCGAATCGTTTCCAGGACAATTTCAAAAATATTTTTTTTATAAATTTTAAACATTTCCGAAGGTGTAGCTACAGCACAATTACGAATAATTTCATTTTATCATTGAATGAAGACTAAATCTTCACTGGAATTAGAAATTTGATCACAAAAACTAAATAATTTTTATTCTTCGTTGACATTGGGTAATTTTAAAAATTTCAAATTTCATTGCACAATAAGAGCATCACTACACTGCTGAAGCCTTGTTTTGGTGATTTTGAACGTCATTAACAATAACTAGCAAAGATACTATTTTTCTTAGTATCTCAGCTTTAAAAATGTGCCTGCCTCGAGTCGAGCGAATTCGACTTCCGTAATAGGGCTCAAAATCTTCGTAGGTCAAACATCGCCTGAATGTTTTTTTATAATGCGAAATAACGTAATTACCCAGTTCTTGCCCTAGTGTGTAAGTTTGGAAGTGACACATTCGGACTCTTTTTCACATCTCACTCTGTAGCATTGGCGTAATTAAGTAAGTACAGCTGTGCGCAAAAGTTTAAGACCACCTCAGTTTTTTTGGAGCATTTTCACTTTAAGAACATCGGTTTTAAAGTAATTTTTGGAAAACCTGTGTTATTTTAGATTGTTATGAATATGTAGTACCATTACGTTCATTTAAAAAAAAATTGCAATATTTAAAAAGCGAGGTTCTTGAAGTGAAAATGTTGCAAAAAACAAAGGTGGTCTTAAACTTTTTCGCAGAGCTGTAGATATGTATACAATATTTTGTACATTTTTCATAAAAGAGAAAAAATTTTAAAAACCCTACACGTGGGACCTAAGGCTTCAGGTTCCTTTAACCTAATGGACACTGTCAGGATAAAATATTTCCAACACGAGTACGATCTACATTAAAATATTTATCTGGCTTCATTCTTGAATACAAATTTAAAAAAATGCGACCATTTGCGGCACCTTATCTGCCTTAAGCTGGGGATTTGGAATGGCTTTTTGACTAAGAAAACATATTTAAACATATTTATAATCCATATCTGTGTCTGACTGAGCGGATGTGTGGATCTATTACTTATTAGACACTTTCAAATTGAGATGGTCCTTCCATAATATCCATTGCTTAGTGCGCAGCAAAGTTGTGGGTTGCTATGCATATCATATATAATAGAATTCGATTTTTAATTTGAGAATAGAGAAACATTTCGCAGTAGTTAATGAAGTTTGCTATTTCAACCTCACGATTTTATGCGGTTTTAATAAATACTTTATATCGTGAACAATTTTGAAAATGAAACGTGTAATGTAAATGCTGTGATAAACCGAATTTTGCATCTAATTTCGATTCAAGTTTTCAGTCGTTTTAAAATATGTATAAAATAACTACTATCTGAGTTACATGAAATTTTCGCATATCAGCATATTTTAATCAAAGCAACTTTAATAATTTGGATTAAGATCGACGCGCATGCCTCATGTGAGGTGTAATTTAGTTACGTTTTCGTAACGTAAAACATGTAAAAGATCAGTGTAAGTAAAGTACCATCGATTTTAAAAGTTACAGTGACTGACAGCTTTTTAAGTCGGTCCCATTTATTTGATATGTTACAAGCAACAAATTTTATTTTTTCGTTATATTTAATAAATTAATTTAAATATGTAATGATTCATGAATTCTCTAAAAACTGTTAAAACTAAAAGGGAATCCGTATGACATAAGTACGCTAATCGAAGGGGCTGTTTTGATGTTCTAGGGTAGTCATGTTATATAAGAAATAAAAACTATTCATTTATATTTTATTTCTGTTGCTCTCTTTCAGTTTTGTTTCTCAAACAGACAAAAAAATACAAATTTAAACACAACAAAATTTAAAAAAGAAAATTGGGAAATATCGCCACAGATAAAAAAAACTTACAAATTATACAATAGTGAAGACCGGTTAAAATTGTCTCATAATCTAAAAAATAATCTAATAATCATAAAAAAGAACCAGATGATATACTGCAAACTGGCACAGCAAACTACATGAAGAGAAATAAATCCGTTACGTAGGTTCTTGTTGAGTCCCTAGAAAATCGTCGATGTTGGCAATGTTCGAAATCTAGTCGACAGCAAACAAGACATCCATATGTTAGGATCAACCTGACCAGGCTCTGATAGCAGATCACCTTTACCTGAACCTAGGGTAAGATAAGGTGTTTGCTCTAGAACAGTCTTCTGGTATTGTGAAAAATCTTATTCGATTTTTCGATCATTTTGTCGGTGTTTAAAAACGCGACCATTGTCTAGCCAGATCCCTAGATATTTTACCACGGTTTTTTACAGTCATGTTTGTCTTGTTTGGCTACGGAGAGTAAGCTTTATCCAATTTTTAATTATCACCATTAGCACGATGTGTAGATGACATAAACAGGATTGCGTAACATTTATTTAAATTAATTTTTAATTTTAATTTGTTGGAAAAATGTCAATATATTCCAATCATACTGCAAGAGACTGGATAACTTTCACTTTCCGATCTTTTCTGTACGTTATGAGGTCATCCATGTACGCAATACTGTGTTGGAGTGATCCCACAAGGTCACTTTTATAAACCCTAACGCTAAGAAGCAAAAGGGAAAGAACAGCATCCAGCTGCACCCAGTTTTTTATGTGAAAAAGTCTCCTGTAAGTAAGGTTTCTGCTTTTTACGAGAAACTTCGCTGTAATCATGCTATGAATCGCGTACAACAAAGGTTTCGGTATTTCAAATTTAGTTAATTTATGAATGAGACCTAACCATACGGCATCAAAAGTTTTTCGAAGGCAACGAGGCATGCATCCGCGCATTGGCCTTACTTCTGTTCCACTGTATGTCGGACACACTTTCGACGCAGCATGAATGGTATTATGTCTCGCTCGAAGCCCGAATTGATTATCCGGTATAATATTCTTCTCTTCTGTCCAGACTACTATCAACTTTATAACAGTTACCTCGAACAATTTGCTTATGTTTGTGCTCGGAGAATGCACGCTCTGGTAGAACTCCTCTTCCATTATTCTATTATATTCCGCACGAAAATTAAACTTTTTAGTATTATGCATATGATTTCGGAAATTAATAGGTCCGCTGTTTTCTTGCTTAACAATACAATAACTTACTGTTGAAAATGTTTAACTCACAATCCGCTCTACTGAATATTGTTGGATTGGAAATTGGAAATATGTATGCACGGTCGATGGAAGGACTAATACATCTGTATACTTGAATTAATCGATTAATTTTGAGTACCTCCCCACAAATACAGTATATCCAATGATATGAACGCTGAAAAATGTTACGAGTACTTTGAAACAATATCAAGCCTGTAACATGAATGTCAGCAATATAATATGCAAATCGAATCACGATAATTTTTTCCGCTTTCACAAAATCAATTTTTGAAGTTTGCAATATAATGGAGCTAGAAACTTGACACATGCAGTACAAATTAAACTTTAGACATGTTTACCTCGATTCCATATTTTTTGATCCGACGAAGGAGATTATATATATATATTATTATATTCTCCAAATATTCAAAAAAAAAGGATTTTGCTTTTCGTGCACCCAAAACAGGATTTTTTTTTATTCCAGGCTGTCGTAGAATTTCGGAACACCCAAAAATTGTGTCTAACAATTTCAGTGAAGCTGAATTTGCTGCCATTAGAGGTGGTAAAGTTTTCAATGGAAAGGTATTGTTAAACACAATTTTTTTCTTGCTCCGAACTTCTACGACGCAGTCTAGAATAAGTCCGCATTTTCTTCTCCTTCCATGAATAAAAATTCCAATGATTCCCACTTCAACTGCCGCTTGAGAAAATAAATATTCGAAACAAAAATAAATGATTTTCTGCAAAAACCATATAGGGTCTGGCTAGTTATAAAAACTATATTCTAGCCTTCCACGCGGCTTCGAGTTTGCTGGATTCACATCCACTCAATTTAATACTGTAAATTTCGTGGTGTGAATACATTTCCGAATCTCAACCGTTAACATCACTACAGGTAATCGAATTATCGTAACCCCACCTAAAAAAGTATTACTACTTATAGATGTAAGGGCTAGAGTAGTACTTCAGGTCGCATCATACAAAGTTCGGTCAGATCTTATCAAATATGCTTTCATTTAATTAACAAATTGAATTAACTTCTGCAAGTTATAAATTAAATTTATGAAATACAAAACAGCTCAGATATTTTGTTAAATTATTTAATATTTTTTTTTTACAATTGAATGATTACTCATTACTCATTCATACAATCATTACTATCAAAGTAAAACCAATTTACCCTGTAAGTCCAGCAACTACACAACTCCTTCACAACAAACATTGAGAGGCTACGAGATTTTTTCCTATAGATACCTTTACGTCTTTGTGTTTTAATATTATTTATCAGTTAATATATGCCAATCATTACTGTTGTCCTGTTAATATTTTACCAAATACACGTACTCTGCTTACGAAGATTTCTCCTTCTCGTTTCCGCCACTGTAAGTGAATTGTTTTGATGCCCGCGGTCCACCATGAATAACATGACGCTATATGTAAATATTATAAACGTTTAGTTACTAAGTATAGGATTACTTTAAATCTAATTTCTTTGTATTTTTTATAAGTTTATTACTATTTCCAATGTATGTCAGAATAAAATAAATGTGGAAAAGATAATAAATTCGTGTGTATGCTAGTTGGTTGATATTTACCTTAAGATCCTTTTGGTTATTATTTTGCTCGATTTTCTGTGCCCTTGTTAATATTTATAGAGCCCCCACAGACATACGAGTAACTAAGGCAAATTATAACGTACGATTTCACTCATCTCAATTTTTCCCCGTGTGGGCAATTGGCTAGCCGATCCTGCGAGCCATTTGAATATCAGAATAAACGTTATTGCTTGCATGAGTTGTGGGGGCTTAAGCCTGTTCAGACCAAGATTTGTATCTTCATTAGCGTTAGGTGCAACTGGGGGCAACGCGTCATTCTTCTTTCCCTCAACACACGCTGACTCAAGACTTGTATCGTAATACATGAGCGCATCAGTGTTTTAATAGAGCCTTGGAAGATATTTATGGTAAATATTTAGAAGTCGACCGGCAACAGAAATGTTGGAGCACGGTAATCTGAGTACCATGTTATCCTTCCTGGTCCCTAGTTTTACGTCTGGTAGTTAATGTATTGATAATAATAGCACGTAATAGATAGTTTAGCTTAATATGTATTTGGGTATGCGTAATACATTATAAAATAATAAAAGCATTTTTGAAGTGAAAACACTTTTGTCACAGTAGTAGAAATGGGAAAGTGACTAGAAGTGAAATATTCTCCAAGCAATGACCAGAGAACGGAGGGGTAAGGAAAAATTCCAGATGATGAATATTTGGAGTTGCTGATTGCAAATATTTACAAATTCAAAATAGCGGCTTTTAATATGGCGGACTCAAAATATTAAACTTTTTTTAGATTTTCATAGTATTCAGTACATGGGGATTTTTGCGTTTGCTGATTTCAAAAACGATGTCAGATTGTACAAATTCAAAGTGGCGGTTTCAATATTGCGGACCTATCATTTATCATTGTGTTGGAAAAATTGAGTCTCACTTTGGACGTGCGGGTTCTGTGAATTTTCACACACGTAATTTTTAATTATTGCTAGAAACAAAACATTTTTAAACTTCAATGAGCTGCAGCATTAGCTTAATGTGCTTTATAAGGTCACTGAAATCTATTCTTTTGCTGTTTCATGCTCTTTAAATAGCAATTTTAATTGTCATCCTATTTAATCACTCTTGAAGCATTGTTCCGTGCATATAACTTTTGTTTTTTGCTAAATGTGCACCTTCCGCGACTATGATTGGGAGACTGCAGAACATGCTCAGTGCAATGCTTACCTCTGGAAAAATCTTTTCCAATTGGAACTTGTAAATCATTTCCAATAATACTACCTAAAGGACTTGTAATTTCTAAATTTTTGTATTTTAAGAAACTGTAAATGGTTTTTCAGGAATATTTCGTTTCTGGTTGATATTTTGTGATCGGACCTGTTTTATCAAGAACAAATTTTGCACACGTTAAACTTTAAATTGTTTTGGAGGGGCGTATATATTCCGACACACGGCTATCGCGTTTTTAACCTTTCACCGGTTACGTAAATCATGTATGCGGCTTAGAAGTTCCATGAATTTTTTCAAAATTCCTTTTTCAATAACCATAGTATAGATATTATGAACGGTTCTGTAATACTACTCCTTATGATTGCCAAATTTGTAAAACTCTTAATAAAATTTGGCTTGTTAATGTAAATCGATGACCGTCGTTTTTTTTTTATTAGAAATATTAATAGCCCCTACGTTTGATGTAAATTGCGATTCCTTTGATAGTTCATTGCACAATTGTAATTCTACTGTAACGATGAATCGATGTTACCCTCTGTAATTTTGAGCGTTTTTTTATCCGTTTTCCATTATTCACGTAACAAGGCTTCAGCATTCAGGGATTTTAATTCCCCTAATTCATGAATATCGGAAAGCTGCATTAACAAACAGAGTATGTAGGGATGTGCTTAAGGACGATAAAGAAAACACTGTCTGAAATCCTTCATTCTTGCTTTATTTTCCATTAGTTCTGGTACACTTCTCAGTGTGTTTCGTATGCCAAAAAGTATGATACAATTGTAAGGAATGGGCACCGATGTGTTGTTCACTTCAAGGTTAAATTTGTTCTAATGCAAAATGTCCAGTTGCTAGCATTGCTTAGTACTATTCACAAATTTCCTTTATACAAACGTGTTCTGCGTACTCTATCAACCCAAGGACGTCGCGTAACTAACCGACTAAGTGACAGTGAACATAGGACTAATAATAAAGTAGTTGCTGTGTAGTTTCTCTTTAGGAATTGACATTTATACATACGTATATAATTTCAGTGTAATTGCGTGTGTACCTAAATTGACATTTTCATATGTGTTAGCCTACTCAACGAAAGGATCTAACCGTTACCAACGAAGTCACTCGGTGTCTTTTTACAGTTTCGCTTAATTATACATCTCTGCTAGCTTGCATAAGATCCTATTTGTCTCTATAAATTATTTTGATTTTCTCTTGTAAAAAATGTTCTATACACAATGTTCATATCTTTCGTGTTATCGCGTCGACTTATCTGCTGAATCTGTTACTCTGCTACAAATAAACCAATGTTCGTACGAAAGTTTGTTCGTTTTGTTAATCCTCATTTGTTGCTTATAAAGTTCTCATCGTCTCTTTACTTTGTATAAATAGCTCTAGGATAATAAAAACCAGAAAGATTCTTTAGATCACAAGTAGCGTTAAAAAACTGAAAAATTGTCTCTAGAAAATATTGCGCTTAAGGCTAGGCGAACTCTGCTCTTTCGGAGTTGTGTGTAAATAAGAATCTAAGGACACAGATATAACTCTTTCCCTTTATACAAAATCAACACATTGTACTAATGTCAAGATTCGTCGGCCACCAGCCTGTTTCAGAGTATCCCGACCTCAACATTGTGTGCCGTGCCTAGTGTCGCTGGGTCCAAGTTTAGTCTCAGTTCGCCCGCTAGGACTATTTCTGATATGCATCCAACTATGCCGGTGAAGTATCTTCTGCGTGTAAAATATGCTACGTCTGGCATTCCGCCTGAAAAGAAAAGAAGACTGTCAGTTTACCCTTGGTTACTAAAAATTCATGGGTCAGGTGAGCCTCGAGAGCGATATCTACGACCTACGTTTCGTAACTCAGTTGTTCAGAATATTTCAACACAGTTAACATAGTGTTGACAATTTTTTTAGTCCGGTCAAATTAGACATTTCAATTTGATTTAATTCGCATAGAGCTGAAAATTGGTACATACCTTGGGGACATTATTACAAATAAGATACTAAAAGTCCCTATCGATCCGACATCTGCAAAAAAAGTTATTCAAGGTCAAAGGTCAACAAAAATGGTTTTTTTCAATTTTTCCGGTAAACGGTAAGTTTTATCATAAAAATAGATTAGACAAAAGCTGTAGACCATGAAATTATCTACAAAAATTGTCCTTATACTTTTTTTTCTAAGAATCACCATTCCAGAAGAAAACGAGGAAGATATAACTATTGAAGTGGCATTTGAAGATTATCAGTCAGAATAACATCTTTCCGAAACCACCAGTAATTCGTGCGATTTAAATCATTTTCAATAGTACCATTTTCCAGTTCATAATATATTTTTTAATGAATTTTGGCCACAATAGATCGTGGACTATGCCTACCGGGGACGGCACGTTAAAAAAAATGCGCCGAGTACACTACCTCACAGGTGGTGCGGACATGTGTGCATATTATGTAAAGTACGACTTCTTCAACATTTAGAATCGCAATATCTCAGGAATGGTGATACCTAGAAAAAAAGTATTATATAAGGACAATTTTTGTAGATAATTTCATGGTCTATAGCTTTTGTCTAATCTATTTTTATGATAAAACTTACCGTTTACCGGAAAAATTGAAAAAAACCATTTTTGTTGACCTTTGACCTTGAATAACTTTTTTTGCAGATGTCGGATCGATGGGTACTTTTAGTATTTTATTTGTAATAATGTCCGCAAGGTATGTACCAATTTTCAGCTCTATGCGAATTAATGCAAACCCACCTCAATTTTTTCGTCTATTTTGACCGGACTAGTTGTAGATACGTTTTGCAATGGATATTGATCAATAATTCACAACAAGTTTTCGATCGCTAGATTTAAGGATGGGGGTATATATATCAAGGGGCGGGTGGTGAGGGTGAATACGAGAGAGCAGACTGGTAGATAAAAATACGCTAATTTCATTTTTAGGCTAGTTGGACCATATTAGATCAAGAATTCTATTATTTTGGTTTAGGATGGAGTTATGTTGTCTTAAGATGCTTGGTGCTCAAGTTTACCTTACCGATTTTCCCCCGGTAATTTTTCAGCCAATTTCAATATTTTAATATAATACAATAATACAGTTAGCTGATATTTGGAAGATTGAATTCGCCGGTGATAACGATTTTGAATGAATCTGGAATCTGCAGGCGTTTATCGGTTACATATGTATATTTGAAACAAAAATCATATATAGCTAATGACGGAGCCGGAGGGATGTAAAATCTCATCCGCAGCTCTGCATTTCTAGTCTCCAAATCATAAACTCGATAGGAAGGGAGGTACGAGATAACTGTTCCCGTTATTTTAAAATCCTTGTCCTTGTATATTGTTGATCAAAAATTTTATCATAATTTTCCAGTTATCCAAAATATCGGGCAACAATATCATTGATGGATTTTTGTACTTTATATAAATAATTCACTTTTGAAAAGCAAAATACGTCATGAATTATCCGACAGCATACAATACTATCATAAACAACGTACATAGATTTCCATATTGGCGCTAAAGCATAATACGTTGTATTTTAAGTTTAGTTGCCTCATGTCGCCTGATCTAAACACAAATATCTAACGTGTCTCAACTCAATCTACGTGATTCAGTGAGAGAGAGAGAATTGTAAGTTGAGCTTACCGAGCACGATGGCGGCACAGCGGCTAGACGATAGGCAGTAGTTAGAGGTGCAAGGTTATCTCGTAAAAAGTGTCTTCTGTCGCAGCTTTATGAATTAAGAATTTAAGGTTAGAGCTTTCCCTCACATTTGTTTTTATAGAACAATGTTTGATATGAAAATGGACATCTATCTGTTCTTTGTTTATGATACTATATTCTGTATGGCAGATAATCGGTTACCGTCCAATTTCTCAAATGCAATTTCCCGACAATCAATTTTTCGGAATGGACTTTTACCGAAACCTTTTTCCCAGCAAACTCTTTTCCCGACATTTTGTAAGAGGAAAATTTGAGTATATTCGGGAGAAGTGCATTCGAGAGAAAGGCTTTCGGGAAAAATTGCTTGCCGGGAAAGTGACCGGGAACCTTTTTCGGGAAAAGCACATTCGGGAAAATAGGTCGGGAACCCAGGTGTGTATTTCTTACCAAAAACATCGAATCTGGGAATATTTAAAATCCAATTCGAAATGTACAAATTTTTGATAATTATACTTAAAAATAGATTCATTGATCTTAGTAATTTTTACTTGGGTTTAATCTACATAGCTTCAAATCCCACCTCCGCGATGAATTTGTCGAACGTCAACTTCACTTCATTTCAGAGAACGTTCAAAATGAAATTTTGTATTTAAAGTAAGTCTTAGCGTTTAGAATTCCACGTGGAATATGAAGTCTTCAGGACTTTACAAAGAAAATTCCGAATAAACCCCACAAAATTAAAAGTGTTGATAAACCCCCGACGGAAGTTCACTGAGTACCGCAACATACATAGGTACCTTAAATCCTTCGCCAAAATATACACCCTCTGTATGTAAATAGGGTGACAGACAGCTTAGACTAAGCCCCCTTAAAATTTGGTCAATTACGATGACGATGCCTGCCCGAGATAAAAACTTGAACGTGTGTTTTAACATTTTCAACAAGAGATTGTCTTGCATTATTAGGCTGTCTCTTGCCATACATGTGCGTGTCTGAATGTTGACGTACTTTCTGAATTCCTAAAAGTTAAAGGTCCTTGAATCTTAGGCTGTTCGGCCTTGTGTTGTTATGGAGCTGCGTTTGTTTTTTAGGGAGGTATACATATGTTTTTATATAGGAGGACTACAATGATTGTGAGCACGTTTCCCTTTGAAAGGCCTAGTAGAGTAGAATGCGAATAAGTGGAAGAGAAGGCAGTGCACCCTTAATCAGGAGTTCAATGCTCAGCAGTAATGAGGGAATAAACAAAATTAGCCAAGTTTGATTGAGTTGGTGGCCGTTAGTCCCACTGAACCGGATAGAATGTTCGCCCCAGCAAATGAGTTGAAATGAAATTTTCTTGGGTAACTTACCCACATACAGTCCCGTGTCTGTGTTCAGCTGCCTTAATTTTCCCGGGGAGCGTTGCACTATTGACTTTCTTCCGTCCACCTCCAATGATCCTTCCTGGAGATTCCTGAAAAGAAACAAGAGTGCTGCTATTCACGTTCCTCGCCGGGGACGTAAGGTGCACATACCTCATGGCTCGCACACGATGCCAAAGCCCGTCGCTTACTTTGGTGCTATTGAATTTAATGCTCGTCTCCCCGGACCCCAGATTGTACCTCAGATGAAGAAATCTGAAATATATATGAACTCAGCTGGGTGCAACATAATGAAAATATTTTTCAACTCACCCGTCCTCTATGCCCAGGGAGAGAAAGTCGTCGCTTTCCAGGGCGCTCTGCCTCCCTGACCAGAGAATCACCCCGTGGTTCGAGTGTGTTTTAAATCTGAGATTTAAGTCGATTTTGTAGCTTATGATCTGGCTCATCGTCTCGGCGTCATTGTAGTGGAAGTAGCTGTCAGTGCCAGTGAAGCATGCTCCAAAGGTTTTCTTAAATTGGCTGGGGCTGTTGTAGCTCTCTTTTGTGTGGAGGCGGTTGCTGTTCTTCATAATTCGCTCCATGTCCCGCATGAACTCCCTCGACTGGTAATCCTTGTCGTCCACAAATGAGTTTGTTTTCTGATGGCTTCCCCCTGGCCTATTTATTGTCATCCTTTCATTATTATTTTTTCTCTTCCTGTGGTGGGAGCTCTTCCCCCGGCTGCTACCGTCCGTCCCCTGCCTAGACAGTTCCACTTTAATTTCTTGGATATTCGGCACATCTGTTGGGGGCTTGCTTTGATGTAACATCCTGTGCCTGGGCCTCTTCCTGAATCTTTCCTTTTTTAATAGCTGCTCTGTGTTCACCGTCATGTACTTATCGACGGCATAGGGATCATCATCGTCCCCCACGGCGGGCCTATGGAACTCGAAGGTTTTATAAATCTTCTCGCCGCTGCCCATTTCTTCGTTGAAGTTATCGCTCTCCATGCTATTGTCCTCGTAATCGTAGTAGTAGTCTTTTCTCCTCTCGTTATATGATGCCCTGTCGGGTCGCTCCGACGATGATACGTTTTGTGCTGGGATACGCTTCTTATTCGATATGTGTTGTGGCATGTGGTGATTCCTGTGCTTTACTTTATTGTCAGGTGTGTCGTCATACTTGCGACTTTTATTGCTCATAATTTGTTTTAAGGGCACTTCTTCGGCTTTGTTGCATTGGGCGTTGAACGGATTACAGCGGCACTCGTAGTTGTCCAAAAGCGGCACACACTGGGCGAGTGGACCGCACGGCCTTGCAACGCAGGCATGAGGGCAATTATCGACGTTCGTGCCACCCAATGCTTCTGATATTATTGAAAGACTGCGACCATTGATTTCCACCTAAAATGTAGGAAGTCGAGCGGTATACTAGAATTCTATTGTCTAAATACATTAATATCTCTTGTTTGCAATAATATGATCAATAATATGTAATGTTCACATTTGTGCACATTAGTCCAATTTGTGGGGCTATCACTGTACCTACAATTGAACCAAAAAATTTCAGAGGGTGAAATCTCAAAGGACAACGGAAGGGTTATGTGTTTATCAGTCTATGTAATATGTATGTTTGTCCGGATGTTGCGGCCTAGAGCCACACTGGATTTACCGATTTGCATAAATGAGAGGTCATTAGAATCGTATTAATCCTCCGGGTGTCATAGGCTATATAACGTTATAAAAAAAAAGAAGAAAAATGGCAGCCACTTTAAGTCAAAATGTCTAATAAACAAATTTCACCAAATATTATTAAGATGAGTTTCGCATACCGCTTTTCCCTACTTGCATAAATACACTATTACTGCAGAATGCGACGACGGCTATACTCTGAACATCACCGTACCTATGTGTCGATTTGAATTAAATAAAGAAATAAAGAATATTTTTATTTCATACTTTTCGTTTCTTCCGTTGTCCGCTGTCTATAATAATGTCCTTATTGTAGCAAACACCCTTTACATGAAATCAATGACATAGCTACAACTGATTAAAATTCTAAGACAACCAAATTGAAATCGAGTGTTAATTTTTCAAAACAGACAAAACCAAATCAAAGTCAACGTATGTTTGTGTTGCAACCAAGACTTCTAAACTCACATGAATTGGGTAATGTAAATGGTTAGATATGGGTTTCCAAGTTTTTTGATTACGAATCTTTCCTTAAAAAGTTTAAAATTCAAGGGGATGGCTCCAATATTGCAATCCCAAAATAATAATTGTCTTCAGATTTTCATTGAAGATCACACGGAGTTTTTGTTCGAATATCCTATTTTGAATATGGTACCTAATTTAAAAACTCAAAATATGGCACTTGGCAGAAATAAAATATAATGGTTTTCTTTAGATATTCATAATTGTTGGAAAATGCTGGTTTTTAGGGTCGCTGATTTCAAATACATAAAGGGTTATTACTTCTCCAATAAAATGATATAAAACAATAGAAGAATTGTGTCTGTACACTGACTTCTGTCTTCAATCTTTGTGATATGATGATGGCGAATCCAATATGGCAACCGATAATTCTCAACGCCAATCGATTTCTATGAGAATTGATATTTAGACTTTCAGGGTTGGTAATTTCGAATATGCATTAAAATTTTGTGAACTAAAGAAGGTGGGTGGGTCCAAAAGCAAGACCTAAATCTCTCAACTTACAAAATTGTTCAATTAAGTTTTTTATTGGCGTTTTCATTGATTTGCTGTCTTACGAGATTCTTTGATAAACAATTTGGTTTGATATTAAAAAGAATAATTTCTGATTTGCAACGTCTATTATTTTCGACCATAAAAGTTCAACGCATTTGCTGGCTGTTGGAACGTTTCTCCAAATTCGTGATTCCTTCGTGGGGATAAGTTTCTTTTATGTTTCTTCCTTCTTTGAAAATACTCGTTTACTCGCTGCATGACTTAAATTCCTGTCAAACCAAAAAAGTTTTGAATTCGGGGAACAGATGGTAGTCCGTGGTAGTGATATTAGGATCTGAAACTCACTCCGAATTTCTCCAAATTTCAAGTGGAGTTCCACAGGGATCAATTCTTGGTCCTCTACTTTTGAGCTTGTACATCAATACCATCCACCAAGTGACAAGTGACGAGTGTGTTCACATCTATACTGCTATTTATTTTAATCGCCATTTTGGTCTTATAGAGGATTGTGCTGCCAGAAACCCACAAAAATACCAGTGCATTGCTTTTGGTCATGGATCCATAGAAATGCAATTGATTCCTCCTATTTATCTTGGCGACATACATTTGCCATGTGTGGAGAAGGTTCGCAATTTGGGTGTGGTACTTAAGGGGTAACACCACTCTAGCGACCGAAAAAAACGCCTACTTTTGACAATTTATTTTGGAAGTATGGAAAAGGGATAGGATTTCTTTTCACAGGGTTTATTTAACAGATATTGAAGTATGAAAAAAAATTGTTTGTTATAATTTTAATACAAAATGGCGGCGGCAGAGCCAATCTTTGAAATAACCTCCTCCTACTCGGGAGGACGGATTTCTCGTGAAGTATAAGACGTGGAACGAAAAACAAAAATATTTTATAATCTATATACTATTGCTTATGGGAGTACGTAGGATTTTTTTTTTAAATCAAATAAATTGTCAAAATTAGGCATTTTTTTCCGTCGCTAGAGTGGTGTTACCCCTTAACGTACGAAATGCTGTGACGTTCATTCCAACCTAGGCAAAATTTACGACTATTGCGACGACTGCGCTATACTGTCTCCACAACTTAGCTCTTATCTCGTCAAGGTTGTTATTCTACCTCATTTTGCGAGTGGTGCAAAAAAAATTGTAAGACGCATGTTTCGATTTTCGGGAATACTCCACAACATAATCACGTTACATCTTGTGCCATATCATGTGACTCGAAAAATATTTTTTTTTATTGCACTATGTTGTATACCGTATTCGAAAACCTGCCTTGAAGGGGTCCACAGAGGTCTAGAAGGCCTGGAAATGTGTGCAGAATAAATGTTCCCATTTTCAAAACACAAAAAATTAGATTCCTTTTAACCACTTTTCAACAGTCGGCCGATCTTCGCATGCGCTTTCACACGTTCCATAGTGAGCAAGCAAGGCATCCATCTTGCGCAAAGTGTGTTCATGTGTAATCCGTTATGCAAAATATGTTATGCTGGCGTCCTCCATTAGTATGCGAATCAAGTAACTCATCAAACCATTTTCTTCTAGCAAATTGTTTTGAAGGAGGCTGTGAAAGGTAGGTAAGCTATCTTTTGCCAAAACTTCTTCACGGGGTTGGAGCAAGGGTCCAACTTATTCTTCAATTCCTAAAGTAATCTAATATGTAAGAAAATATTTTAAAAACGGATACGAAACTTTCAACTTCTCTGGAAACAAAAAAAAAACTCATGCAATTGATCCGAACAATTCAACTATAAAATGACAAATTTCATTTATAAGTTACGTAAATGAGGAAAACAAAACAAAACACAAAACAAAGTTAAAGAGTTTGGGATATGCTTCTAAGGAATTTAGCACGCATGAAAACCGCAATTGTGTTTAATTGTGGTATGCCTTACAATGGCGCAGGAAGTTCAAGTAAATGAGAACAGGACCAAGGCCCAGCAATTAATTCGTAAATTTCCACCCGGCATACCTTAGTCCCATCAAAGGCTTAAGGCTCGACTAATTTTTTTGTGTTGGTTTTAAGAAACTCTTCCTCAAAGCTAAATTAACCGAAAAAATAATTTGAACTCGGGTCTCTTTACCCGTTAATTAAATTACCTTTTGGATACATCCGACGAATGACCCCTTTTCCTTTAGACCGATGGGTAGGTTTTGTACAGTGTGAATTCCTCCGAGGAATAAACTGTGTGGTAGGGACAAATGCCAAAAACCATTAGATGAAATGGTCATTACCTCGGAAAGTTGGTCTATCTGCAAGACGTCGGTCGTGTCCTTTTACATTATTCCCGAATAGAATAGAACGAGCTTACCTTAAGTACTGCTAGCCTTGCAGTCCTTGAAACTTTGACTGTGTGCCACTGCCCCATCGAAAGCGTATGCTGACTCCTAAAAAAAACTTTTTTTTAGTATATAGAGCAGTTTCGTTCGGAAGTTTGCTTTAAGCAAGGGAATTTTTAAAAGCAAGTGCCATTTTAATCCCTTTTTCTGTTCCAGACCCAAGACCGCTCGTCTCCTTCCTTTACATGCACTTGCTTAATATGGAACAAAAATGAAATAAGACTGTGCCACCCGGCGTCTTATGAGATCTTGGAGCGTACACTTCCGTGCTCCAGGCTGCAGTATTTAGTGCGCCTGAATTGTCTGGCCTGCAGAAGGCAAATGGCAAGGCAAAGAATTGTTTATTTGAAAAATAGAGCACTTCTCAAGATTCTATTATCGATAGTCGCACGTTTCCTCCCACGGCACAACATTTTAACGGCTAAGCTAAAAAGGGTGCACCAAGTGCTCCTTCAAATGCGTAATGCCCTACTTAAGAGACTCAACGTAATGATGCACAAGATGGCGCCTTAGAAACACTCAGCGTCTCAAGGAGCTGCAGCCTCCGGCCGTGATTATAATTCATAATATTCCGAGAGGTAGCAGGCATCCTCCCGAGGTATCGGAAACACTTTCACCAGAAAACAAAAACTTTCCAGTTTGAAATCTCCAACTCCTCGAAAGTATTAATAAAACGCCCGCTCGGAAACAAACTTTGTTTGGGGGCACAGCAGAATAATGGCGGAGTAGCCGGACGCTCATGAAAATGCATTTTAAAGGCAAACAAATCAGCGCGCAATTATTCAGCAGGAGCTTAGCCTTTGCCTCCACCTCCTCGCGCATTGATTTAGATAATTGAATCTAATTTCATGCCTAGTTGCGGGAACAGAGCGATTGGGACGGAGTCACTACCTCACTATAGCCGGTCCGCTGCCCAAATCGAATGCAAATTCGATAAATCCCTTGTTTATGGAAAGGGCTATGTAGTCGCCGTTTTCGTCGTGTCCGCTATAGAGCAGCAGGCCATCCTCCTTTAGGGGTTTTATGATTATCTGAAAGTTAATAAAATTTCAATAAAAATGAATTGATTCCAGGAGACAGACAATTTTACCAGGAGCTCTAGCCAAATTAGTGCACTATCGCCAAGTGGTGCATAGCGGAGATAGGAGGAGCCGTTAAAGGACGGTACCTGTGCGAATAAAGCAGTAATTAGGAGGAAGAGTAATTAATTTGAAAAAGTAAGTCTCTCTACCTGCAAATCTAACCTCATTTCGCAGAGATCTCCGCCAAATCCCAGGGGGCATAGACAAACAGCTCCCTGATCCGATGGCAGACACTTACCTCCGTGTTGGCATGGGTATTTAACACATTTATCAGTGGTGCAGTCCTCTGGAAGAAAGAAAAATAATTGCCATTAGTTGGACTTCATTCGTACTAATGAACGATTCCTCGATGTCTCGCTTAGGGCGGAAGCAGGACTAAATCTAGAAGCTATCAGGCTATCAGTACATTTTCAATTAAGCTCGAACCGGCAGAAGTATGGGGGCGGTGTTGGCGTCCGTCCGTCGGTGTGGCCGCATTCGCGCCATTATAAAAATTAATTTTGGTGGAAGGATTACTTTAATATGAATTTCAGTGCGCTCACTCTTGAATTAAGTATCAAGCTCTCATGCAGAAAATTGGTCTCCTTAATTAGGAATGTTTTATCCGTAGTGCGACTGTCCTCAAAAAGGAGCGCTAATTTATTTCTACCAAAGAGGAAAAAAGGCTTCCACGTTTTTGCTTCTGAAATACGGTGAACCCCTAGGCAACGTTATTAATTGCTGTAAAAACAGGTGACTCAAGGAGAGAAAAGGTTGCATGAGATATGTAAATTAGCTAACGAATCGACTTTGTAAGGAAAACACCTTGAGGATAATTAAGAAATACAAATATGTAGGCAAATATCCTCTTACTGAAATCTGTCAAAACACCTTCATATTTATTTTTACTACAACCTGACGGTGAAACTAAGTAGGGTAAAACGTGATGAAACTTAAGCTATCGCCACGAAATTTAGAGTAGTTAATATATGTGCTACTTTCGTTATTACATAAAGGGTTTCCCAATAGGGATGACCTGGTTTTGATAGCTCGTGGCGGCCATATTTGTTTATGGTTTTTTGACAGGTCTATGCAGTTATGTTCAGTAAAGTTTGCGATTTCATCATGACACGTTTCACTTTGATCCAACGCTTAGAAATTGTCTAAAATTATTACGCAAATTCGCATTCTCTTGTCGGTACTGTAAGAGCGCTTCGTGCATAAATGGTCTTCTCAGATAAGGCCCATTTCTGGCTCAATGGATTCGTCAACATGCAAAATTGCCGCTATTGGAGTGAGTCAAATCCACGAGTGGTTCATGAATCACCATTGCATCTACAAAATTGACCGTTTGGTGTGGATTGTGGCATGGCGGAATCATCGGACCTTATTTCTTTCAAAATGAGGCAGGAGATGCCGTTACTATTAATAGCAACCGCTATAACACGATGTTGACCGATTTTTTTTCCCAGAATTTGACGAAATTGATGCGAGCCACCTTTATTTCCAACAAGACGGTGCACTGCCTCACACTTCCCGACTTAACATGGACTTAACTTAAGTCGTTAATTTCCAGAAATGGTCCCATCGTTTGGCCGAAAAGATCGTGTGATGTAACGCCTTTGGATTATTTCCTTCGGGCCACATTAAGTCAAAGGTTCACAGCAACCATCCTACAACTCTTGAGGCATTGGAAGCCAATATTCGTCAAGCCATAGCTGAGATACCGGCCGAAATGTTGCACAGTGTCATCGAAAATTGACGAGATCGGATGAACGTGTGCAACAGGAGCTGCGGTGGCCATTTGGCCGATATTTTATTTAAATCATAAATCGCATAAAATTATTTTTCAAATAAAGCAATCAGAACCATTTTTGCTCGAAAATTGTGCATTTTATTCAAATTTGAAGTTTGGACGTTCTTATTGGGAAACCCTGTATATACGTAAATAGCACCCTACGTATATACATAGTTTCTTATAAGAAAAAGACAATTGTGTTTTAGGTAAATACTTAGAAGTGGGGCCCCAGCCTTAATGGGATCCAAAATTGTTTAGCAAACTAGAACTATTCTACAATGTAATAATAGGTAATTTAAGGTGGGGAAGGGAAAATTTCAGTCCGTAGGATTTTTTGTAAAAAGAAAATATTCAGTCAGTGGACTAATTTTTACTTTTACAAAAAGTATTAAAAAAACAACCTTTACCACCACTTTAAATTACCTTAAACTCGAAAAATCGACGTCTTTATCTACAAACAGGAATTTCAATCACATAGTGGGCCTAGTAAGAGTTAATAAAACTCCAAAAATCGACACTGGACGGCTTTTTCCTACAGACAGGAATTCCAATCACTAGTGGGGCTGCTGGTAGGAGTTGATAAAACTCGAAAAATCGACACTGGCGTACCACAGGGAAGCCACTTGGATCCTCTTCTCTTAATTTTATTTATAAATGAACCGAGCTTGACCTTGTCTCTCTCTAAAATTCTTTTTATGCTGATTTTTTGTGAAATCAATAATAATACAAAAAATTAACAAAATTTCAAAAATGTCAAACATTTTTCATACTATGTAAAACGTTCTTGGAGGAGGTTTGTTCCGCAATGATAATGGTAAGAAAACTATAAAAATAACTAATATTTATGAAATTATTAGGAAAGTTCTGCTAAAATGTTAGGGAGATTTACAACACAGTTTTCGCGAAAATTGATGCCACT
Source organism: Neoitamus cyanurus (assembly GCA_947538895.1). Classification (NCBI taxonomy): domain Eukaryota; kingdom Metazoa; phylum Arthropoda; class Insecta; order Diptera; family Asilidae; genus Neoitamus; species Neoitamus cyanurus. The sequence continues at coordinate 33,710,651 of OX384541.1, read as the reverse complement.
GTTACGTCTTTTTCCATCCTTTGGGAGAGAAATAGAATATCCCAGTAAAAGTTACGTAGCTCAGCCAAAAATAGTTCGACAGCTATAAAAAAACATGAAAGAAAGAGGGGGAAAGTATTTTGTTAGTTTCGAAAGAGAAAACACTGCATCCACCTCAAGACGTCCTGTAGCTCGGTACACTGCAATCCTGTAATGTTGTATTCTCATTTTTTAAATTTAGTTTTGACTAGTCAACGAATTATTAAGTAACCTTTCGTTTTTTTTATTTTGTTGAATGCAGTTTGTTACGAACAATTCAATTGTTTTTAGTGCTTTTGAAAACTGTTAAGGTTGTAAACTACAATCCTAAACAAAAATATTTTCTTAATCGATTTCACATAAAAGTTGCTCAAATAACTAATTTATTTCTTCTTTAAGTAATTGCCTCCTGGGGCTTAAAGAGATTATCTTAAAGATCTTAAGACACCTGTGAGATTATACGCATTGGCGGGCTTTCAATTGTCATTTCATACAATCACGACATTACACGCTTACAACATAAATTACATTTACGACGCGTATCGTATCATGAGTATGGTAAACAAGCAAAAAAGTGACGTGCTTACATATCTTACCTTCTACGGGTAAGTTATTCACACTTTACGAATATTAAGTATTTTTAAAACCAAAGACTTATTACTAATGTTTAGAGCGCAAATAGTGAAAGCTTGGTATTTAACATTTCTTAATTTTAGGGGAACCCCACCAGTAAATTGCACTGGGCCTCGAAAAGTCTTAGTTCGTCCCTGTGAGTAAGTGTACTTGTATGTCTTGTTCCCGTAAGCTACTATTAAATATCAGTACCTGATAATGGAAGTGAATTATATCGACTAAACTCAGGGAAAGATCTGGGGGTTACATACAACTCCAACAATATTGTTAATAGAGCTAATTCTTTGTTAGATTTCATCAAAAGACGGTCTAAAGAATTTAATGATCCTTACGTTCCCAGACTACTTTACATCACCTTGGTTCGTCCTGTTTTTAAATATGCTAGTCCCATTTGGCACCTCATTATAAGTTCCAATGCGATCGTATTGAATCAGTTCAGAAACGATGTTTACTGTTTGCTCTTAGAGATCTTCTTTGGACTGATTCGATTTCCCTACCGTCATATAAGGATCGTTTAAAATTAATCTGCGTGCAGCGCTTGAGTCGAGGCGCACGACTTCTGAAATTGTCCTCGGCTATAAGATTCTGACCGGCGAATGTGACAGTCCAAAATTGCTTTCCTTATTACTACTTAGAAACGCACTGATTAAAGTTTGTTTACACAACAAACATAACAGAGAATCACAGGGAACGTAGTTGCTCTGCTGTTAACCAAAAATAGCGCGGATTTAGCGCGTCGATTAGGCCTCCGTTATTACAGAGTATTTAAAGTACTTTTTTTTAACGACAAATCTAAAAGCAAAAAAAAAGCCATAACTTCGTTATTTTCTTACGGATTTGAGTTTAGTTTGCAGCATTTTACTCGGAAAAAGTTGAACAAAAATAAAAGCCAATAAAAAAAAAATCGAAAATTTAGCCATATAACATAGGTCCCCTTAATACACACATCAAAAAATGCAAAGCAACGCGGGGTTTTTCCGTTGCCATTTCCAGGGAAAATTACCGATCATTTTCATTTTTCAACTACAGGTAGGCAAAAGGTATACGCATCGTATGGTCAACCTGTTTCAGGCAGATTCGCAAAAGTAGTGGGGTTAATTAAATAAATAGCAAGTTAAATGTCTTTTTCTTTCAATCCTGTTGAGTTGTGTACAGTGATACTTCTTATTATTCAGTATCCAGCAGTTTTAAAGTTCTGAATTGTTCAGTAAGATGGGGAACCGGGTCGTACGCGTCGCCATCTCACCTATAGCGAAATGCATTTAGCCGTAAGAATGCTTCAAAGTGGTAGAACACAAGCTGATGTAACAAGAAGCTTTAACGTCGATAGAAGTGTCATTTGCCGATTGTGGCAGCGACAATGTGATTCAGGGAGTCGACGTGAACAAAATACTCATCGGTCTAGGTCAACAACTTCGGCACAAGATCGGTACATCGTCCTTCAAGCTCGAAATTGTGTCCGAAATTGACGGCTCGTCAATTGGTTGCAAGGCTCTCTGCAACATACAACGTCACGGTTAGTGACCAAACAATTAGGAATAGACTACATGAGTCTGGCCTTCACTCTCGTCGTACCTTAAGATGTCCAGCACTTGGACGTGGGAATCGAGCCAGGCGGGTGTGCAACATAAAAATTGGGGTACAGCGCAATGGTCCAATGTACTGTTCACTGATGAACCTCGATTTGGATTTCACCCAGATTCAAGACGTATGCGAGTTTGGAGGCGATCTGGAAATTCAGAAAGGCTCAGAGTCAGAGTTGTTCAGCAAGTCACCAGCTACCTAGGAGGCACCGTTATGGTATGGGCCGGGATAACGATTGGCGGTCGAACATCTATCGTTTTTCCACAAGGCAATCTAAATGCTTCAGGTTATGTTAGTGAAATACTGGAACCTGTTGTTCTTCCATTTGCATAGGAAGTTGGATCCCAATTCATCTTGATGCAAGATAATGCGAGAATACACACTGCGAGGAGCGTTAGAGTATGGTGGAGTTCAAACGAAATCAACGTTTTACCAAGGCCTACGGACGAAGCAATGTGATCTGCTTCAAAAGCATTGGAGCAACATACAACACGATTTCTTCTGTAATTTCATTCTTTCAATGCCTAGAAGATGTCGTGCTGTTTTCTCCGCAAGAGGAGGCAACAACTCTTATTAGACTAAAGGCCTAAACCCATAGAGTCCGTCGGCATCAGGCGTCGCTTCAGGCGTCGTCGCACAACTATTGAATACATGCATTCATATGGGAGCTAACCCATAGCAGGCGCCGCGGCAGCGCGTCGCGAGAGAGAGTTTTTGAGGAACTTGCAATAATTCGGCAAGGGCGACGCGCCGTATAAGAGCTTTGCTGAGAGAGCTCTGACAAGTTGAGATTGGCCAGTTGGGATTCGTTGAATCAGCTGTTTATTTGACAAGTAAGGTTTGAATTTGATATCTGTGAACTGTTTTGGTGATTTTGTAATTATTCGGTTTCCTGTTTCTTCGTTTGGATTTCCTGGAGGGTGCCGAGTTTTTCCCGAATTCATTAGTCTAGTTTCTTGACGAATTGCTACTAGATTTCTTGTTAATTCACCTTCGGAGCATACTGCGCCAGTTGGCGGTTGGTCTCGAATTGTCATAAACAGCTGAGCGATAGCGAAAACGACGCCTGAAGCCGACGGATTCTATGGGTTCGGCTCTCTCTTGCCGCGCTAAAAAGGTGAAAGCTCCGTGGCAAAGCGACGCGCCGACGCGTTCTATGGGTTTAGGCCTTAAAGACGAATATTGTCATAGAAGTACACTTTCCTAGAAATTTTACAAATAAACGAAATTTAAATTTTGTCACAAAAGGAAAATTCTTGTCTTCCCTTAACCCCCCCTTCTTTTGCAAATCTGCCTGAAACGGGTTGACCATACGATGCATATACCTTTTGCCTACCGCTAGTTGAAAAATGAAAATGATCGGTAATTGTCCCTGGAAATGGTAACGGAAAAACCCCGCGTTGCTTAGCATTTGTTGATGTGTGTATTTATGTTCCTTGCAGTGGTGTCAGACACTATTATGATTTTCATAATCGGCTTTCCTTGATTAAATATTATATACCTAATTATTGATTTTGAAAATAACTTAACTTATTACTTTTTTTCTAGCTTCAATTTAGTTTTTTCTTCTCATGCCTTCAATATCTTGATTCGAAATTGTTGTTATTATTATTAATTTGTTATTATATATTTGGTTAATTCTAACATTTCAAAAGGCATTGTAGGTATCTCTCACTGCGAATAAATATAATATAAATCCACGGATTTGAAATGACTGAGGGAGCATTAGTAATTCCAAATATGTCCCAGTCAATAACTCAGGTCCCAGCAAGTCGACTGCAGATATTACACATAACTTTTACTAACTAAAACTTATTAAGATTACACTAAGAATCTGAAACTATTTTATCCGGCCCATTTTTACAGTTTCCCGGAAAAGCAGCACATCTACCTGGCCAAACATGAAATTTTTTAATAAGTTTCAAATTCAACGACTATCACTGCTGAGCTGTGCTAAGACGAAAGTTTGCCGAGCGATTTAATATTCCTGGAAGGATCCACCTGTGCCGAGCATTATTTTCAGACAAGCACATGTATGCTATGCTGGGCCCATACACAAAACTTTCAAATTCCCAAACAATGTTGGGGTATTTCCCGGGCAAATGTTCCCGGAGCCAGTTGCGTGACAGCGGCCATACACCCTACTCCCTTTAGCGGAGGTACATAAAAGCATATTTTGAATATTATCCGATTTAAGTTTTGGACGGATCAAATTAAATTCACAAATTTATGGGAAGTATCTTGCCGTCATTAAATTTAAGAGCCCTTCCCGGAAAAGCCCCGGGTACGACGGCCCGGATTGTCGAAGCGTTGAATGACCAAACAAAACCGCAAACCTTTGTTCACCCGGGGGTGATAAGTTGCGGAAAACCACCTTCCCGGCAGTTTTTCTCCATTAATGAATGTTCCAAATCTGACAGAAGAAGGATTTGTGTTGGATAGTTCCATGGTTGGGTACACTCGTAATTTTTACCAGAGGTGTGCGACAATGGCGTCCTGAGAAATGTTTTGCACGATTCCTCTTTCCAAAAATAAAACTGGTCTGGTGAATTATGAGAAAAGTCAGGTGGCAAAGAAAACTTGTATGCAAAATTTACTGCTTTGATGCAATTACAAAAAATTGTGAGCTTTGCACCCGGTGCGGGCTTAACTTGAAAATTTGAGTTCTGGATTTAAAAAATTTGTCAAGGGATTTCTTGTTGGATACATCTATAGTTCTGTGACGGATTTGTTCCTAGAGATTAAATCAAAGGTCACGCCGATTCCAATTCCTAAAATTATTCATTGACTTACTTCGAAAACGTGATGTTGTATCATTTCTTAATTTTCGTTTCAACACTTTAATATGAAGTTTTATGTGTTCCTTACAAGTATATTAAATTTATTAGAAAACACAAACCAGAGCTCATTGGTTACGGCATAAAGCAAACAACCTCTGAATAAGGTAGAAACTGGTGAGGGGCCCTTTTTTTCTTATTAACAGGTAACAAAGGCTATCTGACGTTCACAATAGCAAAAGAGAATATAAAAGTGTACAAAATAAAGCGCTAAATATAACACGCTTTAATGCAATCTTAGTTAGATTAAAGTCAATTTAGTCGGAATAGTTATTGTAGGACCTAGCAATGGTGGAAAGTGGTTCATGAAAACCGTGTGTACTATGAAAGGCAGTGTGAACGAAGTTATGTGCTCTGGTGACCCGAGGACGAGTGTTTACATTAATGAGCCCAGCAGAGAAGGAGAGTCTATATTGCCAGATACAATGTCGTGGAAGAATAATACTCCAAAAGCCTCCCGACGTTTAGATAAAGTAGACATACTCAAAAACTTCCTATTTTTTTTTTTTATCACTCCAAGGGAGATGAAAAAGCGCAAAGCGTAGAAACGCATTTGAATTGCTTCTACACGAGAAACATGAACCGAGTGATATAGGGACCACACAACAGACGCATACTCCAAAATAGGGCGGACAAATGCACAATACAATGACTTCAACACATATCGGTCGCAAAGCTCTTTACCCCAGCGTTTAATGAAACCAAGAGAGGAATTTGCACGGTTAATGATACTTTCCAAGTGAGGTTGAAAAGTCAGTATAGAATCCAAAACAATACCAAGATCAACCACTTTTACACTGTGAGATAAAGAATCATTATGGATCTTATAGTCGACAAGCAAACAGGAAGTTTTCCTATTGAAGGATATACACAAGCACTTACTGATGTTCAGGCACATATGCGTTTTCACACACCAACAAGAAAAAATGGTTAGGTCAGATTGAAGGGCTAAAGAATCATAACCAGTTGAAATTGATTTGAAAATTTTTACATCATCAACATATGTTAGGATATTAGAATTAGTAACAAGAGGGAAAAGATCATTAATAAAGAGGGTAAAGAGTAGGGGACCAAGGTGACTCCCCTGAACACACCTTTACAACACTAGAGAGTTGTGAGGAAACGATCTTCAAGACACGATTCGATCCAACGAACAATGTGAGGATGGAAACCAACCTTCTCAAGTTTGAAAATAAGCAACTTTTGAGAAAGTTTTTCGAAAGCTTTACTAAAATCAGTATATATACAACCCACTTGGTTTCTTCTTTCGAGTCCACACAAACAATAGTTTGAAAATACCACGAGATTAGTAACTGTGGATCTCCCTTTAATGAACCCATGCTGATTAGATGACAAGATCGAATGTGAATAAAAAGACAGATAATCACAAATCACGGCCTCGAAAAGTTTAGGAGTAGATGATAGTTTAGCAATAGGCCTGTCATTCTCAAACAAGTCCCTTCGACCCTTTTTTGTGAACAGGAATTACATAGAAAATTATCCAGATATTAGGGAAAGTATACAAGTGCAAAGGTAAATTAAATACATAAGTTAAAGGCTCAACAAGGGGTATCGAACACATACGTAAAACAATAGAAGGAATACAATCAGGAGAATCCGACTAATCTTCGTCAATATTATTAAGATAACGCAAAAGTGTGTCCTGGTCAAGAATAATTTCAGAAGAGGCATTAGGAAGACTAGTCAAATAGTTTAAAAAAATTTAAGTCTTTATCACAGAATGCATTGCCAAAATGGTTGGCAAAAAGCTCAGAGATAAAAGAAGGATCGTGTGCAGATTCATTGTCAGAAATAAATACAGAGGAGTTGTTAGAAGTCTTCCGTTTACTGTTCACAAAATTCCAGAACTCCCTGGGATTGGACCATAAGGTCACCCTCATACAATCAATGTAACGGCAATAAGTATTAAACTGCCTCGTCATTTCAGAGTAATGCTAATAGTCGGAGCGATCATCTGATTTTTTATATCGAGCCCAAGCAAAATTCTTTTGATTTCTCAAGGATCTCAGTTCAGGATCATATCAAGATGGTGAATAAGACCGATCCCTTTTCTTACAGAAAGGCACACAACGCGTCACACCATTAAGAATTATTTCATAAAATTTACTTACAGCAAGATCAGTATTCTGGAGATCATAAACAGCGGGCCAATCAACATTAGATAAGAAAGAATTAAATTGAACAAAATCGGCCTTCCTAAAGTTATGAAAGTAATTATTAGCAAGTACGTCAGATGGTTGGTTACCACATTGGATAAAGAGTCCAAGCAAGAATCAACGTGGACCAGGGAAAGATCCAAAAACAAAAACCAGGTCGAGGAGGCGCTGCCGAGAGTTGAAAACACCATTCAGCTGCTGAAACCCCAAGCCGCAAAAATTGTCGATGACGGCATGCTCTACTTCACGCTGACTATTGGCAGCTACCAAAAAGTCTTCCGTGTCCGAGGGATGCCAATCCAAATGAGGCAAATTAAAGTCACCAGTAACAATAATCTGGTCGAGAGGTGCACAGAGCTCTGTTATGTGCCGAAGAATTTCCACAACTTTAGCATAAGTAGAGACAGGGAATAAAGCCAGGTCTTATCGCAAATAATTCCTTTCTTCCTCAGGCGGAAATTCATAAATTCTTATGATTGCCATACAGAAACGTCTGCGTCTTGCAACCGTTGAACTAGCCCAAATGTTTCAAGTACCAATGCCGTCGGCAAATCTGCAAATATTTTACATTAAATACAGAAACACATTTGCGGTATGTGCGACTTTGCAGCTTTGACGACAGATAGACGCAGGAGACAAGGATGTCATGGAAATTTGTGAAAATCATCTTTTTCTTTTAGCTCAAATGCCCCAATTCAAATTCGATAAGGTGAAAGCATTTTCCAATAAGTTACGAGGGCTTCAAATTATGTCGGGTACCATTTTTTTGTGATTTACATTTATTTCGCAGACGAAATTGCTATTTGCATCCACAAATTCCATTTTAATAAAATTGACTTCATATTTGCTGTACAGAGATATTCTACGTCTTTGAAAGAATAGAATCAATTTATTAGTAATATATAGATATGCATATTTATACATATGTCGAAGCCTCCGTTTATATTGCGCTATTCCGTGTGGTGCGTCATACAAAATGGCCTCATGATTTCTTCCAGATATCATTTCATCGTACCAACTATGGTATGAAATAATCGATGTCGTTTTTAGACTACAGCAATTCAACTAGTTCATGACGTCACGCTTGACATCTAAGAACTGATTAAACTAACTGTGATACACTCAATTTATTTTGAATTAGTTTAATTTCTCGTTTGACACTTTGTTGGCGTTTTATAAAAATGCTTAAAGTTACCGTTAACTTCTCCCTGAATATGGACGAATGGAATCACATCTTTTGTTCATAATTATCTTTTATTTTCCGTTCTTTTGGGTACCAAAAGATCAGGTTTGACGAGTAAGCTCCGATAAACGATGTGACATCGTTCTATCAAAGACATTTTCTGGACGTAGATATAACACCGTCATGGTGGTGTTATACAAAACTACTAATTATGAGTACCAGCTGCCTGTTTGAATCATGTAGTCACATTAGTTATCTACTCTACGTACATATTATCTGCAACTAAAATGTTGTAAATAAAAAAACATATTTGTAAAAAATAAAAAAATAGCCCGACTACAAAAAACGAGATTATCCAAGTATTTTAAATAGGTACAGTGACTCACACGTCTAACCGGATGACGAATGCAACACGCTTTAACTTAGTAGTTCGTTGTTAATAAATTTGATAGAAATATCATATTATATATCAAATGAAAGCAAATTTTGTGTACTTTCATTATTTATTGAAAAAAGTACAAACACTTAAAACATTAATTCAACAAAATAAGAATAACAAATGGAACTCATAATTCGCCTCCACACGACTAACCGGACAAAAGAAAATATTTGTTGATTTCAATATTTTGTGGCATAACTTTTATGCGAAATGACTTCTTCCAGTCTCCTTGGGATAGAATCCACCAAATTCTGACAAGTTTGGGGAGTTATGGAGTTCCAAGCCTCTAAAATGGCTGCTTTGAGTTCAGCAATGTTTGAGTAAGTCTTCTGGTATATTTTCCGCCCAATTTCGTGCCAAATATGCTCAATTATATTGAGATCTGGGGACTGAGCTGGTGTATCTAATACGTGGGGACAATTATAAATTAACCACGACCTAGCAATATGTGATTTGTGTTTTGGGTCGTTATCTTGATAAAAAACAAAATTTTCTGAAATTCCCAACTTCTGACAAGAAGTTTTCACATTTGCTTTCAAAATGTCCACATACTGAAATCGATCCATGATATTATTAACAAAATGGAGATTTTCTGTCCCTGCAGCAGAAACACAGCCCCAGACCATTACTGAGCCTCCTCCATGCTTTAGAGTGGCCCTTGTATTTTTCGGTAGAAATGCTTCATTTGCACGTCGCCATACAAATCTGCGCCCATCGGATCCTTGCAGATTGAATTTACTTTCATCCGTAAAAAGAACCTGTGATATAAACATTAGAAAGATATTTTATTTAAAGTATGGCTTATTACTCTGTTCCAAAACTCGGGAGACTTCCTTAAGTGCTCTTTGGCAAAGTGTAATCGGCATTTTTTATTTTTGGCGGAAATGAAGGGCTTATTCATTATTGCTCGCCCATTCAAATCGAAACTTCTTATGCACCTTCTAATTGTTTCTGCAGAGACACACTTTCCCCTGTCTTTTTCAACTGCAATTCTAATTTTATCTGCAGAAAAGAATGGATGTTTCTCAACAATCCGTTTAATATGTATATTTCCCATCATTTGCGTTCAGTTTCTTGCCTTGCCCTTTTCTGCTTTTATTGCTAACTCGATTTTCTGTTTCAAACTTTTTTATTATATCGTGTATAGTTGAAGTACTTCTGTGTACTGTTTCCGAAATTTGTTTTATTGTTTTTTCGTCCGTTCGTAGCCGTAAAATTAGATTTCTAATCTCCATAGATGTATGCTTGCGTGGATTGGCCATAGTGCAACTTCACACTTTGAAGATTTCAGCAAAACTGATAATTTCTACCTAAAGGAATAACACGCACTGCGGCAAATGCTTTCCTGACCCCAAAAGTACCGTACAACCATTTCGTCACAACATAAATTACGCTATCCGCTTAGTCGTGTGGAGGCGAATTATCAGTTCCATTCGTTATTCTTATTTTGTTGAATTAATGTTTTAAGTGTTTGTACTTTTTTCAATAAATAATGAAAGTACACAAAATTTGCTTTCATTTGATATATAATATGATATTTCTATCAAATTTATTTTATTTTATTTTATTTTATTTTATTTAAACTTTAATATTAGAGGTAAGGTAGATTGGGTACGGTTGTGCCAGTCATCATATTAGCGAAACTTCAGGGAATACCGCGGTGCAAGGGGAGATAGGAGGAGCGTGCCCGTCTGCACGTGTTTCACAGTATTACGTCAGCCATCGCGCGATATTAACGCTAGCAGAGGCCTTCATTACTTTTTAACTGTTAAATGTAAGTATTTTTATTTGATTTCTTTTAAGGGGGGAGATATCTTTAGAATTTTCAAAAAATCGATTTTTTTTTCATAATTCGAATATATAATATGTTCAAAATATGCTGTTAATAGGAAAAATCGAAATATTGAATATAAATGGAGTTATTGTCAAAAACGTCAGAGCCCGCATACCGTCATTAACCAGGTAGTCGGAGAGTTTGGGTCGGAGCAATGGCTTTTGACAGTACGTTTGTTTATTCTTTTGTCTCATAACTTGAAGATCTTACTCCATTACTTGGCGATGATATAAAACAACATCTTCTACTAATTTACGAAGATTTTTCCAGAGATGATTTACTGGAAAGATGCTTGGGTGGCTATACCCAGAATGCCATCGAAAGTTTCAATGCGACAATTTGGCGAATATGTCCGAAGCACCTCAATTCTGGGCTAAAAATTGTTGAAATTTCAGCTTTCATTGATGCTGGTATATTTAATGAAGGCTACACCTCAAGTCTCAAATTGAACGAGCTGGGTATAATTTTTGGCACCTATTGTAATGTTTTCGCTGAAAATACCAATGAGGCACGAATAGTGAAACAGAACCGGATGAGTCTCTCCGAAACAAAAGCAGCTCGTACAGCTCGAAAATAGCAGCAGCTCGAAGATAATCAGCTTTTTGAGGAGGCCGAAGGTTTATTATATGGAACCGGAATCGCCGATTGATCGGTAAGTCATTTAACTTATAGTTATACCAAAGAGCTTATATTTATAATTGTATTCTAAGTTCTTTGGTTATACCGTATCGAAACTTTGAACGCGATTATCTCGAAACTGTATTTTCAAAAACTGCTCGTTCTGTAACTCAAAAAGTTATTGGCCGATTAGGCTGAAATATTATCGTGCTATCGGAAGGATAAACCTAAAAGTTTAAAGATATCGGGTTAATAAATAATTTTTTTTGGGGTCAAAACTGTTGAAAAATAGCAAAAAATCTGGACCTGTGATTAAACAGCCAATATAAATTTTAATTTTTAACTTTTTTATTATTTTGTAGGTTTATCCTTCCCTTTAATATATCAGTAATCGACAAAAAAACACTTTTTATTTAAGATAAATGGAAAAATTTTGACAGCTGCAGCAGTTTTCGATTCCTTGCAGCAGACGCTTGAAGAAATATTCTGCAGAGCTGCCATTTTGCAAAAAAAAAAAAATCACATGATTTTTTACACTTTAATAATGTATCAAAAAGATTTCAAAATTAATAAATGATCAAATTATTTTATCACCTTGAAAAAAAATCATTAAAATTGACTGATTTAACCCGTTCTAAAGCTATCTCCCCCCTTAATAATTGTTGTTATATTTGTACAGATAGAGTAAAGAGTGTTTTTCCTCGTTATAAGTTAATAATTAATTATTTATTAATTAATTGTCATTGCGATTGGGTTTTTGTGAAGGAGTGTGTTGGGTACGGTTGTGACATATCTTCTGGGTAGGATTGTTTTCCTGATTTTGATATAACATTTATTAATGTTTGTTTTTTTGGACAGCGTTACCATAATGTATAATTAGAAATGTTTAATTTAAATTTTTTGACTGATTTTAATATGGACTCTGTTATAATAAATATAGATGCTACTGTGCCTTATTAGTTACAAGCTATTGGAGTGTTCCCCAATTTTATTTCTTTTGTTACGTAAAAGTTTAATTTTTCCAGAAGAAGATCAGTATTAGATATTAATTACAGTAAAAGTGATTTTAGACCATTTTGGTGTATTTTTGAACCTTGTCACTACCGACCCCAAGCACTGTCACAACCGCCCTGGTTTTCCTGGTGGGTGCCTACCTACTTAAAATATTTAAATGATCTCGTTTTTTGTAGTCGGGTTATTTTTTATTTTTTAATAATTTAAAATACCATTGGAAAATTTGTATTATAGTTTGACGTTTAGTTCTCGTAAAAAAGTTTGTTGTGCAAAGAGAATTGAATTAATTTCGGTTTTTTGAAAATCTTTCGTTTTTTGCGCACTTGTTTTGCAGTCTCCATTTTCTCAAGCCAAACAGAATTGATTTCAAATAAATTTGAATGCAAATAATTATTATTACTACCTATTCAAATGCACCGCTTTTTTGAAGGATTATTTCCTAGATTATTTTTCTAGAATTCTCACGTAATGGGAAAGTGGACGTAATTAATTGAAATTCTTAGAAGAATGCACCTAATAAAAAAAATTGACCTGCATGTGTGTTGTTAAGCATATTTGCTATTTATGACCGTGTACCTATTCAAGTACCCCGCAGTGTATATTGCTGAAGAATTTCTAAGTTTGTGGATCCGTAAAATCGATAGGTGCTAATTGGCTGTCATGTAAATGCCATCCATATTCATAACAGAAATGACCGTAATGTTATCAAACAGTATCCTCTCGATTAGGTACCCACGTACGATTTTTTCCATATCTTCAAAATTGACAATAGGCGCCAAATTTTTAAAAAAAATTAATTTTTCGAATAAAACGTGGATTAAAAATCGAATTTTGAAGATTTCGAAAAATCCGTACGTGGGTACCTGCAAAAATGTATTTCGAAACGTTCTGCGGAAATTTCAAGTTGATCGGTCAATTACAGTCGTCAGAAGTTTGCAAACCATTTTGAAAAACGTGTTTTCGAGAAAAACGCGTTTAAAGTTTTGCAATGTCGGCATTTCGGTTCGGTTCGCGCTTTACATGTCGACTTCAAAGGTCATTTAAGCAATGTTAGAGATCGAATTCCGAAAAATCCTTTCACAGGGTAAATTGTACTTATATGTATATAGATTAAAAAAATGGAAAAAAAATATCGATTTTTTGAAATTGCTCCAAGAGAATACCCCCTTAAGGGGACCTATATGGCTTAAATGGGGTTTTGCGGAGTCAAAAGATTTTTTTTTTCAAGAAAAAAACCACATAAAATCTAGAAAATGAGGAAACTAGTATATTACTGAATACTTTGAGATTGTTTATGGCCTATAAAAAAAACAAAAATACCCATGGGCTCTTATGGGTTGAGCGTCTCTTGCAATGGTGGAATTTCACCGTTGCCGTAGCTTTTTTCCAGAACCCCTGATCTGAAACACATAAACGAGACATTTTCTGTTAGATAATACTTGACTGCACAGAATGAATTAATTAGTTTTGCTTTCTTGCAATTATTTTTGATTTTGTGTAGTTTAGAGTTCAATTTTTGAAATTTTTCATTACTTACTGAACAAATAAATATTTTAAAAAATAATTATAATCTAAATATTCAAATATTTTTTAATTCATTCCATGACCAGATATATAATAAACCAGCCCACCAAATTTCAAACAATTTGAGCTAACGGTTTTAGAAATTTTCTACGGCAACGGTCAAAACACAGAATTCCGAGCAAAATCGAATTAAAGTTTGACTTTACAGAAGAAACACAAAGTTTATCAACGAAAATGCTACTTAGAAACGCACTGATTAAGGTTTGTTTACACAACAAACACAACAAAGAATCACAGGGAACGTAGTTGCTCTGCTGTTAACCAAAAATAGCGCGGATTTAGCGCGTAAATTAGGCTTCCGTTATTACAGAGTATTTGAAGTACTTTTTTTAACGACTAAAGTCTAAAAGTAAAAAAAGGCATAACTTCGTTATTTTCTTACGGATTTGAGTTTAGTTTGCAGCGTTTTACTCGGAAATAGTTGAACAAAAATAAAAGCCAATAAAAAAAAAATCGAAAATTAAGCCATATAGGTCCCCTTAAGTCACATTCGGGTATCTTCGTGACATTAACAATGGTTACGGTTAAAATCTACCCAGTTTAATTTCAAGTCCTCAAGGAGTGGCCAGCAGCGTCACTGATTTCTTTGTGTGGGGATGCATGTACATACATATGTACTAATGACTCTTTCAAGGAACGTTTGCCACATATTTGGGGACGAGATTCCCTAAGAAGCCGTACCTGTCAGCTGCAATGGAATTTTGAAACGGTTACGATTAGTAATTAAAAAATGCCAACGATTCGAGTTGAACTAAATAAAAATAAAGTAAATATCATACATTTAAAATAAACCACCAACTAACTAATATCATTGTCATTTTGTTTGCAATTTACATTATTACATCTTTTCTGGTCCACCCTGTAATTTCCTTATTCTTAGATCACATATTTTTGCAAAGGAATGAGTTATCTCAAGGTTGACAGGTGAGTCATAAAATTGTCATGAGTTGATGAATGAACTGCTACAGAACAAATAAATAGTTGTAGTATGTCTGTATGTTGAGCTTAGTCCCACATCGCAACAAGCTTTTCTATAAAGTAATCGCAATTTAGTAAAATATATTGGGTTTAAAATGACAACACATAGTTTATCGTAATCTGCACGTCAAACCCTTTCATTTGATACACATGGCAAAGGGAGTTGTGAAGAAAAAACCAAAATGACAGTTGACGGCGGCCATATTAATTTTATTTAGCACTCCCACGATCAAGACGAATCTGGCGACATAATATTTATAAAATCCTTGGAGCCGTTTATGATGCAGGATGCGCCAAGGAAACAGACATACCCACAAACATTACATTAAACCCGAAAAACTTTCCCTTTCTTCTGGGGCAGTCGGATAAAAACAAGTACTTCCTGGAAAATCTTTTAGCTCATGTCATATGATTACCTAAAAAAAGTCGCAGTCGCACCGGAATTTGTGAATTTAAAGAAGAAACGTAATATTTCTTGGAAAATGTAATCTCATCCAAAACGGCATAAGATCTGATTGCAATCGCTTTATTAAGCACAATATAAATACCTCTAAACGTTAGATAACGAAACGTAATTTAGGAAAATTGCTGTTTGCAGAGGAAGCAAGGCAAACTGCATGAGCTCCCCGAAGCTAATTTGCCTTTGTTTTGCGAAATGCGAGCAAACATCTCCGCGAATTGCAAACCCCCAAACCCCTTATTATAAATAAGATGAATCATCCACATCCGGCCGCGCACAGCGGAAAAGTGTGCTTTAAGCGAATTAAAAAGAGATTAAAACAGGATCCAAAAGGGGGTCGGGGCAGCTCAGGCGGAAGGACCACTCGCCAGGAATCTTAGAATTGTTCAAAAAATTACCTTATTGGAAAGCAGAGATGCCAGCGACTGAGGAGGGATATGCTCTGGGGCTAGAAAAACATTCCCGCTCCCCCGGGGTGGTGAATTGCTTGGCAGAGGAGCTGTCTCGGCGAGTGATAAACTGTTCATGTTGGCCCCAAAGGCCGCAATGTCGTGCTACATGCAGACATGCAGACGCATGTATTTTTCCCTTTGCCATTCCGGGTGGGGGCGTGCTAAAATGATTTGGGCCCCTTATAATCCCGGTAATTTCATTTGTTTTGGATTCAGTCACCTATTAAGCAAATGAGCCATAAACCTTGAAAATGGAAATAGCATTAAGGTAACATCTCCCCAGGCGCCGCTGTCGGTGTATTATTCATAAGTGCACATACGATGTTCTATTGTGCCGCTCGGGGGGCTTTTATTTTTCCATTGGGGCCTGCTTATCCGTATGTACCAGCCGAGGCAGGCTATCTGCGCGTGTGGACCCGCTCTGCTGTAAAAAATTCTAATTCCCCCTAACAAGGTATGTCTACCCGGTGCCGGGTAGGTGTCATGCAAAGGATTATAGTCCTGTTTGCCGTGGCGTGAATTCATGTGCACTCAGCTGTCAAGGAATACGGAAAGGAATTCCATCCCAAAGCTCTCTATAAAAAATTTCCTTCATTAGGAGGCGAATGCTCCGGAGATGTTTTCGTTAAGAGCTCGGCTTTGGGATATCACAAAGCTAGCTGGGGCAACCAGCATAAATCACATCTTCTAGTTTTTGGGGCTTTATGATTAAATTCTCGCTTCAATCCTATGCTGATCTCGACAACGTTGTGATTCGCAAAATGTATGGCTGGTAGGTAACAATAAATCAACATTTCCGCACATTAGGGCAGAAACGCGCACAGAGGCCGGGCCATAAGAAAACAAGTATTCCGAGCGATTCCCTGAATGCCTAATGTGATTGTTCGTTATTTATCACTGTTTAAATCATTAAAGGCGTCGTTTGATGAAAACAGTCCTTTTGTGCGCACAATTCAATAGACGTTTAGAAGGAATTGTGCCAGGAGGCCTTCAGACACGACTTGAGGTATTAGATTAATGCGCGTTAACATTATTTGAATAATGTGAATAATAAAGCCTTTATTAGTTAGCTGCGATATTATTTGAATGCTCAGTCCTTTGGGGAAATGGTTATACTTTATATTTGAATGCGCCTCATAAGTTGGGAATTCCAAGTACAAGTTGTACATTAGTAAGTGTACATGATATTTTGCAAATAACAAAAATGATAGTAACTTACCTTCCCTCAACTCGAAATTTGTCTACTAATTTCGCTCGAACTTGTAAGAACGTCCCGATTGTGCTTATGTGGCGACGATGCTGATGACTCCGAATGCAGCGTCGAGTCCGGCATCTCAGCGTTAAGCACAGTAGTGTGTTGCAAGTGCACATAAACACTACTGAGACGGGAGTCGACGACAGAATGGGAACTATTCCAATTTTTATATACATATTTTTTTTTATATATATATTGTTGTGTGAGCCTTTTTTCGTTTGTCCAGATCAAATTCTCGTTTGTCCAGCTCTTTTTTCGTTTGTCCATGTCAAAGATATGTTGGAAAAAATTGGCAAACAAATTTTTTGAATTTCCATTGCGAAACAAAGGGTGGATAAGCAAAATAATCTGGTGGACAATCATGGACAATCGATGGACAAACGTAAGCAAACAAAATTTTCCAGTTTCGAAAAAGGGGTGCCAAATTCAGGTTTTTGAAAATTTGAAAAATTTATTATAATCAACCAGTTGGTGGACAAGCGAAACTTATTGTTGGACAAACTTGGGCAAACAAAGAAGAAACAACCTATGCGGTTCAAAAATTTTTTTTTGCAATATGTGGGTGCCAGTGGAAAAAATTGGTTAAACATTTTTAGGGCTGCCATTTCGAATCGAAGGGTGGACAATCGAAACTAACTGGCGGAAAATTGTGGACAATAGATGCACAATCGATCGTACACGCAAGTACATATTGCAAAATTCGCAAAAGGGGGTTCCAACTTCACAGACCTCCAATTTTGGCGTCGCCGACCGCATGAGCATTGCCATAAAATTGGCGAAGATTTGTTTGTGTACAGATTTTTGTTGAAAAATGTCCAAGGTAAGTCGAATAATTCTAGCATTCATAAATCACTAAAGGTCAATTCTTCCCACTGTTTAATTAATTTTAATTTTCCGCTTACTCTTGGCATTTTGTATGTCATTGATCACTTGTCACTTGTTGATATTAGTCGACAGCCGAACAAAATATGTATCTGTTAACATGAAATTTTTCTGGATGTAGGTTTGAGATATTATATATGGGTTAGGGATTTGAAGGCGTGTAGAGAGTGTCCCTTCTTGTTGATAGATGTTCTTTGGTTTGAGTAGGTACACAATGCTTAGGCTGGTTAGAGTAGGTAAACACTCTTTCCTTTCTCTTGATTGCGTAATCTCCATCAAATTTACCGAATTGAGACAATACTCACACACCAGAGGAGACTTAAACGTCATTTTAAAACATTTAATAACATTAATATGCAGCTGGTTAGTATTGCACCAATCCTCGAGAGCGATCAATCCGTGCTGCAGAATATCACAGTCATTAATGCAATTAATAACATGAACGATTTTGAAGTCGTCAGCATATAAAAGACAATTAGAAGCCATATTTTCAGTCAAGTCGTTAATAAATAACAAAAATAACAGCGGACCAAGAAGGGATCCTTGTGGAACAACAGACTAGGCAACAAATTCGAAAGACGTATAATACAACCCGAAAACACAGCATGCAGTTCACGGTTAGATAAGTAAGACCACAGTCAAGACAATAAGGGCCCATGTAAACCATATCCTTCCAGTTTGCTTAAAAGAACAGCATGGCATACATCATCAAAAGTTTTAGAAAAGTCTGTCAGATTGTGTCAACATGACGACGTTGTTCAGGAACGAGAGCAACGAAATGGTGAAATTCAAGAAGGTTGTTCAGAGTGGACCTCCCTTTAATAAAGCCGTGCTGCTTGTCCGATAACATAGGACGGAGAGCAGTGGAAAGGTGGCTATATACCAATTAATAACGTTTTAATAAATAAAAAATGAATTCAAGAAATATTACTAGCTTAATATGAATCCAAAAAAAATGTAAAATAAATTTTCGAGTAAATAAGTGAATGAACTTTTTACGCCAACGAAGTGCTCCGACAACGGCGTAAAAGAAGTTCAGCAACTTAGCAAGCTTTAATAAATCCTAGTTGGAGTAGGCCAATTATGTTCCAAGCAATGTGGGAAAGAATCACACTTACAAAGGAAGAGTACTCTGTAACTTGAGGTACATCTTGGCATAAAAACCGTGGAACTTCACTTTATAACTTTTTATACGCCTTGACATAATGGAGAATTAATTAGTGCGTAAATGAATCTGTGAATGAGTGAGATGAATATCTTATAAGAACACTCTTTATGATATGTACCATGTCTGTGCATTGGATAGTAGAATTTCTAAAAGCGTTGTTGGGATGTTTCAAAAAGAGTTTTATAATATAATGTGAATCAGATGACGTGGCGATTCCATCCTTGAGTTGTTGAATAGTATCAGGGTGTTGCGAAACGGCCCAGCAGCCACGAAATTTTTCTAAACTCTACATATGACTTGCAATAACCTGAGATTGAAAGTGTTTGAGTTCGTAGGAGGAATGAAGGAAACTTGGCTCTACATGAGATCTCATAACTTTTTAATTGAGCTGAAATTATGTCTACATACTCTTTGACCAATGGCTATCTTTGACTGGGAGCTTTTTTGGAAAACAAAAATATTACAACCCTGCGGCCTGAATCATGCGATCCGTTTTTTGGAACTCTCTGATTATCTGATGTCACGGCCGCCATTTTCTTTTTTCTTTTCGAAAAATATATTTTTTTCAGTACATTTGTCTGAATCATAAAATGCAAAACACCGGAATGATCCATATTTTTTGCTTTCCCCACAATAAATAAAATAAACACACTAATAAAAAATTGGGACCAAACAGAATGACGCCGAAACGATCAAAAATGGGACAAATTTCAAAAATTTAAGAAAGTCTTCAAACAAATATTGAAAACTTCGAGTTATGGTGTCGCTAGTGTCATAAAAGCAGTTTCCTGAAAAGTTTTAGGGTTCTACCACCGAGGTGTGATTACGTCGAGTTAGGTGACGAAGTCTGATTTGGACTTTGACTCCAATGTAAAAATCCCATAATGAGCGGTAATCACGTCTGTGTGGTGGAGCCTTTATATGTAAAAATCCTATGACCTTTTTGTCAATCACGGGTCACATTTGTCTTTTATATCTCCGTAAATGAATAGATCTTTTGAATATACATATGTTATCTTAGAGGTTTGAGTATAAAAATAAAAATCAGTAAATAAGGATATTTCAAATCCTGAAGGTATGTAAACCATCAAACTAATTCCTAAAATATTAAAATAACGAAATATTTTTTACTTACGAATATCGAATCCTTTTATTACATCGCCTAGGGGATGTTCCGTAAACTTGTAGTCGTGCTCATTTGCTGTGAATCTTCGGATGCAACCAACCATGCCCTCATACACTGGAAGATGTTTAGTCAAGTCGGTAATGTTTCCTGTCCCACCAAGAAAAACAGGCTCCCGAAACGTTATTCTGGAAAACAGACCCTAAAAGACGAAGTTTGTTAAGTTATGTCAGATCTCTTCAGCACGACTAGTTTAAGATAAAGCAACTCAAGATATGAACGAATATATGACTGCGGTGCTCGGTGCACGTGTAGGTGTGTCCCATTTCAAATGCAATATGTTTTCTCAAAGCATGGCACCAGCCTCACAATGGCTGTACCCTTCGTTCGCAATTCCGTTTTTGTCACTTTTTTAAATTAAAGTGCTTTAAATGAGCTTTTGGGGGTGAAACGTAAAAAGTGTAGTTATAATTTGACGTCGCTCCGACGCGTCGCGCGCCAATTTAATTTCGTAAAAAGGTTTGATTGAATTTTACACCTTCGGATGCTCGCATTTTGTTATTCGATTCGCAATCGATCAGCGGCTCTAATTACTTGGAGCCGGCTTATTTGCAGGGATTTTTTTCTCACATCAACTAAACATCAAAGCTATTTCCAGGCGCCTTTAATGTGCGTTCAAGTGAGGCATTAGTAATTGACGGGATTCAATTTTTGCCGGGATGCGGGGTTGAATCAATTTAATCAAATTTGGTGACTTTTGCTTTGGGAAGTTTGGCGATAAGCGTGGTGAAACATGACCTGTCCAGTCATCCTTTCATCTGAAGGATCACGGGCCCGAAATTAAATAACAGTGCCGTCACGGGCTTGATAAAGTATTGATTGATTTGTGCTGAAGTAGCTCTTGTCAAAACAAAATGTTTCTAATTAAATCTTTGTCAGTAGAGTTTGGTACTCTAAGTTGCTTATCATGGGATGATGATCGTAATCCGATTGTGTACTTAATTTACTACTTGCACTTGATTTCGATTAATTGAGAAGTACTTTGAGTAACATTTTATATCTACACTCAAGAATTTTTTTAAGTAAAATTAGATTAGTCTTTTTACTAAGATATTGAATTCCTATGTATAATAACAGCGATTTTACACTTTATTGAGAATTATTATTACGGGAAAGGATTATTACATAATTTAATAGGCAATGTCATTATTTTGAAACAATAGTGGATTTACTTTGACTAAGTGTATTCTTAGTAGAAGCGAAGTTTAATCTTAATTAATTTTCGCAGTAAATTTGCAGCAATTATTATATTACTGCCATTTACTTAGCTAAAAAATTAAGAAATCTAAGTTACATAATTTTATGTATTTGTGCTTCATGAAAATATACAGTGCTTTTCATAACTATATCACCACCCATATATTTGCATATTTTTAGAAATCTAACGAAAAAATGTTGAAGTTATTGTTATTAGTTAGACAGTAAATTAAAAATACGTCAAAAGATAAAAGAAAATAATCAATGTTTTAATTCATGTTGGAAAAAATATAAAAAATTATTATTGCTGTATTCCCTATTATTGGCGTAAACTCGCCGCACCAGTATGCCCCATAGATTCTCTATGGGGTTTTGGTCTGGCGAGCAAGAAGGCCAATTCAAAACATCGATGTTGTGGCGCTCAAACCAGGATTTTGTTGCCCTGCTTGTGTGAACGGCAGCGTTGTCTTGCTGGAATGTTATGTCTTCTTCTTGATGAGTTGCAAAAATCGGCAACAGTTTGGCTTCCAAAACACTGATGTATTCAGCACTGTTCATTTTAGTGGAAGGAAAGGCCAACGGAAGGATTCAGTAGGACGAAAATGCGCCCCAAACCATTAAGCTTCCTCCACCAAAATTTCCTTTTTGAAAAATACAGAGGTTCCTTCCAAATATCCCTCCAATAATACTGAAAACCGTCTGTGCCGTCAAGATTAAATTTTTTCTCGTCAGAAAAAATTACCTTTTGGATGAAATGGTGGTAAAAACAAAAATACAATAATAATGACTTTTCGATTACCTTAGCCCAGTTAAGATTCATGTTAATCCTGGCGAACTCTCGCCGAGCAGCTTTATGAAGCGTCGTTAACCTGGGTACTGATTTTAATTTTTTATGTTTTAAATGCCCACAGCTCTTAATTACCCGATAAATCGTCGAAGAGGATACATTTAATTTTAGATCACTTTTGAATTGTTTCAAACTTTTCGTAGAATTACTCGCGGCCTTAAGGGGGTAGTCTCATGTTCGATCTTCAAAAAATCGATTTTTTTTTCTTGCATATTTTCAAAGTTTAATAAGTTGAGAATATACTGTGAAAATTTTATACTGATACACTAAGTCATATTAAAGTTACAGCCAATAATAGGGGAGAGCGTACCTTGCAGCTGCGGCGCTCATATTCAATGAAAATTTTCTTCTCCAAACTTTAAACGCGTTTTTCTCGAAACTACTTTTTTTCCGTCGGCACGGATGATTACAAAAAAACTATTAGCCCGATTCGGCTGAAATTTTAACACAATATTCCACACATGAATGGTTCTCGCGGGTACCAGAATTAGATGTTTTTATGCATTTCTTTCTGTTTTATGTCTATTTTAAACCGAAAAAAACCGTCGATTTTTGAAAATTTTTTTTACAAGGCCGCCATTTTGCTATTTTCACTCAAATCTTTTAAATCTGCTACGGGCCAGAATGACAACCCTACTGAATAATAATCATTTTGGAATTTTGATTTCGGATGATTACAAAAGGAGCAATCAGGGGGGCGAGCCACCTACTTTTTTTTTGAAGAGACTTACTTCGCCTCACCAAAATGACCTTAAAATATTTCTTTTTTTATTTAAAAAAAATGTTTTTGTATTGTTCAATAGTTTAGTAATAACATATAATTATCATAAGAAGATTGTATTTCATTTTCCACAAAAAAAAAATCCTCAAAAACCTTCAAAATTTAAGCTCGGACATGAGACTACCCCCTTAATGATCTGACGCTTAAGCCGTAGAGATAGATTTTCTTTTGGTCCACCCTTTTTATTACAGCCGTAGGAGTCCCGATTTTTTAAAAATTAGATACTGTCACGTGATCGCGTCCGACTTTTCTCCCAATTTCACGCAAAGAAATTCCTTGTTCAGAAAAAGCAAGGATTTTGCCTCTCTCTTCCTCGGATAAGTACTTTCCTCGTGGCATTTTGCGTTAATTACTTCTACACTGTCTGTAACACACTAATTTGCCTAACTTGTGTCCTCACTGTTTACTCAGTTGATGATATTTGCTTTAGAATGCCATACTTGCCAGATGGTGATATAGTTATGAAATGTGTGCAATAATAATTTTTAATTTTTTTTCCAACATGAATTAAGACATTGATTATTTTCTTTTATCTTTTGATGTATTTTTAATTTACTGTCTAACTTATAACAATAACTTCAAAATGTTTTCGTTAGATTTCTAAAAATATGCAAAAAAGTATATAGTTATGAAAAGCACTGTATAGTGTCATTTCCTCTTCAATTCTAAATAAGTTTTATTCCTATCGAAATAAAACGGATGCTCCCATTTAAATGTTTGTCAGTGAGGGATGATTAATAGATGACTGGCATTTCTTTCAAGAGCGAAATCTTATGTTGACGGAGGATAAAATATCAAAGACAACCAAACAAAGTAGGGAGAGCAAATTAAATTCTATCTCCATTTCAATGATTTCTCAATAGTCTACTTGGCCTAAATGGACCTGGACTTAAATAGGACGGAACAAATATGTATGTAGAATCGATTGGTATATAACTTGAATAAAAATCTTTCTTATCTTATTTCGCTGCAAGCATTTGCGACTATTAATTAAATTGATTCTACATCGTTCACCTTATAGGTTCACCCTGCTCATCCGTCACAGGCTTCCCCTCCTCTAATTTCTACACACATCAAGATTAAATTTTGCACCTATTATTTCGAATCAAATTTGTAAAATTAAATATAAACCAAGGAATTGTACGTATTGCATTGATTTGAAGAATTAAGGATAAGACCATTTGAGTTTTCGAGCACTGTTTTACCCTAACGGTTAGTTATGTTCCTGTTGCAATTTTCATACTTTTTAGTTAGGCCATACTTTGATTAAGGTTTTACTCTCTTTAGGAGAATTATTGCGCCCGGGCAACACCGGATACGGGTCAACTAGTGTACCATAATTCCACCTTGTTATACCAAGTCTATACACTGACAATGAGAGAAAAAACCAGCTTTTATTAGTTAATTAAAAGTCAATGCGTTTAATCCCTTAACGTATTTGATTCGAAAGTAGAGACTTTGATTTTCACAGTCAACGTAAACACAAACGTAAACGTTTTTAAAATGTAGCAGCAGTTGGAATGTTTTAAAAGTCCCATTTTAGATTTAAAAGAATCTTTATAGCCACGAAGCTATTTGTAGATCAATGTTGAGAGGAGTGGACTACTGTTCTTAAGGTCCCGAGTTCAAATCCAACATAATTGAGGTTGTTTTGCTTTCTAAAGAGTCAGGTTAGAAGTGTAGCAGATATGAAGTGTGTAATGGCGCAATGGCAACGTGTTCACTCTAGAAGTCAGACGTTTCGAGTTCGAATCTCATCGGAAACCACACAAAGGCTTTACATAAGAAGGCAATTTAAGCTAAAAAATCTGTTGAGATTCCTTTGCCATGTATACTTTTCCTCAAATTCAAAATATTTAGAAATGTGTACGCTTTTAAATCAAAAGTATATTTTCAATTTAAAAGTGCTTGTATTTCATCACCTTTTTCAAACATATTCGCTTTTAAGTTAACTATTTTCAAACTCAGCTGACCATTATATTTGAATATGATTGATTTAAATATATTTCCACTTAATTTTATCATGTTTTTCTGTTGTAATTTCTAATTTGGGACCTCAAAAGAACACAGTCGAGTCGTGGATAATAGTTATTTATTCAAAAGCGTTGATAAAAAGATACTTTATTTTGCACAACAGAAGATCCTTACAAATATTCCAGTCGATGGACAAATATTAAATAATAATGTCGCAGATTACAAATTCACAGCAGTCAGTTTTCCAGTCTCTTTCAGTATGAATTTATAGGTTTTCGTTTTTTTATGCTCGCCAACCACATTTTTCTTTTACTTTTGTTTTTGGCCAACTTTGATTGGTGGACAAATTTTATAATGAACAAGTTTTGATTAAACTCAACATTTTCTCTCAGTGTAGCCATTTTTATATTTCGCTTATTGATTTTCACTAATTACATACTCGTGGCTATTTACCATCCCAATTCTCCAGGACAAACATCTGCATAAAATTAAGCGAATTGATATACATACTTGGATACTTCCTTCCCAATTCACCTTCGGATTGTCCAAAAATAGAATTCATCCGTTTTAATTACTTCTTATGGCAAAAGTTTAATTTCGGCCTTGAACATTAAAGGCTGTCAAACCTACCCAGACAGCAAAGGTATAATTAGACCTGGATTAATCGTTTCTTAGTTTTGCTTTCCAAACAACCGAGGTCGAAGTCAAACAAACTTGGCGAATTTAATTTGAGAAAATTAATTAAATGGCAGTTAGAAGTTATCACATTACGTTCTGCTTTTAGTCGACTGACGATTTTCTTTTTTATTTATATTACTTTTTGCAAATGTGTATCGAGAGGTCTTTGAAGTCGTAAGAAAGCAAGTTGGGAAATTCAGATGTGGTTTAATATGTATATTTTGTTTTTTCAAGAGAAAACGATGGCTTCGCTATTTTTACGCGGCTAATTATAAAAACCCCTGATTTTATAAAAAATATATTTCTTAACAAATTATAAAGTTTAAATTCAGTCATAAGAACACACAGTCTATAGGGCCAAAAGCTGTGGCCAAGCAAAACTGAACTGGTGCTGCTTACTAGAAAACCGAAAATCCTGAATATCAAACTACCCAGATTAAATGGGCAAGTTTTGAAGCTATCTCCCGTGCTAAGTAAGTAAGATTAAATAAGGACGAGCGTATCAGGAAGGCCTGCATAACTTTCTACGCTTGTAAAATAACCTCTAGCAAAAGATGGAGACTTGAACGGCTTGAGGCTATTCAGTCCTATCTCACATATGGGTCACTTTTTTGGTGGCCTGGTGTAGACAAAGTTATAGCAGGAAAAAGCTAGCAAGAGTGCAAAGAAACGCAAGTAGAGGCACCTCAGGAGCTATTCGGAGCCCGACTAAGACTCTCAATATATAAAATACCTGGTGGTCTTTAGCGCGCTTAGGGTCAAGGAAACAGGATGCTGGACGGCCATAGCAGCATCCTTGACCTCCTACCCAAGCAGTTAGCTGCCTGCCGAATATACTATGTCGTTCCCAGGCGGCTCGACGGGAAGTGTTTCAAGGTGGGACTTCCGCAAGACATAACAATATTTAAAGGCGGTTCCAAATCCGCGAAGGGTGCCGGTGCCTGATTTTTCTCTGATCGGAGGAAGACTAGAATATAAGGACACCGAACTGCGTTCTATTTGTATAGGGAGCGATGAGACATTTATGATCGCCGCTTCGTGGCGCTGCTTGGCACACTTGAGCTGTGCAATGCTCTACTGCGGAGGTGATGTTTGTGTTAATGAGAATCTGTGTAGATCGTATTTTTGGTATTCTTGGTATAAACAAACAATACGTTTACGGTCTTTCTACACAGATTTCAACTGACATACAAACGTCACCTGCGCAGTTAAAGTGTGCGCTCGCAGCGCCACAAAGCGGTGACCATATACGTCCCACTTGCGACAAGCGAGTTCGGTCTGCTTATACATGGTGTATAAGTTAACGCATGCCAATATGATAGGACTGATAGATCTCACCTAACCAAACAAGAATTCGTATGGCAGGGGAAGGGCAATCTGTTTCGAATTTCTCTTCGAGTTTTCGTATTTTTACCCGCGTTCATTCCTAGAATCACTCGACATCTTGGAACCCCACCCCACAATGGCTGGTGCCGATGGAAACATTGAAATCCCCTCACGCCTCACCTTCGTTTAGGTCGATGCCAACAAACTCTTCGCTGTTCTCGTGGCCTGACGCTCGACCAGAGAGAAGTGGAACATATAGAGGGCCAACGCCATATAGCCACGAACGGACCTCAGGCTTCATACATTTGATTTCAAGCGGCGGTCTTTTCAAAGCTCGGCGGTC
The DNA here is from genome assembly GCA_947538895.1 of Neoitamus cyanurus. Lineage (NCBI taxonomy): Eukaryota > Metazoa > Arthropoda > Insecta > Diptera > Asilidae > Neoitamus > Neoitamus cyanurus. Next base: position 33,683,206 of record OX384541.1, on the reverse strand, counting down.
TGATGAAAGCTGCGAGAGAAAGTTCTGTATGCAGCTTCAAGTTCTTTGACTTAGCTTTCAGCAGCAGGATAACATATGTATGTATGCGGATGAGGACACGGTAAAATTATTTACAATTTTTTCTGACTGTCTCGCTCTGATGTCATTTTTCAGAAGGAGATAGGTGGAGAAATATTCTCAATAATTTTACAGTGTGCTGCTATCCTATCGTGCCCTTGTAAAATGGGAGTCCGTTTGTAATAATTATGAATGAATATTTGCCGCTCCTGGGGTTAACAATGAATTTACACTAGCACTGCATAGAGTGGCGCCAAATGAGAAAAGAGTGGTGCCGCATTAAACTATGCAATGTAAAATTATGATTTGAGCAAGCGCAAAATGCTTAATTATAGGATATGGCAATATGTATTGTTTATTCAAATGTCTATTTGCATGAACTAATGCTGGCGATTGCGAGTTTAGCGTAGATATAAATTAAATAAGCGATTTTTGTAAAGAGTTGTGTCTTGCATGAAAAAAATTGTTTAGTTAGAAACAATTTATTGTAATTTTTCAATTATTGTAGAGGTGTTGTGTGTAGTGCCTGTGAATTAAATTTTGTGTAGTTTTCGTTGTAATGGAGAGAGCAGGAAGGATCCCCTTGCCAAAATGGAAGAAAATAGGTATTAGGTGTATCGCCCCCGGTTGTAAGAGTTGCAGAGATACAGATTCAAGTATTACGTTTTTTTGTCCAAGAGATTCTGTCAAGCGTGAGGAGTGGATTAAGTTGTGCTGCCTAGATGTACAAGTACTTTTACCTAAACGGTTTTATATTTGCGAAAAGCATTTTATTTTAAAATTCCCGGGGCAAAAAAAGTTGAGTAGTGAGCAAAATCCTACACTCAATCTACCCGAACAAATTGATCCCCCCTGCAGCACTATTCACTCTAAACGACTTTTTTCCCCTTGTACTTCTAATCCGTGTACTCCTGCTGAAATTGTATTAAATCAAAGCGTTATTGCCCCAGTCCACTTAACTACACCGGAAAATAGTAATAGTAATGAAGATATTCAGCCATTATGTTCATTTTGCCAAAAGTCCGCCGAAAATACGCGGTTTTACTTAAAGCAAAATAATAAGCTGAAAACAGCAGTTCAAAATATTCAGAAAAAAAATTCTATATTGAAAAAAAAAGTTAAAATGTTAAGCTCTACATTAGCACGTTTCACTAGAACTCAAAATAACCAAAAGGATATGTTAGATTTATCAGCAGGAACGTTTAATAATAATGTTATAACCATGTGTAGATTGTTTACTAGGCGAAAGAATGTCCCATATACCGAAGACGAAAAAACAATTTCTTTGAGTTTATACTTCCGTTCCCCATCGTGTTATAGGTTTTTAAAAAATGATTTAAAATTAGGGCTTCCTAGCCGTAATTCTTTGCAGAATTGGATTCCAGTAAAGAATTTGAAACCCGGCCACAATGAAGAATTATACCCCTTTATTGCTTCGGCAATTAATGAATTTGATGAAAAGTCAAAAAATGCCGTTCTTGTCTTTGACGACGTCGCATATGTACTTACAGCAGTTTATATATGCATTTCCCCATATCTCTGGTAGTGAACGTGTTAAAATACTTGGGAATTTGAAGAAAATTTTTACTGAAAATTCTTAAAGGTACAAACTTTCAAGAAAAAGAGATACATTGTCTTTATTAAAAATTGCACCTTGGAATACCCATTCATTTGAATTGTTTAAAAAATATTCAAAGAAGTCAATTTAACAAAATTGTAGATATGTACAATAAATATGAAAATATTATAATATACTAAAAAGTGTTCCTCCCCTACACCTAAAAATATTTATCCGCCATCCCGCATTTATTGAACATTTAATTCCTCGCAGTCGCAGAATTAATCGCACAAATCAAATCACCAGAGAACAACCCCCAGTCATCACATCAGTGTGTAATTCCAAGAAGCAGGCTGCTTATGTGTGCTCGAGTTTGGCTCCGATTTACGGCCGCTGAGCTGAGAGAGCTAGCGCTCGTGAGTATACCACGCAAAGCTTCCTTGCACCTTACTTGCGTCTTACACTTTCCCCTATGCTTAAGCGAGCTCCACAAACTCTGGCACGGAATTTGTTCGAGGTTTGTACCTCTATGTGTTCCTCTGCTCTCTGCGCTCGACCAAGTGGCCAAGTGCAAAGGCTCCAGCAAAGATTTGCAAGATTCATTTGTTCCGCAACATCACTTGACTACAGATCCGAAAACTTGTCTAGCAGAAATGTTGCATTAGGTCGGTTTTATAGCGCAGTGGCTGGGCATCTGTGTTACTTATGTTTTTTTTTAATTTGAAAAAAAAATTAAAATTCAGATTTTTTAATATTCCGAGAAAGTGAAAACACAATGTTTGTGCCTGTTGCCCCTCTCCCCGGCCCCCGTGACAGATTCAACAAAAGTCGTAATAAGCAAAGTTTTAGTGCTCGAAGCGCCTTTGGCGTGGCTTTGACAGAAATCGAGAAAATTGAAAAACAATTTGTGCAAAGAAAGGCAACAGGAGCAAACATGGCTTTTCCACTTTCTCGACGGTTTTTGCAGTTACGGTGAAACTGATGTTACTAGCGTAGAGGGCGCTTCGAGTACTGCAAGTTTGCTCATAACTTTTGTCGTAACTGTCACAGTTGGCCGCGGGGGCGTATGAGTGCATATCAGTATTTTCGATGTGTGAAATCGCAACATCTCAGGAATGGTAAGAAAAAGTATATGAACCATTTTTGTAGAATACAAGATCTATAACTTTTGTATGAAGTATTTTTACGATAACACTTACCGTTTACGAGAAATATGCAAAAAACCGACGTCGTTGATTTTTGACCTTCAATAAAATTTTTAGCACAAGTCGAATCAGTGGGGACTTTTGACATTTCATTTGCAATGATGTTATTTAAGGTCTGTACTAATATTCAGCCTTCTGGGAACTTTGTCTTTTGTGTCTATTTTGGCTGAACTATTGAGTGCCGCAAAAAAAATCAATACTTCCCTTTTTTTGGTCATTTTAGTGCATATTGTGTGTGTAATTGAGCTTGTGGCAATGCAATATCATTTATTACTTAGACGATATTTAGACTATACATTTTAGTAGGTAAATTATTAGCTAAGGGTATCAGGTACTGAGTTGCGACGCTAAGTGAGACACCCACACGCAAGTACTATTGATTTATTATTTATTTTAAAATATTGAAAATCATCTTCGATGTATTGCAAGGCAAATAACATAAGAGTATATCTTGAATGTTAACGAGTAATTAACACTATATTCCCTTCGTGTAAAAAGCACTCACCTTCGAACGACCCTGGACCCTGATGCCGTGGTTAAGGACCAACCAAGCGTCCCATCGATGCCTGTAGATTGTCACGGAGTTCCATTGATTGAGTAGAATAGTTTCCTTTGACCTCACACTGCCAGTGCCGGAACCGCAGTCAAACCTGCAATTAATGAGTTTAATTAGAGCTGACATCTCTCTTCAGACACGTGTGTAGTTTGTGTCACAAAGTGTTTTACATCTTTTCCGCAGCGTACGCCCTTATCCCCTGTCCCAATTAAGTTTTCGGATGGGAAATGTCGCTTTTCCTCGGAGAAATGCAATTCCGTGTAAGCATACGACACACTCTGTGGTTCCGTATCTCTCGCATATGCCAGTCTATCGTAGAGATGCTGTCGACCGAAACGAATGCCTCATGCGAGAACGTCACACTTCCAGGGATATGTGTTTAAACATTTAAGCAAAGTGGAAAGTTGAAAGTTTTATCACATTTCGCCTGGAACATTTAGGTGGATTGTCAGGCCAACAAAGTGACGTGTTAACGGAGGAGCATGTAATGAGTCTGGTCTTATCAAAGTACTTGGTAAGAAACAGCGTCTTAAATTTTAAACGCGTTACTCCCCACTTACCGCAAAACGAACTTCTGGAGTCATCACACTTTTCCACTTTTCGCTTTTAAATACGCCAAAGTACACATTTTCATTTAAGTATTAATGCACTTGAGGAGTTCTATTATGAAAGGCATCATCAACCTGCGATGCATTAATAAGAAAAGAAAGAACCGCTCTCTGAGTTCATTAAGCAAATTATAGTTTATTATTTATTTTCGTTTGTTATATTTCAGAGTGCAGAATATCTGCTATTCGTTGTATGAATACAAGTTTGAGTGTATTTTAACTTTGATGGTACGTACCTCTACCAGCAGTGGCTATTAGCTGCAAATGAAAATATTTTCAAGCGCAATGTCAATTACCCTCAGGAATCATTTTTCTTAAACATCACGGAGATAATTATCAAGGTTATTAAAGTGTTTCATCTAATAAATCCAACCATCTCAAATATATTTATATTTTATTTTATGTTTTCGGAGCCACTCAGCTGTAATGATGCACATCATTAAGCTACGAGTTGGAGAGCTTCGAGACCTCGGGGAATTAAATATGAAGCTCCTGAAGAAGTACAAGGGGAGTAATTACGATGTTGCAATTAATGGAACTGCTTTCTTTTAATTTGTTTTCCACCCGCATATAAAAACAGAATATTATTTGACACTTTCAAACTATTTCTCCATTCTATTTAACGCATAACAAAAATAATTAATTGCTAAATTCTTCGAATTCGTTTATTGCACTGATACACGTTCTAATAATTATCCTTCTATGTCTAACATTGACAGCCTTTTGGACATTGGCTCCCTTATTCTGAATAATCAGGATATTATAGACGCAGTGAATAGTCTGAACTGGAATTATAATCCTGATTCGGACAATATATCGACTGCATTTCTTTTATCCTGCATACATTATATTAATGAGCCATTAACCATAATCTTTAATTTATCACTTCGTGAAGGCCAATCAATAATAAAACCAATTTTTAAAAGTGGCGCTAAGCATTTAATGAGAAATTATAGGAGCGGTTTCCTTAATGAAAATAATTCCAAAATTATTTGTTAACATTATTGCAAAGAAACACTCTTTCCTATGCAAAGCTATAATTTGTCCACAGTAGCATGGTTTTGTAAAAAACAGATCGACTGTCACCATCCTAGTATTATTCACAAATTTTTGCTTTAATGTCTTAGAAAAAGGCAATCAGGTTGACGCAATTTACACAGATTTTCGAAAGCTTTTTATAAAGTAAACATAATCATTTTAATAAAGAAACTTTACCATATGGGCATTCACTCTAGTTTTCTTCAGTGGATCTCTTCTTATTTGACCAACAGAAAACAAAATGTAGTGATGGATAACGTACGTTCTAGGGTAATTGCTGCCGATTCGGGTGTACCGCAGGGTAGTCATTGCGGCCCTATTTTATTCATCTTGTTCATTAATGATATAGTCAAATATTTCTCATATAGAAATTGCCTTGCGGATGATTTAAAGCTGTTTTCCGTCATACATGATTTTAATGATTGCCTACGGTTAAAAGAGGACTTACATAAGTTATCCGAATGTTGTTACTAATGCGCTACACTTGAATATTTTTTTAAATGCCGGACTGTTACATTTTACCGCTCAGCAACCCGAATAGTATTCAACTACTCCTTAAATGTCCAGGTGTTAGAGCATGTCAATGAGATTACTGATTTAGGAATAATTTTGGATAGGAAACTCTCCTTCTCTAAACATATTGACCATGTCATATTTAAGGCAAATAAAACGCTTGGTTTTATTAATAGGCATAATATTTGTCTTTCGTGAGATCTCTTCTTGAGTATGGTGCTATTATATGAAGTCATTAATACGCTGTACATATTAACAGAATTGAAGCGGTACAGAAGTCCTTTACCAGATTTTTATGCTATAAAGAAAAATGGTGGAAATCAGATATGCCTAGTTATTATTCAAGACGCCTGTTGCTGGGCTTAGCAACCCTTCAATATAGACGTGAATGCTGTTGCGCTCTGTTTATTAAAGATTTATTGTGCTACGATATTCACTGTCCTCAGCTTTTGAATTTAATTAATTTTTATGCTTTCGAAAAATCTCTTCGCCCAAGAAATTTGTTAATTGCTCCCTCACATCGAACAAATTACAGACTTTGTGGAGTAATGACTAGATGTATAAATAAGTTTAATTTTTTTAATGTAGATTTCTCAATACCTAGATCAGAATTGTACCCGAAGTATTCCACGTGGACCTGCAAGAAACGATTGCTTTGACTACAGGTATGCAATCAAGATAGGATAAAAAATGAATACAAAAAGCGATTAAGATCACGTCGCACAGTGGTCGGACGTCATCCTAAGTGTAGTACTGCCAAGTGCGCACAAAGGGGTAACCCGATGCCTTCACACACAGGCTGCCCGTGCTGACTGCTGCCGGGTCGTGTCCCCCTGGTGCAATTCCTTTATCAGGAAATGCCTCGCTATACAATTCAGAATAGGTCGACGCTCGCATTTAGTATATGCTTCGATCGACCAATAATTATGTTGATCAAACAAATTAATCGGTGTTGACTACATACATACCACCTAATCGATATGGATGATGAGACTTTAATCATAGGTCACGACCGGCGATAGAGGCTCAGTTGTATTAAGACTTTGTTGAAAATTCGATATACACAGTAGTAGTAATTTTAAAACTTAATTATTAGAAAGCTATAGTAAATATAATGCTATGTAATAAAAAAAATAATTTCATACTGCACTACCGTTAGGAGCATAGAGTTCCACTTCGAACCCCTGCTTCCGTTTCTTGAATCGGTTTATGTTCGCTATGCTGTGATTAGCTCGCAGTAGCTATCCTAATTGATGGGGTTTCCATCTGTCGCTTATTAGGAAAAGCGCACTCTGGATATGGAAGTGGGCGGTCCGAGTGGGAGTCGAAGCTGGGATTTTATGGATCAGAAATCCTGCACCCTTACTATGTATTAGAACTAGACTACTCGCGTTCCAACTAAAAATAAAAATAAAAGTCTCTTTTGTTATATTCTGATAGCCGACTGTTTTTGAGTGATGCAGCAGTCATCGAAGAGTTTCTCTATGAGTAGACTACTGCTACAATGGACAAAAGATGCTAGTGACTTTAGCGGAGAGGCGACCGTAAGAATTGGAGTCCATCATTGGAAGTGGCGACATTTTCAGGAAAGGTTCCTTATGCTCGGAGAAAACCTAACAAAAATGGGTTGTCCCCCGCCCCAGTTCAGTGCCCTGTCTCGCCCATTTCCGGCGCACATACGGGTATTTGAACGATCTACGCGGCCATAATATAAATATACAAAATTCAAAAAAGTAAAAAAAAAACGACTACCTGGGCTAGGGGACAGATATGAGAACAATACTCAACCACTCCCGCCTTTCTCACGCGCATGCAGCGAGTCCACGAGCAGTCGGAATTAGATTGTCCCAAACGCTGGTGTATGCATTTGTTCTCGGCGCGTTCGTGTACAAGCAAAGACTTTAACAGTGAATATTAAAATTTTGCGTTTTAAAAAAAAATTGTTATGGATCCTGATACCGCAGGTAATTATCTTTTAATTAAAATAGAATATGGTTTCTTTTTATAATTGAAAATATTATTTTAGTGTATTGAAAATCACTCGTATAATGGAGTATTTTTTTAGCCATGATTTATCTTTGATAGTGAATTTGTTATACTTCCCAGTTAGATCCGCTAATATATCTTGATACAGTCGAAAGATTAAAGCTTTGAGTAGTAAATAATTTTTAAAAAATCCGCGGAAAGTCGCGGATAAGTAGCTAATTGATACTGCTTCGTTGTTATAAAAACTTAATGTGATTAGTTATGTTAAGTTCGTTTTTAAAGAAAGTCCGTTCATATTTGTTTTAGCTTCAACAAATACCCCTGGAGCAAGAACTGTGACCCGTAAATACTTGTTCGACCGCATGCAAAGCTTTGGTTTGCATAATTTGGAAGAAAAACTGACTTTTCTATATGAAAATCTTCTTTCATGCGAAAGCTACTCAGATTACCATATTAAGACTTTTAAATGCACCTTTTCTCGTTTTAAAAGCCAACTAAAACAAAGATGGTCAAAAGCTCACAAGAAGGAAGACGTATTTCGCAAGTACAATTATTCATGGCTTGAAGGTACGGCCAGGCCGCCCTCGTAAGTCATTTGGAGAGTCAAGTGACAGAACGAAAAGGAGGAAAACTGAGGAGATTCGGTCTAATCTGGACGAAGAAGTAATCGTTCATGCTGCTCAGGTTGAGTTGCGGAAAAGTGGGAGACGAAACACTTCCGATATATTAAAAGAAATTACCAATAGTGCGACGCGTGCAACAAAATATAAAAGAGCATTTTCTGAAGCAAGGAAAAAAGAAGAAACTTGCACTCTTACGCCATTACAAGCACTGGCAATGTTCGTAGAAGCTGACCTAACTCGTCTACAGTACGAAATAATTAGAAATACCAATAAAAAGTTCTTCCCTTGTTATAGTATTTTACAATAAAAAAAAAAAGATGAAAATTTATCTGAAAAAATGTAATTTAATTTTATTTTGAATAAATATGTCTGGATGTAAACTTAGAACCTTTGCTTTATTTACTAATATCGTTTCGAACCGATATTGACCATAAAATAATTTTGGCCGCGTAGATCGTTCAAATACCCGTATGTGCGGCGTTTGATTGTAAAAGTCCACCTATTTTTTTAAAAGTAGATCATTTCTGGTTTCATTTCAACCAATTCCATGCTTCTACTTCAAGCGGTTTTAGAAATGTTTTGCAGATACACACGTACGGATTTTTCGAAATCTTAAAAAATCGATTTTTAATCCACGTTTTTATTCGAAAAAAAACCCGAAAAAAGAATTTTTGTAAAAAATTTGGCGCCAATTTGTCAATTTTGAAGATATTGAAAAAATCGTACGTGGGTACCTAATCGAGAGGATACTGATTGATAACATTTCGGTCATTTCTGTTTCAGACCACCCAGGGAGACAGAAACCTGCAAACCGTTTGCCTCTGCAAATTTTTAGACCAATTTTTGGACTACAGCCAAGGACGCCATTTTGAATTTTTATGTAATTGAAAATTTTTTTTAAATCTATTAAATGGTCCTTTTGAACCTCTAAAAATCTGCAAGTGTTTATCTTTATTCGTTTTCCCATGAAAAAAATAAATGTAAACTCTTCAAAAATGGCGCTCTCCATGGGAACACCCCCTTAACTGTTTGGTGCATTTCAGTAATCGTTCATGCTGCTCAGGTTGAGTTGCGGAAAAGTGGGAGACGAAACACTTCCGATATATTAAAAGAAATTACCAATAGTGCGACGCGTGCAACAAAATATAAAAGAGCATTTTCTGAAGCAAGGAAAAAAGAAGAAACTTGCACTCTTACGCCATTACAAGCACTGGCAATGTTCGTAGAAGCTGACCTAACTCGTCTACAGTACGAAATAATTAGAAATACCAATAAAAAGTTCTTCCCTTGTTATAGTATTTTACAATAAAAAAAAAAAAGATGAAAATTTATCTGAAAAAATGTAATTTAATTTTATTTTGAATAAATATGTCTGGATGTAAACTTAGAACCTTTGCTTTATTTACTAATATCGTTTCGAACCGATATTGACCATAAAATAATTTTGGCCGCGTAGATCGTTCAAATACCCGTATGTGCGGCGTTTGATTGTAAAAGTCCACCTATTTTTTTAAAAGTAGATCATTTCTGGTTTCATTTCAACCAATTCCATGCTTCTACTTCAAGCGGTTTTAGAAATGTTTTGCAGATACACACGTACGGATTTTTCGAAATCTTAAAAAATCGATTTTTAATCCACGTTTTTATTCGAAAAAAAACCCGAAAAAAGAATTTTTGTAAAAAATTTGGCGCCATTTTGTCAATTTTGAAGATATTGAAAAAATCGTACGTGGGTACCTAATCGAGAGGATACTGATTGATAACATTTCGGTCATTTCTGTTTCAGACCACCCAGGGAGACAGAAACCTGCAAACCGTTTGCCTCTGCAAATTTTTAGACCAATTTTTGGACTACAGCCAAGGACGCCATTTTGAATTTTTATGTAATTGAAAATTTTTTTTAAATCTATTAAATGGTCCTTTTGAACCTCTAAAAATCTGCAAGTGTTTATCTTTATTCGTTTTCCCATGAAAAAAATAAATGTAAACTCTTCAAAAATGGCGCTCTCCATGGGAACACCCCCTTAACTGTTTGGTGCATTTCAGTAATCGTTCATGCTGCTCAGGTTGAGTTGCGGAAAAGTGGGAGACGAAACACTTCCGATATATTAAAAGAAATTACCAATAGTGCGACGCGTGCAACAAAATATAAAAGAGCATTTTCTGAAGCAAGGAAAAAAGAAGAAACTTGCACTCTTACGCCATTACAAGCACTGGCAATGTTCGTAGAAGCTGACCTAACTCGTCTACAGTACGAAATAATTAGAAATACCAATAAAAAGTTCTTCCCTTGTTATAGTATTTTACAATAAAAAAAAAAAAGATGAAAATTTATCTGAAAAAATGTAATTTAATTTTATTTTGAATAAATATGTCTGGATGTAAACTTAGAACCTTTGCTTTATTTACTAATATCGTTTCGAACCGATATTGACCATAAAATAATTTTGGCCGCGTAGATCGTTCAAATACCCGTATGTGCGGCGTTTGATTGTAAAAGTCCACCTATTTTTTTAAAAGTAGATCATTTCTGGTTTCATTTCAACCAATTCCATGCTTCTACTTCAAGCGGTTTTAGAAATGTTTTGCAGATACACACGTACGGATTTTTCGAAATCTTAAAATTTCGATTTTTAATCCACGTTTTTATTCGAAAAAAAACCCGAAAAAAGAATTTTTGTAAAAAATTTGGCGCCATTTTGTCAATTTTGAAGATATTGAAAAAATCGTACGTGGGTACCTAATCGAGAGGATACTGATTGATAACATTTCGGTCATTTCTGTTTCAGACCACCCAGGGAGACAGAAACCTGCAAACCGTTTGCCTCTGCAAATTTTTAGACCAATTTTTGGACTACAGCCAAGGACGCCATTTTGAATTTTTATGTAATTGAAATTTTTGTTTAAATCTATTAAATGGTCCTTTTGAACCTCTAAAAATCTGCAAGTGTTTATCTTTATTCGTTTTCCCATGAAAAAAATAAATGTAAACTCTTCAAAAATGGCGCTCTCCATGGGAACACCCCCTTAACTGTTTGGTGCATTTTATGCAGGAAGCATAATTCTTTTTATGAACGAAAATGCACATCTTATGTTGACTGGTTTGGTTTTGCCCAAACTTGAGGATATGGGCTAGGAGAAGAAATGGTTTCAACAAGCTGGCGCCCCTGTCACACAGGCAGAGATATAATTAATTTATTGTGAGTCAAATATCTCCAGAAATGTATCTGCAAATTGGTCTCCTCGTTCGTGTAATTTAACAGTTCTTCTTATGTGATTATTTGAAGTCAAAAGTCATTGTAAATAGAACAACAACTTAAGACACGTTGGGAATCAGCATTGAACGCGTAATTATTGATATTCGTGTCGATTTGTGTCAAAAATCAATCGAAAACGGGTTCAAATGATTCATTTACGATACAGATGATTCCTTCCGTAAGAGGCATTTAAATTATGCTGTATTCCATAACTTATTATATGAGTTGTACTTCAAAATGAAATAATGATCAACTTGAATTTTTATTTATTTTAAAAGGAAATTGGTATAAAAACATCCATATATGATCCTAGGGCGTATGCCATTACCTCCTGTGCGATAATCCATCACTGCCAATGAATAACCATGAAATGCTATCTCTGGTTATAAATGTGGTGATCAAGGACGAGAATATCTTGCAAGTGGGTTGCTCTTAATTTCCCCATATTTTAAAGTCATATAATAACTAGGTACATTGATTCATCGTTAGATATGAAATTCTGTTCGACCAAATGTGTCCATTCCTCCAAATTTATGTTTCTTTGCGATAACAGATGACTCCGATTTAAATAATTTATTACATTTGCTGATTCTGGCCAATTTTTTCATTTTCATTAAATATTCAAGAAAAATCAACTCTAATGAAATTGATGATGAAACTTTGCACCCCTTCAAGCAAAAAAGCTGCAGGTATGAAAAATCGATGAAAACGTGTGACTTTGTGAATACTCCAAATAGGTAGTCCGTTTTAGGGGTTTGCAATACTAACATATTATTCATGGGCAATCACTACATCATCAGAGAGTGATAGTTTGGTGCGATATTTTAACCACAGATGCTCCTGGCACGTATGTTACCGAGTCATGCACACGTTGTTGCTGTGGCTGTTGTCAGGTGTCGACTGATGTTGCGACATAATAAGAGATTTTTATGCACGAACTGGATGAACTGAACGTAGGTAACACATAATGTGGTTTTAACAGAACTACCCAACTTCGCACACAGACTGATCCATAATTGATCATATGTATTTCGGGGAAAAAAGTTTGAACTTGTTTTAGCTCTCGGTTCAGTGATTGTCTGATAAAAACGATATCGAACTACATACGGTAGGAGTAACGTTCATGCTATCAAAGTAGGTTATAAATTCATGCACTTTTGTTCCTCTTATAAAGGTGATGAAATATTATATTAGCTTGGATTTGTATTGGGATAGAGATAATCATTTGTTCGTTACATTGAACGTTTGTATGGACATGTATAACTCTATATCTCGAAAAATCCTGTACTGTACTAGAGTCAAATATTGGACGCGGGTATATGTATGAGTCATATAACTTATAATGGGTGCTTTAATGTCAATTGAAAGAATACAAAATTGCTTTGTACTTTTGGATAAAAAACCAACAACAAAGAACAATGGGAAAATATGTATAGATGATGTGCAATCTGCTTAGTGTCTTGCTATAGCTCTGTGATATTATTCAAGAAACAAACAATTCTTTTCCTGAAGTCACGGGTATTTGTGCAGTCACGAACCAAAGTTTGTAATACTTTAGGCATCAATATAATCTTTATTGTACCGGAATAGATAGATATTTTATTGAAAAATGGCGCAACAAGAAAGAACATCTTTTGAACTATACCTTAAGGAGTGGAAACAAATAATTGGGGAAAAAATTAGAATTTCAAAATTAAGAATAGCTAACTATTAGAAATAAAGTAGAAAACTAAAGAAAAACTGAATATATGAAGTGAGAAAAAAAATTAAAAAAAATAGAAGTAACATTACAAAATAAAAGGAAAACAAAAGCTACAGATAATCTCTAGCAGAGACGCACCACCCGTAAACAACACAATAATCAACCCGCTCGAATATAATGCTCCAATACACGCCTCCTGAACGCACCATGACCCGGCAGTCGCTGTATATTATGCGGAAGTGAATTCCACAACCTGGACAGAAAAGGTACGCTCGCCCACCAAGGTATTAAACCTGACGAAAGGATCATATTTCCCCGTGAGGAGCGAAGGAAAACAAAGGTAGAAGACAAGTACTCGGGGTTGTTAGAATAAATAAGTTTGTGGAGAAAGCACAATAGTTTGACATTTAAATAAGTTTGAAGCGGACAACCAAGAACAGAGGATAACTGCGGCGAAATATGATCACCACATCGCAAGCCATACACGTATCAGAAATCATTGAAGGCAATATTTATTTTGTTGGCACATTTAGAGTCAAGGCAAGGAAACACCACAAAACCGTACACAAAAAACGGAATGATTAAGGCTTTAATTAGCGCGAGACGAGTAGCCCTCGGGAGCAGTGATGCCGTAGTCCACAGCCTTCTCAGAGTGCCATAAATTTTAGATAGGGATGCATTGACTTGATCGCAACAGGTCATCTTCCTATTAAGAAAAACGCCCAAATTACGAACCTTATCCATGCGATCCAAACTTGAGTCGTTAAGGAACACAGGCGGGAAATTAGGTTCCTTGTCAAACTCGGCACGGGAAAAAATTATGTAACAGGACTTAGACGGATTAAGGTTTAAGGCATTACTAATTGACCAATCAGAGATTAGACTCAAGTCCTTGTTCAACTTTTCAACGAGCAAATGAACTTGACTGCGAGGACCACTAATATGTATATAACGGGCAATTGTCGGCATAGAGATGAATATTGGAATGTTGAACACTTCCGGGTAAATCATTATTATAGAGTCCAAAAAGAAGCGGACCCAAGATGGAACCCTGAGGAACACCACCCGATAATCTGACAATAGAGGAAAATTTATCGTCGGTTTTAACCTGTTGAGTTCTGCCAGAGAGCTATGTATGAGCTTGACAGCAGGAGCAGACAAGTCAAATGTTTCTATTAACTTTTTAAGTAGAGTGTCGTGGTTAATACTGTCTAATACTGTCATACTACATATGAGAAGTCAGCCCATGTGTATTGAATTCAAAAGTAAGAAACAGAGTGAGGGGATAAGAAGATCCGTACAAAACAGAGACCTGAAACAGTCACCGAGGATGAAAAAGGAAGTTTTAGTAGAATTCTCACGCTTCTTTGTAAAATATTATATCGCGCAAAATGTTTTAATTGGGCTTGCCGCCGGAATACCTCAATTGGACAAACAACAAACTTCATACTGCGCGGGTTGTGTGTGTATGTATGTATGGATGTGTCTATATACTATGTAACCTATTGGTATGAATAAACAATTATTGTTACCACTGCTATGTGCAAATAATTTCTTGTTTCCCCACATTTTACCTTCCAATAGGTTTCCGCGGCATACGTTTAAAGAGGTAAAGTTTCTAAGCATGACCTTCTTTATGACATTTTAAATTTCATCAAGGCCTCTTCTCCGTATAATTACTGTAAAATCGTTTGTTTGCATCTGTAGAAATACCTGGTTGATTTTAAGGAAAAACATTTTATTTCTTTAATTACATGATATGTTATGACAAGAAATCACACACACACAAGAATCACTTGTGCATTTGTGATAAGCACAAATTTGAGGCATTGTCCTTATTTTGCATCTGGTAAACAATTGTTCGGTGGTGGTACCATATAACTATCAGCTTCCTAGGGGGTGAAGTAATACAAAATTACAAAGCAATAAAAGTGACATAAAGGGGTTTTTGAGGCCGCTGATTTAGAAAATATGACCCAATTTGCAATATTCAAAATGACAAATCCAATATGGCGAACGGCGAATACTAAATTTTCATTAAACTTAGCACATTGGTGTTTTTGAAGATGTTGGTTTTAAATATACTCTCCAATTTGCGAAATTCAAGATGGCTGATCCAATATGGCAGACACCGACCCTAAATTGAATTTCCAATTTAGCGCACGCGGAATACTAAATTACATTAGATTATTGAAAATTGGTACGAGGAGATTTTTGGTGACGATAATTTCAAACATGGTCTTCACATTTCCAAAATTGGAAGAGGCGGATTCTAAACACAGAATTTTATTAGATTTTTACAAAAGTTGACGTAGAGCTATATTAAGGGGTGTGGATGTAACTTATATTGAGTGAGTTTCCAATTTTAGAAATTCTAGATAGCGTATCCAGCAAAGTGGAGTATCCTTACAGGACACTGCGGGTTGAACTAGCACCTATTCACATTGTGTATATGGTAGCTGATTCATCATTATGTAAATACGAGTTAGAAGAGGAAACTGTCACACACTTCTTGTGTACCTGTCCCCTCAACCTCAGAGTCATCAACATCTTCGGGAAATTGTGTTTAGCCACTTTCGAGCCAAAACAAACTTACGTTGTCAAAAATTATGACCTTTGTTAGACGAACCAACCCTCTATCGGCTTAATATGAGCAACGAGATTAAAATGATGTCTGATCGTTCTCGGAGGTAAGGTACCATGAACCACATGGTTTAAGTGCTGGGCTCGCACCCGCCTCTTCAAAATTTGATTCTACATTTACAAGATAAGATGCCTGATTGATTAACTTTAGCTGGCGTATCCTATTAAATTGTAGACCAAGAATATTACATTACTATAAATTCTTACAAATTTTTATTCATAGGGATTTTAGAGTTGCTGATGTATGTACATATAATATGTAATGACTAAATGTTTTAAACGGTGATTTGCATGCTTGCTTTCTACAGAAGGCCGTTATGACATTTTAGCATTTACTTAATTGAATTGGAAAAACACAATTGAACTTCGGAAGCTGCGTGGTTTTGCAGAATGATATAGAACTTTAACAAATGGAACCGGTTCCAAAAATTCCAATGTTTTAAAAAGTTTAAAATAATTTTCATTTACAAAAATTGATCAACTTTGCATATGCTTTTCCATACTTGTAAATTAAAGGTGTTGAAGGATGTTTCAAGCGTGGATGCGGTTTTCATTTATCCCTAAAGAACCCAAAAAATCCTCACGATACAATTTCGATAGCAGATTTTTAATATCAGCGACCCCCAAACCCTGTATATTCATTTAATGGAAATATTTTGAAGTTGGGAATTATCGGTCGCCATATTGGATATGCTATTGTTAAATTCCATTTCGATAATTGTTTCATGCTGTAATGGAAACTAAATTGTTTCCAGGATTGCTGTCTACAAACTGTGTAAATTTCATGTTAATAGATTTAGTAGTTTTCGAGTTAATCCGTTCGTACAGACAGACAGACAAACAAACAAATCTTTAACGTTAAATTCAACTTATTGTTAATGATGGAATATGCAAACGAAATAAATACCTAAGAGTTGCAAATTCGTAAATCACAGACAGACTTTTCAAATTTCTGCTTACAGTATGATGTCGTAGGGTGTTTGAACTCGGCGCGAAAACATGGCTGATATTAATCACATATTGGCTATTGTACCGACTAACACCTGGGAAGTTTGTTATGATAACATGTTCTACGTAAATATAGAAGGGAAGGAATCTAAATAAAAATGAAATAACTTCATTTTAGGGCATTGGGCGTTTTGGCGGCGGCTCCACTGTTTTTTAAGTTTAATTGACTTAGGATGAGGATGCCATTCAAGGAGAAAAACTCTTTTAAACAATGACCAAATTATCGGATTGAGCTGAGTAGTTCCTGAGATAATCGATAAAAACAAACCAAATAATCTCTTTCATTCGTGGATTCCACTTGGGGATTGAAGTTCGGAAAATCCCTTCTCAGTGAGCGCTTCTTACTTTGTAAGGGGAGGACAGAACGCCCCTAAAATTTCACGTTTCTATGCTCAAGGGCTTGCGTTGTGCGTTGATGAGTCAGCAACTCCAAACAGGAAAAAAAAACCTACTTTGCTTGCTTGAATGAAGGAAGACATAATCACTAAGAGGTTTTTGTCACATTGAATTTTTGATGACAAGACGTCTCGTCCCGCAAATCATATTCAGTTCGAATCAAATCATGTCCATGGAACATATAATACAAAGAAAATATATTCATTTCTTGTTGCACTTACTGCAGTAGGGAAATCGCATAATACACGCCTGTGCACTTCGTCAATATTTGCACCAAGGACTACAAAGAAAGTCCCTTTGTGGAATCAGAACGTCAGACTAAATCTGGGAATGGAAACAGCGAAGCAGACACGAGTATGATTGAATTTTGCTTCTATACCTCAAGGTGAACAATCATAAATCATACTAATGCATCATGAATTTAACTTTTCTTTGGTTTGTCGAAAATATGTTAGTCTCCACGCACGTACTGAACGGAGCCAGATTCTCCTAAGTACACCTGAGACCAGAGGGGCTGTGTTTCGAACAAGTTAAAGCCCTTGACCAAGCAAGACAGAATGCTTTCGGAGTAATCGATAGCAAACGTTTCGTGTTCTGCCAGCTCAGTGCATCTTTGAGAATGAGTACCTACGTACGTTCAAAAGACTTTGAGGGAAGGTAACGTAAGTGTTAAATTCAGTATATTGCACTCCGTATCTGGTGTTAAGGCTACTCAAAATTCGTATTATGTTTTCTGTAAAATATTTGAGGATTAATTAAAATTTCTAAGGCAAACGTTCTCTGGGAGGATCAAGTTCATAATACTACGTGTTGCAGGTCAGTCATTTGAGACTTGTTAGAAAAAAACGTATTACCTTGAAAATTTTGGGAATTCTAGGTACTTAGAAAGCAATTTCATAAATTGTTCAAAAATATTATTATAGTTAGTTGAAGGGTATAGAATTTTTAATGGACAAAGTTATTTTGCCTACACAATATACATAATTGCTCAGTAATGCTATGGAACCCAGTAAAATTAGACTAGACTACGAAAAAAGTCCGAACAAGCTGGATTTTTGTGAAAACCGTTATTTCGTTGTCCTCCAAGCGTACCATGCAATTGAAAAGTGCCCTACATTTGAGCCGGTCCTTTATGTTTTTGGGCTTATACCCAAGACCGAAAACAAGCATCCACATCCGCGATTTGAAGAAATTGTTGCGAAATTATAAAATGGGGAGAAATTTACAAAAATTAACTTTTCAAAAGCGGCTTAAGTCAAGTACGGCTGTTTTTTTCAATGAAACTTTATAGAAACATTCTATTAGTATTGAAATGAATTAATATGGAAAAATCATGCTTTCCGAAATATCTAATTTTAAAATTTTTTTTAAAGCCACGTTTTCGCAAATATGTTTTGCATATTTCTAGAGTTGTTTCTACACAGTAGCAGACAAAAATCTGGAAACACTTTGAACGTACATTTTGCAACACCGCTTTAACCTTTACTAATTCATATTTCTCGGAAATAAATGTACCTACATAAAATGCAATACATTCTTCACTCATTTATAATATCGTGATTTTATTTTACGCGAAAGAGATAGTACTGCAAAGAGAGATAGGAATAGAAAGGAGTTTTGCTTGCGGCATAAATGTGGAAACTTTTACTTAGTTAGAGAGCAATCAGGAAGAAGTTAAGTAATAATTAACAGTTTTTTCACATTTTTCATATTTTCTACTTCCTTAATATGATAATATGACACCGCGTAAGAGAACAGCTTCCTCCGTTGAAAAAACTATTGTTCTACTCCGCGATCAAGAAAGTTTATCTTTTGCCGAAATTGGTTGACAAGTTCAAATGAGTATAGCCGCTGTTTCAAAAGTTTATCACCGCGTGAAAAACCCACCAGTTCCGAAAAAACGTGGAAAACCTCGAAAAATGGATGAACTGAAAATTTGTATGCCTTTTGATCGAATAAGGATCCAAAGCTAACGGCTCCGGAGGTTATGGTGGCTGCAGGTATTGAAGGCGTTAGCACCCGAACAATCCAGCGTCGTTTAACTAAAAAGGACTCCATGGAAGCAATGCTGCTAAGAAACTCTATATTTCTAAAGCAAACATGAAAAAACGATTTGCCTTTGCAAAAGACCATTTAAATTGAACTATAGAGCAATGGGGAAAAGTGCTATGGAGTGATGAGTCCAAGTGCAATTTGGTGCATAGCGACGGAATCCGTTATGTTAGACGCCCTCTGTTAACACTCAATTTAATCCTCGCACCGTAAAACATTCAGGAGGAAATATAATGGTGTGGGTAACCATTAGTCTTCCAAGAGTTGGGCCTCTATTTTGGATCGTGGGTCACATGGATCAAATACAATACCGGGATATTATGGAAAACATCATTCTGCTTTACGCTAACGAAAATATGGGAGCATCATGGATCTTCCAACAGGATAACGATCCGAAGCATACGGCTAGGTCGGTGAAAAAATTGTCTTCTGACAATATCCGAGTTATGGACTGGCCTTCTCAGTCGCCAGACCTTAACCCAATAGAAAAACTTAAAAAAAACCGCCGAACTCTTTGATGCTATTAAGGAAGAATGGAGTCACCTTTCAGTGTTCTTATTGCAAACTTTAGTGGAATCAATGTCGTTAGCAGTTATTGCCGCTAAAGGAGCTCCAACAAAATATTAATAAAATACTTTTACATTTATGAAAAAAAGTAACATTAATATTATGTTTGCATAGAATAACATATTTCATAACATTTAGTTTTCTAAAATAAATGTTTCCAGAATTTTGTCTTCCTTATTTACTTTGAGCCAGTTTATCATAGCTAACAGAAAAATATTCCCATGTTTAAATTGTGTGAGTAATGTTCTTACTAATTGTGGTCCATTTTGATGTGATGCTAGAAAGGAGGGAAGCAATAATATGTTGACCTTTTCTGTGATTGAAATGTTTCCAGATTTTTGTCCGCTATAGTACATAGTTTCACTCGCCGCAACTGTATAACTTGCCAGGGACCTTGAAATTCTTGGTTTGTTTTTTTTTTTTTTAGAAAGTCACTTTGAGTAGAGGCATGAAATAGGTCTAAATTAAAGCTGAAGTCCTCTACTTTCAGAAAAAAATAGGATAACTTTTATAACCCTCATCGGACCGGCAGGAAGTGGGGAGGAGGACAAACGGATCACGAAGAAGGGGTAATCCATTCTATTTAGGTTTGTCAGAGCATAGTGAACCTTTCCTGAAAATATTGTTGACCAACTCGGTACACTCCATCTTTCTATTTATGGGCTGCAATCGGCTGAAATGGAAAGCATTTATGACGACTTTTTGCGCCGATTTTGTAACTTTACCGTACTGTAGAGGCTTAACCTTTTGTCGCATGGAAAACTGTTATATATAAAAAGTATGGTAAATTTTGTGCTCTACTTTGTATGGATATATTTTTTGTTACGGGTAATCCAAAACGAGATAAATGAGAAAAACCAATTCTTGTTCTAATTATTTAAGTATTAACTTTAAGAAAAAAGTTGACCTAACTATTATAAATTTGTAGAGAACTTCAAGATCTAAAAAACTGTTTTAAAATATTTGATCTAACATGTCTGGAGGATGAGATATTTACGGAAACGGCTGTAGCATAACTCAGCGTCGAAAATGCCACAGTGAAGCCAGGTTTCGAATAAACAAATGCGAGGGATGCAAATGAGAGCTCACTCAAATTTTGTGGCGTAAACTCAAATCCTGTGCTCGCTCAAATTTTGAGTTGAGTACCTAAAATACTGAGTTTGAGCGCGCTAGGAGATACGTTCCAAGTTTGCAAAATAAAAAAAATATTTTTAATTTAAGTTTGTTTAACAAAATTAACTTAATTATTATCAGGTTTAGGCAGTGGTTTCAAAAATGTAGACATATTTATTACTTGTTTTGCCACTTTTAAAAGGTCTTTCCGCTCAGATCTATTTTCGATCAATTTTTATGAAAAAGTCACAAAACTAGTTAGTCATTCGTAAACCATCAACATATTTTTTAACATTAATGCCACCTTTTCCGTGCTGATAGTGGATCTGTAGTGGAATCAGGGATAAGAATTTCCTCTAATTGTAAGTCCATTTCAGTCACGTCGACATCTTGCGATCTTCCAACTTTTGAATGTCATTCAAGTCTCAACTGTTCAAAACCATTTCAATCGTCAGAGGATAAGTATTTCAAACCTGTTGAGACGGGCAGGTATGCTTTGCGTTTTGATAGATTGTTAGTTAGTTACTAGTTAGACATTCTCAGCCACGAGTACCTACAGAAAGTTGACATAATTTTTTTATCAGTAAAAACTGAAAATGCGAATAATGAGGAGCTTTGACTGTATCCCTTAGTTACGGATGTAAGGAAGTTCTATGACATGTTAAACGTTTGTTTCATTTGACTGTAATAATACAGGAGCTCTACCTCTACATTAACGGCAGAGGCAGCTTCTGCCGGTTTAAGATGGCTTCCACGTAGTGCTTCGGGTCGCATTTATTCCGATTTATGTGATATTCACAAAAGGCATATTTTGTTAATCATTTCGGTTGAATTCATATTTTACACCTGCGAACAACTCAAAAGCGTAAACCTCGCGCTTTATTGAATCCAAAAAAAAAGTAATAAATTTTGTGAAAAAAACTGCAGAGCGGCACGAAATAGGTCACAGGGCAAGTGCATTAAAATGGGATTGCAATTTTATTCCCAAGCGATGCAATAAAGGCCGGCCAGTTGCGATGCAGTTTAGCTGGAAACCAAATGAAACAGCAATAATTATTTTGAAAAGCGCGCGATATCTGACGGGCAGTGCAATAAATCAACATAGAGGTACAAGATAAAAAAGTTAATAACGACAATGTCCCTACAAGGGCCGGGTTATCATGCATGGTAATGTAATTAATGTGCGGGGCTTACAATGAAATTTGTCCCCAAGGACTTCCCGTCCTTGCTGCCTTGCTCCCCCTAGATTGAATCTATAGGCAATTAATGGCCACAGACTTATAATTATTCTGTCAGTATTCTTAACTCCGTTTGGCCCGGCACTAAGAGCTCTCTCTCGATTAGTGATTTCATTTATGTCTAACTAGGGTCACTTAGTTTCCGAGGGAGGCCCACTATATCAAGCAGATACTGGGAGTGCCCACAGGCGGTTGGGCTGTATCGGCACCGGGTCTCCTGGAGTTGGTTGTCTGATGTAGGCCGTCCAAGAGGGGCAGGAATTCCCGCATCGGTGCCACAACATGACGTATTATCATTTAATTAGGTAGAACTAAACGAGGCAGTCCTGAATCCAATTCATCTTACCAAAATTCAATAAATCCTTGATGTATCAGGAGGGCCATGAAATCCCCAGTCAGATCATCCCGCTCTCCCGTTAATAGGATAATTCCATCAAATGATTCTGGGCGAAATTCCACCCGCAGCTGGAAAGAAAATAAAACCCTTCAGTCACACGGTGTCTAGAGGAATTCCCCATGTTTAATAAGCACACGGCTCTGGATGCCAACGGTGCACCGAGGGGGCAAGTGTGGGAAATAAGACTCACCTGGACGTGCTTGTAAGCGCCTCGCAAAGCAGGGAATGCCAGCCACGACTTCTTGGTGAACCTCGGTGTACTTATTTTCATTTCTGCAAAGAGAAATGGAGGAAAATGATTAGATGGTTTGCCCTGCCCTACTTGGGATGGTTTTATTTTTGGGTATACAGCCGAGTATCTGTGCGCTGTCCTGTGACGGCGCGGTGCTTAAAACTTTCCGAATTAGATTTAGGCAATCCCCTGGGTACAGCCTCTTCTTCAGGAACTGTTTAGCACTGCCAGCCTTGTAGCTTCAATCTTCTTAAATACCCGGTATATCACTCTAATGCTGCTGCCGAGCAAACTTTATTGAAAATTTCATAATTTTGGGGAAAAGGTGAGGCATTCCACGAATTTTAGTGTCCCTTAAACATTTAAGTGGCTTAATAGCTGCCATTCCTTACAGCAGGACCAATTAATTTACAACTTCCATTTCTCCGTAAGAGTTTTCTGGACTTTGTTTTCGGTAGAAGTATTCTGCAGGAAATTTTTCTCGTAAGTCTGAAGTACTCTATAAGAACACTTAAAGTAAGCGCGTACTAATTTTTTTTTCTAAAACTATAATGTTCAATATAGGACAGCCACTTCGTGCAGACTGTTCTAGCCTTCACGCCACACAAATTGTTAAAAGTGCTGAAGGACGAAAAACTCTCAAGTGGCTTCATATATATCATACACATATAAACATACATCACTGTGGTATAGAGGACTGCACGGTGGCAACTGTCGTCGGACACACAAATAACGTAGTTATTATCGTCGTTTAAGGATATTTGATAACCCTGAAAGACGAAAACAAAGGAAAACTCAACAGCAGAGATGCACTTAAATTTTACACTATTGCTTCAGCTATTTAAACGGAGATTGGGCAGACCAACCGAACCTCAATATTTTGAGGTGATTGACATTCATTTAATGAACTGAGACCTATAGGAAATTCTAGAAAAAAAGGGTGTTCCGCCTGATGTCCTCCAGATTGTAGTTGTTAAAATCTCCAGAGACGATAAAGTTATAGCATTTTTAGTATGAACAAGGAGAGCGCCTATTTAAACTTCCAATCGCGTTTTTCTTGAAACATTTTTTTTGCGGCTGGTGGAAAAGAAAATTCGAAATTTTTGTAACCGTTTGGGGCTAACGTCATGGGTAGTCTTTCCTTTTTTCTTTTTAAAATTAAACGTTTGTAAAGACATGATACGATCATAAAGCAGGTTTAAGGGATCTACCCTCTTTATAATTTTCAAAAAATCGATTTTTTATTGCATTTTCGTAAAGTATATACATATACGCAGGAATATCATATTAAAATTTTGTAAAGATCGGAGAAGTGTAACTGTATTTTTGTCTCAAAATTAGTCGAGTTTAAAATTTTGATATAACAACTTCTCTGCGCGTTTGTTTTTAATCGAGAAGTGCGGCGTGCGGCCGACGCAGCACTGAAGCCTCCAAGGAAGCCAGAACATATCGCAGGAACGCTACTTTGGGTGAAAATGCATTTTGAGGAAGAAGAAGGTATAATGTATTGTCCAGGCATCGCTGACTAGGCATAGGTGAGATTTTTTAGGATTTTTCATTAACAAAACTATAATCGCGTTTTCGCAAAATAACGTTTTTCGACACCGCGGTGATGAAATCTCGGAAACTACCGAACCGATTCTCAGCTATAGCGCATATAGAGGGCTTTCAAAATTTTGATTTTAAAAATTTTTTTGGTCAAAAACGGTGGAAAAAAACATGTTTTTTCGTAATTTTTCAAAAAATGTCCACCAATTTGTCAATTTTACACAAATCAAAAATCGTTCTATATGCGTTATAGCTATTAATATAATGAACCTGACTCTCTTTGGTTTTTTTCAGACCATGCATCTCGGAGATTTCATCAACGGCGTACACCCCTCTGGTTTTTTGGATCATTTTTCGACCAGCAGTTCCATTCTTAAAAATTCACAATAATGAATAAAAAAAAATGTTTTAATGTAGTCGAGACTGTATTTATTGAGTGTAACACTTTCTATATCAATTTATATTATTTAAACCTTTCGGAAAATTTATAGCAATTAACTCTTTTTTTCCCTCCGAAAAGAGGGTAGATCCCTTAACGCAAAATAAACTAAAAAAAAATTCTTACGACCACGGATGAGACCACGTCGGGCATAAGTCAAATGAGTCCCGTGCGAGAGCCAGGCGGGGTGTAATGAATGTGGGCCGCTCGGTGGCGCACAGAATGTTGTGTTGGAGCGACGGGCTTTAAGCCGCGGCCACACTATGCTGATCGGCAAGGCCGAGTGGCATTTTCTATTGGCATCGTCGGGTTGTTGGCATGTCCACATTGCTCAGAATGTGGTGGTATCCCACAGAATTGGGTGGTCATTGTACATCTCCAACAAACTAATCGCATTTTGCTCATTCCATTCCATATATGAAGAAGATAATGTTATAAAATTTGTCAACCGAGCGGCTAGCTGACAAATCTTGCACCAACGGAAGAAATGTTCCGTCGACAAAACGTCCGCCTGACCGATAAAACCTGCCCGTAATTGAAAGCCGCCAATTATTAACCGAACCATTTATTTTTACTCTCGATAACGCGTTACATTTTTACATGAGAATTACGCCCTATCCGCACACCGCGATCGATCGATCCAACCTCACTCTTGTCACGGGGCCGCCTGTAGTGCCAGGCTCCACCGATCCACATTTTTTCGCAACAACAGCAAATGTCAGGGCTGTTTTTGTAACAATAATATCACAAAAAAATATCAAATCAAGTGCAGAAGACTCGCACAGTGACTGGATACACCAGATGAACAATGCCGATTATGCCGTGCCGGCCGGTCCGAATCCACGGTTTAGGTTCGGTTCGGCTTTTGCCCTTTTGGCAAGGCCGGGGGGCATGTAGAAATCAAAGCGACTTTGCCGCTCGATCTTGTCGATCGGCACAGTGTGGACGCACCTTTTGGGTTCGGTTTGGCTTCTGGCCTCTTGGCCGAGCGGCATGTATACATTAAAAGGGCTTTGCCAATCGACACAGTGTGGACACCTTAATAAAGACTTTGAAAGCGACAGAAGGTTAATCGTCCTGAAGTTGTGCGGCTATATAATGCAAGCATGTGAGGTATTAATCTCTCGGATCAATTGATTCAATATTATCGAATTAACATTCGAACAGGAAAGCAGACCGGACCGTACGTGTTATAATACACGTCGAGACTTATATCAAATGCAACCCTAACCAGAGATAACGCATTACTACTACTTTACTCGTTATCTCTGCCCTAACTCAGGAAGATATTGCATCGACTTAAATCGGTGTACAACTGGATGTACTTAAATCCACTATATAAAAGACAAATTAATTATGCTGCATACTCTGCGAGTTTCGCAGCTTTTCGAGTATTTAGATTAGGTAATGTACAGGGGGAAGTTTGGAAGCTTCAGATGAATGTCTAATTCGTTTAATGCTCAGATGTGACTAATTGTAAGATCGTTCCTCTTGGGTAAATGCTCGTCATGTGCTCATGGTGTGTAAAATTTCTTAGCATATATTTTCTGGGACATCGGATAGGGTGGGTACACGTTCAGTAACATATTTGCGCGGCGCCAGGTGTACCAACTGTTCCATATTTCCGCAAAGCTCGTGTAAAATTCCTGAAAAGCAAATATGAAATCATTCCGTAATTTAATTTGATCACCACTTGAAATATTAGCAAAGTCACGCGGTAAATTATTTTCGAGATTCCGGAGTTGCCGCCTCCGCTAAAATTACGTTTCACCACAAGCCACATGGGTACATCGCTCATTCTTCCCGGAGGAATACTTAACAACATATGTCAAGTCTCGGAGGAAATTTCTTTCTCGTTCGCATATATAATAGAATCAATGGATACTTGGTGAGGTCGTCTAAATACGCACAACAGCCATAACATTTATCCGTAAGGACCGAAAATCGTTTTAGGTACGCCTCGTTCGTTCCACCAGCAGTCCGCCAGACCTTCGAGGGTTTAAGATTCATTCAGCCGTTCGTTCATTTCCACACCCTACCGACATAAAACACATCATTCTTCCTGATGCGGGAGCCCATAACACTAGTAACTTAGATAAAATATAAAACATAAGAATATTCACGAGTCCTTCGTCTTCCAGCTTTCAGTCCAGAAGCGAACCGATGCGACGAGTCCTCCTGCTTCTCCAGCAGAACAGAACATCGTCGCGTCTGTGCTGAACGGTCTCGCGAGTATTCGAGCGGTTCAGACTTCAGAACTTCGGATTCGAGCAGGTCGCATGCAAATGTCGCTTCAATGACTGAATTCCGCCCAGGAAGAGAAATGGGCTTTCAGGTGAGTTCAACGGAGGAACCCATACATATTTCATGGCAGTAAATAAGAGCTGCTGGGATATCATTAACAGAATATAAAAAAGAAATGACAGATTTTGCCGGCAAATATTAAAATGATGACTCTCCCGACTCCCGAGCAGCGGCGGTGATTTGCACGTGTGTATTTGTTGACGCCTGGCCCTTCGCCGGTAAATTAAAAAATGTTTTGAATACCGTCGAGCTAGCTTCCTTCGGGCATTCATGCATACACATGTCGCTGTCACTGCCGTTGTAGAAAAATGCGATCGGTAGAGGCACCAACTCCCTGCCTTAGCAGCATCCTCTGCCTTACGCGAATTAAGTAGAAGGGGGATAAAGCGCGCGTTTTATTAAGGTTTTCTTGGGACTCCTCGCGAAAGGAAGGTTTGATTTGATGAATTTTTATTTACCTTGATAACTTGCTTTTGGTAGGGGTAACATTCGCTTTGCGGGGCTTATTTGTGCAGTTGTGTGTTTTTCGGCAGAATTCGTTTGGGCAATGGGGTGAACCGAGTAAACAGTGCAATTATAATATCGACGTTTACCTAAGGAGGACGTACCCTCGTCAAACTCGCTTATTCAGAGGTTTTTGGGTTTTGTGCGAAAAGAAATCTTGGGTTTTTGGGTCGTACTGTCAACATAAATAGACCATCATTTATTAAACATAACGCCGATGGAGTATGGAGATACCTACGCCGCCGGCGGCTGTTCCACGTAATAATTTACATTTATGGCGTGATCCATTGTAATTTTCAGAAATTGTTTTATCAATAAAACGTAAAATATTTAGAAATTTTGCATTTCACTGCTATCAATGTAATTATTATGATAGATGTCCAATTAAATCACTGCCTCTTTTTAACACGTTTAAAATCTATTTATAAAAAATCAAACCTACTATATATATATATATGTATGTATTCTAATTTCGAAAAGACTCTCCAACTATCTTTAGACATATCTGCGCCATCTGTTGTATGACTGGTGGATATTGTTTTTAAAATTTGACGGACAGTCAACAATATTTTTATCGACCTCTTCGGGTGTTTTGCATTGCCAATCTATTATGTAATTGAAAGTGATATTGAAATGATTTGGTCTTGCCTTACATCACACAAAAATGTCACCAAATCTAGTCACTTTGGGTTCAAAAATGTCCGATCTTCAAAACAAATTCTATTTCTTAATTTTGGTATTATACTTATTGCGTCAAAAGTCAATTGGAAAATTTGGCACACAAAAGAGTTACTTGTCTGACTATGCTGAATACAGATTCATATATAGGTACAAAAGTTATTTCTTAGTTCGGGTATTCGCGATGCCTGATGTCTTAGAAATTTTATGGTTTTATAGTTTATTCTTATTACTTATAGTGGCACTCTCCAAAATCTAAAACTAAAAATTACCCCTACTCTCATCCATCGCTATCTCGAACTATCGACGTCTAAATTGGGTAGAATAAAAAGGTTTTGTTATTATTTTTTTGTACATATTTTCGTATTCAGCGCATCAAAATCTATGTATAATAAAAGATACTTCGCATAAAGAATTCCATTTCAAAGTCCACATTTGTCGTCTAGTGAATTATAAAACAAAAAAAAACAAAAAATAAAAAAACTATCTTGTTGCTTATTCGGATGCATTCAAGGAATATTTTTTCCGATAACCTAGTATTCTAGTATATCTGTTAAGTGGTTTTGATAATTCCGTATGGAAGTCATTATAAAGGCAAAAAGTCGAAACACATGCACATAAAATTAACAATTTGTTTAACTATCACAGTGTTTACTTTTGTGAGTTCTCTATTACCTTACGAATTGCTTTTTAATTTTAGAGCCCTTAATTGTTAAAAGAGAAAAGATTCATGTGAAATTTTTGTATAATTTTAGAGACTATTAAATAACTTTTTGCAATAAAGTGTGCTTTACAGAAAACTTGGCAAAATGCTCGTCTCATTTCCTTCTAATATAATGCAGGCAGGTGAGTAATTTTGTGTGACTAGGATCTTTGATAAGTAATTAATGTAACTGTACAAAATTTTAGTCGTGTATTGAATTTAAAGAAATATGGATCGTAATAAACGAGAAGTGCGAAAAGCAGTTCTGGACAAACACAAGGAAAGTCCAAGTCGTACTCAGGTCAGCATAGCATCAATATATGTATGTAATTTGGTCAGTTGCATGCAAACCCTCACAATCGACACAGAACCCGGACCAGGTAACGGGGTTCGTTGGACAGGAACGTCGATAAAAAGGTTATAACTGCTTCCCAACGAACGTGCTGTAGCCTGTAAAGTTGGAACTTCTACGAGCGTACAAGATGCAAAAAGTCCCTAATCGAGATAATAAAAAAACAAAATATGTATAGCGAAAAACCAGGCCCGGACGCTGTAATCGGATTTTTTTTTAAGGGGGGCGATACCTTTAGAATTTTCAGAAAATCAAATTTTTTTTTTACATAATTCGAATACATAATATGTAAACAGTATACTGTCAAAAGGACAAATCGAAATATTGAATATTAGTGGAGTTATTGGGAAAAACGTCAGAGCCCGCATACCGTCATTAACCAGGTAGTCGGAGAGCTTGGGTCGGAGCAATGCCTTTTCACAGTACGTTTGTGTATTCTTTTGTCTCATAACTTACTCTCTTACTTGGCGACGATATAAAACAATATATTCTACCAATTTACGAAGATTTTTCCAGAGAATATTTACTGGAAAGATGCTTGGGTATACCCAGAATGCCAACGAAAGTTTCATGCAAACTTTGAACGCGATTAACTCGAAACTGTGTCTTCAAAAACTGCTAGCACTGTAACTCAAAAAGTTATTGACCGATTAGGCTGAAACATTCAGAGGTTTCTCTTAATAGTGCTATCGGAAGGATGTACCTAAAAGCCTAAAGATATGGGTTTAATAAATGACTTTTTTTGGGGTCAAAACTCTGGAAAATAGCCAAAAATCTGGACCTTTGATTAAACAGCCGATATAAATTTTAATTTTTAACTTTTTCATTATTTTATAGGTTTATCCTTCCCTTTAATATGTTAGTAATCGATAAAAACAACTTTTTTATTTCCGATAAATAGAAACATTTTGACAGTGTTAGCAGTTTTCGATGTCTCACGGGAGACGCTTGAGGAAATATTCTGCAGAGCCGCCATTTTGTAAACAAAAAAAAAACTCGTGTTTTTGTACACTTTAATAATGTATTAACAATATGTCAAAAGTAATAAATGATCCAATTATTGTATCACCTTAAAAAAAATTCATTAAAATTGACTGATTTCACCCGTTCTAAAGGTATCGCCCCCTTAATGACTGCTGAATCATAGATGATGAGACATATTGTGTTGGAGACTTCAAACAATTCCCTGGACAAGAATATTATATGGCAACTGAAAGACGACAAGTTGCGTAATGTTTTAAGGGGAGATATACACTAAGGAGCCGGAAAAAACGTCATTTTTGTGCATTTTTCCTAGGAAAACTATTTGAAATTTCGGATTGAGAGTTTAACTATCTAAAAGTATACACATTCAGAAATATGTTTAATTTTTTTTTTAAACATCAAGGATATTGTATGATCCTTGGAGCGTCGTAAAATAATCTGCGTAAACGGTACCCAATGGCAATGGGTTTCTTCAAAAATCATCTAAAAAAAAAACCAAAAAGATTATTAAATTAAATACTATAATCTAGTACTTGTCATAGCTGATTTTGAAAATATCGATTAATAACAAAATGGCGACGTTTGAACATAAATAGTGATTTTTCGACCAAGAATTAGTTACTTTTTTTCCTATAAAACAAAACCTAAGTAACGAAAGAAAAATGTTATGACAAGTACTAGATAATGGTATATAGAATAACCCCAAAAAAATTGAAGGCAATCGCTTCATAGGTTTTCGAAAAATTTTGGGTACCGATTCGAAAAACGTGTTTGAGAAAAACGTGTTTGAAAATTTGGGAATGAATAAATCATGAAATTTGTCAATTTACATGGGATCATCGATACCAGGTCCATAGTGTAAGTCTTTTGCAAGATATTCTTGAGACCTCAACCTTCATTCGATTTTTTCGACCATGCTAGGTGTATTAATATCTCACCTTAAAATCAGAAACGCTTCAAATTATATCCTTCCTAGTGTGGCAAGCAATTTGTTCGTGTGGCAAGAGGAGTCAACAATTTGTCACTAAAGGTACCATTAACAGCGATAAATACATCGAGGTGTCTCTTAGAAAACGCTTGCTGCCATTTATAGAGAGTCATATTGTCTCCACATTTTTTTGGTCAGATCTGGCGACCTCACATTGCAATGGAGTCTTATGTTCACAGCAATATAACTATTGAACTAAATATAAAAATTCGCCAAACTGTCCAGAGCTTCGGTTAGTATTAAGTTACTTGTAAAAACATCAAATTTTATAACTATCATATTTAACCAGACATATTAAGAATTTTCAATACATTTCGCGATATTGCTACAAATTATTTTTCTGAACCACTCTGTATATTTTTTAATTTTTTTATTAGTAAATATTATCCTGAAAAATGATTTAGAAGTGAAAAGTGTGAAATGGCTTGTTTTATTTTGATTTGCATTCAAGTGTATTCATTTTATTTCATTCATGCACATTGACTAACATTTTTGGAAAGACCGTGTAAAAACAGAATTGGGTGTATTTGACGACTATAAACCTAGAACCTATTTGCATTTCAAATAAATTTCTACACGTTCAAATTTGGAAGAACTTCCAGAAAATCCACAAAAATATGTAAAATTAACTCAACTATGTAACGAGTTTCATCAAAGGAATTTGTCGAATGTGTTATCTCCTGCGATATGCGTTAATGCAATCAATCACAAAA
Source organism: Neoitamus cyanurus (assembly GCA_947538895.1). Classification (NCBI taxonomy): domain Eukaryota; kingdom Metazoa; phylum Arthropoda; class Insecta; order Diptera; family Asilidae; genus Neoitamus; species Neoitamus cyanurus. The sequence goes on along the minus strand of OX384541.1, from coordinate 33,651,244 downwards.
TAAATATAACATTCCCGTAACAATGTTATAATCGGAAATTACCTGAGCTTTTGAATTAATGTCGGAATTCCAGTACTTATTAGCTCCTATTAGGAAAGTAATTTGAAATATATTTGGGGCACAAATGTATCCAATTCTCCCAAATTGCCACTAAAACGTGCATATCCACACTTTGTTGCTTGTAATTTACATTCATGGAATTTAAACCGCAATTAGAATGTTGCCATCTGCAATTATTAGACCTGAAAAGCAATTACGGTGTGTTCATGTGCGCGAAAGTTATAGTTATGTTCGTAACTCTGGAACATTTTAATAACGCAGTCGTTATGTCCTTAACTCATTTAATGTGTCGAATCGCCAAGGTACCTAAAGGCGAAATATCCCCTTTCTTGTTGGGGGAGCATTAGGTATATTAGGTACAAGTATAATGTTTGATAGCAGGCAGTTGAACAGATTTCGCCAAATTATAAGGAAATTCGTTAAGGGACACGAAGATATTTCGCAGAAAAGGACAAGCTGCTCGGAAAATATTAATTGGACACAATAAAGGATTTCTGGGCAATCGGAACCGCAGATTAAGTTTACGATGGGGAGCTGTGACTAGTTTGCTCACAGCCATATTTTCCCTTTTAAGCCCTTAATCGCTTTAAGGCAAAAAAGCTGGAAGTTTCTCAGCATTGGTCTCATCTCTCATTTTCGGTTCCTGGTGAGAGCCCTCATTAATTTATAAAGTTTGCTTTAAAGTTGTGCAAACCGAGCCATTTGTCTTGGCTCCGTTTTATGTCCTTGATACATGACAAGCTACGTATAAACAATGCTAAGCCCAGATTAAAATGATTTACTGTAAAAGTGCAGAGAAATTTCCTTTAAGCTGCATTCAAGGAAACCACTTTCTTGAAAAAGAGGTGTAAGTCGCACTTTACAAAAATTGAAATACATGACTGCTGAAAGGTTTTGCAATTATTGTTTGAAAGTAGAATAATTTGTAAACATCAACAGAGGAAAGGGCTCGCGATAAGTACCCTTTTGATTGCGCATAACAAAACAACATAAAAGTGGGTCAAGTACCACCCGCCGCCACAACTATTTTGCACAACATGTTTCATTCATACTTTTCATAAATAATTGTTCGCTTGCCAAAATGCGAACTATTCACAACTAGCCTTTAGAATTTATGCACATAGTTAACACAGTTACGAAGTGCTTTCTTCCATTTGTGGCGGCATGTCCTTTGTTGTGCACTTTGAAAATACTTCAAGGACTGTGTAACGTATTACTGATATCGAAACACCGTCAAATATTACCTTGTGTGAGATTTAAGAAAAAGCATGAATCGACTAGTCTATCAAATCTTATCCCTTAACCCTTTCGGTACGGCTGTCGAATACGTGAGTTACAATTGAAACTTGAAGTGGCTTCGTCTGAGTTCCAATCGAACATAAAATATGGAAATCAATTCTATTGCACATAATTTTGTTAAATGGTGAAATCCCGGAATTTACACAGTAAAATACTGTACTGGAGATTGTAGCTCAAATGTGGACCATTTACAGTGCAAATTTTAAAAAAGGTGGTACAAATATGCAGCAGTCGTTAGAAAAGAAAAGAAGGAAATAAGTTTTGCTTTAATAATATATAATAGTTAACTATGAAATAACAACAATTACATACAACCAAAAATAGTAATTTAAATATAACATACATGGTGTTTTAAATTCAGCGCCCATTTTATTTACTTATTTAAGGTTTTTTTCATTTTTTTTTTTTAAAGGGAGCGGGCAAATGCTTTGGACACCATAAGTGGCCGAGGCCACCCGTGTGCCGGACTCTCCCGTCTGATCAGGCCTACCGGCTAAAACCCCGCTCCCTGCCACCAGGAACTCCACCCTGGGACCGCCTTAAAAGACATTACTTACGGGTGGAGTCCTATTTATTTGCCCCCATCGGGGGCCTCCCTCCTACGGCTACGCCACTATCTCTCCCGCGCCCTATTGGCGTCAACTTCTTTCTGCCGGAGGATCCTCTTCACAAAAAGGGTGATCCTTCGCCATTTGTCCTCTGTCTGCAGCATGACCCCGACTATGTTCTCCGGGGTCATGCTGCCGACCACATCCTCCATCTCTTCTCTCTCCGCCCAACATCTTTCGCATTCGAAAAATGTGTGTAGGGCGGAGTCCGATGGAGAGTCGCAGTATACGCAACGCAGCACGGGCTCGGTGCCTTCCCTATACGATGGAGGAAGGCGCGAAAATGCCCGTGCCGTGTATTTAAGGTTATTTAGAATGCATGACATTTTTAATAATGGAGTCGTATAAAATAGAACATTTCATTTCACGAAATTGGACGTTGAACTAAAAATTCCTTTAGAAATTTGCATGACATCTATAGGCGCGGAGCTAAGGGCAACTATTGTGTGATTTACCTATCTTCTAGAAAATTCTTTGTAAACATCAAATTTACAATTTATCATTTTTAAAAACAATTTGGCTAGTTATCCGTATAGTCCAGTCAAAATAGAAGAAAAAGAGCTGAAACTGCGGAAAAATTCGCATAGAGATGAAAATTGGTACCTAGATGCCTTAAATACACTGTTACAAATGAAATATCAAAAGTCGCCACCGATCTGAATTGAGCTAAAAATTGTATTCAAGCCTTTGACCTTGGACAATATAGGTTTATACAAATGCAAAGATTATTTTTCTACTTTCTCGGTCTTTTTTGCCGCAACGACGAAGTGATGATACAAGCGTATAGGGCGCTCCAAGTTCTACAAGCTTGCTTATACATATGTAATGACTTTTGTCGCCGCAGGTGTATGAGTGCATATTACTATTTTCAATATTTGAAATCGCGATATCTCAGGAATGGTGAGTTTTAGGTAAAAAAATATATGTATGAATTTTATAAAGATATAGATATAGATATATATTTCAAAGGGTGATATATACATGTTTATACAATAAGAATCTTATAATTAGAGCCAGAATTAAATTCATTCATCTATAATAGTTTTATGTAGTCTAGCAGAAGGAAAAGGTAAGTTATATAGATATCAAAAATTTGGGAGAAAAAAAGTTTTTTAGAAAAACCCAGTAAAATTTTGCTTAAAATTAGGAGTTCAAATGTTTAAAACTTAAGCCTACTTAAAACTACCACTACTACAATCCATTTTGACATAGCTTTAAAATTAAAGGGTTGTCTGAAAGCGAGCAGTTTTCAAAAAATTTACTTGCAATTCTGTTTGCTTTGGTGTTTATAAGCTCTATTTCCGCAATGTTGTGTAGTTCCGAGGTGGAGAAGTGCCATGGCAAATTGAGGATCATCTTCAGTATTTTATTTTGTATGGTTTGCAACTTATTGATATGGCAACGCGCGCATTGAAACCAAATGGGGGCACCATATAACATAAAGCTTTGGAAAATTACTTTGTAAATTATTAATTTATTTTCCACATTAAGAGTGGACCGTCTATTAATAAATGGGTATAATGTTTTTATTAAAATGTTAGCTTTAGTTTTTACCATATCTATATGCTTAGAATAAGTAAGAGTCTTATCAAAGGTTATACCTAAATATTTTGCAGAATCAGTCCAAGGGATATCGTATCCGTTTAAATTGATATTACAGTTAGGAAGGAAGCGAGTATGTCTTCTGCGTGTGAAAAACATGGCTTGGGTTTTGTTTAAGTTCACCTTTATCTTCCAATCATGAAAATATCTACAGAGAATCTCAAGGCCTCTCTGTAGGTTATCACAAATATTAGTGGCGTCTTCATGTGTACTAAAAATAGCAGTATCATCAGCAAAGATTGATGAGAGGCACTGCGGGATGTAAGGAAGATCAGATGTAAATATATTATATAGGATTGGTCCCAAAACAGAGCCTTGAGGAACCCCTGCTAATATATTTTTGGCTATGGAGATTTCAGGTGCGAGGTATACCCTGAATTGGCGATTTTCTATGAAGCTTTGAACTAAACGGGTTATATGATGGGGGAATTTAAAAACCATCATTTTATGTATCAGAGCATCATGCCAGACTGTGTCGAAAGCTGATTGGATATCAAGGAGTACGAGTCCTGTAGATCTTTTTCTTTCAAAATTTTCTTTGACATGTCTAGAGATCCTCAGAACAGGCTGGGAAGTATTGTGTCCTGCTTTAAAACCAAATTGTTCGTTGGGTATTATGTTATTCATGTCTGTAAATTTTACTATTGTGATTTTAATGACTTTTTCTAGAATTTTGGAAATATTGCTTAAAAGGCTTATTGGCCGGTAACAATTGCAAGATTGTATTTTGTATGAATTTTTACGATAGCACTTACTGTTTATGAGAAATATGCCATAAACCGACATTGTTAATCTTTGACCTTGAATAAAATTTTTAACTCAATTCGGTGGCGAGTTTTATCTTTCATTTGTAATAGTGTATTTAAGATATGTACCAATTTTCAGCTCTATAAGAATTTGTCTACAGTTAAATGTCTATTTTAACCAGACTAATATGATATTATACCTTTTAAGGATCACATATTTATAAATGTGAATTTCTCCGGCCGGTTTTCACAAATTTTGTTATGACAACAAGAATACGTCTGCACTCTAACTGGCTGTGCATAAGGGAAAGACAAAGGAGGCGACTGTCAAGTAGTTCAGCTTACATATGTGTGTTTAAAGACGCCGCACAAGTCTAGATTTAAAAATAATCGTCAAAACCCAAAAGTGAATTTTCGATTCTTCGATTTTTATGTATTAAATTTCATAAAAAAGATATTTGACACAATATCCTCCAAAACCTGACTCCTAGCCTTCGCACTATTCAACTGACAACAATCCAGACTCATCCTTCGAAATATTCAACTCGCACGAAGTGAAATATTTTCTGTTCCACGCTGCTTATTTTGTAATATTGTCTGCATTCGAAGCAAGCATGTGAATGTAATAACCTGAAAATATTATAGTATACAAATAGTTATGATCGCGGGAGATCCCAGACATTTGTGCATTGTGGGGTATTGAAAATGTTAGTAAGATTCGAAATCGATTTGCTGCGGAATGTTGCATACTTGGCTTTGCGAACCAAAAATCGCAAGTTGCATTGCGCTCGGCATGTTTCTTCGCTGGCATATTCAAAGTTAACCCTTATTTGCCACAACTCTCTATCATCACGTATTTTCCACACGGGGTCCATGTGGGCTCCAGCGAGAAAAATTTTTATTAAAAAAAATATATTGAATATATTTTCTTGCCAATTTGTTTAGAGCTTATTTTAAAGGATAATATAGGTTATAAAGCCAAAAATTATATATAAAAAGGTATACTAAAAAAATGTAAAAGTAAAAACAATTTACTGGCAAATTCATAACCCTTTTATTGACTAATATTAAGGGCTAAAATTTTAGCTGAAACTAATGAAACTGATGTTTCACTACAAGAAAAAAATAGTGGTTTAATAGCTTCTTAATAAAAGGTATTTATTCTGAACCCAGCGTAATGTCACTGGCCCGAGAGGTAACACTCTCTCTGGTCTGATTTAGTACACATCTAAGTAGAAAGAGAGAAAGAGAGAAAGAGAGAGATAGAGGTACGATGCGACGCAGGTAGAAGCGAGGCAGGTATGAAGGGGAAAAATGCTTCGACTTAGCGTCTATAAATTAGAAATAACGGCCATCATTTTGAACACCAACAATAAATAATTCAATTGAAAATGTTGTTTTAATTAATCTGCCCAAAAATTCGTATTTTCTCCCTTAAATTTGTTTGTAGGTCTTAATTTCAGCAATTAGTAAGTTAACCGAGTAAATGATACCTCAAACTAAAGAGCGATAAGTAAGTATGTTTTTAAAAAGGTTTGAACGAAGTTACCTACACCCGTTTTTTTTAAAATGAGGTCAGAAAACGGTGTTGTTGATTTTTTAAATTTTTTTCATAAACTTCAAAAGTTTGTAAAAAAAAACCTCATAACACAGACGCTTCGATCATGTTGTGCTGGATGGCTCACACATTACTTTAATTAAATAAAATGAATAACAATTTAATTGTCATTTAATTTGGCTGTAATTAGCCGAAAACTATAAAATAATGGCATTTTTTGTAAAAATAACATAAATATTAGTAAAAAAAAAATAGTCAGACTTCGTCTAAGACAACCATGGCTTAAATGGTTCTAAATTGTCTCTACTAGCTGCGCCTTAAAGCTTTGCACCCATCTCCCAATCACCCTGTATATGTATCATCATCAATTGAAAAAAACAACTACACGTTGCACAATATAATATACCAACATTATTCTTCACTCTGGAGTCAATATACCTACCTACACTAAAAAATTGACTCCGAAAAATCGATTTCAAACGTGCCCGTGTGTTCACACGGACCCCTTGCAGGGACTTTGGACAACTGCTACAAACAGACAAACCAACCCAGCGTAATGCCACTAACCTAAAGGATAGTAGTACTCTCCAACTATCGACAGATGTTGCTATAGATCCGCTGTTCTTACGCTTGGGTACTTATATGTATGAAGCAAAAAAGCCTGGGGACCATATGGACCCATTGTGGCAAGCAAGGGTTAACATAATATAAAGTTAGAAGCATAACAGGATTGTTTTCTATTAAGACTATTAAAGAGACAAAAAAGAGATAACATTTAATCACAAACAAAAAACTAAAATCTCTCGATAATATCAAATTGTAAGAAACGTATCCAAAAATGTTATTTCGAAGAAATACATTGATGACGCAGGATCACAAAATAAAATTGAAGGTTACTCTCACCAGACCCGTTGAAATGTTTTTGGGGCTGCTGAAACCGAATCCGAAATCAATATTGCACCATCACGACAGGTTTTCCCATAAACACCAATAAAACGTTTTAAGGTAATAGGATTTTGAAAGGTTGGGTTATGAAGCTACATGCGATGGGGTATACTTCAGTATAGATAATACAGCCACACAAAATAAAAATTTTCGGCCCCGGGGATCGACGTCAGGTTTTTGACATAACCTCAAAAAACCTCAGCAAAAACGGGAGACAAAATAAAAATTTGTCAATTTGGGGATCAGACCATGTCTTTTATATGTGTTCAGGGTCGCTGAAACCTGACGTGATGGGGTTGAACTGACATCGGGTTCAGTTTCAGCGACCCAAAAACATATGATACACATCCGATCCCCGGGCCCGAAAATTTTTATTTTGTGTGGCTGTGTTATCTATTCTTTTATTTTTGTGTGGCTGTGAAATACATATATGATAATTGAACATCATCTAAAACAATGTTTCCCTAACGCAAATCTTCCTCGTAAAGGCTTAGCATTTTAAAGCGGGACGCGCTGCATAGAAACAGCTAGTTCGATTTTATTATAGATCTGCCTTAATTCCGAATCCATTAAAAATCAATTAAATTCACCTGCCCTATTATGAAAAAGATCCTGCTATGGAGCTGCAATGTGCTTCACAGCACTCACGATATTACTGCTCTTGGCACGAAAAGAGCCAATTTAAACAGTCCAATTACAAGTGGGTCTATAATTTTAACTACCCCGCCGCCCGTGTAAAAGGCTCCGCTCCGCTCGTCATTCCATAGAACTTGGCTTAAGTGCTTTGTAACGAGAAAGCCTTTTCGACCATCGTTATGCACTCTAAACCTTTAAAGCTGTGAAATTTGAGTTTTCAGCCTCCTTATTTCACATTCTGTTGGCGCTTCCTTTGTCGCCACAAGGAGGTGCTCCTTTGTGTGCGGAAAGCTGAAAAAGTGAATACCTTCGTCATGCTGATCCAATACCGAAAATTGAGGAAAGGCATCCATTACCTTTGCCCACAGCGGCGTTTTTCGTGGGACTACTTTGAATATTGTTACAATTTTCACGAGAAAAAGCTTTGTAGCGTGCCAGTAGGGCCACTTTGGTGCACACGCTCAAATGAACGCATAAAGATATGAATGTTTGCAAATGTTTACTTCTTGTTTTCTCAAAATAGCGTTGCTTAAAAGGAACTAGTAAGAAAGATTAAAGGGAACCGGAAGCAGTGTTTCGCTACTGAATTCCCCTCCACAAAGCACAATAAACCAAAAGCAATCTCAGGCAATTGCTCTCCAGAATTCCTCAAGTAATTTATAAAGAACAATTTCAAATTCATAAGACAGAATAAGCAACCGCAATAATTAATGACTAGAAGTTAACAAAATGTCAGTTGTAATCCTTCGTAACACCTCCAACTTTTCACGTTAACTGCGAAGTTTCGTTTGAATCAATTAAAAATCAACCCACAAGCAATTCAACATCTGGATTTCTCAAAACACCTATTACAATTTTATGGACACACATGTGCAAGTCTTCTCGGAATCTATTTCGGGACGACAGCCTTCCACTTGATAATTTATACACATCCTGACTGGGACCCTGGGAGCTAGGAGCACTATCTCTGCAGGCAAAGTTGAGCAAGGGGAATCATTTCTTTGAATGACTGCGTGAAGCGAAATGTGTTGGAAGATTAGACAACTGAATGACTCCTTAAGTGATCCGAGTTGCTCAAGTTCGCTCCCGTGATTGCCAAGTGTCAAAAGGGAGCACTAGGAGACCAACGAACTCATTCATATGCAACTGCAATTAAAATTCAAGGATAATGCAATAAGAGAGCCTCCTTGCGAATGATGCTGTTAACTTAGTAACTCCGCCGACTGTCGTAAGTTCGGGAAACCCACTGCAAATAAAGCCGCCGCCGCTGAAGTAATTTGATTGGGATCTTCAATAAAAGTGAGGAAGTTGAGTATTCAAGCCCTTGAAAGGCTAATCAAATAAAAGGCATTCACTTCAGGGTGAGTCGACCGAACCAGGGAGGAGCAGGGGAGCTGAAATAAAAGGTCAGCGCAAAATTTACTCTCAATGATTAATTGTATTAATCTGGTGGCGTCTGATTGTGAAAAACTGCAAAGTACGAGTAGCCTACCTCACTGCGGGATACTATTTTGAACTTTTTCATTATCAGACCTCAAATCATAACTTTTGAGCACATACTGATGCAAATTGGTAAAACAGTCGTTTTGCATTTGCCCGGATGAAAGTTGCGGGTAAATGCAGCCAGTTGATGCCCTTCCTCGATTTTAGTGCTGGAGCTGTTGTGGTATTGAAGGTTTGCGCTTCCTCTTTGCAATGCAATGGATAGAATGTCATACTGAATATTTGAATTTTGCGGTTTTAAAAGTCGATATGGAAATGTACTCGCATACAAATATCGGGGAAGCCGCTTAAAATGGTGCAACCGAATTAAATGACATGTTTTCGGTTATTGGAGAAATGCAATGATAAAAACGAAAGCAATACGTGATTTTAATGGCTTTGTTCGCACGTGCTGCATTGCCGCTAAGCAAGACAAATTCATTTTGCGAATGAAATTTTAGAAACATAAATTCTTCTTTTAATCTAATTACTAATATCACTAATAGCTCACAAAGTAATGGGTTCGTAATGCAATTTTTTTTCTTTAAAGTGTTCACCGTAGAACTTCAAAATACAGGGTCTTGCAATAAAGACGATCGACTTTTAAATGCAAATAAAATATATTGTGTGTGAGATATCCAATCTATTTTTATTTTATTTGAAAGAATATTTTATGGCAAGGTATGGAATATAAATGTCCGCCGCGCCTTTGCTTGACGGCACGTATTCGGGAGGTCCAATTATCGATGACTTTGTTACATAAATCTGGCTGAATTTGCTGGATGGCGCTCGTTATGTTGACTTTGAGGGCATCAATTGTTTGCGGACTATTCGTATAGATCTGTGACTTAAGATATAGCCCCAAAGCGGGGCGGAAGAAAATGTTGCCGCCCTCTTAGTTATTAGCGAATCGAATATAAAATGCAAATAGACTTCTAATTAGAACAAGAACGACACTGTAAATATTCACATTTTTATTGAAAAATAATATACTTGTTAGAATTAAAAATAAAACTTCTGTCTTTAAGGGGTTATTCTCATGTGACCACTTCGAAAAATCGATTTTCCTAGTATTAAATAAGTTACAACTCATTATCGCCGCCGTCCCAGGTCTGCAGCTGTTACATTTCTATTGTTTTCACCGGTCTTTTTTACCTGCGTACGGAGTTTCTAACGGTCAACTTTAGTATATTACCTACCTGTGTTTATGTGGAATAGTGTATATAAAGTTTTGTCGTAAATTGTGAAATTGTATGGTCCAGGCATAGCAGATTAGTGTAAGTATAATTTTTTCACGAGAATTCTGCTCTTGAAACTTTAAACGCGTTTTTCTCGAAACATCATTTTCTAAACCGGCGCGAGTCCTAACAAAAACACTAATCAACCGATTGCTTTGAAATTTATATATGTTCTTCTACTCAGTAATAGTTTTCGTCCGTACTAGAATTACTTATTTTCGAAAATATTAACTTACTTTTTTTAAACGATTTTTACCAAAAAAAACCAAGATTTCCGTAACTTTTTTTTCTACAGTCCACCATTTTTTTGTTTTTCAATGAAATTGATTAATTCTAGTACGGACGATAGCGACATACCTACTGAACAATAATCTATTGGTTTTTTTTATTTCAGACAACATGGACAGCCGCTATCACTCGCGCCAGTGACCTGCTTTTTTTTTGGTGTCCACTTTAATTAAAAAAAAAATATGTAACAAATGTAAAATAAGCAAAAATAACAATTTCTTTATATAGTTTAAGATACAAATAAGAACATATAAAAAAATTTAAAATGATTGAATGTTATTGTCTTATAAAAAAAAATTCCCAAAAAAGAGGTAAAATTCATGCGTTCACATGAGAATAACCCCTTAACTAAAACTATTCGTCTCCTTTTTTAAAGAGCAAAGTCTTTTAATGCACTATCAATGTCTATAGCATCGCACACCTCTTGGTCAATAGACAAGATAGCCAAATTGGTTAGCCTTAAAGTAATCATTCTTGATCTGAAATCATTTTTGATCAATTTAAATTTTGAAAAACATCTCTCACAGCTGGCATTGCTTCGGGCAATTGTGAAGAATATATATTATTATAATATTGGGCAGAGTATTTTCCAGCTTGGATTTCACAATAAATTTTAATAATTCAAATGAGCCCGCATTAATTAATTTATTTTCGTTGCCTGTGGCAGCAATAAGTCCACAGTTGAAGTCGTTCCAACTCCTGCTCGTCAATTTCGGCAGATGCGTAGTCTAGATTACATTTAATGTCGTCTGAATCTAGTAATATAGCCGGCGTTAGATAAGCAAACTTATCCGCCAAATTCTGCAGCTGCTGAAAACGCTCACGAATTTCCACAATGATTCTATCTAAAGACCAAACCAGCTTCCGTCTCAACTCTTTTAAAGATAGGGGATTCCCCGATGTCGTCCCAGTATAAGTAATGAAAAATTTCGTGCTCATTTCAATCGGCCCGAATCGTAAGTGCGACAAAAATATGAAATGGTTCAAATATTTACAAGAAATTATTATTTATTGTGAAAATTTGCCGCCCCCTAAAGGTGCCGCCCGGGGCGGGCTACCCATGCCGCACCCACTACGCTACGCCACTGCCCCAAGGAAGAAGTCTAAAGGGATTAAATCGCACGATCTCGGTGGCCAGTCTCAAATCTCACATGCAGAATGTCCATCGTGGCTTGCGCTGTGTGGCACGTAGAGCGGTTCTGTTGGAAGCATATGTCGTCGGTATCTATATCATCTAGTTTAGGCCACAAGAAGTTGGTTAACATCGATCTGTAGTGCTCGCCGTTGACGTCGCTAAAGATGATTTTTTGGCAAAACTTGGGTCAATTTCCGAATACGTGTCACCAAGAAAAGCCGCGGCGGACATTTGGACGATATATTCTTTCAAATAAAATAAAAATGGAGTGGATATATCACGCACAACTTGTTTTATTTATATTTAAAAGTCGAGCATCCTTATTGAAAGGCGCTCTATTTGCATCTCCATGTTTCACACGACAGAGTGGTATTTTTTGTATCTTACAAAATTTCATACTGGGATGGGCACCATACAGTGGTACGAAAAGCCCAAAAACCTGGCCAAAATGAAAAAAAATCAAAGTGCGCGTTCAGAGCCCAATGATTCTGTAAAGTGGAGAAAACTCAATTTTTTATGTACAATTGAGTATAGAAAATTACAATTTTAAGAATAGCTAAGTCATGCTGAGCGTTTCTATTTTATTTTCATCGACTGTGATCCATCGCCACGTGGAATAAAAAACATTTAACTCGCTTCATTACTCCCCCTTGATTGCCAAACTTTTCCATCGCTTTGAAATCGGAATCAAGAAAAATAAGAAAATTTATTGATAGTTGAATAGCTTACAAATTGAAATACGTCAATGGTTAACTCTGGAAGGTAGAAGGGATGACTTTTTATTGCTGTGCCAGTGAATTCATAGACGAAAATGGGAGAACCCATTTATGTATGTAAGTCCAGCTTTCCACGGCGAATAGAGCAATATGTCGAGCAGATTTTCAACTTATCCTCACGCTAACTTTTTAGGGAGCCCTGCAGAAGCCATTAATAATACACAGTCGCAGTCGTGATGGTTTTAAAAATTTATTATTTTACTTTTTCTATGGGACTGTCGGTTATACGAGTGAGAAAAAAAAAACTGATGTGAATTGTTTTGCACGTCTGTGCGACATAATTCATTTTCGTTGAAATAAAAAGTTCGCTGCAGTAGATTTATTTTAATTGTGCGACCTTAGTTCTTACATATGTAAAAGACGTATGGAATAAGATAGCAAAACCTTGTTCACTACATACGAATCCCACAAATTAATTCACAGACACAAAAGCTTATAAGTAACACAGCAATGCCACCGCATAGCATCCGTCTTTTTCCGTACATTAACAATTGATCTATTTCAATTTGCAAGTTGCCCCATTATCATTAAATTGTATTCTCCTATTTGCTTTATTCGAATTCAAACACGAAGGAAAACTTCAGCAATCAGTGGGTGTAATGAGGCGAATTAATTTTTCTTTATTCGTAATTTCTGTTTTGTATTTCGCTTCCTACGTGTACGACAAGCTGATAATGTCGATGCGGGGGTTTATTTTAAAGCGGCGATTAAGTGCTCAATTCGTTCGCGAGAAATTTAGTCCTTTTTCTGGTGTATTATAGCTTCATCAAGTTTTTACTTCTTTAGTGAAACTTCTTTTGGAGAAGAGCTAGGAAATCAATGAAAGGAAGAAATGAAATTGGTTAAATCTTAATTATTGGTTTTCAAATTTGCTGGATGGAAGACGAAAAACTTAAAGGCATAATTTTACACAAAATGTGTAATGAAAATACGACGTTAAACACAATAGCAGGGAAAATTCATAGATTGCTAAGTAGCAGTAGAAGTAATTACGCAAATAGAGGACTTTTGAGGTTAAGTGTAACCTTACAGTTGTGCAGGAAAATACATAGTTAATATTCCGTTACGTTAATATAGTCCCAAAAAACTTTGAAAAATAAAACTAAACATCGCAGGTGGAAATGTGGCACTACCATGCACTACTATATATAAGTGTACTCTTACTACTATGAAAAAATTTGTATGTTAACAACAAGTATGAATTATATCGAAGGAAAATTGGAAAAAAGGATTGTCTATAGTATGTTAATATTTTTTAAAGTGTTTCCCTTAACAAGTTTGTTACTACTTCCACCAAGAGTTTTAAAAAATATTAAGGAAGTGTCTATTCGCATGCTCCGTATCCGTGTAATATCCGTGTATACGGAAGTAGGTACATGGAAGTAAATGGAATTTAACGGAACTAAACGTATAAGGCAGTCAAGAAACCATACAAACCTTTTCACATTCGCACATCGGCACATATCAAACTTTCCTTTTACAAAATGTCTACTAACTGGATATTTTCCTTTGAAAAAATATCTATGCACTGAAATTTACCTGTTTGTACCATGTATTCAGCATGTACACGGACACGGATATTCCGTGTACACAGAGGTTACACTGATATTACACGGACACGGAGCGTGCGAATAGACACTACCAAATATCAAATATAAATGAGTCCAAAATTCGATTCAATGCCTGCAAATTATGGAAAAATATATTTTGTTAAAAAATTCTAAATAATGTCGATAATTCTAAAATTTTTTTGTTCATTAAACCCTTGGTGGAAGCAAAATAATTCAATGTGAAGAACAGTTGTTAACTTCAACAATGCCTAACTAGAGAGCTAATATTCAGAATTTTGCTGGTTTACTGAAGTAAGTATCGATCGAGTTACTGAGCCGATCTCATCAGTGCTCAGTGCTCATCACCCAGCTCAGCAACTCTACCACAGACACTCGGGTGGAATCAGCACGGAGTTTTAGGGCCATTAGTCTGGTTCAAAAACCAAGTACGAATTATACTGCTGATCATTACATTTTACAGAGTAGCAAGACACTCTACAGATTAAAATTATTATTTAGTATTAATTATAAAATTTTTCACAGGTAAGCAGAATTTTGTATCCGGGCTAGTACCACATAATTTCCATAGAAGTTTATATGCAGATTACGATTCATACAATAATAATACTCTATTAGTTTCAAAAAATATGAGTAAACGTCATAGGAACCAATTAAGTACCTCAAATGAAAGCATGAACCCTAAACTATTGATTTTTAATATAACAAACTTTATGCAGAAAATTTAATATAACAAACTTTATTCAGAAATTCTTCCAGCCGCTATGCATTGCAGGAAAAAATCCACAAAAAAATGGTTTACTTGAATTTCATAAGGGTTTTGGCTTTTTCGAATTATTATTTCATTGCCTTGAGGTTCAAACTGCTCAGGGTTATTAGAAAATATATGAATAAACCGGATAATAACTAAATAAACAATTCAAAAGGTTATATTTTGATTACTTTTGACTTCTGAAATGATTAAAGTCAGTTACATACTTATAACGAATGTAACTTGGGAGCCCTGAAGGTATTTTTAATTTTGTAAAAAAGAACATTGTTCATTTCTAAATTAGCGAACGAATTCGATTTTTTTATTAATTTTATGCTATAATATATTATTATTCAGAGTGCACACTGAAAGAATAAGTACTCTATAAACGACAGAATCGTATATTAAATTAACAACTTTTACTGTTAATATTGGTCCAACAGTGAAAATTGTTATCTTAACAGTCGGGGTGCAGTTAATATTAAATCAACAATTTGAACTGCTAATGTAATAACTTAACTATTATTTCAACAGCAGAAGCATTTTAAAATGACATAACGGATATATTTAATATTCAATTTGTTTTCTTTCCTTCTTCTTGTCCAACGAATTATCTCTTATCTGAGGCTCTCTTTCAGTTTCAGTTTAAGTGCACTTCAATCCGAACTAGATTAGAACTGGAGACCCCGATTGATAGTACTAATAATGTGTTATTGCCTATTACGTCCACTCTGTATCGTCCACAGCATAAATCAGCAATGTTGGTCCGTGATAGATTCGAATCGGCGACCAGCGTTATCGGTGATAGTCCAGCGTTCTTACCACTGGGCTATTGATGCTTAAGACGTCCACTCAACTGTTTGGACAATTATGTTTCATATAACAGTCTTAGTTATTGAAAAGATAAGTTTTGATCTAATAGTTTTTTTCCACAGCGATGCTAGTTAAAAGAAAAGCCGAAGTTGATTTGCTAAACAGCAAAAGTTTTCATTTTAGCAGGCATTTTTTAGTATTAACGGTTTTCTGTTAATTATCGAAAAAAATTCGATTGACAGTACTAGACTGTTGCTAATAGTATACTCTTTTCTTTCAGTGTATCTTTACGCTAGATTAGCGACTGTAAATAAAATATGCAATAAATTTCGCCAGTGCTCACCAAAATTTCCAAAAATACGCCACTGATAATTACCACAGTATGTAAATATATATTTTGACTGCATCGCCGTCTGGTTTCTAAAATGACTGCATACACAGTTCCAGTTTTCAGATATACGAAAGAGTGCATTTCAGGATTGAAATAATATATTATTATTGCAACGTGTAACAAACGAGATCATAAATCTAGCTTATTCAAAAACGCGTTTTGTATAATCTCTACGTGCTATACGTCCATTTTGATTGCATTCTTACGTGTGTTGATAAATTAGACGTGATTGTCAATCTGCAGAACATTTCGAAACTTTTATATTCTTGGCCATGTTACCATTGGAATAGCCAATATATACATATATCTTAAATCCAAGGAAAACATATGTATGAAACTTAGCAACATAGCAATAGCAGTCCTAAGTGCTTAATTTCACCCTACGAACTCTACCAAAAGTCGTTAAAAGTGCAAAAACATCAGGCGATGTATCAACATACTTTAATGAAACATATCCGCATTCACGAAATGCCTTGAAATTAAGCTCAACATACATACACCCAAATTGCGTGTCGTTTGAACAGACGGCATGACGTAACCATGTTAAAAATGCCATAAGTTATTTATTGGGGCACAACACCCAGTTCTGAAGGAATATGAGATGTAAAACGTTATTCCCGCGGCAAAAAGGGAATGAGTGGAAATGCATTTTGCGAAGCTCGAGGCTTCGCTTTTTTACATTTTAATTTTTCTCCCCTGCGAGCTGCATAGGAGAACCGAATAAATTATGCCAGGACGACAACGCCTCAGAGGAGGCCGGGCTTTCAAGCCACCCTTCTATGAAAGAAATCAATAAAACAACACGTAATTAATATTATCCTGCCTCGTGCCCCGCAAGGGTAACGTGTTTGGAGCAGAGCCGCGAGTGCAATTTATTATTCAGCACGACATGATGGTTTAAATTGTCCTGCAGTATCGAACACTGAACCCACACTGGCTCGGTGGGCATATCGATCGATCTCACGTCCCACTGATGAAAGCTTATCGTTTCTGAATATCAATAAACGCCAGAAAGCAATTGAGACGCACATGTTTGGCCGCTCCTGTGGAGTTTGCTTGGCGCCTACGCCTGAAATTAAAATCGCCGATAATTTCCAAAGATTAATGCGGATAACATTTATGAAGGAAATTTCCATATAAATTCAGACTGTCAGTGCGATGGCTCTTTTCGCGCAATAAAGACCATCCGGTTGGGGTGCTTCCATTCATTACAGCTCAACAGCTCAATCAGCGAACACTTTATTCTTGATTATGAGAAATAGAGTATTAAGGTGACCTTCTCCTAACTGAATTAAAAAAAAAGCAAAAGTTTGGGATTTTTTTACAGGAAAACCAAACAACATATGACCTTGAATCTTTTTTTATTTGGAAGTCTTTAACAAAAACTAGAAATTGTTTTTTTATTTTTTCATTTCTCGCTCACCCGTCGCCGCCAGAGTGCGCCAAAAAAAATCGGCCTTTTTCCGTAATTCCGTGATTGCGGCTCGCCAAATCATCTGACACAGAAAAATCAAAAAGCTACTTAAATTAGACATTAGAATGTATAAATCTAACTAGGATCAAAGGGAATCGCTCGACTAAAAAAAAAATTGCAGCCTTTTGAAGTCGAAAATCGAGAATTTTTCGACAAATTTTTTACAAAAAGTGCTGTAAAAAAAAACTACTTGGGTTTTGTCTTATATCCTAGTTAGATTTGTGAACAATTGAATTCAGAACAAATTGAACCCAGGTTTATGGAAATCGGTTTCGCGGTTCAAGAGATATCGTGGAACTACGATTGAAAAAATTAAGTCGAGAAAAATGCGTTTAAAGAAAAAAAGAGTTTTTGAGTGGAATATTTCGCACAATACCGAGGAAATGAGCACACTTACAGTATTAATTAATAGCACTTTAACTCGAAAACCATATTTTTTTTTTCGTGAAATTTTAGGACATGATTCTAGGCATATTAACGAACATTTTTCCGTAAAAAAAAAAAATCGTTTTTTTTTTTGCCCCAGTTAGGAGGTCACCAAATATATAGCACTATAACTCGAAAACCATATTTTTTTTTTCCGTGAAATTTTGGGACACGATTATAGACATATTAAGGTATGTTCTTCCGTGAAAAAAAAAAAATTGATTTTTTTGTACCCCAGTTAGGAGAAGGTCACCTTGGGGGAAGTCACGATTGCTCGAATTACATAATTTGCATGTGTACCTCATGATCCGTTGAAAATACATAATTGAAAACAGGTATATGGACACAGTTTGGTGCAAATAGACATTGCCTAAAAAATAACAATTAAAACAGATGAAAGCTTTTAGATCTGAAGCATAAGTAAAATATAATAAAATAAAAGTAAGGGCCGGTCAAGTGCGAGTCGATCTCGCACACGAAGGGTTCCGTGCCATCGTACAATATATGTATAACACAATGTACTTTTTAAATACTTTTGTAAAAGAAACAAGAGAGGCGCTATAACATAATCGAAATTTGTTCGGTACGGAACACTAATAATTCACATTCCTCCATATTGTATTAGTGATTATTGTAGATTAACATATCTTTGGCTAGGTAATGAGTGAGTGTAGGAATAGAGCTAAATTAGAGAGGCGATGTCTTTCTTCTTCCTAAAACTTTAAAAGCGATTTTCTCGAAGCCATGTTTTTCAGATTGGTCGACATGATTGAGAAAAATCTGAGCGCTTGACTTTTTTTTATTTATTCAGAATCTATGCATACTCGTAGGAACTACACTGAGAGAAAGTAGTATTGTAATAGCAAAAGTTTAATACCGTTAACCGAATTTTTTCGACAATTAAAACAAAAACTTTCACAATGACAGAATGTCTGTTGAAATAATATTTTTTCCTGTTAAATAAATAAACTTCAGCTATTGTTTTCAGTACAATAGCTGTTGGACAAAAAATTATCAAGACAACTGCTTTGTCAATATAACATTTAATAACGTATCCAAATTACTAATATAAAATTAACTGCACCCCGACTGTTAACATAGCAATTTTGACTGTTGGACCAAACTGACAGTACATTTTTTTGGTTTTTTACAGTACTTTTTCTCTGAATGTACGGAAAGGGCATATTGCATAATTTTAATTTTTCATAACAAACAATTAGAAAAATGTGCGACAATCTATCTATTCGTTCACGCGAGACTGGTAGAGCCCATAGTTTTTAACAATGATTTTGATTGCAAATAAAAACTTTTGGAGAAACCATGTCGACCATCGAGCCGTGTATGTAATTAAGAACAACCAGCACACCATCAAAAACAAAACAAAACGTTTTTCAAACAAAATCGTTTGTAGCTTTTATGAAAAAAAACATTGGAATTACTTTATTTGGAAACCGATGAGAAATTCGGGACATCCACTTGAAGAGCGCATATTAAGAAAAAGCCATTCAACGATTTTGAACACACCAATTGTTTTTTGAAGTGAAAATGCGGGGCTCTTACTTACAAAAAAGCAATACACAGCTTGAAACACGATGGTCAAAACAACAGCAAACGGAAGGCAAAAAACTGAAATTTTGCATAAAGGAAATATAATATACATTTTGACAACTTAAAAAAAAATTAGATACTGTTAAGAATGCATCTACAAAATTTCGTGTTAAAATTCTGAGGATTTGTGAAGTTGTAGCGCTCCCAGGAAGGACACTAATCATTCAACATATATTTGCAACTTTAATCGCATTTTGCTGCCATACAGGATAACTCGATATTAGCTACCCGATCATAAAGTTTGTTTACCAGTTTGTATACCAAAATTTGTTTAAGCGCTAATCGTAATTAACATTTTTGAGCATCTTATATGCAAAAATTTTGTGCAGAAAATACACTTTCGCATCATTAAAAGGCAACCGTCAAAAATAAGAAATAGAAGAGAAAACGACTGCGCTCTTCTTTTTGTTGTTGAGATGAGAATCAGTCTTGGGATGTCTGTAGGCCGTGTGACCTATTTTTTCCGAAGAATATTGACTTCACAGCGATGAGCTTATAAACTATTGTTTTTTTTTTATAAAAATTGACTTAAAATCATATTCCAAAATATGAAAAAAATATAACATACCCAATTTGCGATTTCTTCCTACAAGATAGGCCTTGTTTTTAGGCCGTCTAACACCCCCAAATTGAATTTACCTGAATTTTTTGCTTGTTTTTATAGATACACAATCTACTAGCAATATACTTTTTAAAAATTGCCCACTAAGAAAATTGTCGGGCGACTATTATGATCAAAGTAGGCATAATGGGATCATAACTACACTGAGAAAAAATTACAAGAAAAGCTTAAGCATAGATCTGTGTGGCTTTCATATATTTAAGCATGGGTTCAAGACAAAATGTTTAAGGGGAATACGTTGAAATTTAATAGATTAATATTAAAAAACATGAATAAGTTCGCATCAAACATGATTTTGTTTAAAAAATTTTAAAGTGAAATATCTAAGCAGATGTCTGTTTAATTTAAATTGTAACATGTTTGATCGGAATGCCATTCGTAGAATGACGGGCGTTCACTCAGAGAAATTTCAGGCTTTGAATGTAAATTAATGTAAAACTTTCACATTTTTATATGACCACTTTGAATTTAAATACGAAATACTTTGATTTTAAAGTGTCGCTTTTGAATTGGCAAGGTTAAAGTGTTAATTATTATTGATTTATAAGTGTCATTTTTGATTTAAGGCTATCTGTAATGCAGATCAATGGCTAGAGCTGTGGACTAATGTTCCAGAGATCCTGGGTACGAATCTCACATGATTGTGATTTTTCCTCTTCTATAGAGTCAGATCAAAAGTGTAGCAGATATGAAGCGTCTAATGTAGTCAACCTGTCCACACTAGAAGACAGGCGCCCCAGTTCGAATCCCATCGAAAACCACACAAAGACTTTACATAAGAAAAGAAGGCAATTTTCGTTCGCGTATTCACTATGTAATCAAATTAGTATGACTCTTGAATCAACAGTTTTTCATTTAACCCCTTTATGGATCACCATAACTTGAACAATTTGCCATTGGGTAGCACCTCACACCTTAGAATGATTGAAAAATGGAAGCATTAGGTAATCCAGTTGGTGGGACAAAATTTGTCTAACCCGGTTAGGCAGGGAAACATTTTTCCATGACCTATACGTCCCACCCGGCTTGAAAGGGTTAAATGAAAAGTTAAAAGTATTCAGTTTAGAATTTAAGATTTTCAATGTTTACAAATTTTGAGTAGCTTTGAGTAAAAAATATGTTTGATTCAAACATAAATAAGTAACCTAATGACTAGAAAATATCAAACAGATTTATGTTTAAAACAAATTGAAATAATTTCAATTAATCATATGTGTTTCTATTTGAATTCAAAACGAGTCTATTTAATTTTTTCTCGGTGTATAAAAGGATTGCCTATCTGTTATTGAATGCCTTCATCTACAGTAAATATATTATCCACACCTCGTATGCAATCAGAGCAAATCAGTTTAAAGCATTAGTTGATGCGTTATAATATTAATTTCATTCCTAATCACATCCCCTATTCTTTGCAGGGTAATTATAAGCAAGCTATTGGTTCCTAAACGTACATGAGAGTTCAAGAAATGCCTGCCATAAATCTTCTATGCTCTAATGGGGGTCCTGCGCACACATCTCTCTCTATTCGGCAACATAAATTTTCAACGAGATCAGTTGAGGGCCCCTAGATGGTCAGCCATTAATATTCGAAATCCCCTTTTCCATGAGCCCAGCTGCAATACAAGTAATGGGGTGCATTACCTTGCTGAAGTGTTACAGTTTGCAACTCTTTGGCAGTTTATTATTCTACCAAATTTAACTTAAACAAAAGCCTTTAGTCCGAATTGTGTGTAGCTTTGTTATCCGGAAAGATTAGAATAAGTCATAAATTATCGGAATTTAATTAATTCCTGGGTAGAAATTTAGTGAGGGGGAATGTCTACTGGAACTCATTTCGGGCAAGAACTGCATTTAGTAAGAAAGACCCTATTTCATAAAATGCTAACCAAGGAAATTACTATACGTAAGGCTTATGATACCCAGGTAGTTCCGTATGAAGGTACCTGATTGTTACCCGCAAGTTTCGCGTAAGGCCCGGGTAACCGCGTACTCCAAAAAAGTGGGTCCCGGGTGATAAGAACCGGGTAATTGTAATACTCGGGTACCCGAACCGTCTTATATTACCCAGAGTCGGTGTTTGGTCCAGTCAAATGGTCGGAAAAAAGGGGCCATCTGCGCATTTTGGGGGGTCGGTGCTGAGTATAAAACTGAGTTTCCGTGATTCTACCCTCCTCCATTTATCCGCCATCTTGAAAATAAGGGTGTGAGCGGTTTTTCAGCAATATCTCGCTAACCGTTACTCGTACGGAAAATCTCAGAAGAGCTTTTTTACAGAGAATCAAATTCTTCACAATTCTTATTAAGGGGGGCGATATATGTAACCGCCTGAATTTTGACCGTTTTTCAGAGGCTTATTTAAAAGGGAAGGAATAAATGAATCGTTTTTAAATTCAGTATGTTTATTCATTATATATTAAAATACAAGAAACAGATTTTTTTTGAATTTTGCGGCTACGAACGGGCGGAAAAACAATAAAACAAATTTCGGAAATAGTACACAGAACTACTTCAACTATACACGATATAATAATAAAGTTTGAAACAGAAAATCGAGTTAGCAATAAAAGCAGAAAAGGGCAAGGCAAAACACTGAATGCAAATGATGGGAAATATACATATTAAACGGATTGTTGAGAAACATCCATTCATTTCTGCAGATAAAATTAGAATTGCAGTTAAAAAAAAACAGGGGAAAGTGTGTCTCTGCAGAAACAATTAGAAGTTGCATAAGAAATTTCGATTTGAGTGGGCGAGCAATAATGAATAAGCCCTTTATTTCCGAAAAACATAAGAAATGCCGATTACAGATTGCCAAAGAGCAATTAAGGAAGTCTCCTGAGTTTTCGAACTGAGTAATAAGCTGTACTTTAAAGAAAATATGTTTCTAATGTTCATATCACAAGTTATTTTTACGGATGAAAGCAAATTTAATCTGCAAGGATCCGATGGACGCAGATTTGTATGGCGACGTGCAAATGAAGCATTTTTGCCGAAAAATACTAAAGCATGGAGGAGGCTCAGTAATGGTCTGGGGCTGTGTTTCTGCTGAAGGGACAGGAAATCTCCATTTTATTGATAATATCATGGATCGATTTTAATATGTGGACATTTTAAAAGCAAATGTGAAAACTTCTTGTCAGAAGTTGGGAATTTCGGATAATTTTATTTTTTATCAAGACAATGACCCAAAACACAAACCACGTGTTGCTAGATCGTGGTTAATTTATAATTGTCCCCACGTATTAGATACACCAGCACAGTCCCCAGATCTGAATAGAATTTAACATATTTGGCACGAAATTGGGCGGGAAATATACCAGAAGACCTACTCAAACAATGCTGAACTCAAAGCAGCTATTTTAGAGGCTTGGAACTCCATAACTACCCAAACTTGTCAGAAATTGGTGGATTCTATCCTAAGGAGACTGGAAGAAGTCATTTCGCATAAAGGTTATGCCACAAAATATTGAAATCAACAAACATTTTGTTTTGTCCGGTTAGTCGTGTGGAGGCGAATTATGAGTTCCATTCGTTATTATTATTTTGTTGAATTAATGTCTTAAGTTTTTGTACTTTTTTCAATAAATAATTAAACTATACAAAATTTGCTTTCAATTGATATATAATATACTTAATATATTTATTAATAACGAACTACTAAGTTAAAGCGTGTTGTATTCGTCATCCGGTTAGACATGTGAGTCACTGTAGCTCCAAAGTACAAGTAATCTAAAATCCCAATAAAATTTTTTAGGGATTAAGTTATCAAATGAGGGTGTGTCAGCATTGTATGAAAAAAGTCAATTTTTCTGCAGCATTATTGAACTTCAACAGTTCGCTCTTAGCACTCGTCGGGTAAGGACGGTTGGGGTCGTGGTGAGTATGTGCGGAGTGAGATGGTTGAGGTATTCAGTTGGGGGTGACGCCATTTTGAGTGTTGCAGTTGTTTTATTTTCTTGCACTTGTTTTTGCGTGGGGCTCAATTTTCCATGCTTGTGGGGTGTTGAATTGAACTCGAAAGTAGTGTTTCACTAATACATATATTGAGTCCTGGCTTTATAGCTGGACCAAATAAGTTTAAGAATGTGGCGCCTTTATGAGAAAGGCTAAATTAAATAGAAAATGAAAAGAAAACATTATTGAACTTTTCGTATTTTTAGGTAAACAAATAAAGTTCCACTGTTCATTTTAGCCATATTGTGAATTTTAATTCCACGTTTTTATTTTTAAAAATTAACAAAATAACGTTTGTTTTAAAACTTGCCCCTATTTGTCTCGAAAACCGTGCGTAATTATGCAATTTCGTTTTTAGATACAAGATCTACGTAAAAGTCCTATAGATATCAACTATCACTTGTGTGGCACCAAAAAAATTTTTTTTAAATGTCGTCCTGTGCAATAAGTTTAGTAGGTATTTGTTATCCAAAATGCTCACTAAAACGCGCAAGAACTTCGCCTCCTTCCGACAGCCTTACCAAGAAATTCAAATGTATCCACTGTTATCCAGTAAACATTGAAAATGCACCATTGTGGCATGTTCCCCACACATGGCGTATTATAGAGGCTTGCCAAACCATGTATGCGGTATGCCACATGTGACCAAATTTTTGGTTAAGGTTAGCCCATGTAGCATACACTTAAACTCAACTAAATCGCTATTAAATTAATGTCGTGAAGGCCAGTAATGACTAAAAAGGTAACATTAACTTAAAATCAATTATATAGTGTTACCAAGTGCATGCGACATGGGTTATCTAAACCTAATCGAATTTAATTTGGTCACATGTGGCATGACCACTTGTCTTTAATTTATCGGTGCTTCTCATTTTCAGTAGTTTTACTTCACAATATGTCGTGATTTGCATGTGTGCAAGATGAGACCACTATTATTTATCCTTCTTTAATTTGTCACTTTCTTCACCCCTATATAAAATCAAAGTCATTAAAATGAAGTACCTGAACGAGTCTTGATTGCTCCTACTTGGAACTAACGTGAGCACTTCTATCACAGCAGCATGCTTGGCACTTGGCAGTAAAGCGAATGACCGTTCAGTGTCGACGGAAATCATATTACAGCACCGAGCGATATCCGGGTGTGAGGAAATTAGACATATTTCGCTCACACATGGTCGTTCACGGAGCCCAGAGTGTAGTTACATTGAGATGAAATCAAACGATCAATAGTGCGGATTTTTCGCCGTTGTCGTATGTTTTGTTTCTGAGCACGCTTCAACGTTGTAACCGGTGTTCTGGGAACTCTTATTCCCCGGATTCGATCAAATAATTTCGGCTTAATGTCAATAAAGCAAGATTTACGACTCACCTTCAGAGCAACCTCTGCCGGTCTTTCCAAATGGACAAAGACATAGCATATTTTTTCCCCCATCTGTGTACTCGCAAATTCCGTCTAGTCCACAATCCAGAAGGCACGGCTCCCTGCAAATAAATTATTCAATTTAGAAAGGTGGCAAAGCAGCTGGGGCTGGCTTATGATTACAAAAAGCATCTCGACGTAACTTTTACGAACCGCGTTAACAATTTATTCCGGCTGAGTGACAGAAACCTTAAAATTACATTCACATGAGACCGCCACGGTGCGGTCTGCGGCCCTAAAAGACCACTAAAACCACCCGCAAATTGTTTTTAAAAGCGAGCGAAATTTAAAAGCGTCAAACCGTCTGCATTTGTCCCTCCTGACTTTTGTTTTGGGTAGTTATGCTAATTCAAGGGCTAATGAAAGCGACGGCAGCCCACCACAGAGGGAGGACATTCACTTTCCTCTTCGGTGAATAATTGAAAACCTTCGAACTGCACGTAAAATTTTCAGAATTTGACTACCCCCAAAATCCTTGTAGCTTTGCGCTGCTGTGGGCATGGTATGGTTGAAGTGCTTCGCATAAGGGTGCTTTCGCAAAACATTCAATTAAAAGGCAATAGTTAGTCCCCACGAGAGGAATAGCGTTTCCCTAAGTATAGAATTAAGCCAGACCGTACTTTAAGTAGACCGTTCTCTCTCTCCTTGTGGTAAATCAAAACGACCGCCATGTGGTATATCTCTGCGCTCATTCCGCAACTCTGCGCATACAATTATGCAAACTTGAGTATTACACGAACCTCGAACCATAAGGTTAATTTATGCAAAATGGAGGTCACACCCTTACTCCATTGTCTTAAAACAGATGGCAAACTAACTGCATCACAATTTTTTCTCTCACTTGTGATAGTGCGTGGTAGGCCAGTGCTTGCTTAAAAAGTTCGGGGTCTGCAAACAACCTCCTGGGACTTTGTTTTAAAGCATCACTTTGTGAAACGTATGGTTGCTAACCGAACAAAAGCGCCAAATGAATTATCTTAAACTTCATACAAACGCAGGCTTCTAACTTTACTTAAAAGTTTATATCTGTAGGGAATCGGATTGAAGCTTTAAAATCAGGAAAGGGCGATTTCAATTGTGTAGTTGATAATAATTTTTAGTTGCAATCTTCAAATTGTAAAGACAGATTCGCAATTAGTAACCCAAAAAAACTCTAGGTACCACACACATTGTAGGTACAGTACGCGTATACATAGAAATACTTTTAGATTAAAAATTTGAGTTGCCAAATATGTTATGAGCGGCCACCTGGAAACTACGAACCCAATTTTAATAACTCATAGCCCAAAATCGACGATTATAATAAAAAATCTACAGAACTTTAAAAACCCGTCGCTTCAGTAGATTCTGAGGTTAGTCCGGATAAACGATAGGCAGGCTCGTGATTTATATATGTATATAAATAAGGGTTACCGTCCAATTTATATTTATAATTAACGTAGACATCCGCTAAGAAAGGATTTTCAGAAACGCAACCCCTAAGGGAGAGATATAAAGGATGAAAGTTTGGATGGGAGTAATTTATCGGTAGTTGTCCCATAACTCGAAAAGTATTGATCCGGTGACCGGTTTACATGTTTTTTTTTAGTTTATAAATATGTTCTTTGCCCAGGTTTTGGGCTATAAGTAAGTGTAGGATTTTAAAATGGTGGTTCGAATAGGGCGACCGAAAATACTCAATTTCAAAGAATTGTTATGGAAACGGGTTCTTTCATGTTTTCCGGGGGTCGTTGATCTCGAATCTAAAATCGAAATTTGGAAATTAAGCAGAAAAAAAAATAAACTTAAACAGATTTACTTGTAAATAAATAATGTGTTTGGGGTCGCTGATTTTAAATCTGCTACCGACATTTCGAGCTTTAAGATTACAGTTAAAGGATACCAACGTAAATGAATTTTGATGAAGTTGGGTTCTTAGGGTCTGTGATTTCAAAATAACTGCATGTTTTTAAGCTCATATATTTATTTACAACACCAAAACCCAAACAAACATTTCTAAAATTTATGTCTGCCTGTTTATCCGGGTTAATCTCGGGACTGCGGAACCGATTTTGCTGGCACTGGAAGATGGAAGGTTGAGTATTTTGTCGGACATGATTTAATTTAGGCTACATTTTGTTTGCCTGTCGGTTGGTCCGTTTGTATGTCTGTTTTGGTAGGATTTTGAATGGAAAACAGTGTTTTGCCGTTCATGATTTAGACTACTTTTTATCCCGGGAATATTTTGGTTGCCTGCGGGAAACACCCACCGTCTGCTTTCAATGTTTAAGATGAAACAGTTTCATTCATTCCGCAACAGTTTTAATTTAAAAGTGTGGGAAAGCCCGGACAAAGTGAGGAGGGTCTGGTTGTAGATAGGTACATAATCTTATTTGTAGACTTTGCCGCTATCAGAACTTCAGCAGCATATTATAATTGTTCGAAAGTGACTGAGTGATTATCTGATTATGAATGTTAGAAATGTTTTTATCAATTGGAAACACACAAACAAACGCGAACATAATTTGGGTGGGGTAACAAAGCTTTTAACGGCTTATTTAAAATAAACGCTTCAAAACTAAATGTACAATCGAAATTTGAGTAATTTTCCCGCTAATAATACTAAATACTAATGTGTGTATGATGTATGTTACAGTGAGTAGCCATTGGGTAGAAAATGCTTTCCAATAGAGCATAACATCTTCTTGAAACCTCGAGCCGCGTATAAAAGCTCCTTTAATCCCATACACTTCCGTTCCGAGCGTGCCTTAAAGAAAATCCTCTGCCATTGAATTGTAAAAAAGGCGTTCGGGGAATTGAGGTAAATCTTTTTCATAACCACTCATAGTATAGGCCTGCCCGAGCAGCGTTAACACTCCGCACTTAACACGTCAGAAAATTCCCGGGGACGGCGTCCCAAGTGCTTTTATTAGAGAAATTCTTGTCGAAGCATCATTCAGGGCCTCTCTTGGTTATTCGGGACGCGTAATTCCCGCCTAGAACTACACATTCATCATTGCACCTAATCCTCTGGAAGGATTCAACAGCGGTGTTCGTTATGCTCGTGAATACGTTCGTTCGTGACCAAAATTTCTATTTCATTAAAAACGCACGCTCCCCGCGCCACTCAAAAGGTAGTCGCCGACGGCGCCGTCACGGGTGAAAATCATATTTTATTCCGCCGAATGAATGGCCATTGTAAGTCGACACTTCACGGGCGGAATCGTTTGAAGGACTTTATTGTTGACCACTTGCAGAATGCAAATTTGGGAGGGCTGCCCGTTTTGCTGGCGCTCCAGGACCCCTTCTGCCTTTAATTGCTGGAAACGGCAGAAACTGGGACTCCCGAGTAGCCTCCTTAAAAGACCTTCAATCTGCGAGAATGCACACAAAAGTGCTCTTTCACCGGCAAGTTCAAAATTGAGTTTCACAGTTTCACTCCTAATTTCGGCTCCGCAACTCCTTAATTTTCTTATTTTAATTTTTTAAGCCTTGCCACGAACGAACTGCAAGTTATAAGTTGGGAGAAACTGCTACTCGAAACTTTATTCATCTGTCCCTCCTCAGTCTGCCTCTGCGGTAATTATATTTGGGAGGTGACTGTCGGTGGTGGGCAGACGTTTTCTTTATTCCAGGCACGGAATGCAGGAATTTTACTACGCCGCCGTCGTGGGTATTCATAGGCAGGCAGGCGGCTTGTGCGTTTCCTGAAGACTATTGATTTAAGGCATTGTCAAAACCGAGAAAGGAAAATGTTTCGCCAACTATCCTCGGAATTTCTCCTTTGTCGGCTACCTGTGGATCTGGGTCTATTAAAAAAGTTTACAGTTTGTATATCACTCGACCAGCCAGCCCTTCGGGCAAACTTTAAGAGGTTCGTAAATCTTTCAGTTGAACCAGTGAGCCACGCCACGGTAGGATACATTTAATACATTAATCTCCATTCTCCGATACACATCGGCTACGTCAGCGGCTTTGTTTAACCCTGTTTCCAAAGTTTAAAAATATTCAGTGGTGTGTTTTGTTGGCTGCGTTGCAATAATAAATTATTACACCAGATATTTGATCACGTAGGCTGGAAAGTTGTATATGTACTTCGGAAACAGCCCACGCCACTAGAGAAAACTTTATTTCATATGCTTTTTAGATTGAATAGGTTGTTGCAACTCTCCTCCATGTTGTCGAAGTTGAATGTACGCAATAGGAAAATTTCACATGTCCTATGTGAATTGTGTTTGCCATGGTTGGAAATAATTATCCTTTGAGCAGTTTTTTAACCCTAGAAACAACCCTGACAATATACAGCATAATAGTGAAGCAAAAATAATTACGCGCCATTTTGACTGACTGGGTCGTAACATTTTTATTTTGACTGGACTTAAGTGACGATGTACGAAATGCGCTTAAATCGCTGAGTTAGAAATACAGAGCAATTATTCGTTCATATATGCTTCACTTTTATGCAGATTGTCTTTATATGGTTAAACAACATTTCAAACCCGCTTGCATAGTGCATCCGAGGCAATCAGAAATACGAATACTACCTTAGTGCGGGCTTACCAGGAGTTGGTTGGCACGACATATTTTGTCCCAGTCACATGAACGTCGAAAATGTCCTTTACCACCAGCTATGTGAACAAGCAAAATTGTCGGATTAGGTGCGATACCAATCCACACGAGATACACCAGCACCAAATGCATGCCGAGAAAGTCAGTGTTTGGTGTGAATTTTGATTTGGTCGATCCGTAATTCTTTCTAAACGAAACTGGCATTGCCATAACCGTCAACAGCGAGCGCTACAGATCGATGATAAGCAACTTCTTGTGCCCTAAACTAGATGATATGAATACCGATGACATGTGGTTGCAACAGGACGGTGCTACATGCCATACTGCGCATGCTACGATGGTCATTCTGCACGAGCGATTCGAGGGAACGGTAATCTCGCGCGGCGGCGACGTGAACTGGCCACCGAGATCGTGCGATTTAACGCCTTTAGAATTCTTCCTTTGTGGCTATCTTAAATCACAGGTCTATCCTGAAGAACAGGACATTGTTTTTAGACAGGTTTTACACAGAAAAAATGTTCGTTAGGGGTTTGCATAAAAACACTTCAACACATTTTGCCGGCCTCGCCAATCTTAGTTTTAGAATGGAGCGGGATCTAAATATGGCGACCTTTATGGTGTGGATGGAACCAGGCTCTCATTTCTTTTTTTCTCGGGCCGCAACAATATTCAAGTTTTGCTGATTGCTGGAAACCCTGAAGCTTTTAGCAAGCTGTAACAAGGTTACACTCATGTGGGTCCCAGATCAGGAAGGCTGCAAAGGCAATGAAGTAACCGACGGATTGGCAAAACAAGGGGCGGAATTTCCTCTTATTGGTCCGGAACCCTTCTGTGAAATCGCTAAGGGTGACCTAAAAGGGGCCATAGAAAACTGGAAGTAGAGTAGCCGACTCCGATATTGGAATAGGACCCAAGGATGTCATGGTCGCACCGCATTATAAGACCGGGAAACTTCCCCGTCTGAACAAACAGGAGATCAGAACAATTACTGGACTCTTCACTGGACATTGCTCCTTAAGGTATCACCTTAAAAAGATTAGGAATGCTGACTCCAGAACCCGTCGCTGTCCGGAATCCTCAAGACAGGGGTGCGTATTCTCTATCAGTGTACAGTCCTAGCAGGCTCCGCCGCGTAACACAGTAAGCAGACGCTTTTCGAACACCGGAATAGGTTTGGAATACAGCTCCCATGAAAATCCTGGACTTCTTCAAGAAGCTAGACCTGGGATGAAATGTGGTTGGGTATTCACAGTCGATCCTAGTGATCACGGTAATCAAAACCTTTACGCACACTTTTCAACTAAACTAACTACGCATAGTTAATTTATGAATTAGCGAGATAAATAGTTACTTGAGCACCCGTGGTTGTTTATTTTTGTATAATGGACTTTCGAGATATTTACTCGAAAACGATGCAAGGTTGATCTGTAGAAAATGTTCGCAAATTGAAAAACCTCGGATATGATAGAACTGCCGTTAATTAATTATTCTGTATTAGTTTTTATACATTATACAATATGTTCAAACAAATATTGGGTTGAGTCTATTGTTAGTCAAATGGACGAGCAGATAGCTTTCTAGGGTAAAAAATATTTGTATACCCTCTAGTTTGGGCAATCCAAGTTTTTTCCAGTCATCATGTATAATGAAAATACTTAAAAAAGCAATTCTTAGCCTATACGACGCGACACAAATTCTTAAATAACTTACCAAGAATTTAACATTCAGCAAGTTTTTATCTAGCTTGTAGAGAAAATTAAAAAATATCTGTGACAACTCATGCTGTCGACAACACAATAGAGGGAGCTGAATAGCGAAAAATACGGAAAATCACTACAAAGGAATTTTAATTTATTTTGGAATTTTAAAATTCTGCAATTGTACAAAGCAATAGCGCAAATAGAGGCAGCGACAACGCGAAAATGAGGGCAAAATGGAAAAAATATAAAAGGAACTTTAATGATATGAAGGAGTTCACCGTAAATTTAATATAAATTTAGAATTGCTCAGAGGAGTAAAAGGGCATGGTTCCATCAAATTGAAACTGAAAAGGCAACAACATGACACAGCGAAGCAATTCGTGAAAGGGATCCAAATCACCCCGGGTGCGTACAGAGCATGTTATATTGCCTCTGCACCCCAAGCGAAAAACTCATTAAAATGTCTTCGCTTCTGCAGGCCCAGTCGGAAGTTTTAATTTAATTTTTCATTTTATTTTTAATTTGCTTCCTAATTACACTCGTACCGGCTGAACGTTTTTGATGAAAACTCAGTTAATTTTCCATTATCATTGGAGCTTTCACGGACCTAGGATTGCGTTGAGCCCCCTGGAAACGCTGAAAGGGTTAAGTGTGTTACGCGCTGCTTTGGCCTATATTCCTTGAAATATCCTTCATAAAAGTCACGTAATCGAGTTTTTGGCAATTCGATTATTTCAAGAGCGTTCGAGCGCTCTGGGTGAATGGGGCGAACAATCAAGGTACAAACAAATTCGACAGAGGGCCTCCCGGGCGGAGGAGGTGTAATCACTGACTTCGGAGTTTTAATTAATCCAGCGGGGGCGAAAAGGCTTCATGCCAAAATTTAGCAAGCAAGCGAAATCTACTTACGGTGATGTCCTCGAAGTGTCAGTAGAGTTTTCTGCAACTTTAGGCAGCGGTGTAGAGTGCGGCACCCGACTGTACTTGGCGGGGTTGGGGATGTTGTCGCTTGTACTGGCAGTGGTATGTTGAGTTTCCTGCTTCACGCTGTTTTGATATGTATTTTGATTGTATTGCCTAAGGTTTAGTTTGTTGTTGTTCACATCATCATATACCGACATGTCTTGCTTCGCATAATAGACATCGTCTTCGAAACTGTCGAACACCACAGTGGTTGATGCCGTTGAAACCGCAACTTCACTTGTTAGCATCCTATAGTCCGCAGACTCGTCTAACTGTCTCGATAGATTCCCGATCACCTTCAAACCGTATATTACAGGTACACTATCATAACTAAAAGATTCACTAGAACTATCTGAAGATATGTTTTCGTCTTTGAAATTGCTTCCATTTTCGGAGGGATCGTCGTCTTCATAGCCGTTCGAATCCAGTTGATTTCCTGAAGCGCCCACCAACTTAGCACTGAATGAAACTCCTTTTTGATATAGAACGTCTTCTTCGCCTCTCGAGCTCATGTCACCACCAGGTTGATAAGTTGAATTTAATTCTGTAAATTAAAGAAAAACAACATTTTAATTATAATTAATACATATTATACATCATGTGAGATTCTGCTTAATTTTTAACTCTGCTGGTTCTAGATCCGTAGATCAGGAAAGTTGATTTTTTTACATTGCTAGGATAATAGTCCAGTCAAAATAGACGAAAAAAGCTGAAACTGCGGACAAATTCGAATAGAGCTGAAAAAATCAGATATGTATTATTTACCTTTGAACTAGAATGTCTATTTTGACCGGACTATGACTAATGACTAATGTGTATAGAGTTTGGGACCAAAAGGATCTTTGGAAATTCACATTGTTTCACTATGTTTTGACCTGTTGAAAGTATAGCTGCACCGATCGAATCGGGTGTTGTCTGAAACTAAAGTAAAGTTTTTCGAAGCCATATTTCTCGAATCAGAGTACAAAACTACGACTACGGCGAATTTTGACGTTTAAAGAAAGAATACCAGTTTCTTAATCGATTCTTATACAGTCGTACGGTACAGTACGTTAGGCCGATGGAATCTAGCATTACAATGAAGAGACGTTCCTCCATATTTCAAAAACTATTATATATGACGCACTGTATCGCCAGTGCCAAAACGCGTCCCTATCGCTCGAAATGTCCGAGAGAGTAGAAGAAACCAAAAAAAAGAACGCAAAACACAAAAATCCAAAGCGTGGGCAACCGAAAACATTGACCGCGACTGTTCAAATGTCATTTTTTCTGATGAAAGTCGTTCTGGGCATGGGTTTCCATAAACCGTGCCTGGTCGACTACTGCTGAGAGACAGCTCCAACGGACCGGCAAAGGCGCATATTTGGAGTTGCTTCAAATATGCAAATATGTTCAATATCTATAAACGCGGTATTTTAAAGTCTGCCCAGAAGATGTTCGGGGCGAGAAATGACGATTGGATATTGCAAAATGACAACGACCCCAAACATCGAACTAGTCGGGATCGTTACATTTGATTGGCCCTCACAATCGACCGATGCGAATCCAATCGAAAATGCCTAGAGCTTGATGACGAGGAAGCTTTTAGAAAGACGCGTATACACATTCGTAAATAAGAGAGATATGGCGTGATATGGCGAAAAACTTATTGTAAATATGCCCAGAAGGTGGCAGGCCATACTGCACAACGAAGGATTTAGACGGTGAATTATGTGTCCGCGTCATAGTGCATTGACTGTACCTACTCGTACTTTTAAAAAAAATAATAAAAATCTTGACTAGCTTTTGTATCGAAGAAGTTTGTTTTTTGAACAGACTGTAAATCTAATAGCAAAGCATTTTGGTCATTCATAAATATCAAAAGCCAATCTTTTGGTATTCCTAGGGTATTAGAATGCGGTAAGATCAACGTATACGACCTATAAACTAGTTGCAACCTGTTTCCCGAATTTTTTGAATCCGTATATACCAACGACTGCTTTGATCATAACAATTTATCCTCTGCAAACTCTCAGCCATTGCATATTGGTAATCTATAGATCCACTATTTGCTCTGGATTCAAATAATAAACAAGATGCTGACGGTTTATCCCCCTCCTTGTTAAAAATTGTGCAAAGCATCCTAGACTATCTTTGGATAACCGTATTTTCCTAAATAAGTGGACAACTTTTTCATTACACCGATATTTAAATCAGGCTCAAAGGATACTATTACCTGTAATCATCCTGGTGTTTCCATTCTGAAAACAATTCCAAAATTGTTGAATTATTTAGTAAACATTAAACTTAATTTTTTGGTATAGGAGCTAATAGTATCCGAGCAACAGGGTTTCATCTCTCGTAGAAAAATACGCCATTGACCGTATACAACATAAGTTGATACGATTTATACCCATTTTTCTAAAGCTTTCGACAGAGTTGATATAAAATATAAATTATTTAAACAAACTTTTAAAATTTAGGCTTTTACTCGACGTAAACAATATACATATGCCTAAGAATAGGAAACCTGTTATCTGGATAAATTTAAGTCTCTTCAGGGGTTCCACAAGGTAGTCACCTGGGACCTTTACTATTAAATGTTCGATTTTCGCTGATGACGTTGAATTATACCTCAAAATTAGTTCCTGTAAAGATGATTAGACACTACAGCTTCTCGGAGTTTTTGAACTAAAATTAAGACGAGAAGTTACTTGTGCTTGTAAAAGATATACTGTCAAATTACCTGAACTATTACAATTAATTCATTTATATGGCCCTGAAAATCCTATTCGTTTCAACGGCCTTTAAAGTGTTGAAACAACTTCAATTATAAGCATACAGAAATTTAAATATTTTATCAAAATAGGGTATAGGTTAAAAGAGTAAATTCGTCAAAAATCTTGAAACACTATTCATACACTTAGTCAATATTTCAGGAAATACAGTTTGAATTTGACTGACCATTTTCAAAAAGTAATTTACATAAAAATGCATTTGGTTTTAAGTTTATTGTTTAGTTCTCATGACGGCTATTATTTTGGATATGTTGACGAATTTAAAAATATGTTTTTTTTGTCGTCGCAGTGCCTATCCTTTATATAGATTTCCCAATAACAATGTAGTATTTGCTATTTTCCCACGATTACCTATGTTTGCTTCCGAATACATTTATTTATTTTGCAGCATACTAGATTGGCCATATACATATGTGTGTATGTAATAGGGTGTTTCATATATCGAGCACCCAAATGAATGGGGTGATATATCTCACCTAGACAAAATAAGAATTGTGTGCAAAGAGGGGGTAATCTCAACCGTTTGGAAGTTACAGGGTGATTAATAAACTCCGTATCTTTTGAGCTACCGAGTGCAGAGACATCAAAACACAAAAAAACTGCATTTTACAAAAAGCTTAACTCAAATTAAACCCAAAATGTTTTTTTCTTTCAATTAAAAAGTTAATACAGTTAATGGTAGTATGTTACAAACATTTAATGTGATTTTTTTCAGATTTTTTATTATAATATTCCTCAAAAGGATTTCAACTTATAAATATGTATATCCTTTTTCAACCTGGACATGTTGTTCCTCCATGAAAAGGTGACTAGATGGGCAATTCAATAGAAATAAAAAGATGGAGGTGTATTAATTGTATGAAAATCGGAGAAAATGTAGGAAAAACGTGATTTAGGAAATTTTCTCTTTTGCAAGCCTTTTATACCTACAGTGGTGAGGTAGATCAATATTGGTGGCATTTTTGGTAAACACATCGATATATAAATAAAATAAATAATTTGCATACCGAATTTATGAATCACCTAAACAATTTATTTAGTTTAATGAATTTTCCAATTACTGAATTTTTAAATCTGCTATATTGCCTGCTTCCAATTTTGTTTACCTGTTTATAACACTGGGGCACTGTTTTCAAGCTTAAAAATCTGCGCCAATGAGCAACAAAGCGGCATTATGAAAATAGAGATGAGTCGCCTCTTAGTTGAAAAATTGAAAATAAGTGGCCGAAAAGTACGAGGTCGCACTACTTTTCGGGAATTTTTCAGCTGAAAAGCTTAAAAGGGCCCGAAACTTGCGCTTAATTTCCAGCTTATTTCAAATTTGCAACATATTATAATATTATGCAGCTCCTCTAACAAACACTGTTTGGCTATCCGATATGCCCTTACCCTTTTCAATTTTACTAGCTGACAACTTTTTAGCTCCTAAAAAAAGCAATTCATAACACCATGAGAGATAAATCCATAAATGCAGCAATAGCTTAAACACAAGGCAATTTTCCGAAAGTTAGAATCGGCTTGAAACCCCTTAAAATAATTCCTATTAGCAAGCAAAACGGCCATTGTTTGCAATTCGGTCTTGGTCTTTTTCCGCTCGCTGCGTGTTTGTCTTTCGAACGCTGCGCTATTCATCAGATATATTCCAAAAAGTATGATCTCGTTCGGAATGACAACACAGCGGCAAAATATGAACTCGAATGGTTGTCGCAATCGCGTAGTTTGTAGAAATAGGCACCTATCAGATGGAAATGTGAAATTCACGCTCCGATGGACTGTTCGCTGCACAGCCCGGTTTGCCTCGAGGCGAAGGCACCAAAAACTGTGCACCTGTTGTGCAGAAAAAAATTCACGTTCGGTGACTGGTCCGAATTATTTATTGCAAATGAATCCATACAAATTCCACGATAGTGCCCGAAACAAAAACTGTACCGTCAAACCCTCACTGACCAGCAGGACAGCCCACTTCAGGGCGCCATTTGTGCGAACGAGGTACATACATAACACCGCTAATCAAAAAATTACAACAGACACAAGCAATGAATCAGCCTTCCTCTTCCTTCCATTTGTGATTGCTGAATAGAAGTGGAGATAGTATTTTAGCACTTAAGTCGTTGGCAAAACAGGCATAAGCCTAAGAAGCAAAATGATAAAATGTGAGTTAATCAAAGAAATAAAATCAAGCAATTAAATCAAACGAATTTTTTCTTTTGCAAAGTCATTATTACATTTACTATGTGTACTCGTATGTCAGTAAGAAAGTGAGTAACTTTGTAAGTTTGTTTTAAAGACCAGGGGAAATACTTCAACCTTCAAAGGGGAGAGAAAGTATGTGTCATGGTTTTTTCAGGCAAATTAAACTTGGTAATCATATGAAAACCATATAGAGGTAACCCTCCTATAACTCGATATCCATACCATAAGGTTTCGTTCTCATAAGATAAAATAAATTGCGGAAACCCAACCCCCGTGTAACACGGCAACACTGTTTCGTTCTAACACGATTCATGTACGCTCCTATACAATATCTATATATATAAAAATGAATTGCTGTGCGGTACGTCTCGCTAAAACTTAAAAACGGCTTGACCGATTGCGATAATTTTTTTTCATTTTGTTCACAATAATACAGGGGAGGTTTAAAAAAAAAGAAAATTCGGAAAACTTAAAGGAAAAGCCGGAAAATCTATAAAATCGAAATTTCCGTTTTGTATAGGAAGCGAATTTTCCAACTTCAAGGAATCTGTATGAAAAAGGCAATTGAAGGTTTTCGGGGTCGCAGATCTCGAACTTGTATTCAAAATTTTGGAATTCAAGATGTTTGATCCAATATGGCGACCGAAAAAGTTAAACTTCAAGGGATTTCACTGAAAATCCGAACTTTTGTTTTTGGTTTGGGTTTTTGGGGTCACTGATTTTGAATCTGCTATCAAAATTTTGGAAATCAAGATGGTGGATCAATATGGCGACCGAAAAGTTAAACTTCAAGGGATTTCCCTGAAAATCCGCACTAGGGAATTTTCGGGATCACTGATTTCGAATCCGCTATCCAAATTTCCAAATATAAGACCACCCCCACCCCGTGGGGTGGGGGTGGGAAGTGGTGTAAAATGAATAAACTAAATTTAAAAATTACGTTTGGAAAATATCTGAAACATGTGCAAAACGCAAATAGGTAAACACTGGGTCACATAGGAGAGGCGGTGGTGCAGCAGGGAGGCGTTGTAAAATTAAGGAATACAAATTTAATAGTATACCGGGAAACACCGGGTCCGGGCAAGCTAGTCCTACAATAATAAAATATTATCACCATCGTCAAGAGACAAACCGGCTTAGAGAACCGAATCCAAGCTTGATTTATTATTACAATGGCAAGCCAACATCCTGTACTAAAATGATTCAGCCCCGCATCTAGGAGGGGACCAGCCGGAGCCCGTGCACCGGGCGGCAAATTCAGAGGGCGGCAAATTCAAGTTAGCAGACGAATACACTACTCAGTATTATCGCAACTTTGCGATGGCTGAGACGTGCAGTATAGTAAGATAATAAATATATAAAACTAATAATAAAAATTAACAACTAAAGGATCCATAGTGTGTTAGTAAGGCTTATAGTAGGTTAGTGTCAATAAAAGCACAAAGCACTTTAAATATAAACATAAAAGGCACCGAGGGCGATTAAGAAAACAAGCTGATTGCCGTGATCACCCTCCGCACAAGGCACCTCCATAGTGGCGAAGTGAACCTATCAGCTATAGTCTTTAGGATGCTGTCGGAACTGTCCCGTGTTCTACGGATCAGGGATATAGTTTTTTTGCGAAGCCATCAGTCTGGTACTCCGCAAACATCCCTGACAGACTTCAGAAGCAATCCCATCATCATCCTGAAGATATTATTATATTAGACGCGCAAGGTGTCCAGCGATCTTTTGGCATGCCCGACCCAAGAAATACAAGAAATATGTATAACATTTATTGTGGAGAATACCGACAACACCATAAGCGAATAAAATGGATCGTTTATTATAAAATTGGTGTAAGTTTATTTCTCTAACGTGTCATTTCAACACCTGATACAATTGAAAGAAGGGAGAAGGGGAAGTGAAGGATAAGCAATTCATGCTAATCAAGTTTCTCGGAGAATAAGGAACCTTTCCTGAAAATATCGCCTATACCAACTCGATGAACTCCACTTTTTGCGGTCGCCTCTCCGTCTCACATGAACCCCAGAAGTTTCGTATGA
Source organism: Neoitamus cyanurus (assembly GCA_947538895.1). NCBI lineage: Eukaryota > Metazoa > Arthropoda > Insecta > Diptera > Asilidae > Neoitamus > Neoitamus cyanurus. The sequence goes on along the minus strand of OX384541.1, from coordinate 33,611,618 downwards.
TAGTGCTTCAAAGCGAACTCACCATACATGGAGCTGTAGTAATATGTGAAATATATTACAAAACACTACTTTTTCTTAAACATTATATTTCCATGTTTCCCAAATTTATTTATTTATTTAGCCTACCGATTACACATTAATCTTACAGACTGAAGTTCGCAAATTCAAATTAACCCTTAACCTAAGAAAAACCTAAATTCTGATTTCCAGATACTTCAAATTATTTTTGAACTCTGATCTAGTTAGCGTGAAATCTATGTTATCTCTATCATTGAACAAATTAAATTTATTAATACATCTGGTTAATACTTCTTGGGAACCATAATTAGTTCTGTGCGAGGAAGCAACCAACAAGTTTCTCGAACGAAGCGGTCTTTCCGATGCATATATATTCATCATAGAAAGCAATTCAGGACAATTGACATCACTACATAACAAATCTTTAACAAACAAAGCACAACTAACATCCCGTCTATAATGAAGCGTTGGTAAGCCAAATAAAAGACGACGTGTTTCATATGAGGGCACATTTGATTTCTGCCAATTTAATCTGAAATATAAAAATCTAGTGAAAGATCTTTGCACCGCTTCTATCCTATTAATGTGCAAATTATAAGATGGGCACCATATAATAGACGCGTATTCAATTAACGGCCTTATGAAAGAAATATACAAAGTTTTAATCGTAAATATGTTAGAGAATTCTTTCGTATTTCTTTTTACGAATCCAAGCGATTTATAAGCCCTAAAAACAATTTGGTCAATATGTTTTGAAAATGTGAACCTCCTATCTAATAAGATTACACCTAAGTCAGTAGTTTCATCAACTCGATCTAGTAGATGTCCATTAATGGAATAATTAAATAATGTATTCGTTGCCGCTCGATAGAACGATATTACGTGACATTTAGATATGTTTAGATACAGGCCATTTCTGATACACCAGCAAGATAACTTATTTAAGTCTTCTTGCAATTTTACGCAACAATTAGAATCGCTAATTTGAAGATATATTTTCAAATCATCTGCATATATATATTAAACACTTAGCATACAGGAAACTTTTAACAATGTCATTTATGAATAATATAAATAAAATAGGACCACAGTGGCTTCCCTGCGGTACTCCAGAACAGGCGTTAATAACACGAGAACGTGAGTAGTCTATTTTAACAATCTGCTTTCTATCTGATAGGTATGAGGAAATCCATTGAAGAAAAATAGAATGGAAACCTATTCGTTTCAGCTTATTTAGAAGAGCAGATATATTGACCTTGTCAAAGGCTTTGGAAAAGTCTGTGTATATGGCATCTACCTGATAGCCATTCTCAATCGAGTTTATACAAAAGTTTGTAAAAATTGCCACATTCGTTGTAGTGGATTTACCCTTCCTGAATCCGTGCTGCTGCGGACAAATAATTTGTTTGCATATGAAGGACAGTTTATTTGCAACAATAGAGTCAAGTAACTTCGGGACTGTCTTCATTAAAGAAACTGCTCTATAGTTTTTAATCAGATGTTTAGCACCATTCTTATAAATTGGTTTGATTGTCGAAATATTCCAAGTATTAATGAACTGTCCACTACTCAGAGATAAATTAAATATCAGAGTTAAGGGATGAACTAAAGAAATTATGCATGATTTTAGAAGGGCTTGTGAAATATTATCCGAATCTGCACTATAATTCGAGCCTAAATTATTCACACCATTTATAATATCCTTATCACTAAGACATAAAAACCCAACGTCCACAAGACCTTGAGTAGACTGTGAAGAGCAGTAATGAGGGCTATCTGAATCATAAACTGATTCAAAAAACTTTGCAAACAACTCACAAGTATCTTCAAGGATGTTAGATTTCAAATTATTGAATTCCATAATATTAGGAAAGCTAGATAATTGACGTTTGTCGTTAATATAACTCCAAAATGCTCTACAATCCTTTCTGATGCTGGTTTCAATAGCATAAATATACTGTCTGTGTAGAAAGCGATGCAAATATGCAAATTCATCTCTTAATCTCAAATTTGACGTGAAGTTATAAATAAATAGCAAACACGTTGACTACCGAATGAAATTTGGTTGTTATCACACAGCGCCGCAATTGCGTCTAGCATAAAGGTTTATGAACTATACTAACATATAACATCATAATGTGCCATTTCCACAAAGGGTGAAAAATTGCACCTAGAAAAACAAAAAATCGTCTGGCAGGGAAGGGGGAGGGGGATCCCATTAGTTTTCGAGTTACGGGGTGATTCATAAATTTGGGATGTACAATATTACTTTATTTTATCTTTTCATCTATCCAACACAGTGACATCAAACTCACGCCAAACAAATTTCATATTAATGTGCCTTTCAGAAATGCTACCAATTTTGATCAACCGCTATTTCAAAAAACATTTAACTTTTAAATGAACCTAAAATGCCTTTTCTTTAATTTAAAACTTATTACAGTTAATGGTAGTACGACAGAGGCGTAATGTGAAAAACAAAATCAAAAATTCAGATTTTGTAATATTCCGCAAATGGTTTTCCACATATAATTTAGTATGTCCTTTCTTTGCCTAGACATATTGTGCCTCTACGGAAAGGCAATAAGATGGGCAATTAAATAAAAATAAGAAAGAGGTACATTAATCACATAAATTTCCCAGAAACGTGAATTCTAGGAAATTTTAGAGAATTTTTCAAATTTCGCAAGATTCGTATTGGGGTATGTGTGGAAAGTGCATTGAGATAGTAGTTGTTTCGCGGGAGTTTAGTCTCACTGCGTTAACTAGTTCAAAAGATAAAAATAAAATAATGATATGCGTACCGAATTTATTAACCACCCTTTAACTCGAAAACTTTTGGGATTTCCCGCCCGCCATACGCTTTTTTGTTGATTGAGCTGAGATCTATCATCTCTATTATTTTGGAATGCGTTAACTGATACAACCTATATATCACCTTATGTTTCGAAATATAAAATCAAACCCCAGAAAATATAATTAACTACAATTATAACAAAAAAAGCGCCGCTACTCATTGTCCGACTTGTGTACCTAAATCACACACGGGCAAACCCTGCTCCTGTGACTCCCGAGTGCTCCTCAGGTAGCTGTTTTGACTCCCGAGTGCCCACCTCATTGCTACTGCAAGTGCAAGTGAGAAATGCATACTCCTGTCGTGAAAAATTACTTGTGCGGCACACAGGACATAGACGATGCTCTGAGTGCAAGCGAGAAATATTTTTTTGGTGGCGAGAAATATTTTTTTGGTGCCTCCTGCAAGTGCAAGCGAGAAATGCATACTCCTGTCCTGAATCAGTGATGATGGACATGTACTCACTCCTCATTGCGTTAATGGAGCGACCCGAAATTCGAAAGGTTTATGGAGGTTTTTGTGGAGGTATACTGCTCCCTTGAAGTCAAACTCTGCCCAGCTATGACCTAAATAAATGTTAGCTTATAAAAAACTGTTTTGTTTTCATTGGCTAAAGCGACGTTTTCACGGAAACCTAACGTTAGTAGCCCCACCAATTTTTTTCAAGATTATCAACGCTTAACAAGATACATGTTCTTTGTGAAGCCTTATCCTAGTGCTCACTAAAAAAATTTAGAAGTTGATAGAGAACCTTAAAGGAGGAATGGGCGGGAGCGGCACTTTTATGTTTTTGCCTCGCCTCGAAAAAATCGAAGATCCGGGGCTCAAATGATTCACAAGTGGTTTGGTGATTTCCGATGTTTCCGAGCGAACACAATTGATGCTGCCTGCTGAGGCTACGACACAAAAAATTATCGAAAATATTAAAATTATATTTTAATTAAGTGCGTGACATTTTCGAGGCCGTAGGTATCTCATTCGACCGCATACTTGATATTTTGCAAGAGCATTTAGACATTAAAAGCTGTTGGCAAGGTGAATACCGCAATTGCTAAACATTTAAAAATAGAACAAAAACATGAACGAGTGACCACGACTAAATTGTTGGAATTAAGACACGAAAATGTTCGCAAACCTACCTAATTACTCGTCTGAATATGTGGACTATTTTTATTTCTAAAGAAGAAATTTACTTATATGTAGAAATGAATAATGAAACACAATTTTTTTTGAATAACTTCTTTTTTACGTAAAACAACTAATAAAAAATAGTCAAATTTCGATATTCAAATTTCCAGAACGCGCTATTTTGTAAAAAAAAATTATGTTTTTTTTTCTGGTTCCGGCGATAGCTACAGTCATATATGTAGATTGATAATTATTTTATTTTTTGTTTTTCCGATAAGTGCAAGAACCAAAACCTCACCCGCCGCCCAGGTCCTTCTTTTTGAGGGGGTCATCTTAAGTGCCATTTTGTAAATAGCTGAAACTTTTTTTTGGTTGTTTTAAAAATGTTTTTGTTTGCTTTTTAAGTATTATCATATACCTAAAAAGTTTAAATATCGTTGTTCATTATTTTCACATTTTAAAAAAAAACCTCAAAATGCCTAAAATTCACGGATGCTAGACCACTGGGAGCCCTTAAATTTTATTTAAAAATTATGACATTTTTATTGATTTGTAAAGTGAAATTGTTATTAATAGACAATAAATAATATATTAGTCAAATGGCCAGCGCGGCTTCGCGGTTTTCGAGTAAAGACTGTTGGATTGCGCTAATATGTCGTTGGATTTCTTCCTTGAGTTGTTAAATTCATTCAAGGTGGTTCACATAGACGAAACAGTAACTTGAATATTGGTCGCTGTAAAATGTTCTCTTCTAAAAATGGTACTCCAGGCCAAACGCGATTTTTGCGAACCATGAAAATGTCACTTATAATTACAAATTAATTATGAATTATTAATTTTAGAGATTTTCTTATACACATACTTTTTAATGGTATTCAAAGTAATTATTAAGTATACATATATGGAAATATACAAAATTATATTAAATAGGGGCCCCTGGATGGTGTACCAGCAAGTCTTAATGATTTTAATTATAAGCATTTCAGGTAAATAGATTTTAAGCAGTGGCTTCTTGCGCTACTAATTGTCCGTGTAAACGCGTGTACATTTCGTGTACACGAGAATACACGATCTCACACGAGATTACACGAAAAAACCCTCGTGCACGTCGTGCTTACATACACACACTGGCGTAGACGAGTTTATACGAATACACACTGTATTGTACACGGATATATACGAGGTTATACGAAAAATACACTTGCGTATGTCGTGTGTGTAATAATGATGGGGGATTGTGAAAAACAGCTTACGACAGCCATAGAAATATAAACTAAGCACGGAACGGCTGTATCGTGTATAAACCGTGTACATCAGCGACCACCTAAAGATAGCTACGCAGAGGAGTACAGCAACAGCGTGTATGAGGGAAGCTAAATAACTATTATAGCTTGTCAGTGAATGGCAGCGTGTAAATAGATTATAAGGAGGGTATGGATGGACATTATGGCAGGAACTTCGGAAATTTTGAATTGTAAGCCCCCTTCTGATTATGTCTTCATATTTACGCCTGCACTGCGCGACCAATACGAACACAGCCATTTCTAACACATCAGGGAATGTGGTGTACGCTAAATCTGGCTTACAGCCGTTCTGTGTTTAGTTTATATTTCCATGACGTCAGCTCTGATCAAGAGGACACGTCGTTCACTTACATATATGGATTTCAGCGCATAGAATACGCGACATCAAGGCCATGTGAGGAACATTACGAATCAATAATGACAAATATTCAAAAGAAACAAAAACGTATTTTTGAGTCACACATGATATATGTATTATGATAAGGCTGGGAAGGCTTGAAAAATCGCGCAGCTTAATACAATGTATGTGTCGCGACAATTTTTCATCGCATGTTTATAAAACGTATAAAAGCATGGGTAAGATTTCGTCCCTTCTAATGCATACACCAGTCCTACTCTGCTCAGAATAAAAATGTACTCTAGGTTACTAGCCTGAGTACCTACTTTATTGCAAATGAATCCCCACAACTTCCACGGCAGCATCCGAAACAAAAACTGCTTACCGGCCGGCCGGACAGCCTACTTCCCGACCACATTCACGCAAACGTGCTAACGCGGCTAATCAAAAAATTACAAGAGGTGCGAGCAATGAATGAAATGAATGAGCCTTCCCCACATTTGTGGACACCGCGGACATTTCGCAAAAAGCACTCGAGCACCCTTATCTGCGCAAAAAGCGCTCAAAACAGAACTGATTGCTTTTACGACTCCTCGGTCTGCAGCTGAACATTCTCGGCTAAAGAGTTCGGAGTTAATTACACGTCGTTTTTGCACGGGGCCGCGTTCGCTGCGATACTCAAATCGCAGAGCATTAAAAACTGCAACAATAGGGCTCGCGAGGTGGAAGCGTCGGCGCTCTTCCGCCCGCACAGAATTACCCTTTCCCTTCCCCGCTCCGGCTGGAAAGCCCCATCACCCGAGTCCTGAGATGAAAGCCCGAGGACTGATGGCTTTACGGCGGCTGAGGAACAAAAACCCGAGCACCATGCTAGCTCCGTATGGAGGCAATTGTGCTCGCAATTATGTTTCACTTTTGTTTTCAGCGCTGCAGGTCTTGCGGGGGAGGATGGCTGGGTGCCGTCGGTTTACGCCTGTGGATCGCGTTGCACTTTTCCTGTTGGTTGTCATGGCCACTGGCAGTACAAATGTAAATGAACCATTTCGCTTTAATGCTCAAAGTTTTTGTGCTATCAATGCACCTCGGTTACAAACATCTCGAGGAGTGCTGCACACTGCATGCTGCCAAAGTTATAAGCGCGCCAGAGCCGTGCAAAGGACAATTAAAATTTAAGATCCATACGTTTCTCTTCTGTGATAAGACCAGACGTGATTTGAAACGAAGATGGGCGGAACAAGATTATCCCGCAATATTGAAGCATATAGTAAGTAGCGTTCTGCTACGCTTTACAAAACACTCGCCGCAGTGCATTATGATGGGACAGAGCCGCACTTATACCAATTGTCACGGAACTTTAGAAGATGTGCTTTTGATTATCTAGTATTTCCATGTATTCTGGTGTACATACACTATGGTGAAATTTGCATCACTCCAAGAAAAATATCCGCTCTTAGCACCTTGTAAACTGTTTGCGTTCAGAAATGGTCTTACGCCCAAATGACAACTTATGAACTTATGAACCTACAAATTTGTGGTAATAGTGCTAGTGCTAGAAATGCACGAAAACCCCATTAATAACATTAATAATATATATAATAATTATAATAATAATATTAATAATAATAATAATTTGGATTTTGAATCGTGCGCAATTTCCATCAAACAAATGTTTAATCAGTTATATTGGGTAGCTGTCAATATGAAAGAGACATTCAAGAACTAATGCATTACACTCGGAAGAAAGTGGAGACAATTTTATAGTGACAATGCTCACCTTGCGTGTTCATAATCGTCCATTGTTAATTGTTTTAATATATACATATATAGTGACATGTGGTTTCAACAGGATGGCACGACCTGCCACACAGCATGCGAAACAATGACGTCATTACAAGACTTATTTCCCAGGGGAGGTATTATCTCCCGTTTTGGAGACCAAAACTGGTCGGAATTTAACTAGTTTGGACGTCTTTCTCTGAGGCTCCACAATTCAAGGCAGAAATCCAATGCCACATTCGTGCAAGCCAGCCGTCTTTATTCCAAAACGTCTTGCCATATTTCCTTGATTGACATTTTATTTAAATAACCCAGATAAAATAGGCAAAACAAAGATCAATCTTCCTAATCCTTCGGGATATTGTTTATATGGAAAGTAGAAATATTCTCTCAAAAGTCCTAAGCGAAATCTTGTCAGCGTTGCACATGCGCGAAGGTCCAAGGTCGGCAAAATGGTTATTCTTGATTATTTCATTAACTATTAGTTTTACATAAATTTTCGTTATTATAAAATTTATTTCTCATAAAAACCTACATATAAATGGTCTTACACAACATTTAGGTAGAACTACCTAATAGCTCTCGAGATATCAGGCTGACAAAAGTCGGAGCAAGGATAATGTATGTGTATGTATATGCAGGATGTTCGTAAATCCAATAGTTTAGCGTATGTGCAACGCCGGCACGATTTCGCTTAGGACTTTTGAGAGAATATTTCTGGCCAAATAAACAAAAAATCTCGAAGGGAAATTTCCATTAGAATTTCGTCCGAAGTTAAAAAATAGAGTTATTTGCCTGGACTAATAGACTCGTGCTTGAAGAACGGTCAAATTGTGTCCAAATTTACTCTGAAAATCGGTCTTCGGTTCGCAGACGACTTCGTGATTTTTATGGTACACATAATCGTGCAACGGAGCGAGCCATCGAATTGTGAATAAATTTTGTACCACCATATTTTCTGCATCATGCAACCAGGACATTATGCGAATATAGGTAACTGGAAACGAAAATGTGGAAGAGGAGAAATTTATCGATCCGTCGGTTGCAGCAATTAGGACTCTGTCCGTCCAATACGAAGATTTTGCGCAAAGATATTAGTCTACACCCGTCTAAAATCCAACAATTAAAGCCACAATACCATCGCTTACGTCGTTCAATCGCTAATTGCACTCTAGAGCAATTTCATGCTGACCAGTTATTTTATCGCTTTGTGTTCAATCGACGAGGCTCATTTTTGACGTAACGGGTATAATAAGCGGGTGAAAGCAATCCAGAAAAGATTCTAGAGACCTCATTACATGCCACGTTTGGATGCGATTTATACACTGGTGGCATCACGATCCTTATTTCTTTAAAAATGAGGCAAGAACTCGTGTTACGATAAATGGAGAACGTTACCGGACCATTAGTAATGAGTATCTTTTTATACGGATGACATGAATTCTGGTGAGAATTGATATGAACTGGATGGCGCTATGTGCTATACAGCGACTCAAATCATCGATTTATTGAAACCACGATTTAGCGATATTATGATTTCGAGAAATGGTTAACCTCCAAGGTCATGTGATCTGATTCCTCTTGCCTGCTTTCGATATGGAATTCTGTGAAGTAACAAATTGAATACTACATTAGAAAACAAATCCCACATTCGACGTTGGCTGCACACGCTATCAATACTACATACAATTTCAATTTAAAGTAGCGAAAATTTTAGACATGGGCAATCATAGGACGAAATATGAAATGAAGGAAGCATATTACATTCACATGAACAAAATCAACTAATCCCGGAAAGTTAGTATTTCTGTCACCAATAATTCAAAACAGTAATTTTATGGTTGATTCTGGCGGTTTTTGGATCGGAGATCACGAATATCGCAAAATCGGAAAAATCGTTTGGCCTGTTTTTTCAATTTTGAAAATTTGCTGTTTTTAATTATTGGGAACTGACCTCTTTTTTCAACTTTTCCTGGTTTAAACGTGGTGAACCGCAGACAGGACACTATATAAAGTCTATCGCACATAAATTAAATAAATGAACATAGATTGTCATTTAATAACATCTTAATACATAATATTTTAGTTCATACTTTATACCCGACATTCGTGGTGTATTCTTTCTTGCTGTTGTTTTTCAACTTTTTTTTTCTATAGTACGCATTGTTAATATATTCCTAATTTAATGCCTGTATGTTATTATATATTATATTTAGCATTACATTTTTTAAAAATCTCCTCCAACTGTATGTAGAAAAACTTGGCTTCCTCATATAAAAATTTATATTAAAAATGGTTGTAGTAACCTCCTGAAGGGGAGATACCTTTAGAATTTTCAAAAAGTCGATTTTTTTATTTTCATAATTCGAATATATAATATGTTAAAAATATACTGTTAAAAGGAAAAATCGAAATATTGAATATAAATGGAGTTATTGTCAAGAATGTCAGAGCCCGCATACCATCATTAAACAGGAAGTCGGAGAGCTTGGGTCGGAGCAATGCATTTTTACAGTACGTTTGTGTATTCTATTGTCTCATAACTCTTAGGTAGGCTCATTTCTATGGGACTTGAATTCCATGAATTCATTTATATGTATTTTTATGTATATGTATTTATATATCTATATAGTGTGTAACTGCAGGTATACGAAACGAAAGTTATTCGACCAGTTGAGTCTTCCGAAAAAGGGAAGTTGACAGAAAACGTTGTAAAAAAACTTACAATATACTATGGTTTAAGTATTCGAAGTAACTTTAATAGAGTGGAACATATGAAACGAGAAATGATGGCTACTTATTACCATATTTTTTCATCGAGAAAAAAACCATAACACAACAACTATCCGACTGGAGCCGAAAGCCATCGCTTTAGGTAAAGATCCCCATCTTGAAGATCTTACTCCATTACTTGGCGACGATATAAAACAACATCTTTTACCAATTTACGAAGATTTGTCCTGAGATGATTTACTGGAAAAATGCTTGGGTGGCTATACCCAGAATGCCATCGAAAGTTTCAATGCGACAATTTGGCGAATATGTCCGAAGCACCTCAATTCTGGGCTAAAAATTGTTGAAATTCCAGCTTGCATTGCTGCTGGTATATTTAATGAAGGCTACACCTCAATTCTCAAATTGAACGAGCTGGGTATAATTGTTGGCACCTATTGTACAGTTTTCGCCGTAAATACCGATGAGGCACGAATAGTGAAACAGAACCGGATGAGTCTCTCCGAAACAAAAGCAGCTCGTACAGCTCGAAAATAGCAGCAGCTCGAAGATAATCAGCTTTTTGAGGAGGCCGAAGGTTTATTGTATGGCTCCGGAATCGCCGATTGATCGGTAAGTCACTTTAACTTATAGTTATACCGTATCGAAACTTTGAACGCGATTATCTCGAAACTATATTTTCAAAAACTGCTCGTTCTGTAACTCAAAAAGTTATTGACCGATTAGGCTGAAATATTCAGAGGTTTCTCCTTATAGTGCTATCGGATGGATGTACTTAAAAGTTTAAAGATATCGGGTTAATAAATAATTTTTTTTGGGGGTCAAAACTCTTGCAAAATAGCCAAAAATCTGGACCTTTGATTAAACCGCCGATATAAATTTTAATTTTTAACTGTTTTATTATTTTATAAGTTCATCCTTCCCTTTAATATATCGGTAATCGACAAAAAAATCTTTTTTATTTCAGATAAATAGAAAATTTTTTACAGCGGCAGCAGTTTTCGATGCCTCGCAGCAGACGCTTGAAGAAATATTCTACAGTACCGCCATTTTGGAAAAAAAATCACATGTTTTTTCACACTTTAATAATGTATCAAAAAGATATCAAAATTAATAAATGATCAAATTATTTTATCACCTTGAAAAAAATTCATTAAAATTGACTGATTTCACCCGTTCTAAAGATATCTCCCCCCTGAAGATGGAACACATCTTTTCCGAAACGTCGAGGGATTTTTTGAGAAAGTAAAAGATTTTGTTGTAGAATAACGATCGGAGTTCCTTAATAATTTGCCCAGAATATAACTTCTGTAACACCCGATTATTACAAAATATCAGCTGAGCTTTTTTCCAACAGAAAGCAAAAAACAGTTGGGCCTTCAATTTTAAAATAGGCATAAGATTACAATACGCTACCCATCTCCGATTTCGAAGAAAATTAGCAGGTGCTTCCATTTGCCCTAAAACGGAAGGATCTAAAAAAATTCTTGGGGCCCGGCTATAGTTTCGGAAAAATTCAACTTTCAAAATTCCTTCCCACCCACACAATTTCCTCGGAATTGATGCAAAAACCTTTTTACTACACTTTTCACTATTCGTTTTCACTATTTATTTAGTTAAAACCCTGAAAAAAGGCATTATTGAAAGAAAAACAAGAATCTACTCACCTGCTTGTCATTCTGTCACACTCCATAAATGCGTGCTTGTCTGCATTAATAATGCTTTTTTTCAGGGTTTGAATCAAATAAATAGTAAATACGTGTAGTGTATAGGTTTTTGTCTAAATTTCGAGGAACTTGTGGGGATGGGAAGGAAAAAAAAGGCCGAAATATTCAACTTTTAATTTTAGCAAACTGTCAATTATGGCCGAGCCCCAAAAAATTCTTTCAGAACCTATCGTTTTAGGGCAAATGGAAGGCACCTGCAAAATTGCTTCGAAATCCGAAATGGGTAACGTATTGTAAAATTGTTTCTTAAAATATCTCTCAAATATTATAAGCTGATTACTCCTACAATTAATTTATTCATTTTTGGGAATTTAATTGGATTTTGCGGTTCATGTCGAAGATACATATATTCATTCTTAAGTAGCTTTGAAACACACATTTACATATCCTTCATTAAATTCAACCCACTTATCCTATTTTAAGGAACAAGCGCCTACATTGTCATAAAATGCCTGCATTTTTATGATAAAAGTTTAAAAGCCTAAGGAAGTGAGTTCTTGGCTTATCAATTTTTAAGCAGCGTCGTCAGTGAAATGACAGAATTATGTACATAGGTGTGTACATACTGTACTTATTAATTGTTTTAAGATCATGCGCGCTATGTGGAAGCTTATCCTGGGGAATAAATGTCCAATTAGGCTCGAAAAAAAGAAATCGATATATGCTTCAGCTTCCGTGCGATAGAAGTAACCTCATTCTGTTACTACGGGAGCTAACAATACAAACCTTTTAGCCCCGTCGCGTAACTGCATGCGAGAGTGAATTTTTAAGAGGCGGACAAGTATTTCGTGATTGGATTGGTAAAACGACACAAGTCTTTAATTAGACCTGCCCGCAAAGCCATTGCAGTCAGTAACTTGAGCAAGTGCTTAATTGATTGCCATTTGTTATTCAGACCGGCCGTCGTACTTAATTTTCCTCAGAACTCTGTTCTCGACTCCTTCCGGCTCAAGTTCCCTTGGCCAGCACGCTAGCTGTCCGTAAAGCGAGCGCAAGGGCTAAAATTTCTTTTCGAGGAAATGCGACCAAGGATTTTATTGCCATCAAAGTAAAAACTGTTTCAGAATCGATATGAAATGTCCTTTCGCTCACTACAAAGCATTTGCGGAGCAATGTGCCCTAGGCCAAACTGCGATATTGCTTAAATGAAGACTTATATAATCCGTTTACCCGGCCATGGGCGAACGGGACGGATCGCGCCACGGCTTTGCATGCCTTCTTGGAGCACGCAACCCACTTGGGATTGAACAAACATTTTTCCAGAGCGACCACCTTGGTTCGTTTCCATGCTCTGCTTACAACGATGATAACACCATTACTGCGAGTACGAGCCAACGTCCTTAATATGAGAATATTTCAGAACACCCATCTAAGGCCCTCTTCTGCACTTGGGTCTTCAGACGTGCTAGACTTAAGAGCAGTCAGGTGCAGACCTCTCCAGGGACTAATAACAATTCATGCATGCAAATTCAAAGGCAGGAGTGTTTATCACCTCAGTGGTTTAGTAGATTCTGCAACATCTTGACGGTCCATGCTGACTGCATGGCTTGTGCAAATTACGATAAAAATGCATCTTACCTTGACAACTGTAACCATTCTTATTAAGCTCGTATCCTTCGGAGCAGTCACATTCGTACATGCCGTCGTGTATTTCGTAGCACAGCTGCTCGCAGGGACTATTAGGGCCACAGCGACCTGGAAGGAGAAAGAAAATTATTCTGCAGGAGCTGGCTTGGCTTTAGTTCGCGAACTAGGTCAAATCAATATAGGTAAGTCATAGCTAAAGCGCAAGGATATGGCAACAATCTCCGTGTGCTAATTAGCGCTGCTTGGCTATGCAAAGAGATAACGCCTCCATACCATAAGGTTAATGGATGCTCCTCCTCCGCTTCGCGAAAGCGCTAAATGCTAATTTCCAAAATCGGTTTTAGACGCGAACTCTATTTGGCTCCTGAATATTTTACATGTTTATTACGCTCTGAACGGTAGTCAGCGATTGTCTTAATGAAATCGAGCAGCAACTGCTTCGAATATTGAATTGTTTCCGTGCACTGGAGCGCAATTAATTCTTTTATCCCTGAACGTTTCCTTAAATCCAGTCACGTAATACATAGAAGGTGTACTCCACCTTAAGCCAGTGCCGCGTTTTAGTGAAGAAGCTTTGTTCGGGAAATGTTCGCGCATTCATTCAATCTGAGGTAAGAAAGAACTTATGTCCAAGTTCTTCACGAAATCTGTTTCCCTGAGCAAGATAGAATTTTTATCTTGGGTTGAATGCAGACTGGCTGTAGAGACAAAATAATAAAACTTATCTCAAATGACGCATAACCTCTTACACAATTGGTTTGCTTGATGAGCCGTACACGTGAACACCATAAGCCATAGGAAGTGCTTTTTTTATGAAGGTAATATTTTTGGTAGACCCATCTTTTTACACAATTTGTACTACTTAACGAGCAATTGTAATGATATATGAATATTGGAAAATTTCCCCACCAACTCCTTCCATGTCTACGCTACGGCGGCGGCGCTCGTGCTCGGTAATCTCTTGAGTTTCTTGGATCCTCATTGAATTTATTTTCAATTGGCCTAACAAATTTTATCATTTTGGGACAAATAATTTTAAAGCGTACAAAACAAAAACTACCTACCGCCTGTAAATTTAATTCATTGTTTTAGATTAAAATGTACTGAGAAACAACACAGCGGGCCACTTTTTGAATCTTTAACTTTAAAATTTTAAAAACAATGGGAATTTTGCAAACAGCAATAGCAGTAATAAAAGCACATTCTGAATAGATGAGACTAGTAATTGTTCTTGCTTTCCAGTCCCAAGGTGTACACTGGCCTTTTTTGACGCATCGAGCCATCGAGGCAATTAACCAAACGCTACTTTCAAACTGCTATATCTCAGACCCTATGCGATTTTTTAAAATATATGAGCATACACTTATTGTAGCAAAATGAACGCAGCAAAAAACGTGCTAAAGTTTGAGTTACTCGAAGAAATGAGTGCGTTTTGCAAGAAAAAATTCAAATCAAGTGTGAGAAGCTATATATATTTTTGATTTAGTATTCTGTGCCATCAGCAGTTATACCATAGTAGGCGGAGAGGCGACCACAAAAAATGAAGTCCATGAAGAAAAAGGTCCCCAAAATTATGGTTTATTTGTTATATTTAAAAACAAAACCTTTTCGATTAGAAGCTTGAATTTGAGCTCAAATGAAAACTGGAATCGTCTACTTTTAATAAAAAATACGTTAGATATTACTACCCTCACTGGAGAGAGAGAGAACGCCGGAAATGAGAGAAGAGTGTGAAGGGGGAGACCGATCATAAGGGAGAGGGGGAGTGAGGAAACCCATGCCAGTTAGGTTATGATTGAGGATAAGGAACCTTTCATGAATATTTCGTTGCTCCTCTCAATGGACTATAAGGTCGCCTTTTAGACTATGACGAAAGTAATAAATAATTGTTTAGCAATTATTATTTAAATGTTAAAATAACAGCAATTTTTAAGCGTTAACGTTAACGATAAGTTTTTCCATTTCCCAATTTTTTCCATTTTACTCCAGTTATGAGCAAAAGCCTCTCCACTTTGAGGCACTGCTTCCGTTTTTTAAATAGTTTATGTTCCCTATGCTGGGAGATTCATCCGTAGCTATCCTAATTTAAGGGACTTTAATCTGTCGTTTATTAGGAAGCGTTTATAACGCACTACCATTAACTATAATAAGAATTTAATTCGAGAGCATTTGAGTTAAATTTCTTGTAAAATGCAGATTTTTTAAAATTCCGCAAAATGTTTTCAGCGATAAATCAAGTACTGTTCAATGGGGATGCGTGTGTGGCGCAATCGCAAAACAGTCAACGTAAAAAAATATTAAAATCATATCTCAGATATTTTAGATTTTTTTAATTAATTTACTGTGGACGTATTGGTTACTATGAAAATACAAATAGATGTCGTTCACTCAAATTGACTGAAAAATCAAAGCTTTTGAATTTTATTTTTCCGCAGTAGGGATCAAATTTAATACAAATCACTTACTTCTTAAAATAATTGTTCACGTTTATTAATCTTCTACAAATAAACACTTGTTAATTCCGAGATAAATTTGTTCGTATACTCGTATATGTTATGTATGTGTGCAGGCGCGATATGATTATCACTTCTTGCTAGCAGATGATAAAGAAATTTAACCAAATCAGGAAAGTATCAGAAAATGTGTCGAAATTTATCCTCCATCAGGGAAAACTCATTGCTCAACTTGCAAGGTAACTCAAGAGGAAAGCTTTCCTCTCCTATTTTTAGTATTACATTATTTTACCTTTGCGCAGGCATTTTAAAATCATCACTCTTGAAATTCGTTTTAGTAAGCCAAAAAAGAAAAGGGATTGAGTCATTGAAAAGAATTCATCGATATCCCTCAGAGGATTACTTTTTCCTGAAAATGTTTTCAAATAAAAATAGTGAGGAAGATGATTGGTTTTCATGTAGAAATATCAAAATCTCCGGAATGAGTGAAAAATTCATCAAACCTTTAAGTAGAGCACTGAAACGGAAGGAAGGGAATTCACAGATGAATCGATTAAACTGATATATTATTAGACTACAATGAAAAAACATCTCGTTTTAAAATAAAGTCATTATTAATGTAGGCTATTCGTTTCACTTCGTAAATCGTCATAATCATGTATTTATATAATAAATATAAAATATAGGGTTTCCCAATAAGAACGTCCGAACTTTAAATTCGAATAATATACACAAAATGGTTCCGATTGCTTTATTTGAAAGATAATTTTATGCGATCTATGATTTGTATAAAATATCGGCCAAATGGCCACCGCTGTTCCTCTTGTACACGTTCATCCGCTCACGCCAATTTTCGATGACTCTGTGCAACAATTCGGCTGGTATCTTTGCTATGGCTTGACGAATATTGGCTTCCAATGCCTCAAAAGTTGTAGGATGGTTGCTGTAAACCTTCGACTTAAAGTGGCTTTAGATCACACGATCTAGGTGACCAAGAGATGGGACCATTTCTGGAAATTAACGACTCACCGAACTTACCGCGCAATAAGTCCATGGTAAGTCGGGAAGTGTGTGTGCGGTGCACCGTCATGTTGGAAATAAAGGTCGTCCGCATCCATTTCATCAAATTCCGGGAAAAAAAATCGGTCAACATCGTGTTATAGCGGTTGCTATTAATGGTAACGGCATGTCCTGCCTCATTTCGAAAGAAATAAGGTCCTATGATCCCGCCATACCATAATCCACACCAAACGGTCAATTTTGTGAATGCAATGGTGATTCATGAACCACTCGTGGATTTGACTCACTCCAATAGCGGCAATTTTGCTTGTTGACGAATCCATTGAGCCAGAAATGAGCCTCACCTGAGAAGATGATTTGCGATGAAAATCTCCGTCGGCTTCCAACATTTCAGTAACCACTCAGCGAACTGACGACGAATGTGATGGTCGGTTGCCTTGAGTTCTTGTGCCAATACCATCTTATAAGGATGCAGACCAAAATCCAATCGCAAAATTCGCCAGGTTGTCATCCTGGAGAGCCCCAACTCTTGAGAACGGCGCGGAACAGACGCATTGGAGTTTTCACGAACACTGGCTTGAACGGCGGCAACATTTTGTTCACTTCTGGCATTTCGTTGTCTTACAGGCACCTTTGTATCGTGAACAGTGAATTCACTTTCAAACTTTGTTATTATGTGTCTTATAGCGCGCTCAGAACGAGCAATATGACGACCGTTTTTTTCACGAAGCGCTCTTACAGTACAGACAAGAGAATGCGAATTTGCGTAATAATTTTGAACAATTTCCAAGCGTTGGATCAAAGTGAAACGTGTCATGATGAAATCACAAACCTTACTGAACATAACTGCACAGACCTGTCAAAAAACCATAAACAAATATGGCCGCCACGAGCTATCAAAACCAGGTCATCCCTATTGGGAAACCCTTTATACCCAATCCTCAACACCGTATATGTATAGTGTTGGTCGTTGGACAGAACAAAATAAGTTATTGAAAGCCTTATAATGCAAGGAATGAAATTACACTACATATCTTCTTCGTACCTCTTGATTGGCTTTGCTCGGAAACTGCTTCGGGGGTTATTCCAAGGCAATCAGTAGGCACAGAAGTCACTTTTGCACTAGCAGTAGCTTTGCTTGATACGCCGAACAGTAGTTTCAGCGGAACGGAAGGAGAGCCGAAGGTAAAATTACAAGTTTGCATCGTCAAGGAAATTAAGTGAAGCGTGGAATGAGGCTACACAGTGAGATAGGGCTTTAACGCGTCGAGAAATCCAAATACGCAACTTGCTCGTGCGTTATTATATGTACGTACACCCCTTATCGTTTCTGGTATGAGCACGACGCGGCGTACCTATATATGCCATCCGGCTCAGACGTGTACTTAATTCAAAATTGAACTGAGGAATCCCCTCAACCCAATCACTAAACTGCGTCACGACAAAGCATTTACTTGGGTGTTACAAGTCAACGTCCCAGATGATGCCGCAAATCATGAACTCAGCGATAGATTTCCATTAATCACGACTCGAACTTTATCCTTCCCATATTCGGGCCAATTTGGAGGCCGTGATATAAAAGGAACAAATGGCAACCTTATTTTCTTCAAAAATACTTTTTTTCGAATATTATAAAACTTTTTCGTTATCCCTCCGACAGAGTTCGTGTTTACTTGAAACTTTCACTTCTCAACTCGTCAGCGTGCGGCGGGTGAAGGGGCGAGTGACGAACTTTGAAAATTTAAAAACAAAAAGTTTTTCTGCTTTCAGCGATTTCTTATGAATTTGTAAATATCGTCTCCTGGGGAGTGTCGCGGACGAGAAACGTTTTCTCCGTCGTTTCCTTTCCATTCGAGGCAGAGGTAATGAATCACGATTGTACCACTGCACCTTTGCGGGTAACAACGGTAGTTTCGCCTTTAATGAATTCGAGCGAATCGCTCTAGCGGGAAGCGGTCATTGTGCGGGCTTCTTTATATTAAAGTGGAGCCTACGCATTCATTTGAAGTTATCTCGAATGAAATTTTTCAACCCAATACCGCTCCGGCCCGGAAGTACCGGGATCGGTCGACCCTTTTCGTATTTTATGAGAGTGCCTACGTCAGCTATCGGAGCTGTGGCTGTGTATGAAATTTCCAGGAATCAAATTTGTATGCTCCAGGCAGTTGTCAAAATCACTACCTCGGCAAGAGGCCATAAAAGGTAGCCAAAGTTATGGTTAAGACAATATTACGGGATTTCAGCCTTTCAGACAAAAGCTTCTAAAGGGTTGTAATGTACGGCAAATAACCCGGGGACCGGAACTGTATTCTAATTCGTTTCTTATGAGCGGATTTGATGGGTTCCCGAATAAAAAGATTTAGGAATTTATCGAGACATAATACCGCAAGTAGCTAGAGGCCATCTCAAAAAATTTCCTCGGTATATGGAGGTCTCAGCTTTTATGGTGTACACCGCAACCGGGTACCTAAAGGGTTGCGATAACGAGCTGGGTTATTTCAAGTAATACCTCAGCGTGCCTTAAAAACATTTGTTAGGAAAATTAATCTTTTTATATTTATGGAAGGCAAAAAATGTAGCTATAACACAAGCGTGTGTACACGTGATACAGGCCTTCTTTTTTGCCCCAGAGAATAAGAAATCAAAATCAATAACTAAGAAATGGAGATTTATTGGCAAATTTTCATCCTTGAAACCCTTCGAATCAAATCTTGTGAAAATACGAAAGAGTAGATTATGAAATAAAATATGAAACTAAAGTTAATTATATTCATTATTATTTTCAACAAAAATATATCAAATATCGTGCTTTTACCACAGGCACAGAGCAAATGTTAATATTATCGCAATTTTTAAAATCAAATACACTATACAATGAAATGGCACGAATTCAGAAGTTGCTCTGTCCTGTCCTTTACGTACAAAATTCAATATGGTGAATAGACAGGAAATATAAAAATTTAACAAATGTAAAGTACTACATCTAACTTAAATAAATAATAAAAAAGAAAATTATTATAAAAAACAAAAAAATCCGACAATGGAAGAAACGAAAAGTACCTATGAAACAAGAAAATCACTCCTTCTTTACTTAATTCAAATCGACACATAGGTACGGTGATGTTCAGTGTATAGCCGGGGTTGCATGCCGCAATAATAGCGTATTTATGTAAGTAGGGCAAAGCGGCATGCGACCCCGGCTATACTCTGAAAATCACCGTACTTATGTGTTGCTTTCAATTAAGTAAAGGAGGAATGAATATTTTCTTGTTTCATGATTTTAATTTCTTCCATTGCAGGGATTTTTGTTTTTTATAATTAATTTTTTTTTATTTACAGCTTTTTACTTTCAGATAATATGTAGTAGGTAAGTAACGTCAAGACATGATCAAGCAAACAGCTCATACTTTCAATTTTACAATATATCACGATGATAGTATACTATCTACGCCCATAAATTTTGTTTGTTATCCTCTGATAATGACGTGAGATAACTTGTCTTATTTTGCTTGTCGAACTCTTTCATTTAATACCCACATGGAGAAAGTTGTGAAGAAAAAGGTGATCCGTCATCTTTGGGCATTCGTCATATTGGAATTTAAACCAGGCCGCATAGTGTACCCTATTGTGCTTGGCCAGCGCTTTCATTAGATGCCCATATTAATAAAATGTGCTGAAAATTGTTTTTTAATGTCACACACTTTGACTTATGGTGGCCGCCATTTTGTGTTTTTTGTAACTTTATACAGCCTATGACACCCGGATGATTAATACGATTCTAACGATCCATCATTTATCCAAATCGGTAAATCCATTCGTGCTCTAGGCCGTAACATCCGGACAAATATACATACATATGTAATACATACATAATCCTTCCGTTGCCGGGTAATAAGATACAAGGAAAAATAAAAAAATACAAAATTATGAAATGTTCAAAAATAGCAAAAACTAGAAGAAAAGAGTGAACAAATAATAAAAAACTTCGTCACCACTTGCATAAGGTGACAGTTTATATGTTAAATTTGTGTATTTTTTGACCTGTACAAAATCACAACAGTTGCATTTCTTAATTGTGTAGAGGTCTTGGATTTATTTCGAATCAATAAATATAAAAAAAATATTTCACTTTTGGTGTATGTTTGTAACGTCGCTTATTTCATAGAAATCATATATTTCCAGTAATTGATTTGCTTGGGACTATCTTTTAAAATAAATTAATTAATTTTCATCTAAACAAGTTTAAATCTTCTCATAATGTATAACCCATCTTTTTTACTGTTTGCGTAGAATGACGATAAAAAGTGATAATATATAATATTATATTTTTCAGCGCTTCTTTAAATCAGTAGATTAAATTCGCCCAGGAAAAATAGGTAAATTTTCAAACAACCGCAAACCGCAATCAGCGACCATATGCAAATTAATTGACTTCACCAAGGAGAAGTAATTAAATTGAGAATTTCAACGAAAGAGTTACATCATCAAATGACAATGACCACATAAAAAATATATGACTTTTAACACTAGTCATAGACGAGTTTGCACGGAATAACTGGTAAGTGGTAAGTAATTATCGGAAAATAGTTATTTTTAGTCAGAAAGTTCCAAATTCACTTACTACAAAAGATACACAGAATCTAAATTATTACTTTATAATCGTTGGTGCGCGTTTTGTTTATACAAATATCTTCAAAGTGACCTTTCATTGGAAATTCTTAAAAGTAATACTTCTTTAAAAAATATGTCCGTGAAGAGGAACAAAATAAATTTATTTATTATTTTTATAATTACATATTCAACAAGGATGGATCTTTTATGCAGATTATACAAATCTATATATTTTAATATGCGAAGTTTGTAAAAAAGAGGATACAAAAATAAAGATACATCATTTTGGGGATATGTTTAAAGTCCTGTTAAAAATTAATTAAATATTAAAGCAACAGCCGCTGCGTCTCAAAAAAATGTTTAAATCCTAAAGTGATAGTTTTAAAAATAAATAAATATATATTCCATACTCGGTCAGGTTTCGAAAACTCATATATTTTAGCCGCATTGTGAATTTCCATAACGTTTCATTTCGTCAAAAAACACGTTTATTTACGTATATAAGAAACCAACGTCATAATGTATGCAAAGATTGAAATTACTATTGATAGTTTTAGGACAAAATAACATCAGCAATGTTGTCTACGGCTTGGAGGTGGTGAAGTACAATAAATTATTCCCCATTTTTAATTGTTATTTTGCCTATTGGAACGATGTTCTGGGCAGTAGACAGGCAGAACCGTGGCTCACAGAATTTCAAATTTAAGTCGCAATGAGCCCTGAGTTCACGAGGAAACAGTGCGATTTTTGCGTGGGAGCATTTTATGGGAATAATCTTTCATACGTGACTGCGCTTCGATCATTTCGATCAAAATGAGGATTTTGCAGCTTGAATTAATGTCCGAGTACGAATCTGATTAAACACAGAAGCTCAAGAGATTTGAAATAATTGGACGCTCTAACTAACTAAACAATCGATATGAAGAATAAAAGAATGCAAAATAAGTGAACAGGTGGATTGTAGGAGAATCAGTACGCACAGATCCGTGGTATTTAGTAGTATTAACACTATCGAGGACAACTTTAAAACGAATTTAACATTTGATTGAAATTGCGTCCCATTCAATTGGTGCAGAATTTGGAAGAAGAAGACTTCGAATCTGGCGTCTTTTGAGAGAGGGAAAACCAAGGAAAAACATTTCAGTCTTGCTTGCGAAGTGCGATACAATGCGTCTACCTTACGAGAAGATGTTGAACTAGGTAATGGGAATAAAATACAATGTTGAACTCAAGTGGAACCTGTCTTTTCACATTTTAATTAGCCCATGTTTTAAAAAGCTGTTGCACGAATTGCCCTGAAGTTTGCAATGCGAGCCTGTTTGATTTGTTTGTTGTTTGTCTTAACAGTATTTTTAGATTTTCATAAAAATTGGAGCATGTGAGCTTTTGGGACCTCTGACATTAAAATATAAGATAACAGATTCACTATGAAGGAATAAAAAAAGGCAGTGTTTATGTACCACCTCCACGGAAATACGGAACGCGGCAAAGTTCGGTTTTCCATGTTTATGGGCCCGTGTGCCTAATACCAGGAAATTTATCGCTAATCGGCACAAAACAATAGGTCAATGTCTACTGACTGAATATTTTCCTTTTATAGGATTTATCAGAACAATTTTCCATAAGCTTTCAAATTTCTTTGTCGCACATAAAACACAGAATTTTCCATTTGATGGATTCAATTGTGCGGAATGCCGCCTAAATGTCACATTTGCAGTTTTCTCAGAAACTTTTCCTCACCCACATGTATTTACATACCAACCCCTCTTCCTCCCACTCCCGCCCTCAACCCTCCTAGAAGAATCATTTTTGTATGATGCCTATCGATTGATGTGTCCAGTAATACCATAAAAATTTAAATATCAGAATTTATTTAATTTAAAAACCACTCTCTTGTTACAACAATGATTCCATATGATTAAAAATAAAATTTTTATTGAAATATTCGGGTTTTAAAATGTGCCTCTGTTAAACTGATTAATACGAATGGGCAGATGGAATAAAAACCTCTAATAGAGTGTGTGATAGAAATTTTCCAATGTGGAGGCAAAGTGAAAACAAATTACATATTACCAAATTACCTTAGACACATTGCCACTACTTACCATGTTTGGAATGGCGATTTGAAAGCAAATGGAGGAACAGAAACATTTTAAATGTGTTTATTTCGAGTACTGTGTTTTCTGAGATAATTACACGCGTAAAAGCTCAACCGATTTCCGAAATAATTACGTTAGCAGTGGCAAATCAACTCTCCTGGATAGGCGTGTAAATTGGAATAGGAATAGCGAAAATATTTGCTCGTTGCTCGCCCGAAAAGCGAAACAATTAATGCTAATTACCATATGAAGTCTATTTATTTTTGCGCCAGGCAATTTCACGTAGCCACCCACGGTCATGCGGGGGTAAAACACAACAAGACCAAAGACCACACAGTAAAATCAATAAAGGAATTTAACCCATGCGTGTATTTCCATTCTCTGTAATTACTTCCGATACCGCCTCGTGTTGCATGCCCTCCTCCTAAGTAATTCTACCCCATGCGATACAATTAGGGAAAATGGTAATAAAAATTGATTTTCGCTTTAACATTTCCCCGCCCATCTCTTCTCGTGCAGCCATTGAAACGCACGTCATTGCCTCAGTGGAAAGCACAAATTAATCAGCGCGTCATCTAAGCCCGAGCAACTCCGAGGGCTTCATAAATTCATAACTACTTCTCGACTTACAGCCCATCCCGTACCGGGTAATTACCCACCCCAATTTACCGAATGCCACCACTCCAATGCACTAATCGATTCTCAATTTAACAAAATCGACCTTAATTGTAAATTCAGACGGAAGTCCTTACGATTATAAATTCATAAATTTAATCTGCTCCCAAGCATAATAGGGCAGTTCCGCCTGAAGGAGGCATTAGGGCGACTTTGCATTAATAAATGAAAGACGCTAGGAGTAAATCAGTCGGAAAATTAAAACGGAATAGTCAACTTCTGGAATGCTCTATAGTAGGGAAGTTAAATCATTCTGGAGTTCTCGCCTTGCGTGTCGCAAATCCGATGATTTATGCTCCATGTCCGCTTCAGAAATTTAAACCATATAAAAGTAGGCCAGATTGTATCTACCTGCCATTACTTCAGTGTTGAAGCATTAAGGGCTAAAGGGTTGATCGAAGCCATTCTGCCGTTTTCCAATTATGAGCATGTATTGTATGGGGATGACGTGTGACGTTAAGCGTAACAGAAAATAATCTCGAATGAATGACAAATATTTGGCAGTAGTATTATTTATGTTTGTTCAAATAAGAAAGAGGCAATCAAAAAGTTTCATTATTTCCTGATCGCCATGAAAGCCAATCGAACCCAATGCCCCAAAGAGAAGACGAGGGTGAAAAGGTGAGGGTAGTTTATATTAGAACGTGATTCTGAGAGGCCTTTTCGCAGTTTTGTGTGGGTTGGTATGCTTACGAAAATGGCAAAATAAACAGCCCTCCATTTTTCAAGTACCCCCCCATGGAATTGAGAAAAACGAAAAGATTGTTTGCTTTATTGACACAAGGCGAATTCTGAAAATTACACCTCACAAAAGGCACTTTACTAAATATTGCATTACATTTGGAGGGAATCCAAATCCATCTCAGTCGAATCAGGGGAAACGTTTTGCATTTCAAAGGTTACAATTTACACTTTCCCATAATACTAAAATCGGAGAATGAAATATCCAGGCAATGAATTATCCGATAAAATTGTTAAATATACTTGTCACATGACACAGAAGAAATGTGATAATATCACTTTATAATTTTCATGCAAGAAAAAGCCATACCAACACCATAGAGAAAACGTTATTAACAATTTACTAAAATTTTACACGACAATCAAATAATATGAAAAACAAATCTTATCATTCTTTAATATAATTTATTCTTGAAACAATGATTGAATGAAGAGTAGGAATGAAAATTGTGAATTAAAAAAAAATTCAAATTAAACCTTTGTAACGTTTTACTAATAACTATAATAAGTGTATAAGACATGTTGCACCACTTTGGAAAGGCATCAGATGGGTAATTTATTAAAAAAAATAAGAGCTGTGCCGACATATAGTAAATTACATGAATTTTAGAGAAAATATGAAATAAATTGGAATTTTAGGACATTTTATCATTTTTCAATTTCGCAAGTGACTGTACCTGCAGGTAGATCAACAGTCGTGGCATTTTTCGAAAGCACATTGAGATAGTAGTTGAGTCGTTTAATGTAAAGAGTCGTTTACGTAAAGAGTAGCCCATTTAAAAATTGGAATTTCTTTTTGTGTTAAAAAAACGGCTCAATATTTTTCAATCATTGAACATTTATTTGAAAAGTTGTTTTATGTCATTTCTTTATGAAAAACAATTTCGGTCAAATGACGACCACGTCATGTCAGCAATAGCAGCTTGAATCGCGTACTTGAGGTCTTGAATTGTTTCTGGTTTTTTGGCGTAACATTTATCTTTCACCGCTCCCCAAAGATAATAGTCCAACGGCGTTAAACCGCAGCTTCTTGCCGGCCAAATTACATCACCATTTTTGCTGCTTATGCGATTTCCGAAATAGGGCGCAAAAGATCGATTGTGCTGTATGTTCGCTGTATGGTTCGGATGGTCAACCGGTTTTAGCTGCTCTACCAATTGAACTTTATATGGCTTCATGGCAAGGCCTTTATGCAAAATTCGCATCAAAAAAGTGCGTGCAATGTCCAATTGTTGAGAACTATGACGAGTTGATGTTGATGGTTGCTCACGCACACTTTGAGAAACAGCAGCAATGTTTTCGATTGAACGCACCGGACGAGTACGTACACGGGTTGGTTTATCCACCAACATTTCAGTTTCGCTTCACGAATTGATCCACAAAGTGGGTTTTTGCAAGTTTTTTTTTGGCAAATTTTTTTTTCAAATTTCTCACAGTTTGAGTAGAAGACTCACCACTTTGGAAATAAGTTTTCGGTAGTTCAAATTCCAAACACTAGATGGACCACCCTTTATATCTAAAGATACGAATTCAATAATAATGTGCATCCAAAATTTATAAATTTTTTATTCACCCTGCAACTGGAAAACGGTTGAGATGACTCCCCTGTAATACGATTTGTTGTTTGGCTCCGTGAGATCTATCACTCTATTCATGTTTGTACCCGATAGATAAAACAACCTGTATAATCAAGTGACAAACCTAAGATTAATGTAAAACACTTGCACATGCCGCACAGTGTTTCCTTTTCCCGATTTTGTGGCCAAAAATGCCAAAATCGAATGTTGTCATATTGAGCTTTTTTTAGTGGGGTTTGGTAGAGGGTGCTTAGGTGCATTAAAATTCCGAATAGTAGGACCCCAAACCGATTACCTGTGGGGCAGGGGCACTGTGAAGTGTACGTTAAAGCAGCTGCACGTTTCGAGCACTTGCCGCTCTGCTGACAATACGATCTTTGACTTAGTATATTTCCAAACTCAGTGACTCTATTTCAACAATTCCTTTTGGATTTTGTTTATTGGTGTAAGTATATTAAATAATGACGCTTGAATCATGGAAATATATGATTTTTCACTATTATGTGTGTATTAGTATATAGTCCTGCAAAATCGGTGTTTTTTTCCGATAACTGATTTTCATGTAGAGTTATGGTTACATGAACCGCCGTCTCCTGCATTGAACCGTACAGAAAGTTTAAAGGGGAGTCTAAACTTGCGATTTGTGCGATTTGCAGCTGCTCTTAGGTGCTCTAGCGCTGTAGGGCGCCATTAGAGTTAGCTCGCGCGCGACATAGGAATTTCGGCGCTCAAGGCCGTTGACAATTGTAAACAGTCAGGCATGAAACTTTCATTTATACCTGGCTTCTACAAAGCGCATTATATATATATTCATTTTATATACACTTATATATGAAATATTTTGACAATATTCATATCGTTTTTCATGGAATCCACTATATATAAAGCACAGCACTTTTTTTTAAATCGACTTTATGGCCAACTCAACCATCCAATTTATGAGTCTCATTGGTCTCATTTGAAAGATGGTGGGGAGGACTATCAAAAATGTCACACCATTTCGCTCTTCTTCTTCTTCTTTTTTTTTATCGATTTTTTAACATTTTCAACCACCCCAAATTTTCTCATCTTTTTCGAGTACTGTTAGCACTTTGCGACTATTTTTCTTAGATGCACACTTATGTCCTTTAAATATTTCGACTTTACATTTTTTTTACCTTTCCATACAAATTAAATTTTTTTTTCACATTTTGTCGGAGCAGTTTTCTCAATCTCCAACCTTAGTTGTGGCAATATGGCAACACAATTTTCATTCATATCTCAAACGATATCTATTCACTGCCCCTATTACAGAAAACTATAGAGACTTTCAAATTTCTTTTACTTTCCCCCCAAAAAATCGCAGAATTTTCACACTAAATTTCCCCATCACCCCATTTTCATATTATACACTTCTTATGTAGATAGTTTTTGAAATGCTTCTTCTACCGTTAACTACTCTGCTTCCCTAGCTATCGATTGGTGAAAAATCATTCCAATTCATTCATTGACTTTTCTTCCACAGCCGTTTTAATTTTATCGGTGCCGACCGAAAAAACTACGTTTTGAAAATATTCAATGAGTTTCACCAACTTTCACCAACACGGACCATTTTGCCATAGTGATTATTCTTCATACCCCAGAGATACACCTCTGAGGGTTATCACCCCCCTCCCCTCCCCTACAATAAAAACACGATTTCACCAATAATTCCCACATTTCACACTTTTCACCAACCATTCTTTCACCAACGCATTCTACACTCCCTCCCCTTTCCAACGATACCTATAAAATGGCACTTGCGACCCAAAAAACCATAAAAAGTTTTTTTGGCCACAAAATCGGGAAAAGGAAACACTGTGCGCCGCCGTCGCAAATCAATTTAGTGGAAATCTTACAAAATTAAGCAGTCGTTAAATAAGCAAATAAACTTTCGGCGCAAGCGATGATAATGTGTGCGTGCGACATACGCGACGTATATGGTGTTAACTTTTAGTCATAGACAAATGGCGCCAGATTTGAAAACTGTATATTCGCGTTTGTGTTCGCATTCGCGATTCTCACAAATATGAAAATCGACATGCGTTACATCACTAATACCATGAAGAGTAGTGAACGAGTTTGAAAAATCGATGAATGTTTCGATCGAGAAACAAGCTGATCTCTATATCTCTATATAATTCACACTTAGAATCTGAACCAAGTTGGTAACTGGGACTGGGTTTTCGATCCATTCTGCCCCATTGTGCTGCGTTTAACGTTACATTCCAAAAGCAGTCAAATGACTGGAAGACGGGTTTTTAGTAATGCAGTTCAAGTATGTCGCATGAAGTCTTTCGCACCAGAAGCGATAAATTTTTTAATTAAAACTTTTAGGTGGCAAAAAATTTTGTTTTTAAAAATGTTTCAAAAATTCCTTCTTAATAAGTTCTGAATATTTTAAGATTATAATGGAGATTACATCACAATATCAAATCTTCCCATCCTTTTCGACAAATTAAGCAAATTAAAGTGAGCCTCTTGTATATAACAATTCTATCAAAGGATCCTAATAAAACTTGTGGCTAATTACTTAGTTTTATAACGGTGATATGCAGTCAAATAAAGACAAGTATAAGAAAAAAAGCTGTTAAATATTACTGTACTGCACTATTCTCTTCTGGAGGGTTGTTAAAAGCTAAGCATGTTTCCTCTTATCTCTTAGACTATTGTTCAGGTATCACCCGAGGCTGCTGCAAAAGCTATTAATTCAAGACCATTAAACAATTAAAGCGCTCATCACATTTTCCTCTGCTTTAAATTAATTTAAATTAAATTCAGTGCAGAAGGGCGACTCTGTAGTAGAGAAAACTTTTAGTTGTGCATGTCCGCTGGCCTAACTACAGGAGCAGGATTTTATGTTCCGTAAACAAAACTTTGTTGGATCCTTCTCCAAATTAAGTTTCGTAAGCGGCAATTGATTAGTATTACCCCTAAGCCCCGAAAGCCTAGGTGAAGAATGTAGTGAACTCTGCAGCGTAAGGTTATCGACTAAAAACCCTGGAGCAATTCGAACGAAGAATCACCAACGTTTTTCTTGCAATCTCACACTTAATGACCAGCAAATATACCCATCGCAAGGACAATTAATCTTCGCTGAGCTCTTTCGATGGAGGATGTTTGCGCACTATCCATTCAGCACTTATGGCGAAAGTGCAATTTTTATTGATGTGCGATATTTCCCATTCCATTCGGTGAGCATTTTAAATGCTCACCCACTGGGAGGGAGAGCTCAAGTGATAAACAAGATTAAGATCGGTGCATTGATGGGCAGAGCCGCAAAGCGTCTGTAATTCCATTTTACGGCCGTCTATATTTGAAAGGCTCATAGGGACCGCCCGTAAAACGAAAGACCCCCACAAAATTCAATTGCTTTCGCGAAATTGCTAAAAAATCTCATTTCGTTCTATTTAAATTTACTCCCCAGTTGATATAAAACTGATAAATGTCCGTTCGAAATTGAATGAACGAGTTAAATATTACTACAGCCGATTTTGGATGACACGGCGCTTTACACATTCTGGCTTGGTGCCCAGCTTAACAACATTGTTCCGGGAGATTTATGTCCGTGAAGCGCTCGATATTCACACGTATCTGGTGCTTATTGCAAATATATTCTATAAAGTTGTTTGCTTGAAATTTATTCTTTTAAAAGCACATTCGCAGCAGTTTGCGTTAACGAATATCCGACAATCTGGATTGGCTAGACGTAAAAAAAAAACCTTAATAGGTTGTTGCTCGAAAATAAACAGAGTCAAATTCACTCTGAGCGAAAAAACATGTTGCTTTCATTACACGAACATTTTCCTAATTTAGAACTGCTCCCCACATACCAATTATGCTGAAAAAGTAGTTTCCTGGGGTATATTACAAGGAATGTAGCAATGTTATCAGTATGCATATCTTTTTATTGCTTTAGCACCTGACCATCACAATTAGCTAATTAAGGATGCTTCTTAGACAATATTAGGACGAGAAAGGGGTTTAAAACACCGCAGGACATATCGACATTAGTAAGATAGTTCAGTACTTACATGGCCATTAAATCCTTTGAAGGGAGGTAATTTACGGAGTACACATTAAACTCTGTACTCTATGAGTAACATACTAATTCCATTACTTTAATCGTATCCATTAATTAAATTAATTAAATCCGGTCTTATCCCAAATCAACTCGTTTGTGCAAAAACATTTTACAACATGTTACTTTGACTATGCCTCGAGTGGGGACTGAAAAGTTGTTGACCTAAAGGCATTTTCTAATCTTTTTAAATGCTTTTATTTAGCTTGACCTGAATGTATGTACGAGAATCTTTCAAATTAAATTTCACCCACTTCCCGATGTTTGAAAAATTTCAAATTTTGCACACGTATAACAACCGATGACAATACAATACTTTTATAAAATTTCCAAATTAATGATGGGAACCCAAATTGGCGACCGAAAAATTAAACTTCAGGCGAATTCCCTGAAAATCTGCACAAAGAGGATAATCTGTCATAAAAATATCCAAATATGATAACATTCCCACTCCGCTGGAACATGTAGGAGAGAGAGTGCAGTAGGGAGACGGTTTAAAAAGAATAAAAATAAATTAACTAATACTGTTGAAAAATATCTAAAAATATGTGAAAAACGAAAATAGAAAAACATTTCGAAATAGTAAAAAAAATTCACCAGTGGAAAAGAAGTAAGGTTGCTACATGGGTTTTTTCGAAATTGGGGAGAAAAATTGAAATATCTCTAGATGAAATGGCTAGGTTCCGAAAAAATTAATGAAATAATTTTATAATCAGTGTCACGTATGAAATGCAAAGACTTGACTCTCCTCATTACTTTTACACTGGAGTTGTTTCCAAGACTAAACATTTAAAAATAAAATTATAGTTAAACAAAACAAAACAAAAACACGCTTTTGTATTATAGCAATGCGAACTAAAAAGTCAAAAATAATTTTTAAATATAAAGCTTTTGTTCAACAGCGATAGAAGTCGCCCAACTCCATTTAATTTAATATTTTTAAATAAGCTTAAATTGAGAATAAAGTGATTGACAAAAAAATTAACTTCAATGTAAAAGAAAGCGTGGGGTGCTTTCTACATTTTAATAATAACTCAACTTTTACAAATGGCTAGTGATGAAAAATTCAGAACAATGTATACGAATTGAACGCTATATTAACTTTTTTTTAAAAAGTTGTCGCAAATTCAAATTTTAATATAGATATTTGCTTGACCTCGTTTCGGCTATAACTAAAACTCTTCTGATTAAAATGCCGTTTGATGTTTTGACTTCAAATGAACAGAGCAGCCGGTATTATGGGAGCCTACCCTTACTTTTATCCTCATGAGTTTCATCCGAGCGCTGTACAGCCAATTCTAAACATTATTTTGGTGTTAAAAAAATGTTTTTACTGTTCAAGCATGAATAAATCTATACCTACTCAAAGTCCCAACAGAGTGTGTATTCACAGTTCCTCCAAAATAATTACCAACAAAAATCCTAAAAAAACCTTCACACGAGAAGACCCCCTTAAATTATAACAAATAAAGTACAGTTGATTAAATATTCAGTGTTTTAATGACAAAATTTAAACAATTCCTAATACCTAATATCCTTTATATGACAAGCTCCCATGACACACAATAACACTACTATAGAATTTGAAGAGAAAATATTACAGACAGATGAGTTAAATTATTTATTAATTATTAATAATTAGCAAGAAAATATCAACTGTACTTAAGGAATTCATACAAAATAAAAATTAATATATTATTGATATACATATATATAAATTAGTTTGCTTTATCTTATCTTTATTATTTTATTTAAATTGTTTAAGCAATGCATCAGAAAAGAGACTTAGGTTTCTACAATCTGTATGAATTTCATCAAGTAGTGTTAACGTTATTAATTAATTTAATAAGAAATAATTCAAAAATACTCCGGATGGGTAATTTAGTCACGTACCCAGAGTTTTGCTTCACGGAGCTCAAAATGTTATATATCACCGCCCATTTTACCTCTTTTGTTAAATTTCGCACTATTTCGAATATTTAGTTGTTAATCCCAAATTTTGTTAGGTTTTCTATTTGGTGTTTTTTTTGAGACCTTGTTTTTAAATCTATGTATTTGTACCAGTAAATGTAAATTTATTAGCTACAACCAACCGATTTTTTTAATTTTCCTGAACCTGTTTCACAATGGATAGCCATTTATATTATTATTAATTCATACTTGCAGTGCTCAAGGCGAAAACGTCCCCTCAATTTAATATGAAGCAGGTGTGGTGAATGTAGTTAGGAATTCAATCAGAAAAATGCCAAGTCCATAACAGATCGCCCCTTTCGTCACATCTGAATAATTTAGTCAAGACGAAATCAATATGTGTCACATATCCGACAACACAATGGGGTAGCCTATGAAAAGTAAATGATTAAAGCTAATGCGTTTTATTCCCTGGCAACCCCAAAGGGCAAAGGTATTACTTTAAATTATGTTAATACACACGATGATATGCCTTCTGGGAAAATGGAGGATGCTGTAATGCATACGTCTTGTGTAATTTGAATAAATCAATAATTCTCATTACCTCGACCCGGAGCGGAGTGGTGCTATCACACCTTATTTTTGATACTATGCACTCACTAAGTCGACTTCTGGAGATTCACCAAAACCAACGTAATCCAGCTAAAGTACTTCTAAAGAACACATGAGCATAAGTAGTTTCCCCAACTTTGGGGTCTCCAGTGCAGTAGCATAAAACCCTCTTGTTACCACTTTTTCCAGAGGGTTTTGTAGCTGCACAAACCAGCCACACAAAGGCGTCAAACTTGTTTGTGCCACGTTTGCGTTGCCCGACCGCTTGAATCACCCAACGTCTTCTCTAACTTCAATAACTCATCTCATGCATTAAGAAACTTTCTTACAGAAAGAAGTGCGGCGAAAGGTCTAGCATCGATTCTTGTGGCAAGGCTGCTCCCGGACTCTCGGCATACATATCTGGAAACTTCCAATACCGTAGGCCCATTTTTCGCCTAATGTATGGGCAAGGAAGTTTTCGACAATTTTCAGATTAAAAATTTGCGCACACTTACATACACTCCCAGCAAGTGTACACGAAATATATTTTAAAAGTTGAAATTGCTTTCCTGGAGAGCATTCATTTTATAAACTGACGCTTCCACCTCGGTGGAAAAAGTTCTTCCGGTGCCATTAACCATTTTTTCCGAAAATAAAAAACGACATACGTCTGCTCCCACAAGCGGATATCCTCCCAGAAAAACACGGAATGGAGGAAAACTTTCATTGAATTCCTATTTGCCATTATCTCATTTAGGCGTGAAATTTGGTGGAAAGGTTCCTGCAATAAATTTTCATTTGTGGTAGTCGATCCGCAAGAAATTACACATTTTGCAAGGCAAATGCTTGCGTTCAGGATTATACATATACGTGCAAACGAATGTGCGGCGGGATGGAGCGGGGGCCACGATTCCGACCCAACTGTTGCTGGTCGCCGCAGCAGCAGCTCCATGCATGGAAGCAATATATGTATGTACATGCTAGGTGGAAGCTGGATGCTCTGTAAGTAAAGTAAATGTGATCCCATGCCGCCAGATAAATCATAATTTATTTGGATCTGAGAGGGCTTGTGAGTAATTTCCCCCCATAGTCGCATTGTTACTACAGCATCAGCACCATTCGAACACAAACGAGCGGAGATGTTTCAATCGACGAAATGGGATACGTTCAGGCGGAAAAAGTTTTTCCGGATGGAAATAAAAATTAAAGGGTTTTTAATGAGCTCTCCACTTCTGATATGTCATAAATACTGCCGATATTCGATCAATGCACCAGAGCTTATTTATTCAATACTGACCGCTGCACTCGCAAAAAGGATCTTATAATAGCTGTGCGTTTTAAAACAAGTCGATAAGGGACCTCCATTCGCGCTTTTGAGTATAAATTAATTTAACAAAATTAAACAGAAAAAGGGTTTTACATGAATGCTACGCGAGTAGCAAACTTTTTTGGTAGTAACTGAAATTATTAATATTCATAAGCTACTGATTATCATAAAGCTCACCGCATTAAAATAAATCATATTAAGATAAATACGTTTAAATTTTATCCCGGCAGGTGAACTGACTATTTTGTGCCTCTCGCATTCAACATTTTCCCCGAATTTCAGTGTCCGGTTTTTGCAAAAAAAATTGTTGCGGCTTAAACATCAAGGTGGAAAAATATCAAAGTAAATAAAATCTTCTAGTAATATATAACATTTTACATGGTCCGCAATAATTCGTATAGTCCTATTCCGCTATTTAAAAGGAACACTATTGTGCAATAAATCTTTTTTTGGAATTTTCTAGACAACGGTGCACATGAGAAAATGGTTTGAAATCTTCTATATATATAAACTGAATGCTGTGCGTTAGTCTCGCTTAAACTCAAAAACGGCTTGACCGATTTCGATAATTTTGTTTTGTTTTGTTCGCTTATAATACAGGAAACCCCAAAAGAAAAGCCGGAAAATCGCAAATCGAAATTTCCGTTTGCATAGCAAGCGAATCTTCCAACTTCAAGGAATCTTTATGAAAAAGGCAATTGGAGGTTTTCGGGGTCGCAGATCTCGAGCTTGCGTTAAAAATTTTGGAAATCAAGATGGTGGATCAATATGGCGTCCGAAAAGTTAAACTTCAAGGATTTCCCTGAAAATCCGCACTAGGGAATTTTCGGGATCACTGATTTCGAATCTGCTATTCAAATTTCCAAATATGAGACCACCCCAACCCCGCTGGGAGATATAGGAGAGGGGGTGCAATAAGTAGGTGGTGTAAAATGAAGAAAACTAAATTTAATAATACAACATGTGCTAAACGCAAATTGGAAAACGGCGGAGGAAGCGGAGGCGGTGGTGCAGTAGGGAGGCGTTGTAAAATTTAGGAATACAAATTTAATAGTATCCCGGGAAACACCGGGTTCGGGCAAGCTAGTCATTCAAATAAATTTCAATCAATTTTTTAAAACCTTCTTTAAAACAACCTTTTTGTAATTTTTCCAAAAGAAGGCTTGAAAAAGACCTCAATTAATTTAAATTTTAACTTTTTATAAGAATTGTACACTCGTTCTGGCAGCACTGAGTTACAGACAAATAATTCGTTGCCGCACGGTGAATAATTTCTTAAACTTAATGTTTCGCATGGTGTAATCCTAAATAGCTAACTCTGCAATCTCTGCATTAAAAAGTGAGCAACAGACCTGCTGGCCAGGCTACACATCCTATCCTTTTGCCAGTTCACCATCCAACAAACAAAAATTTGCCTCTCGCTGCTTTCACAGCGCAATCCATTTCGTTTTCTGGGCTATAGTATCCCCAGGATACAACTACTTACTACACTCTAATCACTGAATATGCAAGAATACGACGTACCACGTTTATATGCAGAGTTGAAAGATTGAGTCGAAATTGTATTGAGTTTGCTACCTGCTTGCGTGATACGACAGGGTTCGGTGGTTGAGTCGAAATCGAGTCGAAACGGATTTAAAGTGGCAGGCACATATAACTTGAATTTTGCAATTGTGGGTTTGCATATATACTTTTAGAATATAAAAATATAAAAATCAAATATAGTATTATTGAAAATGTTGTCCTCTAGTGACTAAACCGAAAAAAAACGTCTAAATGTAAAAGATTTTAGAAATGGCATTTTTTTTAAGAGGAAACGGAAGACATAAAAATGGGGTTTGAACTATTTTAACATATTATCGGTATAGAAACTAGTAAACATGTTTACTTGGGAGCGGTTTTTAAAAATGCCATTTTGAGAAAACGCGTTTGCAATTTTTGTTCGTTTAATTTTTTTAAATTAATACTTAAGCACCTTTCTAATCGAAGTACAAATACAACCGCGAGGCACTAGAGAACTAGCATTTTCTTCAGAAAACTAAATTCTTATATATATAATACATACATATGTATATTTCTTATATTTTCTCTGGATGAAGATGTCACGTGAAATCCAAATATAGGCTCTCCACTGATATAGTATATAGTCACCATCATGTCCATTCATATAAAGTTGGTGCAATATCTTCTTTTGAAACTGCATCTATTTTATCTAATTGCTGTATATTGCCTACAATTCTTATCAGTTATAACGTGGTTGAATAGCCATATAAGAATACAAAGTAATAGCGAACATTAATCTGAACCAAAAATAAACGGTGTGTACAATTATGTAACAGGTCGGACGAAATTTGATTCCTAAGGTAGGAGAAAATGTTCGCGTAAAAGAAATATGAATTTTCTTTCATGGTTCAGGTCAGAGGCTATTATTAGAAATACAATGAAGCAAATTACCAGTTTCTAAGAATTCCACAATTGATGGCTGCCATGGGATTTCACTAATGAGATGTTAATAAACTTCTGGCGATTAAAGACCAACTAATTGCGTAGTCTTGTATTTACTCACTCGAGATATATTAATGCGTATACTTCATAAACACAGAATTTCATAATATTCATTAGGAATGAAGTCGTGTTGGGTTCGATGACGTATTCAGCATATCTATGTCTATTTAGTTGAAAATTCAGTACGTATATGTATAACTCTTGACTTTCTGAACAAAAGTTCTCAAGGGTCCGAAGTCATCGTATGATTAGTTTTGGAAATACAGAGGGGTGAAGAATTAGAGATTTGCTGTTGGCCTAAATAAGCCTCATGAAGTTTCTAGACGATTAACTCGGAAACAGAGGCATCTAAAAGAAATCTATGAATACAAAAGTCGTAGATAGTTACCAAGACATGTCAATAGAGCTACGATATTGAACTTGACCATGTACCTTAACAAGTCATTTAAAGGTCAAACCGATTTTTCTTTATGAAAACCAATATTTTTTATCTGGCAATGGCGTGTTTGGGAAACTTCAGGACGGTCGATTGTTATCTTAAGGTAATTTTCTTGCTTGACCTAGAACATAGACCCTCATTAGTTGTTTCATTCCATTTCTTCATTCTGTGTTAAGATATTTATGAAAGTTCCAGGATCCAAATTTGCACTCATGTGCACTCCGCGAGTACTGAGACGAGATGTGCGCTCCACGGGGTATTAATCTTTGATCATAATGTTGTGAACCATTTGTTTTTGAATAAATTCACATTTAATAATATATTTAAAAAAATAAAGACCAACGTGTACTTCACCGGACATATTACGCTTTGTTCAATTAAAATGAAAACCAAACAGACATTTTGTGTTTAACATGAGTGCGTAAAAGAAGTCTGCCATAACGTACATGTGCGTAATTACAAAGCACTTAGAGATAATAGCCTCGTGAACAAATAAACAACGGAGGCGCTGGTCTTTTGAAGCATCATACGTATGATATGCAATAACAACTTACTTTGCATATGGGATAATGAAGTAGTGCTGCGTGAATGGAAAAAAATCAATTTTTATTGTTGTTCATATGCATTAAGTAGCGTGCCGTATATAATAAGCATATCAGTTTCCCACAATACCTTTGTAAGCTGATTGTTATCGACTGAGTACAAATATCTAAATATTTTCTAGAGGGTTTTGTTTTTTATAAATCAATTCCTTTTATTCCTGTTATGATTGATAGATTTCATTTATATTGAAAGAATTGCAAGTAGAAATAGAATGAATCTCTTTAAATTAAGAAGCTGTTAAGTTCTTCAATAAAAGAAGAAAAGTGTAATGCTCTGCGGAGGTCTATTAAAGATGTGCGTATGTTGTCTTTATATTTAGAAACACCCTCATCTCATTTGACTGCGTAAAACAAAATTATTGTTCAAATCAAATCAAGTAAATCCAAAAATCGAAAAAATATATAAAGAGAGAAAAGTGAATGGACACAACAAAATTAAATATAGGGTGTGTCAACCAGAACTTGAAATTTGATTTTAAAAAAAAGTTAAATGAAAATCAATGGAAAGATTTATTGATTTGTATTGTCTAAGCATGTATTAAGCATGAAATAAAATGTCAGTCAAATGCACGAATTTGTCATCCGGCTTCTTCACTGAGTTGTTGAATCATCTCAGGGTGGTTCACATAGTATCCCAGAGGAGGAATTAGTCCAAACTGGTGATAACGTCATTTTCTCGAGTGCGGTGTGGCAGGTCACACCAACCTGTGGAAAGCATATGTCATATCGGTCGATTAAGTGGGTACATTTAAAACTCTGAGTATTTTGCGTCAAATATTGAATAGCGTTTTGTAGAAATAATGTAAATTAAACAAGTTGTGTGTGAGATATCCACTCAATTTGTATTGTATTTGAAAGAATATTTTATGGCATTAAGTATGGAATATAACGTCGTTCATACGTCCGCTGCAGCTTTGCTTGGTGGCACTTATTCGGAAGTTGACCCAAATTTCGCCAAAAAAATTCGTGTTTAGCGGCGTCAACAGCGAGCGCTCCAGATCTATGATAAGCCAATTTATTGTGACCTAAACTGGATGATATAGATACTGACAACATATGTTTCCAACAGGACCGCGCTACGTGCTACACAGCACATGCAACGATGGACATTCTGCAGGAGCGATTTGAGACTTGATAGCTAGTTGTCAAGCGTAAATTTGATGTGTATGATGCGTTGGGAAGATCAAAAGATAAAAATTAAATAATAATGTGCATCCGAATTTATTATTCACCCTGCAACTTGAAAACGGTTGAGATGCTCCCCTTCCATACAATTTTTTGTTTGCCTAGATGGGATCTATCACCCCATTGGTTTTATCCCCCAAAGATGAAACACCCTGTATATGTATGTATATACATAATATATTTTTATTTGGTCAAGCATTTTTAAATTAACAATTACTTTTGTTGATTGAAATATTTGACATATTCTAGTTGGGCGTATTGAATAAAATATGATACCTTTAAACCCAAAATACAAACTGTAGCTCTAAAATCAAGCAAATATATTGTTGGCTTGACAGGACTTTTGTTTGTTTTTACTTTTAACATATTCGATCTGATCGTATTTGATTCAAATACTGCAGCATTTTCAAGTCAAATGTATTTATTGTAGGCGTGAAATAAAACATAAAAATTTATATTTGACCAGGGTTTTTTGTCCCATTAATTTCTCTGAATACACATACATATTTCAGCTGTTTAATATCTCAAAAACAAAACAAATATAATTTGCAGGCGTCAATCACTTTGAAAATTCAAACATTGTAAAAATAACAATTTTCCTCTACTCAAATTAACATACCTTAGCTGTACAAAGTGCAATGATTAACAGGTATAACCTTTCCGCTAACTATTTGCATGACTGGAGGTAAGAAGAAGAGAGAGGTTACTTTATTTTGTACATTTTTGAACACTACATCTACAGAGATAACATTTTAATATAATTTTAATATTTACCAGAATTATGGCTGAAGCTAAATTAGCAACACAGCACCAGTTTAAGATCTCTTATAAAGGAGCGGTTTATCATTTATACCCAGTTGAAATATGCTCAATATGTAATATGATGGAACATGAGACCTTGGAACATTTTATGCTATATTGCCTGCAATACACCCCTTTGAGAAAATACTATCTGAATAAATTTACCAGTGTACAGAGGTACTATAAAAGAAAATATTTTATCGGATCTCTTTGAGATAACTACGATCGACAAAGCGACAGCTATTGACTTATATATAATTAATGCTTCTAAATTAAGATGCTTTTTGAGAAATGAATAATTGTGATGAAATGTACATATGTATGTGCGCAAATTATATTCTTACTCTCTTTGCTACTGGAGATCCATTGTATCTTTTATAAGCAATTAATAAACTATCTATCTATCTAATATTATTTTAATATTTCCCGTCTGAGAAATGAATAAAATATGTTTGAGAGTTTTGCATTTTCCAATTTCACGAGGTTGTTCAAAATCAATACCCAATTCTGACGAAGTGCAAGCATAGATAATGTTATGTAGATGTGCCGGTGTCTGCAGAATCTACCTCCAATTATTGTCAAATGATATGTACAAATCGGGAATAGAATATCTTAGTACTTTGCATCATTTAAAAAACTCTATAACCTGACAAAATGTTTACACTTTTAGCTTCCCCTGAACGAAGCCCTGCAGCACTCTTGTGTACTCGTACATACGAGTACAATGTTCACAGAGCACCACCTGTGTTGAACTTGCATGTACCTTAGAAAGGCGGAAGATAGCCTACAACAGAAGTGTAGCTGCTGAAATATTCTGACAATAACTTTTAATGTTTTAATATCTACGGCATAATTACAGAGTAAATTGAATACGAATGGGGGGAGCATTTATCATGCCCACCTGCGCTTCAAATTAAATTGGATGGAGGCATCAACCAATTTTCTGTATCATTTGGGCGCAAATTTTTAAGCAAACATTGACCTCACCGAAGTCCGACATGAGCTCTTCAAACGTCTTGTTCATCCTTCTGGACGGCACGTTTCAAATGCGCCCTGGAAACAACTCGGCTAAGGGCAAGACGCAGACGTTACTTATGAGGGTGTGCTGGGTGACCTCAACTGCGTTTAATAAACAGAAAGAAAAATTGGGGATGACTCATTAAATAAATACTACTTCACGCGCCCGTAGACTCGACTGTAGAGCCATGAGCCACCCACTCTTGTGTGTACTCGAAGCGATCAATAAGCCTCCGTTTGCAAGGGTTTTGGTTTTGTGTTTCGTATTAAGTTACTAGGGGGCGAGGACTCGGAATGGGGTCTGCGAGGGCTCGGCACATGTTCACTTCGAAAAGGCAACCCAGACGGCCATTTGCTGCACCACCAGCCGTCAGCCGAGTGCTACGAACGCTCCAAATGTGGTGCATGCATGTGTGTGTTTCTGAATCGTTAATGCGGGCATGTGTTGATTGTTTATTTTATTTAATATTCTGTTTTGGTTTCGCTTTGCATTTCAATCTTGGTAAGAAGTCCCTTCCTGTGTGCAATTTGAATCTAATCCCCTCCTTGTCGTTCATGTTATTGTAATTTGGAGAATTTGGCTTAACAAGGGTTTTGCGTTAAGGTTATTTTAAAGTAAAGCAGAATTGCGGTTTAGTGTGGTCTCGTGAAACTACAGAAGTTCATTCACTCGGCGATATACCAACCGATTACTTTTGAGCATTACATCAACTGCAGAAACCTCATTTTTGCTAATTAGCTTTATGCGGTTTGAAGTTCGTTTCATGTAGACATGATGTAACCTCAGCAGGAAAAGCAATCGATATTAAATTGGCGCTGCAGAAAAGGTTATGTAGGGACTATGGACAAATATAATCCATCTCTGAAATCACAACAGCGGAAATCGTCAATCTAACAGCGAAGCTTTCAAGTTAAATGAAAACGCTAAAGCTAGTCGCGTTTTCCATCGTTCAAACATCAAAAGATAAATCGGTTTCACTGTTACCGTACATGTTACGACATCAATTATATGAAGATACAGAGAAATTCTAACGTGGAATTATGTGTTAATCTCGCAGAGCCGCTTTGATTTCCACTGTTATTAATTTGATTTGATTTTCAATTAATTGTCGACGATTTTTTTATAATAACAATTGATTTTGAATCTCGTGTCTTTTTGTGTGAAATTTAAAAATATTTATGATCAAACTTATTTTCTAATTGATTGTTGCCGTTGTTGGACTTTTGTTTGACTCTTTATAAATTTTGATATTATTTAATGAGCGATATTGGTATTAACCTTCGCCATTTTTCAGAAACAACTTATTTCGTAGAGCTTATTTGGATTTTGTTGTTTACTAAAAACAATCGACAGAAATAATACACTAGATAAGTTGCTGATTGTTATTAATTTTTTTCTCTTCTTAATTAATCTTTAACACTACTTGGTACACAAAATACGTTATAATAATATCCAGATTTTTTAAATATACATATCTATATATGTATGTTTTAAGAAAACAATTATTGGCGTAAGCCAATTAATTATAAGGAAACTAGCTGACCCGTCCCGACTTTGCCCGGGCATTTCTACATTTGTAAATTTAAACTGTTGCAAAATGAATAAAATTGTTGATAGAAGCGCAGTCTAGTTTTAGAGAGATACACACGTATGAGACTGCCCTTCATTGGTTGATTTTTAAATGAAAAAAGGAGATTGATACTGGAATGTGATTCCAATATAAATCCCGGAGTACTCCACCTCCATTTGATCTAATTTTTGCATTACCATATCTGCAGAAGAGAGACTTTCATATAAGTTTCTCAGAGAGTATAAAAAAAGTGAGAGTTTTCAAGCTCGTAAAAAGGTCCGTTTGACCTCTTCTCGAATATATTCAATCTAACGGATTTTCTCTTTCCATGTAATTGACGAATAATCCTGTTCATTCATCAATTCATCTTTTTGCATCCTTTGGAAGATATTTAATTCTCGATGCACCAGTTCAATGAAATATTTTCATTCTATTTGTTTTTCAATTTTATATTGTCGAAAAAAACTTCTGCGCATCCGTTTGGCCTCCTTTGTAATATATTCAATAGCAAACCCGTCCCTTGCCGGATTTTTCACATTTGTAAATTAAAACTGCTGTAGACCTACTGAAACTATTGCATGCTCGAAGACGGTTTTTCATTTTTCCCGCGGGAACCCAAAACAAACTTGGGATAAAATGTAGCCTGCATCATGAACGATAAAATGCTGTACCTTCCAGTAAAGGCCTCATCGAAATCGGTTCAACCGTTCTCGAGATTAGCCCCGACACATAGCCAAAATTTGTTGACATGTTTGTGTAGATTTTGGTATAGTGTAAGTAAAGATATGAATTTCGAAAAGGGCAGTTATTTCAAAACCACAGACCCTAAGAAACATTATATTCAATTACACGGATTTCCGTTCCAGTTGAGTCCTCATATTTGATCTGCTATCTTGAATTACCAATTATCGATGGCAGAATTAAGATCAGCGACGCCAAAAACCCCCTATATGTATGTATTCATTAAGACGGAAATCCTTTCATTAGCCGATTGTTCTAGGGTCACTTTATATGCAGATATATGATGTTTGAAAATGATTAAAGTACCTACTAATATCGCTATTAAAAAATAGCGGTTGGTGGTAGAAGGGTGAAAATTTAGGGTTTTATGCATTTTTTAATGCCGAATCATAAAAAAATTAAAACAAAAAATTTTGTCCAAAAAATAAAGAATAATGTTTTGGGGTGGACCACCCTTATCACTTAGGGAAACGAAAAATAGTTTACATCCTATTCTCAGACCTACTGAATATACACACAAAATTTC
Organism: Neoitamus cyanurus; assembly: GCA_947538895.1. Lineage (NCBI taxonomy): Eukaryota > Metazoa > Arthropoda > Insecta > Diptera > Asilidae > Neoitamus > Neoitamus cyanurus. Next base: position 33,567,660 of record OX384541.1, on the reverse strand, counting down.
ATAAGAATCGGTCAAGCCGTTTGGGAGGAGTTTTGTTACAAACACTGTGACACGAGAATTTTAAATATTAGAGATAGAACCCGTATTTTAAATTCGGCAATTTAATTTCAAGAGCAGTATTGAGATCATTAAAACTCGAAACTCTTAGGCGTCAGTTTCAGTTTCCTTACGCAGCCACCAACAACGAAAATCTCATACAGTTTGAGGCGTGACATCATCATCTTGAATATGGGACGTTCTTTTACAAATCGTACAGATTTTGACAAAAATTGACCAACACATTTTTGATTTAGCTGAAACTTTTTTTACGGGTTCTATATTGAAAAAAAAGAGACCCGTATTTTTTTATTTATTTTTTTTCACAATATTTTGGACGCTAAAAAGTATTGAAATGCCGCGATTTCGGTGATTTTGTGCTTAAAGAGGAATTTTCAAAAATTCATAACTCCGGTTCTATTTAAGCTACAGACTGTATTTTTTTGCATTTTGAAGGTAAAAGAACAAGCTTTAAGAAGCAAATACTCTTGAGAAAAATTATTAACAATTTAAGATTGTTATTAACAATTTAAATGTTTAAATTGATTTTTAACAATTGCCCCCCCCTCGTAACGAGTTATTAGTATTACCATCGTATTCTACGTCAAATTTTCTATTAGAACCCACGTTTTTTTTCCTGGGGTATTAATTAATACTATTGGAAATAAATTAATTTATGTAGTGCGGCACGTCTTATCGGTGCGCGGATTCTATCGCCTGTAATATTTTCTTGCATAATTTCGTTTTTCTCTATAATACATATAGTTTTTTATTTTAATCAGTTCAAAATAGATGTTACTGACTGAGACAATCTTATTAAAAATTATTACTAGACATTTTGTATTACTTGAGTACTTTGTTGTTATTAATAGATGAAGCTTAACTACTTCCTTCCGTAGTCGTACCGAACTTTCACGTATGTTACCTATTTAAATACAATTATTGACAATGACACATACCTTTCCAGTGCAATTATAGTCACGTATAACTAAACAGTTAGCCGAATACAGCCTAGTATCTGGCTAAGCATTCTTTACCGCGACCGCGAGTGTTCATATCAAATTTATCCGCTCGTAAGTTTGGCCCTGTGTGTCTAAGCTAGTGAGCCTATTGGTAAAGTGCTGACGAAAATCATAATGATGAATTACAATGCACAAACATTGGTACTGACTCGTGTTTTAATCCCTTTAAGTTAATTAGTCATTCGAGAAGAAGAAAAGTAACATTGAGAAAAGTGAATGAAAATTTTCTGCGCGCATTAAATATGTATGTCCATTTCTGAATGTTTACGTCACGATACTATTGCTGTTCATCTCTTTCAGAGACAACTCGTAGAATTTATCAAAACGAATTTGAAAGACATAGATAAGATAATATACATATTTTTCGGATGATGCAAGCGGACAATATAAAAACAACAAAAAATTTATAAATCTTACTCATCATATAAATGATTTTAAAATAGCAGCTGAGTGGCACTTTTTTCCAACTTCACATGGTAAAGGACCATGTGACGGAATAGGTGGAACATTAAAACGACTTGCTGCTAGAGCTATTCTTCAAAGGGTAAATAAACCGATCCGCACTCCGGAAGAGTTGTTCAATTGGGCGTCTAAAGCTCTACCAAATATAACGTGTCGCTATTTAACTAATAATGATTATGAAGAGGAAGAAAGAAGATTATTAACGCGTTTCCAAAAAGCTACAACGATAAAAGGCACGTTAAAGTATCATTGTATAGTTCCAAACTCCCTTCAAGAATTGGAAGCAAAGCAATTCTCATTGTATGGAAAGAAAACTATTGTGAAAATTTTTTAATAAAATAATACTATACACGTATAGTATAAGAGTAAATGTAAATATTGTACAATGTCACTTAGAACGAGGTACTTAGTCACTAATAATGATGTATTGAAATCTTAATAAATAACAGTATTCATTTGCTACAATAATGTTTTGTATTTACTACTTTTTTCTATTTAATTATGCATGATGTTAATTGTTCTTACAAATATTGTTTAACTGAACATGTCAAATAATTATTTATATAACGGAAAGAGAAGATGTGGAGAAGAAAATAAGCCGTGCGGTAGAATCCGTGCGCCGATAAGACGTGCCGCACTACATAAATTAATTTATTTCCAATAGTAATAATTAATACCCCAGAAAAAAAAAAGTGGTTTCTAATAGAAAATTTGATGCAGAATACGATGGTAATACTAATAACTCGCTACGAGGGGGGGGCAATTGTTAAAAATCAAATTAAACATTTAAATTGTTAATAACAATCTTAAATTGTTAATAATTTTTCTCAAAGAAATTTTTTTCTTAAAGCTTGTTCTTTTACCTTCAAAATGCAAAAAAAGCACAGTCTGTAGCTTAAATAGAACCGGAGTTATGAATTTTTGAAAATTCCTCTTTAAGCACAAAATCACCGAAATCGCGGAATTTCAATACTTTTTAGCGTCCAAAATATTGTGAAAAAAAATAAATAAAAAAATACGGGTCTCTTTTTTTTCAATATAGAACCCGTAAAAAAAGTTTCAGCTAAATCAAAAATGTGTCGGTCAGAAAGGTGTTCGGTTTGTAAAAGAACGTCCCATATATTGGTTTTACCGATAGATTAGAAATCAGTGACCTCGAAAACGCCTATGCATCAATTTTAATGAAAATCCACATCTGCATGTCCGCCATCTTGAAATCCTCATTTGAATAGCAGATTTACAACACATTATAAATCACCTTTTCCAAAAACTTCCACTAACTACTCATCATGAAAATCCCGCATGGAGGAATCGAATATTTCTGTGAGGTATAGAAACGAAATCTTACCCAGCAGTGATGAAAACCTCGTAAATTGTTGGTCAATCCACCATATTGGATTCATTAACTTCAAACGATAGATTTGTAATTGAAACTCCAAAATAACAATTTTTAGTGAAAATCGTATTATAGTAATAGATCGGTTATTCAAAAACCTCAAAAGTTGCACGACGCCTATTTTCGGGAAAATGAAAAAAACTCTTTGTGCGGTTTCAAACACTAAAAGTTTTTCTTTAATTGACTGGAACTTATTCCTCTGCCCCTCTGACGCACCTCATCTGTACTGAAAAAAGCTCAGGTGACGTATAATATATTTTTGGAAAAGCATTTGATCGGGTTAGTTTTTCACCTTTTCTGAAGAAGCTGCAAGTATTTGGGTACATTCATCAATTTTTGAATGGATTGGTTCATTACTTATGAATCGTAAGTTTAATTGATTCTGCGCAACCAAAGCTTTTTGATGTGCTCTCAGGTCTTTCTCAGGGGAGCCATTTAGGTCCTCTTCCTCATTAGTCACAGGATGAAATTAATTAAGTTGTGTCTTGGTACAATGATAAGGGACTTGAATTAAACCCTTCAAAAGGTAAAAAGTGTTCCTTTTACTTTTAGTCTGTAAAATCCGGTTTCATCCCAATGTTTAATTCATGGTTGCGTTTTAGATATTCCTGATATTATTCATGATCTTGATGTGTACTTCGATCATAACATGGGGTACACTAAACATATTGATTACATAACAGCAAGAGCTTTTATGATGCTGGGGTTTATCAAGATGAACTCTAAAGAATTTCTTAATATTTCACCTTAAAATCTCTATGTATGTTATATACTTCACTGGTTCGTTTGCTTCTCGAGTATGCTTCGGTTGTTTAGTCTTCTCATATAGCTTTTCAGTCCTTCCGCCCGCATGGAGACAGTTCAAAATTCCTTTACTAGGTACGCAATAAAGAAATTGAACTGGAATATTACTCCATCTTACAAGTTTAGGTGCCTTCTCTTTGGCATTAAAACATTTGAATCAGGAATGAAAAATGCGGCGGTCTTGTTTATATGGGATATCTTGTGCTATCGGATTATGTCTTCTGACCTTCCCACAATGTTAAATATTTATGCTACGGGAAGCTTTTTAAGGAGTAGAGGTATTTTTCTAAGAATTCCATTCCATAGAACTAGTTATAGTAATAATGAGCCAATCGCTCAGTGTTCTAGATTTTTCAATGTTTCTAACTATTGCCATTACATTATAGGCGAGACTTAGAATTTTGATTGTAGGTACTTTTGTAATACGGTAATTAGTTTAAGGGATCTACCCTCTTTATAATTTTCAAAAAATCGTTTTTTTTTATTGCATTTTCGTAAAGTATATATGTACATATCTACATATATACAGAAATATCATATTAAAATTGTATAAAGTTCGGAGCAGTGTAACTGTATTTTTGTCTCAAAATTAGTCGAGTTTAAAATTTTGATATAACAACATCTCTGCGCGTTTGTTTATAATCGAGAAGTGCGGCGGCGGCCGACGCAGCACTGATGCCTCCAAGGAAGCCAGAACGTATCGCAGGACCGCTACTTTGGATGAAAATGTGCATTTTGAGGAAAGAGAATGCATAATGTATGGTCCAGGCATCGCTGATTAGGCATAGATGACATGTTTTACGATTTTTCATTAAAAAAACTAGAATCGCGTTTTTGCAAAATAACGTTTTTCGACACCGCGTTGATGAAATCTCGGAAACTACCGAACCGATTCTCACCAAATTTTTACCAAACATTTTTTATGACTACAGCTATAGCGCATATCAAAAGTTGGATTTAAAAAAAATTTTTGGCGAAAACTGATTGAAAAAAAAAACATGTCCGAAAAGAGGGTAGATCCCTTAAGAGTTAAGCATTTATGTCTATGCATGGCCTGTTATTATTAATTTGTAGGCAAGTTAATAAAGAAATAAATAAATGACATACGTACGACAGTTACACCGCTATAAATGGTGTCTCAACCAAAACATGAATTTTGAATCGCGCGCCATTTGACGTTGTTTCAAGCTATTTTCCCAGGTCGTGTCAGTTCTCGTTTTGGAAACCAAAACTGTCCACCGAGAATGCGAATTAATCTTCCTGTGAGCTTTTATTAAAAAGTAAGGTATAAGTGTACCACCCTGAGACTATTCAAAACCTCAAGAAAGAAATCGGACACCACATTCGAGCAATGCAGTAATTGTTTCTCCAATTTCGTCAAAAAGGTATGAAATAAACCTGACCATGTCAAAAATTACACTTTACAAAATTGAATTTTGGATAAAATATGTGTATACCTTTAAATACAAGATATTTCATTGTTAACATGAAGAAATTCATAGATTTTATCCTATAGTGAAAAATAAAGTATAATATATAAATGAAATAATAAAATAAATTTAGATGATTTGGAATAAAATTGCTCAAGATGCAGCAGCAAAACTTCTGTTTAAAATAAAATAAAGTAACTCTTATTGAATGTCATTACATACCTTACATTTTTTGTAACCAGTTTTGATTTATTTATAATTCTGATTAGTTTGTGTTTCCTGGCAATGTCACCAAATGATTCAATCAATAAAATGGCGATGCTTTGAAATACAAGATCGTAAATAATCCTTCGAAGTATTGCTACTATCTTTATCTTATTTTTATGTTTATTCTAATTTAAATACCTTATCTACTGCTAACAATTGGCAACCCAATTCATTCCTTAAGCTTCTTACCTGAAAATATAAAACAAAATTAATTAATATTATTAGATAAGGCAATAAGAAAAGCTGAAATGTAATTTCTCTTATAATCTATATAATTACATATACTTATACCTATAGGTATATCTATTTAAAAATTGAACGTATGTGTTTATGGCTGTGTCGCCACGATAAACTCCGAAACACTCCGCCGATTGAGCTGGAATTCTAACAGCAAGTGCATTTCGAGGAGAGGATGGTTGTAAGGATTGTGCGATTATTTTACTTTGGTGGAGTTAAGGTTTTATGGCTACCCAAAAAGTGAAATTTCATGGAATTGCCGTGAAAATCAACACAAGGTGTTCGGCGTCGCTGATCTCGAATCAACCATACTATTGAAATTTGGAAAATAAAAATAGCGAATCAAATGTGGTGACCGATCTCACTGATTTTAAATCTGATGGCGGCCAAACTTTACCAACATAAATTCATTTTCATGAAATTCGGTTCTTAGGATCTGTGGTTTCGAAATAACTGCCATTTTCGAAGTTCATATGTTTATTTACACGATACCCAAACCGAAACAGAGAGACCTCCTGAGTCATATAGACTATGCGTTATAATTGGGGAAAGTTGAAGGAGGAAGGATTATTTTAAATTGTTTGTTCCATTTGAGGTTTTTAGCACTCTTTTTACTTTAACGGTTAATTATGTTCTTATTGAAATTTTACATACATCTTAGATAGGTCATACTTTTATTAAGGTTTCTCTGTCTTTAGAAGAATGATTGCGACCGAGCCACGTCTAGTATACATGCATATATAATACACAGATACAGAGTTTTTCAATAGGGATAAGCTTTTCTGAACTTTCCATCTGAGCGGTCCATAATTTTTATGAAAAAAAATATATCATTCGAAATTCGAGAATTATTTCTTATTGTGGCGTCGCGTCGGACAGTATAGAACAGCAAGTTTCAATCGTGGACAAATTTTTTGAGTTGGTATCATATGCACGAGCTACACATCATACACTGCGCAAAACGTTTGGTCAGTTTTATCAGCCAACTGAGCAGAAAACTCGAATCAATATGGAACAATTTAAGGAAGAGCGATTAAGTGAACTACAAGGCACGCCAAACTATTTGAATGACCTTGTTTGCAGCGCATGGGCATTTAGTCCCAGCAGGATGAAGCAACGAGCTACACTTCGAATGTTACTCTGGGTTTGGTGTGCATAAAATTTCGCGGTCGTGTTATCCCTCGAATCGATGGTGTGAATTGTTTTTTTTTTCTTATTTGTTTTATAACATTCACGGGTGCATTTAGTGCAATTAATTTTCTCTGTGCAGTTCATATGTGCTCGTGTGTGTAAATACGTGTACTGCTTTAGTCGACGAGTATACGCACAACACTGCTTTTGAACTTCACGACAATCTTCAATTTGTCTCCCTGTTATCTAATTACTTGGCTTGGAATGAGCACCCACATCATGCATAAAATTTATTAATACGCACAAAATTTGTGTTCACGGAAGATTAAGCGTTGCATGTAATATCTACTTACATTTTCACTGGAAAATTACGCATTTGATATGTCTGCCGGGACGAATGGAAGCCAAATTTTCCAGATTGTTTAATGCTAATCGCAATTAATAAGATAAATAAATTCCAAGAATTACTTAATTCACTAAATCCCCTCAAAGCTTTCTCTAAAAAGTTCATAATCTTTACTCGTCGCCTTCAACTTAATCCGAGTGCTCGAAGACTTAAATTTAAAAGCAGAACTTCACAAGAGACTGAGGGACGGATCCGCTAAAATCACAATTTTCACGATAGGTATTTTAAATATGGGAGGGAGTTGTGCTTATTTTAAGAGAAATTTTATGGGCGTCTTGCTTTCAAGAAGGGCTCTTAGAGCCGCTACGAAAGTACTCATCCAAAGCATAACAACGCGACGACGTGCCCGCATTTTTCTTTTCCTGCCTAAGTGGATACAATATTTATATAAAGCGCTTTAAAGCACCTTTTACCACCTGCATATACATCTCGCCTCTTTTATACGGTAGCACGGCTACACTTATTCGAAATTTTTCCATTTATCCGTCATAAAAGTGTTCTCTATGTCGCACTGTTCGTCATATGGCAGGTAAGTGTGCACACTTCATGGGAAAATCCCGAATAAAATATAAACAAACGCAAATTACATTATCGAACCGCGAGCAGTTCTGATTGTTTCAAATTCACTCCGCGTGACCTAGTTAAGGATTTTATGTCCTGAAAATAACTGCACGCAAGGTTCTTATCTTAGTTCCGCCAGGGGCAACCAGGCACACGAGTAGTTAATAAACTGCCCATTCATATCGGGACTTTTGGCAGTATTTTAAGCTTTGCTTTTTATTTATTAATTTAGAAATGATGTTTTGCAAATTTTCGCAAAAACGAAACCGACTTCAACAATCCGAAGCCTTAAACATTTTGACCATATTACCCGCAATTTACTTTTTTGATATTTACAATACATATGATTATTGATCACGTATCAACTTTTGTTAATATACATACATACATATATGAGTATATTGGATTTTAATATCATAAACTTTAACAATTGGGTACCATATTCAAATGCAGTGGCCGTGAAAATCTACTAAGGCCTACGTAGGTCCTAAACTACAAATTTCTTGATGCTGCCAGGGAATTGAATGGTCCAATAATTATCTACAGGGTAGGTCTTCAGAAAACGCTCCTTCCGCCCCGATTTCGATGAAATTCATATATGTCATAAAGAAGGTCATTATTAGAAACTTTTGCGGTGGACATATGGTGCGGAGACCTTCAGGAAAGAAGATACATGGAAGCAATTATGTACATATACAAGCCGCGGAAGTATTTAAAAAAAGAGGCTTCACCTACCCGATTTTGGTAAAATTAAAGTATGTTATAAGGGAGACATCACATTCTATCTTCCAGTAGGTTTCAGCTGTAAATACATATACAAAACTGCTCATATTTTTTTCCTGTAAGCTTCCGCGTCCAAAGATCGAATTTCTCCGAAAAACCTCCTTTATGACAAATTTTCTAGCTTCTGTAATTTCTTTCAATATGGAAAATCAATATATATTTGGAATTTTTGATGCAGCGTAAAAATGTTTTGATAATTTTAGATTGATCGCGGCGGAGCTAGATGTCCCACCGACCGGAAAGAATATTTTACGCCTGTTTTGAAGTATAGCGTCCACTGCTCAAATAATTAAATAGTAGTTTTTATACCCGGCGTCCCACGATGTAAAACAATTGACCTCCATCCCATCGAAATCGGTTTAGGAAGTTGACAATTTTCAGTCGCCGCATTGGATGTGCCATCTTTCATTTTCAAATTACGATAGAAGATTCGAGATCAGCCACCTCGAAAACATAATGGAACCCATTTTCAGAGCAATCCTTTGAAGTTGAGAATTGTCGGTCGTCATTCGTATATTGGATTTTGGTGTTTTTCCCTTCTGCCTAAGGAAGTTTTTTCAACGATAAGCACATTATTATTCCTTGTTATTTTGTGGAAACAATTTCCGATGACATATAGAAAGAAAAAAATACGACAAATTCCTGAATGATGTGATTTAGCTATGGTGGGATACTTTCACCTTTCAAAATTGTTAGTGGAGTGAGTTTAAAATAAATAAATAAACGAGTGTTTTGTTCACTTGCAATGTGAAAACATGAAAGCAGGTTTGACTTAATTATCAAAATCGGTTTGATAACTTTTTCATGTCAGCACATTTCAAATTTTTCAAAAATGCCCAGTTGATTTTGTAAACCATTATTAAATAAAAATTTTCCGTTTACAAACTCGGAATACTCGGATCAACAACTCAATCGACTTTTAAGAACTCAAAATATTATTTGTTTATAGATGGGGGAAAGTCGTTGAAGATGAAGTTTTTAGTTTTCTTTAAAATCGTTGATAAGTGATAACAGTAAAATGTTTCATGTATATGACGCAATATTTCTTTTATAATCTGATATATTTTGTGTTGTTATTTTTTAAATAATTATCCAAAGGTTTAGCTATATTTATCAATTAATGTTATTCATTTATGGTATACTGTAGTATAGAAGCAGTTTAATTTTTCATTAATTGCTTCGATATCTGTAATTAGAAGGAAAACATACATGTTATATTGAAATCTATCTTTCTCCAGAGACAATGGCATTTATGATGCTTGGAAATACTAAATATTTCCTAAAACCTAAATATTTTAAAAATGACAAGCCGAAATGCCCCAAATACATGACATACATACTATCTAGTAGTATACCATAACCTCCCATATCGACCTATTCAGTTTTATCTTACCTTTTCGGAACTCCCTGCATATGAAAGGAGTTTGTGTTACGTTAAGGTTTCACCTTTAAAGCAAAAGTTCAAATGGGTCAAATTTGTTATGTGTCATACCAATAAATATAAATGTTTAACTCAAGAAACAGAAATACATATGTCTACCCTTGCCCACCATATATACACACAGCCTTCCAAAATATTGGACTTTCATTAAGTGGCCAGAGCCCTTTTAATTCCTCCTGTCCTTCTAGATCTCGTTTCAATCTAGTGAAAGCCCTGGTATCGATTAAATAGTCCTTATAATTCCAAAAATAGTTGCGGGAAGAAAAACGGAGAGTCGCCACGACGAACGGAAGCACAGCGATAAGAGGATAGGGCGCAGAGGATATACCGAAAGAAAAGGCCCATGAAGGACCAATTAACCTTTCAAAGGCAACAGTATCGACTTGAACCATCGTTGGCCTTTCAATTTTTCGGTGGACATCGGCTGCTGTTATAGCAATAACATTTTATTGAACTGTTTGAAAAGGGAAATAAAAATGAAATTTGGAACGCGGGATGGAAGGGTCTGGCCTCTGTTTGTCCTTTCAGCTTTCAACGCATTTGGCTGAATGGAGTTTTGTTGGCGAAGCAAAAATAAAATGTGTTTTTGCCTGTTCCAGTCATGTGCAGGCAGGCATTGTGTAGAACTGCTAAATTCCACGAAAAGAGTTCCCCTTTCTTATTGATTTCCTGAATGCTATCTCCTTCCACAACAAAAAAACTTCGCATTACCCTTTGTGTATACGTACGTATATGAGTTCAAAAGCACGAAAGATCGGGCCAAACATACGTTGAGTGGTATTGACAATAATTTCAGCAGGGTGGGACAACTGCGACATACATAAGTACCGTCTGGGCTTCGTCGAATGCACCGAGAAATACTACTTTTAAAGGGTGGTGCTGTAGACCTTTATGCCCCACCTGCTACTCAATTGAATCTCAGGTTTCTTTAATTAAACATATCTTTATTCATCCTTGTTTCCTGGCTGGGAACTCACTTCCACCAAAGTCAGAACACTGATTAATGGTCCCGCAAAGGCTCTTTGGATGCCAACAGCATTAGGAAGGCAAAATTTATTGGAAGGATTAAAAGTTGCTTTGTTCCACCCGTATAGACTCCGAGAGCGGAATATTAAGTGGTTTCCACTCACTGGGAAATTCTGCACTTCTTTTTTTTCAACTTTTCATGCTTGCTTCATCTGCAAGGACTTGAATGCCAACGGGTGGCAATAAATTAAATGATTAATAGTCCCATGAGTCTCCGTCTCATGTTAATGAAAGCACTCAGTAGGAGGACCGGCAGTGGGCCACTTCTTGAAGTGACAGTGGAGCTGGACTCGGAAGTTACGAATTGTCTCTTTAATATACCTAATTGTTTTTGCTTCTCCTTTTTTTTAATTTACCCTTAAAAGAATTAAACGCTGTTACGGCTGTCGACGCAACCACACTATACAGCGTGCACTTTTTTAAAAATTGAGAGGCAATGAATAAAAAACGAATGCCATTGTTAAATGATGAACTCCGGTTGCATGTTTTAAATTCTCGAAAGCTTTTTTTAAAAGCGAGGCATTTAATATTGTCAGAGCAAAACTCTGAGTAATGGCCGAGCAAATGCTACACTAATATGTATGTGCAAATTTTTAGATTAAAACAAATCGGTTATTTAAAAAGCAAGCGAAATTAATGCACAACATGATGCGCAAATACGTGCTTTTAACTCGACAGATCGCTGTAGTCGTTGTAGAGGAAGACCACGTATCCTTTGATAGCTGCTTCCAGCTCCTGTACGATGCAAAATTGTTCATTGTCCGCGCAGGCTGTTCTCACCAGCCATCGCCAGATGTTCTCTGTCGGGCTAATATCGGGTGAATGCACTGGCCATCGACTAACCTCCATATTTTGGTTTGCAAGCCACGTCTGCCGTTGTGTAAGCGCTTGCATGAATCCGGGTATTATCTTGTTGATTAATTAAATTTTCTTACGAAAGCTGTCCAAGGTATGATGTAAATGCAAACGAACACATCTGGAGAACAATGGAGTTAGTATTTTAGTTTCAAAGGCTCAACGAACTAAAACTAAAAAAAACAACAATGTCAGCGCAATTATAATACTGGTCCAACATTTTAGCTTTCTGTTTCTCAAAAAGTATTAGATTAGACTATTTTACATATTTTAGAAAATATGCAACAAAAATGATGGATTCTCACTTAAACACTTCACGCAACTCAAAAAAATCATGAGATCTAAACTATTGCCATATGATAGTTATTTTATGTCATTCTTATTTTTAAGTTTATTTGAAAATTGCCAATTGCTAAACTGTACCCTATCCCAAATCTTTTTGAGACCATTGCAACGAATTATTTGAGTTTCTGTTGGTCTTCTTTTTTATCTAAGAAGCAGCGTGGCTTTGTTAAGGGTAGGTAGATCGACAGTTACAAATTTAGTGAATTTCTCCAATTTTTGTACAACGAATTTAGAAAATCGACAAGTTGATTACATATATACCGATTTTAACAAGGCATTTGACAAACTCTCCCATAGAGTGTTAATTTTTAAATTCCTGGGACTTGGTTTTTCCATGGATGGTGTTCAAGGGATTAAGATCATATACATATCACGAATTGGTCTATCAATTGGTCTATAAATACTTCTACCTTATCTGACTGTGTTATCATGCTGTCAGGCGTTCCACAAGGTAGTCATCTCGGACCATTGTTATTTACAATCTTCACTAATGATTTGTTTCCTCTAATGCAAAATGCACATATTTTAACTTATGCTGATGAATTGAACATTTTTAGTGAAATCGAATCCTTGCAAAATGTCTATAAACTGCAAAATGACCGTGTCAAGTTCACCGAATGGGGCTAAATATCACATCAAGTTAAATATTACCAAGTGCAACTTGATTAGCTAGCATGAAATGATCCATTTTGGATTATCCTTATAAAATTGATGACCTTCCTTTCCATATAAGCAAACGTTGTAAACCTCGGCGTTACTATTGACGCGTGGTTTGATTTTTGTGGACCATATTAATAATATTTTTACTCGGACTAATTCAATGCTCGGTTTTATTAAGCGCTGCTCTAAGTATCTTGCTGATCTTTATCTTCTAAAAATTTTGTTCTGCGCTTCGTCCGCCCTATATTGGACTATGCGTCAGTGGATGCCTCACTATCAAGTTCATATCGCACTCATTGAGGCTTGCATTACCTCAAGTGTAAAAGCGGGTTCTTTACGCTTTGCCCTTCGCGACTTACCATGGAGATTCCTACAATCTTCCTGCTTATGGTGCCCGTTTAAAGCTTTTCGATATGACGTCTCTCTCTCAACACAGGTTTCAAGTGTTATATGTATGTATGCATGGTATCGTCACTGGTGCTACAAGCTCACCTAGTCTTTTAAACTTTATTAATATAAATTCGCGTCCCTGCCCGACTAGATGACAACATTTCCTTTACCTTAATTATCACAGGACCAATTATGCCTCATTGGAAGCACTATTGACTATGAATTATAATGATGCTATTACTTATACTTATGATATGTTTTCTTTGCTGGATTTCAATTGTGATAGGTTAGCATTAAAAAAAATATTATTTGCAAATTAGTAAAATACTTTAAGATTTTCTTTCGATTGTATTTGCTGCATATTATTAACATTTTTATAAAAGTCATATGCCCTATTTTGTACCTGTTGTTGAAGTAGAAAATAAATACAACTAACCCAACCTATAAACCTTTTAATGATTTTTTCTTGAACAAGTTTTTTTAATTACACTGACGAGCAAAATCAGATATTTCATACTTCCAAATATATATGGGCAAATATTGTGTGCAAATAATGTTTAACCCTTCTTTCTTGATGGGAGCGTTGTCGTGTTAGAAAATCCACCGTCGACCATTGAACATTTCGTCCAAATTACTTTTTTGGGTTTGCAAAACTTTTACATGTGTAATCTTTTGACGTCTTTAGACCTTCTCGAGCAATTAAGTCTATTGGGCCATGAAACGAAATTGCTGCCCATGGAACCAACAGTGTTATGACGATGTTATAAATACAGCTCAAATTTCCTCAAAACATGGAATTAATGTTTCCTGATGGCCATCCAAATTCAATATTTCATCGTCATTTGCTGCCATTCCTCCTTACAATTAAAATCCAATCTACAAAATGTATACCGATGAAATATAATCGTGGTTTCTTCTAAAGCTTCTGTTTATAATAATAACTAAACAAATTGTTTAGATACTGGTTAAATGTTCAAATTTTTGCTTTATTTTGCAAACGGGTGCAGAAGTTTTTGACGCGCTTCACGTAAGATGGACTTATACTCTCGTCCAGTTGTCCCTATTGCGATGCAGCCTTTTGAGTTTGTAATCGTAATTTTAGGGATCTTTGAAAAATTGTTATTGTCCAAGCATCTCGCTAAATATTTCCGAAATATTATTTGAGCGGCGAATCATTTATTTTTTTGTCAAGAATTGTTCAGAAATACATAAATCTTTGATCAAAGATTATGTATGAATTTTTTTTTAGTCAGACGAATTCCCCGTGTATGAATTTGATTTATCGTGAAAATATAGTAGTTTGGCCTACTATATATATATTTTGTAATCATAGTGTAATATGTAATATAGTAGGATACTATATTGTATTGTAGGGTTGGCCACCCTATCATAAGTAAGGATAATATCATAGGGCGACAATTTATTTTTGACCGCCACGCCACTGTATATTCTTGACGTAGAACGCACGGGGTATCATATCTGGTTTATTATCAATCTGCAAGTATTTTTCACTGTATCACGACTTTATTTTTTTTTATATTTTGCTCAAACATTTTGGTGTTCTGGAACTGTGAAGTGAAAAAAAATTTCACAAAACGTCATAAAATATGTTAATGTATTAATTTGGCATCAGTGTGCGTTTTAATTTGTATTTGTGAATTTATAAGTATTGTCTACTTGACAGAACTGTGCATAGCCCGATCACTACCATAGATATCCGTCCGAAGAAAATCTCAAGAAATATACATATATAGAAAAATCATCCAAAAAGTCAATTATAGTGATAAATAGGACCACGCCAAGGTCGAAAACGTGGATTTTTTATCAGGACCCCTATCCATCCAAAAATTAAAACTATTCGCTCTTTATCTTTTTTCGTCCCGCGCTACTGACAATAAATTTATCCCTTTGTGAAACGTTAAAGTAAATCGAAACCGGTACGTGAGTCGCGTTATGTAAATACATATAAGCTGATAGTCATCTTCCGCAGCAATCAAAATTCAGCTTCTTTGAAAACCCACAATGGCTTTTAGTCAAAAGATTTTGCTGTCACTTTAGAAAACTCTATGAAATATTACACTAAAGGTAGTCTCTGGATTTGGCAGGTTGTTCCGTTCATGTATTTGATCTCATATTCAGAAGTTAATGCTCAAATAAATAGACAACATTAAACGAATGTTATTAATTCGTTGCTATTCGTCTTTGACTTATGAACAAAGCGAATCAAATGATATTCTGCTCCCTGCCCTATTAATGGCAGAAATGTAATATACTCCGAGGTGGTGTAAGGGATCTTAAAAGCTCTTTCGTAAGGGTAGACAATCGCGCTTTCAGTGGCAACAATAGCAATTTCCTTATTAGAATTCTGTTAGCTACGAAATAAGAGCAAGACGAAAGAAGGAATTCCATTATTATTATTCGCACTGCGAAGCTCCTCAGTGCTGCGTTCGCTTTGCGATACGCCATTTGGTAAATGTTTCTTTTCCTTTTCATATCTTGTCTGCATTGTACAAAGAGCAATTAATTCTTAATATCCTTGAAAAATGAATCTCCGACGAGCTGAAGTTTTTTTCTATCCATTCAAGGGATATTCATAGGCAGACAATCTGTTAGAAGGTCTTGCGTCTGAACTGAATAGTGGCGCGAACAAAGGCGTGTAGTAAGCATATAAAGAGAAAATTCTCAATACAAAACAAGAAGAACTTTAGAAGCCTTCTAGAACAAGAATAATTCCAGGATACTCCTGGAGACATTTAAAACAACGGCACAAATTCCATCACTCCAACAAAGTCCTCGACAATTGAAAACATTGCGACCCCTCAAGATAAACAGCAGAATGAAAAAAAAGGATGGGTACGACAACCCCACCGTCTATCCTATCAAGAGATGGAATACTTAAGGAAAACATTTCCAGCCTAGACGACATGGCATGACTTGGACACTGACTACTTCGTTGACAGGATCTTTTGGGGTGTGATGCTGGCCAGTCATCCAGACGTGACTTCACTTTATGAGACCATACATCGGCAGAGGCAGACAAAGTGATGGCATAAAACTTCTATTGAAGACATTGACAACGCCAGGCGAATCGCTTCACTGTAAATAATGCAGGAGTATATGGCCGTCCGCTATTAGCAGTTGTTAAATCGGGTACAGTGAATTAT
This sequence comes from Neoitamus cyanurus, assembly GCA_947538895.1. Lineage (NCBI taxonomy): Eukaryota > Metazoa > Arthropoda > Insecta > Diptera > Asilidae > Neoitamus > Neoitamus cyanurus. The sequence goes on along the minus strand of OX384541.1, from coordinate 33,551,244 downwards.
TGATGCATCGTAAAAGGCCGACCAGATTGACGCAGTAAGTGTAAGCGCTTTCGGATGTTGTTCACAAGTAACTCGGTACGAGTATAAGGCTAAGAAAGCTACTCTGCATAAAATAACCATTTGTAGCTTCAGTCATAATTGCACTTTAATAATCTTTCAGTACATACGAGTACTTACGCCAACACGTTCCTCATTTTCGTTTTTAAGAGTTGTAAAAATGAAATCGTTTAAGGGGGCGATACATGTAAAAAAAAAATCGAATTTTGTTTGTTTGCATAAATAGTTAAAATAACATCTCAAACATATACCTGTAAATTTTTAGAATGAAATTCGCATTATTTATCGATTAAAAACTCTTTTAAATGCTCCGCCTCATCTCGGTTCGACTCTCGCTACCTGCTTTTCAAATTTCTGACCTTGTGGTCTTTCGTATTGACGACCCGGGTAAGCAGATGTTCGTCAAGCATGTCAAGAAGAACTTCAGAAGAAAAACGAGTACTACGAACGCACCGAAGGGCTTCTGTTTGGCCCTGGAATCTCCTGACCAGTTGGTAAGTCGCTGTAATCATAGATTCTCTTCTCTGTGTGTCAAAACTTTACACGCATTTCTCTCGAAACTACTTTTTTTAAATTGGCGGGCAAGATAACTGAAAAAGTTTCCAACCGATTCTTATGAAATTTGGCACACGTCTTATCTATAGTATTAGCTTCTAGTTGAATCTCAAAAATGCCAAAAAAATTTCAAAAATCACCATTTTTAAAATGGTAAAATGGTGGAAAAATTGGGCAATTTGTTTTCTGAGGCGTGCCAAATTACGATTTTTTGACTTTTTTATTTTTTTATTGGTTGATCTAGAATATATATGTTTTATCAACAAGCTTAAACAAACATTTTTGATTTCGGATCGCTGTAAGAGAAGCTAAAAATCCCGCCGATTGATGCCTTTCGCCGCGAGGGTCTCAGGGGATTAGTTACTACGGCGGCCATTGTGAAAAAAAAAATAAAAAAAATCTGTTTCTTGCATTTTAATATATAATGAATAAACATACTGAATTTAAAAACGATTCATTTATTCCTTCCCTTTTAAATAAGCCTCTGAAAAACGGTCGAAATTCAGGCGGTTATATGTATCGCCCCCTTAAGCACATTATAAAATTTAAAAAAAAATAGACAGCTTTCCATCCTTTTATTTATTTAATTACTTAAGTCATCAACCAACTAATTACTACAAAAACCACGGCAAAAACTAATCTCAACGAAGCTGATTTTTAATTTGTTCTCTCGATAAATGAAAGTCGAAATTTTTATAATTTAAGTTAATAGTAGGTACGTGACTTTGACGTCAAGGGTTCACTCACACCGTAATTAGTGCGATGGTAAGGCACGTAAAAATATCCTTGACCTCTATTCGAACGGGCTGGGATAGAAATATTGAAGAACGCAACAAGCTCCGCGGAATTGATTTTCCCCAGCATGCAGTCGAATGTTAAAACTATCTTAGCATTGTTCCGATATTCTTCAAGCGATTGTAAGGAGATCAGTTTGAGCCTTGGCTAGACTGCTTCGATGCGGTCAACATGTATTCTGTATGACGGGGGCTCGACCAAACTGGCGTACTCAAGGATGGGTCTCACAAAAGTGCAATACAGGATCCTCGTAACGTAAGGATCATTGAATTCTTTAGACCATCGTATAACAAAACAAGGGTAGCGCTGGATTTGCTAACTATGACATCGGAATGATCCTCGAAAGATAAATGGCTGTTAAAGTATACTCTCAGATCCTTCGTTTTGTCAACTCTGTCTAAGGAACAACCGTCAATAGTATAATTATACAAATGGACACTTTCTTACGTGAAAACCACATGTAAGTGCATGTGTTAATATTTAATGGCAGACGACTTAAAAAACACCATTTGTGATTAAAAGAATGCAGTCTTGCTCGTTAGACGTAACGCGAAAAGATCTTGGCGTCATCACCATAACATACGATTTTAGAATAAGGCAAGGACAAGAAAACATCGTCAATGTAAATAATAAATAGGACAGGACCAAGGTGACTAACCTGTGGTACGCCAAATATGTTAAAAATTTCTCTACATAATACAACGCGAAATAAGACCCGCTGAGATCGATGAGATACGATAAGTAGCAGCAAAGCCAATCCATGAAAAACGGAGGAAACCCGAGAGAGGATATACAGCAGAATTCCATGATTGATTCCGTCGAAAGCTTTGCTAAAGTCACTGAAAATGCAATCGTACCTGCTTCTCCTTTTAAATATTGGTTAAACAACAGTTAAAAAATGTCAACAGGTTAGTGGTAGTAGCTACTAGAAGTATCCTGAGGAAGCCGCATGGAATGAATGTAAAAAATATTTACGATCGGCCTTATCGTGAATTCCGGGGAAATAAAATTCCACTTAAAGTACAGAAAATGTCAAATCGAGTTAAAATAAAATTTGAAGCAAGTAAGTATTAGCAGGCGTAAGATTGCAGTCCGATAAATTGGACATTTCCTATATTTCCAGTGTAATTTTTATTTTGGAATATTTTCTAGGACATCGTAGATCGAAGACTCAAATATCTTAGCTATACAACGCAAATTGGCGATTGCCCTATAATTGGATATATCGCACCAGAAACTCTTTTTGTGTAGCGGACGTGTGACAGAGAGTTTCCAAGGTTTCGGAAAAACGCTACAAGAAACAAATAAATTAAACAAATAATTAAGAATAGGAACTAGAGGTAGACTACATCGTTTAATAAAAGAGGCAGGAATGCCATCCAGTCCGCAAGAGAAAGAATCAGCCAAGCCTGGGATTTAATTCGAAAGCTTCGTAAAAAAACTAAAACCTGGAAAATAAGAGAGTTCGGCGAAAGCGTCGTCCAGTGCGAAAACGACGTAGGAATTCTCTCTCATGAAGTAGAACAAATAATGTGTGTCAGATATTTACAAAAATTAAAACTGAATAAATCGCCTAAAAATGTATAAAAAACAGCAAGGTTAACAATCTTGACAAAATCTGGAAACAACTGGCCAATATTTCAAATACATTTTCCACTTTAAAACGAGCTGAACTGAGCTTTGCATTGAAATGCTCTTGTCGTCTGCTTAAATGATGCATTGTGTATGGCTTTAAAATTTTTTGTTTTTTTATCGAAAGGCGTCATCTGCTACGAAAGCAACGATAATTCATCTTCTCCAGGTCACAAGGCTCAGGAATCTGGAGAGATCTTTCCGCTAACAATTTGGCGAACGTTGTGTTAGAAAAATCGCCTACATCTGACACCCTACCATAAAATGAAGATAGGCATTCACAGCTTCCATCAAAACAATAGGTACTGAATGTTTTATAAAATTAATTTTTATAGTTAAAGTAAAAAGATCCAGAGTGTGGTGGCTTGTTTATTTCCACATGTTTCCCATCGATGGTTCCGATGAAATTTTGAAAAGCAATTTTGTGGAATAAATCCGCTTCTCTTCGGCAATCCTCTGCAGTTTTTGGTAACTAAAAGAAAATCAAAAATTATCATATATAAGTATATGTAGGTATGCTTGACCAGAAATATAATATAATTACCTTAATACAGTTTCTCATAACTTAAATTATTGCCTCGTACGTGTCAACCACAATTTTGTCTATGGCTTGTGGAGACACAGCGTAAATAAAACTTCAGAGACTTCTGTCTCATTATCAAAGGCGCAACTTTGCGGAGGAGTTCATCGAAAGCTGTAGAGGTCGGCTGACTTCCTCTCAAATGTGTCAATAGTTACCCATTTGAATACGTCTATTTTTTTGTCAAACCATCATTATTATCATTAAAGTCAACCCTACACATTTTCTTCAAATTTTTGTCCGATTAATGTTTATCTAGTACACGAATACAATACGATCGCTAAAAACGTATAGGCCAGAATCACCTACACATATTTGAAAGTATATTTGTCCATTTATTTGACTGTGTGTAGTCAATGCTGCAAACAAACTTGCAAACATATTTGACCGTGTATGGCTCGGGTTAGACTGCATGTTAGGAATAATCAATATTTCTGTCCCAGCGAGATTAAGGTTTCTTGCATGTGCCTTATCATCGCACGAACCACGGTATGAATGAACCCTTGACGTCAATGTCGACTTCCATTTATCGAGAGTAAAAATTAAAAATTATCTTTGTTGAGATTAATTTTTACCGTAATATATTTTTGTAGTAATCGGTTTTTGATGAATGTGCGATAAATAAATAAATATTCAAACGTGAATATCGCGTAAATCGTTAAAGGAATTTGTAGAGCATTTAGTGATGAACAAAAAAAAAGGTGGGCGCCATTTTTGCTGTAACATCAACAGTTCGCAAAATGGCGGCCAACGCATACCCCGCCAACTAGAAAATGGCATGCAAGAGCAACCGCAAACCCCTCAGAAATAATGTGTTACGGCAATATTTTGGATATTTCTTTTTTTTTTTAATAAAGTAGGTATGTAAGTGTTGAATTTAAAATAAAATATTCAAGCACAGAGAATGCACTATGCAATACAATACAGAGTTAGTTGTATAACTATAATTGGTAACCGGCATGCAATTAAAAATTAAGCAAAACATAAATAATCAACTTATTTATAGCAGAAGACGAACTTGAACCATGTAATTAAAAGCACGGTAGGGGTATTTGTGTTGGATTCAGTTTCCTAGTTTTCCACCCAACTTAAGTTGTATTTGCGAAGAAATATTATCCATTCACGTAAACTGCAAACGGATAAACTAATTAAAAGTTGCGTGTATTTGTCGCGTTTGCAGTAACTCACATTTTAAGTACTAATAGCTCTCAGCTCAAGTTGTTCCATTTTTCAGCCTTGGGAGTAAAGGACACAACCGCCTTCAGGTACCCCTATAAAGTGTATTTAATGCGACTATGTTGTTGATAGCAAAAGGTTCAAGATAATTACTATAGAGAAAGAGAAGAATCGAGAACTCATGCCGTGCGGGGGAGAAGTTAAAGAAAGTTCAATTACAGTCAACTGCCAAGCACTGCGGGGCAGCAGTAAAGTTCACTAGAATAAATGGGTGTGTACTTTTTCTTCCTAATTTGGAGAAAATCGGGTGGAAAATGAGCGGAAACCATTGAGGGAATTTCTGAGTTTTAATTAGCATAACTTAAAAAATGCCTCTTGCAAGTTCCTCAAGGATCCCATTCCTCCTTTTCTATTCCTGCCATTACCAGATTCTAAAGAAATTTTAAATTCAAATATTAAATTCAATAATGCGGTCGGAAACCGCAGTATGTCATTCAATCTCAAACTTGCCCAATACATATATTCCAATTTTCCGATTAAAAGAGTCAATGGAATTCATGGTAGATTTCCTTGAGAAATTTCCGAACTTTTTGGCATTTATGGCGGAGAATTGGAAAGATATTGAGGCTAATATTCGGTGGAAAATACTAAACGTTGCGGATATTTTTAGGTCTTGTTAAGAGTTCAACAACACAAAACTGAGATAGCTATTAGCTACGTCAATTCGGACGTCTTTCAAGTTTTTCAGCCCAATTACATGCAAGTGATGTTCAAACGTTTCGTGCGGCAACACAATGAACGAATTGGACAACTCCCAACAACAGTAATCGATTTGTCATATATTATTCTTCCTTCTTGTTGCAAATATATATTTTGCCAATGCATTAAAAATACGTCAAGTGTACCACAGGACAGTCAACTTGGTCCATTATTGTTCATTATTTACATCAACGATGTATCATTGATTCTTCAGTCTCACTCGAAAATTCTTTGCTATGTTGACGATGCGACAATATATCGCATAATATGCTTTAAATACTGACTTGGAGGCCTTCCAAAAATGGTGCTCCATCAACTGCCATGTAAGTGAGTAAGTGTGCCTGTATGTCTTTTTCACGTAAAAGCAATCCAGCGGTCTTTATGTACATGATCGATGGACATTCTTTTGCTCAAGTCTAGCAAGGGTGAGGGATTTAGGGGTCATTCTTAATTCGCGTTTTTCTTTTGAAGACCCCATTGATACCATTGTTAACAAAGCTAGGGCCACTCAGGGTTCGTTAAAAGGTGGGGTAAGGAGTTTAATGACGCCTATATCTCTCGACTACCTACATCAATCGTATAGAGGCTGTTCAAAGCAAATTTTTACGGTTTCCTCTTCGTGGCCTTCCTTGGGAGGACAGCCTTTTTCAGCCACCATATTTGAATAGACTTCAGTTAATTTCACTTGGCTCATTGGAGCTTAGGCGATTCAACTCCAAAACTGTCTTTACGTTAGATTGTCTTCAGAGAGTTATTAACTGTGTTGAATTGTTGAGTAAATTTAACATTTCAATACCTGCACGTTCTCTGAGGAATCATGATTTCATCCATATGAGTTATGTCACACTCCTTTAACGCGCAATGCTCTATAGTCGACTTTCATTTATCGGGAAGATAAAAGTTCGGCTTCGTTAAGGTTGCAGATGGGAACAATGCTGTTATAATTCGAAGTAATCAGTTTGTTGATGAAATTGTCAGAAATAAATGAATAAATAATAAAGTTCGCTAAGATGCTACCCAGTAATGGGCTAAGATATTACCTGTACTACATACATACGATGGGTCCGTCCAATGAAACGGAAGATCGTGTGTGACTAGAAGACGACACACACATATTGTGTGGTTGGTCTGCACTGGCCTTGGTCTAGATTTAGAAGGATCGTAAGCCAGGAGGTGTTGAGCTCGGATGACGTTCGGTTCGATCCTCTTCTGTAAAAGACCTTTTGGCATTCCTTAGATGCTTAATGGGGATTTGGTACAAATAATAATCTTTCACAGAAGAAAAGGTCGACAACAAAAAGGATTACATTTTAAGTGAACGAAAAAAATCCGTCCATCGCCTATTTTAGTCACAGGTTTAGACTTTGAGTATGCCCCATATACCAGACATTTATAGTGAGCTAGTTTAACCAAATCCAATTATGGGCACCATGGGACGCAATATTTCCGTTGGCCGATGTCCCAAGGAAGTCAGTTGGAACTAGGAAAACTACGAGTCTGGATTAGTTTTTTACGCGGGTTTAACTTTTGGCAGTGTATCCGAACCTTGTGCAACATTTAAACTAGCATAGGTCTGTGGTTTGGTCTGCTCAAAAACCAAAACCAAACCTAACTAAAATGTTCTTTATCACTTATATTATAATATTATACAATTACTAATGGTCAGATCGTGGAAGTTCGAATACAGGCCGAATATCTGTATTAATTATTAAGTAATTAATTTTTGTAAATACCCAAACTTAAAACACCTTAACTCCCTAGTGATTTCCGACCAATTAACGTCTTATATGGGCATAGCCACGATTTTGTCCAGGAAGGGGCAAAGCAACTCACTCAAATAGTGAAACATTTATTTATTATAGTAGACAATCCGTTTTATTAGATTTAGTCATGCAATATAATTATTTTAAAAGAAACTTACACCTCGCTAAATGCTTCTTCAAAATCCTTCTTTTTTTCCCTCACTCATTAAAAATAATGCGGCAGTTAGTGAAACTGTAAAAACAATGTCCGTCCTCGTTCTTAACAACTAAATATTTCAGTACGCAATGAATAGTGTTCGTTATTGTAACATCATCATTAACCAATTTTGTAGGCCAGAATTGAACGAAAGAGTCATAAATTTGGTATGCACAGTATTATTTTATATTTATCTTCTGATCTACTCAACGCAAAGACATGAAACTTACACCAAACACTACTATCTCAATTTGCTTTCCAAAAAAGCCACCAATGTTGATCTGCATCTACCACAGCAGGTACAGTTACCAGCGAAATTGAAAAAATTTCTAAAATTCACGGTTTTCCTACATTTTCTCCGAATTTCATGTAATTATTGTGTATATGTATACGACGCCTCGCAACCTGCTTTCAAAGTGATGAGGAAAACAATGCAGCGTGCATATGTTGCTTTATATGTTAAAAACGGTTGAAATATGTATGTAATAATTTAAGGGTTCATCCTAGTTTACCAACTTAAAAATTTTTTTTTTTTTTTATGATGAATTTCGAAAGTAAATCACTTCAGAAATATCATGTTAAAATTTCATAAAGATAGGAGCAGTCTAACTATATTTTTTCGATTTTATTCGAGCGCGGTCTCCGGCGTGCTATTGAGTATATGAGCGCTTGTTTCGCTTCTCTTCGGTGGTCTCGGCTTTGTAAATGCAAACAACTGTCCTATTTATACTTGAAAATAAGTTATATTAGTCTATTCTAATACCCAAAAATTTTATGTGTATGTTATTTGAACGTTAGTCTCGTTTTGCGCAAGTACAATTTTTTCATGATATTTCAACAAAAAAACTTTACACGTGTTTTTCTCAAAATCACTTTTTCTTATACGGTGTTGTAGTTTTCTCCGAAACGGTTAGACCGATCGTTCTGAAATTCTTACCACACATTTGTGACATGTATGGGTATCGTGTATACTAGAATTATGTCAAAATTTTAATTTGTTCATTTTTTTTTAACCGAAAAATCATGAAAAAAAACACGTTTTTCGAAAATTTTTGTTTAAGTTACCGCCATTTTGTTATTTTTGCATAAAAATTAATAATTCTAGTATACACGATAGCCACTGGCACACTGAATCTAAATGTTGCTGGTTTTTGTGTTTCAGGCTAATCTTCACTAAAAAATCAACAACACCGTTGACATCGCTTTTTTTTATATGCCTACACGAATTCCGCCATTTTGAATGTATTTGTTATGAAAAATAAAAAAAAAAATATTGTTTTGTATTATATTTTGTAAGAGTGTGTTTACTTAGCCCAAAAAGAATTAAAACGATATATAATTTAGGGGCTGTGAAAGAAATTCTCAAAAAAAGCTTAATTTTCAGGCCTTTAAACTAGGATGAACCCTTAATGGAGAATTATAAGACCTACCACCTTTCATATCCGACCAACAGAAAGCGAGATGTTCGCAAATAACCGATTTGTGCGACACTTAACCTCAAATAACTTGCAATAGGCAGAGGGGAAAATTTCACTAATTGCGTTATTGAGGTTAACAACGAAACAATAGACGGTTTTGTCAAAAGAAAAATTCACTTTTATTTGTTCTGGCCCGATTTAATGCCTAAATTGACTGGAACGCACCAAGCATTAATTAGTTCAGATAATCGAGGATCTACTGCATTTATTTTAATAATCATGCACGGATAGTGTTGAGAGTTTCTGCAAATAATGATAAAAGGGACGAGATTAAGAGTCGTGAATTTTCTACTGTACCTTAAAGCGAACGAGATCCTTCCATCAGTAAAACTTTTGGCGCAAAAGTTGGGATACAAAATAGCACTCACTAGGTTTGACATTTAAAAGCTTCCTGTGGCAAGAGTGACATCAGTTTAGCATAAAAAGACGAGATAACCCCTCATGTGTAATTCAATTACCTAATGAGCTTTGTTAAATCAGAGCATTTCCACCTCCGAAAAGTTTGGGATTTGAATAGAACTCCCCTAGAAAGAGCCCCACAATGGTATTTGCAAACATTCGACCTTGCTCATTATCCTTTTTCAGGGATGATATTTTTCTATACCCTCCCTGTAATCAGATCTCAGAGTTGCAATGAGTGGCAGGATAGGCGGGCCTAATCCCACTTCCGATGTTTCTGATACACGGATAAATGGTTCCTCCCTCACGTGTACGGGGCAATTTTTTGCGTAGGTGGCGGATAAAGGTGAAGGATATGCATTTGTCGTCTTTACATTCCATCGGGACCTTTCTGGAGCTAGTTTGCAGTACGAGGGCGTATGTGTGCTCCTTAAACGCTTTTATCAACGGTATCGACCGTTTTTGCAGCGCATAATTGATCCTAGGCCAAAATCTAATTTAAAAGGATTACAACTTGACATCAATCGTAATTTATTCCACCATGAAAATTATATCTTTCGGTCCCAGATGGCCGAATTTATGCCACAAGCAAGATAAATTCGTCGAGAAGCTTCGCAGCGTGGGAGGCAGAGGATTTCTGTGAATGGTCGGCCTGGCTCGGAGACACAAAGAGCTGAGCGGTCTTATAATCAGACAAGGCAATTTTGGCCACCATACTAAACAAAATCTCGAAAAAATGAGTTTCTAAGTGGATGAGCCCTTTGGAGAAAATTGGCCACAAGTGAAAGGAAGCCTGCGGAATTGATCTAACTAAGATTTTGGTCCTCTAAGTTCTTAGGGCCATTTGCGGTCACGGCCCAATATGCTTGCTGCTAAAGTATATACATAATGATGTAAGGTAAATATTTCACCAATGTTCACTTCAATCTACCTTTTTATGGGTAATTAAGTTTCTAATCAAAAATGTACTCAAATGTTCCCACTGCTAAAATCTGGGTCCTTTTGTGGCCGCTGTCCAGAGCAGAACAAGGGCGGCACCAAAAGAACCATTCAGAACAGTAAACAGAACAACATTTTTTGTTTTGCAATGTTGGTGCCCTTGCTTTCAGAAATTTTCAACAGGCATTTCAAATTTCAAAAATCCTATGCACCTATACAAGAAGGCTCCTAAAAAACTTTAGCCATGGTATAAATCTGACACACTGAAAAAATTTACTGCTGAATTGATACCTTAATCACCCGGTGCTGCTAGGATGACATTGTGCAATATCTTAAAAAAGCCGTCCAAAAGTGCCCCAGAAATCCAATTGCCACCCGTTTCTGTTATCTTTTCAACACGGATTCATAAAGGGTAAATCGACAACGACTAACTTGTCAGAGTTTTCTAATTACTATATCGCAGCTATAGAAGCAAGGTGCAAGGCTTTTGACAAAATCAATCAAAAAATTCTGGTTCAGAAGCTGTCCGTGTTGGGCTTCCCTTCTTGGTTTTGTCAACTGGATCCAATCCTAATTGTCTAAACGCAAAGGGTTCCTTTTCCGAGGGGCTCTTGATGGTGTCATTCAAAATACCTCCAGTATACCGCAGGGCAAACATTTGGGTCCACTACTTTTCATCATTTACATATCAATGATGTATCTTTGATTGCTTCTCACTTGAAGATTCTTTGGTACGCTGACCATGCTAAGATTTTTCGTACAGTGTCTTTCATTACTGAATATCAGCTTCTGAACTCTGACGTGGAAGCATTCCAAAACTGGTGTAAAGTAAACTGAATCCCTTTAAATGTCAATAAATGTACCTACCTTACCATTGCACGTAAGAAACTACCACTGAATTTTAACTTTAGTATCTACGGATCTCCCCTAACTACACTTGACAAAACCAAAGATTTAGGCGTCCTGCTTAACTTGAGGTTTTCATTTGAGGATCGCATTGAGAATATTGTGAGCAGGGCTAATGCTACACTGACGGTTCATTAAGTGATGGTCTAAAGAGCTCGATGATCCTTACATAACGAAACTTCTTTCTTGCACTTTTGTTAGACCCATCCTGGAATATGCTTGTCCGGTATGGTTTTGCATGGTTCATATTAACCGGATCGATGAGAGATCTGCACTTCGGAGCCTTCCTTGGAACAATCATTTTGTTTTGCCTCCTTATAGGGACAGGCTTTACTAATTTCATTTAGCACCATAGAGCATAGACGTAACAATTCCAGGACGACTGTTTGAAAAAATACTAATTCGCCGCAGTAGTTAGGAACATTTAATATCTCTGTTCCAGCGCGCTCTTTGAGGCATCACGATTTCCTCCAGATATCAATTCATTGTACCAACTACGTAATGTGTATGAACCGATGTCATTTATATAACGGCTCTTCAATCATCATAAATGTGATGGATTTTAATTTTTCTAGACGCCAAGTAAAAGTTTGGTTTAGTTAAGGTTAGACTAATTTATTTAGCCTCTTCCGATATGTTTGGTTTCTCTTTACTCTGTTTTTAAGAAACATTAATTGTACAATTCTATGTGATCAATATTCGTAACTCATTCCATTGCAGTGCATACTGAATCTTTGTTAATTTTATACACCCACTGCCAAAATATTCAGAAATTCGCTGACAACTATCAGCTGAAAACTCTCTCAAAAATTAACACGTAACGCCCCTAGTTAACAGTAGAAGAAGTACATTGTCTAGAACAAGAGATTAGTTCTCTTCAACCAACAAAGCACGAGCAGCGAAATGTATGGTTATTCCAAAACAAGGTCTAAAATTCAATCCAATTATGACTTTTTCGCTTGGTTCTCACTGTGAAATTTAATTATTAAAATAGAATTTATAGGATTCCGAAGGAGGGGTTTCACCCCCAAGACCCCCTACTCTGTTCGCGTCTGGAAGAAACTAGTTGTAAGTGAAAAAAAAGTATGAATGTATGATAAAGATAGTAGTAGAGATAGATAGTTGGATTCTTTTTCAAATATCTTCTTACATGATGTTAAAAAATTCAATTTTGTCCGGAACAAGAAGAAATTTACATACAACCGTTTCCAAAACAGACGCATCCATGACCTATATGCTGATTTCGCTTTTCCTATTTTCCAAACGCAATTCACATGTCTGACAAGTTTCAGTCAAGGACATGTGCTGGGATTGAAGCAGTGCTTATATGGGGCGAGGCGACAAGAATGCAATGAGAATGAACTTTCTGATATGTGATATAAAGTGGATGCCCATCATAAGAGAATAGCGCTCATTCGTTGGGCTCTGCTCTATTGACATTAATTTAATTTGCATACCGCACAAGGCGAAATAACAACCCACAGCACCATAGTACTTTATTACGGCCGCCGCATGCATCCGGAAGCATGTAATGCCGGCATGAGCAATGGCACTGCACGACGAAATAGGTCGTGGTTTGCTAAAACTGAATTCTACTATACTGTTGCCGCCATGGCATTCCATTCGGAGCTCGAGTGCTGGGTATATTCGCTTCAGAAAATACCTGAAAAATATGTTCGGAGAGTATTTTAAAATTGAGTGCATTGACATGGCCGACGCGAGCTCCTTTTTATGAATTCCCTGTACGACCGTGAGTTATTGCCCTGATCCGAATTTCACTGCTCGTCCCGAATCTTCTTGATGCCGCACGCAAATTTTCAGTCTCAAGATACCGAAAACGATCCGGAGCGGGCAATTGCTTTTGTTCAGGGGGTGTGAATTATGGGTTAAATACTTGAATTTTGAAGTCGCTGGCAACGTAAAAAGCCATTCGTCCATAAGTACAGCAGTCGTAAATCGTGGGTAGAACTATAGTACTTTCCTCCCCACGTACATACATCACTGGTTATGTAATATATTGGGATTCGCACATAGTCTTAAGTCTTTGGTGCTGCGATTTATGTGCCAATGACCTAAAGAAGCAATTTTCCCTCGAAATGAAATTAGTTGGGTGATGAACAGCAGTTTCATTTCTCCACAGCATAAAACAAGTGGAGTTACATTTCGAAATTAACGCAGGAAGTATGCCCAAAAAGCTTCCTGAAACTGGAAATGGTGCAATTTATAGTATACCATAAATGGAATAGAAGCTGCTATCCAAATGGCCGGGAAATACCAACTAAAAGCTGAATTCGTTGTTGGCCAATTAAAGTGTTTACGGGGCTCTTGATTTAATGGCTTTTTCGAGTATAAATATGCACTCTGGGACTACTTTTATGGTTTATGCGTGGAGCTTATAGTTGTTATAGTCATAAAGTTGAAGGAGTAAATTTTGCAGTTTCATTCCCCGAAACTGAATTAAATGGTTTCATTTAATACCCCTCCAAATATAAAATAACAATATAAGCCACTCACCCAACATCGTTTCAGTGCAAATCCATTTCTATGTATCATAAATCCAAATCCATAACAAACTAACGGACTCCGGCAAAAAACAGTTTAATGAAAATAAACCAGGCAAGTTGAAATTGGATGACCAGGTTAATTCTATCCAACTGACTTTTTGTTTAAATAAAATCGTAATGTTGAAATAAGTGGAAGTATTTAAATCAAAGCAGCATTTGTGGATATTATGTAAGTAAGTAAACTTAAGATACATAATATATATTACTTGTTATCATACAGAGGAATAAACGCTTAATCCTTTTTACGAAGCTATTTAATTACATATACACCGCGGAGGACTAGTTAAAAATCTCTTAGTAATGTTATACTATATATGGTATTTATTTTGTGACATTTGTTCAACACTTCAGGTTTCAATTAATGATAGAAATAATACGGATTTTATTGATCTCTAGTTCAAATATCATTAAGAATGAACTGAATGAAGGAATAAATGAACTCTGAGAACGTCTATGGGGTGGAAAGACATAGTATTGCATTTAAATCCTATAATCTCAGTTTGAAAAAAATTTTTTTTCATTTCTGTGTAATTTTGTTTTACTGAGTTATCAGCTGTGAAGTGTTTGATTTCATTAAACCTTATCTTGTCCATGTTCTTTAGCAATGAAGAGTAATAGAAAAATTAAAAAAATCAGGCGTGAGCATTTTATAACCCCCCCCTGGCCTTAAAACCTAAGAAAAATCGGACCCCCTACCCACCTAAATATGCTTAGTTAATATTTGAATTGCACCTAAACTGTTTGTTCAGCAGTATGTTATTTTTCATCTCACGTAGTTTATTCTGAATACGGAAAAATATTCAGTGGTTGGAAAAAAGGTGTAATTTTGTAATTACTTTGACCGTCGCTCACTTCGGTACCTATTACCATGCGGATGCCAGCAATCCAGGCTGTATTCTGAACTTCGCCCATAATTAAAAGGTACAAGGTGGTTTTTGGGATCACTGATTTAAAATATGGTACCCAAATTTTTACAAATTCATTGATTGCGGCTGTAATCGGGCGGACTCAAAATACTAATTTTCTTCCAATTCTTTTATAATTAGGGGACAAATTCTTGAACTCTAATTTGGGAATTTAGGATGGCAAATGACGACTGAACCTTCAAGCTTCAAAGGATATCAATGAATAGGGTTGCAGATTTGGATTCAGATTGGCGTTCAATTCAGAATGGCGGATCGAATCTGCTAACCAGATTAATAATAATCATTGTTAATTTTTAATCATCTAGTATGGAAAAGATAGGCCTCGGTCGAGGATAGGTGTGCTAGTGGTTATTTAATAAATTAACCTGTATTATTATTATTCAGAAATACACGAGGCGGCCAAGAATTTGTATACAATTAAAAAAACTTATTACTGCCGGTTTGTCAAATTAAAAAAGAAAAAAATCAATTAAATAAATACAAATAAATAATAATAAAAATATTACATAGTAAAACTTTCCTTTTCCCAGCGATCACTGATTTTTTTCAAATTTTTCGATACCAATTTTTAATAATTTCGATTACTAATAGTAGGATTTTTAAAATAACCTTAATAACTTTTAAAGTAAGAGGGGTAGAGAGGTGAGTGTGGTCTCAAGAAATTACACAAAATCTGGGGGTTCTGATTTTTCAACTTTTACAGTTTTATTAATAGTACTGTTTTTTTTAATATAGTGACCAATTTTAGAAAGTCAAGATGGATGACGGTTTCAATATTGTGGACTTAAAATACTTCTATAGATTTTCATGAAAGTTAGTAGTGTGGGAGTTTTTAAAGTAGGTGATTGCAAATTTTGCGCTAATTGTATAAATCAAAATGGTGGCTTTAATATGACGGGTTTAATCATCATTTATCATTTTATTTATATTGTTTAAACGCGTGTGTTGACTAACATTTTTTTTACTTACATATTTTATTATATACACATGCTTTATAGGACTTATACTTTGTGGTATTTATACTTTATAGTACTTATACTTTATTTCATTTCGGAATAGATAAGCCTACGCACATCCGGGTGCACGACAACTATAATAATAAATAAGAATAACTCGATCTAATGTACATGTGTAATTATTATGTATTCCGGTCAACGCCGGGTCCGGAAAAGCTAGTCACAAATATAAAAGTCACGCAAATGCGACTCAGACTCGCGCGTTAAGGGTTTTGAATATTTGCCTCAAATTAAATGACTTTAATTTTTTTTTAAATATTTTTTCATGTGATATAACTATACACACTAACTTGTGCTGTGAGACCTTGCTTCTTTCCAAATTTCATGATTCCAGGTCAACGGGAAGTATCCTATAAGTTTTGATTTTTTTGCGAGTATCAAAATATACGGCATAAATTGAGCGTAAGTGCCCGTATTTTTTGATTGCGTTGACTTAGAAGCTTGATTACAGCTCTAATGGACCGTACACCTCTAAATACTGATATTAATTTCAACTTGATACCTTGACGGGTTCCTGAGAACGAAGGTCTTGACAGACAAACTGGCAGGCAGACGGACAATGAAGTGATCCTATAAGGGTTCCTTTTTCCTTTTGAGGTACGAAACCCTAAAAAATATGTTTGTAAAGCATTTTCCACTTTTAGATTGGGAAGCTTAAAAAATGTGCCAACTTTAAGAATTCAAATGGATGAAAACTCTTAGAAGCTCTTCATTTAAATAATTAAAATGAAAGTGAAGGCCGGCGGCATTTAATTACTTTTTCGAAAGTATGCCCATACTTCTAAAACTGTAAGCATTCAATTAAGGCAATCTAAATTTTTGAAAATGTTCTCAATATTCTGCAAACTTAATTTACCTTCCACGGGTGCTTAATTTCCCTCTCCCAACATCCCAACTGTCCCCGTACACGCAAGCCACCCCGGCATCCAATATCTAAACTTCCTGCACAGTACCCTGTAAAAATATGTTTCCCTTATCCAAGAGATCTGGTAGAATAATCCCCCAAGAATTTTCTGATTTATGTTAATATCACTAAGCAGTTTCGGCAGAAGTTCGAGCCGGTTCGTGGAAGGCAAACTTAATTAAAAAGAAGAGAAAACGTGAGTTCATAACTTATAGTCGTCCTCCTCGTTTCTGATCCAAGGCGCTGCTACTTATTTGGAGGACGCCCGAAAGCCTGAGCCCGAATTCGGTTACTTCGCAGCAATGCCCCATTACTTTTTGAAGACAATTAACCGAATCGCTGGCATTGCCCGTAAAAAGGCTGATAGTCTGAAAATTGTTCTCTATGCGCAGGACAGCATGCTGTTGACTTTGCGGATTTAACGCCTCAAATTCCAATTTCGAGGGATTTCGTCTTTTATCCCAAGTAAAAATAAATTTTCGTAAAATTTTTCTTACAAGAATAAGTGTATGGCGATGGCCCCTCATTGCCTGTTGAAAAAGAAAAGTAAATGAAAACTCTAAGGACCTGAGATTCCTATCTACGACCCTCTGCGAATGTGCGGTACTGGCGTTTCTGGTTGTTTTACAGCTACCCATTCAACACTGTTCTGCCCGTTTGGGCATTTTTTATGTAATGGCGTAGACGTAGGGAGAAACCTCCATAAATAGTGCCAGACGGCCTTGCCATATTGAAACGGGACGGGGGGAAAGAAATCTTTTAGGTGTAAAATTCTCTTTAACCCCTGACTGAAATTCATAAAAGGTCCCACGAAAAGTGGCATAAGGCGATTTGGTTTGATTCACGTATTCGGAGCTATTCTATTCCTTAGAAGAAACGATTATCTATTAAATTTCAATAAGGCGACTTTGATATTAGAAAGATAGATAAATAACATTATACTTTTCTCATATTTTAAGGAGGCACAATTTCAGCAAATTCTTGTTATGTTAGTTCTATCCAAAAGTGATCTAAATCTGGCGTTTCTGACGTTATATTAAAACGTATATTTTGTCTACAAAGTGATATTCGTACAACTTGACAAAATATGAATATGTATGTACAATGTACATACTGGTGCTTTTCACGGTGCTACCGCTAAAAGTAATCGGGGCAGTCCTACTGCTGGAAAAATTTGAAATATACGAATGAAATTCTTTATTAAGGGAGGGGGTTGAATCCTTTCAAGAAGAAGTAGTAATTCAATCTGACCAATATAATTAAAAACCAACGACTTAATATTTAATCATGATTAACGATTGGCGAATGATATTTTTCATTGTTATGGTAGTCGCGATTGATAAATTGAATTATAATAGTTTTAATCATCAAATATTAGTCTTAAATAATTAATTGATAAAATCCTCTTGAAAAAAAATAATGTCAAAAAGAAATATGTTATAAGAGGAAACAAAAAATTCGCATAAAAATGTTTTGTGATTTACCGATTTGTTAAAAAAAACCTTTATATAATAATACCTTCGAAAGCTAAGTATTCACGATTACGACTAATCTTTTCACCTACCGATAACTACCTACACATACATTTTAAGCAAAACACGAGCATTTTTCTAACCGACTTCAAAAGAAGCGGTTCTTAATTCGAAGGAATTTTTTCCAGGTTGTCTCCGGTATACCGATTTGCATAATTCCACTGAGTGGTCCCATAGAGTTTTGGTCGAGATATGATGAAGAGGAAAGTAGAAAGAAGAAGAAAACATTCTCAACTTCAAAGGATTGCTATGAAAACGGTATGTTTTCGGAGTCGGTGATTTCGAATCTACTATCGAAATTTGGAAATTAAAGATGGCAGATCCAATAGGGCACCGAAAATTCGCGGAGACGTTTTTTCATTTCTTCCGCGGAAACCCAAAACTATCCGGGAGTAACTTTAGACCGCCATCTTGGAGTTCGAAATTTCGATACTAGATTTACAATCAGTGATCCCAAAGACTATGTACTATGTATTCATTTACAGGGAAAACCATTCAAGTTGGAGATTATTGGTCGCCACATTGGATCCGCCATCTGATATTTCCAAATTTCCCAAGTGTTGATTTCTATGGTGAACCCTTTTAAGTTTATCTTAGTTGGTAGCCATTTTGGATCCGCGATCTTGAATTTTGGTAAATTTGAATTTTGTGATTTCATGTTTTTTTAATTCTGGGTGAGAAACGCTTGTTTTCTTCCACAATAATAAGTAGAGAACGTTTAAGTATATTTTAGCTTGCCGAAGTAAGCATTTATCAAAAAAAAATGAGAGTGTTTCGATCTAGACACCAAGCACATCTCTCGTGACTGTGCAGCTCGGAGTCTCTGCCACATACACTCAGGTAGAACGGGTGCATGCCTCTCTACTTATTTGACTTATAAAAATTACAAGTACGAATTATAACGACAATATTCTCAACCAGAATTAAAAATATTTCACTTCCAATAAGCGTTCTAGTAACTTCGACTTCATGATATTTTATTTCATTAAAATTGCTTAAAATTGAGGAATTCCAGTTGTCTCATTGGATCCGCCATTTTGATTTTGGAAACTTTGGTGCCAGATTTGAAATCCTCAAAAACCCCCTAATGCTGACTTTCATAGCAATCCCTTGAAGTTTAATATTTTCGGTAGTCATCTTGGAACCGCAATTCTGAAACCTTGTAATTTATAAAAATAACAAATAGCATATTTGTTCAAATGTGTAATGCCATCTGGCACAAAATTAAGTCTATCGAAGCAAGGTGTTGGTTGATGTAGGAAACTACTAAAAATAAAAAATTAAAAAAATATTATAATACCTATTCAATTACCTACCTACTTATGAAATTTTAAGAACTTAAGGTATTGCACAAACCGTAATCAAGTTTATTAAAATACATTATTGTATCAATTGCGGTTACGTGATATAAAAGCTTGTTGCTTGTTGCTTGTTGTACTATGTATGTGTGTATGTTAAGGTTTCATATAAAATTCATTATGAAAATAAGATTGCGAAATATATAAGGAATATAACATAACTGTTTAACTATTTGCAACTCTGTAGAATGCCATATATTGAATTGTAATGTATTTCGCTACGAATGTAACTTAGCCAAAAGAAAAACATGACTGCATTTTCCAATCGAATGAGTATGACGGGTTATTAATTAAAATGATTTTGCCAAATCAAGCAATATATGTATAATACCTACTATAATAATTAAAAAATAATATGTTTTTTACTGTCACATAATTATGGGATCCACGAATTCATGGATATTTGCATATATATGGACAGGACTATTCATAAATAAAACACGAGAAATTATCGGTAAAATTGAATCGCGTGACAACAAATCAAGGTAACATATGGCGATAATTTAATTCAATTCAATGATGAAAATTAAAATTTATATTCAAAGGCATATACGTATAATCGATACGAATACGATTCTTTCATTATTGGTTTGCGAGCCCTTAATAAAAAATTATTAAAAATAAGACCCTTATGCCACACACTGGCACCTGGCTGCTTTTTTATCCGTCATACGAGTATGCAGATAACGTGGTGTTATATGTTACATATGTTAGCGTTGTGTTGCATTTAATTGCATTGTGCGTTTTTCCCTTCAGTTTACGGAAGACGACAAACATTCATTAAATTAATTAAAATTTAATAAAAATTCGCTACAGTGAAGCCAAACTACAAATTTACATTGATGTAGTCTTAAACTTTTGCGCACAGCTAAATATAGAAGTACAAATATAACAGTGTGATTTCCAAGCTCCAACAAAACAAAAATTTCTACTAAATGAACAAATCGATTTGAAATTAGATGAAATGTTCAAAGGAATAATACTCGTAATTTATTATCTGACATAAAAATTATCTGATAACTCGTTTTATTCAACAAAAATATAAATAATAATAAGGCAATTTAATTATTCAGGAAAAATCATTTAAATTTTTCAAAAATTTCTTTTTTTTACAACTGATGTGAGTGAGATTTAGGAAAAGGCTACGTCAGTTCATCATGAAATAATAAGAAAAACTTGACAAAATTTAACAAAAATAGAAAATTAATAATTTATTACTTCTCCCTTATTTGCTACAATTTCAAAAATTCTATTCGGCATTGAATTAACATACGGTTTCAACGTTTCGGGAATCAAAAGACTCCAGGATGTTTGAATTGCATTTTTTAATGCTTCCATCGTGTTGAATTGCCGATTGTCAGCATAAACTTTCCTCACTAGCCAACCCCAGATATTCTCCATGGGATTAGCATCCGGAGAACGTGCTGGCCAACCGAGCAAATGGATATTATGCCTTAAAAACCATTCCTTGGTCGAAGCGCTGACATGGATCCGAGCGTTATCTTGTTGAAAAATTAAATTTTTCTCCAAGAATCGGCCCATATATGGAACAAGCTTTTCTTCCAGAACTACCTGATATTCGGCACTATTCATTCGGCAGGATGGAAACGCTAGATCAACAGTTCCATGAGTGCTAAAACCACCCCATACCATCAAGGAACCACCGCCAAAATTTCTTCGCGAGAAATAACGCGGTTCCTTGCGCAGATCTCGCCAGTATCCATTGAGACCATCTGGTCCATCAAGATTAAATTTTTTCTCATCAGGAAAAACCACCTAAAGGCAAAAAAGGAGTGTACGGGGACTTTAAAGGCAATTACGAAATTTTAAAAATTATTCTCACTTGATGCCAGTCCTCCGCCATATGATCTCGAGCAAAAGAAAGTCGCGCTTCCTTATGTTTTTGGTCTAGGCGCGGTGCTTTCTTCATGGTCTCTCTGACGATGTTTGGAGATCCTTTTAGAGCCCGCCAAACAGTGGATTTTGATGCCGAAACATGACATTGTCGCTTAATCGTTGACACGGACGATGTGGAATTCGATGCAGCACGGCAAATTCTCCTCACTTCTGAATCGCGTAGGACTTTTTTTCATCCTTTATAAGTCCTGTTGCCATCACTATCCTTTTTATTTAAATAATTCCTGACAACACGGTCGGATCTATTGATTTTTCGAGCAATTTCCCTTTTTGACAGACCTTGACTCCAAAAAGCGTCTATTGACTCTTTTTCACGATCGGAAAGTATTGTTCCACGTGGCATTATTATTTTCACTGGAGCTTATCAAAAGACATTTTTCAAAAATCCTTTAAAATGCCTTTAAGTACTTACCTCATTCACTGCGGTTATAACAATGCAACAACGAATTTTTCGACTTTTAACACTTTAACACGTTGTACATCTAATGAACCGTTATTATCTCGAATGTGTTTTGGTAAATGTCAAGAGGTATTAAGAGTGCAACTAATAGTGACACTCATTTTCTTTACTGCTCTTGCATTTTGTCAATAGCAGTATAACGAGAGGTGCGGTTATAACTTTGAAACAGAGTGTATATGTACTTTTTTTTTTTTTTTGGTTTTTTTACCAATAAAGAAGCGGGATCGTGTTCACCAACTGACCGTTCGTGCATTATTAAATACGTTCAACGAAACGCTACATAAAATCCTTGGATATGCATTTTTTCTTCCAAAATTATATACCTACTACTTACTAAGGTGTATTCTGATCATATACTAAAAATATAAATAAAATCATCTTATAGTTTTGTTGAAATTGATTCGTTGCATTTTTTGTTGATCTTTCACAGTAGACTGACTCCTTCAAACCTGGATCGTCATTTAACAAATTAAAAAAACAATTTAATATATTATTTTAAATCTGGTCCAAGTTCGAATCGAGCTAAGCTAAGGATTTTAGTTAATCAATCAATAATTGGTAATTATTAGGAAAAGGGGCATCCCCCCGATTTCGATAAAATTAACATTATGTCACTCTGAGAAATCTTTCCTTTGAACATACGCCACGGAAACATCAACAGAGAAGAAAATACAAGCAATTTTGTATATGTACTTACAAATCTTTACATACATGCGATGTAAGCCACAGAGTTAATTAGGAAAAGGGGCCAATATACAAAATTTAAAATTGCTTATACTTATTTCCTGTAGATTTCTGCGGCATATTTCCAGAGATTTCTCAGAATGACCTCCTTTATGACATATTTCAATTTCATCAAAAAGGATCCCAAATTACTTTCCGAATAATTACCAACCTATCATATGCATATGTAGATTTACTAAACCAACCGTACATACATATAAGGCAGAACGTTAGTAAAAAGGAAAATTCAATAACCTTCCTATACATACAAATATACATCGATCCATCGGGCGAGAAAATTGCATTGATTTCGAAGGCTCTAATTTTTATCAGTGCAGTTATTTCATGGTTATGCCGATTTCTCGTCAATTTGCTTGCGAATGTGAAATGATCCACAAAATCCAAGTGTGTGTGATACTACTAATTCCGCCGCAGACGCTGCTATTGCTACACCATCTTTTTTGGTAATCGCTTCTGATAAATTGTGTCGTGTGAAAAGGCTGCACCCAATTTCTCCTACCGGGACACCGTACAAATCGTACCCAAGTTCCGACAGATTGTGTCTTGAATCCAGCAAAACGCAGAGCAGAGATTATTTATTTTGAATCGATTTAATTTTTCTTTTGTTCTTTGTTTCTTCTTGTAGAATTAGAAAGTATCGGGAATGATTTGTTACTTTTAATACTGGAAAAATATGTATCTATACAACTACATTATACATCTATAAATTTATATACTATATGTATGTATATTATATAAACATGTACATAAAGTGTCTGTCGTGTTTTCGAAAAATATACCCTTTTCTACATAAGCTCATATGTATATTTATACGATGCCAAAGAAACGTTTTTAATATTTTTGGCTGCTTGTCTACCTGTTTGTCCGGCCTAATCTCGAGACGGGCTTTCGATAGGACTTTCATATGGAGGTTTTTTTGGTTCTCTCGGGAAAAAATTTAATCCTTTTTCGCGCATGAAAGAGCTTCTGTCTATTTTAATTTGCAAGTATAGAAAAACCCGGACAAGACCAGGTGATAATTTTTATTAATTGCAAATTTTCCTTTACTGGATAAACTTCTTTAATTATTTAATAATTTTGAAGACAAGATAGGAACGACGATCTTATTTTTTAGTGTGGGGTTGGTATGGTAATAGAAAAGACAAACTGGAATACAATGGATATAATACTTACCAAATCTATCTATAATATAATTTTACAAACATTTTGAGTTACAGGGTGATTAATAAATTCGACATGCACATTATTATTTCCTTCTTATCTTTTGGTCTATTCAACGCAGTGACATCAAACTCCCTCCAAACAACTACTATATCAATGACCTTTCCAAGAATGTCACCAACGTTCACTTGCTTTCACTTGGGAGTCACGAAAAAAGTTAATTTTGATTGATTTAAATGAATTTTACAGGCGTGTTACGCACGACCTCCAGAGTCATACAGACTATGTGTTGCAATATTTAGTAATTCAGTTAAATAATACAAGCTATAAAGCCATACATATATGCACACATACATATGTGCATATGTACATACATACAAACGTACAAGCATAAGAACTTAGAGACTAAAACTAACGGGGGAAAATAAGTAAAGGAGGGACGATTCGGGACTTTCTTAAGGGATGACCATCCTAGGAATTGGTTGGGAGAACCCCTAATTGGTGCGGTGTTGCGAAGGGCGGAAGACGGATACTGATCCAAAGCGACGGGATTGGTGCGGAGGGATATCAGCTAGGACAGAGAGGGGCAATCAGTAGGATAGGAGCTATATGCATATAAAATACAAGTTTCTGTGTGGTCGTTTATTATTCAAGAACCACTGAACCGATTTAAGTATTATATATTATATGCTTTTTTTCATTATTCAGTATTTTTCTTCGCTGATTTTAACCTATGTTTCAATGCTGCCAAGGTTTAATTTAATAACCCAAGCTATAAAATCTTAAATTTCAAGCGATTTTAACAAAATTTAGTAACAACTGGTTTTCGGGGTCACTTATTTTAAAGCTGCTGCCAAAAGTAACGAATTTAAGATAGAGAGCTGGCACATCTTAAATTTGATGAATAATATTACTTGGGGTTTCAGGTATTACTACAGATTTCAAAATTTTCTGTTCAAAATAAGGAACTCAAGATGACGGATTGTCAATTCTTAACTATCATACGTTTTTCATGGAGAGTATTATTCAGGGATTGTTAAAATTGTTAAAATTAACGAATCCACCCACATCTCCTGATAGAAATAAGTAATTATGGATGACGGAGTGTCAAATGGAAACTTCATTTGATTGTCACAAAAAATGGTGTATAGGGGCTTTTGAGGTCACTGATATCTGACTGTCAAGACTCAAACTGTATGTGATTTTGGTTGTTACTGGGTAAGAAAAGTGACTTTTTTTAATGGCTTTATTATTATGTTTGGCTAGCTTGCCCGGACCGGCGTTTCCCGGGATACTATTAAATTTGTATTCCTTAATTTTACACCGCCTCCCTACTGCACCACCGCCTCTCCTATGTGACCCAGCGTTTTCCTATTTGCGTTTTGCACATTTTTTAGATATTTTCAGTATTATTAAATTTAGTTTTCTTCATTTTACACCACCTCCTATTTGCACCCCCTCTCCTATATCTCCCCGAGGGGTGAGGGTGGTCTCATATTTGGAAATTTGAATAGCAGATTCGAAATCAGTGATCCCGAAAATTCCCTAGTGCGGATTTTCAGGGAAATTCCTTGAAGTTTAACTTTTCGGTCGCCATATTCATCCACCATCTTGATTTCCAAAATTTTGATGGCAGATTCAAAATCAGTAACCCCAAAAACCCAAACCAAAAACAAAAGTTCGGATTTTCAGTGAAATCCCTTGAAGTTTAACTTTTTCGGTCGCCATATTGGATCCGACATCTTGAATTCCAAAATGTTGAATGCAAGCTCGAGATCTGCGACGATCATAAAAATTCCTTGAAGTTGGAAAATTCGCTTCCTATACGAAACGGAAATTTCGATTTTTTCGATTTTCCGGCTTTTCCTTTGGGGTTTCCGCAATTTTCTTTTTTTTAAACCTCCCCTGTATTATAGCGAAAAAAAATAATTATCGAAATCGGTGAAGCCGTTTTTGAGTTTTAGCGAGACTAACGCACAGCAATTCTTTTTTATATACATATATAGAAATCCTGTATGGGTTAAAATTAATGATAGGAATTTAACTCACTTGCCGTTATCCAATTGAGCTGAAATTTTTCATACTCATTCATTCAGAAAATCATTGTTTTTTCAATGGAGTTCTTACGTAGGGTTGTTTGTATGGTTCAAATTTACTAATTGAAATTTCACCCACTGGGCGGTCAACATTGTGATAAAACATATTAATAGTGTATTGTAGGAAAATAAGTATAACAGTGATATATCATGAGTGCCCAATGGATTTCTTTTTACAAATGTTGAAAGTTATTCTGATCAGATATCAGTGAAAAGTTAGTTTTTGCTTTTTAGTTCATTTTAGATTCAAAAGAAAATCATTGTTTTTGAAAAGTTTTTTTTTAAATTTATTTATTAAGTTTCATTCTCAATACTTTTAAAGTTGAATTTCGGAATTTGATTCTGAGGGTCTTAATTCCTGATAAAGTCAAATAGGAGCGCCTACACGAATGATTTCCTTCTCAGAATACCTACTTAATAAATGTGAAAAATATTATAACGTAGTTTCAATGTATCGTCGTTTACTTTCAAACAATATAAAGAAAAATGCTCGGGCAACGCCGAATTTGAATCAGATAATACCTGTTATAATTAGAGTGTAGGCACACTGAATCCGTTGCAAAGTTCCACAATTGGAATTAAAGATTAATGCATTGCCCAAAATGAACTATGAAATCAGTAAGTTCATTACAAACAAATGCATTTTTATCCGTAGTTGGAGTTAAAGTTAAGCCAACGGATTGGAGAAATAATAAATCGAAAACGCTTTTATTTCCGAACATTGCAAGATGCAATTATTCTCTTATTGTCCCAGAGTGTTGCAAATAAACGCTTCTGCCACACCAATACTATAAATCTGCTCGCCCACCTGAAGTGTTGAATTGCGCAAATTGAATGTCAGCCTGAACACGTCAAAATGTCTTACAGATAAAACTTTATTATCAATCAATCAAGAATAAAAAAAACCTATTTTCCTTTTAAAATTTCCAATAAAGACTAGGAGGACTGATATAATCTCGTCACTCGTCAGTCATGTTCACCTGGTGGATCTAAAAATTGTCTTAAGAATTCTTTCAAAGATATGCTAACTTCGGAAATTACTTAAATTCGATCTCTGCTTGGGTAAAATTGCTCCTCTGAATTGCAGCGATTCGTCCGCCTAAGTGAAAGAAGGTGAAATGGGAAAATATCTCATTTTTACTTTTATGGGTGAGCAGTTGGCTGGCAATATTCAGTTCACGTAGTGTTTCGTAGCATAATTAAATTTCCTGAGACGGAATATTGCATTTCTGAGTTTGTCCCAGTCGTTTGAATTTTAAGACGTAAATTTTAGTGCCGTTTTTGTTGGGTGTTTATAGTCTCAAGTGCCCAGTGCCGGGGCCGTAAACTTTTATTCCATGATTGTTTAAAAAAAAATTTCCACAGGGAGGACTTTACGTTTTATTGTTATACAGTGTATGCATAGAAATATAAGACGTCTTAGGCCTTGATTTGTGAGGGGGTACTTATCGCTGTGAGCCGTGAAAGCTAAAGGTGGGACCTATAAAAAATAACGGCAAATAAAATCATATCTGCTTACTCCGCTGAGGGAAAGCTCCGGCTAATGGCGTGATTTATCAAGGTCTTATGCACACTGAAGCGAACTGTACGAAAACGAGTGCAATTAATTTTAATTTTGATTAATGAGCGACCAACGCTCGATTTTGGGGTAGTTCGGCCTAGCGCTCGTTGATGTAAGACGTTCACACAGCGGGCTAGAAGCGACCACCACCCTTCTGAAATTTAAGGAGCCGATTATTGTCCCCGAAAATACCCGGGCATCTCTCAACAAATTCCCTGACTTAGTGTTGTTCATCTACCCCTTCTGAGCCGAAAATTGTTGCACACTCAGTACTCACCTTGAAAGGCCGCCTCGACTGTAAGCTCTGCCTCCGAACATTTCGCAATGGCCAATATAGTTAAGAGCATTAATCCATTGAGCCACATTTTGATATCCGATTTATATCGATTCATTCACAGACACATAAGACACGCTCCGTCAAGAAATCAAACGGCAGCACCAAAACACATCGCACGATATTTTGAGACACACTTCGCCTTTATGCTATTTTGTGTAGATGCGGTTACAGCGATATACCTATATTATTTTTTTTCCTTCCCGTAGAACTCACAGACACACGCGCACGGAACACCTTACTGAGGACGAGAACTACGGCTCCGGCTCATAATGAGCCAACTTTCTTTATCCTCGGGACGACCCCCGATCAGAAACCAATAAATCGGATCGTAAAAACAAAAACGAGCATATATTCCGGATCCGGAAGGCAAATATCTCTATACGAGGAGAAGTGGTCGTCGCAGCACCACCGGAGGAGGTTCACAGTTCCACTTGGTTGCGTACGTGTTTGGGGCCCACGGATAGGTTCCTCGACAAATCACCTCACTCTCGTGCAAAAGTGCAAATTACGCCCGGAACTATAGCGAATCCTCGTCCAACCACTCCAGGCCAAGCTCCTCAAATTTTAGCCACCAAAAAATAAAAACAAAACTATAAATCCAATTTTTCAGCTTCGCACACAGTTTTCAAAGACCGCAATCATTTGCAATTATTCTCCAACTGATAGGACACAACTGGCAGTACTCGGAGCTCGAGGGGTTTTCTACGGCGGAGGCTCTTCTCGAAACCCCTCACTTCGCCTGGTTTTCGCTGTACTATAGGGTACGCACTTTATCATGACAGAGTACAAATATACGCGGTGGCAAAAGGACATTGCAGCGCATGCCACTTTCGGAGCGAACAGGTATCTCGCCTCCAGCTAGACGGCGAATCCGGGAAAAATCGATATTCGGTGAAAAATGGTTTTCCAGCAGTTGGTGGCATATCACACACAGGGTGGTTCATTTGCATATCTTTATGAATTTTCCGATAGCGTTGCCGCCAGCAAGATCCAATAAAAATCCTCCCCAGAAACATCTACCCATGGCGGTACAAACCTTGGATACAACAGGGAGGCGAAATTGTAGATAACAACAGCTTCGGGCAATCCGATTTAACGAAATTAACTTTCTCGTTAATTAGCCCTTACAGCTACTCCCTTACCCATTATACGTATAGCATAATCCTTACCCGTTCAGACGACATTAGTGAAAACTTCGATGCACGTACATATGTTTTATATGTATGTATGTAATGCAGTGCATGTAGGTATATAGTGTGAGATTCCATTAGCGATATTATGTACCTACTGACGTAGAACTGTTGAAACATTTGAAAAAGTTAAGCGCCACAGGCATCGCAGAGTTTCGTATTCTTAAAAATGTTTTGTTGTTTTTGTACAAACTTACTGTTGAAAAAAACTTCCTATTAGGATGCAATGGCAAATATAGCTATTTTGCAATATTTTTTACCCTTATTGATTTTATGCAAAAGTTTTTACTTTTTGAGATATTTTAAATTGGTGTACGTTGGGCACAAAAAAAGAGTATTTTCACATTTGGGGTTTCGTTATGGTTTTCAACTTGATTTTCGGGAGGTGAAAGTGTTTGCAACAGAGTGCTCCGGAAAACCCCTTTTATGATTAAGCTCACACAAACACTAAGGTGATCATGATTTCGTTAAATACATTAATACATACATATCAAACTTATCAGCCTAGACCGATCGAACGATCGAATCTAAAACAATTGATAGATCAAAAAGCTAATGCCTGGTGTAGTCCAGGGAAATAAGCAAAAAAAATAACAAGTTCGGGGCACTGAATGATCCAGCTAACCAATACGATTTTCGTGAAGTACTAACCTATAGCAATAATACCTATACTTTCTCCACTCCTGGTTAGCCGGGCGTTTCGAGTAATAAACAATTAAAAGTGAAAAATGTGAAATTTTAACACAAATTTACTTACCAGAATTAAATAAATAGTTTTAACAGCATTTCATTGCAATCATCTTGTAGGTAATGCAAAAACCGACAACTTGACCGAAATCGATTTTGAAAATGTCAATTTGTTGCTTAGATAATTGCTAATATACAATAAAAAATAGCTAAATATTCAATTAACAATAACTATTGTAAAAATATATTTGAAAACTTAAATCCTCGTAAATAGGTAGCTCTTGTGGTACCGAATAAGTGTGAAAAATTTGAAACCGAAACTTTGGATAGTTTTTGCACAATTCAATTTGTTTATCCGGAAGACTGTTTTTTTGCAACAGCACTCTACGCACATTTCAAAAAAATTTTCGGTTTTGTCGTGTGATATTAAAGGGAAAGAGTTATATTTCCAAAATATTTCATTAGATGTACAAAAAAATAATGTTTTTTGTTGCAAATTGATTTTACAAAAATGCAATCATTTTACCATATAAACAAATGGGATCATTCAGTGTCCCGAACAAATGCTTATTTCCCTGGACTAGTAGGGACTTTGTTGTTCAAGGTAGGGCTCTAAGAATGACTCGGATAATTGAGTACATATTTGAGAACTCCAAGTTGGAGTATTCAAGTAGGTACTCGTAGTGGCTTGGACCGAGTTTGAGTAAAGGAGTTTTGAGTAAGTAGGTACTTGAGAGCAAAAAGATCCGAGCCGAGAACTCGAGTGAGGAACTTTTTGAGTACTCATTTCAGGAGTATTCGAGTATTAGAGTTTGGGAGTATTCAAGTACTTGAGTATTTGAGTCCTGTAGATTTAATACATTAAGAAGTAAGAAATACAAGTTAATAAATTGTAGACTTTATAATTTATTATAATTTACAGTGTTAGAAAATCCGCAAAATTGTCTCATCCTCTTCAGCATTAAGCAACATGGTATTCTGAAGAATATGCTTTTAACTATCTCCTGACATCTTTTTTCAAGATGGCGGCCAAATGGGGTGGCCGCACAAAAAATGCAAGGTTAGCCTAAAAATGTAATATTTCAATGGACTATAAATTTTAAACGTAAATCTGATGGATACCCAAGCACTTTAAAATTTTGGTGGATAATGATATTCCCGGCTCTTCTTTTTATTTTTAGACAATATTTTAAAACTGCTTTCTCTGTCTCTCTGTCCCTCTCCCATCAAAAATATTTGACCTGAACTATTTAAAAGTCTAAAAACTAGATTTTGGTTTTTATTTATTTACTAGCTAGCCCGGACCCGGCGTTTCCCGGGATACTATTAAATTTGTAGTCCTTAATTTTACAACGCCTCCCTACTGCACCACCGCCTCTCCTATGTGACCCAGCGTTTTCGTATTTGCGTTTTGCACATGTTTTAGATATTTTCCAACAGTATTATTAAATTTAGTTTTCTTCATTTTAGACCACCTCTTTATTGCACTCCCTCTCCTATATCCCCCAGCGGGGTGGGGGTGGTCTCATATTTGGAAATTTGAATAGCAGATTCGAAATCAGTGATCCCGAAAATTCGATAGTGCGGATTTTCAGAGAAATCCCTTGAAGTTTAACTTTTTTGGTCGCCATATTGGATCCATCTTGATTTCCAAAATTTTGAATGCAACCTCGAGATCTGCGACCCCGAAAACCTCCAATTGCCTTTTTCATAAAGATTTCTTGAAGTTGGAAAATTCGCTTCCTATACAAACCGGAAATTCCGATTTTTTCGATTTCCGGCTTTTCCTTTGGGGTCTTAAGACTCCCCTGTATTATAGCGAACAAAACAAACAAAAAATTATCAAAATCGGTCTAGCCGTTTTTGAGTTTTAGCGAGACTAACGCACAGCAATTCATTTTTATGGAAATTTCGTTTTTTCGGCTTTTCATTTGGGGTTTCCCGAATTTTCTTTTTTTTTAAACCACCCCTGTATTATAGCGAAGAAAACAAAAAAAATTATCGAAATCGGTCAAGCCGTTTTTGAGTTCTAGCGAGACGTGCCGTGCCGCACAGGAATTCATTTTTACATATATAGATTTATTCGCAATGAGACATACAATATCTATTAGTGTTGCAAATAATATAAATGAGTAAACTAATAACAAACCTAGGGAAATAATCGTAAAACTATTTTGTTCGTGTAAAATCATTATAAACAATCGTATAGTGTCAGGTTAGGTCATAGTCAAATGTCATAATAATTTTTGTCATGATTATTTCCGTAGATTCGAATGACGGTATTATTATTTCGTAGTAGCCACTTTTGTATTAATTTGTTTAAATAATTAACTTCCCAATTTATAGGGTAGTTATTTTAATGGGTTCGAAAATCAAAATTGTGGTTTTCCGCATATTTATTTCGAAATTTGAAGGTCACTTTTTATATTTGGAAAAATATTACGAGATAAACTGTCAAGAAAAGTATTTTTTATCATCTAATTCTTATGGAAAACTAAAAAGCTCGATGAGCGACAAGTAAATATTGATATTATGAGCTGTCCTTGAACCAGCATATTTCTTTCATTAAACCTGTTTCAAAACAAAATGTGAATTACCCTAGACTGCACTAAAAGTAGAAATAAATGCACGGCAAGATAATTATGATTTAAAATTACGTGTAAGTACAATACATATATCCGACAGTTTTGAGTTTAATTATTCATATTCAAAATCTGTTTGTGTTCCCCACAACTCAAAGACGATATTTTATTTATTTATTGTATTTAAAACTGAATTGCATTGTTTTAAGCGAAACAAAAGCCATCCACTACGGAAGGATGACGAACAATTGAAAAATGGTTCATTTGCCACATTATTGGGCGCAAATGATCCTGTAGCAAACGAAATGAGCCAATTAACCCCCGCGAATGTCAGTATGCATCCGAAGAAGTCCTGCGCTTGGGTTGGTTGGAGTTGAAGGGCACAGTGCATTACGACAGATTGCCAAGCAACGAAACGATAAATTCGATAAAAATACTGCAGAGAGCCGGAACGCGTGCATATTTCATGCAGGTCGACAGAAAGTCACGCAAAATTCACATTTTATTATTTTCATATAGTGCCGGTGCAAGCAACAAGTATGCAAAAGTGTATTCAAGTTTTCTCAACTTTACGTTAAAATTGTATTTTCCTTGTCCCCTTAATATCTATTACAATAAGCTTTTACTACTTCTAACTTGATTGTCTCTAACTTAATGCCACACAAATTTCACAGAATTTCTGAACATTACATTCAGCTTCAGCTTTCACCGAGTCGAAACTCATTCCACCTTTTATTGAAAAATTGCAGTAGGTACCTAATTGACAAATGGCAAAATCAAATCTGGTTTATTATTTGTCCCCAATAAAATCCGAAAATGATGAGGACACGGGTTTTTCGATTCCCTTTCGAGTTTGCTGTAGATACATAACTGCGATTAAATATTTTATAGCGGGTATTAGTTGTTACGGGGGATTTTAAAGTTTTAAATCTTATGTTCCTATTAATTACTTAGTGTTGCGATAAACTTTTATAATTTCATGTGGTCTGGCTGTATGTAACCGCTTCCTAATTAGGTTTACAACCGTTGGTACTAAAATGTTGTCTTTAGATGAGCAGTAAAACAGTGAATTTTAGTGCACCCCCAAGTGACTCTAAAAGTAGGATCCAATGAACATATTTTTTGCTTAGTATAATAGGATTTTTATCTTCTTTGCCGAGGCAATGAGTGACATCCATTGCACTGATTTGCGTGCCTTTGCTTTAAAGTTTGTTATCCTGTTCATGCGCCATAAATAGTTTTTTTCCATTTTTCTGTAAATATACTTTTGAATAAATTTAAAAAAAACGTTGCCATTATCGTATACTATAAATATCCGCTTACCACACAAAATTCGCGGGGGTGTCTTCACTGACTACGTACACCCGACAGTCCCAAATCAGGACTAGAAACCGGTTGTAAGCCCAAATCAGAGCTGCTCGTGTAAACGACACAAAGTAGACTAGGAAATATAAAGCCTAGGCCCGAAACAACTGGCGGATAGTGAGGAGGAAGAGTACCACTTTTCCATTTAATTGGAAATTACTATTTAAAGAGAAATTGCTCTTGATAAGCACCAGTTTTAATTAAATCTTCCTACACAGACACAGTAGATCCACTTAAATCTCTAACAATTGGAATAACAAAAATAGATATAAAAGATTCATATTAAATTTTACAAAACTGCAGTTTGTTGAAACATTATACTAATTTACTGGTTGACCCAACCCAGCTTTGCCCGGGTTTTTCCATACTTTTAAATTAAAACTGTTGCAGAGTTAATGAAATTGTTGAAATTTTTATCTGAATTTTGAATATTGAGTGGAAACGGTTTTTCGTGATTTCCGCGGGAACCCAATATATTCCTAGTATAAAAGGTAACCTAAATCATGAACGACAACAATTCTACCATCCAGTAAAGCTCCTATAAAAATAAGTATAGCCGTTCCCGCGATTAGCCCGGAAAAACAGACAAAAAGTAGCATTAATCATATCCGAGAAAATTGTCCACCTAATTTGGTCCCAGGAATACTGTCAATATAATCTGTTTAAGTTTCATGACATACAACAATTAAGTAACATTAAATTCGACTTAGTAATGGAATATGCAAACGAAAAAAGTATTTAAAAGCGGAAAATTCAAAAATCACAGACAGACACTTCAAATTTATACGCATACTAGCTTGCCCGCACCCGGTGTTTCCCCGGGATACTATTAAATTTGTATTCCTTAATTTTACAACGCCTCCCTACTGCACTACCGCCTCACCAATGTGACTCAGATTTTTCCTATTTGCGTTTTGCACATGTTTTAGATATTTTCAGTATTATTAAATTTAGTTTTCTTCATTTTACACCAGCTCCTTATTGCACCCGCTCTCCTATATCTCCCAGCGGGGTGGGGGTGGTTTCATATTTGGAAATTTGAATAGCAGATTCAAAATCAGTGATCCCGAAAATTACCTAGTGCAGGTTTTCAGGGAAATCCCTTGAAGTTTAACTCTTCGGTCGTTATATTGATCCACCATCTTGATTTCCAAAATTTTGATGGCAGATTCAAAATCAGTGACCCTAAAAACCCAAACCAAAAACAAAAGTTCGGATTTTCAGTGAAATCCCTTGAAGTTTAACACTTTCGGTCGCCATATTGGATCCGACATCTTGAATTCCAAAATTTTGAATACAAGCTCGAGATCTACGACCCTGAAAACCTCCAATTGCCTTTTTCGTAAAGATTCCTTGAAGTTGGAAAATTCGCTTCCTATACAAAACGGAAATTTCGATTTTCCGGCTTTTCCCTTGGGGTTTCCCGAATTTTTTAAACCTCCCCTGTATTACAGTGAACAAAACAAAAAAAAATTATCGAAATCGGTCAAGTCGTTTTTGAGTTTTAGCGAGACTAACGCACAGCAATTCTTTTTTTATATATATAGATAGATGTTTGTTGATTTTTATAAAATACACCCGGACCCCGGAAAACGTTGTAACGCCCTAGCCTGCATTATAAAATAATTAATTTAATACATAAATAATACATCCATTAATTTTGTTATTTTTTCACTTTCGCAAGCGACTGTACCTCCAGTGGTAGTGGTAGATGAACATTGTTGACATTTTTGGGAAGAACTCTGAGATAATAGTTTTTGTGAGCTTAATGTCGAGAGATTATGCAAAGTTTGAAGTAAATCGGTTCAAAACACTATTTTTCCTTATACAAATATTCACACCCCCTTATTTTTGGAGGGGGGGCTATTAGCTTGCCATAATTGAAATGCCTGATAGCGGCGTTAGATGGTAGGTTCCGTTAGTCAGGATAGCTACTACCAAAATGAACGATTAAAGAAACTGAAGCAGAGCCTAAAAGTGGAGAGGCTTTATGGAAGCCCTATGCTCCTAACTGGAGTCAAGTAGGTAAAATTTTGTTTACCCTCTAGTGGGTTGAATTTGGAGAAATGCTAAAATACATGTTCCATTATTTGTCTTTAGGTTTAGACTGTTTATTGAAAGTTTCAAGTAAATCGGATCAAAGAAAATAAAATAAGCGCCGACGCGGGGCCTACAAATATTATTTATGAGTGTATAGAGTTGGCGCCTACTTAAGAATTATCGATTTTACAATGTTTGCCTAAAAGCTCAAAATCAAAAAACGACGTTGGATTCACAATATCCCATTAAATTATTACTTACCTACTTACATAAAAATATTTTTCGAAAGTACAACAACGTCCAATAAGTTTTAATTCGCAGGCCTGTGTTATTATTAGTAAATGTTAAATTATTTTTATTATTATTATGTTATGGAAGTAAAGCCAGCTGAAGATAACAAGATAATATAAGATATAGACAATTGATCAGAATTAGGAAAGCTGTACTGAAAATCAAAATTTTCAAATAGACGATGTCGTGAAAAATGTCCGAGTAGCTGATGATAATGACCAAACACTCCCTTATCGTTGTGGAGAATAAAGTGATATAATGTAGAATAATGACATTATAGCACTGTCCTTACGGCAACCAAATATTGAAACTCATAGCATATGGTCACAAATTTCGTCAGCCGAGCGACTAGCTGGCGAATTTGCACAGAAAACGTAAAAAAGGTTATCGGACCGGGTTTGAACTCTCATCTCCTCACACTAGAGTCGAGTGTCTTCACCACTTAGCTATTTATGTGAAAAGTATAGCACTGATGGAAGTGATGAAGTACACTTTAGGTGGGACTTGGTTTAGGTTTTAGCACAGTATGTATGCTTGGTGGTTTTAGTTAGAGATCAAAGCCACAGAGTTTACGCGTTCCCAAAATTCTTTATTTAAGTGTAACAATTCGAACACATTGTCGAAAACTAACAATAAGCTGCGTAGATAGATCGTCCGCGCCGAACTCTTCTCTTGTTGCAACTGGAACTCTGCATTCAGCCAACGGTGTATGGTCTGTTATTGTTTAGGCCAGACTTAATGGTCAAGTCTAACCAAATCACCACAAATGTCTGCTATGGGGCGAAGTCTCAGCCAATTTTGCAACAATATATGCTTTCGAGCCGATTTCCGTAAATGAAGTTAATATCGGAGAAATTAATGAACTCAAATAAATTAATCAATATCGGACTGGTTTTTGAATTTGGATTCTCTATAAATCTTCCATTTAATTATGATTCGAGTTGTGAACTGCCGCTGTCGCCCATATCGTTTTTTAATTGCCACAACAAAAAAATATTCAAAATATGGTACAAGAATTGTTACAAGCAACAAATTCAGAATATTCTTCACCAGTCTTGATAATCAATATCGGTATTGCGCTTAGCTTCTCCGAGACTACGTATACACGACAGTCCCAAATCAGGACTAGAAACCGGTTGTAAGCCAAAATCAGGGCTGCTCGTGCAAACGATACAAGTGGTAAAGTAAAGTAAAACTCAAGCCTAGGCTCGATTCAAGTCCAAAGGCGGGACTTGGCTGTTTGTACGGTAAAGAAAATCTCGACTTTGGGCTACGGTAGGCCAAAGTCGCGAGTTTGGATATCGTGTATTAGGGCTCTAAGAATGACTTGTAGTGGCTTGGACCGAGCTTGAGTAAACGAGTTTTGAGTACCTGAGTACTCGAGTACTTGCGAGCAAAAAGATCCGAGAACTCGAGTGAGGAAGTATTTGAGTACTCATTTAAGGAGTATGTGAGTATTAGAGTTTGGGAGTATTCAAGTACTTGAATATTTGAGTCCTGTAGGTTTAATACAGTAAGAAGTAAGAAATACAAGTTAATAAATTGTAGACTTTGTAATTCATTATAATGTACAGTTAGTTACAGAAAACTAAATCTTTATTTTGGAAAAGAAATACAAGTACCTACATTAATATTGTGGGGATTTAAGCAACTTCTGCAGGAGCTTACTATATATTTCCTGCTGTAGAAAATACTCGTTTAGTTGTAGCAGAGGTTGCTAGTATATTAAGAAATTTTCTTGAAAGATAAGCAACATTGAGAAGTGCAGTTTCTTGGCAGCATGATAATGGATTTTGCGTTAATAGAATTTGTGGAAGAGCTAAATAGGAATTAAGTTGAGATAACAGATTTCTTGTTGGCCCACTTTTATTTATATTAAATATAAACTCTAGTGCACTTCGTCGTTGTTCCTGATGGCTGGAATCTCCATCTCGCTCATTTTCAAGTCTAGGCTGCAGTTCGAATGTGTGCTCTAGCTTGCTCTGGTTCAGCAAGCATGTCTTTATATCGCGGATCAAAAAAGGATGCAATCTGTGACACTTCTACATTGCTTCCTCCTTCAGTCCACCATATCCAGTCCATATGAAACCTATTCTTTAAATCTTGTGCCACGGTTGACTTGAAATCTGAATCCCCACCAGATCAGCGTGGCTCATCGAGTAAATATGAAGACATGATTATAGGGGGGATTTAAAGACTTTAAGCACACCGGCAACATGTATCGTCGCTCATTTTTTAATAGATCACGTAAAAAAAATTGAAAAGAAAATGACAAACTCTTGTATACAAATTTGACAAACATATTTATCATTTCCAGAAATTTATAGAAATTCAAGTGACGTAAATCGAATTGTTTCCTGTTGGCTACATTTAAGTTGCTTGCGACAAAAGTCTCCAGTGAGCTCTCTTACACATAAGCTCACAGGTAGTGGAACAGTTTTGTCGCCGCCCTGCGGAGCTCTATGTCTCCGTCTCCTTGTGTCGCAGTAGTGAGCGCACGCTCATATATCGCAGTGGAATTTGCCAAGGCGACAGAACGTCGGCGTACAGAAAGTCGACGGTGTGTTTTAGGCCTAAAACAAAAGTCTCCGGATATAATGCCTTATTGCCCCTTATATTCAATTTACACGCTGCCATTCGCTCGACGAGCTATGCTGCTTTGGTGGGCGATTTAGCTTCTCTCTTGCACGCTGCTATGCTGTAATCCTCTACTAAGCTACTTTTAGGTGGCAGGGTTTTTACACGATACAGCCGTTCCGTATTAGCTTATATGATTGGCACACGGTTAACTGTGTTTAAATTATTTCATTCATTTCATTGTCTTTTAGAATACCGTTGTATTTCTTTTGTAGATGTAGTTTTCTGTAACTAACTGTAAATTATAATAAAATATAAAGTCTACAATTTATTAACTTGTATTTCTTACTTCTTACTGTATTAAACCTACAGGACTCAAATATTCAAGTACTTGAATACTCCCATACTCTAATACTCGCATACTCCTTAAATGAGTACTCAAATACTTCCTCACCCGAGTTCTCGGATCTTTTTGCTCGCAAGTACTCAAGTACTCAGTTACACAAAACTCCTTTACTCAAACTCGGATCTTTGAACTCGAGTGCTCAAATACTCAAGTAATTGAGTTCACAAGTGCTCGAGTAGTAAGAGCCCTGTCGGGTATAC
Organism: Neoitamus cyanurus; assembly: GCA_947538895.1. Taxonomy (NCBI): domain Eukaryota; kingdom Metazoa; phylum Arthropoda; class Insecta; order Diptera; family Asilidae; genus Neoitamus; species Neoitamus cyanurus. The sequence goes on along the minus strand of OX384541.1, from coordinate 33,512,095 downwards.
ACTATACGTAGTCCGACATACCCACACGTATAAAACCGCCCAGTTGTAACCGATTAATGTGTGCATAATGTTAATACAGTAGAATTCGCATATAACGACCTTCAAGGGACCGGCGATACTATGTCGTACTAACCGGATGACGTACAAAACGGCAGGATTATTTCTTAAATACATATATACTTAACTTACGAATACATATGTATTATAAATGTGAAAGTTTGATTTTCCTATTTAGGTAAATAAAACATTTTGTAGGAATCACATATTTATATTAATGGCACTTTTTTCTTCAATTGTAAAACACTTTCGCTTCACAGAACCCATTTTGTCGAGCTTTAAGAACTTGTTACAACAAGTGACAAACACTAACTGTGATTTACGCGCGCCAATAAGGAAAGGTGAAGCGCGCGGGGCGGGGCTCCGAGGTATTGGTGCGTAGGCTGTGGAAACAAAACATTGCGCGTCGTTTTAACCGGACGTATTATCATAAAAAATGGTCGCTTTAAGCAGTTGGTCGCTTAAACCGGAGTCGCACTAAACGGTTATATTTGCTCAGTACCTAACTATGAAACCTAACTTGAGTAAACATTATCGTCGCTAAAATCGGTTAGTCGTTATAAGCGAAGTCGTTGTATGTGAATTCTACTGTAGTAGGTTAATTCTCATTCATTGCATAAAGTTTGGCGCATACTTTGCAAAACTGGTAATGTTTGTATTTAATAAAGACAGTGGCTATTTGCACCAGATTTGCCCGTGTAAACTTTTTCTTACACGGGCACATGGGTACACGGGTTGCTCGGCAAACTTCGGGATCATTAGCACCCGACGGCGACGTTTCCGTGTGAACTTTTGCTTCAAAAGCAAACTGCTGGCAAACTTCGGAATCGCTCGTCCGTGTCCAAGTTTCTCGAGTAAATAAAGAAAATGTTGTCCGTTTTCGCGCAATGCGATTGCTTAAATTTTCGCTCGAATTAGAAATGATCGGTGTTTCGAAATGTCAGCATCGATGTTAACATCTGTAGCTAAGTATCGATGCCATTATGATATCATCGAACTTTTGACATCGATGTTATACTGCAAAAGTACTAACTACTTTATTAAATATCTCGAAAACGGGACGATCACGAATATTTTCAATACTTTTCCGTTTCAAATTTAGGGGCATCTCGTATGGGTGACTACCCGAATAGACCTGCATTCAGAGATAAGTAAAAGAATCACCAAGTCAAGTTTAATGTCATGAGTCGCTTCGATTATTTGCTCGTAGCATCGAAGTCACGATGTTTGACATCGCCATCGCTGCGTTTGCCATTTGCTTGCATGGGCTACAATTTCTGGTAACTGCGTACGTAAAATAAATTCTTAAGGCTTGCCCTGAGCTTAAAAGTATTCAAAAACGAAACCAAGAGAAATTTAATCATATGACTGGAAGCACTAGAAACACTAGAATTCTGCTAATAATCACCATATGGCACCTTTTTCCCAGTAGTGCCAGGCAACCACAATTTAGTGAATCCACTGAACATTTGCTGTCAAATTGTATTGATACATCGGGGCTCGCAGGCGATTGTCGTTTGATGTTGTTTTTATCGAGGTTTTTCGGCCTTTATCCTTTGTAAGAGAAAGAGTTGAGATTTTCAGCAGTCACACGAAGCGATGGCTGAGAATAAAGACGAAATACTGGCGGATTTCCAGGTTTGTCACTAGGCCCACGGCTGATGCATGCACAGGGTGCTGTCAGACCAACTGAGGTTATGGAGATACCTTTTGACAGTGACTTGTGCAATTTCCGAGGATTCTATTGCTAAAATGCTGTTTCTTATGTTTTCAGAGCATCACAGCTATCGACGATGTGGGGGAAGCATTTTCGCATCTTGAAGAGACCAACTGGGACTTGATGGTAAGATTTTCCTCAAAGTTCACTACGCCCGCTACTGACCTGTCTTTGTTTCAGGCCGCAATTCAGCGAGTTATGCCCCAGGATGCAACTGCGATGGAAGCTGCCAGAGACTTTAACAAGCGGGAATATGAAACCAACAATTTTACCAACACAGACTATTCCAGGTGGAGAAGCTCTGCCGAATCAATGTACGCTTCTCTTGCAGGGCCTTCAACCTCGACAGATGCAGAAATAATAGATTTAACATCAGAAATGGATGCAGACTCCAAGAGAAAGGATCTGAAACAGCTGACGTTCAACATTCACTTTAATCAACAAGTTTACACGATACACCTCCCATCTGTAGCCACAGTTGGTTTGTCATGCCCGTCTCGCCTTTGTCCGGTCGCTTATATTTCCTTTGTTCCAGGTGACCTCAAGGATAGGATATACAGTACGACAAAAGTTCCTATATGTCGACAAGCTATACGCGGCTGGCCGCCAGCGAAACAACGGGAGGCTAATTCTCCGACGTCTCAGCTCTGTAACCTTGACTTGGCCAACGAGAATGAGCTTATTTTGATTGACTTCGCTGAGGACGGGTACATGGATGAAAAAAGGTAAGGAATTCGGGATCATTAGTTATTGAATTATGGAGCTATTTGGTTATTTTTTTCCGCTGCTAGCATTTTCTTCAATTCCCTTAAGTGCTTAATATCGACAACAAATATGTAAATCTTTGTCATAAAAGTGAAATCACAAATTTGACGCTATTTGATGAAATAATTTCTAGTGGTTACGTTTTCGTCCTTAAGCTTTTTTTTTTCATCGGGGTCTTGCTTTGGATCAGTCTTTTAACATGGGAAAGTAAAAACAGCATATCTAGGTTTAGATATTGTTGCTTTCCTATGTTAATGATTCAGAGCGAGAACCCGATGAAAAAAATACAGCTATAGTCACCGAAGTCTAAAGTAGAAAAGATCTCAACGAGAAAACTAATTTCGGGTATATCCACGAGTTTAACTTTAATGAGAAGAAAACCAAAAACCACAATCCCAGGAAATACTAGCCAGGGTCTACCATTGAATCCTGGTCGATAATCGATAAGGCAATCGATGAAGAAAATTATTGTTTTCTATATTCTACGCCAAAAGTTACATTTCGGAGGGCCTCGCATTGCTTTCGTCACTTTTTGCACTCTTGTTTTTTTTTATACTTTTAAAAGGGGTGTTCTCATTGAATCGATGAAAAATAAATATTTGGAACTCCTTTTTTTTATTAAACAATTAGTCGGGTTTTAAGGTATTTTTATTGATATTTTGACATTAACTTCACAAAATTTCCCTCAAATAAATGACCGATATTCTCCATGATAATTTTCTTAATAATCGTCTAAAACAACAAAAAAAAACATTTTACTCAAGAAGGATTTCATTACCCCCGGAACAAGTGATTCTTTTAAAAAAACGCGTTTATAGTTTCATATAGAAAACAAAATTTTGTTGTTATTGTAGTTTAAAGACGTCACAGTCGACTTATTTGGTCCCGGCCTTCATACCATATTACCAGGGCTCTCGTGTGTTGATAAGTTGGTTACTCTGTGCTCGGCTAACGTTATAATTTATAATTTTTTCTCCGTTATGGGCACCAGCACGTCATTTAGGGGAAGATCAGTGCACATCAATGGGTATCCTATTCTAATCGCGTCAGCAACAAAAAATTGAAACATAATAGCTCTTCCTCTTGCTCGAATAGCTCCAGTTGATAAAATTGTGTCGGCTGTCATTGATCTTCGAGGGGCTTATGTCCGAATTTGATTCGATTGAACTAGTATCGTAAACACAGTAAATTCTCAATCGAATCGATGTAAAAAAATTCAAATCTAGACATTACTGACATCCAACATGGAATATACCGTATTTACGATACTACATAGTCCAATCAAATCGAATTCGTTATACCCCTTGCCTCTTTGGTCATCAGTGTTAGCCGCCGCTTAGATCGAATAATTCGTTCTCTCTTAATTTATCGCGTTTTATTATAAACCTTCTTAAATTTTAAAGGTTTTTAATTCTGCAAAAAAAATACTAAAAATCGATTCACAAACAACTTTGGAATACACCGACCCTTAAGGACACAATCTATTCTTGAATTCTTAAACAATAGCACATTTTTGGATTATGTTAAAAAGAGTAACTCCTAATCAATGTTAAGTTTGCACACTAGGAGGTATGTGTGTATGTTGAGTTTTCGTGGACTGGGTGGACTAAATCTAGACAATAAAAATTAAAAAAAAATAATGAAGCGCCCCAATATTTATCAAAATAATCCCCATGAATGTATACCGAAGAATTTCATATCGTAGGTCGGTTAATTTTTCACACGACATTTTATTTTTGTTGTCGTCAGTCTTTCCATAAGTGATGCGGAGTATAGTGTTCCTTAATAATACTTTTTCGCTTATCCAAGAACTCAATCAAGAGAATTCTTTTTGAGTCCCAAAAAATTAAACCTACCCTGCGGATGGAACACATTTCACATTTTCTGATCCGTGTTGCCTCCTGAGGTCAACTAACCACTGACTGCCGCTTACTTTTCGGTGTGTAGTGATGAATCCACTTTACAAAAGGCCGCATAAACCTTTTTGATTCTTCTTGAATACTTTTTGTACAGAGTGAGCAAACGCGGCATTTATTTTTAGCAATGGAATTCATTATGTAAAACAAAAATTAACCCGTTCAGTTTGAATGCCCTTAACCCCTGCTAACTCGTGTACTTTCACTCGTCTGTCAGCCAAAACAATATCATTGACTTTATCAATGATTTCTGGAGTCACAGCTGTTTTTTAAGGCCCAAGATGTAGTGTGTCTTTGATGCTTGTTGCTACGCTTGAACTCACTTACCCAAAACAGAACGGCTTCAGTAAGAATAGAATAGGCTTCATATCCTCATGAAATTCCTTTACTGTTTTCTGCACCAGAAATTTTAATTTTATCCATGTATTTTTTCATTGTCACTATTATGAATTAGCAGCATTGTGATCATAGAAAATTCATACATAGAGAGCAAACTTTATGTCCATATACATATAAAGATCTCACTGTAGACGTCTAGTAGAATGCGAACCCTCATTAGTTTTGTAGTTTCTGATGAAATAGTATATGTAAATAGACATGAATAACTAAACAATACTTTTTTTTAAAAACAAGTTTTTATTTGCCGAATGTACTTAAAAAAATCCCGTGAGGTAGCTTATAGCATTGTACCTACTCGTCAAAACCTATAATTCGATATCCATATCAAGGGGGTTGTGAAGAAAAAGGAAATCCGTCATATTGGGCCGTACGCCATATTGAATTTAGAATGATATTGAATATACTATTTTTCATTGTCCCCGTATTTATACATGTTTGCAAAATTGCAAAGCTCTAGCTTAATTAGAACTAGTCGAAATTTGTATTGCAAGATTTGTAGCAGACAGACAACAAAGCAAATTAAATAAAAACTTGTAAAAACTGATAAATTTCAAAAACTCATATAGTTAAAAAAAACAATAAGCGGCAATTTTCAAAACGTCACATGTTTGTGCTTAATCTTAGGAACACAATGAAACAAATTCGACTGAATCGGCTGGATTCTGTGGTAGAAACCTAACAGCATTGCATTGCAGTCTGCCATTGATGCAATCCACTCATTAGTACTGTATTTTTTTTTAGTGATTTCATAAAACGTGAAACAAAAGGAGTGTACATTTCCGCCTAATTATACTCAGAGTGCTATGTACTAATTTCCAGAGGAAATTCTAAGTTCTGTTGTCTATGTTTTCTTAAATGGCTTAACGCACAACTAAATTTAAGGGATATGAATTTAACCAACTCAGTTCTGTGCAAACGCAGTACCTGTGAATTTTTTGAAGTCCATCAATAAAACGTCAACATCTGATTTCAGAGACGAAATGCTTCGAAGGTTCCAAGAAACCTTTACCTTGAACATTGTACAACAGCCTGAGGAGAAAACACATTCATTACCCTTTCCTGGGACGACAACTATACTAGAAGTTAAAACAAACGTATATTCCATAACAAATATACCTGTAAGGTATCAAGAGTGGTCTGGCTGGCCAGCAGATGTCGATAATTCAACTACCTTAGCGGTAAGGTTCTGTTGGCAGGAAAGCCCCTTCTCATATTTTCCTTTATTCCACCAGCAATCCGGAATTGAGCTGCAACACAATCTGATTCTCCGATCGAATGCCGACAAAGTGAAGAATAATTCAAAACCCAGCAAAAGCAACAAGTAAACGGAAACAGTTTTGTCGCATTAATTGTTAATACATTTTAATAATTTACGCAGCATTGTGAATATAGATTCCGACAGTTCAGCAGATGAATTTGAAGATGCTTCCGACTTCAATGCGGATGATGACTTCTTCGCTGATCCCCCAACACAGTCGAGACTTAAACATCTAAGTAAGTAGCCTACTCCCTGAGACGTAGACGACTGTATCTCTTTTACTCACAGTACCCGATCAAACTGATGACGAGACTGTGGGTTCTATTCAGTTTATAGAAAATTATATTCAGCGCTATGGAGATCCGCACCCTGTATTTTTCCAAGGAAGCTTAGAGGATGCCCTTAGGGAAGCATGTCACAAACCAGCTAAAGATGTATTAATAATGAATGTGCTTGTGTCTGATGGAATTATATCTGCTTCACTCTTTACAGAGAAAACTACTTGCGATTTACCTGCATCACGACGATAGCGTGTTAACCAACGTATTCTGTGATCAGTTGCTGAGATGCGAAAGTGTCATGCAGACGTTGATTCAAAATTTCATTTTGTACGGGTGGGATCTAACTTACGAGAGTAACAAAAACTTGTAATTAGTAATTGAAAAAAATTTAAAAATTAAATTTTAAAGATTTTATTACCATTTCCAGATTTTTGTCGTCGATATCTGCTTGCGTCAGTGTAACTGCTTCCATCACGGTCAGAAACATACCAGTAGATAGGCTACCGGCGATTTTAATTATAGCTAAAACTCGCAGTACATGCGAAGTATTATCTGTGATTCATGGTAAGTTACTTCAGACTATTATTTCGTGCGATATTGGGAATTAATATAATTTTATTTAATTAGGAAACGTTGGAGTTGATGATCTACTCTCTAGATTAATGGAGGCAGTTGAATTGTATTCAGAGCATGTACGAGTTGAGATTCGGGAGGAGAGCGAACGAGCTGAGCGTGAACAAGTCAAGTACGAGCAGGATATGGCCTATCAGAAAACATTAGAAGCCGATATGGCAAAGGAAGCTGCACGAAGACAGAAGGAAATGGCTATTGCTGCCGAAAGGAAACGCATCGAATCAGAACAGGCTGATAAGGAAGCGAAGAGAGAAGCGAGGAGACAAGAGGTGAGAACTATTTGTTTAGTTTTTAGAGTTGTGAAACCGTCATTACATCGATACGTAGAACATCAGCTTTGAGTATTTGTTTTATCTTTGCTAATATCATATTCCTGGAAATTTTAATTAGATTCATGAGGAATGCGGAATATTAAAAAATGAATTACATTGGACATTTAAGAATTTCCTAGTCAATTTAAAATTTATTTTTGTTTACTAAAATTTAAATTTAAATTTTCCGATTGCCTTGCATTTCAGGCGGAGAAAGCATTATCACCAGAGCCAGCTGAAACATCACTTGAAATTGTAACAAAAATAAGAGTTCGAAAGCCCACAGGGGAAATGCTAGAAAGACGGTTCTTAATAAAGAGCAAATTGCAGGTAATTTTTTTACATTATAAAACTGACTTTTCTCCTATCTGCTTGTTTTAGGATTTGCTAAATTTCTTAGCCTCAAGAGGATTTCCAATAGATGAATATAAAGTGATCTCTAGCTGGCCACGCAGAGACTTAACAACAATTAGTCCAAACGAAACGCTAGAGAGCCTCAAGCTTTTTCCACAAGAAACTGTTATTCTGGAGGAGCGATGATTTCTGTATGGCGTTCGGCGCCTAACTTTATAATTATTTATGGAAATATTTGAGTAATTAAATTATATTTGCTTCGTCTTACATTAATAAACCATGAATTAAGAAAACTTTCTAAACTCATTTTTCATTCAGTATACCTGACTGACTGAATCAAACATCAACGCCCAGCCCTATTGAACCTGGAAACATTATTTGGAAAGTTCTTCATTTCATTCAGTTCATTTTACGTTGTTATTTGGAAAGTACTTTTATAACGTAAGCACGCACTAAGGGATTTCTTGAAATTCGACAAGTTTTTAACGAATTTCTCAATCTCTCAAAGGTCCCCCACACTGGTTAGCTAACTTGAAGTTGGCCCAACGATTGATGTTCCGGCAACATCATGCGATCAACATGATCGTCACCTGGAACACTGTTTGCAAAATGCACACATAGGCATCATACATCGTCCCAACTTCTCAGTTGGGCGAACTAATTAGCAAGTGTACAGGGTACTTTGAAGCTCGATGAATTATGGACTTCATTGTTTCTTATAAAAATATTCATATAAATACCTACAACATATTTTAGGATTTTGCTCTAATCAACTCTTAAAGGAGCAATGTAAATCGGGTTAATAATTTAATCCTTCGATCTGCTGTTTTTTATTTAGAACGTTTGGAATATATACAACATATTAAAATGGGTACTGTTTTAAGCGATTTTCAAAGCTGCACCATTTAAGGGGCGAAAACTAAAACTCTTATCAGGGATTGAAATTTTTTTTCGCACGAGCATGTAGAGCTCGTATCCAAAGTTCTATATTTAAAAATCTATGAAAGTTGGTCCGCAAAGTTAAATACGACGAGTTTAAATTTCGAGTGAAGAGACTTGTGTTTCGAACGACGTGATGTGTTGAGGAAGTGTTTTAGGGATTTTTTTTTTAATTTCACTCCAAAATAAAGGTAAACTGTAAAATAAGGGATTAAAACTATTGATAATTCCGCATGAGCAATGCGTTTTGACACTGGTGTTTGCCGAATTTTAGCTTCTCTGTTGTATTTTTTTATCACTAAAATTATTTGGTGATTTCAGCTAAAGAAGTCATTCTCTCAGATCATCACTGGCCTTGCAGAATGCTGTCATACTAACCCTAGGGACGTGTAAAATATTTCAAAATTCCCGACGCTCAAATTCTAAAAAATATAAAATGTTCGCGAAAAGTTTTTTAGGACCGCTGATTTCGAATCTGTTAACGTTTAAGAATATAATACTGTGTTATCATTGTAGTAGGTAATAGATACATGTGTGTATGAGGCGTTATACAAAAATTGTTTTTGACTTTCCAGTTGGAATAAATTATAATATGCAAACTTAAGACGTTTATTTTTGAATAAAATTTAGAATAGAATACAACTGATTCTATATAATTGTTAACCCCGAGAAGCCTCAAAAGGCCTACAGAACATAACTACTCAAATACTAATGAGTATGACAACGACTCAGACTTTGTATATCTTGACGATGGCCTGGTAGAATAGTACAGTCGATTTAGCACGAAAAAATAGGGTTGCTCCGAAAAATGACCCTCCGGAATTTGACTTGATAAATCGATAGGGGGGCATAAAATAAAGTTAATGTTAGATTTCCGAATTGATCCCCCCCCCTGTTTTTGAGAAAATCCAAAAAAACTTTGGATGCGTTTTTCTCTGAATCTATGGGTTCTAGAGAAAAGTTTATTTAACAAAAAATTTAGAGGACATTGTTAACTACATTTTATCTCATTGAAGTCAAGTCGTCCGACTTAAATTACAAACAGTAGGTGGCGCTAAAGTATCAAAAAAGTGGTTTTTTGGCTTTTTCGTTAGGAATAAATAATTTTTTCATAGTAATGTAAATGGGAAAGTTGTTCGTCACAAAAATATATACATTTTTTATTTAAACAATTTTTTTGTAAAACTTACCGTTCTCGAGCTGGAGCTTGCCAAAGTGTAAAAATTGTACTTTATGGCCGCGCTGATGCGCGTATTCCATAAATTTTATTTTATTTTTATATCAGAATTATGGTTGAAAATGAGAATATCAAGTAAACATTATGGTATATTAATCCAAAAATATAAAAATAAAATAAAATTTATGGAATACGCGCATCAGCGCGGCCATAAAGTACAATTTTTATACTTTGGCAAGCTCCAGCTCGAGAACGGTAAGTTTTACAAAAAAAATGTTTAAATAAAAAATGTATATATTTTTGTGACGAACAACTTTCCCATTTACATTACTATGAAAAAATTATTTATTCCTAACGAAAAAGCCAAAAAACCACTTTTTTGATACTTTAGCGCCACCTACTGTTTGTAATTTAAGTCGGACGACTTGACTTCAATGAGATAAAATGTAGTTAACAATGTCCTCTAACTTTATTGTTAAATAAACTTTTCTCTAGAACCCATAGATTCTGAGAAAAACGCATCCAAAGTTTTTTTGGATTTTCTCAAAAACAGGGGGGGGGGATCAATTCGGAAATCTAACATTAACTTTATTTTATGCCCCCCTATCGATTTATCAAGTCAAATTCCGGAGGGTCATTTTTCGGAGGGCAACTTCCAAATCGACTGTACTAGAATCAAAATTGAACATCTGATTCATTTGAAGAAAAATATTCAGTGTTTTCTTGATCATAGACTTATCATTAGCGTCGAGAAGTGTAAATTTATTGAATCAAGCATGAACTTTCAAATTAAACGATCTCCGGAAAGCGTAGAAGCAATTTAAAATTTTGCTGCGACTATTCGCTCGCTGCCATGAATATTGCGTGACTGTAGTGCAGATGTAACATTGAAATAAGCACATCGTACATCTTACTGACTGAAGATTTTCCTTTTACAAAATATCTACACCCCGTGTACCCAATGAGAAAATACACAGGCCGACGACTGACAAGGCAGCAGCTATGATCGCGAATTTGAACGGGATCATGGCTAATACCAATGGCATCTGCTCGAGCAAGTACCGACTGGCGACTGCTGATGACCACGGTTCAGTCGGTCTGCTCTATGGTGCTGAGATCTAGCGTGACCGGATACATACGGACTTTTACATAAAGCGTATTGCTTCTGTACGTCCGTTGGGCCGCTCTGAGAGTAGTCTGCACGTACCGGACGATCTCGGAGGCGGCGGTCCTCGTCATCGCTGGAGTGATCCCTATAGGTCTTCTAGCCTAGGTTGGCGTCTACAAGAGAATAACAGAGATCGGATCGGACGAGCGCGGGTTGCTAAAGAAAATAGAGTCCGCACCATGGACAAGTTGTAAAAGTCCTACGACAACGAGTCTAAAGGACGATGGACGGCGATACTCCTGTCTAGGATAGAAACATGGGTCAGTCGCAGTCACGGAGAGATCAAATACTATCTCACGCAGTCTTTGAGCGGATACGGGCGGTTTAGAGCGTATCCATAAGGTAAGGAGGGCCAAGACACCCAAGAGATCACCAGCGAATGTGGTCGGGTTCATGCTGGAGAGTGTAGAACAGTGGCGCTTGGTTGCGCAGTTCGTTGAAAACACGCCTAGCACCAAGAATTATGAGATCGCGCTGCAGTCCTCACTGCCGGCCCTGGCCTCCCAGGAGGAAAGTCCTGAGGAGGGGCTAAGCAAAACGATGAAAATGATTTCCCCTACCTCTTACAAAAAAAAATCCATTGAAAATGCTGCTGAGTGTTGATGGAAAGAGTAAGAATAGCGGGAAACGATCAAGTTTTAAGCCTTCCGAGTAACGTTTCGATTTTTAGATGTAATACAAAATAAAGGAAATGGACTAAGTATTGAATTAATTTAAAAGAGTACCAAATTGCAATTCTATAATTTCTATAGAAAAGAAAATTTACGCCTGAAAGGTTTACGAAACGTAGAACTCCGAACAATATTACTTGTATGGACGTACAGCTGAGATCGTTCGTTAAAAGATCGAAATTCACCTTAGGAAAAATAATGGACCTAATTAATATGTGGGTCTGATTTTGTCTGGTTTTGATTGATGTAATTGTGCCAAAAAAATAATATGTTCCAGCGTGTGATGATGTGGATTCAAAAACGCAAGTGAAATGAATAGATTTGGACAATTTTAATATGGACAGCAATTTTATTTTACATATTTACTTAAGATATATGAACATCCCAAAATTGCACAAATCACTTAATAACGATGAAATGAGCTGTATACCTAGACTCCCAATTTTGCCTTTTTTGTCAGAGTCGTTAAAGCTAAGTCGACTGTTACTGTTCTGCCTTAAGTATACGACAACTTGTTTATATTACCTGTGGAATTTAAAAACATTGTTTTGATCGAAATCAACCAAAGTTTTTCAGTTCATCATTATAATTTTGATTTTCATTTGCCTCATCGAATTGGTAAGTATTTGTTTCTTGCTTTTTGTACCATACGATTCTTTCCGTAGTACAAATTCACAAAGAACAATGTCAAGGATTGAGTGTCGAACAAGGCTATGTGATTTTAATTTGTACAATAGGCACGGCTTCCGAGATAAAAATCATTCATTAGCTAAATATTCGAGGACGTGTGAATTTTATATTTATATCTCTAAGTTTTAACCACTATCCAATGTATTTGTCCTTTTTAAGTGTTATTATTTTTGAATAGTTTTTATATTTCGAATTTTTCTCGGATATTTTCAAATATTTATACAGGGTGTTTCGTAGCAAAGGGCAGCAATCTCAACCGTTTTCGAGTTACAGGGTGATTCATAAATTCGGTATGCACATTAATATTTTATCTTTTGATCTACCCCACTCCTGCCATATAATTATTTATTTGCCTAGGTGACATCTATCACACCTCTCATGTCTGCATGCGTTATACGAAACATCCTCTATACTAATAGCTTTTTTGGGATAATGCACAAAATTTCACTTAATCTCAATGTACGTATAATACGCATTGGCCAACTCAGCAGGTGTTTGAAAAGCACATGAATATGTTTTCAACTAATTTACAACATCAAATTTTTTGAAATGCAGTAATTCATTGATTATTATATATTTGGGTTTTTTTTTATAAATTAAAAAAGAGTATATTCATTTCGTTTAAATTACAATCATATTGTAGTGCTTGTTTTCAATATATGCATACTTATTCAAATTAATAAAAAAGCGTAGGGAAAAAATAATGGATAATAAATGGAGTAACTGAAAGCGTCCATGTATTGTAACGTATTCATAAAAATGTTTAGTAAGGGTTATAGGCTGGTTGCATTGTGGCGCTACGGTTTAGGATTAAAATCAAAGTCAAGATCGGAAGCAAAGAAACAAACCAGTGCTAATTTCTGTATTTTGTAAGAGAAAGAGTCATAATTAAATTAAATTTTTCATAAGTATCACAAATTTATCAGTATACGGAATATTACTTAAAAATGAGCAAGGAAGATCCAATTTAGAAAATAGTTAGGGTTGCCGGAGTACAAATTATCTTTTACAGAATTCTCGTGGTTCATTCTTTGCAAATTTAAATATATTTTCACGTCTTTTTTTTTTGGGAAGGGTTCATAACCGGAAATCTCGCAACAAATATTTTAGCAGGGACAAAAAACCAAAAATTTTTCGATAAGTGGATTTTTCGATATACTATACATATTAAATATTTTTTGTGAAAATGACGAAATTCTGTAAGAAATAACAAATCATCAGATAATTGTTCATAATAAAAAATATTCTATATAACGAAAAATCCTACGTACTTCTGTGAATAATCTAGTTTTGTGACGATTTGTCCGAGTTGTTTCCGGCGCGTCCAGAAAATGTGATTTCGACGAAATCATCATTAGACATTGTGAGCGCCCATAATATTTTGGTATTTCATTTTTAAGGGGATATTACCAGCTAATTGCCCAAAAATAAGGGTTGCTTTTAATGATTTTTCATAAATACATTTAAAATAAATTTTATAAGTATGATATCACAGTTGATTAAGTAATTCTTGGAACTATAAAAAAAAATTGTTTCGTTGAAAAATATTCCAAAATGGCGGCTATACTGTAGGTCGCGTAAACCACCATTTAAAAAAGGTCCTTCCACGGCTGGCAGTAGAAGTCTCGTCCAAAGTAACTTAAAAAAAACCAAACATTTTTCCATTCTCTACATGATTTTTGCTACCGAAGTACACATAATTATATTTTTAGAATTTTTTTCGCGAAATGGCAGTTGTTTGAAAAAAAAACCGTTTTTTTCGACGAAAAAACTCGAACTAAATGGCTTATAACTTTTTTTCCTGGTATACAATCGCTATAATCGTGTGTACTTCGTTAGATACTTTAATAGTAAAGGTCCAGTTCAAATTTGAAGTCAATCGGATGAAAACTGTTCGAGTTCTACTGCCGGCCGATTTTCAAAACGTGGTTCCGAGAAAAACGCGTTAAAAAAAAATTGACAAAGTGGCTTCGGAAAAATTGGTGTAAAGACATTTTAACATTTAAATACACCTTTCTACAAAGTATATTTTGATTCTAGAAATGTTTTGGCATTATTTAAGCCAATAGAAAAAAAAATGGAAAAACAAATTAAGTTGGTAATAACCCTTAAGGCTATTAAGCATCTTTTAAGCATAAAAAAGAAATTTCAAAATCCTAGAGTGGTCAACCTCTTAATGAATTTTCACATAAAAATTATTATTGATTAATGTGTAATATAAAAGGTACATTCTGCAACCCAAATAATTTCAATCCAACTGAGAATTATTACATATAAGCACTCATAGCTCAAATAGAATGAGCTTACAAAAACAGCATGAGGAACATAATTTTGGTATTTTGGTATAATTGGCCGAAATCAAAAACCACGAATACGAATTGAGAATAAAAGCTCTCATTTCACTCTCAGATCTTGTATTTTGCATATTTGTAAATGCTTGCATACTTCAAAATTTACCAAAGCGCATTTTGTGTATTGAATTGAATTTTTTGGAGTGTTTAGTTTTCGTGTTTTTTTTTCATTTCTTAATTTTTTTCAAACTTCAAGTATTTAATGTAAAACAATCAGAGATCGCTTTACCTTCTAAACTTTATATTATATTAATTTTGGTTAATACCTTAATTTAAACCGTGCGACGAGTTAATAAGGTATGTATAATAGGCATTTTACATATGAAAGTTTTTCAAACTATTATATTTTCATGATCGTAATAAGATTTTTTTACACCTACAAAACAATCGTATGTAAACCCCCAATCACTTGCTTGGGACTGAAACCCATGCTAATCTGTGAATTTAAACTAATGTTAGCTAGGATGGTGCATACAAATAAATATTTTATTCGAGCACGCTAATTTCAATTTTCATATTTTGTCTCGGATCTCCGTCTGTAGCATTTTCAGATTAAATAAAACAGTTTTCGAGTGAAATGAAACCGACGAATTAAAAATGACGTAAATTATATCATTATTTTTTGTTGTTGCAAAAACAACAACAAAACTACAAAATTCAATAAATAACCGTCCTCAAAAGGACTGATCCCATTTGCCTTGCTAGTGGTTTGCTATTGTGTGAAAAGGTGGACAATCCGCAGTATATGGGAGTTGCAAAATGGATATGATATAATTGGGAGCAGTCATTTTGGTTTAACTGTTGAACGCTTTGTTCGATCACTCTCGTCGTACAATTTTAGTAAGGCTGCAAAAATGTAAAGCTATATTCATTGCTTCTAATTCTCTCTTGAATTTCACGCATTTTATGAATACGAGTATTGTTCTTAATTAAAAGAGATATTGCAACTGTTGATCGTTATTTACTTTTTCAAAAGTTCCCGTTTAAATATTTTGAAGCGATCAGCATTTATGGCTTAGGGTATCTCAACAAGAACTTGCATATGAAATCGCACGCCTTAGTACCTCTCATATAGAAATGGACATTTCCGAAAATGCTTTGTTACAAAAACTGAGACAATTTTACCGTGGCAATTCGCATCTTACTTGCTTATTTTGGTGTGCGTAATTGTCCGTCGCAGATGCCTTTATTGGTGGGAATGGACCTATATGACAGTTTCAACAATATAGCGCGACCTGCCACACTGCAGACGAAATGACGTTACTTCAAACCAAGTTCCCAATTCGTGTGATCTTTCGTTTTGGGGACTAAAACTGGTCGCCTTCTTCCTCTTGAGTTTTTTTGAAACTACTTGTACTTTGCTTATTAAAATTAAAGTCTATGTGAATCACCGTGACACGATTCAACAACTTCAGGAAAAAATCGAACGCCACATTAATGCAATAAAATACAGTCGTCTTTACTCCAAGCCATCTTTTAAAACTTCGTCAAAGGGGTAAATGCCTGTTAACAAAGCCGTGGTGGCGATATAAGGTACTTGTACTGTTAATAACCGCGATCCGCGTTACGTGTCGTCCCCTCACCGTGGGTACAACGTCTGTTCTAGCACCGGCTTGTGATCTGCGAAGATGTAGATTAAAGCCACACTCATTTATAAAAAAAAATTTCTCATTGCTGTGCTACTATATTAACTTTCTGGCATGCCGTTGTCGCAACTTCAACGAAGCTAATTGTAAGTTTCAGTTTACGTAGACGGCCAACAATTTAAAAATTGTTGATAGAAAAATAGAACATACTTTTCCTACGAGTAGCTTCCTCTATATGCTTCACATTATAATACCGGGATTTGTTTCTACTATTACTTCAATACATTCGAGTGTTTCTGCTACAAAAGTTTGAGACAGATTTTCAGCTCGATCACGCTCTATTAAAACGTCACCACCTTTTTTGTGCCTTGAAAGTATTGTTTTGATCGAATTCGCATGATGCGATTCGGGTAGATTCCGAAATCGGGATTCCCTCCATATCACAATATCTTTTACTTGTTTTATAATTCGTGCAGAATTTCTTGGCGTAGAAACCATTTCTTTCTGGAAGGAGGAGGAACTCGATGAATCATGAAAATCTTCCTCAATCATTTAAAAACAACGATTATAAAAATTTCTTCGCAAAATTAAGTACCAAACCACTTTTTGTTATTCCAAAAAGATCAAAATCACCAGTTAAAGGTTGAATTTGCTTCAACACATTATACAACAGTATCAGAAAGTAAAATGCTTGAGAATTAGCGAAACGGTATTATTACATATTTATTTATATTTTTTTAAACAAGGAAAAATGATTACAATTTTCATTTTTCTAAGATTGCATTTTATTCAAAAAGAGTTTCATTTCATTCGAAAATGCTATACTTAAGTAATTTAAAAAGGGGTTCCTGAAAACATCTGCTTAAAAAAAGACCAAACTAATTTTCAGAGTTTATTTAATTGACTTTAAAATTCGTAAATTGTAAAAATACATAGAACAGCAAAAATAAATAACTTCGTTGAAAAAAGTTTAAATTAAAGTACATCGGTTTAAGTCCCTATATAAAAGAAAATGGTATAGTCGTATATGATCGAACCTCTGTGTCAATCAACTCACAAACATTGGAACGATTCAATTGTAAGGTTTACAATATAATGAATTGGTCAAGTGAAGCTACTTCTACGAGTGATGTGAACTACATACCTACCTACACATTAAGAGCTCAAAACTCGAATAGCCAGTATGGCTGAAATGGAAATAAAAAAAAATTCTTAACTTCCTTATTAGTAATAGAAAAATACTTTTTTGAAATAGTTTTTTTAACCTCTACTCTTATAAATAAAACAAGGCGGTCCTGCGCGAGAACAAATGGATATTGTTGTCGTTCCTTACGCCGGCCGCATAAAATCTATCACAAACTACAACTTGATGACCCGCGCGGGGCAAAATGGGTTATAATGTGCTGTCCCCTTTAAAATACATACTCATTTCTCTTTTAAAAACTAATTGTTTGTCATTTGGGCATGGTGGGTGGTGGCGGTGGTGGAGCAGTCTTCAAAAGTCGATGACCTGGCGCCATCGGAGAAGTCATTGGTGATGGCAGATCTCGTTTTCCTTTGTCTTGTATAGATAATGGCAGAAGTTCTTGCTGGCGTTTTGCAACTCTAGTTATATCCTCCCCAGCCGCTGCTCGACCCAAGAGCACAGTTAGTTGAATGGCACAGAACACACCAATGCTCTGTAAATAAAATAATTATTCAATAAAATGTTGATAAAAAAAAGGTAAAAAGTTAAATCTTTGAAATTATCAAAAATTCTACATTTCAATTTTACACAATTTAGAGTACTACGTCTACATGAAATAGTCCAATCAAAATAGACAAAAACAAAAGAGCTGAAACCGCGGAAAAACGCATTGGTACACATTTACTAAACATTAAAAATATTTCCAACAACATTTTTTAGTTTAAATGCTCAATAGAGAACACTGAAAACAGATCACTTGCGACGTATGATGGTGCTGCATTTTCAGTGGAAAGAATATCGAAAGATCGACGGAAATTTTATTTGTTACTAGCAGACCCGTCCCGGCTTTGCCCGGGCACTTCTACATTTGTAAATTTAAACTGTTGCAAAATGAATAAATTTGTTGATAGAAGCGTAGTCTAGTTTTAGAGAGACACACACGTTTGAAACTGCCCTTCATTGGTCGATTTTTAAATGGAAAAAGGAGATTGATACTGGGTTGTTGTTGTAACCTGTCTTCTTTAATTTCAAGCGCGCGATTGATCCCAATATAAATCCCGGAGTACTGCACCTCCATTTGATCTGATTTTTGCATTACCATATCTGCAGAAGAGAGACCTCCATATAAGTTTCTCAAAGAGTATCAAAAAAGTGAGAGTTTTAAGCTCATCAAAACGTCCGCTGGACCTCTTCTGGAATTTATTCAAAAGCAAACCCGTCCCTTCCCGGATTTTTCATATTTGTAAATTAAAACTGTTGTAGACCTAATGAAACTATTACATGCGCGAAGACTGTTTTTCATTTTTCCCGCAGAAACCCAAAACAATCTTGGGATCAAATGTAGCTTCATGTAGATCATGAACGATAAAATGCTGTACCTTCCAGTAAAGGCCTCATCGAAATCGGTTCAACCGTTCTCGAGATTAGCCCCGACACATAGCCAAAATTTGTTGACATGTTTGTGTAGATTTTGGTATAGTGTAAGTAAAGATATGAGTTTCGAAAAAGGCAGTTATTTCAAAACCACAGACCCTAAGAACCATTATATTCAATTACACGGATTTCCGTTCAAGTTGAGTCCTCATATTTGATCCGCCATCTTGAATTACCAATTATCGCTGGTAGAATTAAGATCAGCGACGCCAAAAACACCGTATATGTATTCATTAAGACGGAAATCCTTTCATTAGCCGATTGTTCTAGGGTCACTTTATATGCAGAAAGCCCCCCTACTCCCACGGGTAGGAGTTAAGACACTCCGTGAAAATAATATCGGGGCTATTTCGCCAAGTTCTGAGCTGTATAACGGTTTAAAGATATTGCATGTAACAGTTATAGTTTCCAGAAAAACCGATGATAGACAGATAATTTTCGTTACTCAAACTTTCTGAACATATGCTTGATGAGTGTCCCGTCAAAAATATTTTCCCATACATATATGTATGTATATCCTCTTTTACCACCTTGGTGGTTGAAATTTGAGATATGCTGAAACAACTGTTCCATTATTTGTGTTGCAGAGTGTTTTCGGGGTCGCTAATCTCGAACCTACTATCGAAATGTGGAAATTAAAAATCAGACCCTTTGCGTCTTGCTGGCATTGTTCACTGTACAAAACACACAAATAGATCAAATTGAAGTACTTAATGGTAGAAAACAGTATACTGATAATGTATTTGTTCTTTCATTATTTTACCTACCTTGCACAATTATAAAATAAGTGTATATTTCTCTTTTAATTGAAAATGATTCCCAAAAATTTCGCTAGTAAGAACTAATAAATATGACAGTTGCACTGAGAAAGTAAAAGGATAAGTGACACCCGTAGATGCCTGGCGGGAATAACTAATCAAGTGGTAACTGATATGATCTTTGAAAATTATTAAAGTACTAATATCGCTATTGAAAAATATGGGTTGGTGGTAGAAGGGTGAAAATTTAGGGTTTTATGTATTTTTGAATGCCGAATTATAAAAAAATTAAAAATAAAAATTTGGTAAAAAAAAAATGTTCTGGGGTGGACCACCCTTATCACTTAGGGGTATAAAAAATAGTTTACGCCCTATTCTCAGACCTACTGAATATACACACAAAATTTCATAAGAATCGGTCAAGCCATTTCGGAGGAGTTTTGTTACAAACACAGAACACTGTGACTTTTATATATTAGACAAGATAATTACAAGGAAAAAGACCAACAATTAATTGTAATTTTGTAGAACTTTACTGTTCCGTAGATGTAACAGATTCCGAGTAAAGCCGAAGAATATAAGCAGCAAGCAGCACACTAAAAGACCCAGTTAAAAATTGCGGACGATGTTGGATCAAAAGATATGCTATACAGTTTTAATTCTCATCGTCATATCTTACCTGAATCAGAGCTATTCCAGCAGCCGCAAAAGATGCGTATAACAGCCTATCGCGTATTTGATCAGATAGAACTGATAGGCAGCCTCTCCTATAGTGAGTATCACAACTGGATTCGTAAGGATGAGCTGCTCTTGAACAGCATGACCATGGCAATGATATACGCCTATAGTCGGCGGGACCATCTACACCGCAACATTGCAACTAAAACAATAAAATTTATTAATTTGTATTTGTTGTACTTAAAATAGTACTGTTGGTGCCGCACCCACCTGCGTTTGCATTTTGTTCCACAAGTGCATGTTGTCGGATTTTGTCCTAGAAAATTTATCTAAAAATTCAACGAATGAATCATCAACGAAGATCTCCACTGCTGATGGAAGACTCTCCCGCATTGCTAATGCCCATCCGGTCAAAATGAATTGAATGCAAATGGCCAGTACTAACAATGCACTGAACTGTAAGATATAATTACAATTGTTGAAATTAAGAAATCCATTTCTAGGTATGGATGAACGAACTTACCACTCCAAGCAGGCAGCGTTTTCTTTGATTTGTGGCTTGACATCCCATCCAGCATAAAATGAACGTTAGGGGCCCCAATGACAATAAAATTGTTGATGGCGCCCAAAATTTATTCTGAACAATTGCGAAGTATCCAACATGCCCCCAAAGTAAAGCAGCTCCTAACACTATTTGTGCGGCTCCAGTAATCTGTAAAATATAATAAAATCATTGATTGTAGACTGTGTTCCCATTTTTAAACAAAAAACTAAATATTTTCTCCCACCCTATATCTAATAGGAGTATAATTGTATTAGTGAAAAAATCGTGTTCAAATTGTCGATGGATGTTTCAGCGGCCAAGTATTGCAAATATTTAAATATTCCCTATATGCGCAGAAGTAAAGTTTAATTAACGTCAATTGAATTGGAACAAATTTCATAGTTCCAGGTCATTCTGGTCGAAATGTCTCACAGCTAGACCATGTTCCGAGAAACAAAAAGCACTATACGGGGGGTTTAGCCCGCAATAGCTATCCTAATTGCTGGGGCTTCCATCATTCACTTATTATGAAAAGCACTCCCTGGGAGTGGAAGCGTCAAGTCCTGATCAGCAGTCTATCACTCTTACCACTAGACTACTCGTGTCTGATTTTCATGGTATGCACATAATCAGTTTCTTTTTTTCTTGGCTTGTCTACTCAACGCAGCGATATCAAATTCACGTCAAACAACTACAATCTCAATATCCATTCCAAAAATCTTAACAATATCGACCTACCTCTACTACCACAGGCAGCGTAACTTTCGAAACTGAAACTCAAGATTTTCCCAAATTTTCTCCGAAACTCATATAATTAATACACCTGTTTCTTATTTTTATGAAATTTCTCATCTTATTACCATTCCAAAAAGATACAACACGTCCAGGTAGAGAAAGGATATACAAATTTATACATAGAAAAGATTTTGCGGAATGTTAATTGTACAGGATGCATTGAGCAGAAATACGGTATCCCGTCCCGGACGTGCTTTTTGGTATTGGCAGTACGTATACGTACTAACAACAAAAATCACATATGCCGAACACGGCACGGACCGCAGATGTCTCAAATATGTGAGCCGACATTAAATCTTTAAAAAAAAGTTATACACATGCTTCTCAAGAAATTGTTCAATCTTTTATCCACTGTTCATCATCACTGTTCACTGTTATGGTGCAAAGTGAATCACATTGGTAATTTAAGGAGCAGATGTATGAATTTGCTATGCAAAAAGGCAATTCAGATTTTGAAACTTATTTTATTATACCTGCTCGCGTACTCGTTTGAGCTTCCGTCGAAAGCTGTACAAAATCGCGTACCGAATTTCATATTTTGTTGGTGGCGGAGTGGTTATGGTCTCTTCCTCACTACTTTTCCTCTTAGGCGTCTCCACTGCAAATGATAACTTAACACTTTATATGGCTAATTCAGGATAGTTAGACGTATTTATAGCCGTCAGGAAAAATTCAGAAATGGGATGATGGAAATGGGCGACTCAACGAACTTTTGTTGGACCCCTCATAACAGGCGGGCTGAAAAGTTCGTAGGTTGACCCATAGATGGCTCTACTAGTATCAAATCCATATGATTTTTAGTTAGCCCTAACCTTTAAAAGACGTGTGTATAAATTTGACAGCTGTTGTATTATTAGTATCTGAGTTATAGCATTTTTAGTGAAAGAACTTTTGTTACTTTGAAAAAATGGATGAAAAGGAATTTCGTGGGTTAATAAAGCATTGCTTTTTGGCGAAAAAAAATACTGTTGAAACCAAGGCTTGGCTTGATAAACATTATTTGGACTTTGCACCGTGGTTTGCTAAATTTAAACGAGGCGAAATGAGCACCGAGGACGATGCACGCAGTGGACGCCCCAAAGATGCTATTACCAACGAAAACATCAAAAAAGTCCATAAAATAATTTTTGATAACGGTAAAGTGAAGTTGATTGAGATAGCTAAGACCCTAAAGATATCAAAGGAACGTGTTGGTCATATCGTAAATGAATATTTGGATATGCGAAAGCTCTGTACAAAGTGGGTGCCGCGATGGAGCTCAAAATCGACCAAAAACAACAACGCACCGATGATTCTAAGCAGTGTTTGGAGCTGTTCAATCGTAATAAATCCAAATTTTTGCGTCGATATGTGACGATGGATGAAACATGGCTCCATTATTTCACACCGGATCCAATTCCACAATCCAATTCCACAGAAATTTCGCGCCGATGAAGAGGTAATCGCCGAAACTGAAGCCTATTTTGAGGCTAAAGACAAATCGTATTATAAAAATAGTATCGAAAAATTGTATGACCGCTATAATCGTTGTATCGCCCTCGAAGGGAACTATATTGAATAATAAAATCAAATTCTATCAAAAAAATAATTTTTTCTATGCTAGCCTACGAACTTTTCAGTCCGCCTGTTATATGGAGATTTCAATCTTTTGGATATCGGTCGTTCAATAAATAACTGCACACTTAGTTTAATTTTCTTAATTTTTGCATGTGTTCATGTTGCGTATGAATGACTTCAGCAAAATCTTAATGCCATAAAAAACACAACTTGTAAAAAAAAGCAAGTCTCGCAACTCAGTTCTTCTATCGTTTCTTCTATCGTAAAAAGTTGTGAGATCCATGTAATACCAAGCCGGCCCATTTATTCAGTCCATACTTAAGGGTCCTTCTGTCTTAAATTATTACGTAATTGGCTAACCTAACTACATCTTATAGTGACCATATCAATATTAAAAATCTTTTATGTTTTAAATAAATAGATTGACTTGGCAATCGCACTAAACACAATTTATTTATTTTTTATTTTTTTTTATTGAAAACACAATGTATCTCAAAAGTAATATTATATTAAATTAGATTGTTTAGTGCGATTGCCAAGTCAATATATTTATTTAAAACATAAAAGATTTTTAATATTGATATGGTCACTATAAGATGTTGTTAGGTTAGCCAATACGTAATAACTTAAGACAGAAGGACCCTTAAGTAGGGACTGAATAAATTGACCGACTTGGTATTACATGGATCTCACAACTTTTTACGATTACGATAGAAGAACTGAGTTGCGAGACTTGGTTTGTTTTACAGGTTATGTTTTTTATGGCATTTCATTTCTTTTTGTAGGCAGCCTTCCCTTTTTCTTTTTATTTATACGTATACAGGTACACTGATTCATTCACTGCAAATGTAATAATTAATCTGGGGTCCTATATTTATATGGGATTACAAAGTTATTTATGCAGTTGGTGTATCTCGAAAACTGAACCGAAATTGCAATTTTTTTTCCACATATTTTACTTTTTCCTTGATTTATACACTAAACACTAATTGTATTCTAAATTCGAACCTTCTATGTCTGCTAGAAGTGCCTTAGAGTTTTGATGATCGGTCAGTCAGTGAGTGACAAAATTAAGAAACTATGATTAGTTATAATTCTTAAACTAGTGGTTCAAATTGAATGAAATTTGAAATATACCGTGTTTATACAATGCCTGCTTGGTTAATGAATTCAGGCTTCTAGTTTTATCCACAACGAAGTTATAGGGGGGTCGAAAATGGCCTGAACTGCTTCGAGAAAAGGATGGTACGGCGGTGCTCGACATGGCGGGGGCACTGCCGTGCCCCCAGAAAAGTTATGAGCGCCAGAAATTGGACGCATATTTTATTTCAATTAAAATATCTATATAACAATTTGAAGAATATAGTAAAACTACAAAAACAATATTAATTTGGTTGACTTTCATTAAAAAAATTATTTTTTTCACATTTTTAATTAAACATTTCTGTTTGTTCATAAAAATTAATTTGAAAATTTACACATAACACACAGACATATTCCTGAATTATTTATGAAGAACAAAATTTCAACATTTCTTCCATGTTCTTACGAGGTATGAATGAAGCTGCACGTGAATCTAGCATGCATGCTCCGAATGATTGCACACGACTGGACTCTGGTTCTTTCAATAAAATAAAAATTGGTGTAAATAGCATTTTTGCCCAATTTCATTACCCCGAATAATTTTTTAATATGTTTACTACTATTTCCACCTCTCTCAACAATCCTCAAGCCATCTCTTATATTAGACGTTCAGCATATTTATCTTAAATTAAGCTTAAGTAATTTATGGCTTCGCCATAAAGTTGAATCCAAATTTTTTCTCTTACATACAATTTCAGTACATTTACTGAATTCGTAAAAAAAATAGGATACTTTTTTATCCTCCAGGCTAGGGCAGGATGATAATTTGTATTTATTTTTTTATTTTTCGAAAAATTCGCGTATCCTTGGTAGTAAAGGCTCTATGGTGTGGAGCGTACGCTTATGTTATAGCTGTACTTTTGTATATTTGGCGCCTGAATTATTGATTTCATTCAATATCAAAAGCTTTTTCTAATCTTTTGTCATTCTTTATTTATTTCTATGGAGCTACGCCTATAGCAGAGCAATTGTACATTTTAAAATCAGAGGACAAAAGATTTCCGATCAATAGAAAATATGCTAGCGCAACTTTTAATGGCTTAACGAATAAAATGTCATTTTTTCCAAGGACACACATTGCGACACATAAAAGTACAAACAAGTTAAAACAGTTTTGTAATGCTCCACTTCATGTCAAATCCTTCAAGATGTTCAATATAAAACAACCAACACATTTACGATTCCCTTTTGATAATCCCCCAGCCATGCATTTTCCATTTCTTTTTTAAAAGAAAACGAGGAACACCAAAAATTGAATTATTTGTTTACACTTCTTTTTCTCCCACTTGAAAAAAGGAAAACCTTGAGACGACCATATAAAGGATGCCCTTGAAATAGGCTGACACATTATCTTATTGCCTCCCCGAAACTCTAAAAATTTTCCTTAGAAACATTCTTCGTACTTTAGTTTGAATCTGACCAGGTCAAGAGAAATGGGGCACCTTTTATATTTTCGGCACTGGACTGGACTAAAAGAGTCCATGACAACTGAGTTGTGTATGAGTTCAGGGGAAATTTCAAGAAACTAATCTCTTTCTTGTGCCCTAATTCAATTTTTGCAGAAACTTTAAAATCAACATCGAAGTATGAAACTACAAATCAGTACATTTTGAAATGCTTTGGTTTGATGCATCTCTGTATATAGATACATACGTATATTTATTTGTATTTGCATATCTTTAAGAATGACTCGTATGTAACACAATAACTGCTTAAATCAAGATGTAAAAGATGTATGTAAAGAACGTAATACTTATTTTAATAACTGTATTTGATATTAATAATTCGTAGGACCTCAGTTATTACGTACAACTTGGAAAAGTCTATTATGCAAAAAGTTAGAACAAATGTTTAAATAATCTAAAGATGTTTGCTCAAAAGTTCATTTATGAATGCAATAATTTCTTCCCTGTTTTCAAATTGCCTTCTGCATTAATTTGTCGTGACAGCCATCCCCAAACATTCTGGATAATATAAAGTCGGGAGATACTATTGTTTAACCTGTCTGGCTGTATGGATCGGTGCGTTGTCTTGCTTTAAAATCCATCGTCGGCCATTGAACATTTCGTCAAAACTAATTAGTTAGATTTTCAAGAGTTCAATGTAATCTGTTGATATTTGTCGACCTTCTAGAACAACTAAGTCTATTGCGCCATGAAACGAAATTGCAACCTATACCATAACGGAATCAACAGCTCAGATTTTCTCAAATTATGGAAGTAGTGCTGAAAACCATCTGGACATCGTAATTAAATTATCTCTCGTGGGAAAACATGACTAGAGTGACAAAATTCCAATCTGCCAGCTTTATGGCACTGAAGTAAATGTGGCTTCTTTTTAAGTTTTTGTCGTTGGACATGCGGACATTGTTGAATTACTTGAGGAACTCTTTGGACATTGGACAATCACGTGGAAAATGATTCACATTTCAAATGTCCTATTCTCTTATTCTGACGTCGTTTAGTGTAAATGTTCCAGATGTTCCGTTTCTTATGCGGACCTGTTGGTAGAACATGTTCTCACATTTGAATGAAGTGAATATTTTCAGTATAAGCAAAATGAAAGCTACGTGGAAATATTATATTTTTCGGAATCGGATCTCTAAATAGACCCTTCTGGAAAATATGAAGTAGAATTTAAAAGAACACTTTTTTTATTAATTCGGAACCACCTTTGCCCTTTTAATATATAAAAGTGTCCATTTATAAATGGCTCGGAAATTCAAATTGGGAATATCCACCTATCCTATAATAAATCTAATTTCCGAAAAATAGTTCCGCAACAATTCATAATTTACAGATGTAGAATGGAGCATGTTTATATAATGTGTCATGCGTACTTGAACTTTCGAAAGCGTTTTTCTCAAGACTGCATTTTTCAAACTGGGTGATACAATATCACAAAAACTACTGAACTGATTTTGCTAAAATTTGGTAAACATCTTTCATACAGTCCTAGTTTCAGCCCGAACTAGAATAGTTTGGATATCTCATTTAATGTTTTGTACAAGCCCAAAAAGTCGAAAAAAGAAATGATATATTGATATTTTTACTGAACGAGTTTAAAAAATCGACGAGTGAGAAGCAAACTGATCTCTTCAGTACGGCGCTTCCTTCTCTGCCATAGACAACTTACGAAGAGGGATCGAAAACCAGTCCCAGTTACCAACTTGGTTAATATTTCATGTGTGAGTTATAATGAAGGCAAATTTTAAATTAATTGTGGAATTGGCAATTTTTAATTGAAGAATTTACAAGTGATCACTTCACTGATAAATTGATCCAACGAGAGTTTTCAATAGCCACTTTTGAAATTTTGCCTGCCTAAAGATTGACGATCAATATTTTCAATCCTTAGTCGTAATTGATAATTAAATTAGTTTTAATCGTCAATCATTAGTCTCAACGAATCGTGTATATATATATTATATATATAGGAAATGGCACAAAAAGAAAAAATGGCAAAGAAAACAAAAAATTTGCATAAAAATGTTTGATTTACTAATTTATTAAAACAAATAAAGATTGGTTCGAAGTACCCTAGACATGTATATCTGATGTGTAGGGAACTTCGAATCAATTTTATGTTATTTATTACTATGCCTTAAGGGGGGGGTAACGTTAATTCGGCGTGAAAAAGGCCCTTTTTCAAGAATTTTTCCAGACGCTACAGGCAATACAAATTTAATTAGTCGATCGCAGCATTATAGTACTACCTGTGAACAATATTTTCCTTAATATTTTTAAACAAAATATAAATAATTAAGCCGACGGCAGCAAGTCTTCGGAGGCGCCTCGAAAAAAAGTTGTCTGTCGGTGAACAATATTACTGAAGAGTGGATCATCTGAATTAAAAAAAAAAAAATGTGTCATTAGATAACCGCTTTCCAGAGGTATTCCTGGGAGGAAATTTTTTTTTTTCGATTTTTCAATTTTTGCTGACACTTAGAAGTGAAAACACCGATTTTCGTCTAAAAAATGAACCTATTTGTTATTGTAGAATCTATAATTATGACAAAAAAAAAAGCTCCCAGCGTTACCTGGTCATTTATGTAAAGAAGCTGTATACAAAATTACAAAACAATCGGTCGAGTAGCTTTTGCTCTAAACTGTTCACCGGTTTTAAAAATGACAAGCGTCAGAAAATCGCTTTAAAGTTTTGCATACCTGAAAATCGAGTAGTATACATGAAAGCAACAAACGCTCAAAGTTCTGTATCTTAGTTAGTTTTACGCTGATTTGTTTGAAATTTTGACACAACAATCTTAAGATGTTGTGCAATCATATGAAACAATAAAAAAAAATTAGGGATCCCGGGAGCACAAAGTCAGCGCGCCACGCACTTGCTGGGCAGACATAACCGTATCGGAGCAACAAACGCTCAAAGTTCTGTATCTTTGTTAGTTTCACTCCGATTTGTTTGAAATTTTGACACAACAATCTAAAGATGTTGTACAATCATATGAAACAATAAAAAAAAAATGAAAAATAAAATTTTTTAATACGTTACCCCGCCCTTAAAAAAGACTTCTCTCCATTTATTTTAATCTATTACGGTCCAGTAACTATGACGAATTGTGCGGCACTGACTACATTCTACATACAAGAAAAGATATGATTAACATCTCATACTTCGAGGCATTTTCAATACTCTGCAGCCTTGCTTCCTGAGAATCGAGTGAGTAATGAGTAAATGAGTTTGGCCTAAAAACCTAAAAGGATTTCACATCGTGCGACGCGCTTGGTTTTGCGTTTTAATTACACTGAGGAAGAGTTTTGCCCAAGGTAAAGTGTTTTATTTTTTATTTTTGGAAAGATTTACTAACAAATTTTAAATAACAGTGAATTATGAAGAGGAATCAGTGGTAAATTAATAAAATGAATAGAAACGGCAGAAGTCGAAGTAATCTTCATAGGATCTTCATAGTTCAGACTGGGTATGGTTGTGCCAGGGTACGGTTGTGACAGTTAAATATAAATATATTAGCGAAACTTCAAGGAATACCGCGGAAGGGTACAAATGGAGATAGGAGCGGCGGCGTGCCCGTCTGCACGTGTTTCATAGTATTGCGTCAGCCATCGCGCGACATTAACGCTAGCAGAGGCCTACATTACTTTTTAACTGTTAAATGTAAATATTTTTATTTGATTTATTTTAATAATTGTTGTTATATTTGTACAGATAGAGTAACGAGTGGTTTTCCTCGTTATAAATTAAACATTAGTAGTTAAATAGCAGTGATTGTTTTGTACGTAGATTATTTTGTATTGTCATGGCGATTGGTTTTTTGTGAAGGAGTGTGTTGGGTACGGTTGTGTCACATCTTCTGGGTAGGGTTGTTTTACTGATTTTGATATAACATTTATTAATGTTTGTTTTTGTTTTGACACAGTTACCGTAATGTATGTTTAGTTAAATTTTTTGACTGATTTTTATATGGAGACTGTTATAATACAACAGTAACTAATACAAGCTATTGAAGTGTTCTCAGATTTTGTTTTTTTTGTTACGTAAATGTTTAATTTTTCCAGAAGACGATTATATTACTATGTTAGATATTACTTACAAAAAAATTGTGATTTTAGACCATTTTGGTGTATTTTTGAACCTTGTCACTACCGACCCCAAGCTTTGTCACAACCGCCCCTAGGGTGTGGTCGGTTGTGACATTTTTTTCTTTTTTTTAAATTTTCTCCTAAGAGTTAATCCATTGTGCTTAGGGAAACATTTTAGTAATTATACGTAGACAAATGTACATTTTACTAGAAAACACCTTTCTGCCAGCTAACTGGCATAATAACAAAATTATGGGCGATCAAATGAAAATTGTCACAACCGTACCGAGTCTACCCTACTGTTATTTTGCAGAAGCAGTGGAAAGAGATATCATAACAAAGGATAATTATGTAAAAGAATTAAAAAAGGGCATTCAAATAAATAAAAACAAATATCATAAAATGAAGTGTTTAGAAAATAAAAAACCGAAATGAACTGAAAAATTTATTTGTAATTTATTGTTTTACTGAATTAAATGAATTCAAATAATATTTTTTTTTATAATTCAATGAATGGCTCATATAATATAATGAATAAACTGAGCAAAAGCTCGAGACTGAACATTGAGATTCAAATTTATATCGAGTTCGGTTTCTCTATATAAAAATTTAAACTGAGCTTTTGCTCAGTATATTAGAATACATACGCCCTATTATTCCATTTACTTTGAATTGATCTTCTACTATCCCTGGTTATTGTGGAAAATAAAGTAGAAGACAATGCCTCCAATCCCGGTCGTGGGTAAAAAAGAAGAAGGAAAAGAATCGAGTCGGTAAGGACTTCTGATGGTTCGAGAAGTAGTTATATCACTTCTTCGTAGCCAACCTTTTTCCTACTGTAATTATTCGTTAAACAATATGACATTCATAAACATCTTGTTTTACGCAGTACCCAGTATGATGAAGAGTTTGTTTTATTTTGAACAACACGTATGTATGACTACGTGCATCACATTCAATATTTTTTGAAGTTAATGTATCATATCTATTGTCATATTGTGAATGAAAACAAAAGCGTATTTAAACGAAAGAAACGTTCTATTTAAATCTATGGTTAATGAGATATCGAGCGATAAAGATCTAACGACATATCACACAATAGGCTACTAACCACATTCTTGCATCGCAATAGTCGGCTAAAAAAAAGAATAGGTGTCCCATAGTCTATGGGCCATAGAACACCGTTTTCTTTTTTTGTCAAAGCCGAAAAGTGATTAATTCATATATTTGCTATGTTATGATAAGGCAACTCACAAGGATTCAGCTACAATAAGTTGAAATGACCTTGAAAAGTAAAAATTGAGACCAGAAGGGTGCAGAAACGAATATGTCTATGTGTCACTAAATAAAGCACAACCAATCAATGAGAAAAGTTTATAAAGCGAAATAGAAGAAATACATTTGTCTGACGGATTAATCCAGTTGGCTCTTAATCAGCTGAATTGCGTAAGCACAATCTGGGATTCCTCCAGCTTTCACTCGTTTAACCCCAAGCGAGAAGATACATACACGGGATGATATTGAGAGGGCATCTGCTCGTTTTCTGGTGTGGCAACGCTCCCATTTGCGTCATAGTTATGCAGAGGCCTTCGGCAGACTCTCCGTATACCGCGGATTGACCTACATTCGAACTCCTGCTACCTACAAACTTACTTTTCCGCACTTTAGCGAGTTTGACTGTACGGTAGTGGTTCAACACCGCAGATATATGTCTTAACTCCACTCCACGTTCCTAAAATGCTCTGACTGAAGTTGGATGCTGGGAGGTGGTTTTCTCCGCTTGTGACGCAATTCATCCCAGTCACAACCACACATACTCGTTTTCGTCTGTTGCACTGTGCCTCCAATTACAAGCGTGTAGAAACTGGCCCGGGGCACATTCCCAGGAAAAAGAGAATGTAACTCAAGGTCATGGACGAGCACCGTTCCGCCCCCGCGCACTTCAAAGGGAGAACGCCTGCTGTTTGCTGTATTACACTGTTGGGGCCCTTGGGGCAAACATTGTATTTCTCAAATTAATTTATGCAACATTCCCAGGATCTTTAAAAGCATCCTTTGCATTTGCGTCGCCGGAATCAGCTCCATCTGAAGTTTTTAATTTCACCAGTTAATGAGGTAAAGTGAGCTCGGGACAAATTGAACAGAATTGGGGGGAGGAGTCCAACTGATTTTTACACAAAGGACCATTGTGCCGCCATTGAAAGTGGTCAGCATTCAAAAGGAGAATTTTGCGCTAGTTCGTCTCGTGGGGCTTCTGCGCTTCCCTCGACACTGAAAATGTGTCGAATTTGTTTAAGAAATAAGATCGGGATTAAAAAAGCCTTCCGGGGGGTGAACACTGCACACAGAGCTTTTCACCTCCCCACCTCTTTCGTTTTTGGTGCATACTGGCGTAGTGGCGCTGCTCGGTTTGGCACTGTTTGGTAGCAGACCTAAATTGCCCCCATTCACATAATCGCTTCCCCAAAAGTTTCATTCTTTTCTGGTTAAATGATTCCGCAAGAATGGGCCATAATAGGATAATGCAATAAGCTGCAGGATACAGCCTACCGGGCTAATCAAGATTAATGTCGCACTGAAGGATAAATCCGAAACTGCATCGATTTTTTAATATGTTAAGAAGTTTACTTTATGATAAAAATAATTAATTGAATTCCGGCCCTTTTTAGGTCAGCACTCTAATTGAAGACCTCTCAGGCTATCAGGAGACTGAGAACTAAAGTAACCTGCATAGAAAGGTGTCTCTTGTGTCGACATTAATTACGTTGCTATTAACTATGTATCTTTCAGCAACTAGGGATATACATATATGTTCTTAGGTACATTAGTACAGTGGCAGACAATAAAATAGGTGTGACATAAAAATTGCATGAAAGTAACTGAATGTTTTATATGAAAACAAACACTTTTATTTTTTACAATTTATTACCAATGTTTAACTCTAACAAAACTAGATTCTACAGAGTTACTACTTACATATTTAAAGGCCGTCAATAAAATAGGTGTAATTCCTAATTACATTTCAAATCAAAATTAAAGGGAAAATTCAGTTCAATTCAATTCAGTTCAGTTGTCTAACAAATTTGGATAATATTCTAATATTTAGTAGTATAGTCCTTGTTTTTCAAAACAAAAGCGCAACGTCTGGGCATTTAATCAACTAATATTTGACATATTTCTACAGGGATATTATGCAGACTGTACTGCCTCCCACAATTCTCTTTTATTTTTTGTTTAGTGCCACCTATGCTGTCCTTTATATATTGCCGAAGGTTCTCGATAGGATTAAGGTCGGGAACTGAACTGGCCAATCTAGTACCCTCACGTTATTCCTATCGAACCAATGTTTCGCGTGATTGGAAGTATGTTTTGGGTCCTTATCTTGTTGATATATTCATACAAGTGGCATATTTTCCTCCGCATAAGCATATATTATCCAAGATCTCCACATAAGAATATGGGGTCATCGTATCCTTTGTCCAAAATATAGGGCCTACCATGAACCATATGCCTACACCCTTATGCTGCCACCACCATGTTTTAATGATTTCACAGTGTAACGGGAGACAAATTCTTGATTTGGTGGCCTTCGTACATATGTACCTTCTGTCGCCAGAGCCGAGCAAGTTAATCTTGGATTCGTCATACCAGAGGATGTTTCTCCATTTTTTCTCCAGTTCTGGACTAATCCAGTTTTTATGAAATATGGCGAAGTGTTTCCTCTGTTTTATGTTCCGTTTGCTTAGAAGCTGTACTTTCCTTGCCGTTCGACCATGTAAATTATTCTCCGTTAATCTTCTTCTTACTGTTCTTACACTTACATTTTCTCTTATCTCTTGACAAATATCAACAGCAGTATTAAAAGGATTCTTTTTTGAAAGGGTTACAATACGTCGATCCGTAGCAATAGATGTTTTACGTGGTTTGCCCCTATTTTCGGTAGTATGTTTCGGTTTCAAAGAATTTGTGACCATGTTCTGAGAGCATCCAATGATCTCAGCTATTTCCTTGTATGTTTTCCCTTTCGACGTAGGTTTCTGATTGCCTCTCTTTCTGCTTTCGAACAATGCACTCCTCAACCTATTTTATGATGCTAAAACAATTTATTGTTTTAAATATTTTCTATTTGCGCATTAATTATGCTTAACTTATATTATAGAACAGATTTATTTTTTTATTTAGGTACTTTTATAAAATATTGCCGGGAACACAACACACCTATTATTTTGTCCGCCAAATTTTACTTTAGTCTTACTTTCAGCACTTACACGGCACAACTACATAACTAACCCAAGAAATGTACCCTTTTGTCCGCCACTGTATATTTTCTTCTCGTAATATCTTAACATCCATTCTGATCCTCGCTACTACGCCCCAAACCAACACCAGGTTTGAAAACCAACACCAGGTTTGATTATTTGGCTGATTCCGCGAGATTTCAACGAGCAAAGAATCATGACTGCAGTACTAACAACGGCCATCGGATTCATATCAGATAATTTTGGTTTCATCTGACCAAATAACTTGTAGTAAGAACATAGAACTCCTCAACACTTCGAAGATTCATAAAGTTGATTCTAAATTTCCTTTTGCCAATCATCAACAATTATGTTTTTATGACGCTGTAGAATGTGTTTCCTAGCAGTAACGTTGGACTTTGACAAGGCCGATTTATTTTTTCTCCTTGGCCCTTAGCCCAGACATTCAGCCCATTCACTAACGCTCCTTTCTAAATCCTGGGTCACTGCTGTTGAAGTTTTCCCTGAAAATTAATAGATCTGGCTAGATCTCTTCCATTACGGTCTGAAAAAAACTTTTTTCTCTCGTCTTTTGGCCTTGAAAGCATACCTTCATAATTTTAGCTAATATGTGTAACGGCAGCGTGAGAAATCTTGCAGATCTGTTCATTTTTCTGCAAGAATTATCTTCCCAACAAGGACAGGACTTCATTTTGACTGCACTACTTGTCTTATTTTGCGCAAAAACTAATACGAACTGACCAAACCAGGAACCACAAGTCAAACTGTTTGGTGTTTCTATATATGTATATATATACATATATGAATAGACTACAGCCATCAAATATAACTAACTTATAAACCTAACTTATTTTCTATGGAACAAGTTTTTTTTAAATATGCCTGAGTTTGAAAAAAGTTTAGTTCATCGAAATATTTACAAGAATTTTAGACTTTTCCATTTTAATTTTAATTAATTTAATTTCCACACTTTTATATGATCCAATTATATATACTGCCTTTCAATAATACTTTAATGTATTTCACTGTATCAAAAATTGCCAAAATACAAGTTTCTTACTTTTACAATTAATCAGTTTAGGATATTAATTTCCGGAGTTATAATCTAGAGACGAAAATCTAGGGAATTTGTTTATTGCTTATCCAGTAACTAAAAGAACTCCAAACATGTTAACCATTGAGTGACCAGCTAGTACATGATCATGAAACACTTGAACAACAGAACAAGTATAAAGCTAGTTGTATTTAACAATTAGACATTACAGGATTCAAGCTGTCATAAGAATAAAGAACTTTTATAATATTTCGTAATATTTTTACAAAATTCAAGGATAACCAAAATACCTTTTTTAATACATTTGAATACTAATTTTATTAAATACTGCAGTTTATTGAGAATTTGATCTTCAGATTCATAATGCATGAAAAATATCCCATAGAGAGATCTATTGCATGTTCGACAAAAAAAATCCTTGTTGACTTGCATATGTTATTATATATTCTGAACAGAAACAGGGAGTATTAATATTTGGAGCCAAAATTCTTGTATAATAATTGGCAACCCACAGCATTATTATTACAAACAAACAAGCGCTCAAATTATAGGCGCAGAAGTGCTTGTAGAGGGTGGGCAATGTTTTTGTTTTAAATTCCTATTAAGGGGGTATTCTAGTCTAGGAGTAAAAATTTTTGGTGTTTTTTCTAAAATTCGATAAAAAAAAACCAAGAACATTTTTACTAACAATTTTTTTATTAGATATTTATTTATTATTTAACAAAAAAAAATTTGAAAATTGAAAAAATTACGGGCTGGTAAAATAGAGAGGGGTGAAAAATAATGGTGCGTCCTCCTTGACATGATTCCAACCCTTCTGGTGATCTCAAAAAAAAACAAAGATTCTTAATCAGTAAGAATTTCGCTATCTTCTGAACTACGGAGATGAAAAAACAATTTTTTTTCACATAATGGCGGCTGTTTGTAAAAAAATTATTTTTTGCCCTTTTTTCAAAGTTTTGAATTTTTCAAAATTAGTAGAAAACAAAATTGTTACATAATTATAGTTCCAACGATAGAGGGTTATATAAAGAAGTTCCACGCCAAATTTCAAGTTAATCTGTTCATTGGAACTTGAGAAATCGGGTCAGACGTGTTGGAAAAATAGTTTCGAGAAAAACGTGTTAAACATTTGAGCAAAGTTGTAGCAAGTCTGTACATAACATACATCACCACTCACTATTTTTTATTTTTGAACACACAGAGTACGTACTCTACGATAGCTCAGAGAAAACTGAGCTGCACTCAAAATAAAAGACTTTCTGTAGGATAATTCACCCTCAGGTAGTCAGGGAACGTCTACCGCCTATTGTTCGATTCACTGTGGCAGGTCCGGTTTACTCGCTGTGTCACTAAAATAGCTACAACTCTGTAAATATTTGAAATTTTGAAAATTCCTTCGGAGGACATATTTTTGAAGGCCTAATCTTTAAAAATTTGAAAAAAAACGATTTTTTCAAAATTCTAGACTAGAACACCCCCTGAAAACTACATCGTTAAATATTTTTCAATGATTTTTGTTAAAGAATAGTACATCTTCCGATTACTTTTGGACGCGCAACTTTATTGAGGTCATCAGTCAGTTTATCATACAGTTTATTTGTTTGACAAAAATATATTTTATTATATTGACTCCTGTAATACACACACGTACATATATAAGATATCCAATAAAGAGATAAACCAAACAAACCAACCAAAACAGTAGATTTTTGTTTCCTCGATAAAAAAATATTTCCCAAAAAATCGAAATAACTAGAACGACCTCTTTATATGTATGTTCCAATCCTCTTTAGATATTCAGATCATTATTTGACATACTTTAAGTTCTGCTCCAATTCTAAAATTAATAACTGAAGCAATAATAAATTTATTCTCCTTTGGTCTCATGAAACAAATAAGGATCAGTTGGTATTGAACGACTTGGTCCTCTCAATCTTAAAATAAAGTTCACATTTCTTCAACCCCGAGTAAAATAAACTCACTGTATGAGGCTTTTCCGCCTACAAATACGTGCAGATGTGAAAAACTGAGATCGATATAAGGAGGCAAACTCCGTCACAAGAATGCTCTCTGGAGGAAATGCGAACAGTCTAGAATTTATAAATTCTTTTGGCAACCGATTGAAATTCCCTGAGTAGAGAATGGCATGTGATTTCAGCACTACTGGGGGTTGTCATTTGGATTTGTAACAACACTGGGCATAATGTGGCTCAGATATGCAGCTGACATCTAGCGAGGATGTTTTTTTCTTTTATCTTCTAAAGAATGAATCCATAAAATGTTCGTGCGGAGCCTTTAAGCTTTGAAGTGTTTCCAATTTCCGAGCAAATAGATCTGATCCGATTAGCCCGTTTTCATTGTTGCCACAGCCCACGAGATTTTTTTTCAAAAACAGGAAGGGAAGGAGCTGTTTGTTGCAGTTGTAAAAATGTAAATTAGGTCAATGAAGGAATGACCTATGGTATAAAGTTTCCTTTAACCCGTGCCAGGAATTTCGTTTATAATCAGATACTCGAAGAAAACTAGTCCCATTAACTGTTGTTTTTAGTTTGCTATGCCCTGGATAAGTTTTAATTTGAAAAAAACTTCCCTCGTTGCTCGCGGAGGCGACCAGCCAGAGTAAATATATCTTGAGGTTGTGCAAACAGGCCTGAACATTTTTAATATATTTGAGTGTTTGCTTCAACGGCAAAGCCATTGAACCCGGTTAGCTGATGGAGGGCTCCTCGAAGATTTAAACACCAGTTAAAAGGACGTCTAGCAGTTGACTTTAATTCGCTAGTTTCACGTTTCCCCTGCATTTCACCGCATAATGCGGTGGGTTTGCCTTTCTCAATTTGTATGTTTCCTGCTGCACCCAGCAGAGCGTGGCGCCCACAGCTTTTCTCTGTTTATGTCCTTAGGCGAACCACTTAAAAGATGTTAACAAAACGTATTTAGCGGAAGCAGCTTCCCAGCAAAGACGTCTTTGTTTGATGCTCAGGCTGTCTCTTCTATGCTAGATGCCAGTAAGCTTTCGCACGAGAACTACGAGCTTTGCTAAATCGATAGAGTCCTGATGCTTGCATAGTCCTTGAGTGCGGTCTTAATGTATTCAGCTGCATGCTGCAAAAGGATGATTTCTGAACTTCAGACCGCGCATAATAAACACACGATGCAGACTACCGTTTTTCTTTTCCTATTTTTAGAGGAAGTACTCTATGAGTCGCACCGCGCACCGCACGTGGATGGGACGGGACTGCAAAGGCAAGCTACGTTTACTTTTCTACATTGTTCCAAACACGGAATTGAGCTCATTTCTTGATTTC
Source organism: Neoitamus cyanurus (assembly GCA_947538895.1). NCBI lineage: Eukaryota > Metazoa > Arthropoda > Insecta > Diptera > Asilidae > Neoitamus > Neoitamus cyanurus. The sequence continues at coordinate 33,473,548 of OX384541.1, read as the reverse complement.
TAGCTTTCTTTAATCGCCGCCAGAAATCTGAATTGTTTCTTCCTAGTACTTCTGCGGGCTCTTTGGCAGGAGTGCGAATTAACTATTTCATTGTCAAAATCACGTACGAGGACTGGCGGTTAGGGGGATGAAATGGCCGACAGTTTTACATGAGTGATACACTGAATTTCTCAATTAAACAGGAAGATTAACACGCGCAACATCTCTTTTTACAATTGTCAGCAGGGAAAAAGGAACTGGGTATGTATGCTTTCTTTGAATCCTGTGGTTGGCTTTGCAGTACTTCACAAACGTACGTTCCTTGCCTTAACAGTACCTACAGAGATGAATGGCTACACGACAAAGAGAAGGAAATTATTAGAATGCCGTGCTTTGGTTTAACTTTAAACGCTACCACAATCTTTCACGGATGAGTGACATTAGACACAGCGGTCGTGATTAAAAAGCGTCCTCTTACTAGGGCAACGAAGGAACACAAAGCAAAACGGAGAACTATTGAGTGAAAACTAGAAGAAATTTAATATTTCATTAGCAAGTCAAATGCATTCACCTGAAAACTTTAAATGTTGTGAGCTTGTTTTTCGGAATTGCAAAACATGTTCCCGGAACACCTGATAATAAAGCATATGCCCACCGTGGGGCATGGGAAGCATAAACTTTATACTCTCATTATTTTTAAAGTATCAGAGATACCTACCAATTGTCTGCCCCACCGTTCATACAGCACCCACAAGGGGTATTTTGTGCATTCACCCAGTCACCCTGCTCTTTAGCCCCAGAGCAGATTAACACTTTTATAGGTATCACCGGAGTTCACGTTTGATATCTCCCGAGGGGTGAAAGGTAGTTGTTCTTGAGCTTTACCAGTGTGTGCAAAAAGACATTGGGCTAGCAGTAGTTAAATTAGTTATGGCACGTTCAATACTTTTTGAAATTATTAATATTTTTTGTTTAGATTTTATGTAATTTGTAAAAGTGATAAAAAATTACAACACTGCACCGATTTTGATTTTTTTCTGTATGATTAATTAAATAGACCATTTTGATACTCGTTTCTTATTAACTTCTAAATCCAAATTCCAGGACGTAACGATTTAAAATAAATAAGGCCAACAAAAAGCCGCATGCGCATAATTAACTATCGGATCCGATTATCTGATGCGACTATCGGTTCTCAATGTGTGAAGCTCCAATGTGTTTATATGATTGTACGTCCGATCCGATTTTCTTTTAGTTTATGGACATAATTTTTTTTTGAATTATTTTTGTGCTAGTTTATAGATGCATATGTTACCGGGCCAAATTTTAGGCTATAAGTAATTGTAGGGCTTCAAAATGGCCGATCCAATATGGCGACAGAAAATTCTCAACTTCAAAGGATTGATATGACAACGGGCCCTTTTTTCGTGGGGTCGTCGATCTCAAATCCACTATGGAAATTTGGAAGACGGATCTGATATGGCAGCCGACAATTATCAGCGGATTTCTATGCAAATAAGGGTTTTTCGAATTACTGATTAATCTGCTATAAAAATTTCGAACTTTAAGATGGCAGCCAAAAGTCTCCAACGTGAAAGAATTGTTAAGCTCATATGTTTATTTATATGCCAAATCCAAAAGAAACCCTCAAAAATTTTTGTCTGTCCGTCTGTTTGTCGAGTTCAATCTTGGAAATGGCTAAACCGATTTAAATGGGACTTTCACTTTAGTCTGTCTGTCTTGATGGACTTTGATGGAACCTCTACTAAAGGTAGGAGATTTTGTTGTTAATGATTTAAGCTACTTTTTATCCCGGGAATATTTTGAGTTAACTCATTTTGCAACAGTTGTGTCGCGCCTGAATTGAGATAAAATTTGAAAATCCCGGAAAAGGCCGGGACGGATATTGCATAAAATTTTCCCATAGGACCCTTTTGGTTGTAATGTAACGGCAATTTTTAAATATTATAACAATCTATTTCTAGGACGAGTTTAGCTGTGCAGTAATTTTACTTGTTTTTTATTTTGTTGTCTTTTAACAGTTCCCAACACAATTTCGTAAAATTGTCTAAAAAAGCGTATCTCTATTAAATTTGACCGAATGCTCAGCGAATCTGTGAGAATACACACCTATTAATAGCTAAGTAACTCAAGAGAAAAGGAAATGACAAAACAGGCCAGAAAATTCAAAAGCGCAGAATCTGCTCCAGAAATTGAAGACTGAAAGTACGAGTATTATAAGAAAATTGCTATTTGCAGTACGTTGACTCTATATTAATTTTTTTTGAGATTTTCTTGACACTTTAATATATGTAGTATATATACTATCTACACACTTGTGAAACGAATATCTTTGAAAACTATTTAGCTGATTTACATCAAATTTTAAACACATCTTCGTAATTATTATTTTTAAACTGACATTATTTATTATTTATTTTAACCCTTTTTCTAATTATTTCTGCTATGCCACATAATAGATATTCATTTACTTAATAATAAAAAATCATTAGTTTTTTTGTTGCATGTGAACTCTGGAAAAACTATTAATTCCGCCATGTGCGTGCGTCGTGGTTTGTTTCAATGGATTATTTCAATAAATTTTCGATTCTTCCAATATGGTGGAACCCCTTAGTGGATGTATTACATTTTGGAGATAGAAATAAATCTAAAATAAGAAAGAAAAACTCTTGCATCCTTGCTACCTTACAAAATGTGCGTATTTGATTTATTTTATTTTAATTAATCTTCATATTTATACATACATATGTACGTTCCATAGAAATAAATAACAGCTTCCCAATTGCGCACGACAACTTCGCTCGCTAAGGCATGTGTTTGCGAAATGAAACATTAGATGGAAAGAGCACTTAAACTCCGCTGATACTAATGGGCACAACGCGCTGGACATAAACAGGTCATTGACTTTGATGACTGTCTGCTGCTCTCCCAATGAACTATTAATTTCCCAGATCAGCTTACACTTGAAAATGTGAAATGTGTCAAACAAACATAATTTTCCCAACAAAATTAATGAAAATGTTTACTGACAAAATACATATTTCCGGATTAAGTTATACTTTTTATTGAAGATACTACGCACCATAGGCAATAAATTCTTGAAAAACATGAACCCATAAAACCCGAGTACATACATATGCACATAAACGACAAATTATTCGGATTTTCATGCTCAATCAGCAGAAGATATATTCGTCAGCGTAATTTGACGTTATGGACATCCAGTCACAGCAAAACATACTAACAAAGTAACACAAAATCAATTCCAGTCCTTGAATCTACTTGCTCTCGAAACTCAGACATTTCCATCAAAATGAGCACATCCAGCTTCACTACACGTTCCACCCATATGGTGACAAAAGTGCATAAAATGTGAATCACAAAAAATGTGGAACTTCGATTGGAGCCTGAAATAAACACAACCCGGCGAACGATGGAGAATTTTTACAGGGCGAATAAAACATAAATCTAAACGCCGGAGCGGTTACATAAATCTTATGAAGAGCTTCATAAATTTTATTCAGATGTTAAACACGTGGAGTTCGCTGCTAGTTCCATCATTTTTGAAGGCAATAAGTGCGGCCCAAATGACGGTGGTGACATATTTTCTCGCAAACGCAAATTGGGGGGAACTCCAGCGAAGAAGACATAAAATGTCTGCTTGTTCGTGATAACGAAAAATTCCTCACATATTTTTTTTCCTTTGAGATGGAGTAGCACAATTACGAATATCTGCAACTTGAGCCACCACCGCACGGCCCGGGCGGCGGCGCTTAGATGTGGCTTTCTTTGTTAACGCCTAAATGCTCCAATGAGATCTGCGTCCTCAGCTGCAGTATTGCTTAAAGCAACTCACAACGTGATGCCTTGACACGTTTTATTTCTGCAAGAGGACTGTCGAGTGGGCCCATGACCCCCTTTCGAAACTATTGTTGGCTACTGGAGCTTATTAACCTCAGCAAGGAGATAAGTTTTATTTCCTGCAGACGAACTTGCTCTCCTTTAATGCGCCTAATGGCCCACGGATGCTTGAATGTTTTGTGATTGCTCGATCGAGATAACCTAGCTCATTTTGTTCGAATTGAAGATGCTCGAAAGACATTCTTCACTTAATGACGAATAAATACTACATACATATGTTATGTAGATTATACAGGGCATTCGGTTACCGGTTTAAAGAATGAAACCATAGGCAGAGGATGTATAGAGACAAGCCAAAAATTGTAGGTTAGAGAAAGGAGTTTCAGTGGTTGTGGGGAATTTTTGTTTTTTTTAATCGTTTTTCTTTACATATTGGGAGTTACATATATTGTGATTAATAAATTCGGGATGCACATTATAATTTTATTTTTATCTTTTGATCTAAATAACACAACGACATCAAACTCACTCCAAACAACTACTATCTTAATGTGCTTTACAAAAATTCCACCAAAGGTTTTTTTACGCATCAATTTGTTTACTGGAAATGTTGTACCTCTTTCGAAAGGCAAAAAGATGCGCAGTTAAATAAAAATAGAAAATATGTGTATTGATTACATGAATTTCGGAGAAAAATTGGGAGAAACGTGAGTGAATTTAAGGAAATTTTCAGAGCATTTCTTCACTTTCGCAAGTTACTGTACCTGCAGTGGTAGCATTTTTGAAAAGCAGATTAAGATAGTAGTTGAGTGGCGTGAGTTTTATGTCGCTGCGTTAGGTAGATAAGATTCTTTGGGTAGGTGACATCCCATTCATTTTTGTCCCTTATAAAGGGTTTCCCAATAGGGATGACCTGGTTTTGATAGCTCGTGGCGGCCATATTTGTTTATGGTTTTTTCACAGGTCTATGCAGTTATGTTCAGTGAGGTTTGCGATTTCATCATGACACGTTTCACTTTGATCCAACACTTAGAAATTGTCCAAAACTATTACGCAAATTCACATTCTCTTGTCGGTACTGTAAGACAGATTCGTGCAAAAAACCATCGTCATAATGCTCATTCTGGGCGTGCTATAAGACGCATAATAAAAAAGTTTGAAAGTGAATTCACTCTTCAGGATACAAAGATGCCTGTAAGACAAAGAAATGCCCGAAGTGAACAAAATATTGCCGCCGTTCAAGCCAGTGTGCGTGAAAACTCAAATGTGTCTATTCCGCGCCGTTCTCAAGAGTTGGGGCTCTCCAGGATGGCAACCTGGCGAATTTTGCGATTGGATTTGGGTCTGCATCCTTATAAGATGGTATTGGCACAAGAACTCAAGCCAACCGACCATCACATTCGTCGTCAGTTTGCTGATTGGTCACTGAAAATGTTGGGAGCCGACGGCGATTTTCATCGCAAAACCATCTTGTCAGATGAGGCTCATTTCTGGCTCAATGGATTCGTCAATAAGCAAAACAAGCAAAATTGCCACTATTGGAGTGAGTCAAATCCACGTGTGATTCATGAATCATCATTGAATTCACAACAATTGACCTTTTGCTGTGGATTATGGTATGGCGGAATCATAGGACCTTATTTCTTTCGAAATGAGGCAGGAGCTGCCGTTACCATTAATAGCAACCGCTATAACACGATGTTGACCGTTTTTTTTTCCCGGAATTTGATGAAATTGATTCGGACGACCTTTATTTGTCCGGATGTTAGACCTAGAGCCCCATGGGATTTACCGATTAGGATAAATGAGGTGTCGTTAGAATTGTATCAATCCTCCGGGTGACATAGACTGTATTATGGTACAAAAAAAGCAAAATGGTGGCCACCATAAGACTGAAAAAAATTCACCAAATATCATTAATATGTACATATATCAAGTAACACAATATGGCGGGTTACGTCTTTCTTCACAACTTCCTCGACATGGCTATCAAATGAGAGGGTTTGACGAGCAGAATACGACGAACAATGTGTCATAGGGCGACAAAGAAATTTTCTAAATGTAGAAATTGTACTGTCATCGTGGTATAATGCAAAATTACTAGTTATGAGTATGAGGTGCTTGTTTGATCATGTCATGACATTACTTACCCACTACATATTATCTGAAACTCAACAGCAGTAAATATAAAATATTATTATAAAAAAAAAAAACAAAAAATCCGAGACAGAATATACAGCTATACTCCGAACCTGACCGTTACTACCCATGTGTCGATTTGAATTAAGTAAAGAAAGAAAGAATATTTTTTTGCTTCATACTTTTCATTTCTTCCGTTGTCAGGATGTTTGTTTTTTTTTGAATTATTATAATTGGAAATCATCTGGGTAGTTTGTACATTAAAACAGTCGTTACCAATCTTGTAGAGCATGAAATTCCCCACAACTTTTATCTAAAACTAGTTATTCTTAAGTTGATACTTTCAAATCTACAGCGTTACAAATGTCGGAAAAACATTTACCTTATCAAATTTATAGAACTTTATCTTCTACAAAAAAAAGTACTTGCCATTTTTGAAGTAAGTTCACCTGTCTCCGAAACATTTGGAAAGTACGATTTTCTGTCGCGTCAATTTAAATTGACTTCCAACTATTTCTAATTTGAAAATCTTATTCGGAATGTTTTGCAAAAACTAATTATCTGACTATTGGACTATTCTACTACTTGTTGCCTTTTAATCAAATCGACTGATCGATATTCCACGTTCGTTAATAAGTACTTATGAAACCGTGCCAGAAAAACTAAAAAACCATCTTGTGTATGATCAGCCAGCGAGTGATTAAATTTACCCGGGTTTGGTTCATACATTAGGCATTGAATGTTCGTAAGTGTATATGCAGCTTTCCCATGCTTTGAGATTTATCAGTTTTCTTACCGCCTCCAATTTTCCCACTGGAGTTGGTCATGCAATCTGCAGAATGTATAAGGGAATTTATTAAATGGATCACATCTGCATTCTCCCTGATGATTTGGAGCGAGTGGCCCAATTACGAAAGCATTCAGACATTTTCCGTGTTTGAGGGAAAAGCTCATTTCAGCAAAACGAGCGTCGACACAAACCCTGTAGCCGAAGCATGCACGACGAAGAACACAGGTCACCCGGCCTACCCGGAACTCCTTTATTGAAAAATTTGTTTTTCTCTTTTATTATTGATGCTTGAAGCAGCAAAACCACACTTCCAATCATATGTACTTGACATGAGCTTGAAAGTCTCCCTCCGTCGTGTGCGGTACAGCGGCATGGCATGCATGCGGACATCTTCGGTGCTCCATTTGATGGCAGAAAGGCTTTTCATGAATGAAATTTGAAGCGCCTTTTTATCGACATGACCCAGTTAATTGCGTGTCTCATTAGCCCTGTCTGTGTTGTCGAGCTCTAGCAAGCAGTAGCACCGGCCGCCTCCAGTAGTTTGATTCAAACAAGTTTTTCTGGATTTTCCGGATGTTCATGATTTTTTCTCAATTGCAATACTAATCAACGGAGCACAATTACAGGCTGTTATGAAATCGCCAACCTGCGCCGTTTGCATCAGAACTTTCCGCCAGCACATAAACTTCGAATCCAGTTTCACAAAGTTTTACTTTCCGCCTTCGTTACCGAAATAGGGCGAGTATTTACTTTAAAGGCAGTCTTACGTGCAGGGATATGTGCAATGTGCAGGCGGAGAGACGGACAAGACAGCAGAGACGGGTGCATAACCGGGAAACGTCGCCCGATTTGAAATGAGCAACAAATTCTTGATTATGCAAAATTGGCTCAATGCAAGACTCAGGTTGGTGGCCCTTCTGCACGAGGAAATTAAGGTATTGGCCCATGCCTTTAACAGCTCTATTAAATTTCAGAATTAGTCCTGTTCATTTTCCCCACGAAATCGGCCCAATGAAAGGGAGTTACGTATGTACTCGTATGTATATCTGGGTCGAAAGTGCAAATCTATAATCGTGGGGATACCGCAAGGAGCGTATGTGCAGTGCAAATGTACATAGTCCCTTTTCTACTGCAGATTTATGTCCTGTCCTGTTTTCGATTAATGACAAATGGAAATTTTCCGTTATTCCCTTTTTTGTATTTGAATAATCAATTTGGAGTCTTGGAATTGGGATTGTGGAGGAAGGTTTGCTTTTACAATTCTCTCTATACGTGCACATATATTCCACATACACGAATCTTGTTACCGGGAGTCATTCTGGTTCACAATGTTTGCTGTTTCGTTATTTTGGAAAGTGTGCATAATATACAGAGTGTAACGAAAGTAGGTATGTCCACTAGATATAATCTTTTGATTTAGCCGCACTAATATCATACATAGTTGCGAAAGTGTGTTTGCCTGTCTGTTTGTTACCTATTAACGGCTTAACCACTATATCGATTTCGATGAAAATTAACAAAGAGGTTTCTTGAAGCCCGAAAAAAGACATAGCTTATTATTATAGAAATCAACCCCTAAGGGGGTAAAAGGAAGTATAAAAACGTGCATATGAAAAACTATTTTCTTAACGGATTTACTTGAAACTTTGCATAAATATATGTAGATACTCATATTTAATTTTGGGGTTTCAAGTAGGTGGTATCACCTTTCATTTTGAGGTTTCAACATGGCGGATCCAATATGGCGACTCAAAATTTGGATTTCCCTGTAAATGAATATATAGCGGGCTTTGGGTTCGCTGATTTGAAACCAGATCAGTATGCTCCGTACCAACGTCAAAAATAACAATCTCGATGTTAATATGCTACGTAGATATGCTGATATACGCAATATGAATCCTGCTAATCTGTAGGCTCTTTTGGAAATGTCATCAATGTGCGCATCGAAGCTCAGTTTGTTATTAAAGGTTACGACCAGATCTTTGACTGGTTAACCTTCAAAAAGATCACCGAGCAGAGTCAATACTCATATTGCGCAAGAGACTTTTTGAAGGTGTAGGAAATTGTGAAACACTTATTAACATTTAATGAAAGACAGTTGACGAGGCACTAGTCTTCAAGAACAACGAGACAAATATTAGCTTGTTTGCGGGAGGCTAGATTCCGCTTGCTATCAGGCTCGTGCGTCATGGAAAATTATTGGTATCAAAATCCAATAAAGAAAAACGGATGACATTTTATAATAAATATGCTTTAAACGACCAAAATTTCTGGCATACAGTTTGTTGGTCCGACGAAACGAAAATTTAAATGAATACAAGGAATACAACCAGGGGAAAACACTTCCATTTGGTGGGAAAAGGGAGAGTAATTTCCCTACAACTATACTAAACCTATTATTAAGGGACAGACAGGGATAATGGTATGGGGGTGTATTGAAGCAAATGTAGTCGATAGTATTGTGATTTTGGAGGGGATAATAAACTCAAAAATAGGGTGCGCTTTCTCTTCCGACAAGAAAATGCTCCAATTCACACAGCGAAATTAATAAAAAGTTATCTTCAGCAGTCTGAGATTCAACTGATGAGAAATATGAAAACACCACACGTTACAAATAGCCAATTCATTAACATAAAATGTTGTTTGTTTGATTTTCATGTATATCTTTGGTTTTGTTAATGACAGGATGACCACATTTGAGTCAGCTTACATTAGTTTGTTTTAAAATTTATGTAGTAAAAATAACTATTTTTTGTCTTGAAACAAAATGTATGAAATTAAATGAGAAACTATGTACAACAGTTTAGAACTATTTCGCTAGAGCGAAAATAAGCATTTAAATATCAAAAGTCAAAAATTTACCTGTAAAACCATTTGAATATTCCCTTGTAAACAAACAAACATGGTTGTTGCGTAAAACTTCCTTTTGTGATGTGATAGAACCTACACCTAATTGACAACAAACAATTATTAGTAAACATCCGTTTTTCATTTGTATGTTGTTTAGGTACAAGCAAATAAAAGTCATTTGATTATGCTCAAACATTATTCACTCTCCCTCGTCCTCCCAAAAATTGTCTCCACTAATGAATTACACGAAAAAGCTGGAAACAGGTGTCAAAGGGAAGCATTAATCGCAGATTTACCATATATAGGCCATGCAAAGACCCTTATGTATGCAGTTCAATTTGTGGTTTTAGGTAGAGTTTCATGGACAAAATTTATATCTCTCTCGGTTTGAATGGAATGTTGCCAATCAGCGATAATTTTCCTTCATAATAAGTGTTAATGGAAATTGCAGCAAGTTATGTGGAATAAAAACCCACAATCAAGTCAGTTAATCAAATAAGATATTAAAGCAATGTTGAGGGGTAATTTATGCAAATACTTGTCATCTTTTCTGTGGCTGCGTCTTCAATAAGTTGTAAACAAATACTCTCATGTAAAATGGTTAAATTATGAAAGAAAGATTACACCATCCGGCTACCCAAGAAGGAGAGGATTCTTTGTACCGCGTTAATGCCTGGATCGAATGATTCCTCTTGAATTAGAGTTTAACATAAAGGCATTAAATTAATAATAAACACATAAAATCTCATTTGAAACAATTTTTTTGCAATCGGTTTCTTTTATCTTTAAAAGTAATAGTAGCTTTCTGATGTTCTCTTGTATCCGCACAAGTTATAGGTACTTAGCATTAGTTTGTAATTGCAAACGAAACGTCGTACGGCTCTAACACCGGAAAAATTAATGGGAAAATCAATTCGCAGTCCTATTTGTGATATTTTACCATTGAGACAATCAATTTGGTGGAACAGGATTTTTGGTCGACAGTCAGCAATCGCAACACTCATTGCCCCCGCAAACATATTAAATACATAAAAAATTTCCATGCAGGGTATTGTGTTACTTATCTTTTACGATACCATGGATTTTCAATGATATCCTTCGAGATAAACTCATTGCGACATCCGGACCGCGTCGCATCTTCAATGTATGTGCAGCCATGTTCAAACTCTCGTTTATACAGAAATAAATAGTCTTATAATATGCAGAGTCCCGATGGACTTCATCCAACTCCGTTTCGATTTGCAGTGCAGTTCAAATAAAAATGTTTTTATCACTGGACGGAAAGCGTTCTTTCCATTTTTAGGGTTCCGTTTACTAGAAACCCTTATATGTAGTCATGTCCGTCCGCCTGGCCCAGTGTCAAACAGTTCCCACATTTTAGCACCGTTTATGATGAAATTTCACAAGAGGAACCCAAAAGCAAATGTAAAAAAAACATATTTTAAAATGGAACATGGAAATAAAACATTTTTTTTCTCACATACCCTATCGAGTTGAGTGTAGCAACAAGTCTTTTAAAATACAATAAACCATGTCAAATGACTTCATTTATACGTTTCAGTCCCGAGATAAGGTAACTAGAATTTTTTAACTTTTTGAAAAAAATGGTGAAATTAGCACTGAGAAAGTACTTCCAATGAAAATTACTCCAGTCAACATCGAATCTAATCTTTCTTTTCAGGATACACTACATTATTTTACTTTTATCTTTTGATTTTTTTTGGGTGACGCAGCGACATCAAACTCACGATAAACAACTACAACCTTAACGTGCTTAAAGGTATGCCTTATCAAAAGTTGACCAACCTGCCACCACCTAGGTTTTTTCATGAAAGTTAAATGCTGTGTTGTCTACGGCAAGTCCTTATAATCGAAATTTCAACTAGTTCTAATTAAGCTAGAAGTTTGAAATTTTACACACGTGTATATGCAAGTCACTTTAGTCTTACATTATAATTATTATAAGAAAATACATTAGAACCTTATATAATAATTCAGAACCAGTGTCAAGAGTGAAAACATACCTAATATAAAGGGTGGTCCATCTAGTGTTTGGAATTTGAACTACCGGTAATTTGAAGTTTAGTTGATTATACATATGTCATTCTCGACTTGACAGAAATTTAGTTTAAGGTTTGACATTTACGAAATGGGACGGTATAGAAAGTTGGGAAATACTAAAAACTTATATCCACAGTGGTGGAACTACTCAAACTGTGACAAATTTTAAAAAAACATTTGACAAAAAAATACTTCCAAAAACCTAATTTGTGAATCAATTTGAGAAGCGAGCTCGTGAAACTGGAATGTTGGTGGATACCCGTGTACGTACTCGTCCGGTGCGCTCAATCGAAAACATTGCTGCTGTTGTTCAAAGTGTTCGTGAGCAACCATCAACATCAACTCGTCATCGTTCTCAACAATTGGACATTGCACGCACTTCTTTGATGCGAATTTTGCGTAAAGACCTTGCCATGAAGCCATATAAAGTTCAATTGGTACAGCAGCTAAAGCCGGTTGACCATCCGAACCGTCTACGTTTCGTTTGGCCGAAGATGGCGAATTTTACCGAAAAATCATCTTTTCGGACGAGGCTCATTTCGGCCTCGTTGGTTATGTTAATAAGCAAAACTGTCGCATCTAGGGCACAGAAAACTTGCACTCCATCGTGTAAAAGCCAATGCACCCACAACGAGCGACTGTTTAGTGCGAATTGCGATCCGGCGGCATCATCGGCCCATTTTTCTTCGAAAATGAAGACGGAGCAGCCGTAACAGCGCAATGTTGGCCGTTTGCTTTTTCGGGGAAATTGAAGCCGAAGACTTGGACGATATTTTGGTTTCAACTGGACGGCGCTACGTGCCATACAGCGAACGCCACAATCGATCTTTTGCGCCCTATTTTCGGAAATCGCATAATCATCAAAAATGGTGATGTGATTTGGCCGACAAGAAGCTGCTTTATTTAAGCGTTAAAATCCTCAGACATTGCAGAATACTAAGCCGCATAGATAGGCCAACCGCACCGATCTCTTCTCCTGTAGAGTAGAGTCTATCCAAATCACCACAAATGTCTGCAATTTTGCAACAATATATAAATTATGTATAGATATTCTAGGAGGCAGGATTTTATGTCGTAGCCTGGGACTATAATATGCCATCCTTCAGTAAGAGACGTCGATACTTGCAGGACTCAGTATTGCCCATTTTTTTAATGTAAGTAATTGTAAATGTTTATTTAATGCATAATATGCCTCTTTTCTAAAGGTATCCCTATAATACTTGCAAACAAAAAACCGACGTATGCATCAATATACATATAGAAGCTCATTCATTAGAAATAATTTGGGCAACAATTTCTCAGCTCTTGAAAACCCAGCTTTAATTTCCACTTTCTCATTCGTTGAGAGTATTTTCCAGGTCATTTCATTCAGAAAATGTTTTTGCAGTTTTTTGCACCCTCTTTGGTACGAGTGTACAAATATTCATAGTTCACTTAATTTTTTAATTTTGATGCCGTGGGATGTAACTTTCGCAAATAAGTCAACGACACGGCACAAGCCAGCAATTTTTACACCGTAGGGCTCTTGGCTGATTCAATCATTCTTCAGCATTGCATTACCCTGGATCTCGTTTCTTTCGTCTCCCTTCTGCAACCGAATTTTCATTTTTTTATGCTGCCAAGTCAGTCGGTTGTTCCCGGTTCGCGTTCCATCTCACTGATTTACTTCGGCTGTTCGAGATCTAGTCAGCATTTTCAAGAAATACATACGGCAGAAATTCTCACAATTCCAGTCACGTGCAACTGTGCCTGCCCTCTTGTATGCAGCAAACCGGTTTCCACTCAGCAGAAAAGTACTCGTTAGCCCGTACCACTTTCACACCTTGAAATGTAAAGTCATTCTCAAATGCAGACGGAAAGTGACACAGATATTCTAGTCTATATTTTCATTGGTACGTACTTCTTGGCCTTGTAATTATTGCAATGGTACTTCCATAAATGGGATTATAAGCCTTCTATCGAAAAGTACCCCGAGGCCTTTTTGTATATTTTCAGAATATTGTCTTAGTCAGAATATCCGATATTTGGCAAACAAACCATCCGATGTGCAGCTGCTGCAGCATTAAGGTGAGGTTACCAGCGATTAATCGTTCTGTCAAGTTAACATGTTTCCAAACATCTCAACGAGTGCCTTCGATGGCAATTATGTAAGCCACTAATGAGACCAGTTTGAAGCTAAGTATGCGGACGAGGACTCATTCATGCAAGTTGGTGTATGCTCATTGAAAACGAATAGGGGCAATGAACACCTTTAAAAGGTGATAACAAAATGGTCAAATAGTGAGAGTACCTGCTGGTTCTGCACTTTCCGTTAAAATGATTCACACCTGGGTTGTGTGACATTTTGCTTCGTTTTAGTTGTTTCTTAACAGATGGAGAATTCCCCTTCGATGTTGGTACCAACGGTATTTCTCATAGCTGTCTTTTATAAATCGTCATTTGTTAGATAAAATTTTATCTTCCAAACCTTGGAGTTTATTAAGTGATGAATGAAATCACATTCATTACAAAATGCCAATAAATCCGGCTCCAAATATTTTTGAGATTGAATTCAACTGCGCAACCGGCCTGTAATTCGATACATCAAACCTATCACCCTTTTTATGAAGGGGAATTATAGCGGATGATTTCCACATTTTAGGAAAGACGCTACAGGATAATGATAAGTTAAACAAATAACTTAAAACAGGACAAGAGGAATAGAATAGTTCTTTAAAAGTGAAACAGGAACGCGGTTTTTTGTTTTTTATTAAGGGGTTACATAGGTCTTGAAGGAAAAAAACAAACTTTTTCAAAAAATTGTATTTTAAAAACAAAAACGCTATTTTATTAGAAATTTACACATGGAAAAGCTTAGCATTTCAAAATGCTATAAAAAAAATTTCAGCTAAAAATATTGAAAATTGTCGATTTTCCTGCAGTTTTTTCTGCGGCAAGATTTCTCGAGAACGAATCGACCGATTTCGCTAAAACTTTGCACAGTTTCTCTTTATAGTATTGTTTCGTGATTGACCGAAGGGATTTTCAATCGGTTGACTCGTTCTTGTTTGATACGAAAAAAATGTTTCAAAAACGATGAGAATCGGAAAAATGCTAAAAATTTTGAGACGAAAATACATTCAAACTTATTTCAAAACTTTAAATCTCATTTTTTGTCAATTCCTCCGGTCAATCACGAGCCAAGGGTATAAACCATAAGAAAATTTTTGAATTTTTGATTTCAGATGAACCTACACCGAAATATTCTGCCCACTACAAAAAAAAAAGGCTGGACGAGGAAAACTGCAGGAAAATCGACAATTTTCAATATTTTTAGCAGAACATTTTTACACCTTCTAGAAATGCTAAACTTTTCTATGTGTAAATTTCAAATAAAATAGAGTTTTGGTTTTTAAAATACAATTTTTTGAAAAAGTTGTTTTTCTACCTTCAAGACCTATCTAACCCCTTAAGGTAGGTCGTAGGTCACCACCTTGGAAGGCTGGAAAATGCAACTTTTTCAATAATTTTTTTTTTCAGGCTCTGTATAAGATATTACAATGATTTTTTTTAAACTTTTATTTGAAGCTAATATAATAATACAAAAATATTTGATTATTTTAAATTTAATTTTTTAACAACTATCCAGGAGGCGCCAAAGTCTTCTATCAATAAACGAACCACGTGTAACACGCGTTTGAGAATACGTTATAATGCCAGTTGAGGAGTGTCTGTTCAAAAGGTAAAATTGCACATTTCAAATGTTCATACTTTAGTGTATGAGTGAAATATAACCTTTTGAACAGACGCTCCTCAGTTATAGCTGAAGTCAGGGACGGACGCAGAAAAAAATTTGGGGGGGTCCGATCGAAAAATTTGGAATAATTAAACAGTTCGGCTCTAACAAAACGTAACGATTTATTTGTGTTTGACAAACTTAATATTTATAACTTATGATTGTTCATTGAATCGCGTGTTGATTGGCGGTTTGCGAGTTTTATTTTCCAAAAAATAAACACAAGACAAAAATCAATTTTTGGGTAAAAGTAGCTAAAAATTGTGATCATAATTTTAAAAAAAATTTATGTTCACTCAATTGGAATTTCATTTAACGTTATAATATTTTATAATATAAGAAGCATTAATTGACAGGACACGAATCAAATGATGAAATTGCAATACATATGATCTACTGTCTTTAAAACCGGCTTCCGTTCTATGCATCTTTCTCGCACTACAGTTGGTTGCGAGTCGTCTAACGATAGTACTAGTAATACATGTGGCATGATAATAACACTCAATTACTACTGTGATCTTGTGACCAGAAAAGTTGTAAAATAAACTGAAAATTACGAAATAAAGTGGAATGAATCATATTTGTAATGTACCAACTTGTGATGTGGACGATTTAGTTTATACGGTTGAAAGACCGTATGCTGTAAGGGGTTTTGAAAAAGTCTGAGATTTCGGGGGGGGGGGGGGGGTCCCCCCCTGACCACCCCCCTGCGTCCGTCCCTGGCTGAAGTACACTAAAAATCGGTATCTTGGAGAGAAATGATACACAATAGATGCCACGTGATATAACAGCTGCCTGCGCTGAGTCAGCATGTATTATAAATATAGAATGCTGGAAGCGCACGCACACTTTCACGAATTTCAGTATGGTAGAATTCGAATTTTCGGGGAAAAATATTTGGGTGTGATTTAAAAAAAATAAGGATTGAGAAAATGCAAAAAAAATCGATTTTTTTAAATTCACAAGGTCACCTACCTTAAATATTTGATAGGAAGTGTCTATTGACACGCGAAGTCCCGTTAGCGTGCAAAAGCTGATAAATGTAAGTAAAGTATGTATTTAGCTTACTATAATTTCTTTTCTTACTGATTACTTACTTTCTTTTACAAAATATCTACTGGCTGAAAATTTGCCTTTTACAAAATATTAATTTGTCAAAATTTAACTCCACTCCACTGTAACGACACCCCAAAGGCACTCATAGGTACGCTAACGGCCCTTCGGGTATCAATAGACATTGCCCATTTGATACGTCTTGTAAGAGGGAAAAGGCAACTAAAATCCACTGTTTCCACTATGGTTTTTGTCTAATCCTATCCTATCATAACTTATTCTAAAACTCATAAACATATTGTGGGCGTATTGTCGTTTATGTACGTATATCCCCAATTTAGTTTTAATTTTATAATTATTGCATTTTCAGATTTCTTACATTCATCAAAGAATTTATTAGCTACTTTCACTTCATTAGATGAGATTAGCTTAATGTTGGCTCTCTGGTGGAGTCTATACGTATTATAGTGCCACGGCAAATTGAAGATTCATTTTGAAATTTTATTTTGCATGACCTGGAGCTTGTTTACGTGTGTCTTAGCGCAGTTAAACCAAACCGCATTACGGTTTCAAGCATTAAGCATGATTGCTTGAAATATTAACAAATTGATTTTTTTTCTAATTTTTGTTTAGATGTCTCATAATGAATTCCCCCCGTAAATGAATTTTAAAAATATGACGTTATAATATTTGTAGAACATTTTACTAAAGAATATTGAAAATTGAGCTGAAATTGGAAGTTATATAGCGGATATAGTTCATCATAAACAAAATATAAAAGTTTTTTTTTCTTATGAGGTAATTCTGCTAATCTAAGTTGGAAAAATCTTCGAAAATTTTTAGCTATTTCGATTTTTACAACCCTTTTTAGGGTTCCGTGCCGAGAGGGAACCCAATTAAGCATAGTGCATACTATCTAAGAAAAGTGTGAAGTAACATGCTGTGTGATGCAATTTTTTACTTGAGCTCTCAAAGATATCAATCATATTACTTTGAAATGCAATAACAAATTGAAGCCGGCACCCTTCAGAGGAATTACAATACAGTAATTGTGTACATAATTATTTATTATTTTGTACTTCAATTTCAAGCAGTTGGATTAATATAATGTGTAATGTGCAATGTGCTGAATAAAAAATAACGAAACCCTTACATAATAATATATACATACTTATCTTTGAGGAAGTCAGGTGACAAATGTTAGTAGTATTGTAGCAATTATTGATACCATATCAACTAAATATGTTTTTACGAACTCAGATATGGTTTTAGGAACAACGTGTTGTGTTTTTGCGTTTTTACTTTTTCTAAAAAAATTGTAAAATGCTGGAAATGAACAATAACAATAAAATCAATAAAATATAAAACGAATTTAAAACGAATATAAAACAACACAAAGCTAAAAAAGCACCCTCATATTGAAATTCCGTGCCTGAAGAGGAAAAAAGTGGAACCCTTATTGGATCACTCGTTTGTCGATCTACCTGTCTTTTGAATTTCGAATTTCTCCAGTCGTATAAAGGTATTAAGCTGATTGCTTTATGTTTCTTTTAGTTAAAGAATGAGCGAAAAATCAAATAACACACAAAATTGAACTTACCTCACTTTAAAAGTAAAGGGTTTTATATGGCTTGTTAACCTGCATAGTCAGAACTGAAATAGTATATTACGATACAAGGGCGGTAAGTAGCCGATTGCCCACGATGGCGGTGTTGACGCACGAGCGAAGCGAGTGCGTTAACAGCCATCATGGGCACTCGGCTACTTACCGCCCGAGTTACGTATGCTACTTTTCAGCACGAGTGCGGGGTAAGTAGTAGGTACCTTACCGCACATGTTTCCATTCGGTAACTCATAAATTAACCACGGTGCCCTAAGTAGCCGATTGCCCACGATGGCGGTGTTACACGCACGAGCGAAGCGAGTGCGTTAATAGCCATCGTGGGTAATCGGCTACTTACCGCACCGTGGTTAATTGATGATTTACCGCATGGAAACCCGTGCGGTAAGGTACCACTTACCCTGCACGTGTGCTGAAAAAGTATTTTCCTATGTTCGGAGGGTCTACACCAAAAAATAAATAAAATAAAATAGCTCAGATCATGAGGGATATCATATGAAAAGACTTATGTAGAGGATTTTAAAACTATCAGGTTATAACATACCGGGTGTCCCAAAAGTTGTTCATACACATGGTTATTTTTACAACGGTAAAATATATCAAACATCGCTGAGACACGTGTTCATTATTTTGAGAGGGGAAACATTTTTAGGGAGGTCCTAACATTGAACCACATCAACTGATTTTATTCTAATTGCAAGTAGGGGCAAACGACACGGTAAGGGAAGGTCTTTTCATTCATTCACTTTCGTAAACAGAAAAACAATTTCCATCAAAACTTATGGGGGGTTAAAGTTTGAGGAAGAACTCTGTCTCTCGAGTCTTTCCGCCCGCCCTAAAGGTTCTAGAGAAACGAGTTTTGACATATAGTAAGGCATCTCAGCAAGGCAAAATATTGGTTCAAATTGAAAAGCGCTGCGTCCCCCTCGTTCAAAATGCACGGGGAGCTCAAGTTACCAGGGTATGAACTAATTTTGGGATACCCGGTATGTTATTATATGCTCTAGTGTTATTCAACGTGCGGTTAGTGGCTCCGGACGTTTAGAGAGTAACATTTTAATATCAACGATGCTTCCCGCGTTGGACGACGTTGTATAATTTCAAAGCTATGATTGATATTGATCGTCATATTAAAACACGGGAGATCGGTGAGACACTAAAAATTAATGCAATTATGGTTTCAAGATATTTCCGAAAACGTGGACAAAAAGGTCGATACTTGGGAGTCTCCGACCGCATAAAATTTTGCATAATGAAAACATGCCTTCCCGCAACGCTTAAACGTAATTAAATCGAGCCTTTCCTGAAACACTGGCGATAAGAAGTTAGTTAGTTGCAGCAATGTTAATCAGAAAACAAAATAATCGCAGACGATCGCAAAAGCTGATTAGCACCCACAAAAAAACTCATGCTGCCCACCTGGTGGGATTTTTCCACCAAGTTCACAATAGGCCAAACTGAAGGAAGCAATCGACAGGAAGAAAGCAGTTTTGACCAATCATCAAGAATGTACGAAAAAACATTTCTAGGAGACTCTATAAAAACTGTTGCAACTTGGATGAGAATTATAGTACATGTCCATACAGCCCGGACGGAGTTTCTTTCTTCACTCTCTTATTGGTGTAATCACACCTCAGTGTTTCACTAGATACATATTCCCGTATTTCTATAAAAAAGAGGTCTTTCAACTACCAGGAAGATGAAAGAAAGTCATCGATAAGAATAGCATCTAACATAACACGAACTAAAATTTTAAATTAATAATTAAAAAGTCTAGATTTTTTTTCCATGATTATTATTTTATTTTAGTTCAAAGTAAAGACTCTTCGAGTAATAATGGAATACAATACCGGCCAAGCTGTATCCGTCACGTTTTCTATTTGAGGTCTGTAGACTTTTCTGTTGGGCTATGCTACGGATATGCCAAACTGTTATTGGAAAAATTAAGCCTCATTTATGGGAAATTGTGATGTAAATTTTCTTTCATGGATGATTGAATGTATTTATGAGTTTACATATGTATATACATAAATGATTTTAAAAGCACTCAAAAACGGGAATACATACATAAATGAAAGTTAGCGAATATTTCTGAAAAAAGTTTACCTTCCAGGTTTTTAAAAAAAATTTACAATTTAAAATACAACAAAATCAAACTCGTCACGCCTCTTCTAAACATTTGTTGGTCAATTTAAAAATTATTAAAATGTCTTAAAAATGAAGCAGAACTAAACTAAAATAAAATAGAAACTAAAATTATAATGAAAGAAAGAATATAAGATTTAGTGATTTGTTTCACTTAATTTAGTCAATACACTCTTAGATATATTATCTACATATGTATTTTTGAAATTGATCTAAGTTTTCGACAACAGCTAACATAAAAGCAGAACTGGTTTTTTTCTGTAGTCTTATCGTTTCCATATAAGACAGCTATTAAAGATCATATAACGATAATTCACTCACTTTACGATTGTAAGTATACGCGAAACTTCTATTTCCCTCTCAATGATCACTGCGACATAATAAGCCATTGTGTTAGGAACAGTGTGAGCCACGCGATTTAGAGGAATATTTCTCAGACCCAGCACACCTCTGAAATGCTTAAACAATTCGAAGGCTTCATTTTACTCAAATATTAAGTTACTGCTGTAAATAGCTTCATTATCACAGAAATCTGAGACGTACAGACGTGCTTTTTAAGTTTCGCCATTTAGGTACTTACTCTGGAACGTGTAGGTAAAATATGCAGAGGTGAATCATAAAGAAGTGAATTTGATTTAAAACTGAATAAATCACATCTGAATCGTTTGAGTTTTGATTTTAATTACCGAACATGTTTGAAACAAATAACAGGAAGCAGAAACTGCGGGCGTACATGAGTTTATTTTTAAAGACGCACTTTCCCTTCTCGAAGGGAATGTGTACATTCCCAACTTACATATGAAGTACAAAAACTTGAGCGAACACATGTTCGGGAAGAAATAGCTCCGTCCCGCGTTAAAACTTTTTATTTGCCTCGCTGTCCGTCCATGCCACCTTCCTCCTTGTGATTTGAAAAGCAAATAGCTGGAGATGCCGTGGAGATAGCTCCCCTGGCGGGTACATGGTGCTGTTTCAACGGTCTAAAATGCAGCTAAAGAACAGACAGCGCGATGATGCCAGCGAAAAGAATTAATGTCGGCCGTCGTTTGAATTTTGATAAAATCTGCACACTTCCGTTTAGAGCAAATTCTGCTCACCATGAATAAATTAAAGTAGCAAAAGGAGTATTAGATCAAAACGGCGGGGTTGGGCAGGGTTTTGCTTTATCTTTCATCGGGTAAATCCCCGTAAATTGAAATTCAAATGACACCTACCCGACCGTGTGAGCTCTCACACGTTTTCTGGTTAACGATAAAATAGGCCGATAGTCCCTTTCTCCGCAACAGTCTAGAAGGGAAATTAATTGCAAATAGAGTTTTGCAAGAAATCTGTTTTGGTAATGATCCAATAGCGCTAAATTACGGCAATGTGGTAGTACCAAAGAACCCCCAAAAAATATGCAAGTGGCTTTTAACAATTCCTTCAGGCGCTACGGTTGCATTGCCAAAAAAGTTTTTACTGCAGTTTTAGGTGTGAACTGCAATTGTACGAAATTGCACTTTTCCACTTGGCCGATTGCAATGTGCTATTCAAAAAGGCCTAAGAGTATTTGGAAAAGTTTCTCCTATCTCAGAAATTCGAACATTAATTTCAACTTTGCTGCGGCAACTTGAGGTATGCCAGTTTTCTTTTTTTTCTACTTTGGAAGTAATAATTTATCAAATCGCATAACAGAGGTAATCAGTAATTTGTTTGAAATTATAGAAAAGCCCTTTGTACACAACTATTGCCAGCTGAATGCTAATTATATGAATGACATTCATTTGTGCCGCTGATTTATTATTATAATTAGCTAGCCACGATTAACCAATTTCCATTAAAATAACAAAGCCATGTACGAAGAATAGAGCGAATAAAAGAGAACGAAAAATTCAAATTGCTTTGTTTCGTACTACAAAGTAGTTTCCTACATCGAACTTCTGTATTTCAAATTTTAATGCTGCTCCATACAGCGAATGTCAATAGTTGTTGAAAACCAGAACTATTAGGTCATAAAGAAAACCATTTAAGTTCGCTATAAAAAAATTACGTACAATATGAATGTTGTATGCTTAAATAAATAATTCATCATAAATTGTTTTCATACACGTTACGTTCCCCCTCCTCTGTAGTGGCAAACAGTCATCGCCAGAATTAGCCGTAGAAAAAAACCTTAAAGTCAAACGCATAAATTAATTCAAAACGAGTAACGATGTCATTTTATAAATAATAAGGAACCCAGGTGGCTTCCCTGTGGCACACCTGACGAGTCTAAAATTTCCTGGAACGAATCTTACCCATTCTTACGAATTGTTTTCTTTCATTTAAATATAAAGAAATCCAACGAAGATTATTTGAATGTATTCCAATGTTTTCCAAATTCTGAATAAGAAGATTAATAATGACTTTATCGAATGCTTTCGAGAAGTCAGTGTAGATGCATACCTACTCATCGGCAAAATTAACCGCCTACCGGGATCTATTATATTTAATTATTTTTAAACTTCTTAAATTTCAATGCCCATTAATAATAATAATTAATAATTGTCCAACTTAAAGAAATTATTTCAAATTGTATCTTTTCATAATTTTAAATATGAAATGAAAGATCTTTAATTTAAATAAGTTGTGTTGCCGCCGTAGCTTCAATTGCAGCTATCCCGGATTTCTGATTATGGTATATTCTTCCAGAACACCTTTTTTTAACTCACGAAGGCTATAGAGCGCGGATAAGCGACCTCTAACACGTATCTATTAGATGGCCCCATATGTACCCTATTGAATTGAGATCGGCACTACTGGCTGTCCATTAAATTTGTATAGCAACTGCATCCGAGTAATCGGTCACACACCTGGCGAGATGAGGACGGGCATTGTCTTGCATTAGCACGAAATTGAATCCAATACATGGAGCAAATGATGCCTACCACATGACGTTCTAACATATCATCTTCTACACACCTCAGTACAATTACTCGTTCGAAGATCACTAATTCCGTACGAGCTTCGTACGAAATCCCGCCCCATATCTGATATCATATTGGACCTATCATGAAATTCCATGGTTTCTACCAAGGCAGATGGAGCCACTTTTTCTCCTGATGTTCTATGGTATACACTCCATCTGCACCTCTTTGTGAGTTTCTTGCCACATCTGCAAATAGGATATGGACTCCAGTTCCGATGTTTCTGAGAAAAACGAAGTGGGACTGTTCGGTGCTGTCAGAGAACTGAGACAGCTGATCTAAAAACCGTTAGCTTGGTTTTCGCCAATATACTCTTCACTGTTTTTTTGCTTACACAGACGTTTCTCATTTCAAACAAGCGATTACGTACTGTTGTGAAGAGATTTTGATGCACATTGCTAATGATAAAGCAAAATTAGTAACACATGTTTTGAATAAAATTTTATGTTGTATGTAGGTAGGTATGTAATTCAAATATAAATTTATATGTTGTATCCTTTTACTGAAAATTGTCATTGATTTTTTTTCTCTTTTTGAATACATAATTGATATTTGGATAAGCCGATATGGAAGAAAAAATGACAACAATAGCAGAGAAAATTTAACGAAAATGTTGTTTTGAGTGTTTTGAAAGCATGTGAATGGAATATGTATTTAGTTCAGAAGACAGACAGACTCAAAAATGCTTTCTAATGCTTGAAATATGAAGATGCGGCAAGCTGCACCTCGGATTGCGCGAATTGGTTTCGAAATCACATACGAATTATGTGCTATTTATGTACCGCAAAAAAATTTTTGCTGCAGATTAAAGTGCTTTTTTAAGAGTTTTAAAGTCCGGGGTGCTGCTCGGCGCAGCTAAAATATGAATTCATTATAAAATTTAAATTTGAATGAAGTTTTACCTTCATTTTCAACATTATACGGCATACTTCTATGTATGCAAAGAGTTCCTCTTTTAAGTAGTATCAATGATGCAATGGCCCCACCTGCAATCAATTATTGAACATAATACATATATATTATTATAAAAGTATAGTCTGGCAATTCCGTGCTGCAATATTTTAAGACGCATATGCTGCTTCCGACATTTAGATATCCAAATCTTTTCTATGTGTTACTAGCGCACACAATAGGTTAATGGAACCAACCCTCCAAGATGCATGTACTTTTGCGAGGGGTGTGCAACTGCGAGTGCGAAGTTATCGGATTTCGCAAAACACACAAAAGGGGAAGGAATGTCCGCTATTTCGTTTCTGAATGGTTTCTTAAAGGAGCCGTCTCAAGTCCTTGCTGTACTCCCTCTTTTAAAGAGGCCTTTACTACGCAGTGTTATTGCAGTAAGTAGAACTTGGAACATTTTGATGTGTGGTACCTCTTAAAGTTGCAAAGTTTTGTTGAAGTCGATAATCTGATTATTCATATTGATTTTTCAAAAATCATTTGTATTTTGTATATCCATTCTAAAAGGAAAGACTTCTAATTGTCCTTTACGAAATATTCCTTCAAATTATTTTAAAAATAAAATCTAGTATTCAATTTCATATTTACACACTTTTATATTTTATTTGATTTTCTGAAAGCAGCGACATCAAATTAACTGCAAAAGACTACTATGTCAATGGCTCTTCCGAAAATCTCAACAATGTTAATTAGGTTGGTCCTTATTTTTCGACTTTTGAATTATCCCCGGGGCACTTTGTCATTTGATTATATGTATGCATCTAAATATGAAATAAGTTTTTTTTTTGTTAAGATTTAGAGGTCGCTACCAGCTGGCAAAGTTTTTACAAAAAGCGTTGAAGGACAGCTTAAATGATGGGGTTTCACTAATGTTTCATTTAAGTGTTTATATCACTTATTACGTGCAAGTAAAACTCGCATAGACAATCGCTCCTTATCTCCTCCTCCCCTCGACCTCTCTTCTGTACCGACGCGTCGAGATTTAGCCCGCCCCTTTACCTATTGTATAATACAAAAAAAATTTTTTTAACGTCATTTTGGTGAGGTAAAGTAGGTGTCTACAAAAAAAAAGTAGGTGGCAGGCCCCCTGATTGCTCCTTTTGTAATCATCTGAAACCAATATTCCAAAAGGATTATTATTTAGTAGAGTTGTCATTCTGTCCCGTAGCAGATTTAAAAGATTTGAGTGAAAAATAACAAAATGGCGGCCTTTTAAAAAAAATTTAAAAAATCGACTGTTTTTTTCGGTTTAAAATCGAGATAAAAAAAATCTAATTCTGGTACCGGCCATAACCATTCATGAAATCAAAGCAAGGTTTGGCTTATCGGTCAATTATTATCCAAAAAAAATACTGATTTTGAGTTTTTATTCAAAATTCAAACCTTGGTAGCGACCCCTAAATGTCACTTAAAAAATTTTAAAAAAATATTGAAATAGTTTCTTATGGTATATAATCAAATTACGTGGTGCCCCGCGAAAGTGAAGAAAAAAAATTTGTTTCTTAGGAATAAGGACCACCCTAATGTTCATTTATGTACCTCTATCACTGCAGGTACAGAGTTTAATTTCTTAAAACTGGTGATTTTGTAATATTCCACAAAAGGTTTTCTACGTATAAATTTGTATATCCATTTTCTACCTAGCCATGTTGCACCTCTTTGGAAAGGCAACAAGATGAGCAATTTAATAAAAATAAAAGATAGGTATATTAATTACATAAATTTCGGAGAAAATTCAAGAAAAGCGTGAATTTTAAGAAATTGCATTACACATTTTTCATTTTGTCAAGGAAATATAAAAACATTGGTGACATTTTTCGAAAGGTTATTGAGATAGTAGTTTTTGAGTGTGAGTTCGATGTCGCTACGATGAGTAAAGAAAAAAGAAATTAACCCCGCATGTAGGGCTTTTTAATTTGCTTAGGTGAGATCTATCGCCCCATTTAATTTGGAATGCGTTATAAAAAATATAAACGTATATGGTTCATTTTTTTACACTATTCTATCGGTCCATTACTTTAAAAAAAAAAGCGAAAAACAGCGTGGCAAAATGTTTCAAAAAACTGGACTTATTAATACCTTCCTGAACCTGAATTTTTAGTTTAGTCTAACTAGAATTCTCAATTCAATCAGTCAATTCCTGAAGTGTATATTTACTGATAAATATTTAACCAATCCATCAAGAATGCCACATTGGCTAATATCTAAAGTATCAAGCGACTTGACAAAGATACGATATTGTTGTGTCTCAAACATATCTGTAGAAATGCTGAATAGGACAAATAAACTTGTATCTCTTATAAGCTCACTCATTCTTGACATTGAGATAACAAATAAATGAAATGAATGTTTGCTGCTGCAGGTGGAATTGATAACCTACTTTTCTTTGTGCCAACCGCTATGTGGCATTATCTGAATTTAATCGAGGAATTGGAAAGCTTCAATGGGTGTAGCTTTACATTGAATGACACTTTTGTTAATGTAATTTAAGACATGCTATCTGCATAAAGATATTTGAGGATTTCGGCTTGACTAATTTTGAACCTCAAGGGGTTTGCTGGCCTAGAACACTTGAAAAAATTATTTTGAGGAATTTTTATATAAATACAAAACAATAAACACATTTTGGAAGAAAACAACGGAAACAATTCTTGTTCCTAAAATTATAAAATTTCAAAGTTGAAACAAATATGGGTTTGAAAACACACCTAAATATCGAAATTATAAGATTCTAGGATATGTTCCCTGACTGTTAAATTGTTTCATCTTTAATTTAAAATAATATTTTATTCTAATTCGTTAACTACTTTTTAAGATATCTGTCGTACCATCTTTAAAACCAATAACTCGAAAAATTCAGTTCAAAGTTATACACGCGCGACGAACCTATTTTTTCGCATACAATTGATGTTGTGAAGAGATTTTCAAAATTTCGATTTTTAACAAAATGTTTAACTTTTAAAGTTTACCCATCAATTGTTGGCCAACATTTCATTTTCTTTCTTAAAATAAAATAGACATAATTAAAACATATATCAATGAAGATATAGGCCTTTTTCTTTTAAATCTGTTGAGCCGTTTTCTAATTTCGGCTGAGGCCGAGTTTTATATTTTCCTTTAGTACCTTACAAAGTTTGGAAATACGTATCAATTTTTTCAGTGATTTTCTTGAAACTTCGTTGCAGAAATAACATTTAGCTATGGTTGGAATCATTAATATATGGCATCATATACATTGTTAATTTTAACGGGTATTTTTTACCCTCGACCAAATAAAAATAATTTCATTTCTCCCAAGTATTACTTACAAATTTTTTAATGAAAAGTTGTTAGTTGAAAATCATAAAGCATTTCTACACATATAATTGGATTTGAGTAAAATTCACAAATTAACATATAACTTGGCTCTTCAGACCAGAAAACCCCTCAATCACGTCTCTCACACTACCTTGGGCCCAAAGTCACGTCCCCCACTCATGGTGTGATGGTTTTGCTTTGCTTAGGGTTTTACGTATTGTGTATATTAACTTTCAATTGTTCTTAAAATTAAGGGCTCTTTCACATCCATAAACATATTTTAATTTCTTACATTTTAAAGATATTTCTTTCTAAGTTAATTCCTGCAAAATATAATATATACTGGTGGCTATCGTGTTCGTTGATTAAATTCCAAGCTAAGGGGTTAATGAGTTATTTTCCAGATCTGCCAATCCCAAGGTGCATCGAGTTGCTCCCCGGATTTCAAGAATTTGATTCGAAACCACATGAGAATTATGTGCTCTTTATGTGCTAATTATGCACCGCAAAAAGAAATGTTGTGGTCCACATTAAAGTGCTTTTTGAAAAGTTTCAATGACCGATGTACAGCTCGACGTCGAGCCACACCCAGGACTTTGAAACTTTTAAAAGAGCACTTAAATGTGGACGACAACAATATTATCTTTCCTATATTATTTCGCAAAGGGTTGAGATCGGTGTGGTAGCAAAAATAAGGACACATTACACAAAAAACCATATATGGCGCAGTTTTGGAATCCTCAGATTACCGTTCTTCACCGAAACGTATAAAACTCGCATTAGATTGCTCCACAATTAAATAAAGCCGAGCTAAATATTTACGTTCGTGAAAGAGATATTTCTGGGAGTCAAGTTTGTACATGGATGCGCTGACGCACGGATCGGTAGTGAAGAAGGGAAGGGGGTGCTCCGGGGTTTTCGGGGCGCTATTATCAAATCTGTCTTCAAAATTTCCAAATTCAAAATGTCAGATCCAATATGGCGGCCGAATAAGTTAAACTTCAAGGGATTGCCCTGAAAATTTCCCTAATGGGTGTTCGGGGCACTGATTTCGAATCTCACATTAAAATTTCCAAGTTCAAGATGGCGAATCCAATATGGCGACCGAAAAAGCTAAACTGCTAAAGGATTGCCCAGAAAAACTGCACATGAGGTTTCCGGGGGCGTTAAATTCGAATATGACATCAAAATTTCCAAATTCAAGATGGCGGAACCAATATGGCGGCCGGAAAATTCAAACTTCAAGGGATTGCCCTGAAAATCCGCAGAAGGAGGTTCCCGGGGGCGTTGATTTCGAATCTGAAAAAGTTAAACTTCACCGGCTACCGCACCTCCGACCTCTTTAATTGCTGCGAAATTTCGCACGGGTCAATTAGTTATTATTATTTAAAGCACATAAAAAGATATTTCCAAACAAATTAATAAAGTCCAAAAAACGAAAAAGCCTTTTATTAACCTATATGCCTGCACCTAATAGCAGTTTTTTCCCTTATGTAAAGTTCA
Organism: Neoitamus cyanurus; assembly: GCA_947538895.1. Classification (NCBI taxonomy): domain Eukaryota; kingdom Metazoa; phylum Arthropoda; class Insecta; order Diptera; family Asilidae; genus Neoitamus; species Neoitamus cyanurus. The sequence goes on along the minus strand of OX384541.1, from coordinate 33,444,548 downwards.
CGTTAAAAAAAAGTACTTCTCTCAATTTTTGCACATTTTATAGTAATACTTAATTATAAAACTATTATACAAAAATGAATATCCATATGACACACGATAAAATTTCAAGCCAATTGTGAAATTCCGATGGCTCATGAAAATACTCATATATTTTTCAAGAATTTAAGCCTCTTTTCAAATATGTGTCACGGAACGTAGAAGCTTAAAATACATGCGCAGATAATGTTTTCTTTTCTAAAAAGTAACATCAAAGTACACATTAAATTAACAAATTTAGAAATAAAAAAGTGTAATAATACGGAATAAACGGCTGCGCCTTGCATTTGACCAAATTAATCAAATGCTTTGGACAATATTACGTATTTCTACGCCAACGACATTTTACGTTTAAACAATTATCATATTATAAATTTTTCATAAAAACATAAATCAAATAAAACTGAAATTGGGGCGAAACAAATTCAGCGGCAGTTTATATAGGTGCTAATTGAAAAGTCAAAATTTATATATGACCATGGAGGCATTTTCCCATTCTCGGCACATATTCCCATCAATTTGTCGCATTTTGTCCGCATTTTGCACCTTAAAATTAATGAGTAATCGATTTCAGTGCAAGCTTTAGAAGAATGATGAAATTATGCTAAGCCAATGCAGGCATAAGAGAAATCCCAAAACACGTGTAAGCAGCGTTCTCGCCCATTCCATTTGAATGTCTCTGCCAGTTACCTTTGAGAATTCCTGCATTTTAATTTCCTCCAAGTTCTTCGGAATCCATTCATCGCTTTAATATTCTTCTTCCCGGAAAAGGCAACATTTACCTCTGAATGCATTGCACGAGTATCTACATGAATCATTTATTAGCTCGAAAAAATGTCTTCGCTTCTATAAACAATGCTGGTAATACGTCGATAAGATTTTGCAATGGTGCCAGAAGTCCAAATTGATTTTTCGCGTTCACTAGACATCTGGTGGGACCTGCTTATGTACTTCCTGAGCACCACCACGACGGTCTGCAGTTAACGAAGCAAAGGCCACCTAATGCTATTTATTATTTAAAATCAGCTTGATTGCAATAAACAAGTGAAAAATCCACACGACGATAAGATAAACACTGGCGATAATTCTATTCGCCGCTGCTTCGACTGGAATTTAGCTTTCAATGACTTCAAGTTTTTAAGTTTTAAGTACGCACAACGCCACGCCACTCTGCTGGCCGTCCCAAAGTAGATAAAGTACTACACCTCGTGGAAACATCTTTTTCTTCAGGTGTGTGGTTTGGTAACCACCATAAACTGCGCTACGGGCGAATTTCACATTCAACTCTTTCTGCTTTATATTGCGATGAGGTAAAAAACAGAACACGCCGCTAGGCTATTTGGAAGAGAGAAGTTTATTGACCCGTTCAGTTTTTACTTCGGCTTCATGATTTCATGGCTTTATGCAAATTTAGTGCTGGCACAGCTTCTACAAACTTTAAAAGCTCGACTTTCTTCCGTTCCCTGCAGAAGAGATGTTATACCAGCAACTAACCAAACTGCCGGCTGCACTTGCAATTATAGGGAAGTTGACTTCAAGAAAAAATTTTATTCGAGCGCCATTATTTTACTGCTTTACGGCTTGAATTCGAATGGAGAACGATTCCTTAATTATGTTTCCTCACGTCAACGGAAATTTTTTGCGAATTTTCTTGGAAGAATTATGAATTGGCTGGGTCCCACGAAATTTGCGCAAAACCAGTAATTTTTTTTGTGTAAATAAATAATCCTCTCAAGAAATTTCAGCGAAAGTTATACGGGTTTTGAAAAAGGTTAGCAGAAATAAACAATAGTTAACTAAGAGGGAAAGTTGCTGTAAGGTAAAAAAAAATGTTTTATTTGTCTTTTCATTTGTACTAACGAGTATTGCAGGAACAAAAATAAATGAATAAAATCTAGTTTTAAAACTAGAAAGACAAAGAGCACATTAGCCCGATTGTGTCGCAGCCGAAGACGCACTATTATATTTATAACCTAGCTGCTCTGCCTGGCTTCGCACGGTGTAAAACAATTCACCGGATCCTCCATACATTGCTTAGGCTAACGCTACATGCTCAATATTTATCGTGATCCGTACCGCGATCTAGATATCAAGATATATAGGAATCCTGTAATCCGTTTCGCGATCTGTCAATACACTATGACTACACGTTTAATAAATGTCACGATACTTCACGCATCACGATAAATATTGAGCGTGTAGCGTTGGCCTTAGAGCGCTTGACTGATTCGAACCTCTACTTGTATCGTATCTATTCGTTTACCTTCCATGTATATTGGACGCTTGAGTTTAAATTTCCAAGTACATAATGACACCAGATTAGAAAATTTACATCTGTTGACGAATATCTTAATTTTAATAGCAGATCAGTTCAGTACCCCTGGCCGCTATATATATGTACATATATAGTTCAATTTCAAGATGTCCTTTAGGTTGAGATTTTTAAGTCCCCATATTGAAGCTGTCATCATAAATTTTCAAATTTCAATACACATCAGATTCAAATTCAGCTATCCTAAGAACCCATTTCAATGGAAATTCACTTACGTTGAGAATTTTCGGCTGCCATCGTGAATTTCAAAATTTCAATAACAGATTTCATAGCGACTCCGAAAAGAAAACCCCTATTACACAAAAATCCGTTGAAGTTGAGTATGTCATCCGCCATCCTGAATTTCCAAGTATTGATGATATATTCGAAATCATGTACCCCGAAAACCCGTATATGTAGTTAATTATCCCTTGAAGTCGCCATATTAGATCCATCATTTTTCGAAATCACCAACCCCGAAAACCTGAAAGTAGCCATTATCAGAAAATTTGTGGAAGTTGAAACTATGTACTCGGTCGACATTTTGCAACCCTAGAAGTAGAAGTAGAAAGAATGGAAACAAACGTTTAGGCGTGATTGAAGTTGAAGAACATAGACAGAATCATATGAAATCCACCTATTTTTTTATCTTTATGTTGCCGTATTTAAGGGATGAGGGATTAAGGGTTGAAGCTCGTTTTATAATAAATCAGACTGAAAGAGTTTCTTTCGGCGGCGTTTGGTTCAGTATTCTAACATTTTTCGTGACGCGATTTACCGCCTCCATAATCGCCATGGAAGACGTAATTCTACGTCAAAAACACACTTTTATGAGTAGCAGACTACAAAGTTAAAAATAACTGCTTTCCATTTATAGGTAAGCTAACAGAAAACAAAAAAAAATTTAAAGCATGGGGAGCGGTCATAGGCATAATAAACAAAATGTAAAGTTAGTAGGTAGGCAATTACTTAATACTTAGGTACTAGTGCAGAAAAGCACAGACATTTTTTTTGGCAACGGTAGGTGCCTTTTGTAACTGTTAAGTATTCACTGAAGTGATTCAAGTGAGCCCTATATCATGGATCTGACTCTATCATCCGACCAGCTCACTAAAGTCATAATATTGTATTGTTATTACAATTTAAATTCGCCTACTGGAAGTGGATGAAAACTGATTTTGACGCTTGCTTGCAATCAATGTTATGAAGTTAAGATCAAGCTAATAAAACCGTGTCTAAATGGTAAATCGCCATTTTGGGTTTAAAATAACGTCAAAGCACATTGCATTCTGCATTCCATTTGTCATTTAATACCCAATGTGCTTTACTATGAAACCTCTCAAAATGTGAAAATATTCCAAAAGGAAACTTGCATTTAACGAATGTTTATGATCCGTGTAATACCTTAAGAAAACATTATACGTTTACAGAATTAAAATCTGCTACTACTAAACTTTTAATTTCTTATCTCTTTGCCAAATTGAATTTGAAAACTTTTAACAAGAAATTTTATATTCTTGAAGTGTGCGAAATGTTTACAAGCAAGGTAACCTAAGGGCCAAATTTGTCGGAAAAATAAGATTGCCTGAGTTTCTGAAATTGGAGCAGAACCGGCAAGGAAATGGGCAGAAAAAAACGACTTGCAAATTGATAACATAATTTCCACAAATTGTTAGAAAGTAAATGTGTGTATAGAGCGTAACTTGTTTACTTTCGGTTGTTTCCATCAGTGAATATTTCCAATTAACGTTCACATACATTATCTCCATAGGTAGGTCAGTACGTCTAAGCGTAGTGCCAACAGAAAAATTACCTTTGGACTATTAAACATCACAGGGCATAAAACATCGAACGGCAATGTCTGTGCAGCACTCTGCCAGCATACCAAAGAGAGCAAGGAGAGTTAAAATAAGCGAATATAACGGGAAACTCGCATAGGAAGAAAGAAATGCTGCGTAGATGCAGTGAGCGTAAAATAGCGTAATTTAAGGCTTTGTGTTAATGCGAATCATATTATGAGTGTGACTGTTTTGATGGCGAAACTTCGGCGAATTTCGAAGGTGGAAACATAGGCATTTAAAAAGCAATTTGTAATGTTAGAAATGCACGAACTCTGCAGGGAAATTCTATCTGCAAACGTTGAACTTTTAAAAGCATATCACATTGTCGGCACTGAGCTTTTTAATTATGAAATAACAATATTCTTCTTAGGGGCAAATACAGGGGGTTTGGGGTTCCTCAATTGGCTACAGTTTTTAATAAAAATAGAATTCAAAGTAATACAAATATACACTTGGGAGCAAAACAATCGGCCAACTTTGCAATGTTTACGTTTCTGAGGCATAACTGAAACAGAAAAGTTTCTAGTTAAAAACAATTAACTATAATAAGAAGAATAAACTCTTGACTTATTAAAAAAGAAATAAAACTTTAGTTATAAGAGCTCTACTTACAAATAGTGTTTTCCAGGAAAATGACAACAGACGACCCAATATGCAGGGCCCGATATGTAGCGTAACAAATTGGGTGTGCTTTTCACACAACTGGTTGCCTGGTCCAGTCCAACCGCCCTAGCTAAAGAGAAAGAGGAAATTTATCGGCCCTACCTGCGTACAAACTACCCAATTTGTAGGGATATCACAAACCGGACTCTGCAAACTGGGTCGTCTGTGGCCGCTTTTAGACTTGAACAACTATGCTCTTTGAGAGAGTTGCTCATTTTGTCAGAGTTGAAAGTTGAACACGAAATCTGCATAAGAGTCGATCCGGAGCAACTTTTCGGGAGAGTTTAAAACGTTGTTAGACTTTGGAACGCCTGAACAGCATAGGAATACTCATCAATTAGGTAATGATGATGTAATAGAAGATCCGAATGTCTCGCAAAGTGTAAGAAACTAACGAATCGGTATAGGTAGGCTGGTTCTTTTACATAAATGATCTTGTGCAGGATATACAAAATTCGATAATCAATATAACCCCTAAAATGTTGAAGGGCGATATGAAGATACGTAATCTTTAGGACGAAAACCAACTAAAACAAATCGAGTACAGTCGTTAAATGCGACTTTAGTTTTATTGGCGCGGATTGGGTCAAAAAACGGATAAATTAAATTTCCAAAGGTAATGAATGGAACAATTACAGCCTGCACCAACTTTGGGCAAGTAGAAATAGGTAAACAGTCGCAATCTTCTCAGTGTACCGTATACCTTTCCCAAAATAGATTTGAAAAGATCGCAACAGATCATAGTGCTACTGAGCTGCAAACTCAAATTCATCGTCTTACTCGTTTTACCTTTTTATTATCTAATACAATGGATGGAAAATAAGACGATTCGATGCACCTGCGAGTAGTTGGATTTCTCTGGATTTAACCTGAGATGGCTATTTTGTGACCAAAGAAATATTCGATAAATATCCTTGTTTATCCTACAAGCACAATCTTCAACAATACCTTACGGACTCTAGACAAATAAAGCTGTACGTCATCTGCATACATACGTAGACATGAGAATCTTGAACTATTTCAGGTAAATCATTAATGCACATACTAAAAAGTAAAGGCCCCAATTTAGAACCCTGGGGTACATCAGTATTAATTCGTGTGATTGAAAATTCACCCTCACCCGCTGTGTGCGTTCGTAAAGGAAACCTTGAATAAGCTTGACGACACAACGACTTATTGTTAGTCCCAACTTAGTTGATAATTTCTCCAACAGCATTCGATGATTTAGACTATGCTTTAGAAAAGTCCAAGGCCAGATAACATATATTGTCCGTATCCAGAACAAAACGTATGTCAGTAGTGAAGTGACCCTAAAAATAGCTGTTTCGTAATATCCAATTTGCCAATCCGTAAGGAACTACTATTGGTCTGAAATGTATTATAGGTAAGACTTTTTTTCATCCACCTAGCTCTAGGTGGATCTAGCAGTAGCCCCCTTACTTTCTTGGACTGATTAGAATTCTCCGGCAGTATTTACGTGTTCATTGTAAATTTATTTAGTTTTTTCTTTCGATCCAACTAGGTACACCCAAATGTAACCTACCTACTAAGGCAATCGATTTTCGACTTTTTTCAAGAGGTCTCCTCCAGGGAGTGCACACTGCACATCGCTGTAATAAGCCTTAAACTGCATAGGGAGCACTTTGACCCCAGGCAAGTGTTAAATTAAAATAAATTCCGAATAATGTGTAACCAATATATTCAAATTATAATGAGTCACTTTTTTAATTTGTCTAAGATTTAAGAAAAAAAAATACTCAAATGCTGTACGTTAAAATGGAATCTTCATTGACAAATTCACTCTCTTATTAAAAAAATTTTTTAGGGTCCATTTAACCCCATTTGCAGTCGAAGTGTTGAACCACATAATGATCACATTAACTTGCACCGTTTCATCACATAATTTACACAAACCATTCACAGGGGTCTGCAGGGGGATTTTAGCAAAGGCAGAAAATCTAAAGGAAATTTTTCGCAGCGTAAAAGAAGTTTGAACTTCGAAGAGTCTGTTTATGTAATGCGCCTCATTTCGTCCAAATAAAATGCTCTGCCGTATCAACAATGGTCTGCTCTGGTTGGTTTTAATTGGTTAACAAGGAAGCAACACGCAGTTTTTATTAAAGCTATATTTAACTATCTAATTAAATTTTATTTATCCTTCATCTTATGTAGGTACAATAAATTAACTTCTGCGTACTTAAATAGACCCTTTCGGCTATCCCACAAATACCACCACCAGGGTTAACTTTCGTTGCAAAATGTATGTACACCGCGGAGGCAGAACTCCACAGCCGTCCTAAATTTCAAACAACGATGAAAATCTTAAGCGAATTTAAAACTCAATTTTCGTGAAAAGCCCATGCCTCCTTGGGAATTGGGGCAAGGGAGAGCAAACGCTGGCAGATAGACGCGTAGTACATAATTCGGTTCTAGGCCAAAGGGGGATCCATCAGGGAAGCAGGAAAAGCAGAAAATTATAGAACGCGATCGACCAGCCATTAAGTGGTAGCACATTGGTCTCATCTCGCTGGAAGCAAATGCGTTTAGCTTGGCTCGAATCACAATTATAGCAACATAATTCCTAATGCAGTTTTTACGGTGAAAGAGGACCGCTAGCGCACATTTTGAACGCAATTACAGGTATGTGTGTCTGTATCCCATCTAACATCTTGCTGGTACGGAATCTGCGCAGCCTGTCAAGGTCGGCTGATTTTCTTGCATTATTACATAACTATAGTGCGTACATAGATATAAGATACAGCAAAAAGTTTCCTCCTAAAGTTCAAGGTCACCGTTTTCCTCCGCACTCCCTGCCTCTGCCCGAGCAAGGATAATTTCGTTGCGGAGAAAATTATCCCCTGCCAGCTAAAAGCAATCAAGAGAATTCCCCCGACTATATTTCTTATTTAATTGCTCACAAATCGACCGGGTGCAGGAGCCTGCATCCGAACTCACTTACTCTGCCGAACCGAGCCCCGCTGGATGCACCACCTGGCCGGAGTGGGATTTGGGAATCGTCACTGCAGCAAAACAAACTTACCGTCAGTAGCACTACGTAGCTGTAGACAAGGTACTTGAAGCATTTTATCCGTTTGGCTAAGGCCATGTTGCCCTAATCAAAGCGTCCTGATCCGCACAATTACAATATTTTACGATATATCTGAAAGCGCAGCGCCTCAATTCACACCATTTTGCTCACATTCCTTTCTTTGCCTGATAGGATTTCCCTTTTAATCTTACTTCACTGCACTGTGGGAACACAGAAGCACATTAAAGAAGTGCAGCACTCGTCCATCACAACTCCCAGCACCCAGCAACTACACCGCTACCGCAGCTCGCGAGTTCTCACGTCTACCTGACTCACCGCGGGCAGGTCTAACCTGGCCAACTCCGCACACAAGGGACGCACTCAATCAACTAAACTACTTGGGTCTCAGCTCAGCGCACTGGAGGAGTACACTCGCGCGATTCGGCACTCGCCAGCTTTTCCTGCACAGAGTGCGACTAGGGTACCACCATGGAGTATCTCTGCGCTAGTGCCATCTGACTATCTGAGTCCATCCGTTCCTTGTTCCTTCTGTTCTGTTATGACGGGGAATTAGCCCGAAGCCCCGAAGGCGCGGATTTACTGCTTTCTGCTTGGCCTCTGCTAAAGATACGGCTTTTGTGCATCCCCAGCTGCAAAGCTAACATGCACTCGGTCAGATGACGTAAACGGAAGCCACAAGGAGCAGATGCAGTTGCAGATCTGCAAGCAACCACTGCACTAGCCATACAGTAAATTGCTGCAAAGTGAGGCCCGTGGTGAGTACTGGGGTCTGGCTCTGGATGTGAGTGCGTGTTAACATACACCTGTTGCTGGCTGCGTGGTGAGAAGCTCGTGGCGCTCTCCGATAAAGTAAATTGAATCGAACTTTGGCTTTGAGTTTTGACTTTTTGAGTCACAATGACACGGGGAAAAGTCGAATCAAGTGAGATACAAAGGCGCTAAGATGCAGCTTAACCCGTTTAAAGCGTGGAAACCAAGAACACGGTAAAGTTCTTATAAAAAAGTGCGGACGAATGTAATGCCAAGGTTGGGCAGCAAGCGATTCGTAACGACTCGGTTCTAACAAAATAAATTAATCAGTAAATCAAGGCCCTTTCCGTAATATAATGGGCCCTATCGTGGAAAACGTAAACGCAAAAGAAACGACTAACGTAGTTTTTTTCGTATCGGCGTAAACGCAGGAGTGAATACGCTCAACTTCATTTTCAAAATTTGATTTTTTTCATCGTGCAAAACGCGCGGTGGCTGTTTGTTGAATAGTTGTCAACGCAAGGTTTATTTAGCGGTTGAAAAAGTTTAATCATATTTAAACACTAATTTATTTAGCCTAAAGTTCTTCGTGAAACTAAAAATATGTTGAAATATAAAGTTCTTCTTTCTACCTAGTTTTGCCCATTTCAAAAATGTCTCTAGAAGTCGTTGGTTTAAAGGGTTTCCCAATGGGGTGACCTGGTTTTGAAAGCTCGTGGCGGCCATATATGTTTATTGTTTTTTGACAGGTCTGTGCAGTTATGTTTGCGATTTCATCATGAGACGTTTCACTTTGATCCCACGCTTGGAAATTGTCCAAAATAATTACGCAAATTCGCATTCTCTTGTCGGTACTGTAAGAGCGCTTCGTGCAAAAAACGGTCGTCATAATGCTCCTTCTGAGCGCGCTATAAGACACATAATAACAAAGTTGGAAAGTGAATTCTCTCTTCACGATACAAAGGTGCCTGTAAGACAAAGAAACGCCCGAAGTGAACAACATATTGCTGCCGTTCAAGCCAGTGTTCGTGAAAACTCAAATGTGCTGTTCCGCGTCGTTCTCAAGAGTTGGGGCTCTCCAGGCGAATTGTGCGATTGGATTTGGGTCTGCATTCTTATAAGATGGTATTGCCACTAGAACTCAAGCCAACCGACCATCACATTCGTCGTCAGTTTGCTGATTGGTCGTTGTAAATGTTGGAAGCCGACATCGATTTTCATCGCAAAATCATCTTCTCAGATGAGGCTTATTTCTGGCTAAATGGATTCGTCAACAAGCAAAATTTCCACTATTGGAGTGAGTCAAATCCATGAGTGATTCATGAATCACCATTGCATCCACAAAAATTGACCGTTTGGTGTGGATTATGGTATGGCGGAATCACCGGAGCTTATTTCTTTCGAAATAAGGCAGGAGATGCCGTTACCATTATTAGCAACCGCTATAACACGATGTTGGCCGATATTTTTTCCCGAAATTTGATGAAATTGATGCGGATGACCTTTATTTCCAACAAGACGGTGCACCGCCTCACACTTCCCGACTTAACATGGACTTATTGCGCGGTAAGTTCGGTAAATCGTTGATTTCCAGAAATGGTCCCATCGCTTGCCCGCCTAGATCGTGTGATCTAACGCCGTTGGATTATTTCCTTTGCGGCTACACTAAGTCGAAGGTTTACAGCAACCATCCTACAACTCTTGAGGCATTGGAAGCCAATATTCGTCGAGCCATGGCTGAGATACCGGCCGAAATGTTGCACAGAGTCATCGAAAATTGGCGTAAGCGGATGAACGTGTACAAGAGGAGCCGCGGTGGCCATTTGGCCGATATTTTACTCAAGTCATAAATCGCATAGAATTATATCCTTCAAATAAAGCAATCAGAACCATTTTTGCTTGAAAATTGTGTGTTTTATTCAAATTTAAAGTTCGGACGTTCTTATTGGGAAACCATACAACCAAACTACATATCAAAGGGATGTAAGTGGTGACAAAGTGGGTGAAAGTGAGATAGATGCATGGATGGGTCCCTCGAGCAGCGGGGCGACTGCTGTTAAGCGGGTTGGGGCTACTGATGTTCCTGTGCTGATATACCACTGCTAAAAATTCAACTACTTAATAGAAGAAGCATAAAGAACTTCAACTTTAAGCCTTCTTTTCTCGAAAGCCATTTTAGGGTTCCGTACCCGAAGGGTGCCCTACGACCTACGAGACTCTATTACTAAACCTCAGCTGTCTGTTCGTCTGTCTGTCAGCGGGCTGTATCCCATGAACTGTAATAGCTAGAGAGTTGAAATTTTCACATAGTGTGTATTTCTATTGCCGCTATATCAACAAATAATGAAAAACTAATATGGCGAATTTCACAATGGCCGCCATGCAAATTAAAAAAAAAATTTTCGATTATGTTATAGTGCCTCTCTTGTTTTTTTACAAAAGTATTTAAAAAGGACATAGTGTTATATATTGTACGATGATACGGAACCCTTCCTGTGCGAGTCCGACTCGCACCTGACCGGTTTTTTGTCACTTACATCCCTTTGCTTCTGATTCTCTCATTTATAGAATAGACAAAATAAATGATTTTTGCAGAATTACTTTAAATAAAACACAATGCATATATCCAAAAGTATGCGCTTTAGAAGAATTTGTTGATTTATTCTTGACTTATATGTCTGATTTGGACATTTTTCGGATATGGATATATTCACACGTTTTCCACGATTCGCATTTAAGGTGAAGTGAATATCGGTATGACGCTGAGTTGAGATCGTTGAGGAACCGCAGAAACAATGCATGGCGTAAATTCCGTAGTACGAATTTAAGGGTTGATTATCATTTTTATGCGGACTTACGTAAACAATTTAATAATTATTCAATGACGTTATATCGCCAGTACACGATTTGCACAGAACATAACATTAAATCTAATCCTAAGCAATGTTTTGACTTTGTTAATAGCAAACGGAAGACCAAGAACTATCCTTCTATTTTAATTCTGGTCAAAGAAATTGCTAGTGAACCTTCTGCTATTTCTGACCTTTTTGCGAAGCATTTCAAAAATGCTTATTGTGATGACATCTGTGATATAGACTTAGATTATTTTAATCATATGACGTGTCTTCCTTCATTTACAAATAACTTTGTTTTTGATGACTGTACCGTTTTAGAGTACCTAAATAAAATTGACGAAGATTACTCGGATTCACCCGATAACATTCCTGATGTTGTTCTGCATAAGTGTGGTACTGCACTGGCTAGCTTACTTTTTTGTTTAATTTGTCTTTGCGTTCTAGTGTTTTTCCTCGCCAATGGAAATCATTTTACGTGATATCCATTTTTAAAAAGGGAAAAAAGAACCAAATCGAAAATTACAGACCTATTGCTAAACTGTCACCGATTCCAAAACTGTTTGAGACTATTGAAAAAGATTATCTGACGTTTTACTGCAGTTCTCTTTTGTCGGTGCACCAACATGGCTTTGTGAAATATAGGTCAACTGTGACTAACCTTGTGGAATTTTCGAATTTCTGTCTAACAAATATTGAAAAGCTTAAACAGGTCGACTGTGTTTACACTGATTTTAGTAAAGCATTTGACAAGCTTTCCCATAAAGTGCTTATATTTAAACTGCTTCGACTTGGCTTTCCCAAAGATTTTGTTCTTTGGGTTCACTCCTATCTTAATAACCGATCCGTCAAGGTTAAATTTTCGCCTGCCTATTCTGCCCCTATTTCTGTTTTGTCCGAAGTTCCACAGGGTAGTGGAATTCCATTCCATTGGGCCATTACTGTTTGTCATGTTTATTAATGATTTGTTTCCCTTACTTCGTAATACTCACGTTTTGGCATATGCAGATGATTTGAAGATCTTTATAACTATTGAATCTCTTCATGATGCTCAATACCTACAGGACGATCTTCTAATATTCGCGGAGTGGTGCTCCAAGAATCATTTGAAACTAAATATTAGTAAATGTAATTTTATTTCTTTTTGCAGGAAATCTTCCATTGTGGAGTTCTCCTACAAAATGTTTTATAGGCCCTTGTCTCGAATTGAAAGTGTTGTTGATCTTGGACTGTTGATCGATTGTAAATTATACTTTGGGCGCCATATTGATAGTATAATTAATCGAGCCAACTCAACGTTGGGGTTTGTTAAACGTTGGTCTGTTGACTTCACTGACCCCCACAGTTTAAAAGTATTATTTTGTGCTTTTGTTCGCCCAATTTTGGAATATGCTTCCGTAGTGTGGAGGCCTCATTATAATACGAACATAAATCGATTCGAGGCGTTTCTTACGAGTCGCTCTTCGTCAATTACCGTGGAATGACCCTTCCAATCTTCTTCTGCTGGGTTTGTCGTCTCTTTTAAAACGTAGAGATGTTGCTGGTGTTATGTTCATGCAAGATATCGTAACTGGCGCCGTAGACTGTCCTAATCTTTTAAAACTTTTAAATGTTAATTCACGCCCCCGAGTGACTAGAGGACAAAATTTTCTTTATTCGGGTACAGAACCAATTACAGTTATTTTGAACCTTTGTCAGCTATGTCTAGAGATTATAATGCCTGTTTCTCAATTATCGATTTTCATTGTAAAAAAATTGAACTGAAAAAACGAATATACAACTTTTCTTAATATTATAATTCATTTTATACTGCTTAGCATAATTTCTATTTATGTAATCTATGTATCTATCTTTGTAACATCAGATGGTTTGCACCTGTTGATGAGTAAATAAATAAATAAATAGATATGCAGGAACGGTACGGTACCTACACGTTAAACGATAAATGCAGGTACTGTGTAATCAATTATTGACTATTGAAAATTTGCCTTTTCCCAAATATTATATCGACTGAAATTTTTCTGCTCCAAAATATTTATTTGGCTGAAGATTTCCCCCGCGCAGTTCATCGATAACGATAACACAGTACCAGCATTTAACGTTTTACGCGAACACAACCCTATATAACATAACCCTTTTCTAAACTAAGCGAAGGAGAGTCTTAACTCGATTTGACATTATTTATACCCTCGAAGCATCACAACGGGTGGATGGATTTTAATCAATGTGGTGTCTATCGATTCATTTAAGCCGTGCGATGGTTATAAGCTAGTTTTTGTTTTTATAAAATAAAAGAATAAATTTAAAAAGTCAGAAAACCCGACTGTGTAAAAAGCGAACTAAAAAGGTGGAAACAAGAGGACGTAGGAACATCGCAGTCAATCCGCCCTAACTGGTTTGCCTATTTTAACGAAAACAGAACAAAACAGACGATTAGAATAAATTAATGCATAAATAATAAAATACCAAAAGACAAAGAACTTAAAAGAGAGAAAGATGTCGGCTTAAAAAAAAACCGATGTTAATGATATTGATGAATTTGCTACTCGAATTTCTTCAATTTTGACGTGTCCATAAAAGTCACACTTTTGGTGAAATTTAAATCCTGTACTGCTTACTCTTCTGGCAAGTACTTAAGCCAAAACAAAGATATCAAATGCTTTGAGAGTTATAAAGATGGATCGCACACTGAGGCGTCACTAAAAGCTTTCAGCATTTTAGCAAGGAGGGCAATAAATGCATTGTTTGCGCAGAAAGGAAGCGTGTAAGCGTAAAAGGCGTGGAAAGTAAAAAGGTAAAAGCTGTTATTGACCTACTATATTTGTTCATTCCATGCAGAGTGTTTGAGCGATGTGTTTTAGCGTGATGGAGAAAGCTCAGGAAGTGTGTGTCTTTAATGTTTTCTTAGCGACACACAAATTCGTTTAGAAAATAATACGCAAATGGTGCGCTATGTTAGGAGTAAATTGTCAATAAAGAATTGATTAACATGAACGAATTATTTGTTTTTACATTAATATACATATACTAATTCTATGTTTAATTGGAAAAGATACAAACAAATGATTGCATCAATTCTCATAGTTGTTCGAGTTGATAAGAGCGGAGTAAAAACACAAACGGGATAACCGTTGATGCTCTCCTACATACAAATGTATATCCAACTATTTTTGACGTCCAAATGTATTTAATTTCGGTACTGAGGACCTGTCTGAATCCAAGTCTGTTATGACAGTTCATGACGTCACACCGAACTAAGCTCTGTTCGAATTCATGTCTATGCCAGTGAGCTTAGCTACGCAGTACAACAGCCTAAGCCTTGCTTTGCTTGGATAAGCGAGTCAAAGTTTGGGTTGACTTCGTCAGGTAGATTTGCGTGAAGTTGGTTGAAGTACTTAAAATAATTGAGGTACATGGAAGAGTTCATAAGCAACTTTTTAACAGCCAAGTTGCGTGGCAACTGGCAGTAAGGGTAATTTAAAGGAAGTGTCTATTCACACGGCGAGTGGACCAAAGTAGACGAGAGTGCGCGATAGAGTGGCCCAGAGTGGGCAAGAGTTGACCAGAGTGCATGAGAGTGGGCGGTAGAGTGGTCCAGAGTGACATATTTAAATTTAAAACATGCCATGCTAGCAATGTATTTAGTTTACCTAATAAAATAACTTTTTTTACTAATATCTACCTTTTAGAAAATATCTACTGGCAGAAAATTTGCCTTTTACAAAATATTTATGCAGACTGTAATTTGGCAGCACTCTTTGACATCTCTGATCCACTCTCACCCACTCTCATGCACTCTGGTCAACTCTTGTCCACTCTGGGCCACTCTCACCCACTCTAT
The DNA here is from genome assembly GCA_947538895.1 of Neoitamus cyanurus. NCBI lineage: Eukaryota > Metazoa > Arthropoda > Insecta > Diptera > Asilidae > Neoitamus > Neoitamus cyanurus. The sequence goes on along the minus strand of OX384541.1, from coordinate 33,429,205 downwards.
CGCACACTCTCGTCCACTCTGGCGCACTCTCGTATACTCTGGCGCACTCTCGTATACTCTGGCGCACTCTCGTCCACTCTGGCTCATTCTCGTCCACTCTGTTCCACTCGCCGTGTGAACAGACTCTTCCTAATTTAAAAGTTCTTTTAGTCACAAAAGTCAATTCAAATTCCAAGCTAAGCAAACTAATTGGAATAGGTTTTTGTTTTTGCTTTATTTATTATAATTGGTTTGTCTTCCTCGCACCGCAGCCGCTATTTTCTTTGAATTTTGTTGTACAGTTAGTACGTATACACGACAGTCCTAAATCAAGCCTAGAAACCGGTTGTAAGCCAAAATCAGGGCTGCTCGTGTAAACGATACAAAGTGGGCTAGAAAGATATGATGTGGGATGAAGTCGCTAGGGAGATGCAAATAAACAGAGAGTGGTGGTTTTTCATTGTTCGTATTTAGGTTTTTAAATAATAGTATATTAAGATACAAGGGCGGTAAGTAGCCGATTGCCCACGATGGCGGTGTTAGACGCACGAGCGAAGCGAGTGCGTTAATAGCCATCGTGGTCAATCGGCTACTTACCGCACCGTGGTTAATTGATGATTTACCGCATGGAAACCCGTGCGGTAAGGTACCACTTACCTCGCACGTGTGGTGAAATAGTATATTACGATACAAGGGCGTTAAGTGAGAAATATATACGTATTTTATAATTGTGAAAGGTAGGTAAAATAATAAAAGAACAAATACATTATCAGTATACTGTTTTCTACCATTAAGTACTTCAATTTGATCTATTTGTGTGTTTTGTACAGTGAACAATGCCAGCAAGACGCAAAGGGTCTGATTTTTAATTTCCACATTTCGATAGTAGGTTCGAGATTAGCGACCCCGAAAACACTCAGCAACACAAATAATGGAATAGATGTTTCAGTATATGTCAAATTTCAATCGCCAGAGGGTATCTTTACTTACACTATACCAAAATCTACACAAACATGTCAACAATTTATGCCTATGTGTCGGGGCTAATCTCGAGAACGGTTGAACCGATTTTGATGAGGTCTTTACTGGAAGGTACAGCATTTTATCGTTCATGATGCAGGCTGCATTTTATCCCAAGATTGTTTTGGGTTCCCGCGGGAAAAATGATAAGCCGTCTTCGCGCATGTAATAGTTTCATTAGGTCTACAACAGTTTTAATTTACAAATATGAAAAATCCGGCAAGGGACGGGTTTGCTATTGAATATATTCCAGAAGAGGTCAAGCGGATCTTTATATGAGCTTAAAAACTCTCACTTTTTTTATACTCTCTGAGAAACTTATATAGAAGTCTCTCTTCTGCAGATATGGTAATGTAAAAATCAGATCAAATGGAGGTGGAGTATTCCGGGATTTATATTGGGATTAATCGCGCGCTTGAAATTAAAGAAGACAGGTTACGACAACATTCCAGTATCAATCTCCTTTTTCCATTTAAAAATCGACCAATGAAGGGCAGTCTCAAACGTGTGTCTCTCTCTAAAACTAGACTGCGCTTCTATCAACAATTTTATTCATTTTGCAACAGTTTAAATTTACAAATGTAGAAATGCCCGGGCAAAGCCGGGACGGGTCTGCTAGTATTCAATAAAAACTTGAGGCATGATTATCGTGGTCAATGGAAAGGTCGTATCTGTAGCAATTCACAGTTTTCAAACATTGCAGAGGACCTGAATGTCCATCACTTTACTGCCCATACCCCCCAACTTCTATTAATGTAAATTTATATTTTGCATCGGCAACGGCTTGAAGCACAATTAAAAAATATTGCTTGTAATTGTAGTAAAGAGATCCTGAGTGATCCGGACATTTGATTCGCACATGTTTTCCATCAATCGCCCCAAGGCAATTAGGAAAACCCCAAATTTCATGGAATTGATCCCTTATTTGGTTAAAGCAAGTTACATTAGGAATTTTCATGTGTAGAGGTTGTGTAGAACTAGCCAAATTAAAGAACTCGTATTATGAAAAATATTGCAACTGTTGACATTCCCAATCTGAATGAAAATTCTGGTGTTTTTGAACCCTTATGTCAATGCCCAGTCGTTACAACGTTGTACAATAACCCGCACGGGTTATTTATTCAATTATAGAATTTTGATACCTAGAGACTTTCACATTATAACTCATCTCACTAGTAGATATTACTCAGAGAGTAGTCGATTACCTGAGAAACCCTGTTTCTATAGAAATGTTAACTTTAGGAGAGATGGGCGGTAGAAGAATAGCTGAAATTTCGTTGCAGCTGCTTAGTTGACGTCACTTATAATGGTCAGTTTCAAGACTAGACTAGTGGACGTTTGAATATGTTGTGAACACTGTGTGTATTTTTTTGCTTGAAATTCGTTTGTTATAGTGACAAAATTGTTATAAATAATGGAAAATTTATCACCGGCTGAGTTTTCAAGGTACGTTAAAATTTATATATAAATGCTAGCAGTTGTACTATATGTATCCGATTTACTTTATACGTTTATAAACGCTTATTTTATAATTATAGAATCAATAACTTAACAGATTGACGATTGCAGAGAAGAGTAGATATTTGAATGAATTATTGGGAGAAAATTCCGCTGTCGAGGATTATATCTCAGATAGGGTAGGGGACCAGTTTTCACAATTTTTTTTTCACAGACTTTTTTCCCAAAATCCATTTTTCCTAAAACCTTCCATTTCACCCAAAACTTTTTATAATATAATTTTTTTTTTCCCAACTTAAAAAATATCTCCTGACAGATGATTTTCCTTTAACAAAATTTTCGTCGGAATTATGGGTTTAGGAAAATAGGTTTCTGGGAAAAATGGATTTTGGGAAAAAAGGCTTTGTGGAAAAAAAATTGTGAAAACTGGTACCCAATCCTCAGATAGTGATGACGAGGACTACATGCCTAACAGAGAGCGTTCAGAAGTCTCCGACTGCGAAGAATCAGGTTAGTACTATTATTTTTTTCCATTAATATAATTTCTTTATATTCAAAAATAATTGCGATTATATTATAATATTTTTATAATTTATATTATATTGCCGTGTTTAGTGGAAAATCGTGAGAGTGAAGCTGAGTCAGACGAGGATGCAGATGAATCGACTGAAAGGTTTCCAACTATGGCGAATCATCACAACTGACGACAACATTTACTGCCAGAGATAATACTGTTTGGTCTAAAACACCACCAATTCAACATCAAACTCCGACTCGAAATATTCTTGGACAAAGATGTGCACCACACGGAAGCACAGAGACTTTATCAATTAGTGAAACATTCAAAAGAGTTTTCACTGTTGAAATGGTCCATGTAATTGTTCGTCACACCAACAAGAAGGCAATTGCTGTATGTAATTCATACAACGAGCAAAATCCTACGAAAAGGCAAATGTCGTGGAAAAATATAACTATTCAAGAGTTCTACGCATTCTTGGGAGTTCTCATAATGTCAGGTACAAATAATTCGAATACAGATCATGTGGAAGTCAACTTCTTATCCATTATACCGAGCTGCTATGGGCATCAATAGATTTTAGAGTATACTACGATTTATTCGGTTTGATGATGCAAATACACGTGAATTACGTATAAATGAAGATAAGGCGAAAATCATGTAAAGAATGTAATAAACCAGTTTGCGTTGAACATTCCAAAGCAATTACAAAATGTGACGCATGTGTTCAAGAATAAATTCAATATAAAAATATTTCATGTACAATTTATAATAAGTTTTATAATAAAATTAATTAAAAGTTAAATAAATTCGTTTATTCATACATTAAGTAATATTTTTTATCCCTACAAATAAGTTTATTTATTTATTACTTTGTAATTTTGTAGACGTACTAACTTCTTACATATGGGTACCCGGGTATTGAACAACGGGGTATTTGAATTTAACTCTTAATATCTTTAGTTTTTTGCATATTTCAATATCTTAACGGATATGAATCGATGTTGATAGACTCAAATAAGGAGGATGTAAAAGGATTTGATAATTTTTGTCGTTAAACACAAAAGATATGTAAGTAAGAGTACACAAAAGGGTACCCGGGTATTGACATAGGGGTTACTATGATCCTGTTGGCCCTGTTGCAAGAAAGAAACCTGTGCAAAGTTAAAAGTGGAAATATATTATTTTTCCTTATAACGTTTAGTATTTTTGATTAATTTACGAAATGTTTTTTTTTTCTCAACTAGAGGATCAAATTCAGAAAACACGGAAATGGTTGCGGGACACCGCGGATGCAATTTCCTTTGGGTTTTGCTTTGAGATTGAGTTTGGGAAATACAGCAGTAGATTGTTTTTTATGGATGCAGAAAAATTCTCAAGAAACGCAGTCTTCCTCATCTGAAGCCATCTCAGCGGCTAAAACTGAAATTAATGTGTACACAACTCGTTTCGTTTCTTGCGCGTACTATGATTGCCCACTCGCTTGGCTTGCGTTGAGTTGTCTTCGAATGTATCGTGAATTATAAATGTAGCCCGTCCAATCGGAAATGCGGAGAAGAGTCGACGCTATCGATTGATGACGAAAACCTTGCTCATTATTGCTCATTCTAAATTCGTTTTTATTTCCGTCTGATTGCTTAGAAATGAGATCAGGTTGTAAGGTTTTGAAGAATTTGTGCGTGACTTTGTAAGGAATGGAAATATTGATGACAAAATGCAGGCATATAAAAAGCAATACATTTAAGCGGAATGCTTTGTAATTATTGTTTTTATTTCCATAATTTGAAATAAAAATTCATTTCAAAAATTGAAGGATAAATCGAATTTCCAAGCGTAGTGTACCGATTGCCCAATGACATTTCCAGCAAAACAATATTCTGTCAAATTGCGGTTCAATGTGATGAAGTGAAAATTACAGCATGGGCGACGACTCGGATGACGGTTTTAACGTCGAGGAGAATTACTACACTTTTCTAAACGTTTCAAAAGATGTAGGTGCATTTTATCTATTGCCACCTGCGCGTAACTCAGAACCTTTCGGGGTTTGCCTCATATCGCAGGATTTTACACCGTTGGCACATAACCTTTAAATATAGCGGACTTTTATGTGGCCTTTGAGCTATTTAACTTTCGTCTCTATTTCAGGCGTCGCCCGAAGAAATTAACAGTGCTTATCGGAATTTAAGTCGAATATACCATCCGGATAAACACCTTGATCCGCAGAATAAGGAAAAGGCCGAGCTTCTCTTCAACCGGATAAAGAAGGCCTACGAAGTTCTGTCGGATGCCCACAAAAGAGCTATTTATGATTCGCTTGGTGAAAAAGGTTTGCAAACAGAAGGATGGGAGATTATACATCGGACGAAGACCCCAGCCGAAATTCGCGATGAGTACGAGCGGCTGGCCAGGGAGCGGGAGGAGCGGAAGCTCCAGCAGCGCACAAATCCCAAGGGGAACATAACAGTTCAAGTGAATGCATCCGATCTGTTCAGTTCGTACGATGAATACGAGTAAGTGCTGCTCCTGATTCCCAAAGATGAATTTGACCACAAGCATTTTGCAGTGAGATGCCTTTTCCGTCCATCGAGGTGTCCGGGATGAGCATTTCGCAGTCCATCGAGGCACCGATTACTGTTAGAGACACCGTCACCATGTCGGGAAGTCTAACTTCCCAAAATGGTACTGGCAGTGGAGGATTCTTAATTTCGGGCCGAAGGCTCATTAATATGGGATGGCTGGAAGTAGATGTGGGCGCCGGCAATGGTCCCATTTTAGGTGTAAAAGGTATTTACTTTTTCCAGATTAATTTACATTACATGTCGACTAACACGTCTGCTGGAAACTGCATTTTCCTCAGACTATCTATGGTCTAATCTAATCTAAGCTTGTAAACGTTTTGACAAATGTTGAGTTCTTCTAGGAACCTACTTCGCTTACGCAATATCCTCGCTAAATCGAAATTATTTGATATCGCAATATTTGCAGAAATTGTGCTCGTATTATGCAATCCCTCTCACACAGAAATCATAGAGAAAATGACGTTACAACTACGAAATTAGCTAACATAAACTAAACGTATGCTTGAGAATGAAATTGCATTGTTTATAGTTTACCTACAATACTTGCGTTCCATAGAATATAGAAACGTTGGTGAAATACATACATATTTAAAACAAGGCTGAAAATGTTTGGACATTTGTTGAGTTTTCTAAACGTTACAGCCTGCTTTTGAATTTCCTACATTCTTAACGGATCTGAATTCGGCGGATTCGGCAATAACCCCCAGAGTATTAAATTCGGTTTTTTTTTCTTGCACTCAAGAAGTATCTTTATAATGTTTTTCGAAATTCTTTGAGGGTGAGGTCAACCAAGTGTCGGTCGGTCCGTTAGGGTAGGTAAAAATTCCCTGCAATCGTATGCTATTGTATTACAGAGGATGGCAAACACGATTTCGGTGTTGCTGTTGGCCGCCGGGCTTGTACTGATGAAAGTATGAAAGAAATCATAAATGTTCACTGTAACCGAAATAAATGTTAGAGGAGCTCCCCTCCCGGCATGTTTTGTTTTGTACACGAGATGTCTAGTTTCGAACTGTCGCTCCCACTGCAACTGCGGGCTATTCTTTTTCAGCCTTTAGTCAGCGAAAACTTCAAAACCCGTTATTCTTAAATGTGTGGGAATTTCTAATGTTTCTTGCAATTTGTTTTTCTTTTTCTGTTGATATTTCAAGTTTGAAATTCTGCAGCAAGAAAATCTCTAAAGTATTTATAGGGCGGGGGTTTTGTAATTCGACCTAATATCATATAGAGCAGACTAGGAGATGTACCCCGGGATGCCCAACATGAATTCACAAGCCATAGCGTAGGAACAGTTGAATGCTTCACACAAAGCACAAAAGTCGTTATTTCTCCAATTTAAATAATTAGTTAATTAGTGCGCCAATATTAAGTCCTAATGATGATGATAATGATTTAAGTATGTAATTAAATGTCCTCGATTTATTTGCTGGAGTATTCAGAAGTCTATCAATTTTCATTAGGATCTAGGACTCTTACCTCAAAAGTTTATTGCAACGGTGGAACAACTGTAAATTTTCGATCTAATGGAATAATTCCCGGGATCTTTGGAACATTAGCGGTACAACTAGATAAACACACTGTGGGTTATTTAACGTATAACGCCGGCCTTCAATCATCCATGTCAACTGTTGTGGAACACAATAGTGAAAAGCACCACTGGAATGCCTCTATCCTCCTAGGAATCCCTCACTGTTACATAAGTGCGAGCTATACACGAAAAATGCTTGAAAACGAAATGAAACTTCGAGTCGCAGGGAAGTAGGTACAACTTTAGACTTATAGTTGAAGACATATGCAACAAAACCGATTTGTCTGTTTATTTAGAGTTGGAACCTTCGGCTTTATAGCAGAGTATGGTGCCGAGAAAAAGGTGTCCAAGTACAGTTCCGTTGTTGCCTCAGTATCAATTGGTGTGCCTACCGGTGTCACTTTAAAAATAAAGTAAGTCTCTACCATTCGATAATTTATGTTTGACAAATTAATTTGTTTATTGGTAATTTGCTTTAGGGTAATTCGCTCCTCACAAACGTTTATTTTTCCTATTCATCTTTGTGAGGAAATTGTTCCGGCTGCGATATTTTACGCCACAGTGACGCCCATAATTACGTGGCTTATTTTGAAGAGAACGGTTATAGATCCCATGAATGCGCAACAGAAGCAGCGGGATATAGAAAAGGTGAAGGAAACCAATAGGCTGCGAATGGCGCAAAAGAAAAAGGAGGCGGAAGCCGCTGTCGAACTGATGATGGCTACGGTTGAAAGAATTATAACCGAAGAAGAGAAGAGGAGGGGTCTCATTATTATTAAAGCCCTTTATGGAAAATTTGGTGAAGGAAGTGAGGGTTCTGATGATATTGCGATCGAAGTTACAATTCCTGTGCAGTGTCTTGTTAAAGATAGTAAACTTATTTTACAAAATTCCAGTAAGGTAAGTCGACGGTGCGGCATATGAAAAGCCAAAAGCATAACATAATTAATATTTAAATTGCAGAGTGAACTTCCAGGCTTCTACGATCCATGTGTTGGGGAGGATAAGCAGCTTCGGATTGAATATTCCTATCGAGATGCTCTACACCAAATTTCGATCTCAGACAACGAAGGTATTCGGCTGCCATCGCCCATAACAAACAGCAACAATAACTTAACAAATGAAAGCAGTAGCAGGACCGCATCGTGAGAAATACACTCCTGATTTGAGGTACCAAAGAAAATTGTAGGCTGAAAATCATCTCTTATTTCCTTCACCAATGTATTGTGTGCTCCGCAGTTTTAGTAATATATTTAAAAAATAAACTAGGTTTTTTTTTTTGGTGAAACGGCTGAAAATTACTTCATTTGTATTCGGTAGTTAAGATTTTTCCAAAGATTTTCTACAATTTTTCTTGGCTCTTGTTCAATCCTAATCAATTCCACGACTCCAAATTATGTCCCAAATCGTATTTCATGATTATATTCTTTTCACCCAATAAGCCATTATCGCATTCTATTGCTGAATAAGAATAAGTCCAATTAGGGCCTGGCGTTTTACAGGTCCTCAATTGTATCTAAGGAGAGCTAGAATTTTGAAGATTTATTTTTTTGGTGCAAAAAACGATACTGTGAACGTTAAGGTTCAAGTTCTAATGATTGCTAGCACGGTTGTAAGTATGTAATTGCAACCGGATAGTTTTTCGTGTGAAGTTGAAATTTTTTTTTAAAACTAATTCAATGCATAAATTCCTTAATCCTGATCCTGAAAAGGATGGGTGACGAAACGCTGCAGTATGTATGTACATATGTGAATTTTTATTATAATTGTATAATTGATTTGCGGATTTCCTGATATTCGATCTGTAACTGTTAAAGATGATATTATATGGTTGAGCATTGTTGTGATTTTTTGGTGCTATTTGTCGATTCACTTATGTGATTTGGAGGACTTACAGAAATGTTCTGAGCAAATTTATTAGCATGAGGCAAAACTTGTGTGCAAGAAATGTTTTTCTTTAATTTCTTTAATCTTTTGTATGCGCGCTATTCGAAATTCCAATTTTGTATTCCCGGTAATTCTTTCAACATAAGGTGTGCAACAGTGGCAAACAATGAGTGTCTTTCATTCTGTTCCAGTGGTGTTGAAATCGGTTTCCTCAAATGTATACTTTCTCAGATTTGCGTTTAAGCTGGAATTTCTTTGGCTCTCTCTTCTTTTCTGCTTTCCGTCATCATCATATCTTTGTAAAACTTTCAATCGGCTGTAAAACGTAACATCTCTTATCACGTCCGAAAAGTAAATATTAATCCAAAGATTACTTCACCTGATATTGCAGCGCAAGTTGTTATGGTCAACATAATCCGCTCATGTTGCTGACATCAATTGCCGCGGTAATACCACCGGAGCAATTGATGCCACCAACATGGAGCTTGCAAATAATCAAAATTTTCCTTCTACCGTACCCGCTGTAAAATGGTACAGGCAAAAATACAACCCTATGCGGCATTACATCGCCCAGCATAAAGCTCGGCAAATGTTAAATCCCTAATACCCGCCATGCCCCCGTAGAATTTGTACCTGAAAAGGAAAACGCTGAGATGTTGCATTAAATTGCCCATGTACCAGCGAGCAAACAGCCTAACATTAACCGGCTGCATAAATTGTCCACACGTAAGCCGAGCAACCAAAGTAACCTTGGCCGTGCGTTCAAAAGGCGAAAACAAAACTCCCAAACGAATGGCTCGCTGTAGATGCCCTTATAAGGTAACAAAATCTGAAATCAAGCGTCCCCAATCTGGTCTATGAGTAACTTATTTTGAATCGACTGTACTACCCAACGGTTTTAGAAATAAAATAATTATAAATAATAATAAAATTAATAGTATGAGTGTGGGCTGAGGCGAACAGCCAATAAGGAAAAGATCGCCTGACAATTCTTGCGGGATCATGTACACACACCGACCTAAAAGTAAAGCTTTTGGATGGCTGGTGGAGTGCGTAATGAACTCAGGCAAGGTAGTTAGGATCTAAAATTCTTGGAAGGCGGACGGTCGCAGAAGTCAGCGGAAATTTGCAGTCCGGGCGGGACAAATTATTTTCTTCTCCTTGAACGGTACACGACGGGCGAAAAATTAAATTGAAGATTCCCGCTTAAGAGAAGGAAACATTTTCAGTAGGCGAAAATCCGTGCAATTTCGGGTAGATCGTGAAGTTGAAATTGTCGCGTACTTACATGCGCACGAAGATAATTGCGCACAAAGTGGAACATTACGAACTTGGACGAATTCGGTTGCGAAAGGAAAGAAAAAAAGAAAATCGCCGTCGAGTGACTTTAATCAGGGTGTGCGAGAAAGTGCCGGTATAATTGGTGCGAGTTGTCCCTTGAACCCCAAAAGCGCGATACCCAAGTCCACGGGGAGATCGAGTGCGAGGGAGTTTTGGAGTTCTTCCTGTTTCCCGTTCGATGCACAGCAGGCAGAGACTTTGTTGCAGCCATTTGAAGCGAATGCGGGAACCTATTAGGGAATTGGTCGCCAAATCGGATTTTTCTGGAATACAGCTGCTCTTTTGCTTTAATCGCTGTAGGACTCTCCCCCCCTTTTTTTTTTGTACAAATGTGCATTTACTTTGTCACGAGTGTAGTTAATTTTCGTCAGGGACAACGTTGGTGAGATTCAGCCTCCATGCAGGGCATTCATCAGGAGCGAGTGCTACTTAGATCGGTGCGAGAATAAAAGAATAGAAAAATCGGTAATTAAAACGTGAACGTGAGTTAAATTACTCATCCAGGCTGTGCAGTTAATCCCAGACTTGATTGTGCGTTGAGTGGACCAACAGTCAGGCTGACTTGCGCCACCCTGAAATGTGCTATGTTAACAATATCTCGTCGGAACGTGTGCGGCAGTTCCTTTTAGCATCGTTTCGCATTAAGTTGTTAGTTTCCTCTGCATCACAAGCAGTTAACCGCGGCAATCAGCAAATTTTAATCCGCGCTAAGTCGTTCTTTTTTTTCTATTTTTTTTTGCGCCGGACAATCGTAACACAGTGCGGTCCAAAGGTACCAATTTAAACATTCAAAGCGAAAGCATTTTTTTTCTCTGGGTTAAAGAAAGAGGACACTTTCTAATTTTATATGTAGTTTCTATTTTCCGTGTCTCCAATTTTTTTTGAAGTGCGCCACTTAGTTCTTCCCCCCCCATCGGTTAATTAGTTGAAACTTTCAGAGGGGCATATATGTGCTTTAAACCGATAACTACCTTTGGGTGATAAAAAGAACGCGGACCTAGTACTAAATGTAGGAGTCTAGAACGCACGAATTATTTGAGTTTGATGGCCTTCAAAGAAAAGTTAGAACTTGGAGTTGAAATTCACGAGAATCGTAAATAAATAAAAGAAAAATTTAATGTGGAAATAAAATCTTAAATAAATAAAATAAAATATAATTAAACAATAAATAAAAGAAATAGAAACATAAATAAATAAAACAAAAATAATCTAAGGCAATTAACAAAATAAGAACTAAAATTGTAAATAAGAAAAGTTAAGTAAATAAAATAAAAGAAAGAAGAAATAAACCAAAATAAATAAATAGACAAAAAATTAAATAAAGAACAAATAAATAAATCAACTAAACAAAGCTACCTATATAAATAAATAAATAAAACAAAAGTGACACAATAAGAAGACGAAGATAACACTGGAACGAGAAATCAAGGGGGACACGAGGAGGGATGAACAAGGGACCTCCACCCCCCAACGCTGGAGCAACCCTTCCCTGCAGCATTATTCCATGGCGGCCGCCCATTACATCAGCTCCAACATCATCACCAGTTCCAGCAGCATAAGCAGCAGTTACCTCAACGACAAGTAGCCTTGGGCTAAACCAGGTTTTCTTTTTTGTTGTACATTTTTTTATTATATTTTTTTTTCATATATATTTTATATTTAAGTATATATTCATTCTCATACCAAAATTATTTCTTTCGGGGAACGAACCGAATAAGAAAGAAAAATATAAGCATACTTGTAACGCGTATAATAGATAGAGGTTGTTTCTATTACCCGTAACTGTAAAAGAAGTTATACCAATGAAAATTATATAATGTAATATTATATAAAAAAAAAACAAAATTGAAATGTTTTAAGAAAAAAGAAAAAATATATATATTTTTGTACGGAAAAACAACGTGTAACAATAATTGTATAAATGAATAATATAATTTTTCATGTCAGTATTTCTAGGTTTCGTCAGGATTAGTAGGGAATAATTAGTTTTTTTCTTTTCTCGGTTGTACTAAGCTTTCCGTTGTAAAGATTTTTGTTAGTTAAGTCAATGAGAAAGGGGAATCGAAGACCTTCTGAAATTAAAATCATGTATAGAGTAAACTAAATATTTTGATTGTTCCCTAACTCCCCTCGCTATCTTTTAGCCTCCTCAGCGGGTTCTTTCGCGGTTTTTTTTTGATATAAATAGGGACCTCCCAGAATAATTGGGCCAATGGGAGGTCATTGAGCGGTTGGGGCTAGGCCAGGGGGATCCATGCCATCGGGATCCCCCTTTCGGAGAGTCATTCGCCGGCAGGAACAGGGGTTCCTCCTGCCGTTATCCTTCCCCCTATACCTGCTGTTCCGTCTGCGCGAGAATTCGTTGCGGGCAGCTCGCTTCCGAGGCTAAACGCGGCTTTGGCAACCCCCCCACACCAGGGTACGGAGAGTGAAAAAATTTCCGCTCGTTCACGAGTGAATCAAATTCGTGTGAATTGAATTTTCAAATCACTCATGAACTTTATTTTTCAGTTCATGAACTTATCAAGTTGAACTCAGAAGCGATTCAAAAAATTCGAGAGTGGAAAATTTAATTCACTCGCGAGCCGAGTCGAAAAGAACAGTTCGTGAAGCAAATAAAAAATAAAACGAGATATGGATGGTAGAAAAATTTAAATTGAATTAATTTATTTTTAGCATCTAAATCTAATACGAGTATAACGTTCTTGTTCTTAGCTTATTCTAAACATATTTGGTTTAATAAATTTGAATTTAACTTAACTAACCAAATATTATTTATAGTTTCTTTTGATAATTTTGTTCTTTGTTTGGTGATTATAGTTGATAACGCACTGAATGCACGCTCAACCGACACTTGAGTAGAGGGTACTGCTAATGCAGTTTGAACCAATTTCCCAACTTCTTGATTTTTGTGATGAAAATTCCTCCAAAATTCTTGTATATTTGTATCAAAAGAAACCCTTTCATTATAGCATAAATTTTCCAGTTTTTGTTTTAAGCTCCTCTCTGTGGAAATATTGGCCATTGAACAATTAGCTCCCAATAGTGTATGAAATTTGTCTTCTAGTCTGAAAAATGGACCGTCTAATGTGGTGACCGAAGTGGAATTAGTGGACTCTTGGCCACTCAAATTCTCCTCAAGCAGTGTTCCGGTTAATCTCTTTATTACAGCATTTGTGTTTAGTAAATTAAAAAAACCGGTTCACTTCACAAACGCTGAACGCAACACACAAGAAACAATTAAGAACAGATATTTTACCCGTACAGCACAAAGAGCCGAAAACGAATGATTCTTTTCCGCTCTTATTCACTCTGAGAGTCGTAACTAGAGAGAGTCATAAATTCCGCTCGCTCCCGAGTGATTTAAATTGAAAAGGAGAATTTAGCTCTCGCTCTGAACTGAATCAAACAGTTGAAAACTCGGAACTGAATTTTTGGCTCTGAAGTTGAAGGTGATTTTATTCACTCGGGAACCGAAAAATGTGAGCGAGCTAAATATTTTTCGTTCGCGAGTGAAAAAATTCTGTACCTTGCCCCACACTACCGCAATGCTAGCCTGCCAGCTCGCGCTGCCGCACACCTTGGAGCAACAGTTTTAGCCGGGCTGTTGAGAGCTCGCTCCCGTTCAACAAAGTCAGGGAAGAATTTACAAAGGATCTTCATCCAAAACCAGCAGGAAGAATTCTACATCATGCTGGGTATATAGAATGAAGAAGAAAACAGCTCGTGAGTAAAGCAAAGAAAAAAAAAGGTTGGAGTTTGCACACAATGAATACAAATCTGACAAATTTTTAACCCAAGTATTGTTCCCTGATGAGAGGAAATCCAATATTTTACAATCAGATCACAAAATAATTGCATGAAGAAAGAAAACACGGAATTAGAGGAAAAGAATTTAAATTGCATGGTAAAACACGGTTATAAGGGAGCCATGGTGTGGCGATGCATGGGTGTATCAGGTGCAGGCGAACAAGTGTTTTTATATTTCCAGCTTGAACACGATCTAAAACACACGGCTCTTAACATTTGTATCTAGGGCGGGCATTTACATCTCCCACATCTTGCCGACTCCCCTACAATCATCCGATCTTAATCCTATTGAGCATCTATGGGAAAACTGGAGAGGCGTATAAGTATGATAGTTTTAACAAGACCCAACTTAAGGGGGTATTCCCATGGGAGCACCATTTTTGAAGGGTTAACTTTTATTTTTTTTATGGGAAAACGAATAAAGATAAACACTTGCAGTTTTTTGGAGGTTCAAAAGGACCATTTAATACATTTAAAAAAATTTTTGAGTTACATAAAAATTCAAAATGGCGTCCTTGGCTGTAGTCCAAAAATTGGTCTAAAAATTTGCAGAGGCAAACGGTTTGCAGGTTTCAGCCTCCCTGGGTGGTCTGAAACAAAAATGACCGAAATGTTATCAATCCGTATCCTCTCGATTAGGTACCGACGCACGATTTTTCGATATCTTCAAAATTGACAAAATGGCGCCAAATTATTTAAAAAAAAAATCATTTTTCGCGTTATTTTTGGTATAAAAACGGATTCAAAATCGAATTTTTAAGATTTCGTAAAATCCGTACGTGTGTACCTGCAAAAATGTATTTCGAAACGTTCTGTGGAAATTTCAAGTCGATCGGTCAATTATGGTACAGTCATCAGAAGTTTGCAAACCATTTTGAAAAACGTGTTTTCGAGAAAAACGCGTTTAAAGTTTTGCAATGTCGGCATTTCGGTTCGCGCGCGCTTTCATGTCGACTTCAAAGGTCGTTTAAGCAATGTTAGAGAAATGCAAAAAAAAATGTTTTTTTTTAAATTGCTCCATGGGAATACCCCCTTAAAGAAGTACTGCTAGAAGATAAAACAGCTGATATTCCGAGAAGATTGAATTAATTGATTAAAGAAAGGTCTGCCCACGAAATACTGAAATTGAATCTAATACTTTATTTTTTTTTGTGTGTGCAAATATTTAACAAGCCAATAATTTTGTCCAGGGAAGAATACGGTGTGAAGCGAATCCTTGTATTCATTTTTTTTACGTATGCCTTTAAATTAAATTTTTAGGAATCAAGTACTGCGGATAATTTCAGGCTATGTATTCAAAGCAATGGAAAACTATGACGCGTTGGAAAATCTCGCAGTACATGAAAAGAAAATGTAAGCAGGTTCTGCGTAACGCAGATCGAATGAAAGCAGACCAAATCGGAAATGCGGAAAAGAATCGACGTTACCGATGAAGACTAAGTATTCAAAAGAATCCCACGGTTCCATAAGCGATCTATCTGGTTTCATTGGCCAAAAATATGTTTTCTCGAAAGCCTCACGTTAGTAGCCCCGACAACTACGCACCCATTTTTTGAAGTGAAAACTTCTTTAGGCGCGTTTAGCACTTTTTATGGACACTGAATTAAACTGAGCCGTCACGCTCGGCTGATTAACGCTCATTCGGGTGAAGTCGGCTCGAGTCGACTAAAGGTAGAAACCCAATGTACGCTTTCGGCGCTTTGAAAGCGCCAGCCGCTTTGTCGGCTTTTGTCGCTTTATGTCATATTGAACGCGGCAAGACCCAGTGTAAGTTTTGCTTGCTTTACCCAATGTACGCTTTCGGCGCTTTGAAAGCGCCAGCTGCTTTGTCGGCCATAAACCTATAGTTTAATTTTTAGAATATGATGATGCAGATGAAGGCCACTCAGGACAAAAATCACTAGAGTAATTTATACACAATTATAATTAAGGACATTATAAATGTTATTACTTTGTCAATATACAACGCAAAAAAAAATTGTATTTGGTATTATTAATTTCACCTTTTGAAGTTTTCACTTCTGTCGTGTGGTCTTAAGCACACATAATTTTTTTTATATAAATTGATGGATCAAATTTAGCAGCCGGGTACTACAAAATGTTTAGTGTTTACTGACTGAATATTTGCTTTTCGCAAAGAATTGGTGCATTTGGTCTCACTCATTGTCAACGTAAAGGTAACGTAAACTAAACTTTTTCCAAAGGTTATTTCTTGTGTTTTCTCCTGAGAAGGCACAGGTTCCGAACAGTATTTGAATTCGTAAGAATAAATGACAAACTTTCGATTCGTTCGGAATCTGGCATACTGTTTTCAGAATTCGTAGATAATTTTGAATTAACGCACACATTAAGATGGTGAATGCAATTTTCGGGATTCGTCACATTTGCGCGTAGGCGACTTCAAGACTTGTAATTGTGGAACTTTGTAAATCGTTAAGTTAGTTTTAATTTTACATTTGCATTTTCCAGTACAACACTCGAGCAATCATCAAGGGAAGATTAAAAATTTTGAGGAGCACTGGTTACTATGAAAAGTTTCGTATATCTGGCAATAAATTCAAGAAGAATATTCTTTGACAGCTGTCGTAGCTTGAAGTTTGATTTTGCGTTTGTTTGTGCTGTGCGACGAATTTCGCATTTTTCAAACAAAACAAAGTTGGCCAGCCAAAAAAGGGAACAATGAGTGAAATTTCACGACTTTCCGGGGACTCGGTAGTAAGGATCAAGGAGCAGCAGGAGCCCCACTTCGATGGGAACGAGAGCAATGTGAGCTCAATTAGTGCTGGGACAAGCACTGCCCCACCGCAGGAAACTACCAGACAAAATAGTTTGCAGAGAATCCAACAGCGCAAGCATAAGGTAAATGAAGGTTGCAATCAAATGTCTATATCATTCGAATGATGATGGCGTGCAGGTATTCAATCTCCCAAAACCGCAAAAAATGGCAAAGCTCTCAATGTACTCGGCGTGCCAAGCCGAAGGGTGCAGATGCACTGGCTGGAAGACACCGCAGGAACATCGGCATAAGGATCTGGAGAGCACCTACTGCCCAGACTTTAATGAAGAATGTCGTAATGCCCAATGCAAACACTCCCTAGGTATGTTGAAGTCCCAGTTTTATTTTGATGGAACTCGTCAAGTTATAATGGAATCGTATTACCTTCAGTATCGCACATTTCGCATCTGTCCGATATTTCCAATGACCAATTGAACGAGTTGCTGGGAGCGATCATTGACGTGGAGAACCTCTTCATGAGTATGCAACGGGTGGAGTACGACGACACCAAGAAGGTGTACTTGTATTTGTTTCGGGTAATTTTCTCCTCCATAATCTTATGCAATACTTGATACCTAGTTCTTTCATTTAGCTACTGCGCCAATGCATTATAACCAGGCAACAGGCTGTTATTAGAGGACCGCTCGGGGATCCACCATTTGAGGCTCCATGCATTGCTAAAGCAGTCTCTAACTTCGTGTTTTACAAGTAAGGATTTTTCTTGAGAACTGACTCCTCACTCATCGATTCTCCTTGTAGATATAACCATTTGAGCCAGTCTGAATTGCAGACGATGACAGAGGTAGCTAAAACATTTCTGAACTTCCTTAATCATTGGAACTTCGAGCCTCCCAGTGTGAGATGCACGGATGTTTCGCAAGAAGACGCATCAACTTATAAGATTAATTATACAAGGTGATTTGATTATTACTTTTTTGATGGAATTATCAACTTCCCATTGGGCTAACCTAATTTTAAGACGTGCATTTACAGGGGTCCCACCCCAGCCCAGAAAATTACGATATCAGGGGAAATCTGGGACAAATAATATAATGTATACTACTTATTTTAATTTAGTATACTACCTTTAATGATAATGTAAGGAGGCATCACATCTCTAATTTTAACGCTGACATAGTAAATGGTTTACAAAATATGCTGCGTCGTGTCTGGCCGTACATTAATGGTTTTAAACTGCACTAGAGACCGTGCCTTATAACGAAAAAATAATTAAGCTTGTAATTAGACTGAAAAAAGAACAGGTAAAACCCATAAAGACCGGTGCAATGCCCCTCCACTGATGAGTTTACCGTACTCTAGGTTGATCAGTTCTGACTAGTCTGATCCAACAGCTTTTGCTAGACCATCGGTTCCAGTACCATTGTACTCATATTAGCAGAATTTTGCCAGTACCAGTACAAATTGGTGCTAGTACTGAACATTATAGTGTTACAGGTTGCAAAGGAAATATAAACATTAACAACATGATGTTGCCTCCCATTTTTCTGACAATATTTAACAATATCAAAAACCAAAGTGGTCCTTTATGCCAAAATATGATTCACTATAAATTTCACAAAATATTTTAAAATGCACAAAAGAAAAGTTCTCATTGTTTCCATATGTCACAAATTATCGTGAAATTAACTAAAAACAATTTATTACTAAGAATCACCCTTTACTTTCAAAAGAACCGATCGCTAGCGCGCTTAACCATACAGTCGCATATTCTTCCTGTGTAGAGTTGGAGCGCATCAGAAAACTCTAGAGTGAAAGAACGTGAAGAAACCAATTTTTATACCCCTTCAATGTGTGAGGCATCCAATTCAATTTCTGCCAAAATTGGAAAAGCACGATCAGCATGGCACCAACCAGGGCCGTCGATAGAAAATTGACGCCCGGACTGAACTATTACGGGCCCTTATAATATACCGAATATTAGGCGCGTATGCACAAAATTTGTTTGGGAAGGGTTTTCATTACAACCAACGAGTATCCATGTTCTCAAACCCATTTTTCAAGTGTCAGCTGATTCTAGTGAGTAGTACCTTTTTTGGTTTTTGTTTTTTTTTCGAAGACATGACACCAGTTAAATGCATTTTTAAGGTAGATTTAGGTTTTCCTTAGCACCTCAGCCGAAGTTGTTATTACGTTTTTCGACGTTGTGTTTTACTTGTGATAACGGCAGACTTGAAGACAAGAAACACTAATGAATTGCTGCCCCGTAGCAGTAGCGCACTACACAGGCCTAAAACACCCAATTTGAACAAATATGCTCACAGATTCATCAATTTTGAATTCCCGTTTCCAAACTATTTGGAATCAAACGTTTTTCTGTATTGAAGGTTCTAGATAGTTCATATTTACAAAAATTACATACGTATGTATATTCCACAATCAAATTTTGTGAAAAGTCTTTGAAAGTCCAGGCCCTCCAGAAAACACGGGTCTGAGGGACAGAGACGTGCACATTCTTTGTAAAAGGATTTTCTATATTCTTTGGTTTTAACAATTTCTCCGAGTAAAAAGAAAATATCACGGCCGCGTGTTGTTTTCTAGAATCGGCCATCTAAAAAAATGGAGTAGGTAGTGTCGGAGTCACTACCGTTGAGGTTTTTGGCGAAAACATTTTACTTAAGCACGTTCATCGTAGTGCCCAATATCCATATCTGCTCGACTCAATTCTTCGAACGTCCTCCACAGCTACAGTGGTACAGGTGGCTGCAAACGAATCAGAGCAATTTTTTGTAATAGTCACTGATCTCGGTATCCCCTTTGAAAATTTTACGGAACTTTTTACCGTATACATATACTATATATGTATATATATATATCTTTTGTGGTTTACGATACTGCTGGCACGTTTTATTAGCGTATAGCGTACGCCCACCGTGAGTTGGGTATTTACTGATTGTTTTTGGTCAGAAAAATTATAAGAGATACTGCATGTGGTATATTTTTGGAATCATCTCATCCATAATTATCAAATTAACGCCATATTGAAATAATGAGTACTAAAAATTCGTCGATAATTGTCTGCAGTACGTGATCGTTCCGTACCTGATATTTTCTTGTTTTTATCTAGGTATATCAAAGGCATCCTAGAATTGAAATAATCCTGGACTACTAACTACTACTAACTAATAGATTGCTTCATTCCATGATATTCTATTGCTATCGTACCAGTCAACTGTTAATCACAAAGAAGTAAGCTTTAAATTTTACAGTTAATGAAGAAGACGAATGTTTGAAATGTAAAAGTATTTTCTTTGTGATGGTTGAAAGATATTTGACAAAGGTCATTGTAAGGTAGCGAGAAATTATGCTGTGTAGACTTTCGAACTAAGCGAGAGCAAACCTGCTTACGCAGTTTTAACCCAAGCTGTATGGAATTTATATTTTGTTGTACTTAACAGCTGGAAACCAGATTTCTGCATAACTTTGCACTGCCACGACTCTTTCGCCTTGTTATGATTGGTGATTTCCGACAATTGCACTACGTGAAGTCGTGCAATAGTATTAATCAAGAAACCGTGTTGTTTCGATTTAAAAATTAAGACAGGTCTCAAAATTGTTCAAACAGAACATATCTATTTACGTAAGTGGAGGTTTAGGTCTGCTATATTTTTTCTTGCGGCTTAAACTAGACGAAATAGGAAAAGATATCAAACATTTTATTTTGTGAATTTCACTTTCCAATAAATTCCTCCAAAGAGGGTATATCATTTGTTTGCATATTTCAGGTGGTTGGTGTTTTGTCATGTTCCAGCCTTTTGCAATTCGTTAAGACATTTTGAAACTTCTATGGTTTTTGGACATACTCTTCTCAAAGCTATTTATCAGTATGTAGCACAACAGTTGCTACGAAAATGTGTCACGGAAAAGGACAGAATTACGGTTGAAAAAAGAGCTGTTCTTACGCAAATGCCGAAATTCCTTGAGGCATTAAAACACGAAATTCTTCGGGAAGATTCTCCAATTTGGGATCCATCATTTAGGCCCCCCATTCCTTTCCTAATGCAGCAGCGCAAAAGACAGCAAGAAGCCGCACTTTCAAGTGGGAAGAAACATAACGGAGAGCCTTCCTACAAGAGGCCGAAGAAAGAAATGGAGACGGAGGATTTAACTGATGAGGCTGTTATGAAAGCAATGAAAGCGGTAAATGAATCTAAGATGAATATAAAGACTGAAATCCTATTCCCTGTGAATGTATCTCGTGACGAAAACGTCAAAACTGAGGAAAATCAGCAGAAAATCGAGTTCCACATCGTTGGAAACTCTTTGACCAAGCCAGTTAGTAAGCAGTCTATGCTTTGGTTGCTTGGTCTGCACAGTGTGTTTGCACACCAACTACCTGAAATGGGAAGAGAGTACATAAGTCAGTTAGTTTTTGATCCAAAGCACAAAAATTTGGCGCTTATTAAGGATAATAGGCCAATTGGTGGCATTTGCTTCAGAACTTTCGCCTCCCAGGGATTTACAGAAATAGTATTTTGTGCAGTGACAATGAGCGAGCAGGTGAAAGGCTATGGCACACATTTGATGAATCATTTGAAGGATTATAGCACACAACGCGGCATTCGCCATTTCCTCGCATATGCGGATGAGGCGGCAATAGGATACTTTAAGAAGCAAGGATTTTCCAAAGATATAAAGCTAGCTCGACCCGTGTATGCAGGCTTTATAAAGGAGTATGAAGGGGCAACACTAATGCACTGTGAACTACATCCAAGTCTAGTGTACACGCAGTTCATTTCGATCATTCGAAAACAGAGAGAAATTGTGAAAGAACTGATCGCTCAAAGGCATCAGGAAGTCCAGAAAATTCGTCCAGGACTCACCTGTTTCAAAGAGGGAGTACGAGGCATACCGGTTGAATCTATACCTGGTTTAAGGGAAATTGGTTGGAAGCCACAAACAAGAGCTCCTAGAACTTCTAGACCGCTAGAGGAAACCATTGATCCTGACAAACTTGCCACTACTTTTGGAACGATTTTAACAGCTATTAGACAGCATGCGGCAGCTTGGCCCTTTCTTAAGCCGGTTAGTGTTCTTGATGTCCCCGACTATTATGATCACATCAAATATCCAATGGATCTCAAAACCATGGGCGACCGCTTAAAGAAAGGGTGAGGATCTAGATTATATTATGGTTTCTTTTAATAGCTTATCTTACACCTAATTAAAGGTATTATGCTACCCGGAGACTTTTTATGGCCGACATGGCTCGGATATTTTCAAATTGTCGATTGTATAATTCACCTGAAACGGAATATTTTAGGTATAAAAGATATGGAATTTATTATAAATGTTTTTTAAATGCAAATACAATTTTCAGGTGTGCTAATCAGTTGGAACGTTATTTCCAAGGTAAAATGAAGGAAGTTGGTTTGTGGGACAAATGATGCATATTGGTGTCTACTTCAACCATTCAACCTTCAAATCAAGTGATTGAAAACGAAAGTAGAACCTTTTCGTCGTCGTCTACATCCGACGATGAACTCTTGATTACTTTTAAGAATAGCGAACAATGTAAGGTAGCGTCATCTCCACGTCTATCAATTGGAAAGGATCTGCCAGCAGTATAGTGGGACCTGCAATTATACGTTTTGTAAATAATAAATTACACAGCTTCATCTTTTATTATGTAGTTATATTGATGTGAAATCAGTTTATTGTAATTGTCTATTGGAATATGAAATAAATATAATAAGTTTTGTGTTTATAATATTGTAGCAATCTATGGCCTTGTTTTGTATTCATCAATAAAGCTACAACAGTCTTCCAAGTAACTAGTCGATACTTGTGTAAGATAATTTAATCCAGGAGAAGTTATAATGCTTCCTTCGTCTATGGGGAGATTCTTTTCTTTATGCCTCGTAAAATTTTTTCGTCGCTGGTAGTCATATCTATAGTCCAAGCAAATTAGCGTTTCAGTTCCCAATAATTAGAAAAAGCAATTTTATGGTTTTCACCAAATCAGAAAAATCGGAAGTGGCCTTGAGAGTGATTTTCGAGGTTGAAGGGTCTCCAGTCGGTGCAGGTGGGTTTCTCTACCCGATTCATCGAATCGACAATATGATTTTTACGAAATTAGAAATTTGGAAATAAGATCGAGTCGACACAAAATAGTGGCCATAAAAATTAGTATATTCGTCGTGCGGCACTACCCGTAGGCATAGTTCTTTGGATATTTAGGCCCCCAACAGTTCTTGCTTAAGAGGTTTCTAGACTTATCGTCGCACGCACAAAATCATGAACAGTTTGAATCCTTCACAATTTCACTAAACATCCCCCTAAACAAGTTCATAAGTAAGGTGGTGATTATCGCTTTGGTTCTATATTGATACGATTCACTTGTTCACCAAGTGCGTGTTGCAATGGTTAATTGGAGAGGAGCTCTTACAAATTCGTGGAGTTTCTGCAATTAATGTAACTTGTTTCTTTTGTGTTGTGTATTTAGCATCTTAAGAAAACAGCTTTTAATAAATTCAATGAATACGTTTTTGCTTTATTCTGGGACAATACTCCTGAAAACAAGATTGTAAACGAAGCGAGGCCAAATAGTCAGACGACACGGTACCAACAAATCAAAAAATTATCAGATACTTATAGTATTGCCTGTGGTATTGCCATACGAATTCATTTTAGACATAAAACTTTAATTTTCCAGCATTTGCATTGTAGCCCAGTAAAATTCGACTTTGAGTACGAAAACAGTCCGAACAGACTGACTTTTTGTGGAGACCTTCACTTCAATGTCCTAAGCATATCCTGAAAAGTTTCCTAAGTTTGAGTGACGGGTTTTTATTTTTTGGAGGGTTATGGGGGGACACCACTGTGGAGAGTTGAAAAAATTGTTTTTTTTTCATTTTCTAAAATGTATATATATTTTCAAAACTATGCAGAAAAAATTGTAATTCACAAATCGTATAAAAGCCAAAGTTGTAGTCGTTTCCCTGGGCGTAAGGAGCACAGTCATCTAACGACGATGGCCACAAAAAATTTAAAAAAAGTGCCAGTGAGAACGCCGATGATTGATAAGGTCCCTCTTATGGACCGGGAATTGACGAAGTGTGGTAAATATCAAAATTTTAATGTTCATACATCGTTTACTGCGATTTACAGAATGAACTTTGCTCAAAGATTCTCTTCATGGCCTGGTAGACTTCGTAACACGAGCTGTCGAGATTGTCCGATTTTAAATTTAAAACCAAGAAATTATTTATAATCGCAGTGATAATCGTTGTACGTAGGTTTGTTTTTGTGTGCTAATAAGTATACTTTTGAGCTTCCGGAATAGAAGTAAATGTAAAGTAAAAGCGATCCGAAGCGATTTTTGGTTTGAACACTCGCCATTTTGTGAAAAAAATTAAAAAAAAAAAAACGGCTACGACTAACAAAAACTAGTTATATAACATACATATGTAGATTAAAAAAATTTTTGGATTTTTTTTCAGACCAACCATTCTCGAGAAAGCGATCCGGCCGTTGGCCAACAATTTTTTATGGGTCTGTAATGCTGATATTATAACTTTCTTATTTATTTTTTTTTCAATAAAAATTTGTATAATATTAGTTCAATATATGCTTAATAACATATCTTTTCCACAAGTCGTAAATAAATAATTTAGTTACCAAAAACAAATTCAGGAAAAAGCCGGTGTGCCCCCTTAAGGGGATTAATTTGATTTTTTCGCAAATATCTCGTAAGAAATATATCGAAAAGAAAAGTAGTCATGAGAAAATTTTAGCCTATGAAGCACTACACAAAAGAGGTCCTTACATTTTTCCCGTAGAATCAATAGCTATTGTGTAAAATTTGCGGTTTGAATATCAGTTGTTTTTAAATACATACTCCTTTTCACACCACCTTGGGAGTAGAGTACTAGGCGCGTTTTTTTAATGTGTTATCCTCAGTAAGCCCCACATAAAAATAGAATAAGAAAATTATTGTAAATTATTCGGTCTCGTTGATTCTATCATTTATTGAACGAACCATTGGATCAATTTCTTCATCGATATGTCCCTTAATTTCTCTTTCCTGACTCACGGCGGGCGTTTAAACGTGATTGCCCACGGCAATGTTCACATACTGAAAAACAGCGGAGAAAACTATTGGTTCTACAGAAAGAAGTGTAAGGATCTGGTTTGCGCAGAATTTCATAGGTTACAATTTTCTCATAACTATGCACATAGTTTCTTCGACAAATTGATATTTCATAAGATATTTTCGAAAAACTAATTCTCTTTAACGCCCAAAAAACTTTTCAGGAATCATCGTAGCAAAAATTTCCACAAAAATTCACGCTGTTCGGATTTTTTTCGTGATATCGACATTTTTTTTGACTAGTTTTACTGGGCTATTGCACTTCTTCGTTTTCGTTTCGTTTCGGTTTTGGGAGTAAAGGCTCTTAGTCCAGGAGCTAGCTGAGGTGACCAAGAAGGAGGGGAAAAAAGTTTTATGAAAGCTGACAATTGTTTAAAATTATTCCTACGCAAGAAAAAGGTAGAATCTAGTCAGCCTGCTTTGGAGAAAATTAGGGAGCCCATTAATGAAATTAGAAAAAGAAAAGCAACAAAAGAATTGAAATGTAATGTTACTCATTAACATAAAAAATGAAATCTCTTAAAACTGACTCAAGTACAGATAATGCGTATGTGGCGGATTATCTAAATTACGCTAGTAACTAGTAGAGATAAGATGTCTATCTCAAAATCGTTATTGTGAATTTTTTATTTAACGGATTTGCGCAAAATTAACGTGAGATACCTCGGTCACACACGAATAACAAAATCAAGAAGAGTGGAATAGTGTGAACATGTTTGCTTTAGAGTTCATAGAAGGTCGCTACGACTACTGTAAAATTATACTCAAAATTTACTGTAAAATTAAAAACTCGTTACTTTTAAATTGAAACTTTATTTCCGATACTGCCTGGTTGAATATTCATTGTGAACTGATTTTCTCCCTTTTTAAATTTTATTTTCTCCCCTCAAACCTACTCGTATCAAAAATTTACAATCAAATCCTACTTCTCTCTCTCGTTAACTTACAGTAAATTTTGAGTATAATTTTACAGTAGTCATAGCGACCTTCAATGAACTCTAAAGCAAACATGTTCACACTATTCCACTCTACTTGATTTTGTTATTCGTGTGTGGCCGAGGTATCTCACATTACTTTTGCGCATATCCGTTAAATAAAAAATTCACAATAACGATTTTGAGATAGACATCTTATCTCTACTAGTTACTAGCGTAATTAAGATAATCCGCTACACGTACATACATACCTATACATATATGAATGGTATGCCTACAGCATGGTGGTTCGATCAGTTTAATACATCCAGCCCAGAATATCAGAATAGAATTTTGGTGAAACTTAATCGCCTACGTGAACACAAATTTTAGTATAGCTTTGGTATGCTAAGGATATGTTATACATATATTGTTTTAAGGAAGTGTCTATTTGCACCCAACTATGTCCACCTGGACCGAATCCGAAATGCATGGCCTACTGAGTGAATTCTTGCCTTTTTCAAAATATCTACGCACTGAAATGTTTTCGCACTGCTATTGTACCCGTGCATTTACACGGGAAAATCGGGTGCGAATAGACACTGCCTTGTTTTAATGTGTATTTCGCTTAACACAAATGGTAACTTACATCCGGGTTAGCAAGAGCAAACCTTTTATTCATTTATATAATGATTTGAAAGAAAATAATACTAATTCTGCATTTTTGGGTCGACTAAATTCTAATGAGAAAGCTATCACCTCCAAAAAATACAATTATATTATTTATGCTGTCGAAAACAAATAAATATAAAAAGCAAGCACATCACTTAACAACAGCTGACGCCGAATATCGCATCTTTATAAAATTTGTGGGGTGTGAAGCACTGGCGTAGCTACTAAGGGGCTAGGCGGGGCAGTGCCCCGGGGCCCTCAAGCTCAGGGGGCCCTCGAATCCTTACCAGAAAATCTCGATCGAACTGAACATTTGAAAACCTATCCCATTTTCAAAATAAATATGACAGGTTGCAACCCGACTTTAATCATGGCAACTCAGTTGAGAGAAATTCGAAACTTATACCTAGGGAATTCCCCTAAATTCTTTCTGTGGGTTGGCAGTGTTGTCAATTTGACGGATAGCGATATGTGCGTTTTATTATTCATCGATGTGCGTTTTATTGTGAATTCGAGACAAGATTTTTTTTCGAGAACGGTTATTATCATTGCCGCCAGAAGCTGCCGCCAACCGCTTGTGGCCGGCAAAGCTTTGCCGTCGGCAAGCGGCAGCGGCAGAGTCAGTTGCGGATTTACCAGGAAACAATTGCTTGGGGGCCCGCTTGGACAGGGGCCCCAAAAATTGAAAAATTTTGAAAACACATTCGGAAATTTGAAAACAAAAAAATAAAAAATGCGAAAATCCATGTAAACGACGGGCCTGCTGAAGATGTGCTTGAAAATTTGTCTCCGCGTGATAGTTTTCGGATAAAATCGTTTCTTCCGATGATCGATTCTTTAACAACCAACTTGCGACAACGTGCTAAGGCATACACTGATCTCGCGGTTAAATTCTCTTTTTTTTGTCAATTTAAATGCGTCGAAGGAGGAAATCACAGAAAGTTTAGAAAGACTGATAAGAGACTATCCAAATGATGTATGAACATTTTGACTGAAATTCAAAATTTTCACATCTATGTGAAACAGGTATACGGAAACGAGCCTCGTAAAACATTCGTTGAATTGTACCAAATAATTTTCAAGGATCAATTGTTGTCAGCGTTTCCAAATGTTGAATGCCTTAGCAGGCTATTCCTTACACTACCGATAACTAAGAGTACAGAGGAGAGATCGTTCAGCGCATTGAAACGCGTCAAAAATTACTTACGCTCATCAATGTGCCAAGAAAAAGAAAAATCATTCATCAATTTTCGACTGAGAAAAGTAGGAAAAAGTTGTGATTTAGTTAGTAAATTATAAGTAAACTGAATAATATATTGACTTTGCAAAATTAACTGGTTATTTATTATTTTAAAATATTGGAGAGGGCAAGGTTTAATTTTAGAATGAGGGCCCCAAAAACCTGAGGCTGCTTGGGGCCCCGTCGTAGGTAAATCTGGCACTGGGCAGAGTGGTCTCGCCAGTTTGCCGCGACTGCCGGCCATTGCCAGCCGCATCTTGCCGACCCTGCCGCGACTCGCCGCCTCTGCCGCTACTCGTCGACTCTGCCGCTACTCGCCGATTCTGCTGCGACCCGCCGCAAGTTGCCGAATTGCGTTGCATATCACAGAGACATGCAACGAAAAGTTGTGTTTCTGCCATGGAAATATGAACTAAGCACGGAACGGCTGTAAGCCATAGAAATACAAACTAAGCACGGAACGGCTGTAAGCCAGATTTAGCGTACCACATTTCCTGATGTGTTAGAATTGGCTGTGTTCGTGATAGTCACGCAGTACAGGCGTAAATATGAAGCCATAATCAGGAGGGGGCTTACAATTCAAAATTTTCCGAAGTTCCTTCCATAATGTCTATGCCCCCCTTAACATCTATTTACACGCTGCCATTCACCGCTTGGCCTAATGCTTTTGTGGGAGGTAAACAAAACCAGCGAAATTTAAAAAAAAGGCCATTTTCTTAATTTTCTGAGTTAATGTAACTCCTTTTAATGCGGTTTGATGAAATAGAATGTTTATCATGCATTTCTATCCATCCACTTACCTAAAAAACGATTTCCGCCGCGTATAACTCTTGTTGTTGCGACAACCCACCACAGAGCACTTCATATCGTAAATTCTCGTACAGTTTAGTTTTTTCGCACTGCTAACTGCACTTAAACAACGCGTAAAATAGTTCTTTATATAATCCTCGCGGGCTGTTGCCACAATTATAAATATACACTCGAAAACTTTGTACTTTTCCGGTTTAATCCACTAAAACTTCGAGGTAGCACAGATTAAATTTGACAGTCGGATCAGCTGTTTTATTCAGCTTCCCTCATACACGCTGTTGCTGTTCTCCTCTAGGTAGGTCCCATTAGGTGGTCGCTCATGTACAGGGTTCATATACGATATAGCCGTTCCGTGCTTAGTTTGTATTTCTATGCTGTAAGCCAGATTTAGCGTACCACATTCCCTGATGTGTTAGAATTGGCTGTGTTCGTATGGTCGCTCAGTGCAGGCGTAAATATGTAGACATAATCAGAAGGGGGCTTACAATTCAAAATTTTCTGAAATTCTTTCCATAATGTCTATGCCCCCTTTAACATTTATTTACACGCTGCCATTCACCGCTTGCGCCCCGCTTGCGACGATTCTTATTTAGCTCTCCCTCATAAACGCTGTTGCTGTTCTCCTCTAGGAAGCACCCCTTAGGTGGTCGCTCACGTACAGGGTTCATACACGATACAGCCGTTCCGTGCTTAGTTAGTATTTCTATGGTTTCTGCGCGGCGCGGAACACCGAACACGATCGAATGGCAAAGTAGTGGCTGTACGGCAGCGAGCGGCAAGGTGGCAGCCAGCATTAATAGCTCAATTAAATACACGATTTACTGGTATGAGTGCAGTCTGTCAAATATTCGATTTTCTAACACCAACATTTTTATTACATGTTGATGAAGAAACTTTATTAGAAAAGTGTGACGAATTCCAAAGAAAATATTCAGATATAATAGGCCCTAGCTTTTCACTTCAATTTATTAATATTTACCACCTAGTTTTACCTCAATTAACTCAAGCATGGACTGTTCACCAATTATGTAAGGAAATAATGAGTAAATATGGAGTGCTAGAATGCGACCTAACGGAAGTATTTACAGAAATGTTATTATTCTTTACAATTCCTGTCACTTCTGCAGCAGCTGAAAAGTCATTTAGCAAATTAAAAATAATAAAAAATTATTTAAGAAATAGTATGGGCCAAACTCGACTCCGACATTTATCGCTAATACCAATTGAAAACAAAACCGCATCAAGCCTGGATTTAACCGAAGTCATTGATACTTTTGCGAAAACTAAAGCTAGGAAAAGACTGTAAATATAATTGTTAATTAGTCAGTTGGTAGGTCCGACCTTTATATAATAAACCCTTGAATCTTTTCTATTTCGTTTTACTATTTTTACCTACACCAAGTATTTTTTGATTTGCCTCAGGGCCCTTGGGGACATAGCTACGCCACTGGTGTGAAGTGCCACAAATAAGAGATCTGAAATTTGTGGAAGACTTAAAAAGGACTATCATATCATTAATGTTCGCCGCCAAAGCCTATAACCCAAATTTAATGACAACAACAAAAATCACTCCTCTGAAATACTGTTACGAAACAAAATTTTTTTTTTTTTTTTTTTCTATCAACACGGCGCCCGACCGGGCGCCTTGATTATTGTTTTAAAAATTTATTTGGTAATTCGGTTATTGCCTCCGATTCGAATAGAAGTTATTTTTCAGGCTTATAAACAAAACAAGTTCTGAAAGTCCACAATTTTTATTGCTTCTCACACTCATGGAGCAAAGCTTGATATATTAAAACACCTGAAAAAATTGTGTCGGATTACTATTGTCGCATTTGTTCGATTATAAGTGCTCCCGCTATTTTGCCATACATAATTTAACCATCACTGGTGGAACGTGCAGGAAAACGGATCAGTTGGTCTGTTGGCGACCAGCTATATGAATAATTGGAGTATAAAAGTTATCGTTACCCGGGCCATCTTTATATTGGTATTATATAAAACCAGAACTTTGTTGTTGTAAAAATTCACAAGTAAAGGTACACAAGAGCAATTTTAGTCGAAGCAATATTAGAGCATAATCGTGGTGCTTTTGCTTAATGCAGCAATGTCTGCCCCAAAACCGCCATGAATATTTGATAAGCTATCTCCCAGGATATACAGGGTAACCAGCCTCCCAAAGGGTTCTAATTCACAGGTTTCCCGCTTTACCGCTATGCAGAGCCCAAGTATTCGTAATAAAGCGCACATGGAAAACGCCTATATATATTTTTCAGCCTCACAGCGGTATGTATGATATAATGGAAAATTCACACGAGGCATTGCAATTTCCATGAGTATAAATATTTACACCGAAGAACCGTACACGATTTGCTATGTCCCTAATCTTTAATATCAGGAAAGCTTAAAGTCCATTTCGGGTCACACATATCAGGGCCGGGGGAATAAATGTGCGACCATGTGGTAGATTTCCAGGACCCGTGGTGTGTGATTTATGTGGCATACCCCGTTCTCTTTTGCGAACAATAAAACTTGCCTCCGCTGATTTTACGTTGGCATTTTTAAATTTATTGGCAGCCTACGTTGAGGCGTCTGAATTGGATTGGAGGAGATAAGGTAAGAAGCGCACATTCTCAATCTTTGCTATGCAAAATGGAAAAGGTATATCTTACTGAAGGTGCCCTGTTCTTCTGCACTTCCTGGCTGTTCCACTAGCGTCAATCATAGAGACTTTGGCCAAATGTGCCTAAAATTGGAATTGCGTACCTTGTTCAATTTGTCTGCAATTGAAAAATGGCAGCTGGTGAAGCCACTCGTCTTTGGATCCTACTCGAAGCTAATCAAAATATTTCAATATTTAAGCTATAAGGAGCATTTAAATATACATATAGGTATGCGGTTTTTGGACGGCGAGGCGGCCGATGAATATTATTACAACTCTTACTCTGACCATATTGTAAAAAAAACTACAAATTACTTATATATTATTATACTTGCACTGCGGGACACTTAATTACCCTCACTAATCTGTTTTAGAAATTCAAAGGGTGAAGGTGCCTCCAAATTAGTAAAAGTGTATTTTATTTATCTAGTGCTGCTTATTTGCCTAAGGTGCTTAAATTTTTATTGCATCGTAGCAAACATGGATCGTGGTAAATCGATGACAAAAGAAGAAATGGGCAAAATTCTTACATTAAAGCAGGAAAATTTTCCAAATAGAGAAATTGCGAAAAAAATTAGACGAGATCCTTGGACAATCAACAACTTCCTCGAAGATCCCGAAAATTACGAAAAAACCGAAAAGGCCATACTGCAAGAGTCACAACAGAACGAGAGCGTAGGTCCATCTTACGTGGAGCGTCAAATTCTGCAGCAACCGTACGCAAAATAAAGGAAAAAGTCGGAGCTTCAGCCAGTGTCCGAACAGTTCGTCGAGTAATTCAACAGTGTCCGCATCTCCGACGGCAAAAACTACAAAAGAAACCACATTTACTTCAGAGGCATAAAGTTGGCAGATTAGAATTTTGTCGCTCTCACTAAGTTGGAAGGAGGAATGGCAGCGAGTGATTTTTTCTGTTGAGAAAAAATTTAATTTGGGTGGGCCTGATGGCTTTCAGCATTATTTCCATGATTTGAGGAAATCTGGGCTGTTTTTGTCCCGTCGTCATACCGCTGTTGGTTCTGCTATGGTATGGGCTGCAATTTCGTGTCATGGCGCGATAGATTTAGTTCTAGAAGGTCGACAGACGTCAACACACTACATCGAACTCTTAGAAATCCAAAAAATCAATTTTGATGAAATGTTCAATGGTCAACGACAGATTTCCCAGCAAGACAACGCACCCATCCATACAGCAAGAAGTGTAAAACAATGGTTTTCAGACCAAAATGTATAAGTTCTGGATTGGCCAGCTCTTTCTCTCGACCTTTACATTATTGAGAATGTTTGGGTATGGCTTTCACGAAAAATTTATGCAGAAGGAAAGCAATTTGAAAGCAGAGAAAGTCTTATTGCAGCCATAAATGAAGCTTTCGAAGAAATCTCTTTGGATTATCTAAAAAGTTTGTATAACTCTTTACCAAATAGACTGTTCGAAGTTGTACGTAAAGACGGAGGACCTGCAAAATATTGAAAATATTGACATTAAATAAAACTATTAAAAAATTACAGGTCTTTGTTTTATTAAAATTTTTTTGCAAATGAGGGTAATCAAGTGTCCTTTTTTAAATGGCCCGAAATGTGAAAATGGGAATTTTTACCTCCCCTGATTTTTAATTACTTATTTCCGTCATCAGGTAGTATGTAACAAGAGGTAATAAATGCTGTGATAATTGTTTCCAAGAAATAGTTCCACAGCATTACGACTTACATGAAAATTTCAAGTGAGGGTAATCAAGTGTCCAGCAGGGTATTATAATGTACGCTAATATATTCTAAAAGGTTAAAAAGTGTTAAGCTGTACTTCCGTTTTTAAAACAAAATCCACAAATATTCCTTATACCTATTCCAAAATTTTTGGAAGTGTCTATTTGCATTTCCGCGTCCGTGTACATGGAAGTACACGGAGTACGCTGAATAAATTCATAATACAAAAAGGAAAATTTCAGTCCAAAGATATTTTGTAAAAGGAAAACGTTCAATCAGTAGACATTTTGTGAAAGGCAAATTTTCCTTTTGCGAATTGTTTTGTGCCGATGTGCGATGTACGTTGTGCGTATACTTCCGTGTAACTCCGTTTACGTCCGTGTACACGGATATTACACCGACACGGAGAGTGCAAATAGACACTCCCAAAATTTTTTGAGGCTATTGTATAGCATTGTTTCACTTTTTATTTCAGTTCTATTATATCTGAGAGACAGCCTGGATTTGTGAAAGGCAGGTCAACTGAAACTAATCTGGCATAATTTCCAAATTACTCTTTAACAAATTTAAAGAAAAACAAACAAGTCGACTGTTTTCACTGACTTTAGCAAGGCATTCGGCAAGCTTTCCTATTAAGTGCTAGTGCGGTTTCGATTCTTGGTAACTTGACCAATTTAATATAGTAATAGTTCATTGTATATACGTATACAGGCATATATAGGCACTGCGTGTTGGGTCTTGCTAATAAATATAATAATGAAAATATGTTCAATTCGCCGAAGCATACAGTGACCTGCTTGATCAATAATCTCAATGCTTTCAAGAAAATTAAAAAGTGCTCCTGAGCTAGTACCGTCACTAAAATTTAGTATGACGACGAGAGCAGACTATTATTCTGTTAAGGCAATATTTATATTATTTTGGCTCTCGAAATTTTTCGGTGTTATGAATTTCGCCTACAACCACGAAAGAAAACGGTTCGTGAACTCGCGCGTTTTTTTTGTACTATCGTGTATCCATTGCGTGGCGGTTGTGCTATTGTGCCCACTGCTCCTGCCTTGCATGCCTTTCTATCCATTTTACTATGAGTTAGTGTCATCCTCGCATGTATTCTCCAATTACACCGAGCACATCACAAAAATAGCAATGGCAATAATTAGCGTGAGTGTCGCTATATCACAAAGAAACAAATATCTGAAAACTGTGAACAGACTTGTGGACATCAAGAAGGACATAGTGGATTTGACGGGAAATGAAAATCTCTTTAATAAATTACATTTGGCATTCCTTGTGTTCAAAGTTATTGTCAATGTTCATGAAATTTTCAGCGGCTTTGCATACATTGATAATAGCTTGGATAGCATCTGGGGTTACTTATCCTATGCGGCTATGCACTACATTGGAGCAATATGCACTTTCTCTATGAATATGTTCTTCATCGAGTTTTTGACAATAAGTGCGTTATTCGAGAAAAACACAAACCATCTACAGCGGTTATTAGAAGACTTTAAATGTATACATCATGTCACTCCTGATCCGAGAAATGTCAGAATAAATCGTATAAATGGGCTGCTGGCTGAACATGATCTAGCGGACAATTTGGAAGCATTGTTTGCTATTCATCTAAAAACCTATCGAGCAGTGGACACATTTGCATATAATTTTCGCCTTCAGCTTTTGCTGATATACTTAAATTTTTTTGTGACCTTCATCATAAGTGACACGAGGGCTTTACAAGCTGTGTTTGTAAACCGAAACATATCAATGGAGTGCCTTTATTGTGTGTCAGATTCTTTAGATTGGATTGTGTTTACCATGTTAATTGAAATGGGCATCCGAGGATTTAATAAATTCAAGGACACCGCGATTTCATTTATCCTACCCTTGAGAAAAGGACGCCTTACGTCCATGGTGAGTTTTGTGAATATGTACACACGTTTTAATAACTAAAGTCATAGCTCCTTTTTTACAGTTGGAATCCATTAACCTTTCACTACGATCACAAGAGTTGGAAATCAACGTTGTGGGATTATTTAGTTTATCAAACGTGTTCACTTTTTCACTTGCAGCTAAAGCAGTTGAAATGATCATAGTCTTAGTGCAGATTTTGTATGAGACTAGTTCTACATAAATATTAGCTATCATATATATTTATTTTGCGCTTATTTGTTTCAAGAATATGTTGCGGCAAAATACCCAATAGCTTTGGATTTACAGACCTATAGGTATCAAGTGTCAATCTGGTGAAACAATTAAAAAAGATATATGTACATATGTTCTATTTTGCTTTGAAATCTTGGATCTGGAAGAAAGCTTGTTAAATGCTGGTAGCGAATTTCGAAATATACATAGTAGGTACATATGTCGGCTGTTGCATACAGTCCTTTAAAAAGGAAGGCGGAGCAAGTATCTGACAAGTCGGCTGCCGCAGCACCTGACTGCTAGTAGTCTCTTCATTTATTAACGACATTTAATTTTGTACGAGGGTAATAGCATAGAAAAACTAAGAATAAAGAAGCTCCATGTTGATTTGCTACGCTTTTCTCTGTTAGCGATGCATCCACATCTTTATGCTTAATTTTTCTATGGTAATAGTCACCTGTAAATAGAGTAGATCAGTACGAATACACGTATTTTGATTTATAGAACATTAATCCTATTTTCTCAAAACATATTTTTTGCAAGTAGTGACGACTTTAGCCGATCTAAAATTTTGACAAATTCTTTTACACTTTAGCAATATATTCCACTTATCTATCTACATATGAATGTACCTAATATATCAAACTATGTAGTACATATTAAAAAATACCATCAGTTCATAATTTATTCGGATTGTAAACTTAAAGGATGAGCTGCGAAAAAATAGAAATTGTAGTCAAATTAACGATTTTGATGTGTTTTGCATCTATCTATATTATATAGCTTAACAATTAACTGATTTCTGTGGATTTTATTGTTAAAATGTACTTACTTACTTCAAAAAATTTTAATAAACGATAAAGTTTCAATAAACTTATTTCTGAACTTAAAGAGCGTTTATCTCAAAATAATTTTTGTTTAATTATAAACTTCCCTTTCTAAAATAAGTTCTTTTAAAATGTTCCCAAAGTAAAATTTAATCCAGTCCCCAAAGCGATATAATCGATTTAGAAATGCGTTAATATATTTCACTCCATTATTGTGACATGTGATATCAACAGGATGACACGACGTACCGCACAGCATGCGAAATAATAATGCAAACCAAATCCTCTGGTCGCCAAGAGTCTCCCCCGTCAAAAGGATGTTTAGACGGCGATTATATAAACAAGCAAGGACACATAAAATGAGGACATATTTTCACAAAATAACAAAAGAAAATTTCCGCTCGTTACGTTCGCGTTCGTGTTCCATATTAAATTCTAGCTACCGTATGTGGTAAAATTAACAAAAATAATGGAAATAATTTTCAGCTTCGCTAATTCGTAAGTAAAGAGGCGTAAAGAACTGCCTAAAGCTTGAATATTGTTGAGGCCTGCATGAAACAGTCAACAACTTTATGCGGCCCGAGAAAAAAGCTATGAGTATCCTGGAGTACATCCTTAAACTAGTATCGGACCGGCATTGGCAAAGTGTGTTGGGAAACATGGATATTCGTCTGTTTTTAAGCAAAAGCCTCCTCTGCTCGGAGCGAAATAAAATAATTCCACATTTGTCATCATAACAGAAACTTGTTTTGTTCCGAAAGTGTTTCCCCCCCAAAATTTGCTCTGGATCCGCTGCTTACCTATACATTTAAGTACTGTGTTCAAAACTGCGAGCATCAAAAACTTTTCCCAACAAAAACGCTCCTTATTTGATTTTTTGCATTAAAATTTCTGACTGTTTTAAAAAAACGCTTACCCGAGGCCCGAAAGTCCTAGCGCCGCCGGCCCTAGTCAAAATGTGTGAGGTGTACACCGAAATGCAATATGAAAACAGTTAAGAATTGACTACAGATGTTTTTTTTGAAAGAAATAATTATATATTTCCTATTTCATTCCAGCTAAAAGCATGGGCTTCCATAGAGTCTCTCCGCTTCGAAGCTCTGCTTCTTTAATCGTTTTATGTTCGCTATCCTGGGTGCTTAAGGGGGTATTCTAGTCTAGATAAAGTGGTCTAAAGATCAGACCTTCAAAAATATATTCTCCAAAGGAATTTTTAAAATTCCAGATATTTACAGAGTTATAGCTATTTTAGTTGCACAGCGAGTAAACCGGACCTGCCACAGTGAATTGAACAATAGGCGGTACACGTTCCCTGACTACCTGAGGGTGAATTATCCTACAGAAAGTCTTTTATACACCGTGTGCAGTGCAGTTCAGTTTTCTTTCAGCTATCGTAGAGTACGTACTCTGTGTGTGTGCAGTTCAAAAATAAAAAATTGTGAGTGGTGATATAAGTACAGACTGCCCTGCCTACAACTTTGCTCAAATCTTTAAACGCGTTTTTCTCGAAACCACTTTTTCCAACACGTCTCACGTGATTTCTCAAGTTCTAATGAACCGTTTACTTGAAATTTGGCGTAGAACTTCTGTATATATCCCTCTATCGTTGCAACAAGAAATATGTAAAAATTTTGTTTTTTACTATTTATAAAAAATTCAAAACTTTGAAAAAAGGGGCAAAAAATCAATTTTTTTTTCAAACAGCCGCCATTTTTTAGTTCAGACGATAGCGATATTCTTACTGATTAAGAATCTTTTTTTATTTTTTTTGAGATCACCAGAGGGGTTGGAGTCATGTCAAGAAGGACGCACCCTTATTTTTCACTCCCCCCCCCACTTTATCAGCCTGTAATTTTTTCTATTTTCAAAATTTTTTTTGTGTTGTTAAAATATTAATAAATACATATCTAGTAAAAATATTCTTAGTTTTTTTTATCGAATTTTAAAAAAACACACTAATTAACCCGCAGTAGTTTTCCTAATTGATGGCGCTTCTATCTGTCACTAATTTAGAAAAGCGCACTCTGGGAGGGGATCGTGAGGTCCGAGTGGGATTCGAACCTGAGAATTTTGAACCGGCAGTCTAACACGCATACCACAACACTTCTCGCGTCCCAAGGAACTAACTAAATCACCATTAATTAATTCTTCGCGAAAAGTACGGCTGCTTTATTAATCTAGTTCCTTAAGTGGAAGAATAACAATTATAATTCCAACATGACAAATATGAAAAGTGAAAAGTGGTTTCGTGCACCTGACACAAAGTGCTCCCCGGGCATGATAAACTTTTCTTTTTAGTAATTCTCTCTGACCTTGGTGGCATTCGACGTGTACTTACATTCCAGCAAAAAAGGAAAAGAAAACAATTTCAATTTCAAATTAAAATTTGCAAGATAAACGTGCTCCTTGAAAGTTTTCCAAATTATTTCACAAGAACCTGACTAATTAAAAACTTTGCGAGTGAAACATTAGACATTTTCCGCAGCCATTAATTCTTCCGGGTGAGTAAAAAAGTCCAGAAATTGCCACACACCGAATATTGTGCAGATCTTTGCCAAGAACGTCTCTTTGGGCATATTCCTCTTGGAATAAGAGAAAGAGGTCGTTTAGCTACTGACCAAAGGGCACGAAGGACAATTTCACCTGCGTAATAAAGTAACATAAAGGGACAACTTAATCAGCTCCTGCCCACCCAGGATATGGTTAATTCCAAATTTATCTGTGAAAAGACTCCTAATGAGCCCACATAAAAGCTTCCTTAATTAGCTACTCAGGAGCGAATGCCTTAATTATACGGGTCAACAAAACAGATATGTTGCAGTGTCTCATAAAAATTATATCGCATAGTATTTTAAAATAAACAACTTCTAATGCTGCAATCTTTTCATTATGGTTACCTACATAGGTAACGAGGACGAGCGACTCTTTAATATCCCCAAAATGGTAATAATTCCCTAAAGCGACTCTGGTTTCCCAGTAAAGTGAGAAAGTCGATACGAGATAAATACATAGCATCCCCACAGTTAATTATAAATCAAGTGAATGAACTTATTTCCTTGGCCATAATGATAAAGAAGATAGGCCCTCATGGTGGTCTCTAAATGAGCTTAAATTTGCGACAGTAGGGGGATAATGGCCAGTACTTAAGCGTGTGGTTGACAAATGCGTTCACTTTTTTCCCTTTTCACTGGAAATAAATCCTATGAAATATGGCCTTAATTTTCGGCTACTTACACTAATCGCTGCCGGGGAAGATATCTTAATCTTTGGGAACAAACATGAAATGCTTTTAGCCTCAACGTGTAATTAAATTTGTGGAACCGTTGGTATTCAGCAAACAATAAACAGGGCGCGGATGAGGGTGCCCGTAATTCACGTTAATGTAGTCTAAAAGTCACGTCTACAATACCTGCGCGTAAACTTTTTGGTAATAAAAAGACACCGATTCGAGTCTTGAGCATTCAACACATTCATGTGGAAATATGGTTTACATTTATTTTACCTTACTTATTTACTAGCCTGGATCCGGCGTTGCCCAGAATACGTAACAATACCATAAATTTCTATATAATTATTATTACACATGGCTGAGCTACTGGGCATCGCACGTCGGCGCGTTTATAAGTAATGATACCTAATATCCTGAATTTTTGTGATTTACCAATTTATATGTGCATATTATAAATTTGAAATCCATATCCCCTTAGTCTTCTTTATATTTATTTTCATTAAAATTGCTTAAAGTGTAGGAATTTCGGTTGCCATCTCGGATCCGCCATTATAAATGTGTACATTTTGATGGCAGATTCGAAATCAGTCACCCCAAAAACTTCCTACTGCGGATTATCAGGACAATCCCTGGAAGTTCAAAATTTTTGGTAACCATTTTGGGTCCGCCATCTTGAATTCCAAAATTTTGTATGCAGATTCGAGATCAGCAACCACGAAAACCCCCGAATACGCTTTTCCACTCAAGTTGGAAAATTCCCCGCCATATTGGAACCACCATCTTGAATTCCAGAATTTTTTTTTGCACGCGGGCGAGCGCAAAACACCTTACCAAAGTTTCATAGCAATCGCACGAACGGTTTGGGAACGTATAGAACACGAACAAACAAACAAACAAATATTAATTTTTATATATGTATAAGATTTCAAGCAAATATACAGGGTGTTTTATATACCGTGGACAAAAATGGTTTGGTGATAGATAAATCACCCCTAGTCAATTAAAAAATGCTATGACAGAGAGGGAGGGAAGCAACCTCAACCGTTTGGGAGTTACAGGGTGATTCGTAAGTTTGATATGAACATTATTATTTAATTTTTATCTTTTGATTTACTAAACGCAGCGACATCAATCTCACGCCAAAAAACTGCTATCTCAATGTCCTTTACAAAGTAGGTAGAAAACGTTTTGCCGAATATAAAAAAAAATTAACTCCAAATAAACTTTTGTGACGTACTGCCATTATCTGTGAAAAGAGTTTCTACGTATAAATTTGTATATCCTTTCTCTACTTGGACGTGAACCTATCTTCTTGGGAAGGTAATAAGATGGGCAATTCACTAAACAAAAAATGTATTAATTATACTAATTCAGGAGAAAATATCTGGGCAACGTGAATTTTAAAAAATTTCACAATATTTTTTCACTTTTACAAGTGACTGTACCTCCAGTAGTGTGAGATCAACATTGGTGGCATTTTTGGAAAGGGTATTGAGATATTAGTGGCTTGCCGTGAGTTTTATGTCGCTGCGTTTAGCAGCTCAAAAGATTAAGAGAAACTAGTAATATGCAAACTGAATTTATGAATCACCCTGTAACTCGCAATCCCAACACAATTGGAAACCTCTTGTGATACATTTTTTATTTGGCTCACCTAGCCAACCACGGCACCTCACGCCACGGCATGTAGAAATATAATTGTATGAGGTATTAGAGGGGGGGTACATACTCCCGTTTACAGCTTTTTCGTCCACTTTACCATAAATATAAATTATATCCGCGTAGTTCTCAAAAGTAAATCCGGCCGTAAATCCGGCCATTTTTTAATCATTTTAGCTAAAGAACGAACACCAGTAGTTATTGATTTGGTTATCAACTCTGACCGATATTCTTTATAGTAAAATTTCCTTCAGGTATTAGTCAGGATACTGGAATGTGAACACTGGGTAACACTAGCTAATAGGGATACATTTAATTTACCTTTGCATAACCTTTTTGCAGCAGTAATTAAAATTTATGATTTTAGTACTTTAACTACATTTTTTCGACCCTTGTTCTTAGAAATTTTGATTATTTTAGGAATCACCCTGTAACTCGAAAACGACTGAGATTCACCCCCTCGTATCGTGCTTTTTGTTTGACTACGCTAGATCCATCACCCCGCTCTTTTCTACATGCGTGAATTAACAATTACATAACTAAGAAACTATTATAGATCTTGCTGTCTCTAATTATAAATA
The DNA here is from genome assembly GCA_947538895.1 of Neoitamus cyanurus. Classification (NCBI taxonomy): domain Eukaryota; kingdom Metazoa; phylum Arthropoda; class Insecta; order Diptera; family Asilidae; genus Neoitamus; species Neoitamus cyanurus. The sequence goes on along the minus strand of OX384541.1, from coordinate 33,387,760 downwards.
TGTATATGTATATTTGTGAACTTATTTCCTACCATTAAAAATGAAATCATATCACACAATGAAATGGGCCAACTAAAGGCTGGGTGAGAAGTTATGAAACTAAATCAAAACAAAGCCACCGCATAATAAATAGTGTTACAGCCGTAAACCACAAAGAACAACCGTATCGCATAACTCCGGCATCAAATTAAAAGTCCTACGTTCATATCACTAAATGTCGTAAAAAGTGAATTGGTGAGACAATAACCATAACAGAAAATATATGAAAGTACGATGTCCAGAATAAAATGCCACCAGGCCCAAGTAGCTGCCGCAAAAGCACCACAAAGCTACTCGGAGTTAAGTGAGCGATACATCAGAAAAAATCCCAAAGGACTGCTTTCCGTCATGGGTCTGCAGAAAGGAAGAAGTGAACTTTTGCCTGGTCAAAGTTCCTTGGACAGGTTGAAATAGTCCTCCAGGATAAAGAACTAAATTGCGGAGGTGTTGTACAAAGGCAGGCAGAGAATTCTTTTGACTGCAGGAAAAATAGCACGGAGGAATGTCTAGATGTAAAAGAGTTTCTCTTCTATCTTTTGAGGGAGAGTAAATAACTCTGTTTATTAATGGAACAAAGAATACAGGGGGTGAACGTTGATTTATTTGTTGTACTGTTTTGTTTTTAACTTTAATTAGGTGGTGGGCATAAATACTTTATTTCCTATATTTTTACTGGAGGTATTTTGTGACATTTCGTTGGGCTGATTTTATATTTGTTTTGTTAATTTTCAAAATGTAAAATAATATGGAAATTTTCAATTATTTACCTTACGAATACGAAATATGAACAATACTTACATGTGTATGCGCATTCCATAGCACATACGAGTATTTATGTATATAGAACTGTTTGGTAATTTCACGGTTTTTACCCATGAGTGAATGTTAAAAAGTTTTTATTTGAACATTTCTGTTAACTTCAGGGAAACATGAAAAGTTTGAAACACTTTCTGTTTTACTCAAATTCTAAATTTGCACAAATCTTGGGAAGCGAGAGAGAGCGTTTGAAAAACTTTTAGGTTTAAAGGAAACATGAAATGCATGTATTGCATTGAGGAGTGTGAGTCGAAAGTAAAATAAAATTCAATGTAAAATTGATTAATGTCCATACATTTGAATTGGGCTACGTTGTGATTTTCGTACGAAAATATCATTTGTAACAAATTGAAGTTTCACAAGTCCACATTTCACTGAAAAGAAAGTTTATTAATATATATTTATATATATATAATAATATTTATTATTAAGAAAAGAAGAATCTTCGTTGTTTATTTAGCAGTGAATTGGGGAATTAGCTGAAGATATAGAAAGATATCTAAAAGATTGTGAATCAAATGTGATCAAAAACAAGTTCCGTTCAAATGTACATATATATTTCATTAAATTGCATATAATCCGCAGTCTATTCAAAAGTTTTTGAACTTGATGATTTTAAATTTTGATCTAAAATTTCGTGAAAATGAAATGGCAGACAAAAGTAACCTTTTGCTTCACTTTCATTCAACACATTTTTATTAAAGTCGCCAACTGGTAAATGTTTGTTCTCGATGTTACTGATTCAAAATCTTGAGAAACAAATTGGGAGATTAGAGCGACTATTTGTGTTACTAAAAAGCATGGAATAAGAACATAGATAGTGAAGTGCTTCTGGTGATATTCATATTCCTTTCTTCGGATACTTCTTGCTGATGCTCGATATGTACGGGCTGCGCGCGTGAAAAAACGAGCTGAACGATAACGCAATATGTCACTTTTGGTTCCCAAGGTCAGGTCCACAGCATACCTGTGCGTATATAACACTAGACCTTAGATAATAGAGAGAGAGGATGCGACATTAACCGATTTAACTAACCCAAATTTCCTGATGTGTTAGTGTATTCACCAGTGGCGTAGCGTGCCTTGGAGGGGCCCTGTATCAAAATTAGTTGGGGGGCCCAAATGGAGGGTAAAGATTTCTCACAAAAGAAACAAAAATGCTTGCATTAAATTAAAATAAATATTTATTGATTATAAGTTATCACGTCCTCCTAGAAATTGAGCTAGCCAAACAATTCAAATTAAATACACACTTTTCTTGCCTTTTTTCGGCAAATTGATTTATTAAATCATCTATAGCTGAAGACGATTTCAGTTTTTCTAGAATTTCTGCCTCTATAGACAATAGTGACAAGTCTGATAGCCGTTCCTGTCCCATCGAAGTCCTTAGGTAATTTTTTATCAGTTTTAATTTTGAAAAACTTCTTTCAGCTGTTGCGGTTGTAACTGGAAGGGTCAAGAATAGAAAGCATGCTATTATTACCTCCCGAAAACTGGATGCAAGGCTATTGAATTTTATCAGCAATAATTCCATGAGTTAATGGAATGAATTTTTTGAATTTCTGATTTTTAGCATGTTTTCGGAGCAATTTATTGTTCATAAAGATTAACTTAGATGTCTTTACTGTATTTAGCCGACAGCTTTCCGGAAGCGTCTATTATCACTTCGTTTGAAGAAGATAGGAGTTTCTCCGGTTGTAATACTTCGAATACATAACTCATGTCACACAGGCTCTGAAATCTTTGTTTAGTTTGAGAAATTAATATATCTAAACAGCAATAGTATACATTGACCTTGAAATATGATTCCGGGTCTGAAATTCTCTCATCTTGTGATAACTCATCAAAAAAACGCTTCGTTATCTTTCGCCTAATATTTTCAAAAACAGTTGTTACCCCCCACTCTTTTGCTAAATCTCTGGACTCATTTAGCAAACCATTGAATGAATTTTGATTTCTTATTTGGCTCAGTCTATTCAAAAGATTACTTAATAAAATACTAGCTTTCGTTAAGTCATTATTTTCATGCTGTAGAGCTTTAGAAACAGGATTAATGATTTCAATTAGTGAAGAAAAAAATGTGACAAGCACTAAGAAATTATAACTCTCTAAAATGTTAATTATATTTTTACATTCGTCACGTTCATCTTTTTTAGTGGAAATTAAATTTAGTTGGTACAAAGTTTTCATGATCAATAAATAATTTTTCTTTTTCACTAATAAAGCGTCGTTCCTTCAAGACCATCTAGTAGGACATACCTTTTTAAGGGTAATTTTATATTTTTCAGATAAATCGTTACTCAACATTGCCCAGCGTTTTATACTATTGCTAAAAAAAGTATATATTTTTTCTATTATAAATTATCGAAGAAAGTCGACACGTCAAGAACATGTTTCGCAGCATCGTTTAAAATTAAATTTAATGCGTGTGCAGCACAATGAGCACAATCGGCATTCAGGCCATGCTCTTTTATAACGGCTTGTAATCCTCCATATACACCCGACATAACATTTGCTCCATCGTAACCCTGTCCTCTACATTTAGACAAATCAATTCCATATTCTTTAATCGTATTTAAAATTTCAGTTTTATGTCCTTCTGCACTGCAATCGGATACTGCTATAAACCCCAAAAAGGGCTCACAGATTTTTAATTCTTTAGGTACATTATCATCATTTTCTGTTCTCGAGATGTATCGAAAAACTACAGAAAGTTGGTGCATGTTTGACAAGTCTTGTGTTGTATCCGAAATAATTGCCAGAAATGGAGCTTTTCAATTTCTAAAATAATATTATTCCTAACTGCGGTACCAAGCAAATTAATAATTTCATTTTGAATCGTAGGGCTTAAATAATTTATTTCGCCTTTCGGTTTTAAAAGAAGTTCATTTTACTAATTTTTGCTTACACATGTTGGGGGCCTCTGTATCCCGGGGGCCCCGTATCATTGATATGGCTGATACGGCGGTAGCTACGCCCATGGTGTTCACTTAGGCAGTGAAATTCTTCAATGCAGGTCAAAATTATCATGTAGTTGTAGGGGAATAAAGGGGAATGTCATATAAAGGTGCGAACAACATTTTTTAGACCACATCTCTGGTTTGAGCCCTATAACAGCCAAGAGCCGATGACGTATTTTGATATTCGTCTCCGTTACGCTCTCTCTAATGTAGTAAAAAATGTTCCCTTCGCATTGTCGGAAGGAGAAATTTTGTCGAGCACGTATAGGGCTTTTACACGTTGCATTATATCCTCTACTCTGACTCTCTCTGAAAACAACAAGTTTGTTCTGCGCCAAGTCCCACGTTGTAACACCTCCAAATAATTAGAAGGTTCTAATTCTAGGAAAAGGTTTTTAGGACTCCATATCCGAACTGGAGTTATTGTGATCTTCAGGAGGTAAGTGCCATTGTCGGAAGCGCTGTCCAGGACACAGCGGAAGTTTATTTACACAGATCTGACATCGGGATGATGTGAATTTTATTAGTTTTTGCCTGTATCAATATTTGCACTTCAGGAAATATGTTCTACGTTTGTAATTTAAAGGTGCCGGAATTTTTTCCAGATATTGTGCACCTTGAAAATTTGTTGTCGGAGTGTATCTAACATGCCTTTGTGAGTTGCCTTGATCAAGCACAAAGTCACGACCATTTGAATTCTGTGGTATTTTTAAAAGCTTGTCTCTAAAATCAAGGAAACCAATATTTGAATCATTTATCTTCTTATAAATGTAATAAGAATTCCATACAGAAATATTTAGTAGATGGAATAGAACCTTCTTGTACCAACGGATAGATTTTATATAGGTGAGGAATAATATGATATCATTTGATTACATCTGTCTGTGCCAGATATATTTGCATTGTAATTAGCAATCTCTATTGGCTTTTTCTTCGCGACACCATATTTATTCTGTACGTCAATTATTTTGGGATGGTTTTCCGTTGGGATATAAAGCACGTCCCGCTTGTCTTTCCACTTACAATAATAATATAGACTTTGTGCTGTCTTCTCCATATATGTTCTCCTCTTTTAAATTTTTTTGCATTACGACTTTTGGATGCATTTTCATTCATTTCATACACCTCATTTGTTTCTTTACCTTTATATATATCTAGATTGAGAGCATAGCCATCATGTGTACAAAGCTCATAGAATTTCATTCCGTACTTATTTTTCTTTGATTTTATAAATTGCCGAAAACTTAGTCTTCCTCGATGCAGCGTCATAGATTCATCTAACGATACATTTTTTCCAGGTTTATATGCGGTTTGAAATGAACTATTTACAAGCTTCAGAAGCTCGGAAATCTTAGATAGTCAGTCTGTCATTATTTAGTACGGATTCACAATTCAAGCAACGCAATAGCTGTTCAAACCTGCGCACTGTCATAGATGCGCCGAAAATTGGATGATAATATAACGAAGTTAGACCAGTTTGAACGAATTGTAGGTGTCCTTATTTGAGACTGCAACAAACAAAGGGCAAAGAATACCTGCATTTCCTGAAAGCTTGTTTCTTTGATAGTGACAGCAATTTTTTCCCATATTCATTTGTGCAACTAACAATTAAATTCATTACTTCCTTAAACCAAATTTTATCGAAAATCTCTTTCAGAGTTTCACAGTTTTTCACATCATTAGCTACACCCATTGAAGACCAATCAGAATGAAAGTTTTGTATTTCTGCAGTATCTTCATTCCACAAGGTAGTTGTCTCATCTATCCCATTTGAAATATTCATGTTGTTAGAATCCTCTGAATCAGAAGATGATGATGCTGATAAACCCATATTGTTTGACAAAAATATGTTAGGGGTACTCTCCATTGAGTTTTCGCTGAATTGTCCATATCCTATCTCAAGGGTCTTCATCAAATTAACTGATTTCATTTCCAATTATTTCCGTAATACACTTACCTATATCTTGATCTGAATGAGAATCATCAAATAATCTCAAAATTCGCGTACGCTTCTTATGTGAATTCATTTTTCGTCATTCATTTTCAAATTTATACGATAATCTACAAAACTGATGTGTTCTCTTTGATATCAAATATCGAACTGAAGCAGATAACGAAATGTCTAAACGTACATTGTGGAAAGCAACGGTAATTATTAGAAAAAAATTTACAATTATAGAGTCTGCTCTCTCTCTCAGAAGTCTACGAAATATAATTGCTATAGCATTCATGTCAACTATCACACTTCTAGTTATTCAATGTGCCGGCTTGGTTGTATAAAATTAAATGAAAAAAATTGGCTTTAAAATTTGAATGCTATAGCATTCACGTCCGCGAACGTGTTTCTTATCTAGAGAGGGTATTACTTACTTACTTTAGTACGAGGTTATCAAAAAATGGTTCAATGAAGGAACCGAATCGGATGACCCAAATTTTTACTTCGAGAAAACTGTCTAATTCGAGAAAGATGGGAGCAAGTTGTCGCTTTCAATGGGCGTAGTTTAAATAAAGGCACTTTGTATTTCATTGTTTAAATAAACGACGAGGTTTGAGAAAAAAAATTGCGGAAACTAATTCGTATATCTAAAATAAGTGCAATTTTCTTCCTGTTATGCAAGTTATTCAATTTTCTTCTAAAGTAAACGGACATTTTGAAAGTAGGTCAGGCCGGAAACTTTTAAATTAATCCTTGCAAATAAATAATATAAGAGGGAGGGAGGACCAAGCGCCACTCTGCATATTTTTTTACACCAACAGAAGAACTAAATGTTACGTAAATATTCCGCAATATTTTAACATACCAATCATGTATCCAGATAGTTATAGCTTATGGTTTCCTTTACGCTGTTTTATAGCAATACCACAAGGACAAAATAAAGGTGCCTCAACTCAAAGAATTTCTCGATGAAAGAAAATTATATCTGGAAACTTTTTCCAAGGAGAAAAAAAATTGTGAATTTGTGTTCTTTTAACGCGCAATTTTACTTACTTTCCTGATCCAGGACAATTACTCGAAAAATGTCAACCATGATTAATTATTATAAAATTTGTGCTTGCAAAGGTTCGACATAGGCTCTCAAGTCTCTGGCGGAACCCTCTAGTCCTGACTTTGATTAATAGAAAGGTCTAAACAATGAGACTGGCGTCTCATAGAAGCCTTGCCAAAATGACATACAGAAGTTTGAAATACAGCCCAGCCTCAGCAAATATTAATAAAGATGTCCAGAAAGGAGCTTGATGAAACCAATTTAGAACCAACCTGATAAATGGTCTGAACTGAAATAAGGCAAGGGGGCAAGGAGCCATCAGGGACATCGACGACGGAAATTCATAACCGTACTGCGCCAAGAATGCTTCTGGAAATATTATTCGATTTCACAATTTGGGCATATTCTCGCATAGAGATCAACAGTGGAAGGTTCATTACTATTCCATCCTTAAGCTATCGACTAAGCAGTGTGATTGCGAGAGTATGCTCAAGGTAGCTGAATTGCCCAGGGACCGGGACTATTCAGAATACCTAAAATCTATTAGACAGCAAACAAGCTTTGCTTTGCAGGAAACTCAATCAATGTACACTGTTCATGTTAACGTTCAAAACACGCAATTAATTATATTTGAAATGGAGAGGCTTTGATCCCCGTACTTTATCGAAGAAGCTTAAACAGGAAACCAGCGTAAGAATCAAACTGATGCAGTAATCGGGGAGTTAGAAGTAGTGCAAGTAACTACATGAGGTAAACGCATGTAGTTTCGTCGCGTCGAGATAAGAATAAAAAGATGCAAATTAAAGTTATTTTTTGATAGTGATTAGAAAGTATTAAGATCCACATGAACTATAAAAATATTGAGAGGCAACAATTCTTTATTATCATTATACGATCACAATATATGTAGGAAGGGTGTTGCATTTTTGGGTGTTAATTGTAATTAATTAATTAATTCATTACACAGCACACACAATTCTCAATTAGGCCAATGCAACGACTTAAAGAAATCTGGACATCATCTGCATATATTTAAGTGCATCGTTACTTCTTCGGTTGCAGTCCGAAGGCCTTTTATACAATAATGATAAATACAGAAAAGTACAAAATTGATCTTTGACGAACGTCGCTAAAAATCGCTTCCAACTTGTAATCCATATTTCCAATTTTTACATATTGTGACTGCTTAAATAGTCATAAATCAGATTTATCGCAGTTGATAGCAGTAAGCAGTAGTAGTAGTAAAGCTTAGGTAGTACTCTAGAATGATTAACCGTGTCAAAGGCTTTACTGAAGTGCAGTAGGGTCAGAACGGTCAAATAGTCCCTAACCAATACTTTGTGCATCAACAGTTACTTTAACCATGGCAGTGAAATCTTCTAGACCTAGATTTATTTACAGTTACAGCCAAGCATCTTTTAGTTATGTAGGTATTAGATCATTTCAGTAAATATTGCTTTTTCAAAGCTATTGCTGACATAACAAAAGATACTTATCTGAAGTCACCACCCAAATAAAAATCAACACGTCTATACAACGCTCGCATGATGCCGAAACATCCTTCACAGGCCTGAAGCAGCCTAGTCACAGTATCGAACATGTAAGAAGGTCCAATTGCCAGCCCCTTGGAATACCTAAAATAAAAACTCGAGTCCAAACTAAACCCACAGCTGCGGCATAAATAATCACACGAGTTGAAGTAAATCTTATGTTTTATTCCGATTTATAATTAACCCTTTGCACTCCACTAGAAGTAATTATTATATTTAAACGCAAATTATTTCAATTCACCATAATAACAAAACATATACTAATGGCTACCTCGCCATGGTTGGCTAAAGGCAGTATAAAACTCGAGGGTATAGGTCAGTGGTGCATTACGATTCTAGAGGTCCTGGGCTCGAATCCCACATAAGTAAATGAGATTATTTTACATTCACAGAGGTAGTACGTAACAACTAGACCACGAGCAGTGCCGGCCCGAGGCAAGATTTGGGGTGGAGCGAAATCCAGCTATGGCGCCCCCTTTTTGTCGCTATTATTGGTACTCGTGGCAAAAAAGGGATAGTAGTGTCGTACTAGTATTGGAAGCACCACGCTTTACATAATACTGATAAAAATAATTGGTGTAGAATAGCAAGTGAAATAAGTATGAAGTAATATACAATTTTTTATCACAAAAATTCTTTTGCACAAAGATTATTTATAAATATTCTTTTGTTAATTCTTTTAAAACAAAATCTATTCAACATCCAATAATATGACATTAATACGTATAGTCAACTTTGGCATTGTTTGTACTTTGGTACAATTTCGATTATATCTACTAATCAGTATAAAAATGCTTAAGAACAATTTAAATTATTAAACCACTTGCTTTGAAATATAATAAGATCAAAATTTGCTAAATAATCTAGAGGACATATTTTAATTGAATTTCTGCTTACGTACTTTTGCATTTGCAAATTATTTTATGATCTCTTCATACGGCAATGCTTGAGCTATGTCATTTTCTATTGACAGTATAGCTAAATCAGAAAGTTTCTCTTGTGCAAGAGTCGATCTGAGATACGTTTTAATTAACTTAAGCTTGCTAAAACTCCGTTCACCCGAAGCCGCGGTAACCGGAATGGTTACAAAAATCCGAAGAGCTGTCCAAATATTGGGGAACGTATCTTGCCAACCATTTGTAGCCAGTAACTGAAGAACTGCTTTCGGGTCACCTTTATCGATATCCAAAAACTTCTTCAAGGACGAGATTTCTCTAGAAAGCTCCAATCCAGAAATATCGCAGTTAGAATCCTGCGTCAGTTTTTTCTCCAAATTTAGGCACGCTTTTTCCAAATTTTCTGAATTTTCATCGGTCTTATTTAAATCATACAGGAAAAGCCAGGTCTCATTTATTGTAGAAAGTTGCTGGAAGCGTGCCTCTATTGAATTTATGGCGGTGTCTAACATGCCGCCCTTTTCAATGCTCGAAACTATCACACGTTTTATTCCCAGTCAATAGCTTACAGCGCCACTACTAACGATTCTAATAGCTGGATAGTGGCGGCGCTCCGAAATTGATTTGCCATTTCAATTATGGTGGCAGCATTGCCGATTAGATGGTGCATTGGGCGCGCACTTGACTGTCGTGCAGTCGGCCCGCGAATATCTTAGCTAATAAAGTCATTCTCATACTAGGTAAAATCGGGAAATTTCTTTTTTTCGTCACCTTTGAGGCGCCCCCCGTGATTTGGCGCCTGGAGCGGTCGCTCCGTTCGCCATAGGGTAGGGCGCCCTGACCACGAGTCATAATCGAATTAAGTATAATGAGGTAAAAGTGGCACATAGTTCCAAGAGGTGTGCATTAGCTTAATTTATCACCGAACTAGGTTGAATAGACGTCCGAACAAAATTTGGTTCCGCTATCATTCCCTGTCGAGTAAAAAAAAAACTGAACTCAGGCGGATTTTTAACCCGCGACACGCACACTACATAGTCTGCCACCTTGACTGGGCTAGTGGAAACTCTGAATCTGACTTTGCCCTTAAGAATTAAAAACTGCTGTTGTAGAAAATGGATTGAGCTTTTAAAAATAAAACAAGTGAGTTTAATGAATACTTCATTATTTATTCGCGGGTCGGCTATATCGCAAGTAAAGCCGGGTACATATTCGAGCAAAGAGGTGTACGTGTGTCCGAGGTTAAATAAGGAAATAGTATATTGTGCAACAAGGGCGTTAAGTAGCCGATTGCGCACGCTGGCAGCAATAAACGCACGAGCGAAGTGTGGGGGGCGGAGCCATAGAACGTGGTTAAATAATACATTTTTAAGATATGTATTATTTACGAACTGCAATTCCTTTCAAAATTGCGTAATTTATTTTGAATCTCCGGGTTTTATTTTGAACCGGAGCCGGCCAATTTCAAGTCATACATACAGAACAGCTACATAAACTTGTGTCATAAAGGATCCTTTTTTCAGTATCTCTCGGGTACCGAGGGAAAAGGAAAAAAAAGTACCCATGCGCTTACATACGCCACGGAGCCGAGTCTGACCGGCTCTGTTATAAAGATGCGTGTTTTATTTTCTGCAGCGTGTTTTTTTGACCGTCGAAAGTACGCAGTGGGAAATAAGCAACTTACCGCACGCAAAGGCGTGCGTTTTAGTGGTACTTATCCCTCATGCGTGCGGAAAAGAATAGAATAAAACGAATTTTAAATATCTCTCATTGGTCCAGGCGAATTAGCATAGCAATTTTTGTTCCCAGTAATTAAAAATAGCAATTTTATGGTTGATTCCTGAGTTATTGGGGTCGGAGGTCACGAATTTCGTAAAATATGACCGATCCGAGTAACACAATTAAAAATAAATCCCAACAAGTTAAGTTTGAAGGATTGCCCTGAAAATCTGCACTATGAGGATTTAGGGGCGGTGTTTCGAATCTGCCATTAAAATTATCCAAATTAAAAAAAAAATATGTTTCTTTCTTAAGGTATGAATTAACCGGAAAGCATTAAATCAACTGTTTCTAGAACCTAGAAGTTTGACTTCTAATTCTAAATAATTTTTTTTTCGCGAAAATTTGACCCTCTGCCCTTCGATATCTCCTCAAAGTCTTCCCGGATCTGTCAGATTTTGCGAAACTCACCGGCTGCAAAAACCTCGCAATCGAATGACCCCTTTTTTCACCTAATTTGCTTGGAATATAATTTACGACTACCCAACCGCTAGACGCCTTTCAGATTACAACAAGTGTGAAGTCTCATATTCATGGTGTATTGGTAGTAGCTACTGCCAGGAGTTGGAAAATTCGGGGTTCGAATACCATCGAACCACGTAAAACACCGAGAAGCGGGAAGGTCAAAATAAAATAAACGTCCCATATAAAAAAGGGTCTTTCAACTTGGACGCTCGAAAGCGACATCTGCCAAATTTATTGTGAATTGTTCAGTATTGTGTGGCAAATCACGATGGGAGGAGGTTATAGCGTTGAAGAACATGTGCAAATTATTAATTTTTATTATCAAAATCAGTGTTACGTTCGAGAAACGTTCAACATCGAAAATCATGAGCGCTCCAGGGCGATGATAAGTAATTTCTTGTGGCCAAAACTGGACGACGCTACGTATCACACAGCGCATGCCACAGTGGACATTCTGCACGAACAATTTGAGGGCGACTTGAACTGGCTACCGAGATCGTGCGATTTAATGCCCTTAGACTTTTTTCTTTGGGGCTATCTTAAATCAAAGGTCTATGCAAATACACCGCAAGCAATTGATGCCCTCAAAGGCAACATAACGAATGCCATCCACTAAATTCAGCAAGATTTATGCGACAAATTCATCGAAAACAGGACCTCCCGAATACGTGCCACCAAGTTAAGCCGCGACCGGCGGACATTTGAACGACGTTATATTCCTTACTTAATCCCATAAAATATTCTTTGAAATAAAATAAAAATGAAGTGTATATCTCACACACAACTTGTTTTATTTATATTTAAGAGCCGAGCGTCCTTATTGAAAGACCCTTTATAAAGAAAAAAAACAAACAAAAATGCAAAGCAAGAAAAAAATTTTAAGTGCAATTTCATCAGCGAAAAAACAACCAACCATTTCTTTTGAGCTTGCGTTTTGAGGTTTTTTTTCTTATGCGAAATGCCGATATTGCAAAGGGCGTTTTTCAGACTTTCTATGGACCTGATGTCCGCCAATACCAGCTCTCTATCGGACGTGCTGCGAGTGTCTGATTTAGTATTTTCCATACTGCAACGGGCTTGTCATTTTGGCGTTCAATTTTAAGCATAAATATTTTTACTCGGGCATGGGATACAGTTATTGGTTTATGGGGAATGGAAATTATAAGTGCCTGCTTCCATTGTTCGGGAAATTGAGAGGTTTGATGCTGTGATTAACCAGATGTATCAAAACTTCCTCAACCTTTCCCTCAAGTCAAGTTTCCTACTTCTTACCCTTTAGAAATGTCGGTAGATTGTTTTTAAAGTATAGGTATTTCTTACTCAGTGTAGTAATTGAAGGTTAAAACCTGAATGTGATATCGAGCGAACTAACGCACAAAACTTTCGGATTAGTTCCATTGCCACTGAACTTCCTTGTGAATCAATCATCTTACCTTAGGCTTATCGAAGTTGACTTCCACAGAAAACTTTCTTGCCATCAAAAGGGCTTTTAATTAAGTTTTGTCAAAACAAAACAATTCCCCAAATCATCGTGATGGAACAACGTACAGCCGATGGCGTACACCATACCTCGCACTGGAAAATATAAAACTGCGAGTGCGGTTATGCTTCTACTTCCCAGGCATATTATTAAATGAGCTCTGATGAAAAATGTTTGTTAATTCTCTGTTAAAGCAGCAGAAATCAAAACAAAGTTGTATACTGCCTGCGAAACATTAATTAAATCTCAACTCACGGGGGCAAATGTTGAATAACCTCAAAATTTGGAACGACCTCTGCGCGCACCCATCAAACATTTATTGAAAACTTTGTCTTTGATTTGGCCGCGGTGCCTCGAAGAATTTGTAAGACTCAGCAATTCACTATACCTCCGAGCCTGCAAAGCAAATCCGGGCTGCAAACAATAAGGAAAATATGTAAATGTCAAATCGATATATTCTTCCGATGGTATGATTTGATTTCGCCTTTTCGATTAGCCCCGAAAGTTCGATACATTGAGGCATTCTGAAATTGGAGGGTTCTTGCGTACCAATATTATTTCTGAGTCACATCAACTCTTGAGAACCCCAATGATACAATTCGAACAGAGGAGGCCTCAATCGATTCGCCCATAATTTATGCACGGCACTTCTTATATCCGAGGAGCATAAAAATGTTTCAGTTAATGGTTGTAACGAAAAGGCAAATCCAACAAGCTTTCTGTATGAGCATCCTTTACGGCTGGCATCTTTAAGGTCAAGTATTTTTACATGGAAGATAAATTGGAATCCGCATGAAATATGCACGGCTTGCCCCCAAAAGGTCAATAGCTCCATCAGAGTCGGTATCAGTTTTAAGCCACCAGAATGATTGGCTATTATTTGGGTAAATACAAAGGAATTCCTTTTAATGACAAAGTTTGGAGTCGTCAGATGAAGAAGATGAGTTGGGGGGAGAGGTTTAAAATGTTGAGACTCCGTGAGCTGCTTTGTTCCCTACCTTTTTTATAGTTTTTCTATTGTTGGAATTTCGAAAACCATGCTATATGTGTTATACCCCAGCGAGAAATGGAATTATTCCAGAACTCAATTGCGAATGCTTCTTTCGTTGTACTGAATGCATGAACTCTCTTTTCTAACTGAGCTTCTTTTAAGATTGGGATCTCATTGGGAGGAAGCATTGATGCGAGCAAAAAAAATAGCTTACCGTAAGCGTATATGAAACCATTATGTGAAACGTTCCTAAAGATCATTATAGAAGCATTATCAGGAAGGCTTATTGGAATCACAACCCAGAAACGTTATCTACAGTATTGCATTATGAAGGCCCATTCCATATCAAGAATCGATTTTCTGCTGTTAAGTCTACAATCAACGTTTTATTAATTGCTTACAAAGAAGTAATAGCATATTGAATTTATTTTAACAAAAAAGTGAATAAAAAACTTAAAGTATGGTCTTAAACATCAGGTTGCTTAACAAAATATCCACAAATTCATGAAGTTCACCTGGAAACTGATTTTCTTTTTATGGAATGAATCTTGTCGAAAGTGAACGCAAAATAGCAGAAGCTATTGATTTACAGTAATATATTAATAAAAAAAATCTTAGTTTTTAGTTTTTATTCACAGTTTAAAGTAGCACAAGGAAGTAAAATTAGTTTAAAAAAACTACTCTTAAAGAAGCAGCCCTAATTTCATCCTCGTACTGGATATACCCTAATTGTGGGCTTTTAATTGCTTCTGGAAAATGTATCGACCGATTCAACTTTTTCCCATTGTTTGTAATTTGTTTCTTACCATATACGAATTTGTTAAAGAGTGTGTATTTTTTTTAGGGCTATTTTGCCTCTTACTCCGTCCCAATTTAATTTTTAAATTAAAGCTTCCGAAAAAAAAATTGATAAGCATCTAGATATAAGGGCGTTGCCAACTTGTTCTTTGATATAAGATATCTGAAAGATGATTATGAAAAAATAAATATTACTAAACCGTTATTTATTATTGCTTACCAATGTAGATTCTGATAGGCTTTGAATTACTTCTTCGGTTTTTTCCAATTCTTCCTCATTTGTTTTTGGAAAGATTTTAAGGTCGTTTTTTTGTGGTAAAATTTGTTCAGCCATTTTTTCCAAAATCACAAGTATTTTAGCGGTTGACTCCTCTTGACGCTTAACGTTATTCACTAAAATATTTATTGTTTCGTGTTGTTCTTCTACTTTCTTTCTTAATATATTGTTTGTGTCTATAATGGGAAAACAAAGAGATATAATAAAATTGTATTTATAGCAACAATGATGAACACACCCAACAAGCAGCGAAATTCTTCTTTATGTATGCAGCTGCCTATAGACACATTTTCTTTGTTAGAACCGTTTTCCATTCCTGACATTAACATCTTCATCTCTTAAAATGTTCAAAATTGCATCACAAGCATTGTGGCTAATCTTATATATACTTTACTGCCCAACTCGCTACTTTGTCAGAAAATGTAATGTTTTGTACAGACTCATTGCTTTCTATGGTGTTTTGAGCCCTTCCAGCAGTGTCAAAACCGTCTTTAATTGTTTCGTATTCTACAAGATTAACTTCATTCTCTTTTGAACTACCGGGTGAATTATTATTCACATTGCATTCTAAGGTGGTGGTTGTTGAACTTCCCTGTTGTAACTGTTGTAAATTAAATAAATCTAGGAGATAAATGTCATACAGATTAAACGATTTATTTAGTTTTTTAATAACAGAATTCTCCCTCACGAGAAGTAAAAAAACAATTACTCCTGAAGGGAAGGTGGGTGAGACCGTGAGACACAATAGTGCCAGCAATAATATTCGCCGCATTAACCAATTAATCATAAATTCGCCGCAAAAAATCCCGGACCGATATGCTTCCACGTCCCTTCTCGTGGAAGTGATAAGTAATGCTTTTTGATGATGCACTTCTTAAATTTCTCAATGGGGTACGAGGAAAATCAAGTTTTTCCCCAAACGACTTGCCATAACCAGTACCGTACCGCTGCTGGCGTAAAGCAGAAATACCGATTGTTGTAAACGAATATCTTATAAGATAATTTTGTCTTTTCTTGAGGATTTTACAAGCAATTTGCATCCGTTCGAATTTTATTATGTATTTTATTGTTGAAATTTCTAAAACTATATGCTATATATGCTATTTGTCTATCAACACTTAAAGTGATACATGTCCAGGTCAGAAAAAAAATTTATTAGTTTTTGATAGTTCTTATCAAGAACTAGAATTTTTGATTAAAGTTGTTACATCACAACTATAACAGTTAGTTGCTAATTACGTGCCCTTTGAAAGTATGTAAATGTTTTTTTTTAGAGATCACATTTCAAAAATATAAGTGTTAGTCTCTACCTCATAGTTTTACAAAGTACTATGTACAATTCACAAATCCTCATTAAAACAATTCACATGCTTGGCACAATCTTTAAGAAGCATATGGAAACTTTTGGCGGGAAACTAAAAATACATAAGTAAAATTTTCACTCCGATATAATTCACACTTGGAATCTTAATAGAGTGCTTTTAAGTCGGCAGAGCACCTGAAAGCTTTGTCATCAGAGGGCTAAAAACTGACGGTTTTTAACACTCTAAAGCCATACGATGAGTGCGGATTATGACTTCTGTGATTATAATCTCACCACGGTACTATCGGATTTGCCTCTGTAAGTACTCGTGGGTTTTAACTGATGGTTAGATGACGTATAAATAATCCCTAAACAATTAAATAATATTAAAATAAATTGTCAATAATGTATGGTCATGCAATAATGTTCTAAAAAGTATATGCCTTCGTTAGGAGGAGTATTCGACTGTTACTTAGTTCTGTTTCGCCAAGCGTAATCGCAGGGTAAATCATCTAATCCACGTTTTATAGGACAATAGGCCCATTTTGCGATTTTTGACATTGACACACTAGCCACTAGCCAGGGTGGTTCGGGGCGATTTCGAATTTCTTAGCTGTTTGAGCTTTAGGGCCCTATTCTAGGTAAAAGTTAACAGCTGCTAACCTGCTATCTACTCAGATAGCAGAAATTACTATTCTGCATAGCAGAACTGACAGCTGCTAACTACATCTGATCTGCTAACTTGCTTGGAGACTTGGAACAGATTTTTGTATTCTGGTTAAAAAGATAACATACGGTTGTAACCTTTAAATGTCTATTAAGTTAACAGCTCCTCACAGAGGTGCTGTTAACCTGCTAATTGCTACTTGTCTTGTGTCAGCTGTAATACGGTACGGTATTATATTATCATTTTAACGCGGGCTAAGAACAAAAGTTAGGGAGTTCTCTTTAGCCGTTATTGAAAATAACTATGATGTCATCATTTTAACTGAAACATGGCTGAAGAGTGGTATTTATTCTTCGGACCTCTTCGATGAGAATGATTATGCTGTTTACCGCAAGGATAGATCTGCTCACGCAACTGGACATGAACGTGGAGGTGGTGTGCTTATTGCTGTCAGGTTGGCTTTCTCCAGCGACGCAGTCACTCTTAAGAATGAAAGTGGAAACATTGAGCAATTATGTGTGAAAGTGCGTAAACCTTTCAACTCCTTAGAAACAATTGATGTACATATGTGTGAGTTATATTCCTCCGGGATCATCATTTGATAGCTATACAAATCATATTAATAATGTTTATTCGCTTACATATATCGGAATATGAGATTAATGAAAACATGCTATATTTGGGAGATATTAATCTAGGCAATATAAAGTGGTCAATAGGTACCGATGATGATTTTTTAATACCATATAATGTCTCCGCAGATTACGAACATATGGTTATTGATTCATTAAGTAGTTCTGATTTAGTGCAAAAAAACTATGTTTATAATGTGTTTGGTAATTTGCTGGATTTAGCTTTTGTCAGTAGGAACATTACATGTAAGATTAATGAAGTAATTTCTCCTATAGTTAAGTTAGACCTTCATCACAAGGCAATTGAGATAGATATATTCTTTTACGATTTGCTAATGATTCCCCTTTAATAGGGTATAATTTTTCAAAGGCAAACTATACAGCATTATATGAATTTTTCGAACACACAGACTGGTCATTGGTTATGCAAGGTAACTTACATAGGTCATATTATGAATTTTTGCAAGTGGTTCATCATGGCATAAATAATTTTGTGCCTAAATATAACAAGTTTTCTAACAAGCACCCTAAATGGTTCAACAAAAATCTGCTAAGAATAAAGAATCTCAAGACCAAAGTTCACAAAAAATTTAAATTGACGGGTAGTTCTGAGGGTTTACGTAAATTTGAAAGGTTAAGAAAAGAGTACGAGTTTCTTCATCATTTCCTTTTTGGTCAATATATGTGGCGTATCGAGTCTAAGATTAAATCTAATAGCAAGGCCTTCTGGCATCATATTGATAGTAAAAAGAATTCCACTGGTTATCCTAGGGTTTTAACTTATAATAATGTTAAATCAGATGATCTTGCTTCCAGCTGCGATTTATTTCGTGAATTTTTCGCATCAGTATACTGTGATAATATTACTCCTCCTGACTCTGACGTTCTAAATTCTATCTTGACTACAGTTGATATTGGACACATCTCCTTCACCGTTGATGAAATTTTCTCTTGTTTGGAAAAACTTAAGTGCAGTATAAAAGTTGATCTGCTCGTCTCGCCTTAAATATTGTGCATTACCACTTGCTTCACCATTAGCATTTATATTTAATCTTTCTCTGAGCTCTGGTCACGTCTTAGACGCATGGAAGGTATCATACATTACACCTATACATAAATCAGGATCTAGGAATGAAGTTAATAACTATAGAGCTGTATCCATAATGTCAACCATTCCTAAGATTCTGGACTCACTGGTGAGCTGTAGGTTGAATTGTTTGGTCAATGACTGGATAAGCCCGCAGCAGCATGGATTTTGTTCCGGAATGTCATGTGCCTCTAATCTTGTTACTCTCACTAGTTTCACTATGAAATCGATAGAAGATGGGGCACAGGTGGATACAATTTACACGGACATTTCCAAAGCTTTTGATAGAGTTACCATTGTCTGGCTTATTAAAAAACTTGAACGAATTGGTTTCCATTCGAACATACTAAAGTGGATCTCTTCATTTCTCTCTGGCCGTAGACAGTTCGTTAAATTACAGAATGTTCTATCAAGCGTTATTTCAGTCAATTCGTGCGTATTTTTCGTATTAGTCGGCGTACCTCAAGGAAGTCATTTGGGTCCTCTTCTCTTTGTCTTATTTATTAATGATGTATCGAATGTTTTCAAATCTTCTACGTATTTAATGTTTGCGGACGATTTAAAATTATTTCATAACATTAAATCTCCAAATGACTGCCTGCTACTTCATCAAGATTGCGCATTGTTTCTTGAATGGTGTAAAAATAATTCCCTTTCATTAAATATTTCTAAATGTAAAGTAATGTCTTTTTATCGAAAGGCATCTTTTATAGGTTTTGACTATAAAATTGATAATGTTTCTATTGTTAGAGTATCAACAATTAAGGATTTGGGAGTATGGTTTGATACTAAGTTATCCTTCAGTCATCACATCGAGCACATAATTTCTAAAGCTTTTATATCTATAGGCTTTATTAAGCGGAATACAAAGGACTTTAAAGAGCAATCAAGCCTAGTCACATTATATTGTACAATGGTCAGATCTATTTTAGAATATTCGTTTGTTGTGTACACGTGTATAAAACATACGTTGACCGCATTGAGAAAGTACAAAAGCCATTCACGAGATTTGTTCTGGCACAGATAAATAACTATACAGATGTCGCATGCCATGTTAAAAAAGAGGCACGGTAGCAACATTTCCAATAGCCAAGTAAATCGTTCTCATAGCCAAGTTTGTAGCTAGATTCATAACCAAGTATGTTGCGCAGCAAATCGCAGGCAAGTAGGTTGCTGGGTATTATTGAAACTTATGTCTCTTGACCTGAAGGAGCGAAAGAAATGGAAATATACAGAAACCCCTTGATAATATTAATAAAGATTTTATATTCCGAAAACGATTAACGTGCGCTACAAATCTTTTAGAATATATTCTTATTTTACATTGTCCACAAAGTATTGGCTCAATCTGAATCTCCGAGGAGCTACCTTTTCAGCAATTTATTGTCACAAATAAGCGCATAAGCAATATCACAGATAAATAACTATTTATAACATTTATCACATATAAATAACTATTTATCTGTGACAATATATAATGAATATTTTGATTTGCATCAAAGTTTTATTTATTTACCAATATGAGTGTAATATTATGACAAAGGTATATTGTATTCCAGATATATGTATATTAACAAAACTTATTAATATTACACGTAATACTTTTTGAATTTTTTATTTTTTGTATTAGAAAGCTTTGTTTCTTTTTTTTTAGCACGGTATTGGTCGACGGCCCACGAACAATGCCTTCTTAATAACACTTTTAGCATGAAATCTAAAATACTCATTCGATGAGGATAGCATTCGTTGGATGCAAACCAATTCTCCGTTGAAATTACACATTTTGCAATGATGAATTTCTTAATATTTGCAATGTGAGGACGATTTTTAAAAGTGTCTTCAAAAATTTTTATATGCACTTTACAAATATTGAAAAAATGATTCGAGGGAGTGGTAAGACCATTATTAATGCTAGAAAAGCTTTTAGTTTTTATTAAAATATTTGACATATCATCATTATTTCCTCCTTCCGTTATAATCTTTCAAACAATTTTCGCACGGTGTTTTCATTCTATTAATTATCTTGAAACAGCAATACCCCACAAAATATTTAAATGCGGCTTCATCTGCTCCAATTTGTACATTTTCTGGAAAATTGAAAATCTCATCTTCATCTCGCAAATGTATAGTTTCATCATGATCGTTACCACCATCAAAAATATTTTCCTGAGAAGAGCTAGTACCTTCTCCATAGTCATGTATTTCTGGTGGTATATTTTTATCAGAACTTGGAATATTTAGCGCAGCCGACCAATCAAAATCAAAATATTCGTCACTATCGTTTTCACAATTGGCAAATGAAGAAGTATAAAAAATTTTTAAACTTATTACTTTACCAAGTAGCTGGTTAAATTCAAATAAATTGGGATTACTCTTGTCGCCATTTCGTGCTCTTATCTGTGAAAACAAATTTTCCAAGCAATCCTGATTAAACTTTTGTCCATATATATAAAACACATCATCATGTTTTAAAAAAATTGAACGTGTAATAGTAATAATAGATTTAATTGTCATAGATAACCCATTAAAACAAAATGAAGTTCCTTTTACAGGCTTCATTTTAAGAACATACTTTTCCATTTCCTGTAAAAATTCGATATTAATAAAACTCCGAGTAAAAGCAGGTTTGCCGTTTAATATATCGAAGAGTTTATTTAAGTTTTGAAAACAAGTTGCGGTAGCTTTGGCTTTTTCTCTTAATTCAAAAGAAAATTTATTTAAAGCGAGCAAACTCAAAATAGCCGAAGAAACACTATGACTAATAACTTGCAAAGCTAATTTAACGCTCATTTTCTGGAAGTTTGTGGGGTTTATGTGATAAAATGTTAATTTCGGACATAATTTTGTTACATTATCTCTTTCATAGTTATAAAGAAATCGAATAACATCAAAGCTTCATCAGGTGTACAGATATCGCTTATAAGCAAACGATTTCTTAATGTTTTAAATAAGTGCGGCACGTCATACATAGCATGGATTTCTCTATTTTGTATGGAAAACATTGGATTTACTTCTGAAACGTTTAAACTTTTATATAATTTTCGGTTAAGTGAACCTTGATCGCATGTTATTCCTCTTACATTTAAATCCATCATATGACATACATTCAAACATTTCATTAATTCATTATATAGCACCTCGCTTTTCATAGAAGAGGAACAAGCCACATAATGCATAACATGTTTAAATTTGCCACATAAACTTCTCACCATAAAAACCATTACACTTTTCGCCAAATCTGTTGATCTCTCATTTGATCCAAAATCTTGATAGCCAACAATAACATCAGAAAAATTATCATAGATAAGGCATTCCTCAATAGACATCTCATCAAATGATAAAACGACTTCCCTGTCCTTCAATGGCATATTCATTACTTGGTTTTTAACTTCGTTTAAAATTTCGAAATCAATACCTGGCGACAGGTGCTTCAGTTTGGCCCATTTATGCAAAGAAGCTACATGTGGCAAATGGAACTGTAGTATATTCCGCATAAATTGATATCCGGCAGAAGATCTATATAATAAATTGGCACAATTTTTTTTCTTCTTCAGAATATACCCGCGGCTTTTGCAAAATCATTTTAGAAAATGTTTTCGAATTTCCGTTGACATTAGATAAACTATCTATATTTTTAGAAATATCTTTAGTATATTCTTTCATTTCTGCGTTCATTTTTTTAATCCTATTAATATAACAGCGTTGTTTTCTCCCTATGGTCTGTAGTTTTCTTACTTTGCTTGTTAGGTTTAAATTTTGTTTTTTAACTTTTACGACACACTTTCTAAAAGCTTTTACCTGCTTTACACTATTCAAGCATACATTGCATGAAATTGGGGATGCACTTGAACTTCTTCTAGTCATTGGTAAAGTAGACATTTTATTTAGTTCATCAAAATTTAAGTCATCATCAATATTACTGTAGCTCTGTCTTTTGTAAACCTTTATATTATTTTCTGCTAACAAGGCTTCAGAATCAGCGGCAAAAGAGCTGTGTTGTGGCAAAAATGACAAAAAAAGTGTCGGTAGAGCATTCTTTTTTAAAAATTTTTTCCCCAAAAACATATCTGCGAAGTGAATATGACACAAATATGGTTTTTTCTTTTTTCCTATTTCGGAAGCAGATTCAGCGCAAATATCAATCCATTTTTTATATTTGTCAGAACCGGGTTTGGGAAACAGAAAGAACCGCCTGTCAGGGTATTTATCTGCCGTTGCCAAGCAAGATATTATACAACATTTTATATTCCAAGGTTTACCCATTTTTATTATAAAAAAATTGGTACCAAGGAAAAGATATAAAGCAAATACCAAAATCGAAATCCTGAAACGTAGCCAAAGTCGTCAATAAGAATAATATCTGTGCCAAAATTGATAATTTATCAATAAAAATAGCCAAAGTCGTCAACGTAAGTAATCAAAATTTGTCAATAAATCCAAATATCAAAATCTTAAAATCCAAAGCCAAGTAAAATATCCAAAATCGTCAATTATATCGCAAACCCAAAATGCTCCAACAATAAATCCTCACAAGTCGCAGTCCAAAAACGGAATAAGTCCACTTCTGCGGATTGAAACGTGATGAAATACCAGAAAACTATTTTCCCCGTTCGCTTCGCTATTTCTCTACGTTGCCGTGAATAATCCCTTTGCGCATTCCCTCACGCCTCACTTTCATTCAAGTCGGCGCCCACGAACACCTCGCTGCTCTCGTGTCCTGGCGCTCGCCCAAGTGGGCAAGTGCAGAGGCTTCAGCTTCGATTCATATTGCTGAAACATTTTCACCCGAACTTGTTTATAACGACAGGAACAGAAATGCGTTCTCGTTTTCCTATGCCGAGGCGACATCTGTATAGTTATTTATCTGTGGTTCTGGCCAGAAATTCATATTGGCGCGAAAATATGCCAACGTACAAAGTTCGCTGTACATTATTAGGTTTATCTACACTTGATTTTAGAAGAGAAGTAGGATGTGCTATGTTTATAAGAGACATTTTATGTTATAAAGTGAAGTCTTCAGAACTACTATCTTCAATTTACATTTATGTACCAGAATGAGTTATGAGGCCTCGACCACTACTTAAGGTGCCGTCACACCGAACTAACCATGGTTATCACGAGCCAGTCACGAACTGCATTATTAAATTTAATAAGTTTTCTTCTTTTGTTGATATAGCTATGCCTCGGGAAGTTTTTAGAAATGCAATATATGAAAGGCAATATTTATTCTGGAAATAATTAATTACGAATTAATATAATTTCTTATTTTTCTAGTCTGTAAGAATATAATATCTGTAGACTTGTATATAATAAATAAATAAATAAATTAATAAAAAATTCGTTTGAAGTCGCCGAATATTGTATATAAAATGGATATGCCACAAAGGATAGCTTTAAATTTAATAGATTTGTTGTAAGAGCACTGTTAAGTATTGTTAGTTCAGTGAGTTAGTAACTTAATCAACGCAAACTTCATGCGCTAGCACAGGAAACCATTATAAGCCGTGCATCCCGAACACACGGCCTTTTCTTCCTACAAGCAGTGAATAAAGCAGTAGAGACAACTTAACACTGCAGTTTTAACAAGCGGGCATTATTACTCCACTATACCGTTCCACCTTAGAGTTCTTACAGCTCTAAGTTTCTTTGCTCACGGCTCTTATCAAAAGCCTACTGGACGGCATAATCTTATAAATTTAAGCCAGCCTTCGATGATCCCGAAGCACGTAGCAGAGCATATCGTCTCCCATTTATATTATTTAGTTATGTTCCCACAAACCTTAAATGATGTAAATGTCGCAAAAAGTGGGTATGTTCGACATGGATGGTTTTGAAAATTTGAATGAGAAACGTTATTCCATTCACGTCGAATAATCTGCCATAAAACCTTCAAAGCAGATAGCCTTTCATCCCGAATTCGCTCTCCTAATATCTTCCACAAATTTGTGCGAGCCGATCTAAAATATCAATGCTTCGCTCCTCACTAACCGTGAAGAATGCTGCATAAATAAATGCCCATGTGGCCAGCAGATATTCGTCCACATAAGGTTCTGCAATATTTTCTTGTACTCATGTTGATGCATTATACGACAACTCTTAATTTTTTTAAAAGGACTAACACCAAGGTAGAACATACTCCCACACACCAACATGCTGCGAAAAATTTTTTCTGGAGTGGAGAACATCTCACATGAATTGTATCTATTATGGCTAAGCTAAGCTAAGAGTTTTGTGCTTTATAAATTCCAAATGCGTGCAATGTTGAATGCAATGAATATCACGTACCTACAATATGCATAATTCCAAAATATTTTTTTCATCAGAAATAGCAAATGTACGGAAGTCCCACAGAATTTCAGTGCTTTTAGCTACTGACATCCTATCTTTTATGAGTTGTGGCTTAATAAAATGCCCTCCGGCCAAGTTTCTCCCCTTGGTGTTTTTACAGGAATTTAAATATTTGTTAAAGGACGGAATGGAGGTCAAGCCAAAACATCTTTACTTTTTCTGGGGTAAGCAGTGTATCTCGTCCTTTTTTTGGGAATAAAATGTTTGCAGTCCAGTTTCACGTTGAAATTGATTTTGCATAAAATTCATGTTTCAATCGGCGTGACGTGCTAGTACATACATATAGCTGTACCCAATTTTATAGCTTTTAGTGTATACTCCTGGACAGCGAGTGTTTTCAGCATCGATTTCGTCTTCAGTTCTTTATAGCTTTCTTTCTTCGAGGGTCATTTTGCTATTAAGTGAATGCCAGACTGGAACGGCTTCCTACCGAAGAAATATTCCTCTGTATAAAGTTGTCCCCGATGTCTCATCTCCTCTTTTCTCATGACATTAACTTTCTGCTGGATAGCTGGATAAGCTGAGATAGGGAGAAGGATTCAATTCGGTTATAACGACACTTTTTGTGTTCGGTATCTTTGTTCGCCACTATGCCACTGTTAAGGAGGCAATGGATGGCCTTTCCTTATGCACGTCCCGTGAATTGAACTTCTCTTTACGTTTCCATTGAGACAGCTAATTCGCCAGGCAGCATGTAATTGTGCTTTTGACCCCTTTTACGGCACTTTTTGTGTAATTCAGAAAGCTCACTTACTTACAGCTATTGAGCAGTTTAATACCATTTCTCTTGTTTTTCACTTAGGTGCCATTCAAAGTTAAATGAAATTTGCTGTAAAACAGATTAAGAGGAGAGATTATAAATGTCGAATGATCTTTGAATGGTTAACAGCCATTCCAAAGTTGCATTTTGTTAAAAGTTATGATCAGACTTTTTTTAATACACTGAGACAAATATCGCATTGTAATTTAAAAAATGTGAGTTATTGTATCGTATTTGAAATTTGTTGCGGACCATTGTAAAATCAATGAAATAACTATAATATAAAACAAATTGCTGGTATATTTCAACATAGAAAGTTATTCATTCAAAACTTTTCGCTTTTGGTTCAAAAGTCTATCTAGTAAATGGAACATATCATAAACGAATATTTTTGAATCAATTGCTAACGTGATTTTTGTTTTGTATCTGAAGATTAATAGCAAAAGCTGTGAACTACTGTTCCACAGGTCGCGGGTTCGCATCCCACATGAATGAGATTGCTTTACTTTGTAAAAGGTTATTATATGTATTCGTAACGACTTAACTGCGTAGTATCACCATGTGGGCGTATTGATAGTAGTTCCAAACTAGAAGCAAAAGCATCTCAGGTTCGAATCTTCTCGGATTCCACCACCACAGAAAATCCTGAAGACAAGACATGGAAGAAAAGTATAAGTGTTATTTACTGATTTATGTACAAGTAAACACTTCACTTGTAAAGTGGCGTTTGTAAAATGTAGTATCGGATGGAATGTTTTAAAAGCCTCATCTTTGACTTAAATTAATTTTTATAGCCACGAAGCGACGGGAGCATTGGACCATGGTTCTAGAGGTCCGGGTTCGAATCCCACATGATTCAAATTGCTTTCCTTTCTAAAAAGCTAAATTATAAGTGTAGCAGATATCAAGTGTCGTATGGATCAATGCCAACATGTTCACACTAGAAGTCAGGTATCCCGAGTTCGAATCTCATCGTAAACCATACAAAGACTTTACATAAGAAGGCAGTTTAAGCAAAATTCACTAAGATTCGCCTTTCCCATGCAAACCTTCCCTCAAAATCCAAAATAGAATAGATTTAGAAATGTGTGCTTTTATTTACTTTATTAAAAATGTACGGATTTTGTCGGTTCGCAAAAATTGTGAAGTACTTGAATACTCCCAAACTCTAATACTCGAATACTCCTCAAATGAGTACTCAAATATTTCCTCACTCGAGTTCTCGGATCTTTTTGCTCTCAAGTACTCGAGTACTCAGGTACTCAAAACTCCTTTACTCAAACTCGGTCCAAGCCACTATGAGTACTCAATTATCCGAGTCATTCTTAGAGCCCTATACTGTAGCTTTATAGTAGAAAATTTAAAGAACTACGTCGAATCTCTGCGTATTATTATTACAATTTAAAAATGAAGTGTTTCATTTGTAATCAACTAAAGAGAAGATTACTCCATTCTTTGGAAGGGAAGACGCTTTTAAAAAATGTAAAAACGTGCTAATTTTCCGAAAAATGAAAAATATTAAGTGTCAAGAATCACATAAGTTTAAGTTGCAATGATTTGAATGATAGTGGTTATCATTTTACGTGCTATAAAAAATGTATGCCTACACTTGTATGCAAAGTAGTTATGTATTATGCAATAAAAACTGGTATGCGCGATACTTCCGGCAATTGCTAAGCCCGCATACCAAGATATTTTTGAACTTGACATTAAAACGCGTAAATTTAAAAAAAAAAGGTTTCCGTGATAACAGAGAAATTGTAACCTTCTATCACACCCTTCAAATAGATATGCCAGACCTTTCCGGCTAAAACACATTGGTCGGCCGGATGTTTTCTTAAGTTTATGAAATTTCGCATCAAATGATATATGATTGATCACAATCCGCGATGACGGTAAAACATTATGGCCATTTAAAAATACATAATTTATTTAAACATATTTTCGACCAATTAAATCCTCGCCGCCCAAGTTTATCTTATTTGTCTAAGTGTTAAATATTATTTGTCATTAAACATTTTCAAATCTGCGATCACGGGGCTTTCAGGATTGCCGGCTCCTCGCCTATGAGGTCTATCGACCACTGCATTTCGAGTACAGGGTGGACGTAATCCTGGTCTGGTTAATGATCCCAAAACAGAAATAATGAGATTCTTGGAAAAATATTTTTGTTTTAACCCTCAAAATTGTTTTTAACAATTGCCCAATTGATTTTGATAGGTAGATAGTATATTCAATGGAACGGTTTTTGAAAAATTTGGGAATACTTGTAACTCGAAAACAACTCGTGCAAAAAATCTGAACCGAAATCATAATATTAAAATTATAACGGTAGTATCAACAACAAAATATTTTTATGTCAAACAATTACGAGATATTGGAGTGTTTTACTAAATGTTTTGGAACCCTTAACGCGTAAGTCAATCATACAAAATTATGTGTTTAATACGGCCTTGTTATAATTTACAAATTTCCAATTTACTTAAAATCTTGTTAATCAAAAAATATTTCAAAACATACAGATATAAAAATTGTTCCATTTTTAAATGTTTAGACCAGAATATCGCCTTTAAACTTTTAGCCATACAAGTATGCTTTGGTGTATTTCAGAAAACTTCCCTTAAATTAAATAAAATACACCGAAAAATTAATGCACTTACTTTTTGTTTTGTAACAAACTTTGTTTCAAGATCTTGCACACAGCCAAACGAAGCACAAATTTCTCACAAAAGAGCATGAAAGTGTACATAAGTTTTTCCCGCATAAATGCCAGCTATAGAAAGTCTCATGGGTTTCCGATATATGTATAAGCTCTCAGCTCCAAAAATCCGCCTGAACCTATTGGCCCCAGGTGTAGCCTTAGAGTTAAAGATGTATGTAACGACGTGTAAAAAATCCTACAACACCAAAGAGTATCTGTAATCCCCTTAGCAGCGATGCGACCAAGAGATCGTGAACGATAATAATTCACATTTTATTCTTAGCTTCAAAATCCCCTCCTGTATATGGATAGGTATCGCAGGAGGAGCAGGCCGTTTGTTTTTATCTGCCAAGATCTAAAGCTCCTTTTAAAATGAAGTAACGAGGGTGCGATAAGACGGTCAAAACTCCGGTGCTGGCTTGTGTCGACTTTTCACCTATTCAAAAAGTCTCTCTTCACCGTTTTCCCGGGTGCGGCGGTTTTATTGAGTGGAGGGCTCATTATAAATACAGCAGGCCAGAGTCGTCAGAAATTCAATTTCCGGTTGACCTACTAAATAGCCGTGTTTACAAAACTAGAACGGCTAAAGAGGATGCTCTCAATGGGAGGACATTAAGGGCTTTTCATAAGACCGCCTCTCTGATTTTGGGGGATTTAACTTTCACGCCTTTAAGTGTGACTCCTTAAAGTGTCGCTGTAGGTCAGCTGAGTTGGTCTGAAGGATCGCGTCGGGCGTAATAACTGGCACCTAAATTACAATTATTTTTATGGAGGGGACGGATGCTTATCACTGTATCGTAAATTCTCGGTTAATGTGCTTAATGGCCTCGTGCAATACGTCACGCTTGCCACTTGCGACACATTGCTTCGCTGTAAGCTCGCATACGGCATGGCAGTCCGCAAAAGTGGCGCTTCAGACGTACCTACATATGTACATATGTGTGAAAGGACGATGCCAACACCTCCGTAAGTCATGCACAATTATCCAGTCGAGAAACAACAGTCCTGTACATGGGGAATGTCCTCCCTGAGTTATATGCGGGAATTCTTGCAATGAGCGGCGCGGCGTTGAGGCTCAAACACCTTGTTTGCGGAAAAAGTTTGAGGTGTAAATTGGCTACAGGAAATGCGAGAATTTTCACGGCTGAATCACCTTGTAATTAATTCCTGACTCTACATATATTCCAAAGGTAACAACTGTTGATTTGTGAAGTCATGTTGGGATAAGGATAGGGGTGTATGTTTGTATGTACCAACTTCGCAGCAATATTAATGGATGCTAATGCTTCACCTCTTGTAATGGAAGTTGCTGTTGTGACAAGTGTGCATTAAATTTCTGAACCATGGAGTTCAGTTCAAGCCTTTAAATGAGAATATCTTGTTAAGGTATTCAGAACACCGTATGTTTCATAAGCTTATATGCACAACTAGGCTTGTCGCCAATTGTTGTTCTCACGCCCATAGTTGATGTACATACATAAAACCATAATTAACTCGAACTATTCAAGAAAGGAATCGATTTATTGTAGTACGGCATCTTGCAGTCTAAGAGCTTGGCAACGGATTCACTAAAGATATTTTAGCACCTATAAGAATGAGTAGAACAACGCAAACACCCAGCAAAATAAATATACATACGTGCACAACAGTGACGTATTTTAAGATTTGGCGCCTTGGGCCAATAAGATTTGCCACCCCATTAATTATTGAAGAAAGCAAAAATATTTTAATAATGAAAAAAGACCACACAAAAGGATAAACTCCATTTGGTAAATATTTAAAGTTTTTTGCGCTGCCCAAATTCGTCAATAACACTGTCATAATTTAAGAATTTGATTAAGTCAGCTTATGTATACATATTAAGAATGGCCGAATCGTTCAGCTGTTCTTCGCTTATCCGGGAAGAGTGCGAAGGAACAAACATATGTATGTTATGTACAATGTACATATATGTAACATATATGTACGTAATGCTATTTCTGTTTGAAATTCTCATTCTCTTGTGAAATTTGGCTAGTGCGGACGATAATTTGAAGTGCTTGTTTTTTCGGATAGGCGAAGAGCTGTTCCGTTTTTTCACAGGATCTATTACAATTTTGAACAGTTTTTATATATTCATATATATTTTTATTTAGAATTTTTAAAGTAACAATTGATGTAGATGTCGATTATCATGAGGCGGGTAGATAAACCCTGCACTTAGACCAAAGGTCCATTGCACAAACCTCGAGAAGAGAGACTGACATCTGAGTTAATCTCGGTGCCCAGATTGAGCCGTTAGACGACCAGTTCTTCTAAGAAAGCTCAAGAAGGTGGGCAGCGTGAGTTTATGTAGATCATTGGGATCTACATGAGGGTTCCCGAATAAGGCGGTTCTGGCATTATTGTAGAACGGACATGCACACAAAAGGTGAGCAATTGTCTCGTCCTCCAACTCGCATCCGCAAAGCGGCGAATCCGCAATTCGTATTTTATGAAGATGCTTGTTCAGCCTGCAATGGCCAGTAATAATGGCCATTGCTTGGCTCAACTGGCTTCTACTAAGGTTGAGTAGATGTCTGCCGAGGCCTAGGTCGACCCGATGCAAGAACATCTTAGACTGTCGACAATCCAGTCTTTCAGACTACCTCTCATTGTGCTCAGAGCGGACCCAATCCTCCACCGAGCGACAGATGAGAGATGGTGCAACACCCATGTAGGGTTCTAGTCCTATAAAGGAAGAGCAGGCCCCTTCTTTCGCCAACCTGTCCGCAGTCTCATTGCCTGCTATGTTACAGTGGCCAGGGACCCAGATTATTGGGACTTGATTAGAAGTCGCAATCAGATCAAGCGAGTGACGACACTCACTGAGAAGCTTAGACGAAACTATGAACGAGCTAAGTGCTTTAAGAGCAGCTTGACTGTCGGAGAAAATGAAAATGTTTTTACCTCTCAGTTTCCTCTTCAGAATCTCTTGTGCACAGATCAAGATACCAAGAATTTCCGCCTGGAAAACGGAGACGAATCTGCCTAGCGAGCGGGAGATGCATACATCTTCCCTCGGCCCGTACACCCCGACGCACAGTGGGGCAGAATCCCGATTTTGTGGCCAAAAATCCCAAATTACCTACATATATGGGGGTTTTCTAGGTCGCTGATTACGAATCTGAGGTCAGATTTTCAAAATTCAAAATGGCGGATCCATTATGGCGGACTATGGCTCATACGTTGAAAATATGAAGTGAAATCTCAAGTAATTTGGTTTTCGAGGTTATTGCTTACGATTCAGGAGTTGAATTAGAGCAGAAACATCGTAAAAGTATTGTAAAATTAATATGTTAAATTTATTAGTGTAAGTATAAATTTTCCACGAAAATTCAGCTCTTGAAACTTTAAACGCATTTTTCTCGAAACATCATTTTCTAAAGCGGTGGGGAGCCTAAACAAAAAACTATTCAACAGATTGCTTTGAAATTTATATATGTTCTTCTACTTATTAATAGTTATCGTCCGTACCAAAATTGCTTACTTTCGAAAATATTTTCTTATTTTTTTTAAACGATTTGTACCAAAAAAAGCCAAGATTTTCGCAACTTTTTTTTCTACAGTCCGCCATTTTTTCGTTTTCCAATGAAATTGATTAATTTTGGTAGGAACGATAGCGACAGACCTACAGAACAATATTCCATTCGATATTTTTTCGATTCCCTAAATAGAGGTAAAATTTATGCGTTCACATGAGAATACCCCCTTAATGTCGCGCCACGCGTTTTTCCATAAAAATTAGTCTCACTACTCAACGCGCACTCGAGAGCAGCCAGTTTTTTAATATGTTATATTTAACACTATACACTATCAGTTCCTTGTCGAAACTAGATCGGGACTCGCGAAGACATTTTTAAAACTCTATTAGAAAATCGAATATATATAAACATGAAAAAAAATATACTATATACTTGTCGCGAGATTTAAATATCACAAACATAAAATGAGCAATAATTGTGCATAAGCATAAATTCTACATACTTCCAGAAAATGAATCCATTTTTCCGAATTCGAATTGAACTAGTTTCCCAGCACTTCAAACAGGAAAGAATTTTTCCACGCGCACACTTTTTTCGTGCGTACTCAACGGAGGCTGAATGTCAAATGATGTCCAGGCGACCCTAGAGCTGGTATTTGCCTGCCCGGTCCAGAATTATGTTCTAGGACTATCCCTAAACAAGATCTGATGGTATATGGACGAATATACACAACTCAAAAATTTGATTTTTGGCCAGCTTTTTGGGATTCTGCCCCACTGTGCGACGCCAGCCAGACCCTCTGCAAGGGGGTCCGTGAACCATGCAGAGCTGGCATCCGATACTGTGTTGCCGAGATAGTCCTCATCCCACTCCGTTCTGGAGGGAATAGACACAACATACCTTTTACATAGGCTAAGACGGGGCGTTACATAATCCGAGATCATTTGGACGCAACTGTTGGTATGTAACAATTTATCCCAGATCTTGGAGTGCCCTATCAGCCTATGGTTGGGTCGCCAGAGATTGTTTTGAACAAGGCGCAGGGCCGGTTTCATCGCTTCTTTCTGCACAATGATATCGAGCGGAGCCAGAGAGAGAGCCAACTCAATCGCTGCAGTTGAAGAAGATCTCATCGCCCCTGTGATGGCTAAGCACCTTGTGTACCTTTGATGGTGCTTAGATTAGTTTTTTCCCACCAGACCAAAGCCCCGTAGCAGAGACTCGGTCTGATGACTGCAGTATACATCCAGTGGATGATTTTTGGACTAATGCCCCAAGTACGGCCGAAAGCTCTTCTGCACTGCCAAAAGGTCGAAATAGCACTTTGTGTTTTGCAGCCCAGATGGTGCTTCCAGTCCAGCTTTATGTCCAGGATCACTCCTAGGTATTTCCTAGGTAGGTAGATAATCTCTCTTTCGAATATACTCAATTGCCTGAGACCCTCCAGCTTCCTTCTGTTAGAGAAGAGTAGAGCAGAGGTCTTGTCAGCGTTAACTGACAAGTTCTTGTCCCTGCACCACCTCTCCACCACCCGCAAAGACTACTGCTGGAGATCGCAGAGAGTACTGAGGAATTTGCCTCTGCATAATATCACTATGTCATCCGCATAGGCTACTGTGAAGTGGCCCTTTCTGTCCAGTAACCTTATGAGGCCAACCACCATACACCACAGGAGAGGAGACAGAATACCACCTTGCGGACAGCCCCTGCCTACCCTCCTGACCGCTGTGTGGGAACCTAAAAGTAAAGTAACAATTACTTTTGTTGGTTGAAATATTTGAAATATTCTAGTTCGTTCTAGATTGCTTTGACCGGTGTTTTTCACAATTTGACCTATTTATTTCTCTGAATACACTTTTAGACTTTCCGGCTTCGATTTATCTCTGTTTTCACGTTTTCGTTTTCTATTGATAGCTGTTTGTATTTGTTTCGTATAGCATAGGTCGATTCCACCAATCATCATACATCGTTGATCGATTAGGAAGCTTTGACCCTTTTAGGTACTCTTTAGGCATCAAGATCAGAAATGTCGAAATATTAATCAATAAAAATTTTGTAAAAAAACATTATTTATTCCTTTAAGTAAAAATGCCTTACACAAAAGGGTTTGCTCCTATAAAAATCAGGCATATAGTTGAAAACTCTAATACAGCTACACTACAAGTAAAAGAAATTTGATATGAATATTCTAAAATGTTTAAAAATTTCGAAACAAGTCATTGATCCGTGTACAATTATTAAATTTATTGGGTTTACGCTGGAAGAAAGTTACAGCTTAAGAAGAACTATTACAATTGCCACTTTCCGTTACCTACTCCTAAAATTTTATTTTCTAACTTAAAAAGAATAAATTATTGAATAATGGTTAACCGATAGCAAACAAAAGTAAATCGGAAAAAACTCTTATTTACATATCAATTAAAATTATAAAAGTTGATTGATAACCGTTATCCCACAACCAAAAATTAGAATTTTTTCTCGTCTAATATTTTTAATGTCAAGTTAGAAAGGTAATAACTAAGATGTAGGATATGGACAATTTTTTAATTTTTTTTTGTAGAAATGACAGCGGTGTAAAAAAAATTTAATTCCGAAAATTTCAAATTGTGAAAATTTATAAAAAGTGAACCCGGCACAAAGTGGGGCAGAATCCCGATTTCGTGGCAAAAAATCCCAAATTACCTATATGGGGGTTTTCGAGGTCGCTGATTACGAATCTGAAGTCAGATTTTCAAAATTCAAAATGGCGGATGCAATATGGCGGACTAAACTGTTCATACGTCGAAAAAATGAAGTGAAATCTCATGTAATTTGGTTTTCGAGGTTATTGCTTACGATTCAGGAGTTAAATTAGGTCTAGAGCAAATATTTAGAGCTGCAAGACCTTGATTGAAGCAACAATTTAAGCCCATTTTGCTACGAACTATATAAATGGAGGCCCCGCAGTTCAGAAATTTCCCTCTGACGTAACTTTGTCCGTTGTCCGAAGCCCTAGCATGTGTTCTGTTGCTGAGGAGAAAAAAGTGGGGCAAGGTTGGTCGAATTCGGGAGCTGTGGTCTTTCAAGTGAACGAGGAGCTAATTTTCGAAGTTTTTCAAAACACAAAAAGAAACAGCCAGAACCGTCCTAAACTGCCAGCTTTAGAGGTAACAAAGTGAGGAACTTGAAATTTGAGTGCAACATACCCTTTCTTGCAAAATGCGACTGTGCAGCCAAGAACCCTCACTGGTTGCTGAAAATTAGCCCAGCCGTACAGAACATGAGTGTGTTTGAATTAAGGACAAAATCTGGGTAGGTCTAGAGCAAATATTTAGAGCTGCAAGACCTAGATTGAAGCAACAATTTAAGCCCATTTTGCTACGAACCTTATAAATGGAGGCTCCGCAGTTCAGAAATTTCCCTCTGACGTAACTTTTTTCATCCCGTTGTCCGAAGCCCTAGCATGTGTTCTGTTGCTCAGGAGAAAAAAGTGGGGCAAGGTTGGTCGAATTCGGGAGCTGTGGTCTTTCAAGTGAACAAGGAGCTAATTTTCGCAGTTTTTCACACTTTAGATGCGATTTCCTGGGGCTACAGCTATTTCCGTGCAGAAAGGCCCACCGTCCCGAAAAGCCCTTGATGCCAGCTTTCATTTGACACCAAAAAATCGGCATGTTAAAATTGGTCGATTTTTTGGGATCGCTGATCACAAATCTGAGGTCAGATTTTCAAAATTCAAAATGGCGGACAAAAAATTCGAATTTCTATTAATTTGACTGAAACTGGTTACTCTGGGGGTTTTTGGGATCGCTCATTACGAATCTGAGGTCAGATTTTCAAAATTCAAAATGGCGGATCCAATATGGCGGACTAAACTCATACGTTGAAAATATGAAGTGAAATCTCATTTAATTTGGTTTTAGAGGTTATTGCTTACGATTCAGGAGTTTCTTATTTAACTCGCAAAAACATCGTAAAAGTATTGCAAAATTGATATGAGAAATTGATTAATGTAAATATGAACTTTCCACGAAAATTCTGCTCTTGAAACTTTAAACGCATTTTTCTCGAAACATCATTTTCTAAAACTCTCATGAGCCTAAACAAAAAACTATTCAACCGATTGCTTTGAAATTTATATATGTTCTTCTACTCATTAATAGTTATCGTCCGTACCAGAATTGTTTATTTTCGAAAATATTTTCTTATTTTCTAAACGATTTTTAACAACAAAAAAACAAGATTTTCGTAACTTTTTTTTCTACAGTCCGCCATTTTTTTACGATAGTTTATGTTACTGTAACACTACAAACAGCCAATTTATTTTTATCTTTACAAAAACGTTGTTTTAAGAATTCGCAACTTCATTATCATAAGAGAACTGAAACTGTAGGCACCAGCCAGGTGGTTATTATTGATTACGCCCCCAGCTAGGAAAAATTTCACGTTTTAATTCATACTGTTTGTAAGGGTAAGTGAGGTTGAACTTTTGTTTTGTGGCTGCTGTTCAAGTGCGCAAAGAGTAATGCATCCCGTAATGAAATTTATTGCGCGTTTATTAGTTTTACTGGAGTGGCGCTTCAATTTGCCCCGTCTCTCTTTGCGCTTCCAGGAAATGTAATATCCGCCCCAAGTAAAAAGGTAAAGCATTGCTATAAAACTGAGGTGTAGATATTTCCTGGTACAGTGTACAGCAGACCCAGTGCCCTCAGACTGTCTTCCCTCCAGGTGAGCCGCGCTCATTGCTCTTTGAAGTGATACTCATAATGTGGCGAGGCATTTTGAAATAATAAGCTCTGTGCCATCTCTTTCTGTAATTGGATGTGCATAAATGTTGGTGCTAATGAGCAGCGCTGGCTGGCTAGGATGGCCCAGATTTCCGGGTCTTCTGTTTTCCCCAAGTTCACGTTTTCATCCGTTTAATGGCACTCCTCGGAACGCCTTCGGTGCAGATGAATTTTCAGAGAGCAGCTATTAGGCAAGATGTTTGCTTCCGAGTTTAGTGATTAAATCATCACCGATGCTTTGGGTTTTCGGGATCAAGCTTTAAGTCCGCTCAACTAATTAAAACACAATTTCCCAGATAAGGTTGCGTCTCAAGCGAGAGACACCAAAGTTTAATCAGAAGACGAAATTATCAAGGATGTAATTACCGTTCGTCCCCACCAAGAAATTTACAAGCTGGAGGGAAATTATGTGACAGTTTTCAAGTTTTATTGCACAAAACCTATGTCTGCGTATAATAAAGTGCAAACCAAATCACGTTTCTTGAGACTAAGAAACGATGGCGCAAGTCTCTATAAATAAACTGAGGTTTTATATCCTTTCTGGATCTGAAAAGCCGGTCACATAATCACTAATTTCATATTTGCTGGACATATAAAATGGGTTCGCCCGTAAAATGCCCATGTGACTAAAAAATGACTTCCATTAAACCTTTTATTGCTTTCATCGCAGCCTAAATGTTCGAAAGCAATCAGCGTGAGCTTATAATAAATTTATCGTCATTATACAGCTTAAGTGTTAAATGGCGCGTCATGCCAAAGTAAAGTAACCGACCCGTTTGACCCTCTGCAAATTGAGCTGAATTTAAAATCAATAAGGGAAGAAATTACCTCGCAAAATCGACTAAATCCAATTTAAAACAGGTCTGTGTCCCGCGCCGTAATTCGGTGGAAATATACTTGGATTACACGTCGATTAAAAGTCTATCGCAACTTGATTAAACTCCGCGATAACCAATCAAATAATACATTTCCGGTGGCCTTATTCAATTTTCTAGTAGCATCGATTTTCATGTAAGTTCCGGCGCGTATGCGTGCCCACCGCTATTAATTTGCAATTGTAGTGACTTATGGCGAAATTTGACGGAATGCCTAGTTGGAATCCCCCCCGAGCAAGTATCATCGAATCAAGCGATTTCTAGCCCTAACGAGTCTTCAAGGACTCTGAAAGGACTATTAGTTTTTACTGGTTTTCTCAGGGGAAAAGTTGGGTGTAAAAAACGAACAAGTCACGAACGGTTGCAACTTTTTAGGGTTTCGCTTTATTAATCTCACTTTGTCGTCCTTTCGACACAGCAAAATATTTCGAAAGCTATAAGAACGTGAAAGATGCGAATATATATGTATGTACATATATACGTATAAACACGCATATGGGTTATCAAAATGGATCCTAATGAGTAAAATTGGACCATATATCTTTTACAATATAATTTTTAAAAAATGGCGTCTGCGGAGTGCCTGAAATAATAATTGATTTATGGTCCTTTATCTTGGAAAGTAGGTACT
The DNA here is from genome assembly GCA_947538895.1 of Neoitamus cyanurus. Lineage (NCBI taxonomy): Eukaryota > Metazoa > Arthropoda > Insecta > Diptera > Asilidae > Neoitamus > Neoitamus cyanurus. The sequence continues at coordinate 33,349,452 of OX384541.1, read as the reverse complement.
AAAGGGTGTTTCAATATGGATTTTTAAGTAAAAAAAGGAATTCTTTTAAATTTGTATTTATTTGTGAAATGTAATTATTAACATTAGACCTGAAATAAAATGCGAGTCAATTGTTCACCGCAGCTTCGTTAGGTGTGTACCATTTTGACGAAACTATGAAAGAAGATTTGAGGTGAAGACGACTGGTGCACGAATGTGGCCATCGATTCACATAGACCTTGCTTTTCAAAAAACTCCAGAGGAAGAAATTCAAACAGGTTTTCGGCAGGTAGTTTCGGTTTCCATAAAGAGAGTTGAGACGACCTGGCAATTTCGTTTGCAATAATGTCATTATTTCGCGTACAGTATGGCAGGTTGGATTATCCTGTTGAAACAACACGTCAATGTCAATTCCAATAATACGCGATAGACACATTGATCAAAATATTCCTATAAACTAGCGATACCGATAATTCGACAGAGAGCGATGAGATTTTAGTGTGTAGACTGTTAATCAACAGGTTTTTTTAATGATATAATGCATTATAAGTTTATTAATAACAATGATAAAAAAAGGCACAAACTATTTGTTACGGCCTCTTGTGACCGTAGCAGTAATAGGGAAAAAATTCACTATACTTCAGCCACTTATAGCTCGTAGTCTAGTGAATCTGTAGGAATAAGAAAATGAATGTACAGGACTCTAGGTCAAGATCTTATGATTTGAAACACACTGATTTTTTTAATTTTAAATAAAGATGTTTATTCAAAATAAATATTTCTTATGATTTATAAAATGTAACAAAATAATATTATATAATATTTTCAAATAAATAATAACAATAATAATAATCCAAATGATAAAAATTAAATGAGCACAAAAAATGAAAAAAAGACAAAAATATGAATTTTCAAAAATTGAAACTATTTAAATTAATTTATTATTATTATTATTTATTTACTGTATATAAGGGTTACCCTTGTAACAGTGAGTACATTAATATATGAATAAATATAGACTAAAAGGTATAAGTCGCAAGACAAACTTTAGCAAAAGAGAAACAAAAGAAATATCACAGCTCACTTACACGTTGGACCAATAACTTAAGAATACCTCAGTCAGACCAGCTAGACATTAAGACAGAAAGCTCTGATGCGAAGACAATTAGTGACATAATATACAATGCTTTTGACCTTTTTCTGGTCGGCTTGTACTAAAATAAAAAGGGCTATCTACGCCAAAGCAGTTATCAGTTAAAATTGGAAGAATAAAGTGCTGTCTGAAATGTTTATAGTAAGGGCACACAAAGAGAAAGTGGGCGAGAGTTTCTGGCTGCCTCAAGTTGCATATAGAACAGATCGCATCGTGGTCCAGGATATACGTTGTGCCTTTCCAGTAGAATTTGGTCTGAAAGGTGTTCATCAGCCTGAGTTGCGCATAGATTTGTAGGACGGGGAGTACGGCCCTGGGCTTGAAGGTGAACGCATGCTGTATCGCGTGTCTCTGTAATTTTTGCAACTTTTTACGATTCGGGCTGTGAACGTGCGAGTGGAGCCTGTTGAATTTAAATTAATTTCTGAAACGAGAATAGTAAAAAAATATGAAATTAGTTTTTTTTGGGAAAAAATACAGACAAATTCAAAAGTTAACATGGAAAGTAAAAAATATGCTGTTTTTAGAATAATCTCAAGCACAACTTCCCCGACGGATTTCCTGGAAAAGTTGTACTTTTAATTTTTCTAATTTACTATTTCTCAAGTTCAAATAGTGGAAACCTTATTCGATTCGAGAGAAATTGTAGCCCTTAGTTTTTTTCAGAATAATACATTCAAATAAAAAGGGTGGAATACCTGTCTTTTTCTTTGAATAATTATTCTTTTCGGATCAAACCTGATATGATATATTGTGGTGTATACCGTAACTCAGTAGAATAAACGTGAGTGTATACACCGTCCGATTCAGTCGCAAAAACTTGAATGAGTATACCGTGTGACTCAGTGGACAAAACTGGAGTGATTCGCTCTGCTCGGGGAGCTCCTTTTATAGCCCCAGAACATTGTTTTGGTGGTGTCAGATTGGCTGTCACTGTATATAGAATGTCGGAAGTCCCGACACTATTCTTCAACGACTACTTTTGACGACTAAATGATTGTTTTCATAGCCTTAGTCCGTTGTTTCGGAGCAGCCATTTTGCTTTTTTTCAAAAACCAAGCTCAAAATCATTATCAGCTTCCAGAAAAATCTTATGTTGTAGAAAAAAGTACTATTTCGTTCAAAAGTCCGCCATATTAAAGCCGCTACTTTTTATTTCCTCATAGTCATTATCAGCAACACCACGCTAAGAATTTTCACACTTTTGAACAAGAATTTGCGATTTTTCCCCACTTTGCGTTGTCCCGCCGCCAATGTGTCCAAGTGCCCAATACGTGCTAAATATAATTCTGCCGCTCAGTTCGATGCAAATAGCATTTCTTTGATGATCCACGCTTTAAAACTAGCGGCGGTGTCCCGACACAGCCCGATCCGTTCATTATTGAATTAAGGTACCTCACAAAGTTTTTTTTTAAAGTTCTTTCTAAATAAAAATGAATAAGAAACACCATGAAATAAAATGATAGCTTAAAGTAAAGTCAAAACAAAGTATACCTACATGAATGCGATATAAAATAAAATCAAGAATTAATAAATACATAAATACAAATAGATAAAGCACTAATACATTATTCCCTAACATTCAATAATTGATATCACACTTAAAGTTCTGCGGAAGTCCATTAAAATTTCACAATATGTCGGAAAGAGTTCTTCCATTATTCATCTGCATATGTATGTATACGTACATATTTCGCCCGGAATAAAGCTACTCGTTCTCAGCTGCGCCCGTGCACTGGTTAACGGCAATTTATGTTAATCTCCATTCTGTTTAAAATCCTGTTGATAATAAAGGATGTGGGGAGCAATGAAGAACCCGTAAATTTAATAGTCACTTTTACGAACTTAATTTTTCGCCTCGAATCGCTCATGCCAAGATTTCAATAGTCCAATAAAATTCGTTCCCGGTTGAAAGCCATTAAACTGAATTTATCGAAAGTAGGCACGCAGAGAAAAGTTTTGAGGGGCGATCTCTTGTGCAGTGATTTCATTATGGGCATGGTACGTGCCTCAATGCAATATCGAACTTTCCAGAGAAAATTTACTTCATGTATCTTTCCTTTTCATTTCACAACGACGAAACTTGAGGCCTTTCCTGGCTTAGTTCTTTCTATACATTGTTATTACTGTTATTAGATTCCTTCCTTGAATTTTTCGTCTTCAAGATTTTTGGGTCAATTTTGTTACATCATTCAATCTATAGGGGTTTGCGGGTTGCTTCACATTTAAGGTTTACTCATTGAAACAGCTGCATAAGAAAAAGACGAAAGCATTTTTATATAAAATAAACACAAGAGGTTTTTGGTAACCAAGCATGAGATGGTATTTCTTGGTAAATTCAGCCGAACATTTTACTTTGTGCTTAGCAGGTTTTGGAAATAGTACCTACTGCGCACCCTGATGAAATAATTTTAGGAAAACTAAGCACCGAATTGTTTTAATAACTATTAAATAAGTTTCCGGAGTATAGTTATACATACCCAAAAAGTAATTAGTGAGAAACAAAATAAAAAGGTTCTCTCTGCCAGCGCTGACTTCCTTACGAGTTCTTCATTAAACTTTTAACGAGTTATTGCTCTTATTTCCTAATAAAATGTTTTGACGGGTTTATTATAATAATATAATAATAATTTTAATTGTAACTAAATCGTAAAACTAATCGTAGACCCCTAACTGAATTATTTTTCATATACCTCTGCATAAAAATATTAAGATCCTTCGTTACAACATGTTCCATTGCATATACATATGTACATACTTTAAGTCCCTTACACGGAATAAAAGCCAACAGGAGTCGGATTGAAATGTAGAACAACCTAAAACACTGATTCCCAAATAGCCTGAAAGTGCAAATTCTTTGCCCGACAAGCAGGCTGCTCTTTTTCTTCTAAAAATTCTGAACAGAACGTCCCCCGAGAGTATCTTTTTCTATTTGCTGAGCTTGAATTGAAATCGATGCCCGGGCGAGTAAGTTTAATTGAAATTCCGACCGCACAAAAGTTGAATGCACGAAAGTTTGTGCGGTAAGTATTTTTAAAGAGGGGATTCCTTTAGTGAATGCTAAAAGATGTTTTCCAGAAAGAAACAAACAATTTCTGTTCCAGTGCACAATAGCCTTAAATAATTTCCAATCAGATTCGGTGCAATTTCTTTATCTTGCCTAGGATTTGAAGTTTGTCTTCCTGCGTGGAATCGTGGAGAATTTCACGGGTATTTTTCGCTTCCTATTGATGGTTTCGTCGTAAAATCGAAAAAATGTTGTCGCCCTTTAAACAGTAATTTTCGTAAAATGTTAACATATTAAATATTCAAAATTTTGAAAGAGTTTCAAACAAAACTTCTTGGAAATATTGTCCTTAAGATTTTTGTAACAATCATTTTCACGTAAAAACAATAATTACCAAAACAATTGACTTCACCCCTAAAATTCAAGCAACTTAGCTGCCACTCCTTGCGGAATCCGAGGGGGATACATAGGTGGTGGAACCGTGGCATTAAAATTTCGCTGAACTTCGATTTTACGCAAACTTAGCCCCTTTTTTCGCCGATTTTACTGGATTAAATAGAAAACATATAAAACAATTTTAATGAATAGTTTTTATTTAAGGGGGCCGATACATTGAAAGTGAGTTTTTTTAAAGAATTTTTTTGATAGGGAAGGAATAAGCGGATCGAGTTAATTTTTTTATTAGTTTACCACAAGAGCTTGTACATTATAAAACATGTTTTTTCGAGTGCCGGCGTTTCAAAATGGCGGCGAAGCCCGTGACGCAACAGCCCCCTCATATTTCAGTCGCTGCGTTCTCCCGGCGGTAGTATTGGTCTGAAACAAAGGAGGAAGAAGAAATTGTTAAAAAACAGTTGTGGCTTCAATGTGAACCTAACTTTGATACAATAAAATTTTTTTTCCCCAAATGCGACTTGAATGAAAATTTTGCTTGTTTTTTTGGCTGAATTCGCAACCTCTACGGTCGGGGATTCGCGAAATCGGCTATAAATTTAGGTTCATCCAGTAGACAAGGGTCTTTTGAAGCTACGGTAAATTTTTCAGCGTAATTGAACCTTTCTTAATAAAGTTATCGTGCAGCGAGTAGTCGAAAATGTCGTTTCGAGGAATTTGAGTTCAAAGTTTGGGGAAGTGAAAAGACGAATTCTCTACTTACATTTTAGTCGGCTATTCCTGCACCGTAGAGTTGTTCTTCCTCTTGTGCACGCAGCTGATTTACGGCAAAATTTTTTTCTTTCCGAGCCGTTCTTGCTTCTTTTGAATCGAGAAATGTGTGCCGGTCTGCGCTCGTTACTCGAGAATCATCCGCTAGCTGAGAGTATTTCCAGGCTTGCTCACCAACTACAAATCCCAAGTCATTCATAACGGATTCAATTTTTTTTGATTTTACATGTATCGGCTTCTATGTGAGATTCCATGAGACCGGATTGAGATATCGGGAAACGCTCTTAGACACACGTTCTCAACACCTTATAGAATATATTCCCGACGAAAAAAAAAAAAAAAATTTTTTTTGATTTTACATGTATCGGCTTCTATGTGAGATTCCATGAGACCGGATTGAGATATCGGGAAACGCTCTTTAGACACATGTTCCCAACACCTTATAGAATATATCCCCGACGAAAAAAAAAAAAATTTTTTTTGCTTTTACATGTATCGGCCCCCTTAAACAAAGTCTAAAAATAACAGCCGCACAAAAAAAAAATTTCGGACTCGGGGATCGGACTATGTATTTCATACATATGTTTTTGGGGTCGCTGAAACTGAATCCGATGTTAGTTCAACCACATCACGTCAGGTTTTCGACATAACCTCAGCAAAAACGAGAGAAAATATAAAAATTTTTCAATCTGGGGATCAACCATGTCTTTTATGTATATATTTTCGGGGTCGCTGAAACCTGACGTGATGTGGTTAAATCGACATCGGATTCGGTTTCAGCAACCCCAAAAACATATGAAATACATAGTCCGATCCCCGGGCCCGACATTTTTTCTCCCGTTTTTGCTGAGGTTTTTTGAGGTTATGTCAAAAACCTGACATGATGGGATTGAACTGACATCGGATTCAGTTTCAGCGACCCCAAAAACATATGAAACACTAGTCCGATCCCCGGGCCCGAAAATATTTTTTATGTGTGGTTGTGTAATCGATTTGTGAGTAACAATAAAGAAAATTTCCCTAAGCTTTAAAATATCAAAGTGCGAAAATGGTCAACTTCATACTAAAAATTAATAAAATGGAAAAAAGTGACGTTAATACAAAAGCCACAATAGTTGCAGAAGGAGATTCTAAAAGCTTCCTATAATTTGGGTGTTGACAGAAAGAAAGAAATTTCCCCAACAAAATCAATGATTAATATTGAGCAGCACCAAGCGAACATGAGTTGCAAAGTTGTGGCTTGCGGCGTCAACATAACATCGGCGCTAGTAATTCCGCCGCGGGGCCGAATTGCCGACATTGTGTGAGGATATCCGATATGCAGCGCGGATCTAGCCGCATCACCGCTCTATCTGATGATTTTATTTCGTCTCTATAATGGAAGTACATATACGTAGCACATAAAACTAAATTATTTACATGAAATATAAATCTCCTGTCATTTATTTTGATTGATTGGGAGAGACTTCTTGGAATTTTATCGAGAAGCAAAACAAAATAAAAAATGAAATCATTTGCTACTTTTAATGACCCAATGACGATAACTTTAATATTGTCTATACTGGCTGGCCTCCGTCACTTCTAAAGCTTTGAAATAATTTGAGTTTATTTAAATAATCGTTTTCTTCGAACCTCAAAACAATAACAAATACCTTAAACTTTCATAAATAGTCCAGTCGAAAGGGCGAATTTTTCGGGGACAGCTGAATTCACAAAGAGACCTGCCAAGTGCGTATCGTATATACACGTATGAACTTACGGCTACGTAGCATGTACAATATAATATAATATATATAATATTTACATAAATATTTGGAAATCTATTTTAAATAGATACATACGTATTGTGTAATAAAACAATTTATTTGTTAATATCTACTTATAGTCCAGTCAAAATGAAAATTCAACTGCGGAGAAATTCGCATAGAGCTGAAAATTGGTACAGACCTTAAATATACTATTACAAATAAAATATCAAAAGTCTATATCCATCTGACTTGAGCTAACAATGTTATTCAAGGTTAAAGGTCAACAATATCGGTTTTTCGCTTATATCTCGTAAACGGTTGTAATTGTAAAAATAGTTCATACAAAAGTTTTAGACCTTACAATTGTCTACAAAAATTGTTTCATATACTTTTTTCCACTAAGACTCACAATTCCTGAGATACCGCGATTTCAAACGTCGAAAATACTAATATGCACTCATACGCCCTCGCTGTCAACCGTCGCAGTTATGAAAAAAGTCATTATAAGCAAACTTGTAGTACTCGGAGCGTCCTCTCCGGTGATATCATCACTTTCGTTGTAGCTGCAAAAGCATGGGAGAAAATGGAAAAAATAATCTTTGCACCTGTTGCCCCTCCCCCCGGCCCCTCGTGACAATTAGGCAAAATTCATAGTAAGCAAAGTTGAATAATAACCTGATGACCCATGGAATTGTCCCATTCAACCCTTTTCAAATTCCACTATTAAATACAGCTATCCTACTAGCATCTGGGGTAACTGTAGCCTGAGCTAATTGAAAACAATCACTCACAAACTGCACAGGGGCTATTCTTTACTATCATACTAGGAATATATTTTACCGTACTGCAATCATACGAATACCTAGAAGCCCCCTTCACTATCTCAGATGTCGCATATGGATCTACATTCTTTGTAGCAACTGGATTCCAAGGCTTACACGTATTAATCGGAAAACATTTCTTTTAATCTGCTTAATTCGACATAGTAAATTCAACTTCTCAAGATCCCATCACTTCGGATTCGAAGCTGCAGCATGATTCTGACACTTTGTAGACATTGTATTACTATTCCTAAACAATTCAATTTACTGATGAGGGGGATAAAACTTATGTAGTATAACAGTATATATGACTTCCAATCATAAGGCCTATAAAAAATAGTATAAGTAATTAAGGGGACCTACTATATGGCTAAATTTTCGATTTTTTTTTTATTGGCTTTTCTTTTTGTTCAACTATTTCCGAGTAAAACGCCGCAAACTAAACCCAAATCTGTAAGAAAATAACGAAGTTATGCCTTTTTTTACTTTTAGACTTTAGTCGTTAAAAAAAGTACTTCAAATACTCTGTAATAACGGAAGCACAGAGCAACTACGTTCCCTGTGATTCTCTGTTGTGTTTGTTGTGTAAACGAACCTTAATCAGTGCGTTTCTAAGTAGCATTTTCGTTGATAAACTTTGTGTTTCTTCTGTAAGGTCAAACTTTAATTCGATTTTGCTCGGAATTCTGTGTTTTGACCGTTGCCGTAGAAAATTTCAAAAACCGTTTGAATTGTTTGAAATTTGGTGGGCTGGTTTATTATACATCTGGTCATGGAATGAATAAAAAAATATTTGAATATTTAGATTATAATAATTTTTTAAAATATTTATTAGCTCAGTAAGTAATGAAAAATTTCAAAAATGAACTCTAAACTACACAAAATCAAAAATAATTGTAGGAAAGCAAAACTAATTAATTCATTCTGTGCAGTCAAGTATTATCTAACAGAAAATGTCTTGTTTATGTGTTTCAGATCAGGGGTTCTGGAAAAAAGCTACGGCAACGGTGAAATTCCACCATTGCAAGAGACGCTCAACCCATAAGAGCCCATGGGTATTTTTGTGATTTTTATAGGCCATAAACAATCTTAAAGTATTCAGTAATAAACTAGTTTCCTCATTTTCTAGATTTTATGTGGTTTTTTTCTTGAAAAAAAAATCTTTTGACTCCGCAAAACCCCATTTAAGCCATTATTAGGTCCCCTTAACGCCATATCAACCATATCAAAAAAGACAACAACTAATCGAGAAAAAACCTCACCCTTTGAATGCGGATTTTACCCCATATCATCTGCCCGACTACCATTCTCCCTCCAATTTTTTCTTGTTGCAAATATTTTCCTAGTATTCGATGTAGAAATTGCTATCCTATTACCACTAGTAAAAATCATAGAGTCCTCAAACATAATAACATGAGCACTTTCAGCAATAACATTTATAATAATTCTACTAATGGGACTATACCATGAATGAAATCAAGGAGCACTAAAATGATCATAGGGTTGTGGTTAATAACAACATTTGATTTGCACTCAAAAAGTATTGATCTATTCAATCTACCTTGAATATGAAGTGATAAATCACAATTAGTGTCGAACTAATATTAGATAAAAAAATATCCTTAATAATTAATTGAAGTCAAAATAGAGGCATATCACTGTTAATGATTTAAATTGATCTATATTTCCCAATTAAAGAAACATGTTGAACAAGAAAAAGCTTCTAACGTCATTCTTTAATGGTTGAATTCCATTTATGTTCTAGTTTATATAGTTTAAAATAAAACCTTACATTTTCACTGTAAAAACAAGGAATATCTTTTATAAATTACTAACAACAATAAACTATATCCAAAAATCAAAAGATTACCTCAACATCTCTAATATTAAGCTATTTGAATTAAACCACCATAAAACCCAATAATAAAATAACTATTCACATGACAATCAACAATAAATAAATTTTCAAATTATTATTCTGAGCCACCTGACTCAATTTAGATAAATCAAATAACTTAACATATAACTTCTGCCCCCTAACTAAATCAGACCATCCCTGGTTCATAGATTTAATCATCAGTCCCCCACAAAATAAAGGTCCTATTAAAAAAATATAAGCCAACAATAGAAATAAAACACCCTAGATAACCCTCCAAAATACACACAAACAAGACCAAAAATTTCAAATAATAAGGAAGACAAATTACAGAAGGATTAGGAAAAATCAGTCATCTTAACTATCTACCGCCAAAAACTCTCATTAAAAATAAACCAACTATCCCCTAATTATAATATAACCCTCATCACTTAAATTATTTAATGGAACACTATTAAAATCCCTAGTTATTGGATAATAAATAAGACGAAAATACAAAACCACCAAAATTAAATCCCTAGAATAAAACCCCGCCAAAAAAGGCATACCACACAAAGCTAAATTAGACACATTAAAACAAGAAGATGTTAAAGGTATGTTATAAACCAACCCCCCATTATCCCCAATATCCTGAGAATCCCCTATATTACGAGAAATATCCGAAAACCCGGTATAGCTGACCTTTGATCATGAATCAATTTTTTTAGCTCGATTTGGTTCAGTGGGGACTTTTGACATTTCACTTGTAATAGTGTATTTAAGGTCAGTAGAAATTGTCAGCTCTATGCGAATTCTTACGCAGTTTCAGATTTTCGTATATTTTGACTAACCTATTTTTAAATTTTTTATTTGATATTATTTTATACGTTTTTTACCTTTTAAGCTCTTTTTTGTAGCAATCGTAAAAATATATTTGCGTGAAAGCATAATGCGCGTACGTACATATTTGTTTTATTTCACCATCCTCTGCAGCAAATGCAAAAGAGCGCTGTCACGTATCCAGACAAACAAGTCAGACATCGAAGATGAAAAAGGCCAAACTAATTTATTCATCATATAATTCCTGATCCTATTATGCGGCTAGACAGTGCCCACATAATTAAAACCCCTAACTGTTACAATATTATCCGTCCGGCAACTGTTTAATTAAATGGGAACAGACTCCAGGCGGAATTATGCATTTCGGATTTCGATTCAACTGATTGCGAATGGGAGCTCTCATCGTTGCTTTGGATTCATTTTTGATTGATGCGTATGTCATTTGCGGCGACGCTGATACGAAAGATTTATGGCAAAGCGCTTTATTCATGTGGACTGAGACTGTCTGCCATTATAACTATGTAGTTTGCCATGGGGAAACTAATTCACACTATGCCCGATATGTTAACTTTTGGCTTTGTAAAATATAAGGATATTGTAGCTAATATTCAAATTGTGGTAAATTTACTGCTTTTATTACATAAAGCGCGTTTCGCCTCGAGTATCTTTCATAGTTTTGTTACGAAAAGAATAACGCAAACGTGGGATGTACACTGAGAGAAAATCTGCTTCTCACAATCAAGAAGTAAATAGACTATTAAAAGAAAAAAATATTGGAAAAAGCTATAATATTGACTTTTACACGTTTGTTCTTAAAACCTAAAAATCAGGCAAGTGCGAGTCAGACTCCTGCGTGAAGGGTTCCGAATATTTGCCTCAAATTAAATGACTGTAACTAAAATAAATATTTTTTCATGTGATATAACTACAAATTAACGATTTTCGGTCTTTTTCCTTTTCTTGTGCTGTGAGACCTTGAGGAAGTACCCTATAGGTTTTAATTTATTTGCGAGTGTCAAAATATGCGGCATAAATGGCGCGTATTTTTTGTTTGCGTTGACTTAGAAGATTGATTTTTTCACGGCTCCAACTGACCTAAGTGTTTAAGTTTAATTTCACACGTTCCTGAGGAAATGGGTCTTGACAAACAGACGAGCAACGAAGTGATTCTATAAGGGTTCCTTTTTTCCTTTTAAGGTACGGAACCCTAAATACACTTATCTTCAAGTCTGCTCGCGTGCGTAAGAAACAAGAACAGACAGAGTTAAGGGGGGAAATAGGGTTAGAACAGCGTTTTCTCAATGATTTTCATGAATTGTTTTATAGTATAAAAAATGAATATAATTTATTGAAACTTTGAGAATATTTTTTTCATATATTTAGTTATATGCTATAAAACGTTTGAAGAATTTCCTTGAAAAACACCGAAGGTATTAGCAACCCAATATTGCAGGTCACAATCAGACTCAGCATTTTGCGTACATTCTGGAAGCCGCAATTCTCATCTGAAATTAAACGAGGTTATAATTTACATTTATTATATGTCTCTGTTCTATATGAACCTAAATGCTTTAAAAAAAAATTGAAAATTGAATTTTTTACAGGGGTCAAAACAAAAAAGCATGATTTTTCGCCATTTTTCCCAATTTTTTTTGCAAAAAAAAAATATTTTAAATAATGATAATATTACGATTTTAGGTTCATGTAGAGCGCAATACTATGAAGAAAGTAACTGCCAATTTTCAAATCGATTGATTGAAAACTTTTCAAACTAGCGTGTACGCAAGTTAAAAAAAAGTCGTTTTGAGAAAAACGCGTTTGAAAAGATAGTACCAAGTAAAACAAAGTCAATTTCTACCTGAGGTTTCTATTGTGAAAATACATAAAAGGACATTTTCTGGCATTTTACTTAGTATCTGTGACCCCCCAAATACATGCCAGGTAGTAAGTAAATGGGTACCTAAGTGACCGCTCGGTTATACACGTGGCGCGCGCTCGGGGCCTGAAGGAGAGTTACTTACTTTAATGGCTATAACAATAGAACGAGTCGGAATTATCATTTAAAATGTTGGGAACATATTTTTCAATAGTTTTACTAATAATTTATTAAACCGTCTAACCCTATTTCCCCCCTTAAAGGAAGTATGATAAGCTTAAATAACTGCGCAAAAATTTATTCCTTATACGGAGTTTTGTACTTGAAGTAAGACGAACTTATACCGGCAGAAACACGCCTCATGGCCTGATATATAGAATATATATGTAAAAATAAGGAGAATAAATACTAGAAATAACTTGCTAAGACCTCCTCTTTGTTTTGCGCATACTGGCTTGCAAATGTGTCCTACTATCAAATCTTCAATCAAGAGTACCCCACAACACCTCAAAATCATTGCTGAACGTTTTTTATTATTAGAACTCTGTTTTTCACTGAGTACAACTTGCCATAAAAAAGCCAACGAAATTTCTATGGCATAATATGATGATGATTCCATGATTTTATATATGGCGAAGGATTAAGGGATTACCCTGAATTGCTAAGACAATGCCCGAGGAGAATAAAAGGATTAAAAATTCAGTATAAAAAGGGTTTGATAAGGAGCTGACATGGAAGTCACGTTCAAAGTTCGCAATCAACGGTTGCTGTCACATCGATGCCAAGACACGTAACGAGCATTGAAATCGTCTGTTAAGGCATCCCATGGCCCCCACAAAGTGCCCCGTAACTGCACAAACGGAAAATGTGAAGCGATGTAAGATTTTCTGCCGGCTTTCCTAGAATCATCACTGCCCTTTTTTATTATTTTTTTTTATTTTTTTTGAGGACGATGAGGAGAAGAGTTTCTGCGTCCATGCTGGTGGCATGCTTAGGCAAAATTGCAAAGCTAAAAATACTTTGTTCTTGTTGTGCTCTTTTACGTGATGACAATATATCGATTCTGTTCTATATGTTTGAAACTTCCTTTCTTATAATTTAGTAGTAAGAGTTCAAATACAAATAACAAATAAACCTTTCAGGGATTGAAAAGAACCATTTCTACCACGTTTTACTTTGAAAAGTAGTGAAGTTCTTTCTGGTCTCACTTAAAGAAATCTGAACATATGTATAAGTTTTATTAAATTTGTTGACGAAGTAGGGATACACAACTGTACTCGAGGACGGAAATCGAGGATGAGACGTGGAAGCTCAGTCGGACCTTGATCGAGTCCTTAGAGTGAGCTTGTGTAGTTAGGAAGAACAGATGTTGCAAAAATTTTCCGTGCTGGAACAACAAGCTACAAAAGTTCAGAAAAGAAACCAGGAAGCTTTTAAATAAAGCCTTAAAAACTCAAAAAGAATAAGACTGGCAAGCCTATCGCACTTCGCAGCAAAATTATAAGAAAGAGATTAGATCTTCTAAACTCGAGTCTTATAGGAAATACTGCGAAGAGCTAGAAGGGATAAAGGAGACATCGCGGCTACATAACATGTTTCAGAGGGATACCGCAGCCAAGCTGGACTCCATTCGAAAGTCTGATAGTAGCTACACGTACTCCAGACAAGAGGTATTCAAAATTTTATCTGAAACACATTTCCCCGGTAGCAAAAACACGCAGTCAGACGTAGGCCCAGCTGAGGATCACTCGTTGAACATCACGAGGCATGACAGACTTGAAAACTACAAAATTCCGGGACTTGATGGCATATATCCTGCAATGCTGAAGGCCGTGGCGTAATCCCTGAAAGAAATATTTAGGGCCTGCATAACTTGGAGATACATACCCACCGCCTAGCAAAAGGTGAGAGTTGTTTTCATTTCCAAACCAGGGAAGGACGACTACACTCTAGCCAAAAGTTTCAGACCCATCAGTCTAACCTCGTTTCTTCTGAAATGTCTAGAACGCCTGGTTGAAAAGTATATTAGGGGAGGGATGCTGAAAAGGTGTCCGTTGAGAGTTCATCACCACGCTTACCAGAATGGCAAATCATGCGAATCAGCACCACACGATTTAGTACGCAGAATCGAGAGGGTGCTTTTGCCATTGGCGGGTACGTGGATATTGAGTGGGCCCTTGACAATTCTACTTTGTCTTCCCTGTGTAACGCAGCAAAAGCGCATGGAGTGGACAACATACTAGTACGTTGGATACATTCCATGCTGGCAACAGAGACTACTAATCGCGGATGGCGCGGACGATACCAGGGCTGAGGTAGGTAGAGGATGCCCCCATGGAGGCGTACTGTCGCCCCAGATCTGATGCTTTCTAGTAGACTCGTTGTTGGATCAGTTACAGACTCTCAACGTACACGCGCAGGCCTATGCCGATGACATGTGTGCACTAGTTTGTGGGTTCATTCATTAAGGACAATTTGCCATAAAGCGCAAAGGGCTTTGGATAGTCTCCAGAACTGGTGCGAAAAGCATGGGCTATCAGTGAAACCTAATAAAACAACGCTAATATTTTCTACTAAGAAAAGTAAGCTGAATAACCCCAAACTTCCAATCTTAAAGGGTGTTACAATCCAACTCTCCACCGAAGTTAATTTTCTGGGAGCAATCCTAGACAGCAAGCTTACGTGGAGATCACACGTCGAACAAAAATCCACCCGAGCATTAAATGCTTTTTGGCAATGCAGGCGGGCCTTTGGGAAGACATGGGGTCTGGCACCAGCGGTGATCTACTGGCTATACACCGCCGTTATTAGACCTATTATAATTTATGCATCTGTGGTCTGGTGGATCAGAACAGGAAAAACATCTACTTGTACGATCCTAAACAGAGTGCAGAGAGAAGTATGCATTGGGATCACTGGGGCCTTCAGCTACACGCCTGGTGCAGCTCTCAACGCAATGCTCAACTTGGGACCACTGGACATCACAATCCAGGAAGAAGCAATGAAGGCAGTCTGTCGTTTGAAGAGACAATGACTCTGGTACGACAACCATTGGAACGGCCATGGTGATCTATCACGAAGGCCCCAAGAAAACTGTGACTCGTACAGTATGCCGATGGATGACATGCCACCGGTAACACTGTTCGATAGGGGATATCACGTTGAAATCCCGAATAGAGCACTGGGAAAACCCACACCATCTACTGGAGAGTTTTTCCAATGTCTTTTATACAGACGGCTCGAAAACCGCTACCGGTACGGGCGCTGGATGGTGTTTGAGTAACGAGCCCCTTTGGACCTGAATCACAGATTAGCGTGATTTCTACAATAGTGAAAAACTGGATAACTCGGCACATGGAGACAATCCATGCGCAGATATGGTCCGTGTTACAAACTTGCAGACACACCAAAATCTTTATAGGACGTCCAATAAGTGCACTGCAGAAACTCTGCTGAAATTAAGCAGGAAAGAATGCAGGAATCTTGTAGGGCCTGTTACAGGGCATAATACATGTGGCAAACGAAGTATGCATAACTGGGAAGAATCTGGCCTATCGTCTGCTTAAACCCTTATGTCAATACTCGGGTACCCTTTTGCGTATTCTTACTTACATACATATCTTTTGTAATTAACGACAAATTATGAAATCCTTTTAGATCCTCGTTATTTGAGTCTATTAACATCGATTCATATACGTTAAGATATTGAAATATGCTAAAAAATAAATCCTTAACGTGGTGGAGTTAATCCGGGCACGGTCTGCTGTTGGGGAAGGTGGTTCAGGGGCAGGTAAATAAAGCACGAACACTGAAGCTATTTGCTACATTATAACTTTATTGCCAACACTTCTGGCTTTAATTCAGACTTATTACAATCACTTAACCATCAATCTACTTCACCCGCGACTCGGTTACGACCTTTCAGATTCCTTTCCAGATTACAACTCAACTTCAAAGTTCTCGGCCGGACTTAAGGTCCGCTGGCAAATTCACGAATTGGGACGGAACCAAATGTTCCCCCCGCCGGATTTATTAGTCAAAGCCAATCAGGTATGCTTATGCATTTCTCTTCGACTCTCCCTTAAATGCTTTCTTTGCCGGCGCTGCATTTCTTGCCCTTTGCGGTAACGAGCAAAGACGCGTGACCCCGTTTTGGTTCACTCGTTGTGTTGTGACATAATATCTGCGGCGAATATGCGCTTGAGCAATAATTGACTGTTTGTCAATTTACTGTTCTGGGCACTTAAGTGAACTTAAGCAATATTTTGTTCGTCTGAACAAATTATGCTTAAGGCGTGCAAGATTATGCTTCCTGATTTAACTTTCATTTCTTCGGCATGTAGCTTATCTCGATGATAAGTAACATGCCGGTGTGGTATCCTGGCAATCGTCAGTGACCCGACATGCGCGTCGTGCGAGGAGGATGAGGACACAGCAGAACACTTTCTCTGTGATTGGTCCCGCGTTCTCCCAAGCGCGGTGCACTGTATTCGGTGCTGACGTAATGAGGATGGAAGATATCTGTCCTCTGTCCTCGACCCCTATACGAGGTTCTTCAGTTCATTAGAATAACGAAGAAGATCGACTAGGGCGGGGGTAGAGTACAATGGACCCTTCGCCCCCCCTTTCAACCAAATATAATATATAGGGATACACATACATACAAACTACATTTGCAATATCCGTATTTACTTTCTAATGCCCGAAATGTTTGATATGTAAACATCCCCAGTAGACAAATTAGCAGAACCTCCATCAGAAGGCATGATATGTATTATATTTATAACAGCTTCCGATCATTTGTTTATTTTATGGCTACAGCATTCTGTATAGAGCGCTTGCAACACCGTTTCTTTAGAAAAGAAAGAAAAGAAATTTGAAAGATAATTGAGATGAATCATCATCCAAGCCGGCTTTAGACGACCCCATCTGTATACATATTAGTTATATAGTGACGACAAGCACGCACCTTATGTAAATTGCCAACTTTGGATTGTACGACACTTTTACTAATCCACTTTTACTAATACTTCTTTTTACTAAAACCTACTTTTGCTAATACTTCTTTTTACTAAAACTAACTTTTACTAATACCACCACAATTTGATTTAAATCGCGGATGGGCACGATTCTTGTATCCTTGGCCCCGATGTTTGGGAACGGGTTTCGAAACATTTTTCTGTGCTAATTAACTCCACCGGTAGTTTGTAAAAGGAAAATTAATTCCACCGGCAGTTTGTAAAAGGATAATTATAATATATTATAGAATTTTCCTAAAAGTTGCGAACGTTAGGTGGCTCGCGAATTGCCCTATATCTCGAAAACGGGACGAGATAGAATTTTTTCATTATTTTTCCGTTAATTAGCATAGCAAAATGTTTCGAACCTTGTTCCCAAAAACAGGGGCCAAGGATATAAGAATCTCCCCCGCGGATGTCCTATCTTGTACCTTCTAATTTAAATAAAATAATTAATACAATTATGTAACCTCTGAAATTTACATAAGAACGTGACTGGTTGCCTCGAAAAAAGTATTATTTCCTCCCCTATGTGATCGTTTTCATTCTTTAGTTAAAAAGTACATTAGTAAAAAAGAATATTATAATAGTAAAATTATCCTTTAGTAAAATAGACTTAGTAAAAGTGGATAAATAAAAATGGATTAGTAAAAGTGTCTTCCTACCCCAACTTTGACCAGTTTCATCCCTTTTTATTAAAACATTGTAAAAAAAATGGACTTGTATAATTGGACGGATCCCTGAGAGCGATCCTTGATCTTCTCTGAAATCCAGGGAACTCTGAAAATGATTTCCAGTCTCGTATCTTAATTTCCATTTTGCCTATACATACATGTTATAAATTTTAGGACATCGGCTTTCGAAAATTTCACCTCCGCCATTTTAACACAGCCAAATGTCAAATTATGTTTTGCCAGAAGCGGCAAGACAGATCTGTCTTAACAGAATTTGTGTCTTAGTTTGCCTGTCTCCGCTATACATTCGTCCCTGTCTTGTCAAAAAAAAAAATGTCTTGTGGGACGCCTGGTTGGCCTTTTGAGGATTATTCTGTTTCAGTATTCCAATATTCGTTGGACGTTTGTGTGCCTTTGAGTATGGCTTCGAAATAAAACAAGGAGAAAGAGAAGCAGAGCCCGCACATGCTCATAACTTTATGCGTGATGCGATGAACAGCGCATCAACGCGACTCATACTTTTATTACAAGATGCCTATTTAATTGCGAGGTTAAAGGTAAAGATAATTATTTCGTATACGTTTTAGGTCCTATGTATTTTTAGCCAGTAGATCAGCTTCAGGCTTTCATTTAAGGTTGGTCGCTTTGTACGCCACCTACTTATTTTTTTTAAATATGCAAAAACGGACGGGGTTAAAATTGGGCGAAAATAGCGTATCCTATTAAATGGACGACACTCTATGTAGATCTGAAACTATAAAAGTTGTGTGTAAAATAAATATTATTAAAAAACAAAACTTTTGACTGCAAAAAAAAAAAACCTAACCGAAATGCAAAAAAAAAAGTTTATATTAAGTAAATCCAACCATAGAAATACTACTTTGATATTACAGTTAAAGCCGGCGGAACCCAATCGGCACACCATTTTAAATATTAAATACAATGGTTCCCGCCTGCTTTAACTGTTAGTTACCACGTCGTCATAAAAGAAAAAAATTTGGTTGAAACAGATAATTATTGAGAATTTACAACCAAGGAATTTCTTTGTTTAGCCTTTGAAATAATAAACCCTTGGTTGAATCTATCCTTCAATTTTTTGGGGCATCAAATTAATCAAATTTGGATAGCCGACGAGGTGTCGTATTCCATTGCTCCAGCAGTGGTTTTTATCAACTCTTTAATGTTGCTCGGGCTTCTTTTTGACACCCTTTCCTTCCACGTTTTTCAAAAATTTTCAATTATGTTGAAATCGCGAATTCGTGGTGGCTGTAAAAGAATATATTTTGTTTCAGTCAGGTTAGGGCTACATGAGGAAATGGGCATTATACTGCTGGAGCATCGCTTCTCTTAAGGACATTTCCCATTCCGCAAAAGGTAATATGTTTCTCCTTATGATGTCAACGCCAAGTGTTGTGCAAAAGAATATTGTACAAACTATGTAGATTTTTAAGACTCCCAAAATTGACTGAAAACGTGAGTATTTTCAGAAACTTTTACAATTCGTCGATTAGGGTTGTATTATACTTTGCCCGTGCCAAATTTCATGTTTCTAGATTAAGGGGTAAGATTTTAGAAACCTACGAAAGGCTTAACTATGGTTTTTACGGAAATAATAAAGATGTACACTATTCTGCAAATGCACGTACGTAAGTATTTCCAAAAATGCAGCAGTACAGGCATTTGATTTGTGTTTTCCATTCGACCGAGCCTGTAGTGGCGTTATGTGCAGTTATTTCCTTTCATTTCATATCCGTTATTGCCCACTCCAAGCAATTCGTAGCTAAATGGCGTGTTTCATGCAATTAAAAGCGGTCGAGGTCGCATACAACAGCTTGTACGAATCTTAATTCATAAGTCAACAGACTTAAGTTGGCAGTGCAAATATTTGATGATGTTTCATAAAAGGGCCGACGTAGGACTTATTGCCCAGGGGCGCCAAAACTTGGAGTCACCCTCTGCGAACAAAGAGCACAAACTAGACCTGTGCATATATGCAGTAGCTCCGAGTTCAAGTCCAACTGACGAATTTGTTCGAACTGCGCCATGCCGACACGATAGTATTTACGACCACAGATTGTTTAGTTCACTCGTTGTGAATTGTGGCAATTTGTGGGAGGAAAGCTCGCCCATATGATTCCGTAAGCTCACGCATGGGCACGTGGCAAGGATTGGCTCCATTCGACTCCAACGAGCCCCTCGGAGTTACCACAGCCTCCCGATCTGGAGAATCCTTTTGAAATCTTACGAAACATCTTCAGATGGCGAGGTCGCCGAGAGCTTTCGCCTAGTCAAGGGAGAGACCCAGCGAAGTGGTGTTGTCGAAGATTCGCTAATCTGGCGTCGCCAGTCTTTCGACGGCCGCCGATCTGAGAGTTGAGTGTTTCGGTGGTGGGAACGCGTCCAGACTCCAGTGGACTATGCACAGAGCAGCAGCAGCATCTAAATCTGCTCCAGGATCACTCAAGTAGTGTGTGGAATTTCTGGTTCAGTGGCTCACCGTCGATTCCTCGCATTTTTTGGGGCTCCGGAGCCTTACATAACCGCGGAGCAGCGCACCAGCCTGGCCAAGATGCGAGCCTTTGAAAAACAGAGAATCCTTTTGTAGTGGCTTGGAGGGCGCGAGTACTGTGGCCCTTTCAAAAAAGTTTGCTCGTTTTCGCGGGGTGTGAATAGCGGTCAAGTGGTCACTTTCGCGAGTTGGTGTCGACGGTCGTCCTCTGCAGCTCCGCCGTGTGCTAATCTGCTGGTGACGCAAAATATTTGGAAAGTGTAGATATTCGGGACTGTGTCTGTACCCAGAGCCCCGGAGGAAGAGGGCCGATCCGAGCGGTGGTCGTTGGGCTCGATTTCCTCTCGGCAGCACCTATTGTGAATCGAGGGTCCTCGGCGTGCAGAGGGCTCCGCTGCTGCTGCTGGCTCCTAATCGAGGCCTGGATTAAAACGTCTGTTAAACGATAATTTTCCATGTTGGTTATGCAAATACGTTCGTCGGATTATTTACTAAATCTGCAGGAATCGTTTGCATAATTAATATTTCGTTATCGGCGGTGCAGTGTACATAGTTGCCGTGGGTGCCCCAAATTAAGTGTTTAAGTGAAATGCTCAGAAAATTTTGAAACCTTTGTACGTGCAAACAGAGTCCGCTCGGCGGGCTTACTCAGTTAACAGGATTAACTTTTGAGGATTACATGGATTTAGCTTTGCATGTTTAATTTAGGACGTGAAAAGGGTTCCTCTGAAACTTTCTCGCTGGTGAGTATGAATCACGAGTAGTGTTCACTGTTCAGTTCCTTCCTTGGTGACGGACAGGCGTCTGTGCCCGTCCAGCCCATAGTCTCTGGTGGAACCTATTTTCTGTTTATCCTGTCCTAGCTCCTCCCAGATCTGGAGGGACTCTGGAGTTGTGTGACCCAGTGTGGTTGATTTATTACCCTTTGGCTGATTATGTAACCGATACATGGGTGTGTTTTGATCCTTTATTTCTCGTCGAAAAACTGTTCGGAGGCCTTGAGGCTTTCATAGGAGTCCGAAGGGCGGCCAGCCTCTCGTGTTGCTACACGCGCCGTGCTCTATGTTCATACGAGATGATTAATGGACACTGCTGGGTTTAAATACAACGCCGTTGAAAGAGTTCTGATGCATGCGGCTTGCCCTGTCGCGGACTTTTGTTCATTATGGAAAGTGGGTTAGGTGCAAAGGTGCAGTGCAAGCGTGGTCAAGTAATTAAACAAAAATTTCACACAAAGAATCCAAACTGAATAATAATTAGTAATTGGAAAATTTGAATTACATCGAAAACCAAACTTTTTTGTCCGGATAGGGTGATTCGTATATTAGCAAATCTCTTGTATTTGTGTGAATTTGGAGAGATTCTTGTTTCCTTGGCCCCGGTTTTTGGGAACGGGGTCCCAATTTTTGGGAACGGGGTTCGAAACATTTTGCTGTGCAAATTAACGTAAAAATAATGAAAAAATTCTATCTCGACCCGTTTTCGAGATATAGGGCAAAATAGTTCATACTTGACGAGCCACCTTAATTGGGAAAACTTTAAATTTTAAGAAAATTCTATTATATTATTATAATTTCCCTTTTACAGACTGCCGGTGGAGTTAATTTTCCTTTTACAAAGGAATGCAAAGCACAGCAAAATGTTTCGAACCCCGTCCCCAAAAAGCGGGGACAAGGATACAAGAACCGTGACGTGTATTTTGTTAGGTTTATATTATCAATTAAATACGATGTTCATATTTGCTGTAGCAAAGTACTGTAAGAAAGAGAAATAAATAAATAAAAATAAAAAGCCAGACAAGGGCTAGCCGGTACCTACTCACACATCGATTGTTCCGTTTCCGATTTCCTTTAAATAAAAATAAAGACAGCGTGTTTTCCTTAGACAGTAGTTTCACCATATTACGTAATTAAATTCAATATAACCTCTCAATGAAACCCAAATATTTAGACAAGCCAGAATAATATCGCCAGAATAATAATCGAAAATTTTTTTGGTTTTATTTACATGTAAATAGGGGACATACAGGACAGCCGGGATTTTAGCAGACTATGAAAGCTTCGCTAATAATTGTAATTTATTTTTTATTTTAAATAAAGGGGTAAGGTGAAAACAAAACTGCTTGCCGGACTTTTTGTTTTGGTTATTCGATTTTGTTTATGCAGGCCTATAGTTTATAGACTTATTTGTGTCGTTTCCACAAATTTAATTTACGAGTTCCCTTGTAAAATTTTTGTTGTTGTCTGTATTATATAAAATATTTAACAATTTTTTACAAGAGAAACTCCAGTTATTTAAATATTTTGGAAAGGTGAATTTTATCCCCAAAATTGTATCTGTGTAGAGGAAAGGCGGCTACGGTGGGATACATTTGTGTTGAGAAAAATGCGATATTTGAATGTACGGTCAAAAGAAAATGTCCATACCTACATAAGGCCCAATAATGTTATTCGGTTGGGTTTATAAACAAAATATTATATTTTAACCCATTATCCACAGAACATATTTTTAGTTCATAAAAAAATGTCGGGTACGTTGGGACACCTCTTAACACCCACCCGTTAGGAAGGTTAGAAATGAAGTAAAAAAAACAAGAAGAATTTTTATGTATTATTAATATAAATTCCATTTAATCATCATTAACAAAATTAAGTGAACGCTTTTTTAAAAAGTTGAAATGAGCTAACATAAAATTCACAATTTTGGCAAGAACCTACCTAAAATAACCTGCTTCATGTTCGTACATTTAATGTTAACAAAGAACACCTTTTTTATTTTAAACTCACTCCACTAACAATTATGAAAGGAAAAAAGTGTCCCACCGTATCCAAATTACACCATTTCAAAATTGGCCATATTGTTTACTTTCAACGGAAAATAACAAGTAATATATATAATAATAATAATGGAACGAAACGCATATCTATATTCACATATGATGATAGATGTTGAATGATATATTATAAGTCACTTAAAGAAACTTGACATTGAGCACCTAAACATTGAGTTTGCCAGTGTAAAATTATACAGAAAATTCACTGTTCCACCGTAGCGACTATCCCATAAAAGTAGATTAAATAATAATTATTACTCCACTTTCCCATTCTTTGCATAAATATAATGAATAGCGAAGTTTGCACAGTCCGCCCTCCACTGGTCTGTAGGCCACTTGTAAAGAATTACGTTTAATTTTGTGAAACGTTAAAAACATTTTCAACTTATTAAAATATTTTTAAGAATTTAATTGTGCTATTTACGTATCCAAGATTTTTATGACGTTATTGCCAATTGCAATGCTTTGTGCACTTATAATACTTTGAAGTACCTAATAGAAAATCCATTTAATCAACTTCTTAAGATATTAAATATATAAATTATTTCTCATAATTTTTAGAAATTATCATGTACTTAATGTTCCATTCTGATCTTGAAATTTGTAGTTTTTTGGTGTGGTATTTATCTTTCCGTAAAAAAAATCAAATCATAAAACACAGCAAGGGTTATTTTGATCTATATTACGGCGGTGTATAGGTGACACCGACACAATTTTTTCTATAGATTACGAATCCGAAAACGAAAATGCTGAAACACGTATATGTAGTTTTTGAGAAAAGTGAGTATAAAATAAATTTTATAAGTATGATATTACATACGATTAAGTACTTTTTGAGTTACAAAAAAAAATTTTTCCATAGAAAAATATTCCAAAATGGCGGCTATACAGTAGGTCGCGTTAACTACCATTTAAAAAAGGTCCTTCCACGGCCGGCAGTAAAAGTCTCGTTCAAAGTAACTTAAAAAAAACCAAAAATTTTTTCATTATCTACATGATTTTTGCCACCGAAATACACATGGTTATATTTGTAGAATTCTTTTTCGCGAAATGGCAGTTGTTTGAAAAAAACCGTTTTTTTTCGACGAAAAAACTCGAACTAAATGGCTTATAACTTTTTTCCCTGATATACAATCGTTATAATCGTGTGTACTTCCTTAGATAATTTAATAGTAAAGGTCCAGTTAAAATTTGAGGTCAATCGGATGAAAACTGTTCGAGTTCTACTGACGGCCGATTTTTAAAAGTGGTTCCGAGAAAAACGCGTTTAATAAAAAAATTTAAAAAGTGGCTTCGGAAAAATTGGTTTAGAGACATTTTAACATTTAAATACACCTTTCTACAAAGTATATTTTGATGCTAGGGATGTTTTGGCATTATTTAAGCCAATTAAAAAAAAATGGAAAAAAAATTAAGCTGGTAATAACCCCTTAATGTCTTGAAAATATTAGTTTATTTTTTCATTATGAAAAAAAAAACAAATGCTTCAGCCAATTTGTGTGGATATGTAAAATAGCTCTTTCAAAAGATTTATGGCATTTTAAATGCATCCATGTTTTAAATCTCTAATTAATATTTCCTATTTTGCAAATGTGATTTTTTTTTTATTGTGTTAAGTTTATAAAATATTTTGATATAATTCAGATATTCTTCTTTATTCTTTCTCACCCGATAATTTTTTTCTTTCTTTTATTTTTAATCAATGTTTTATTGCATTCTTTTTTGTTTTTTTTAAGAATATCTGCATTTAACAACTGCAATAAATGTACTTTGTAAAGCATTGTGATGTTGTGTAGATAAATTATTTATGGTGAGATTTCTAAGACCAAGGGGTTGTTCTTTGCGGGGGTTCATCGCCCATAGTTTTCCTCCTGTCCGCTTCCAGGCAGAATTATAAGAAGACTGAACAGGGTGACCACGGGTCACTCATATGGAAAGAAACATCTAGCTAAGTGGAAAAAGGTTGAAGGGAACAATTGTGACACGTGCAACATCATAGAAGACGAAAAACACCTTATTTTAAAGTGCAGGAAATTTGATCTGGTAGGAGCCAGATACCCGGAACTGTGCGAGATCCGCTCACTGAAGGGTTTTCCATAGACGCGCTCGAAACGGCTAAAATTAAAATTCTTTCAGAGTTTCTGGAATATACGAAAATGGACATTTGAAACTGATATCTGTGTCTGTAACCCTGTGTTACCTCTAGTTTCATCCCCACATTTTGCGCGGCTATTGCTCTTCGCCCGATCATTTAGACGAAGCTCTCCCAATGAGGAGGGTAAGGTTAGTGTATTTCAAATTATGTATGTCGGTTCGTCGGTTGGAGTCTGGGCCAAGGCTGTCCCTTTGGGAGATATTTGTGAGCTCTGTATGCCCTCCCAACATGCATTATACTTTATGATAAATTTTACAATATTTTACTCTTATGTAGGAAAATTTGACGCCCATCCGTGCACCCCCCTCTAAACAAATAGTTTTCTTTTGTAACCTCAGCTCACTACCGTCGG
This sequence comes from Neoitamus cyanurus, assembly GCA_947538895.1. Lineage (NCBI taxonomy): Eukaryota > Metazoa > Arthropoda > Insecta > Diptera > Asilidae > Neoitamus > Neoitamus cyanurus. The sequence goes on along the minus strand of OX384541.1, from coordinate 33,323,468 downwards.
TTCTTTTATATAGTGTCGTTTTACAGTATTTTAGTCTATTAGAGGAAATCGAGATTATCAGGCCTTTAAAAGAGGCAAATATAAAGGGACAACATTTACAGTATGTAGCTGCAATTAGAAAGACCTGAGTGAAATTGTTTTCAATGTTAAGAAAATCAAAGTCTTTCGACTATCGAGTGATGTAACTACTTAGTCTCCACTGCACGTGTGTATATACAAAAATATAATTCAAATAATAATATAATAAATAATTTATTTTCCTCAAAATTGCGGTTACATTTCATACAAATATGTATAAACAGTAGAACTGTTCAATTAAAAGTACATTTTGAGGCTTAGTGTATAAAAAGCCGGGCAAGTGCGCGTCGTAGGTACACGCATCAACTTAAGGTTCCGTATAGCATGCACAAATTCTAAGCAGCAAGAGTATTTTTTCGCCAGGATTGTAAAAATAAAAACTATTCACCCCAATTAAAACTGAATTTGTTTGCCAAAACTGCACAATAATTTATAAGTAAGTATTAGGACTTAACCATGCACTGCACATAGTGGGCAAGCGAGCGGGTTCTTAAATGCTACGAAATCAAGCCAATTGTGTTATTAATGCAATGCGCCGGTAGATTAAAACTAATAATTGTGAATATCTAAAACGTATTATTAACATATCTTGTTCAAAACACTTTTAATTTAAAGTATTTATGAAGTGCTACTCTCTTAATTTTTCAGATTTTTTATCATATGTTTGGAATCTTAGAGGAGGGGGCAGACACACATTATTAACGACTTTGGGAGCCCATGTGTCGGAAACTATTCACCTTTGGAAAAAAAATCCCTTAAGGATCTATATTTCATTTTTAGAGACCTGTCCAACTATACCAAACTTTCGTCACTCAGTTCTATGTATTGCACCTTACCCGTAAATAGTATTGTTTTATTATTTCATTACATAACTAAGTGGAGGTTCACAAAATACACGTGCATGTAAAACTTCATCAGAATCGATGGAAAGATGGCGGAGTTTTTAGGCTGTGACATATGGACAGACAGACGGACATGACAAAATTATAAGCGTTCTGTTTTTGCTATTTGGCTACAGAATCCTGAAAACAGTGTATTATATAATATTATTTATATAATACATTAATTTGCTAATCTATAAAAATAATAATATTGGGTATGAGCATAAGTTACCACCCTTTTCAAAAGGTGTCCATAGTCGTACTAATTTCTTGTTTGATGAAACGACTATACTTCTGTTTGGTGTGAAGGTGTGTGTTTAACAAAAAGGAATCGTTTGCTAGTTAATATTTACGGTGATCATGCTCCATCAAATACAACATGTAAATAGGTGATTCAAAATAGTGATTTCGACGTGAGTGACAAAGAAAGTGGGTCTAGTGGAATCAGAAGGGTGTTGCTTATTATGAACTTCTAAGACCGTCTAAAACCATCACTAGAAATCATAATCAATTGCAGTAATAACATACGTTTGAATTGAGCTTAGAGATAAAAATGGCCGGAATGTGTAACTAGACATAACAAGTTGATTCTTCTACACGACAACACCAGACCGCATATTGCACAACCGGCCCAGAAATACCATATTCATCTGACATTGCTCCTTCGAATTTCAATGCAGTCAGCCTTTGCTGCGACGATTCAAACTTATAATATTACTGGACTAAAGTTCATGTCGAACTAAATAGAAGAGAGTGCCATAGTTATTTTGTGACAAATATTCCTTGAAGGACGGATATTCAATAAGATAGAGAGAGTACAATACAATATATTGGGTATCAGATTTACCGTTCAATACCATTTCGGGGCATTTGCAAAGCACGGCACGTTGTTGTCTAATTTTCATAAACTAAACCTGTTTCTTTTCTGATGTTGATAATATTAATTAAATATATCTGTGAACTTAAAATTATTTCAGAATTTTCGAAATACCGTAGATATGGGGATGCGGGGCAATATGAGCTAGGCAAAAATAAGAAAAAAATCATGAATGCATTTTTAGCGACTTGCTCGAAAATATTCAACACAATGGGATTAGTGGATCTATACAAAATCTTATGCCAATATATAGCTTGCAAGTGGTCAGAGGTAGAATACTGCGCCAGACGGACGATAATGATGAAATTCATTTACTTCCTTTTACCCCCATAAAGTGAGTACATAAATCTAAAGTTCCTGCGCTCTTACGATAGAAGTGTCTACAAAATTGCACACGCTGCGAAAAGAATTGTCTGCGTCTTTATTGTGTTCCACTCAGCAGGTGATAGATTCAATTAAAGTTCAATAAATATGAAATTGCTCCACATGCTCAAGATCCAGCTGTGAGCAGTTTCATGACCAGGCGGGTGTAGTAGGAGAAAATGGCATGTCGGGCAACGGATATCCAGGGAATCAATTATCACAAATTATAAAGCACTACCGCACGTTGCGGAATTCATATTGGGCGACGGGCTGTGCCACATTATTGGCGACGGAAACTACAGCGCCAACTGCCCACTGTTTCCCATCTCGGAGAAATTAATATCCCGGCACTAGCGCGCCTTGGTCTGCTTGGAATTCAGCACGACCTTCTTTGACATGTGTTTCCCGGAGCTACAAATTATTATTTTCAAATACAGACCCACATTATGCTCTCTCTCTGTACGTTTGAGTCGTTATTGATTGCTCTAGTTACCTTACGTAACGCCACAACAGACAGATGGACGGAGTTGTGAACAGGATTTTTCATTAGGCTTTTACGCGAAGGATTTTAAAATGCTCCTGCCACTGCGGTTCAAACATCAGATCTTTTTTCCTTAATTTAATTGAAAGCCCCGAGGCATTATGTAATCCGCGTGAGCCGGGGCAAGGGCCAAGAAGATTTCCTCTTTTCATTTCGGTTTCGCTTATCCTGACTTCTCCAGTCTACCCGTCCTGGAAAAAATTCGCATCATTTTAATCCCGAAAGTTGGGTCATAAATCCCCAGATTAATGTGAGTATTTCGTACGGAATTCTGCTTTTTGTTCCAGCTTCCTGTGCGGATCTCAGAATGCCTAGAAACGATATATTGTCGGGATAAAGCCTCCTGCCAGGAATCAACTTTTAAATGTGTTCGCTTTGCCAATTAGTTTTCTTACGACAGTGTAAAGCTCGAGCAGGAGGGGAATTTATCCATAGCAACTAATCGATCGTTCAAAATTCCTGACAGGCGTTCATTATTAAGCCCCCCGTAACTGGATGTCATTTGAGCAATTTCAAAATAAGATCATTTCTTCGACGAACTGGGGGATTTTAATCAGCCTTACGTAATTTCTGATGGAGTCTTCAAGCGAAGTAGGTCAACATAATCCTGCCGGAAGTATTATACTAATTAGAAGCGAGGATAGTTGGAATAGTTTAAAATTTTGTAAGCTGGGGGTTGTTAACTTAATTTAAAATTGATTAAATTTTTAAGCCTTCTTCGGCGCTTAACAAAGGTATACAACTTGAATCTTTTCTTGAAGTTAAGTATAAATAACATTTTTTCATTTATGCATATATTTCCAAAACTTGAAATTTTAACGTGACCGTAATAATTGTTATTGCAAGTAGGTATGTATGTTCTTGCTAGGTGATGCTTTCACAAATTGTTGTTTTGGATTCGCTGTGTGAAAAAATGATGTGAAGTGAAGGAGTGATGGAAGGGTTATATAACATGATTCGCTCAATTTTTAAAGGCCTATTAAGTGGCTCCCCACTCGATTCTATATACGGGGAAGCACCCCAAAAACATCCTATTGTGAAATTTCATTACTAACTGTGTTGAAAGGTAGAAACTACAACGCTATGACACTGACAGATGGACATTACAACACTCTAAGAATACCTAGTTACTTCTTTATACACACACAGGGTATCTCGTAAACAACCGTTCTGTTGGGGGTCATTTCCGAAGTAATCTCGAATCCGAGGTCAGAATTAGCCCAATAAGTCAGGATTGAGTTGAGTTGAGTTGAGATATTTAAGGTAATATACTCGAAAAATAGCTTTGTGGGCTACTTTTGAGGCTATATAGAAGACACACTGCTCTTTTTTTTTATATATAGGGTGGTCCATCTAGTGTTTGGAATTTTAACTACCGATAATTTGAAGTTTAGTTGATTATATGTCATTATCGACTTGACAGAAATTTAGTTTAAGGTTTGACATTTACGAAATGGGACGGTATTCGCTTGAAGAAATTTGGGAAATTTGAAAACAAAATTTGACAAAAAAAAAACTTCCAAAAACACAATTTGTGGATCAATTCGTAAACCGAGCTCGTGGAACTGGAATGTTAGTGGATAAACTAACCTGTGCACATACTCGTCTGGTGCGCTATAAATAAATGTTACGCCAACAAACCAGAAACAATTCAAGACCTCAAGTACGCGATTCAAGCTGCTATTGCTGACATAAGGCCCGAAACATGGCTCCTGCCATGTCAGCCGTGGTGGTCATTTGACTGAAATTGCTATTCATAAATAATATTGAAATATATTGAGCCGTTTTTTTATAACAAAAAGAAATTCCAATTTTTAAATGGGCCACCCTTTATATATAATGTAGTACTACTCTTCCCCTTTAAAATAAGCTATCGAATGATCATCTCGTATTTATGTATTTAATGTAATTTCAAATTCTTCATCAAAGTCATCAAAAAATCATATTCATATATATACAGTTTTCAGTCTAAATTTTCTGGTTTATATTTCAAAGTATACTATTTTAAAAAGTTGTCCATTTACTAGTTATTCGAAACTGATAAAATCCTTCTGATTTGTTCTTTTAGAAACAAAGACTGACATGTTTCAAAGAGGATATAGTTTTGCTGAATTGACCAAAATGTCAATAACACACCCACACAAAACAAAAATTTCGGACCCGGGGATCGGACTATGTGTTTCATATGTTTTCGGGGTCGCGTGATGGGGTTGAACTGACATCGGATACGGTTTCAGCGACCCCGAAAACATATAAAAGACATGGTCCAATCCCCGGACCCGAAAATTTTTTTTTCTCCCGTTTTTGCTAAAAAACTAACTAAGTCATTTAGTCCTTTCCAACTTTGTTATGAATATTTTTTTTTAAACAAACCATTACGTAGTTATTTTGTGAAGATGACGGCATAACCTAGTCTAGCTGCAGCTAAAGAATTCATTCATTCACGGAACACCCTGTATGTTTATAAGGAATTAATAAAGTAGGTATAAACAATGTACTAGAAAGGTACATTGTTTAATTTTAAAGATGCTATTTTCATTTCCTTATTTATTTACAGGCTCATTGTAACTGTAGTTATTGAGGTGTTGGGGAATTTTACCGACAGCACTTGTCCTCACAAGCAATTTTCACTATAACTCATTTTCCAACAACACTTTTCCGGACCAGACTGAAATTTTTTTGTTGTCGAGAAAAAGGTTTTCGCGAAAATCGTTTCTCGGGAAATAACATTCGGAAAATTGGACGGTAACCAGAATATATTATATGTTACATAGTAAGCAAAACGGATAATCGATTACCGTTCAGTTTCCCGAATGCAATTTTCCGACAAACCTTTTCCGACAATGTTTTTGTAAAAATAGAATATTCAGGCAATAGACATTTTGTAAAAGCAATATCCCAGTATGTCGAGGAAAGAGTTGCCGGAAAAATTGTTTGTCGGCAAATTGCAATTGGAAAAGTGACCGGTAACCTCAATGTACGGCTTCAATGCGATTGATGTAAGTAGCTAGCGTATTCTGAAACTGGCTTCACAAAGCCGCGATATAAGAGCCGTGTTATGTAAGGGTCGTTGAACTTCTTGGACCACATCTTGATAAAACCCAACGCAGCATTGGAACACACCCAAGTCGTTAGTCCTATCGAGTTGGGCAGTACACAATTGTTTATATTGTGAAAAAGCCATCGACTTGCACTTGATTACATTACGAGGAAGATAGTTTGCAGAGGAATAAATAAAAGGCGTCCAAGACAGAATTTAAGAGATCGTTTCCTTCCTATTAATAATATTAACGAGCTCGAGATCATTATAATTGCTCGAATTCAGCTATTCGAGTTCTACCTCACCCCTCAGTGTTTGAGTTAAATTATTGCATACTTCCCTGATGTTTATCCGAGCAATACGGCGACTTTCTGTGCATTGCCACAGCAAATGAACAATGCTCACACCTTCCCAGTTTTAATTGCATAAATATTTAAACACTAGACTTCCTTTACTGCTTATAACAAATTAAATCTCTTTTGAAACTTTAAATAAAGACAACCGAAAACTGCGAACATTTTTAAATTGCCAGCAATTATGTCTTCATTGTACTAGCCTCTCCTGCATTGACTATGCAAACTAAGTGCTTGCTATAAAAACGTGAAAACAAATTTCCATTTAAAATAATTGCGGACCTTCTGTATACCCACCGAGCGTGGCCGTGGCTTGAGTTTAAAATGACTCTGGAAAAGTTAATTAATGAAATACTTCGAGAGGAACTCGCTTGTATTATTTTCGCCTGTTATGTTGGCGAAATGCTCCGAATTGAAGTAAACAAGCTCATCTTCCCCAATTATCAGGGGAAGCATAGTGTAGGTGTGGAGAAAATTGCGAGGGCCTGTTTAACGACGGGAGAGTTTTCTTGCTTAGTCAGCAGGTTCCAACGCTTACATTACGTAACTTAACGGAAGGAAAAGCTGCCGGAAAATTTCGCAGTTTCCACCATATGCACCGTCGGAGTGAAATTAACGAGCTTTTCGTCATCCATGTCATGTTTGTGCTTTTCACATCAAATCCCAAGAAATCTCGGCAAAAGCATTGAAATTTAACCTCTCGCATCCCCTCAACGTGCGTACCTACCATAGATACACTCCTGCACAACGGACGGTTATGCAAATCCTAGAAACGATAATAGCAATAAAAAACCGGGGGGATTCGTTGGAGCCTTGGAATAGAAATTTTGAATCCACTTTTCAAAGACGAAAATCTCCTTGTGCTTCTTAGCGTGACACTTCCTTGTGTTTTCCGGCTTTGCTGTGCTTCGTTCGTTCGGTTTTGATAAAGGGCAGAATTACGTCTGAAATGTGCCTGCAGTCCCAAGGAATACTGATGGCGAGAAGAAAAATTTCGTTTTTCCTTCCGAATGATATCTGGGTGACGTAAGAGCGAATTACGTATCCAACTACCAGTCGTCGGATGCTGTAGTTTTCAAAAGATCGCAACCTACTTCCATCAATCATTCTTTTGCTATCGATATGGGGCTTAATGACACACATCCGGTATTCTTTTATCGTTGTCTCTCAATAGAAAATCCTCTGTTCGTGTGGCTTCATGCAAAGCAAATGTTCTTATGAAGATTACCATTCGCATCACACGATTGAGCGCTATTGAGATATTCATAACACACGTACATATTAAGCTTGGGCACTCCAAATTAATCGGGGAAGCTGATAACCTATTAACAAAGCACAGCAAACCTGCTATAACGCGGTTGTGCTTCAACCCGATTGGAAAAAGGGGAAATTTTCCTACAACACCACAATTCTATAGTGTAGGCACATATACATATGAACAAATACGTATTTGTAGTTCGTAATCGTCTGATGAAAACATCGCTGCTGTGCGTTAGAGTGTACGGGAAAACCAAAGGCAGTCAATTTCCCGGCGTTCACAAGAACAACAATTTGGCGAATTTAGCGTCAGTGCTTAGGTCTGCACCTGTATAAAATCCACCTGACCCAGGAACTCAAGGTAAACAACCATAGACATTTAGCCGTGTTCACTCAAGCTCAACCCCATTTTTGGATGAATGGATGTGGGAACAAGCAAAATTGGCCGTTTTGGGACAATTTCAATCCACATGCGATACACCAACACGAAATGTATCCTGAAGAAGTCACTGTTAGCTGCGAATTTTGGTCTGGCGGAATCATCAGCCCGTACTTCTTCCAAAACGAAACTGCCATTGCCTTACCCGTCAGCGGCGCTACAGATCGATGATAAGCAAATTCTTCTGGCTCAAACTGGATGATATGGATACCGACAACATGTGATTCCAACAGGATGACGCTACGTGCCACACAGCGTATGCCACGATGGACATTCTGCACGAGCGATTTGAGGGCATGGTAACCTCGCGCGGCAGTGACGTGAACTGGCCACAGAAATCGTGCTATTTAACACCATTAGACTTATCCCTTTGGGGCTATCTTAAATCACAGGTCTATACGTATGAACCGCAAACAATTGATGCCCTCAAAGTCAATATAACGAACGCCATCCAGCAAATTCAACCAGATTTATACGACAGAGTCATCGAAAATTGTACCTCCCGAAAACGTCCCACCAAGCAAAGCCGCGACCGGCAGACATTTGAACGACGTTACATTTCATACTTAATGCCATAAAATATTCTTTCAAATGAAATAAAAATTGAGTGAATATCTCACACACAACTTATTTTATTTACATTTCAAAGTCGAACGTCCTTATTGAAAGACCCTTTACTAAACTCATTGTCAAGTCAAGTAAGTTTTTCTTTTGAGTAGTGTTAGGGCCAGCGCGTACGGTTGTATTGTTGAGGTGTCTTCTCACGATTTAATTCCTAGTTGGGAAAAGTAATTTCGAACAAAAATGTGTGTAGAAATTTAAAAACACCGAAAGCTGTCATATGGCAAGTTAACTACTACAAATTTATTAGATATTCGTCAATTGTTGTCTTCCTGCTATTTTCACGGCGTTCAGTAAAGCATTCGATATAATTAACTATAATTTTCTTCTGTATAAGTTGTCCTTACTTGTGTTTCCCTCTTTGTTCATTGAGTGGGTATCTTCTTATCTGTCTGACCGTTCACAGCAAGTATTATTATTTGGTTTGCCTTTTTCTAATATATGGAACTCTTCAGGAGTACCTCAAGGTAGTGTCCTGGCTCAACTTCTTTTTATCCAGTATATAAACGATGTCTCTCTGGTTTTTTCGTCTTCGAAGATCCTATTTTATGCTGACGACGCTAAAATATTACGTGTCGTTTCAAATGAGACTGATTCTCGTCTTTTACTTTCGGATATTGTTCTTTTCAATGAGTGGTGTTCGGCTGACTAGACTCTAGAAAAAAATCTCCTTTTGAGTTTCATTACTCTGTTTATGGAAGTCTATTAGCTAGACTCGACAAGACGAATCACTTCACTTAGATGTCATCCTTAGTCCCAGATTTTTTTCGGGGACCATGTAAACTCAATTGTTAATAAAGCAAATTCAACGTTAGGCTTGTGCGGATCTATCAATTCAGTGGAACTGTTGAATTCAGTGCGCTTCTCGTTCCCTCCTCTCTCCTTGAGATCACGTGATCTTCTTCACCTTCTGTATCACCGCACTAGTTGTGGCAAACACGAACCTGATACCTCAATGTCTCGTCTTTTTAACATGAATGCTCAATATTTTGAGTTTGGTCTGCCAAGGTCAGGCTTGAAAAGTCGGCCTAAATCTGTACTTACTGATTGATTAAATTTACTATACATCATCTGTTGCTTGTAGTAATCAGCTTATTTGACGAGTATTGTATGAATAATTGACAAAGGTGTCATCACTGTTGGTGCGTTGATCCTGGGCCCAGGCAAAAGTCACCATGCCCCTTTGTGCACAGAATGTATGAAAATTTGTCCATTATGAAATATTATATTTAATAAATATATTTGAACATTCTTAATGAGTTTAGACAACATGTTACTATACTCCTATAAATACTCTATACGTTATGTTTCGCATAACGTTTGCCAAAATGAATGGGGTGATAGATCTTACCTAAACAAAAAAGAAATTGTATGGTAGGGGTGGAGGGAAGAGGGAATATCAACTGTGGTCGAGTTACAGGGTGATCCATAAATTTTAGAGTTACAGGGTGATTCATAGATTATATATAAATCTATGTCTTTCCAAAAATGTCACCAATGTTGATTTACCTCTACCACTGCAGGTACAGTAATACGAGAAAATGAAAAAAAAATATTTTGAAATTTCCGAAATTTTACGTTGTCCAACATTTTCTCCGAAATTCATGTAATTAATACACTTCTTTTTATTAAATTAACCATATTATTACCTTTCCAAAAAGGCGCAAATGGCCAGGTTGAAAGAACATAAAATTTCATAAGTAGAAAACCTTTTGTTGAATATTAAAAAAATCTGCATCTTAGGAAAAAATTTAACTCAAACTTAAAATGCCTTTTGTTAAATTAAAACTTTTTACAGTTAAAATGGTAGCGCGTTAAAAACATTTAATTTGATTTAATTTGAATTAACTTTTTATCATAGTGATAATTTTCAATTCGACTTACAATATTGGGAAATCCACTTATGGTTGTGCTTCAAAGCCCATAATAATAGAAAGAAACAGATGACTGTCGTCACAAAAATTTTCAGAAATCATTATGTAAATCAAAATACCCCAAAATATTAATTCCTATGTCCTTTTCATGCATGCATACAGTCGTGAAGAAGTGAAGCAAAGTGAAGAAGCATGTTCCATAAATTTTACGGTTTCAAACGAAGCGAAATATAGTTTGAACGCCATTTTCATGGCTCTGAAATAAATTGACTTTTTGCATGAAGATTTGCTTTCGTTTAGAATTTATAAAATAGGCTGTAAATGGGAAAGTGGATTTCCACTTTCATAAAAACATAGGTAATTGTTTGCAATAGCGGCTCTGCTCTCCAACCGTTGCCGTATTTTTTTAAAGGAAGTATTGTTAAACTCTTATGTCATTAGACAATATAAAGAACAAACAAATTTAAAACATTTAAAATCAAAAACCAAATAAATAAAAGGGGCTCCATATATCAAGTTTTTATTTTGGAGATTATTTTTATCGGGTTGAATTATCAGTATGTGCGCGTACATATATTTATTTTTCAGCACACGTGCGGGGTAAGTGGTACTTTACCGCACGGGTTTCCATGCGGTAAATCATCAATTAACCACGGTGCGGTAAGTAGCCGATTGCCCACGATGGCTATTAACGCACTCGCTTCGCTCGTGCGTCTAACACCGCCATCGTGGGCAATCGGCTACTTACCGCCCTTGTATCGTAATACACTATTTCAGTGTTTGAAATATTTATCGTGATATGGCTGCTTAAGGACCGGTAATTTGCACATAGAATTAACAACAATAACGGTTTATTGTGTGTATACATACATACACATTTCTATACACTTAAAACATACACAGTCATATAATACCCCAGCGGGAAATTTGTTCAGGCCTGCCTAGGGAAGCGGATTTGGAATCAGTTAATTTTATAAGTGAAAAATATGTTGCTTCCCTGTTGATTCCGGGGAAGGCAGGTATGCATCACCGCAGGCGCGGCGGAAGACCTGTTGTGTGTGTTGAGCATTCAACACATGAGCTCGTTCATGTGTTGAAAAACAACACATGGGATCCACTGTTCTTATTTCAGGTCTTCAATACAGTTATTCCGCTACATCTCCGTTTTGAGTTTGAAAAAGTATCGGTTGATAAGTTCAAAAGACGCGCGAAAAAATTCTGCCAGATGGCAGACATGCAGCTAATACTTGTGACACACATGGGGTATCGATAACTGGATATCTATATCCAGATATCACGAATATCCAGCTATCTGAGTACTCCTGACACACATAAACTGGGTATCGCGCTGTAAAAGTTGTGTCAAATTTACATTTCAAAAACGAGATCTGAAATTTGAATTTCTTAAATGGAAGAAATAGTTGCGTTAATTCAATTAAAGCGAGAGCAAATTTTTGCTAATAAGGCAAATTCAGGATTTGGACAGGAGGAGGAAGCAATTGCGGCTTCTAGCAATGAGAGCATCGTTGCGAAGAAGAATGTATTTGCGGCTTTGGTGGCTAGGTTCTAAGCTTGCCTCAAAACAAATATTGGTATGGTCCAAGGTATGTTTAAAAACATTACTTTAGGAAGAAGGTAAATCAATTATAAAATATAATATCTTAGGATTTCGCGAAAGACCTTGGACTGTTTTTAGCCAGAGTTCTTGAATGTATATCCACCTTCGCAGGAAAAAGTCGAGGAAGTTGTTGCTGGCTTGGCAAAATTTGTCTGCTCACAGTGCCACCACTGACCGCCCGTGGCGCTGTGCACAGTAAATTATGTCCTATATCCAGAAGTTTTTGGGGGTATCCATACCCAGTTCATAGCCAGTTGTTTTTCGGGGTATATCCAGGATATGCGGTGACACACATGGGGTATGAACGGAGTATTGCGAATAGCTGGATATCGATACCCCATGTCTGTCCCGGGCTTAAGACGCAACAGAGCATGCGTAGCATGCACTTCTGTCAGTCGACCTCAGACAAACAAATACCAGATGTGTTGAGTTTTGATCGCTTTGATTCTTGACTGCTTCTGCGTGTACGCCCGTTTTGCCACATTTTGCTTCAAGTCCTATTGTATCCTCAGTACACTGAGCTTCAAAACACAGATTTAAACGTTCTCGATTCATACAGAAAAGTAGATGGCGTACTTTATTCTTTGTCTAATTCTCGTGATTCGAAATTTCGAACAGTTTGGGAGAAAACTCTCGAAGATGTAGAAAAACTTGATTTAGATCAGCCCTCTCTTCCTCGACGCAGAAAAATTCCGAAGCGTTTCAATTCCGGCTCCAGTACTGAACTTGAGATTTTCGAAACTCCTGAAGATATGTACCGTCAACGTTTTTGTGCTACTTTTGAGCAAGTTATCGAATCGCTGCATCAAAGATTCGAAACTGATAGTGCGAAATTTTTCAAATCGTTAGAGGCTTTTGCTGTTGGCAAAGAAGACAACGCGATCCATATTGCGAACTTTTACAAAAATGATTTTTCAGAAGAGGGTCTTGTCAGTGATCGTGATATGTTTCTATGTTTAGCCAAAAAAGTTGGAACAGAAATAAAATATCTGAAAGATGTGGTAGATTTCATGCGAGAAAATGACTGGTCCATCAATATTGTGCCGGAATTCGTTAAATTCGTTCGCCTTCTCATGACCATTCCCGGATCGTCACGCACAAATGAAAGGAGTTTTTCAACTCTAAAACGATTGAAAAGCTACATTCGTGCGACAATGGGTCAATCAAGGTTGAACAGCCTAGCTATGCTTTATATATACCACGATGAAGTTAGCAATATCAACATTGAATTGTTGAAGGACGAATTCATTTCTCGCAATTCTCGCAGCTTCTGTTTTCGCAAAAAGCGGGTGAATATATTTTTTCATTATAATGTATATATAATTCTTTGTATAAGCTAGTAGATATTCATCTATATTAAAATAACATATTTCTATAAATATGTTTAAAAATATATTTTTGTATACCCAAGAAAAATTAAAATTTTTTTAAATGCAAGAAATCCATCCCTCCAGCCCCCCTCCCCCCTTCCAAAATTTCCCGGCTCAACACATGGGCTGAAGCTGTTCCGCCGCGCCTGCATCACCGAATTGAGCTTGCTGCGAGCGAACCTTCTCGCTTTGTTTTTAAGTCATAAAAGAAAACAAAACGAAATCTTGCTGAATCCTGTTTGATCTTTTTGTGCAGTAAGTGAGTAATAGTAATAGTCCAGGGAAATAAGCATTTGTTCGGGACACTGAATCATCCAGCAAACCAATACGATTTTCGTGAAGTACTAACCTATAGCAATAATACCTATACTTTTGCCACTCCTCGTTAGCCGGCGTTTTCGAGTAGGTAATAAACAATTAAAAGTGAAAAAAGTGAAATGTTAGCACATTTTTACTTACTTGATTTAAATAAATAGTTTTAACAGCAATTTATTGCAATCATCGTGTAGGTAATGCAAAAACCGACAACTTGGCCGAAATCGATTTTGAAAATGACAATTTGTTGCTTAGATAATTGCTAATTTACAATGAATATAGCTAAATATTCAATTAACAATAACTATTGTAAAAATGTATTTGAAAACTTAATTCCTCGTAAATAGGTAGCTCTTGTGGTACCGAATAAGTGTTAAACATTTGAAACCGATTCTTTGGATAGTTTTTGCAAAATTCAATTTGTTTATCCGGAAGACTGTTTTTTTGCAACACCACTCTACGCACATTTCAAAAAAATTTCGGTTTTGTCAGTGTGATATTAAAGGGAAAGACTTATGTTTTTACAATATTTCATTAGATGTACAAAAAATTATTTTTTTTGTTGCAAATTGATTTTACAAAAATGCAGTCATTTTTACCATATAAACAAATAGAATAGCTTATTATGTATTATGATCTTTGGAAATGGAGTGTCCAACGGAAGGGAATGTATGCATGGCTTCCCAGGAGTTGCTTCCGTTTGCATCTTGGACTGCTTCGTTTCCCGCTGGGACGCGGCACACCCATACCTACATGCATATACACACATATGCATGATTTCATTTTAGTTGCGAAATTATGTTTGTGATTCACTGCTAGATTTCATCACGATTTCATAGCATCTTTTTTCCAATTTTTAACGTAACCCAGAAAGGAAAAATTGGTCATAAAAATACTTATATAACCTTGCATATGTATAGACAGAGCCAAAAACTTTTATTTTGATTCTCCTACCGATTAATAGATTATTTTCTAAGGAATATGACAGTAGACAGTAAGAGCGCCTTTTATGTCTAATGCAGCCAATCAAGCATCCTATCAGCATATCCTTCAAGAAAACCTGAGACTGAGAGCATTCGTTCCATCACTTGTCCAACCGGCAGATCTCTTTCTATTGTCCTCTGGAGAGATTGTTTATTTTCCAGCATGAACATTACTTACCCATATCCAGAGCTCTATGTCCGTGTCATAAATTCTGCACAGCTCTGGTTTCTTCGGGAATAAACTGGGTGTATTCTTCGTGACTGACAAATTTCAGCAATCTTTCTAGTGTATTTCACGTACTTTATCAGAGTTGGGCCGCGGTCGTGTTTTCTTTTCTTATGTTCCATAATCCAATATCTTTTCCATTTTCCTGAAATGTAATATTGATTCGATTCTGTTGTATTTGCTCAGCAATTCTTGATTGTTGCTGGCTACTTACTGCGTAAAATTGAGAGGAGGCTTCTATTGATTTTTGATAAAACTCCTTGAGATACGACAACTTTTTACTTTCCTGAGTTTTCTTTAGTTTTAAATGAGTTTAGGAAGTTTAAAATGAAATACTGAAGTAATACTGTTAAGTTTGCAATTAAGTAAAGTCAAATACTTCGTTGAGTGTGGAATCTTATCCTATATTAGCTAAATGTAGTGTGCAACTATAATAATAATGGGGAATAAAAAAAAATATTTGAGATTTCTGCATT
Organism: Neoitamus cyanurus; assembly: GCA_947538895.1. Classification (NCBI taxonomy): domain Eukaryota; kingdom Metazoa; phylum Arthropoda; class Insecta; order Diptera; family Asilidae; genus Neoitamus; species Neoitamus cyanurus. Next base: position 33,308,156 of record OX384541.1, on the reverse strand, counting down.
TCAGCCTAACCCTAAATATTCGTTGAAAAAAAAACATCAGCGGCGGCGGATAAAAACATGTAGCAATCTTCTGCAGAAGAAATTGCTTTTTAAAACATCTCTGGAATTTTACTTTATTGATGTAATTATATAATAATTTTAGCGCCAATACACACAAGCAATCAAGCTTTGTTTAATTTTGAACTGTGTTTTTATTATTTAACTTTTCACAGTTTTTTCAAATCACCTACATATATCTTTACTACAATTTTTGGACAGAAACAAATGTATTTTAATATTTTTTAAAACTCGGTGGAAGGAATCAAGTATTCCCCATAACATGTTTGTTACATATTACTTACAGTGACTCCAAAAAGTATTCGCTCACCACACTATCCAGGCAACTTTTATTAATAACTTTTAAGGCTCGAATGATAACACAACCAAATGTTAAGTAGATTTGTTTATTCATATGTTAACTTCAAAAGTAAAAAGTTTCAAGTTCATCGATTTCGAATTACGCTTTGTATTAATGGAAATGCCGGCAGGCTCCTCAATTCAACGCACAAAAAGTATTCGCTCACCACTTTCACACTCACACACTCCCGGATTAAAAGTACCGCTAATTTCACAAACTAATATCCAGACGTAGTCTGCTGCTAAGCAATGCTGTTCTGAACGTATATCACGATGATTCATAGTGTATTTCGAAAAATTTTTAATGTTTTTTATAAAATGGGTAGAAAGCAAAAAGAAACAACTGAGGAAGAAAGAAAAATTGTGATAAACTCAGGAAATCAAGGACAATCATTGAGAGAAATTTCTAAAAACATCAACAGACCATATTCTACTGTTAAAGGAATAGTTAATAGCTTTTCAAATCGTAATACTGTAAATAATAGCATTAAAAATGGTCGCCCGAAAATTTTGAATGAAGCTGAAGAACGCGTAACAGTTAGAAAAATTGCACAAAATCCGAAATTGAGTACGCCAAAAATAGCAGGTTAAGTTCTCGTTGAAATTGAAAAGTCCGTTTCACCTGGGATTGTTCGGAATGTGCTTTACCGAGCAGCATACAATGGCGAACAGCACGTAGACAATTTTTCATGACCGAAATAAACCGTAAAAAAGGGTTACGCTTTGCAAAAGAGCACAGAAATAAAGATGAGAAGTTCTGGCGAAGAGTCATATTTACCGATGAAAGTAAATTCAATATTTTCTGTTTAGATGGTAAATGCAACATATGGAGAAAGGTCAATACAGAGCTGGATAATGAAAATTTAGTTCCATCGGTAAAGCATGGTTGAGGTTATATTTGTGTATGAGGATGACCTGGATATAATTAATGTTATTATGGACCACAAAATGTATGTAAACATTTTAAAGGATCATTTACACAAAAGTGCCGAAAAAATGAGTATAAAATATAACTTTATATTCACCCAAGATAATGATCCCTAGCACACAGCTGTGAATACCAAGCTCTAGTTGCTCTATAATGTTCCACAATACCTTCAAACTGCTCCAAAATCGCAAGATAAAACTCCCATAGAACATCGATGGGATGTTCCAGGAGAAAAAGTAAAAACTTGTCACATTTCTAATAAAATACAGTTGAAAACTGCTCTTTTAAAAGAATCGAATACTATATCTGCACAAATAACGGAAAATCTGATAAAATTCATGTCACATAGATTGGAAAGCGTAATTAAGCAGAAAGGAGGACCTACCAAATATTAAGTAAGGCACTTATTATTAGTATTGGTAATGAAAGTGCTAAAAAATGGCGTTTTTTTTTATATATTGGAAGTGAGCGAATACTTTTTGTGCGTTGAATTGAGGAGCCTGCCGGCATTTCCATTAAGGGGTTATATACAAAGTTGGGGCTCGAAAAATCGAATTTTTTTTTGCATATTCTGGAAGTACATACTTTCGAAAATATCTGTGCAAAATTTCATCCAGATCGGATCACTGGTTTTTAAATTAGAGCCGTTTGCAGCGCGCTGGTCCTATCCATAGGCACTTGGCGCGCGGCTTTACAAAACTTTAAACGCGATTATCTCGGAATGCGTTTTTTCCAAAAGTACTGTTGCGGTGATCACGATATCTCAAAAACTTTTCAACTGATTCTCAAAATTCTTTTTTTCAAATATTCGTATTTAAGATCTCGTGTACTTGTTCGATTCATTTTTCATCCGGAAATTTTTAATTTCTTGCAATACATTTTTTTGTGAAATTTTTATCAACAAAAAAATTGATTTTTTCTGTCAACGTAGTTTTTTAATAAAAAAAAAATTTTTTGGGAAACCAATTCGAACAAGTACACCAGAATACATTTTTCTTGAATAATTTTTTTACTTTTTTGATTTCAGTTAAGCGGTTCGCCTTGGGGCTTGATCACCGCAAGCCTCTGCAAAAAAAAAGCGCTCCGGGGGAGGGGCCATAACTCCGACAATTTTCAAAATTTTTTCGAAATTCAAAGTGTTTTTATTTCTTTAATAGTACTGCTAAGATATTGTGTTTTGCTTTTCCCAATAAAGTTCGCATAAAACCCTTTTAAAAAATCACGAACTTAGCTCACTTTTTCGTCCCAACTTTGTATATAACCCCTTAATACAAAGCGTAATTCGAAATCGATGAACTTGAAACTTTTTACTTTTGAAGTTAACATATGAATAAACAAATCTACTTAACATTTGGTTGTGTTATCATTCGAGCCTTAAAAGTTATTAATAAAAGTTGCCTGGATAGTGTGGTGAGCGAATACTTTTTGGAGTCACTGTACACCAAGAGTTGTAAAAAATATCAAAATACTATTGAGATAACCTGATCGGCTCTTTTGAAGCGTACAATTGAATAAATTTTCCCTCGATATACTATAATTCATATTTGTTTTCTGAACAAGTGTAATGACTATAGACTGCCTTCCTATAGTTCCACCAGAGCGTGTCTGTGGCAGAGTTGCCGAGTAGTAGCCACACTGAGGAGATCGGCTGCGTAACTCGGATCGACATACTCTCTACGTTTTCTTCTTGGCTTTCTTTGGTAAGCCGAAAAATCCTAAATCGTGGCGTTCTCTAGTCATAAGTGGAACGCATCAATAACAAGTTTAAAAGCAAAAGTGCACACATAAGGTTGATTTAATTTTTATGTTAATTTTAGTAAATTTAATATTTGTTTGCAGTGGAGTTTATCTTCCATTACTTTTCTCTTCTTGCACGGTTTCAAGTTTTTTTTATGATCTAGTTCAATGCTCTTTAAGGGCGAAAAAACTTTGACGAGTCAAAAAATAAATTTTTGTTGGGAATTTTTAATGTGACTTGGTATACTGGAAGAGGATTGTGGGTTATATTATATAATTGCTATTGCTCATACTGTGAACAAGTTTTCATTCAATATTTATTAAAATGGGATCAATTATAACAGTTTTACAATTAGTTAAAGAAGTCTACCTGAAAAAATTCTTGTACCCTTGTACTTATAGACGGCAATGGTCGATTCATGAAGAATGATAAAATTGCCATGTTCATCTATCACCAAAAATGTGGTTTGAATGAAAGTTCGTAACTACATTCTCAAATTCGTCAACAAAGTTCCGCTAACTTAATTCTCAGATAATGAAACTGGAAAAACATATGCTTGCCATGGTCAAATATTGAATTGCCAATTTGGATTGAATTATATTGTGAAAAATCACATTTTTCTTATTCGTAATCAAGCGTTTAATATAAATGTTATGAACGTAAGCTTAATTTTTCTATTAATTTCACAGATGCTCTCGTATCCATTTTTATTCCAGTCATTTTAGGTTTTATCTGCGGGAAAATTCCTAGTGAGCTGAATTTTTGTATACACCTTTATTACAGCGTTGTAATGAAAATTTGAAAAATCGACCTTAATATCGTGCCGGCTAAAAAAGTTATAAAGGTTAAAATGTCACGAAAATCAGTTTTTCGCAACTATCTCGCGACGTATTGCTCGGAGGTCAGTAGAGGTCATTATAAAAATTGTTTGTCGTGAAATGATCTACAAAAAATGCCTGTTGCATATTTCTGTAAAATTAACCGTTTTCGGAGTAGAGCGCTGAGAAAGCGACTATATTATGACGATGCACTCGTTTCCTCACCACCTTCGAGGTAGAATGCAAGGCGCATTTTTCTTTACATGGTTACCCCCGTAGGCATAAGCCATGATATGTAATAAGAGGTTTTTTTTTATTTAAGAGTGATTAATTTTTTATTTGAATACTGAAAAATACAGAAAAAATAAGCTTTAGTATATAATGTTTTCTTGTCATTCATTGTCGATATCCAGTTTCTATATCATTAACAATTGCTGACAAAATGTCGAGTGGACTTATTCCTATATTTAAATCGACATCTTCATCATTTTCATCATTGGTTGACTGCTGGCTGCGTTTAAGCATGACTGGCCACGGCAATGTCCAAGAACTTTTGAAGATCTTAATCCAATTTTTTTGCATCCACATTTCTCGCCGCAACCTTTTGTACAATTACAATTATTGTTCAGTAGATCATCGGGTGCTGGTGGTAAAAAAGTTGTTATTGGCTGTAGTAGATTATGTTTTAACTCCCAACCCCACTCTTCTGGATCAATTTCTCTTCCTAGCCAGGTTTGTATTTGATAATACACTCGATAAATGTGCTGTTGAGCTGCTGAAGAAGTAGGTGGTAATAATGGAAATTTCACAGCTGTGCTTTATCTTGTTAGTTTAGCAAAGCTACAGTATCTGTAATTATCTATCGAATGTTCTGATTTTGGAGCAGCGTACATTGCTAGTAGAAAATGTATTCCAGCATTGACAATGACATCAATTAGTTGCAGTATCTCGAAAGCAAATTATTGTTAAAGATTTACTTTTCGTGGTAATTACAATATTACTCCCATATCTAGCAATCAATTTTTTTATTATTGTTTTATCGTCTGGAACGTAATCTTTCATCACATCTTTTAACTCAGCCAATGTGAATTGACAATCGTTATTATTTTCTACGCAATGAAAAACATTCTCCATGGCAATTCTAATATTTTCATCCAATGGACGGCCTGCGTCACCCTTTCCTTTTGGTTGAGAAATTCTGGAGAAACATTTATCATGATACTTGGCTTCGACAGATACTAAGTCATACTAAAAATTCACACTCTCCTTTACACTTCTTCCATATTTATCACCGCGCGCCTCTGCAGCTTTTAATACTGTGTCTTTAAATGTAAGAGTACTCACTTTTCTAATAACGCGTCTGTATTTTTTTTCTCTTTTTCTCTCAATTACTTCACTCGCTTCTTCTCCACAAAACAAACATAATTTTTTGAAATCAAAAGAGCTGATTCTTTTCTTGCGCGGAGATATTGATGTACTCGGTTCTTCTTGGCGTCGTTTAAAATCCGCAATACTCAAATTGTTCGTATAATTTTTACGACAATTACTATGAACATTCACAAAAGTCACAGTATTTAAATATTCAAAATTACCATCACCTCTAGCGATACTAGCATTTTTGAATGTTTGTAGACCACGCAAAACTTCTACTACATCACCATCCGATAACAATTCATTGCATATAAAACATGCATCACTCATTATGAAAACTGTTCAAGTGCATGAAACTACAAAAATAACATCTTTAACACTCAAGAAATAATTTTCAACTGAGCTAAACACAGTCCGACAGGCAGTAGCAGGTATAAAGGGACGGGTCTCGGAACAATAAAATACGGAACATCTGCCAGCAATGCATACCAATAGAGTTCACGCCTTGGTGTACCGTATACAATACCATATGTGAGTGCATTCTAGTCGCTTTCTCAGCGCTCTACTCTGAAAACGGTTAATTTTACAGAAAAATGCAATAGGCATTTTTTGTAGATAATTTCACTACAAATAATTCTTATAATGACCTCTATTGACCTCCGAGTAATAGGTCGCGAGATATTTGCGAAAAACTGATTTTCGTCGATATCGATTTTTTTAGCCGGCACGATATCAATGTCGATTTTTCACATCTTCATTACAACGTCGTAATAAAGGTGTACACAAAAATTCAGCTTACTTGGAATTTTTCCGCAGATTGGGGTTTAAAATGCCTGAAATGACTGGACTATTTCGGCTATAAAAAAGTCTCGACTCGACTGAAGCTCGCCGTCTCTCATGCACCCAACGAATGAAGATTCGAGTTAATGATTGATCTTTCGTTTCGATCATAAACGTGTCCGTCTGTCAGGCGGCAGTAGGCCTGGTTGATCTGAAAACAAAAAGTAAAATATTTTTAAAGTAGGGACTTGTCGCTATCATTAAGCGTCATCATTTCTTTTTTGTTATTGACAAAATGGTGCCCATTAGAACGAAACATGTTGGTTTTGGCCACTGAATTTTTTCATTTAATGTGCTTGGAGAATCACAACTTTTAAAATAAAAACTCGGCTGCGCCTAACGATAACCACTGCGATTACGAACGAATAATTTCGTTGACTATATATTTTGTTATTTATACCATATTGATTCCAAAGACAGAGAATTTTACCTCCGAAAATCAATATGAACCTTTCCAAGCCGCTCAACAACTACCAATTTTGCTACATTTACAGGATTGCGATTTAGCCGTTACGCGAACTAAGAACGCAGTGTTTACTTATGTAATTTACTCGTTCGATTTTTCAAAGCTCGGTCCATTTTATAAGCCAATGTTCAGCGGAGTTCAGTTTTTACTACCAATTGTACCTTATTTATACTTAAAATTCTATAAGTCGTAGGTGAGAGCTAATTGTTACCTAGGACCCCAGGGCAACCGAAACAATCTCATTCATGTGGGATGCGAACCCGGAACCTCTGGAATAGTCATCCACAGCTCTCACCATTGATCGACTTACATATGCACTCTGCACACTTGAAATACATATATTGTTTTCTGCCTGTGTGCGCTCTGATCAAGATTTGCTTTAGAACAAATTTTCAACTGTTTTACTGTTGACATTTTTAATTCCGAAAACCCTATTAAAAAAATGAGTCATATAAACTTTACTCATTCGAACACATGTGAAAATACGAACAAGTTACATACCATCACCATCAGTTGTTGTCAGGAACTTTTTTGCACGACTAATTTGATTAACGCCGTCTTCTTAAGAATCACGCTAATGATTACCATCTCACTGGAGCTCTTGTAGACTCCAATTACAAACTCAAAAGCGCGGGCGTGTCATTAGCAGAATCATGGCATCATCACCTCCGCCTTCTGCTCTGCTTGCTGGTGGCATATCAATTTCTATCAAAACGTGTGTATAGAGGCGTCACTTGTGCTTTCGCCTTCCATCAGCATGTGAAGCCAAAGTTTTAGACTATTTCTGAGAGCGTCCCAAATTTGATTTCACCAGCTCGTCCCCGTCACTTCCGAATTAAAATTGTTTCCCCGTAAAAGGATTAAGTCTAGAACCGGTACGAAAATTGAACGATGGAAGTTGACAAAAAATGAGCAGAACGTGAAGAAAATAACAACCTCACTGCTGCCTCGGGCTACGCAATCTCGAAGACAAAAGACATTTTGCGATTCTTATCTCACCGCTTCCTCATTTATTGGCAGCGACAAGGAGTTATTGCCCAGACGAAAAAAACCTCCGTAATACTCTGAAAAGCAATTGTACCAGAAGGGATAGTCGAGGGGAAGCCCGCACCTCTTTTAAAAATTATAACAACCCAATAGCAGCCATGATGAAGGCAAATTTACGTTTATTGCCCCGACAGATATGGCCAGAATGAGCTCTTCTGGCAGGACGTCGTCGCCAGGGGGAGCGTATACTATTCAAGCGGCGAGGGGATTGCTCTACGGGTGCACATTTGCGCTGAATTAACAACTTTCTTCACTTTGGAAGTACCGGAAAGGATTCTCCGTCTTTGTTCGGGTTCTGGTTTATCGCTTCTCAATCTTGGACGGAAAGTCCTTTAAGTTGGAAGATAACTGCTGGAGCTGGGCGATATCGGCTAATCGTCGTCCTTTTGCAGTATTTACCCGTTCGCGATATTTACAACTATCTGCAAGCACATAAGCATCGCACTACTACTTAAAGTAGTATGGCGCAGATAAAACAATTCTTTGAATCTCACTGTGCTGTCTAAGGACTTCTAGTGAGGAAGGTGCCCCTTGTATTTAACAAACACATTCCATTCAAGAACTTCTGCAGCTGAAGGGCGCTTTTGCTTTGAAGGGGAGCACTTGAACATGCTCCGAGGTATTTAAAGCGTTAGCACAGCATAGGCGGCAGAAGCATCCTGAAAGCCTTTATGCCTTCGAGGCATGTTAATGCTCCGCTCGAAAGAGTGTCCGATTTGCTATCTACGTTACGTTGCAACTGGGATTAAGCGAAATCCCTGCATCCGCAAATAGCACTACAGATTTTCGGTATATTGAAAACTTTGGATTCAATCCCTCCATTGACTTGCCGTAAATTACAACTTAAATTCCCAAACGGTAGAGTGAGCAATAAGTGAGAAATCGATTCGGGAATAAAGAGTTGATCCCTTAAAAGTCCAGTGTAGAGAAAATGAGAAAATCAACTATAAATTTCTTGCTGGCAGCAGCTGCTTTCTTTATTCTGATGGTCGATATTACATAGAACTAACTGAAGGCATATAGGTACGTATCTATATACGTATGTATGTATAAAGCAACGAACTCAGCAATATTAAATGCCTGAATCCATGATAGCACAAGATATGTACATACATACATAAATACACTCTGTTGCGTGATTATAAATTCACTTAGAAAATGGAAGCATGTAAGTATACAGTCGCAATAAAAACGAGTTAGTCTAAAACACGTTATTTTTTTATTCAACAAAGTCTGCTCCTGAAGCGATATACCGACGGGCACGATTTAAAATTGATTCCAATGATTTTTTTAGCTGATTCACCGAAATTGCCTTCAGCATACACGTCTTTGTCTACTCTTGGATGGTTTCAATATCTTCGTAGCCTTCAGCGTCATTTTAAATTTATGTAACAGGAAATAGTCGCACGAAGCCATATCATGCGAAGAAGGTGGATGCTCCAACGCACAAATGTTGTGTTTCTTCAAAAACTCTTGAACAACGAAGCTGCGATGGCATGGTGTATTGTCAAGTTATCCAGTTGGGAAAGGAATAGATTCTATAGAAATTCCGATTCCACTTTTGATTACTGTTTGAACAAAGAATTTATTACTTTTACAAAGGCATGTCATATTCTGTAACCATCTGCAGAACTCGTAATCAATTCATAATCAATGGAATGAAATTTTTTTTGCATCAATTACAGAGAATGTATTGCGAATCAGTTAAAATTAATTCATTCTGTATTAGTGAACTGGAATCAAATATTCCCAGCTGGGAGTTAAAAACTGATCCCACTATGGACTACTGTAGGAATCCGTTATTTTTTATTATTCTTGAAAATGTGGAAATCTGGAAAATAAATATGAATGAAAAACATTCCTATAGCGTAACATAATATAAAGTTTATACTCCGCAATTGTCACTTCACACAAAACCTTATCTAAACTGAAATGAGTATGGTAAGCATGCTGCACATGCGCAGCACAATTATCTTAATAACGGGGCTTAAATAAAATTTGTGAAAACCTTAACAAAGGATCGAGTCGATTGACTGATTCCTTACTCCATTACTAGGAAGCAAAAGTGCATGGAGAGAAATTTGTAATTAAGCCGTACAAAAAGTGCAATGATTTATATTACAAATGTTGTTAATTTTGAGCGCATTACACTTGTAGTAAAGTTATGTCATAAGTGTGATGAAACGCGCTAATTTCATTTCATTACTACTGTGATAAACATTATTATCAATGTCGTTATTTCCACTAGATCTGTTGATTTTCGAAGCTTCGCATTCTTCGAATAATATGAAGCTTCGAATAATAAGTTGCTTCGAATCGAATTATTCTTCAAAATTCTTTGATAGTTCTATGGCGCTAAAATTCATGGAAGTTGTTTTCTTTGTGGTGTGTCGGACAAATAACTCATAATCAAATCATAAATTTGTATATTAGTCAGAGCATGCTGGGATAATACGGGATGTTTTCGCAAACACTTTTCATGAGGATACGTTCGAAGACACCAAGCCTTATTCAAATAATATTTCGAGCACAGGACGGGATTTCGCCTGATATTGCTCATAATACTAGGTCCACCCCACATATTTTCTGCTCGTGCTTACTTGGATTTGTGTTTACATTTACTTCCTCATCTCACCTTATGTTTATTGTATCTCATATTTTTCGTAGTGCACGAATTCTAGGGTGCGCTTCTTTGTGTATGAGACGCCGAATGACTGTGAGTACTGTGTACTTCGGCTCTACAGAAAAATAAAAACCTTTACGGCATTTCAATATTCGCTAATTTTAAGGCATCATATTACTTGAAGTTTCAAGGTCTAAATATTCGAAGCTTCGAATATTTCGAATCTTTTGTCTGCATCGAAGTGTTCGTATTCGAAGTATCAAATGCGCTGCTTCAAATTTTTTCAACAACCCTAATTTTCACAACCCAGCTGTAATGGGCATTTTTTTACTACAATCTTGCCGTGAAATTTACTGTTTATAGTACAAACTCACAACATGGTAGAACGAAAATTTAAAGCATTAAATACATCATAAACTTAAATTATAGCAATGGTTAATTATAACATAACATAGATAAAAATCAAACTCATATGATTCATTGACCTTGTAACAATTCAAATCTTCATTGACAATGCGAGCAATTATTCACTAAAAACAAACACATTACACTCGCGAAACGCAACGACTTCTCCATATCTCCACCAATTGCCAAATGATCGTTTCATGAAAATCCAAATTTATTACAAATGTGATTACTTTATTCTGTTGATGTCTATTTCCACAACAAATATAAATTACATTAATTCCAAAATAAATATTGGCCAATTGCATAGCGAGATGTATTTGTTCATTACACTGTTATGAAATAAACAATACCCAAATCGTAATAAAAATTACTACTTTTCCAAAAAGACAATCGAATTCCATTATGCTTGTAATAAAATAGTTGCAGACAGATGTTTTACGTTTTTATTACAATGTATAATGAAATTTGTTGCATATTTTTCTCTCCGTGTGTTTCTCTTGCAATGTATTCGTAATCCATTACTCTAGAGTCAGTTATTCTTTCCCAACTGGCTAAAGTTGTATATGGAGGGTGTTTCGCATTCGCATAACGCATGCAGAAATGAGTGGTAGAATAGATCCCATCGATACAAACAAAAATTGTATAGTAGTTGCAAGGGGGGGCAATCTCAACCCTTTGGGAGTTACAGAGTGATTCATAAATTCGGTATGAACATTATTATATAATATTATTTTAATCTTTTAATATACTGAACGTAGCGACTCAAACTTCCGCCAAACACCTACTATCTCAACGCCAATGGCACCAATAATATTGATCTGCCTCTACCACTTACTCGCGAAAATGAAAAAAATTTTCTGAAATTTTCTAAAATTCACGTTTTTCCCACATTTTCTCCGAAATTTATGTAACTAATACATTTTCTTTGGTCGGGAAAGCAAAACACTTGTTTTTTATGGGATACGAACAATTTTTTGTGCTTGTTGCTCGTTTAATTAAAAACGAGGCACAAAATTTTCGTTTGTTAAATTGCTCATCATGAAATGTTTATCACCTTTCCAAAAATGTTCAACATGGCCAGCAAAGAAAGTATATATAAAATTATACATAGAGAACCCTTAGCAGATTACCAAAAAATCTGAATTGCAAAAGCTTTAAGATAATATATAGTTGTTTCGAGTCAGTTTGATGTCGCTACGTTGAGTAGATCAAGAGATAAAAATAAAATCAAAATGTGCATACAGATTTTATGAATTACTTTGTAACTTCCAAACCGATTCCCCTCACCCTAATATTTTTGGTTGGCTAAGTATCCAGTTCATTTCTGCATGCGTTATGTGCACTGATATGTATTATAAATTGGATAGTGGATACAGTGGTGTTGGAGGGGAGATGTTCGACATAGAAACCTTTTCTAGGGGCTCTTTCAGACTTTTATGAAGTTGGCAATGATTGCTTGTCAAAGATTGAAAGAGTTAACTGTATAATTTACCTACTACTTATTTCAAGTAAATTGGGTAAAAAAAAATATTTTTCTCCACACAAAGATTTATACTCCCGTTTGCTCCCTTGGGGGTTGAATTTTGAGAACAACACCTACCTACAAAGCTTTCTTGCAAAAGAACTTATATATGTTGTGAATATGGGTTCAATCGGCCCACTGATATAGAAGTTAGATAGCTCATCATCTGCAATAAGTGACATCTTTAATGTCATGTAGCGCCGAAATTAGCCATAGAATAATTGCGTGCCTATAAGAACATTTGACCAAAATTGCATCGTGATCGACTGGGAGCCATTACCCATACAAAACGTGCGCGGTCCCAGTTTATAGGGAAGTTATTATAAAGGGTCCCAAAATCAAAATCGTAATTTTCAACATATTTTGAAATTTGAACTTTTTATGGAAAATTTTCTGCTGTTTTCAATGGACTTGGTCCCGTTCGTGTCAGATATTTGTTCATGATTTATAGACAAAACTGTCAAGTAACATATTTTTTACCATATTATTCATATGGAAGACTAAAAAGCTCGATGAGCCACCAGTAAATATTGATATTATATGGGCTCTTCTTGGACCAGAACTTTTCTTTCATGTACCTGCAACCATATTGAATTTGCCTCAAAAAAAAAAAAAGTTGAATTACCCTAGCTATCAATTCATATTTTTAGTTTAGTCTACAAAGTGTTGTGGTATGATTTCAAAGACATTTCATTGATTTATTAGGTTCTTATATTGTATATAAAATATTAAATTGTTTTTACCATATTTCCTAAATTCAAAACACCTACCACGAGAATATTGTCAAAATATACGCTACAAATTTCAGTGCAATATCGCATTAAGGGTGGGAGAAAAATAAATAAATTTCACATAATAAATTTTATTTTTCTTCTCATTCAATACCGTTGACTTACTCCATTGAATTAATTCTTCTCCCCTTTTGATCGACAAAGTGAGTTATATAGGGTTTCTCAATAAGAACATCCGAACTTTGAATTTGAATAGAACAGATTTGAATAAAATATTGGCCAAATGGCCACCGCGGCTCCTCTTGCATAACTTCATCCGTTCACGCCAACTTTCAATGACTCTGTGCAGCATTTCGGCCGGTATCTCAGCTATGGCTTGACGAATATTGGCTTCCAATGCCTCAAGAGTTGTAGGATGGTTGCTGTAAACTTTCGACTTCATGTGGCCCCAAAAGAAATAATCCAAAGGCGTTAGGTCACACGATCTCGGCGGCCAAGCGATGGGATCATTTCTGGAAATTAACGACTCACTGAACTTACCGCGCAATAAGTTATGTTATGTAAGCATGTTAAGTGAAGTGTGAGGCGGTTCACCGTCTTGTTGGAAATAAAGGTCATCCGCATCAATTTCATCAAATTCCGGGGAAAAAAATTGGTCAACATCGTGTTATAGCGGCTGCTATTAATGGTGGAGATGCCGTTCCTGCCTCATTTCGAAAGAAATAAGTTCCGATGGTTCCGCCATACCATAATCAATGCAATGCAATGGTGATTCATGAACCACTCATGGATTTGACTCACTCCAATAGCGGCAATTTTGCTTGTTGACGAATCCATTGAGCCAGAAATGAGCCTCATCTGAGAAGATGATTTTGCGCTGAAAATCGCCGTCGGCTTCCAACATTTCAGTAACCACTCAGCGAACTGACGACGAATGTGATGGTCGGTTGCCTTGAGTTCTTGTGCCAATACCATTTTATAAGGACGCAAACCCAAATCCAATCGCAAAATTCGCCAGGTTGTTGTCCTGGAGAGCCCCAAATCTTGAGAACGGCGCGGAACAGACGCATTTGAGTTTTCAAGAACACAAGCTTGAACGGCGGCAATATTTTGTTTAGTTCCTGCATTTCTTTGTTTTACAGGTACCTCTGTATCGTGAAGAGTGAAAGCACTTTCAAACTTTGTTATTATGCGTCTTATAGCGCGCTCAGAAGGAGCATTATGACGACCGTTTTTTGCACGAAGCGCTCTTGCAGTACCGACAAGAGAATGCGAATTTGCGTAAGAATTTTGGACAATTTCCAAGCGTTGGATGTGAAACGTGTCATGATGAAATCGCAAACCTTACTGAACATAATTGCATAGACCTATCAAAAACCATAAATAAATACGGCCGCCACGAGCTATCAAAACTACGTCATCCCTATTGGGAAACCCTTTATTTACTTGGAAAGTAAATATAAATGTAACTTATATATGTATGAAGTTGGTTAAAAATAGAAACATATGTCTCACAATTTATTAATATTTTAGTATTGACCTTGTATAGAATATTATTTTATTATAGTATTATTATTTTAATTTCTGCGTTTTATTATGCATAGAAAAATATCGATTATGTATAATGTACAATTACTCGTATATGGCTAAATTTTTTAGTCGTAGGCATATAACTACAATTCAATTACACAACATTATTGCTATAAGTTAATGTCGAACTTGGAGGGTTTTTGTAAAAAAAAAGGAAATTTTAATTTGGAAAAAGATTTATTAGCTTATAACTGTTCACTGTTCTGAATAAGACTAACTTAATTAAAAAAGGTGAACTGCTGCTGGGGTGTCGCTTCGTCGGGGTGGTGAGGTCGGTCAACGTGACTTGTTTCCGTGGGAATTTGGGAAAGCTGCGTCTGCGGGAACGTGGGTTCAAGGTGCGCCTGGGTAGTGCTTGTGGCGGTGTCGGAGGTTGGAAAAGCTGAGTTTGCGGGAACGTGGGATCAAGGTGCGTCTGAGGCATGCTCGTGGCGGTGATGGGGAAATTTGATGTGCGATGGAATTTGATGTGCGATGGTTAACTCTTCCCCTCTTAAGTTGAGCGTCCTCGCGAGATTAAAATAACGGAATCTTGTAGATGCTGCTGTTAGACTGGTGCCGGGATGGTGAATTTTGTGTACCATCTTCTCCAGGTACTGGATTTATTTTCAGCTCGTTTCCAGATGTTGAGGGCATACTAAGGGTGATGCCAGCGACTGGTGATTTCTGTTTATTTTTTTGGGCTTTCTTGAGGAGCTTTCTTAGGATCAGTGCTGTGGTGATAATAGCACATAGACTGTAGTTAATCCAGTCGGTGAGATGTTTTTCCGTTTGGACCGAGGAGATCATCTTGATGTTGTTGAGGTGTAGCTCGCGCATCATTTCCAGGGATAAGACTTCCTCTATCTCGTTTTCAGTTGAACTATTGTGGAATAAAGGAGGTAGGATTTGGACATTGGATATTTCTTGGGATATGAATTTTTGACTGTTGATAAGGATAGTGGTATTTTTTAGTTTTAGGAGGTAGGTTCCGTTTAAGTGTTTTGTTGTATCGTTGATCTCGACCTTTCCCTTAAAGTCGTTCAAAAGGATGACGCCTGGTGCAATCTCTTCAATGGATGGGATGTGGTGACTGTTTATCTTAGTGCAGTTGGCTGCCTGGCTTTTTAATAGGTGTGGAATGCATTTAGAGTTACTTATGTCTAAAATGTTTTTATTCTTACAGATCGATAGGTTATTAAACATTTTACATTCTTCTTTTATGCCAAATACAATTTCTTTCTCTTTTAGAATGCGAGTAAATGGAATTTTGTTTATTACGTCTTTTCTTTTAATTGGTTTAATTAAAAATTCTTCATATTCTGCACTATGTGTTATTGGTACATCCATAATATAAAAAAGGTGGGTTAAGTTATGAGCAATTTTGACATCCACAAATTCTAGAATTTCCTCTACGTAGCCATATGGGATACTGCTTTTTTCAAAACTTTTAACAATATTGTTTATTTCTTTTTTGGATAGGATATTCGAGTTTGCAATATTTGCTTTCGCTAACCGGATTGATTCTACAATATTTAATAACTCTTCTTTTATAATTTTAATTTTGTATTGTGTGCTTAAAATAAGGGTTTGTCCGAATACATTATCTTTCTTAATTATATTTAATATTTCGTTTGTTACATTTGTTATTTGATTGATCCTATCGTTATGTTCCTGATTTATTAGTATCTGTTTATTATTGTTTTCGGTAATATCATTGATTTTATGTTTTGCTAACTCGAAATCATCGTGATCGGGGTTGCCTGCGATCCATTTCCAGGCAGTGCCGATAAAATTTAAGGATCGTTTTTGTTTTTTCTGGTG
The DNA here is from genome assembly GCA_947538895.1 of Neoitamus cyanurus. Taxonomy (NCBI): domain Eukaryota; kingdom Metazoa; phylum Arthropoda; class Insecta; order Diptera; family Asilidae; genus Neoitamus; species Neoitamus cyanurus. The sequence goes on along the minus strand of OX384541.1, from coordinate 33,291,875 downwards.
TATTGCAATATCACTAATTAAATTTTCTATTTGGTTTAGCTCGTACTTTAGAATAGGAAAGAAAGGGTTATTCTTAGGGATATGTTTTTCTAATAGGGATGTAGTCTGGGATAGGAAGAGGGTGTATTGGTCAATTTGGAATATATGGATCAGTTTTAAGTTACCGTTTTGTATTTTAGCCGTCCCCATTTTGAGGACAATCAGTGGGGAGTTGTTGTAGTCCAGAATATCCACTTCCGCATTTATTGTGGCAAAGATCAACCTGGAATGAGTTTATTTTATTAATTTCGAATATCGCTCTTATGAATGGTTTTCCCTGAAGCTGTAATAATATATGTTGGTTTATTTTCTTTTACCGTTTCTTTTCTGTACCTAGCTCTTAATTTAGATCCAACGCGTTTGTTATTTTTTACATATATTTCTTGTCCTATCTCGTAGTCTATAATGGGTTGCCTATCTTTGTTGTGGAAAGCCAGATCCTTTTGTTGTTTTGCTTTGAGAATTTCACCATTGTCCTTTCGCGTCTTCTCGAGTTGTTCTGGGCTTGTAGATACAACTCTGCCGTAGAAGAGTTCGATAGGTTTTTTCTGCGTAGTTGAATGTATGGTACAGTTATACTCGTAGACGGATCGTTCTAGTAATTCTTCAAAGGATCTGTGGACATTATCGGTTTTTAGGCATCTCATTATTTCGGTGAGGGTAGAATGGAATCTTTCTATTTGACCATTCACCTCGCTTTTGTAAGCGGGAGTCTTGTAGACGTCTATATTTAGTTGGTCTTTCATCATAAAATTGATGGAGGCTGCATTAAGTGATTTTTCTCCATCGATTACTACGGATTTTGGAACGCCGAAAAAGAACAAGAGCTCGCGGAGGGGGCCTCTCACATCTTCCGTTCCTTTAGATTTCAGGACCCTCGCTTGGGCGAATTTAGTGAATTTATCTAAAGCGGTTAATATCAAACGTTTTTCGGTGGAATAAATGTCGATATGCAAAGTATGGCCGGGGTATTCTGGGATTGGGGTGGGTTTTAAAATAGGGTTATTTGGGTGCCTTTCATATTTGTTTTCCTTGCATATAGAGCACTGTTTAACTATTTTTTTAATTTTAGAATTCATTTTCGGGAAATAGAACTGCTCAATAATCTGTGATTTATTTTCATTAGCATTACGATGCGCTCTTCTATGGAATTTTATAATCGTTTCTTCTTGCTCTGTTTCGTTTATGATATTCTCAACTTCCTTTTGCGTAAATCGAATCTTATAGTTACTAAAATAAAGCGGGTATATTTCCTGGATGGTCCCCATGGTTCGCTCGTCTGTTTTAAGTCCATTGATTATATTCGGATTTAAATATCTTTTAAAAATTCCGACCAAATTTTCTTTTGTATATTGGTTTTCAGTGAAAACATGTTTCCAATAGTTAGGGAATGGTTTTTCGAGTTTGTAGCTAGTTTGTTCGCCGATTTTAAGGATTATTTGGTTCTTGAAGACGTTTATGGGAATTGTGACTGTAGGGATCAAATTGTGGGAGGAGCTGTCATCACTATGGGCACTAGCTGTCATTGAGTTAATGTTACTTTGCTTTGGGTTTCTTGAAAGGGCATCCGCTACCACATTAGCCTTGCCGGGTTTATAATGGATCTCGTAGTTATATTCTTCTAAAGCGGCTCTCCAGCGTTTCAATTTTACGTTAGTATTTTTATTACTAAGTGCGTATGTCAACGGCTGGTGATCCGTGAAAATCTTAATTTTCCGAGATCCGTAAAGATAGTTCCGTAAGGAACCCAGAGACCAGATTATTGCCAACATTTCTTTTTCGTTAGCGGCGTAGTTCTCTTCTGTCTTACTAAGGGTTCTTGAAAGAAATGTTATCGGTTTTCCTTCTTGGGACAGTACGGCGCCTATTGCGTGCTGTGACGCATCTGTGGTTAGTTCGAAATCCTTATTAAAGTCAGGGAGTGATAGCATTACGTCTTGGGACATAAGCGAACGCTTAATTTTTGAAAATGATTCTAAAGCTTGCTGATTTAGATTAATTTTAATTTTGTTTGACAGATTTTTTGAAATGCGCCCTTCTTCCCCTCTTAAGAGTGATGTTAGGGGGTTCGCTAACTTTGCGTAATCACGGATGAATCGACGATAATATCCTGCTAATCCTAGAAAGGATCGCAGCTCCTTGAGTGTAGTTGGCGGGGGAAAATTGTTTATTGCCTCTACTTTTGCAGGATTAGTTTTGATGCCATCCCTGAAGACAATGAAGCCGAGAAATTCTACAGATTCCTTGAGAAATTCGCATTTATCAATTTGTACTTTCATATTGGCTAGTTCTAACGCTTTAAAAACAAGCTCGATATTTTTGAGGTGTTCTTCTTCGTTTTTACCGAAGATTATTATATCGTCGATATAAACGTAACATCGAATGCCAATATGCTCCCTCAGGATGTCATCAAGGGCCCTTTGGAAGATGGACGGCGCGTTCTTCAGGCCGAAAGGAAGACGTGTGAATTCGTATTTTCCGTTATTCACGGAAAATGCGGTCTTCTCTATATCGCATTGCCTTAGAGGGATTTGGTGAAATCCGCTCTTAAGGTCCAGTACAGTGAAAAATTGGTTGTTTCCAAGGTTTGCCAATACCTCATTAATGTCTGGTATTGGGTATCTGTCAGGAATTGTTACCGTATTTAATTTCCGGTAGTCAATCACTAATCTGTATTTTTTTTCTCCTGATGCGTCCATTTTTTTTGGAACGACCCATACAGGGGCATTGTAGGGAGATCTCGATGGTCTTATGATGCCATCTTTCAGTAATTTTGATATTTCCTGGTCAACTATTGTTTTAAGGACCATTGGGTATGGGTAGGATTTAGAATAGACAGGATTACTGTCGTTGGTCCGAATTTCACCCTTGACTTGGGTGGTGTAAGTAAGTCTTTCTTCTGGATCCGAAAATAATTTTTGGTGTTTTTTAATTATAACGAGTAATTTTGAATTTTGTTGCGCAGTGAGATGGGCTGTTCTTATACCGAGGTTGTTGACGGATTGGGAAACGTGTTGTTTTAAATGGATTTGTTGGCCTCCTTTTAGGATCATAAGATTCTTTGCAGTATAAATAACCGCCTCTAATTTCTTTAGACTGTCATTTCCTAGAATACCATGGAAGGAGGTTAGGTTGGGGAGGATGAAGAATTTTAAATTAGGAGTTGGAGGGCCAAATAGATTTAGGATGGCATGGTGAGTGATCTTTATGTCTCCCGCTACGGAGTTTGCGGCGAACGGGTTCTCATTTGGAATGTGATTTAGAATGCAGTCGGGTCGTATGTAATTTTTATTTGACCCAGTGTCGATCAAGAATTTTAAAACGTTTCCGCTCTTCGCCTTGTACTCAAGGTAGGGAAGCGAAGAGCTCATATTTCTAAAAAATGGAGATCCTGTTCGATATCTCCTGCGAATGTATCCGCTTCTTGGAGGCCGGAAGAAATGTCGAAGTCGGGGCTCCCTATTTCCATATAATCTATCAACGTTTGTTCCTGTGACTTATCTTCGGAATTTAAAATTTCGTTGTAATTCTCGTTCTCAGCTTGTTCTTCCGATGCCTGAGTGTGGTATGTACGTTGCTGTTTATTTGGCGGATGGACTTGCGTAGAAAGTGGTCTTTTAGGAATGAAACGTTGCGGTGGTCTGTCTTGATAATTTATTGCGCGTGTGCGAAGGGACTCATCAACGTCCATTGGCTCGGGTCTTGGTTGGGGATTTGGCGGCGCATAGTAACGAGCTTGAGAGGATTGATATTGAGGTTGGTTGTTATATGGGGCAGAGTACGTCTGCTTAGGTTGGGTGTTTGGCGGCGCATAGTAACGAGCTTGAGAGGATTGATATTGAGGTTGGTTGTTATGTGGGGCAGAGTATGTCTGCTTAGGTTGGGGTTGATGTACAAATTCAGGATAGAATGTATGCCCTGGTGTGGGGGTAAGATAATGTGTAAATTTCTGTCTCGGTGGGATAGGAGGAGGAAACCGAGGGGGTATTGGTGGAGAAACGCTATTATGTATTCGACGCCCTGTGTTATTACTGTTGTTTGCATGCTGAGTGCGATAATTTATGTTTTCTAGTTTTAAACAGAGATGTAGGGCCTGCGGGAGATCAATTGGTTCCCTCATGCTCAGAAGTTTGGGAAGGTCTCCTCTTAGCCCTCTGACAAACGTATCGAGGGCTTTATCCCGGTAGGAGTTCACAAGAATGTTCATGGCCTCTTGGCTGATATCCATGCAGGAGATTTTATTTAATATTAGGGATAGGTGATGGTATACGGCTTGGTAAAAGCCCTGAATTGTATCGTTGCCTTGGACTAAGCAAGTCATTTGGTACTCGAGAGTACCCAAGTCCCTTTTGTCGGCATAGTGGAGTGTGAGGCACCGTGCTATTCTTTCCCAGTTTAGTGGGGTATTGTAAGATTCCAGGGCCGTGTCCGCTTGGCCGACAATTTTGTTTCTTATGACATTTAAGGGGGCCGATACATGTAAAAGCAAAAAAATTTTTTTTTTTTTTTTTCGTCGGGAATATATTCTATAAGGTGTTGAGAACGTGTGTCTAAAGAGCGTTTCCCGATATCTCAATCCGGTCTCATGGAATCTCACATAGAAGCCGATACATGTAAAATCAAAAAAAATTTTTTTTTTTTTTTTCGTCGGGAATATATTCTACAAGGTGTTGAGAACGTGTGTCTAAAAGCGTTTCCCGATATCTCAATCCGGTCTCATGGAATCTCACATAGAAGCCGATACATGTAAAATCAAAAAAATTTTTTTTTTTTTTTTTCGTCGGGAATATATTCTATAAGGTGTTGAGAACGTGTGTCTAAAGAGCGTTTCCCGATATCTCAATCCGGTCTCATGGAATCTCACATAGAAGCGGCGATGTCAAGTAGCGCGGGTGAGAAGCTGTCCATCGCCCCGGCTCCAGACCGCCCCGCTCTTAGCTTTTCGTCTATTATTCCCAAATTCCTCAGCTATTGTTCTAATCGAAGACAAATATTTCGAATTATTCTCGAGTAACGAGCGCAGACCGGCACACATTTCTCGATTCAAAAGAAGCAAGAACGGCTCGGAAAGAAAAAACTTTTGCCGTAAATCAGCTGCGTGCACAAGAGGAAGAACAACTCTACGGTGCAGGAATAGCCGACTAAAATGTAAGTAGAGAATTCGTCTTTTCACTTCCCCAAACTTTGAACTCAAATTCCTCGAAACGACATTTTCGACTACTCGCTGCACGATAACTTTATTAAGAAAGGTTCAATTACGCTGAAAATTTTACCGTAGCTTCAAAGGACCCTTGTCTACTGGATGAACCTAAATTTATAGCCGATTTCGCGAATCCCTGACCGTAGAGGTTGCGAATTCAGCCAAAAAAACAAGCAAAATTTTCATTCAAGTCGCATTTGGGGAAAAAAAATTTTTTTGTCTTAAAGTTAGGTTCACATTGAAGCCACAACTGTTTTTTAACAATTTCTTCTTCCTCCTTTGTTTCAGACCAATATTACCGCCGCGAGAACGCAGCGACTGAAATATGAGGGGGCTGTTGCGTCACGGGCTTCGCCGCCATTTTGAAACGCCGGCACTCGAAAAAAATGTTTTATAATGTACAAGCTCTTGTGGTAAACTAATAAAAAAATTAACTCGATCCGCTTATTCCTTCCCTATCAAAAAAATTCTTTAAAAAAACTCACTTTCAATGTATCGGCCCCCTTAAGATGCCATAGTACTTCGGGGTTCCTTTAGAGTTTTCGTAGATTTTCAGAATACGTTCCACACTTTTTTTCCAGGAGCTGAACTCGCCTGGTTGTCCTGAGAATTCCCGAAGACTCTTGACCACATCTGGGATTTTGTCCATCTCTGACAAATTCCCTAATTGATCATCGTTGATTCGTTGGTCGATCTCAAGATTTGGGTCGGCGCTCGGATTTAAGATAGAATTTATTATTCTAGGGCAGTCTCTGGTTATAATGGAGGAAACTAACGCTTCTAATTGATTTTGAAGCAGCACTTGCTGAGCCGGGGCAGCTGCAGCTGCTTGTGCTGCCGGTGCTTCCGGAGGATTTATGTTAAGCCTTGGAGGCCGAATTATATTTTCATTTTGCGCCATTTTGACAGTTAAGCTGCACTATTTAATCACTATCTAGGGTTTAAAAAATTTGTTAACACTAGGGTGTACTATTTTAATTAATCAATTGATTTTCCTTGCTTATAATATTACCACTGATTCAGTGATTTGGGAAAAAATTATATTTATGTTTATTATATTTGTTACTTGTATTTGTTAATAGTATAAAAGTAATTTCGTACTTACAGTAATAAAATAAATCCCATGGTGGAGCGGCTGCCAGTCCTACGCTGACTCCTTTTTGCCTTTTCTCTGGGCTACTGGGGGGCCTATTTTCTCCACACTTCACAAATTCGACACTCGCGATGTTTAACCTTTCGCCAATTTATTTGGCTCTTCGGAGAACTGCGCGGAAAAATTTAAAAAAATGCGACTCGCGGTAATAGGCTTCCTAAAAGTGACACTCGCGATGTTTAGCCTTTCGCCAATGTCTTTGGCTCTTCGGAAAACTGCACTGAAAAAAAAAAATTCGGCTCGCGGTGGATTACTTATTATAAGCGTACTTTTTTTCGCGGTCCCTGCTCGGGCGCCAGTTAATGTCGAACTTGGAGGGTTTTTGTAAAAAAAAAGGAAATTTTAATTTGGAAAAAGATTTATTAGCTTATAACTGTTCACTGTTCTGAATAAGACTAACTTAATTAAAAAAGGTGAACTGCTGCTGGGGTGTCGCTTCGTCGGGGTGGTGAGGTCGGTCAACGTGACTTGTTTCCGTGGGAATTTGGGAAAGCTGCGTCTGCGGGAACGTGGGTTCAAGGTGCGCCTGGGTAGTGCTTGTGGCGGTGTCGGAGGTTGGAAAAGCTGAGTTTGCGGGAACGTGGGATCAAGGTGCGTCTGAGGCATGCTCGTGGCGGTGATGGGGAAATTTGATGTGCAATGGAATTTGATGTGCGATGGTTAACTTATATCTGGCATGATTTGTAAAATTACTTTTATTGCTTTTAATATACCAATAGAATTACGTTTTGTAGCAGACTGCTGTTTCTTCAATTGTAATGGAATCTAAAGATGTCTGTTTTCTGTACCACTCCATTTCATATAAAATTATGTCTTTATTTATGGGTACTCACGTATTCTGGTATTTATTGGGCAATAAAAATACATTTGCTCTGTCGAATTGCCAGATTCAGACCTATTCGACTTAACTTTGAGTAGCCGTAAAACGCACGCTTGCAACATTATATAACGTCCTCGTTTTCTTGAATAATCAGTAAAATTCTGCAGTAAAGACTGATCCAATTATCATTGGGTTCTTCTCAATCCAGATATTATCCAGCAAAGTTTTTTTATTTTCTGCCAATGTCCTGTAAATGGCTTATTTATATGCTCGTCTTCAAGAAAATGCAAATTTTGCAAAGCCCAAGAAAATTTATTGATTCTGCTGAGTCCTTAAAATGTGTTCATTCACTTGAATTATACCTTCGCGAATATCCCAGATATCCAAGTCGTTAGGGAATTCTCTGGCATTTCGAATAACCCATCCGATAATTCACTCTATTTCTGGGTGCTGCAGTCTGCTTTTTTTGGAATCGGGTTTAAAGGTTATCTTTTTATAATCATAAGTGCTTTATTTACGATTTTTATTTTCTCTTTTCTCCACTTTATTTATTGTTTTTATGTGGCAGATTACCTCTTTTTTCGTTTCAATATTATTTTTTTTAAACACATTCAAATTGATATCTGAGCATTGAAAGCGATCCATAATTGAAATAAATACCTATTACTTGTAGAAGCTTGGATTGAATATTTTATTCATAGGTATATACTATTCTTTCCGAACGATGTATGCTGCTACATATACATAAATACATAAATTTTACAGTAACGTGATAGAATTTTGACCTAATACTTATATAAACCACATATTCGTGAGACATGAAGCAGCAAATATGTATGAGTATCTGCTCAAAAAGTTAATTAAAAATACTAAAAATTAGACTGCTTCCTTAAACTACAAACGTAACATGCCATGAGCGTCCTAAATGTAATTAATACGCAACTAAATTTAATTAAAAGTGAATTAAATTAAAATACAAGCATGAGGTAAGACTTGCAAAATACTAAGCCAGTGCACGTGTATCACATGCAATATTTGAATTCTTAAAATATGAATTTCAATTGACATTAAAGCCGCTTCAGGGAAAAATAAATTAACTACCAATGAATCGCTAAACAACAAAAAATCCAAAAACTTGCCATATTTCTGCATCAGGGCAGATATGTGCCTGCTGTGGAATATTATACATTGAAGTAAATTAAAAATTAAAAATAATACCGATGTGCCTAAAATTGTGAAAATTACATTATCTTTCCTTACCGCGGAATCACTTCGGCAGTTTGTTTTGGTATCACTTCCCAGATTATTGACAGTTTGACTTAAATGCAACCAGCACGAGAGAGTTAATAGTTTCAACTTTTATGGAAAAAAAATCCATGGGTCTATTCATTATTCTTGAAATATACTGACGGAAGAAATTCGTCACGATTTTTCCCGAAATACAAAATGATGTAACTTAACCAAATATATTGTAAATAATTGAATTCACCTGAAATTCCTCTTTACGAATTTGTAAAAGTTTATTTATTAGGTACGACTCCACACTTGATTACACCAAAAACCAAATCATTTTTTCGTGTGATTTACAGACTGATATACGAGTATTACGGAATTTTTGGAATTCGATGATCTCATTTGGAGAGGATTAAAATATAATCTCACTGTTTTGTTCAAGGGTTAAAAAACAATTTTTAATTGTTCCGAAATTTGTCGGCCCAAAAGGAGTTTTATGTGTATTCTAGGTGGTGTGGAAATGTGTGTGACATGTATATATTGTGTGTGTTGTGTGTAGATACGTGCTATGGATGGATGCATATGCTGTGTCTTGTAAATATGTGTTGCACGGATCCCAGTAGAAATAAACAGGAATAAGCATTAATGATAATGAATATCGTGCAATAAATGAAGGGTACCACAACATTGTTTTAATAATTTCTCTTCCTTTGGGGTCGCTAAAAGCGGTCTCTTGTGAAATTTGACAATATTTATGAGCTACAAGGCTCTGAGTTTTGATATACAGCCATCTACTTATTGCAGCTTTTTTTGCTTTAAGCTATTTGCTCACACAAACGGTTGCCGCATAAATTGTACTGTAGGAACAGTATGGGGGTGTATGAGCTTATAATGGCGCTTTCACAAAGCACGGCGGCGACGGCGCCGTTACCGTACGACAGCCGTGCACATCCATTGAACGCACGGTTTTTACACGGCGACGGCGGACACAGTGGTGTATTGCTTAGTACCTTTGTGTTCACACGAGCAAGCCGTAAACACGGCTATTAATGTAGGATATTAAAACATATTTACATTATTTAGAAAAGCCATTTATTGGACCATAAAAAGAGGATATAATAGAAACGAAAAATCTTCTAATTTCTTCACAAACTTTTAGGAACAAAGTCATTTGGTCGGATTGCGTTCACCAGCACCGAACTTCGGTTAACTGTGCGTACCTACATTAGTCCAGGCAAAATCTGGTTTGGGTTGGATTTTTCATAAAGGTAAGCTCTAGTTTTTTTAAGGCCTCAGGAATATCATAAGGAATGATAATTTTCATATGTGACAGCTTAAAAAGTTGTGTTATAGTTCTAAAAAATTATGACGTGAAAAAAAGAGAAATTTTTTTTTAATTTTCTCTTAAAGACAACTTGAGAATTACTAAATATATTATATAAAAAACTGTTTCATCCTGAAGTTATAAGGCTGTGTCATACGGACAGACACAGACAGACATCATTTGGTTACGGGATCCTAAAAACGGTTTTTCATGAATTATTGTGGATGTTCATCCAAATCGGTTTGATTTTTTTCGTATAATAATTTGTTGATAATTCTTCTTGCTAATTTCATGTGTTGTGATTACGCATACTTAAAAATGCCAACTATCGATCCCCATTGAAAAAAATTCAAAGTCTGCTTCATAGGACTTCAAAGTCGAAAGTCCTGCGCGATGAGCCCCTGCTTTGCAGGCCTGATGTGTGTTAACCCTATGTTTTCAGAGACGTCGGGTCGATGTCTTTCGAATGGGCTTGTCCCATTCGCATTGCCCTGACATTAATTTTCAATTTTTTTTGAACATACCAGTGCAGGGTTTTGAGCTTAGGGGGAGTGGTGGTTAACTTTCATTTAAAGAAGCTGCTCATCGCATAGTTCATCAACCCCCAAATTTGCTGCGGGTTCTTAGACTATTGAGAGCGAACTTTTAGTTTGTAAATTAATGATTTATGCTTAATTCGAATACACTTAAGGTAAATATTTTCAATACTTTATTATTCATATTGATTTTAAAAATAATGAGTCTTAAATATTTTTTTATTAAAACAAGAAAGAGATTATGAAAGCGTTCCGGTTCTACAGAGCAACGTTTGGGACTTTTTTTTAGATTTGTTGTTATTGTGTTATAATGAGATACGTCGATCACGCCACTTTGTATGTACCATATTAACGAAAGTAATGAAAAACGGAAAGGAAAGACTTCCTTGTTTTCATTATAATTCCATATTTTACATCTCTTTTATTCCATTTTGCTGTTATTTCATTTTATGTGCCATAATGAAATTTAAATTATTAAAAATTAAATGACAAAAACAGAAAATATGGCCACAGCTGCAATATATGTACATTCATATTTTGTTACTTGCTTCCAGCAACTTCGATAATTCCAGGTTCTGCAAAGCAAATATACTATCGTTGTAAAAACAGACGACTGTCATTATGCCTTAATAACCCTAAGGCTTCGAGTGTCGGCGGTGACTAAAATTTTATAACATTTTTATCATTTGCCGAAATCATAAACAAGGCTATATTCCTTCCTAGACCTTTTGGCCGAGAAAATATTCTCTTTTATTACTCATATAAATACTACACCATTCCTTTTATTTGTGGCTATATTCGGGTTTCCCTTCTTTCCGGTTGTAGTCTTTAAGAGAAATTAATGGCGCATTGCTTTTACTGTCATGCTAAAATTGCACGCAGAACGAATACTTTTTAGCACCCACCAGAGAATTTTATGTTTGTGAAAAGAACAAAAGAGGTTTTGTGACTGAAGTGGGGTTCCAGAGGTTTTTAAAGAAGGCTTAATCTGCTGGTGCGAAAAGTGTTATATTGAATTTTATAGGGGAGATTTTCGCAGATTTACGCGAAATGACGCCTTCCACAAGTTCGAGTATTTTTCTGTATATTTGTAGTACATCCGTTTCAACAAGTGGGTCCCCATGAATGCTGCTTTTCAAAAGGGATTAAGATAAAGAGTACACATTTTTTCCCAAACCAGTTTAGGTACACATAAACTTGTATCGTATCGAAAACGGTAAGGGACTATAAAATACAAAACGCCAGAACTATCTGTATGTGCCGTAAACGTCGCAGAAGGCCAATTTTAATGTAGTTCAATTAACAGAAAGGCTTAAGTGCTGTGTGCTTCACTCACAACTGATTTGCATAAGCAATTCGCTTGAATTAGTTTATCTTTTCCGGTAGCTGCAATTTTCGCTGGTGAGCTGACTCCTAATGGAAAGGTTATACAATGCGAACGTAATAGGATTTATCCTTGTGAATACAAAAGTGTAGAGCAGAAAATTTAAATGAAATGTTCCCGAACGGTGGCGTCGAAAGGGCAAACCCGCTTCAATCTCATTTGTTATGCACCACAATCCGCCTTTTGAGGTTTAATATTTCTGGATTATTGCAGCGATTTCAGAGGATTTTTGGTGTTGGCAAGACTCTTGTTAAATTATGCAATATTCGCAACAAACTGCTGCTAAACTACGAAATTTGCGACACAAATTTACTAGACTATTATAATGGCAAACGTTTTCTCATAAAATGAAATGGAGGCTGGTACTTGATATGTTGAACACATCCATCTTACGATTAGTCAAATAAGAAACAAGCAGAAATGCACAATGCACAATGCACATACATATAATGTTAAGTTAGATTTTCTATTTAAAACAATTAATTGGGATTTATTTGGATTTTAAGTTGGAACGTTTTCTAGATTTTTAGAGCATTCCTTCATGCTCGGTTCAAGCGTAATCGAAACCGCCAAAATGAGCAGAGGTATAAAAAACTTCGTAATAAAGTAAACTCCTTGATTCGGACCTCTAAGTGCCAATATTTTGCGTCGAAACTTGACCGATCCCAGCCCACAAGTAAAATCTGGAGGAACTTACGGAACCTGGGGGTCTATGGGAAGTCGTCTGATCTAAATATAAATGTTGACGCTAATGCACTAAACAATTATTTTGTCCAAGCTGAACCTTTCCCTGATAGCGGCAATTTCGATTCCAGCAATCTTCCTGATGAAGGGTTTTCTTTCAGATGTGTTGACCACTCAGAAGTTCTCAACTGTTTACACGCTGTAAAATCGGATGCTGTTGGTCTCGACGCACTACCTCCTAAATTTATCAGGCTGCTTGCGCCTTATTTGGCCACTCCATTAGTGCACATCTATAACCACTGTCTAATGCGATCTGAGTTCCCGACTGAGTGGAAGAAAGCTCTAGTGGTGCCTATTCCGAAGAAATCCTCTCCTTCAGTTTTTAGTGACCTACGGCCGATCAGTCTCCTGGGCTTTTTGGGCAAAGTTCTTGAGAAAATTATGCATGAACAGATGATGGTGTATATAAATAATAATAATCTACTATCCGTTTGGCAATCCGGTTTCCGGCGCAGTCGTTGCTGCGAAACAGCTCTGCTAAAAGTCACCACCGATATACATGAAGCGTTAGATAGGGACGAGTTGACTATCCTTGTCATGCTTGACTTTAGCAAGGCCTTCGATTCAGTGAATCATGCAAAGCTTCTCTCCAAGCTAGGAACTTGTTTTTGTTTTTCCTCGACTGCACTCAAGTTTATTAGTAGCTTTCTATCGCGACGCTCCCAATTGGTCAAAGTGGGCAGTACTCTATCTGATATGATCAATGTAACTAAGGGTGTACCCCAAGGGTCAATACTGGGGCCACTCCTGTTCTCCTTGTTCATTAATGACATTCCATCAGTGTTGACAAATTGCAAGGTGCACCTGTATGCGGACGATGTACAAATCTACTTAAGCAGACCTATTGGTTTGATTGAGGATTGTGTTGATCGCATCAACGAAGATCTTCTCGGAATACATGAATGGTCTACTGTAAACGGTCTAGTATTAAATCCGCGAAAATCAAATTGCCTTCCGGTTTATCGAGTCTCTATTGATTCCTCTTCCTTGCCACCCGTGTTGCTGAACCGTACAAAGCTGCCATATGTACCTATAGTTAAAAACTTAGGGATACTCTTGAATTCACGTTTTACTTGCTGTGACTATATTAAGAACATGCTCTCTAAGATATATGGCGGGTTACGTCAACTAAGAGTAAGCTCAGGGTTACTCCCAGTATCATGGCGTTATAGTCTTGCTAAATCCCTACTTCTACCCCACTTTACGTTTGGTAGCATCATATTCCCTAAGCTTGACTCCGAATGCCAAAGAAAGCTGAAAGTTGCTTTTAACGACGTAATTCGGTACATCCATCTGGTCCCCCGTCACGCGCATATTTCTCAACATGAGACTACGCTTCTGGGTGTTACGATTGGGGAATATCTTGGGAGGCGTCAGCTCATATTTCTGTTTAAATTGATTCATGAGAAAGCCCCCTGCTACCTGTTCGATAAACTTCAGTTTACTCGCTCGAATAGAAACCTCGGCCTCGTTCTTCCTGTTTTCAGATCTCACTACGGCGAAAGGTCTTACTTTGTTCAAGCTGTCCGTAAATGGAATGTGCTTCCTTATTGTGTCCAGCGTGCGAGTTCCAGCAGGGTCTTTGTTAGATTAATAAATGAGTTGCGTTAATATGACTTTTCACATTGTCTTTTCTTTCTTCTTTTTTTTTTTTTTTTCTTTCTCTTTTCTGATTTTTCTTGCTTTCAGTTTATATAGTTTTACATTACCTACTGTCTTTTCTTTTTTTTTCATTCCTTGTAAATATCATATATTATATATATATAGAATCATTTGATTATTCATACTACATAACTTAGATAGTGTTAGTTAAATCTTTTTCCTCAATATGGTTTCCCACGGTATCTATGTACAATTATAAGAATGTTGTTCTTTGTACAAGTTATAAATAAATTTTATTATTATTATTAAGTCACAGAAGACTAAAACCAAGAAAAATTTTAACGAAATTTGACAACATTTGGGACTCAGAATAAAAATCTTACAAAGTTTAAAAAAAACTTTAGTAAAATCAGTTTTAATACAAAACAAATTAAAGGCTTAGTTCATATTTGAACCTTTTATTTCGCTGCAAACGTACAGTTTTGCAAGATGAAAAGTCAAATGTTGTTTTCAGCAGAAATTCGGTTATTGACGTCTAATATCTGCATAAATTTTTGTTTCGATATTCCACGTCTTTCCTCTTTTTTTCACCGTTTTTGTACAATGTCTCGCGTTCGCCGGGCAGCGATCGCTCAGCGCAGGTATAGCCTGACCCACCAGACGAGCCCTCCGTCCTCTAGCAACTCTGATCCAAAATCCTCTGAAATAAGTTGAGATGCTATGGATGTAAACGTTGGATAAGCTCTAGTTATCATGATTTTGCCTTTACCAAAACTTTGAACGCTTTTTTCTTGAAACTACTTTTTTCGACATCTTGAACCAGATATCACAAGAACTATACAGCCGATCCACTTGAAAATTGGAACACTTTTTTTTCATACCTTCCTCTTCTATGTGATCCTAAATGTTATTACAATTATTTATAACAATTATATTTGGGCCATGATGTGATGACCCTATCGGAAAGTTATTTACAAATGGCGTCGTATCGTATTGTTCGTATCGTCTATTTGTTTTTGACATTTTTGAAGCAAACGGAATTAGAATTTCTGAGAATAAACAATGGTTCGCTATACTCCTGAAGGCTTTTCCCGGTCGTCTGATATCGCGTTTTGGAGATTTGCAGTCACTCGCAAGATCACCCAATGACCAATTTTATCGTCCTAGTCTTTTTCCCATGGGGTTATTTATTAACACGGGCTTATGTAAACAAGCCACAGATGCTGGCAGCCTTCAATGAGAACATCCGCTAAGAAGTGGAGAACCAATCGCCCGAAGTTCCGAAGAAAACCATGGAAAATGCCATAAAGAGAGCCCAAATGGTAATCAACAACGGCGGCGGCTACTTAAACGATATCATTTTCAAAACATGATGGAAATAAACTTGAATATCCAAATAAATATTTAAAAAAAACCGCATTAATTTTCTTCATTCTATTCCAAAGATATAGTCTAGGAAAATAGGGCCATAAATTGTGGCTCACCTTGCAGAATCGACTGACACAAACATGTAAAATGTTTTTTGTTTTGGTTTCAGACAGCTAGCAACGATATTACTTTGCTAAGTGCGATATTTCTCCTCTGCGCAATCTCCCACTACCGCCGTAATCTCGGAGTTAATGGAACAAAAAAAGATCATATGTAGAAAAGACTCTCAGTAACTATAGTGCAAATTTTCAAAAAGATCGGTGCTGCCTTTTGTGAAAAAAAACAGGAAGACGGCCGATATTTTACTCCCCTAAACTGTAACTTAACTAGAGTGTTTTTTTAGAGGTATATAACTTTAAAATAAATTAAAATACGTAAATCAGTAAATCATTTTAATGGCCATGGTATTGGTTTTAATGGAAAGATAATTTTATAAGCTTTCAATCGGCGTTGGAATCATTAAAATCGGCGTAGAAATACTCTCATAGAAGGAATCAGAAGCTCTCGCGTTAGCGTTTCAATTATACAGATTTTCGGCATATGGGTAATGGGTATCGCCGGCTGACTCAAATGAATCAGTGGTCCTAAGTCTGTACTTTACCTTGCTGTACTAGCGAATTCATATATACCCAAAAAAATAACCTGTATGTGTGATATGACACGGTTGTGGCGGCCAATTCACAGCTTTATTACACGAATCCCATCGAATGTTCCCGAAATAAATTGATTAAGTCGCCCGCTGTGTGGCATGTTGTGCCGTTTTGTTGAAACCAAAGCTCTTCCACATTAACACCATTCAACTGGGGAACGAAAAAGTATGTGATCATATGGTGCTCTCCAATGACGCTAACGTTCTGGCCGGCATCATCTTTCAAGAAATATGGTCCAATGATTTCACCAGCCCATAAAGCACACCAAGCAGTGTCTTTCAGTGGTCGTAACGGCGTCTCAACAAATTCTTCTAGATTTTCTGCGCCCCAAATTCGGCATATTTGTTTATTGACGTAATCATTCAACCAAGCCCCATGAACAAAATTCTGTGTTAAACTGAACCATGATTTTCGAAATAAATTTCCACAATTTGCAAGCGCTGTTCAGGCTTAAGTCTATTCATGGTGAAATGGCAAAACATACTGAGAAAAATCATCCGACAGTTGTCAAAGTGACTGTCACTAGAAACAGTGTTACAACAAACAAACGAGAAAGACTGATTCGGTCAAGTTTTAATTCCAAACGTAAGAATTTTTCACGTACACAGTTGCTGGCGCTTTCATTCAAGAATATATTTTTGGTGAAATCACCAAATTTATCATCCTGTGTCTTATTCCTTTACACTCCAGTTCCATCTCATTTCTTACAAGAGTTAATGATTTTCTCTTCTTTTCCTTATCACCGGACTAATTTATACTCCCTGACCTCATCAATACTAAATAACACTAAATTTTGTCCTTTATCATGACACCATTAATTACCAACATCTTTCAATTCTTTTTCATTTTTATTACAGATTTGGCGAAATTAAAAATGGAGTATCAACATTTTCATTTGTTGGCTTCATTTTAAGAAGATCATAAGGAAATTGCAATGATACCCTTAAGAATGTTTAGAAAGAGACGGAATTTAAGGTTTGAGAGTAAGCGGAGCAATGCGAATGTCCAATGAGCCGTTAACATCTGAAACATAATGCAACAATTTAAAATATATCGCCTTTTGCGCTTAAGAATAATCTACATACGTGAAAGGTAACATACGTTTAAGATGCCATCATACACTGCGCCGCACTGAAGAAAACAATGTGAACGTTCGGCATATAGCTTTAGTTGTCATAAGTTAATGAGCCATCGCTGCAGCGAAAGGAAACAAACAAAGTTAACATCTTACCGCATCAGAAGTAACCGACCGCAAACAATTTGATAGCGTTTTTGAGACACTCGACGTTAGTCCGCCAAACTAATGCCATTTAATCGAGTCCTAGCGGCACCATCTTAAGCGAAGAGCCATTTGCACTCAACAGACAAGTTGCTATTATAATGTCCTGATACCTGCTCGAGCAGAAAGCACAAAGCGTACCCCTGCTAGGATGAGAACCAACACAACGCAGGTTTGCTAATATCAATCAGAGCTGTAAGTGAGACGATATCTACCCAAGATTTTCATGTGAACAATGTTTTCGAATGGAAACCTTATCATTTTCTTTATCCTGCTGAAATACACGAGCTTGATGACACCTTTATTGGCCAGAAACAGTACAAACACCACCTATGAGAGCCTCGACGGCACACATCACAGGATCCTCAACGTGACGCAGTACATCCCAACCGTTGCGACAGGACATGATAAATTGCTCTATATGGCGGCGCAAGCCCACGGCTCCGGAGTAAAGAGCAACGCAATCAAAAATAATTTACGGGTACAGCCAAGCGGTTTGGCAGATAAAGACGTTACGGAGGAAACTTTCGAGATACTCCCTCGGCCCGAAGCCCTTTTCGGAGGCAAACAGAGTTCTTATCAGGCCCGGCAGCAGAAGATACTTCGCCAGCAACAAACTCCCACCGCGACGCAGAACACAGGATTACCTGTTTTCCCGGAACGAACGGATGCAGTGTACTTTATCGTAGCTGTAATCGGTGGAGCCAAATTATGGGGAAGAACGCTCGCAAGAACCCTGCTGGACATGGGACCTCCGTTCGGAAGCCCCATAGGCCCGCCGCTCCGACCAATTTATGTGGACTTGCCGCCAAATGGAAGGTAAGTCTTGTGTATAATAAAACAGGTTCCAATTTAGGCAAGTTGCAAAGTTTTGCCTAAAATTTTCTGCCGACGTAGACAAATTGTGCAAGCTTAAGAGGGCGGGCCAAATTCGAGTAGACTAAGTTCTCTTGTTGTGGAGTAATTTAAGTTATTCTGGACTGGACGTAATGTGGTAATGTACTTCCGATTAAGACGGTCACAAGGCCCCAGTTCTGTCTGCTTGTCCCACAGAACATTTCGGTTGACATACTTGCATGCAGTAATTTAGGCCGTTATTGTGAGTGCCGGTCCCTACCCGTGTCTCCAGTTTGTCTATCACGCTAGCCTCGAAAACGTGATTTCATGTTCGATGCAAATTCAACGAACAGACCACAATGACTTATTGTACGCAGGAATGTGGGTTTACCACCGTCTACGCTGCCCATAAAATATTTCTTGCCATATTTTATGACAAGGTTATGGAGGGACATAAAGTTTTGGCATATATGTAACATACATAGGCAATTGATATTAAGCCATTTCGTTACTGGTTCGTCAATGGAGCTGCCTACTGTCTAGGCCAGTTTGAAAAACAATGCGTTAAAGCTTGGATTGCATTCATAAACTTGAAGCTGACTTCCGCACGCGTTCAAATTCCTTTCTAGACCATATATTTTTGGGAAGCAATATGGTAGGGCTTTATATGGGGTGTATCATCTATCGGGAAACAAATGACTGGGGTGATAGATCTCTTCAAAAACAAGAATTTAAAAAAAACTTTTGTCAATTTACGTTTGGAACGTTCTGCTTTTAACTATGATAACTAATAAGTTTTTAATTTCATAAAAAGTATTTTGGGGTTCATTTAAGCTAACTTTTTTGTAAAAGCCAATTTTTTTAAAATTCCGCAAAATGTTTTCTACGTATAAATTTGTATATCCTTTCTCTACCGGGAAATGTTGTGCCTCTTCGGAAAGGCAACAAGATGGGTAATTTAGGAAAAATAAAAAAAGGGTATATTAATTACATCAATTTCGGAGAATTTTTAGGGAATTTCAGAGCATTTTTTGCACTTTTGCAAGACTGTACCTGTAGTGGTAGAGGTAGATCAACATTGTTGGCAACTTTGGAAAGCACATTGCGATAGTAGTTTTTTCGCGTAAGTTATGTCGCTGCATTGGGTAGATCAAAATATAAAAATAAAATAATAGTGTGCATCCTGAATTTATTAGTCACCCTGTAACTCCCAAGCGGTTGAGATTGCCACCTCCCTTGTTTGGCTAGGTGAGCTCTATCACCCCATTCATTTTTGTGTGCAATAGATGAAACACCCTGTATATGCTTGCATGTAAAAGTGTCTAATCATCCGACCAAAATCATTCAGACACGTGTTTGATTATTTCGAGGAGAAACCTTTTTAGGAAGGTCCTTACATTTGGACCACCCCTGCGGAGGAAGGAGGGGACGTCTGAATTTTTTGTAATGGCAAAGAGTTATACAATCGTTGGAATGATCTTTTCAATACAAATCTTTTTGTGAAACAAAAAATAATTTCCGTCCTCTTTTCAAAAGTTATGAGGGGTCAAGGATTTCAGAAAGAGGTTTGTCTGCTGATTTTTTCCCTTTTTCCGCTCATGCTTAAAGGGCCTAGACAACCGGTATCTAGTATGATAAAAGACCTCGGTTAGAGCAACAGATAATCAAACAATGCGTTTCTGTCCTCTCACGAAATTAGGTTAGAAAAACTGTCAAAAATAGCATCTTGACAATAAAGCACTTATACCGGGGGTAAGCACATCATCATAAAAACCAATTTTTTAGAAGGTTGTAGAATGGCGGACAAAATCAGGGGTCTCTATGTTCACATCTGTGAATCGCAACAATTTCGGATGTAGGCCAAAATGTCCCAGAGCAGAGACTCTGCTAGGTCTCTCGTCAGACTAAAAATCGTTTTTCTAAGGCGCTTGTAGCCAACGAGGAAAATCGGGGTACAAAAAACATTTCCAGAATTTCTTATGAATTTTGAGCGGCAGTCCCATTCTTCTAGAACCTTTAACGCAGCGGGAAGCATTGGGAGACAGAGCCTCTTCTTCAAACGTTGACCCCCATAACTTTTGAAAAGGAGTCGGAAATTGTTTTTGTTTTCACGCAAATTTTTGTATTAAAAACACAATGTACCGTTAGAAAAATTAGACGCTCTCCCCAGGGGTAGTCTCAATTTTAGGAACTCCCTAAAAATGTTTCCTTCTCGTAATAGTTGGATACGTGTCTGACCGATTGTAGATATTTTTGAACGTTTCAAAAATAACCAGGGTATGACTTAATTTTTGGGATACCCGGTATAGGGCTTTTGGGTTCACTGATTTAAAATCCACTAACGAAAAATTAGTGAGAAAAAAGGAAAGCCATCTCCACGCATGAACTTCTTGCAATAGTTTTATTTCGCATGAATTCAGATAAAAATTGAAACAGTTTCATTCATTCTGCAACAGTTTAAAGTATGAAAAAAGCCGGACAAGGCCGGGATGGGTCTGCTCCCAATATATTATGAAATGCTACTTGCTCGCTAATACAATAATATAATATGAAGAGAACTAGGCAATACAACCATAAAAAAGATAATATGTCTACTCAATCAAAACTTACGTAACGTAAGTGGCCAGGCCAAGTTGGTACGGGACGCCGGAGAAATCTGCACTGAAATTCACGTTATGTTAAAATCACAGACGAATTACAGATCGCAAGAACGTTCCCAATAAGAACGTTCGAACTTTAAATTTGAATAAAACACACAATTTTCGAGCAAAAATGGTTCTGATTACTTTATTTGAAAGATAAATTTATGCGATTTATGACTTGAATAAAATATCGGCCAAATGGCCACCGCGGCTTTTCTTGCACACGTTCATCCGCTCACGCCAATTTTCGATGACTTTGTGCAACATTTGGGCCGGTATCTCATCTATGGCTTGACGAATATTGGCTTGCAATGCCTCAAAAGTTGTAGGATGGTTGCTGTAAACCTTCGACGACTTAATGTGGCCCCAAAGGAAATAATCCAAAGGGGTTAGATCACACGATCAAGACGGCCAAGCGATGGGACCATTTATGGAAATTAACGAATCACGGAACTTACCGCGCAATACGTCCATGTTAAGTCGGGAAGTGTGAGGCGGTGCACCATCTTGTTGGAAATGAAGGTCGTCATCAATTTCATCAAATTTCGGGAAAAAATCTCGCTCAAAATCGTTTTATAGCGGTTGTTATTAATGGTAACGGCATCTCCTTCCTCATTTCAAAAGAAATAAGGTCTGATGATTCCGCCATACCATAATCTACACCAAACGGTCGATTTTTGTGGATGCAATGGTGATTCATGAACCACTCGCTCAATAGCAGCAATTTTGCTTGTTGACGAATTCATTGAGCTAGAAATGAGCCTCATCTGAGAAAAATATTTTGCGATGAAAATCTCCGTCGGCTGCTTTATAGCAGACATTTGTTTTATTTGCAGCATAGCTGAAAATTATGGTGTCTTCTGACATAGCGATAATTTTTGGCCCTTTTAGCAGCGCTAATTCTAGAACCCTTATTTTCAGTTTAATAAACGACGCCTATTTGTTCTGTGTAGAATTCGTCATCTTCCTCATTTCTAAATATGCCACCTTTCCCGCATTAGTAGTATGTAAAATTTAGTCACTCGAATTAATTAGTAGATGCTTTTAATCATGATAATTTAGAAGTTGCGTTTATTAATATTTCACAAGACCGTCTATATGTGCCACAAAACCACACAAGGAATAACGATAAATTCATCTCAAGAAATAAGTTAATACCTTGTGAATCCTTCCATGTTTGCGAAACTCCTGAAAATCCTAAGTATGTGACAATGTATCCCACCACATCTGCTCCTTATCTGCATTAATATATTGCTGAGCAGATGTTCTCAAAAGTTAAGCAATGAGTCCGATGATATTAATTTGCGTTTTCAATGAATCCCATTGAAACTTTTTTCTCGTAATAAATTGTTGCCAATTTGTAAAATATGTCTCAGTCCTTCCATGGATAATGGGAAAACTTTTTCCTTTGCGTGATTGCTCGTAAAGTGGAATTAATTTAAAATCTTTTTTTTTTATATATTCCGCTATGAAATTTTATGAACTTGCAACGATTTTATGTTTTCGTTCCAAACTGCACTGTGAAAATTTAAAACCATTTTGTTTATTGAAAAAATGGCGTTTAGTAGTAGTAAAGGCGGGCAAGTCAAGTGAGCAAGTTACTTGAGTTTGGCAAGTAGTGTTTACACATAGCGTGTAGCGTATATTCATCGCAATTTTAATTAAAATACCAATGAACACGCTTCTAACAAGTCTGGAAATGTTGATATATCGGTGTTGCTTGGTTACAAATAGTTTATACGGGTGAAGGAAAGAGGAATGTAGCTTACTTTTACTACTTACTTTTACTAATTACAAGTGCAGGGTCCAATTGGTTAGTTTCTCTTTGTTGTTTGAAGATGGAGAGAAAGAAGCGAATGTTACTTTCTCACCTTATAGAGGAACTGGTGATTGTTTCTTTCCTTAAAAGACCTATTTTAATAAAACGAGACGTCGTCAAGAACCACTGCATTAATGGTGCAAATATGCGGAGATGTGCATATTCCATAAACATTCGTGTGCTCGACAAACTTACACGTTTTGTCATCATTATTACAAGCGTACAAGCATTAAAAATAATATTCACCCCAATTTTAATAAAAATAACAACAAACACGCTTTTAACAAATCTGGAAATTTTGATATATCGGGGCCGCTTGGTTAGAACTAAGCAAGTGGGGCATTAAACGTGGCAAGTAAAGAGGCAGGCTATTTTCTCGTGGTGGTAGCTAATTAACTTGCTTGAGTCGACAGATTACCAGTCAACTTGAGTCGTCCACAAAAACCATGCAAGTGAGTGTTCACAAATGGCAAGTAAATTCGAGCAAGTTACTTGCTCACTTGCCTTGTCCGCCAAGTTGACTCGTTTAAACCGGCACTAAGGGAGCGAACTATTTAAGTGCTCGAATTAGTTGCGATATGACCATTCCAATATTTTTTGAATACCAGGGAAATACAATTATCTCGAAAATTAAAGGTATCTCAACGTCTTACATATTTTAATGAACACGACCCATTTTAGAATTACTAATTATTGCAATAAGGGACATTGCCTGAGCGTGGACAAACTTCGAAAATCTCGTTTGTCGTGAAAGTCCATTGATGTTTTAATCGGATAAATGAACCAGTAATTTATCACGTCCCATGAGATAAATATGGGAGAGCAACAATCGAAATAATTGCGAAATTGAGGCAAATATTTACCTCACGAGGCGATGTTTGAGCCAGCCCACCTGTGCTGTGCAGACTAATGAAGGCAAATTCGTGGGTGGCACTATCGACACGAAATTACCAGCGCATTGACACATTTTGGATATTTTGGAGCAGACTAGCCTTTTGGATGAATAAGTTGTTTGGGGACAAATAGGCCTATTATGTTGGCGTGCAAATGACACTCTGTCCACTTTAACACGAATTAACCATCATCATTCGTTCGTATGGCTCTCCAGTTATCCTCGAAAACAAACAAAATTTTGACGAATGGGCTGGGCCGACCACAAACAGGCCCTGCACAAACACTCTGGACTTCGTAGCGTGTGATATTACAAGTTCTTCTGTTTTTTGCAGGTTTTCCGTGAAAGTACTGATGTCCCTATGTCAACAGAGTGATGGAATCCCCCTGGCCGGTATTGTTGTTATAGGAGACGGGCAATCGGCAAGAGCAGTTTCCCTGGCCGGCAGTGCTATGAGTGTCCCAGTCCTGTGGGCCAAGGGAGGTACCGCCAACATTCACGGAGTCCAGCGCGAGGTATGTACCCTTGTGCAGCCTCCGCAGGTATTACGCCAGCCTGCGCTAATTAAAGGCATAAAGGTAACTCAAAAATGTCCATTCCCAGGTTCAAACAAGTCTACAGTCGCTGCTCCAGCCGTCTGCCCGGGAAATACTCGGAGCTGTTCGTTCCCTATTTTTACAGGTAGGTAGGTACGTAGGTCTCTTGCACGTTAATCAGTGACATTGAGCCTGGCTTGTTGGGACGACGGTTATGCTATTTGCCGTAGACAAACGATGATGTTATCAACTCACCCAAATTCTCCACATGTGTTTCGAATTAATGTTTACTTTCTCGATGTGCATTTTTTTTATTTGCAGGCTCATTGGAATTCGTTTTTTGTACTGTCCGACGTTGAGGCCACCATGGTATTGACCAGTCCAGAAGGTAACCTTTTGAGGGAAGCGCCTCTAGAGCCAAAGATACTGCCATTGCCTCCAGGAAATGGGGACATGTTTCGGTTAGTAAAATTTGGCGCTTATAAATATACATATTTAATATCGATGATTTCATATGTGACACTGTTATTAAATGTAGAAGGGATTAGAAAACAATCAGTTTTTAACTGATTTTAGTCATTGAAAAACGAATCATTACAAAATGACTTTGCAAGTGATTCTAAAAATCAATTCGTGATTAATAGTGGGAATCACTTGTAGAATCAATTAAAATTCAGTTTTCTCAATATTATGCATATATAAATTTAAAATAAAATTATATATAGGAGTTGATTTCCTTAAAAAAAAAAATTTACCATAACAAAACACAAGTGAATGAATAAATTATTGCCTCCTTCTTATTGCATGGCACCTAATAGCTTAGTAATTAGTACCACCAAGCATACTGTATGCTTGGTGTTAGTACGCTGGGCTATCACTACGGGGTGTTCGAGCCTGGCTCGGACCATAATTGAGGTGCGGTTTTCCTGACTGCGCTAGATGGTAGTCCCATCAGTCAGGATAGCTATTGCGCGTTAATCATCCAACATAGCGAACATAAACGATTAAAAGATACTGAAGCAGAACCTCGAAGTAGAGAGGCCTTGTGGAATTGCTCAATGTTCTCCTAACTGGAATAAAACAGGAAATATTTTTTTTTCTTATTGCCTAATTTTGTTTATTAAATTTTTGGGCCTCGTACGCCTTCAACACAAAGTCTCGTTTTTTGAAGCAACAAGTACAACTCAACTTGGCATTTTCCAAAAACTTATCAAAAAAGGATTTATTCAACTTTGTATATGATGTGATTTCTACCAACTTTGCCGGAAAAATTAATTTCTTTCGTCAAATAGTCATGAAATACTTACTTGCTCTGTAGAAATAGAAAATTATCAGTAGGTAATAGTTAACTACTAATTCATACATTATAAAAATCTCACAAATTTGTTTTGATTTTCTGTGGATTCTAAAAATAATACCACATCGTCCAGTCACTCCAGACTAATATGCTGGTAGAGCAGAAAGGTTTATCGTCTCCTTTTGTTCGGGCAGTAAATAGTTGCATAGTGATTTGAATAAGACGGTTTGTTGAGCCACCAATTTTTTCCAGTTTGTTCACTATCAAACAAATTTAATTCAACGATGATTGATTGATACGGCCTCTCATAGCCGTAGTGGATAAAGGGGAAAATTACAGACTCTTGTATCCGTAATAGATAGTGCAATGTAAGAAAGTGTAGTTCGGGTAACCACAACTTAAAGCGCCTGTATTTGGAAAATGTATACATTGTTTAAATAAATGTGAATTTCAAAATAACTAAAATAATAATGTGAAAATCATTTTTGATTTTCTGTAACGAGAACAATTTTGTTTTGTTATAGTAAAAAAAAGAAAGACTAGCAAAAACAAATAATTATAAATCATAAAAAAATCGTTTACTTATTTTAAAATTTAAATACTATCAAAAACAAGGTGTCAATACTTTTAGAGCGATATTTAAGTTTAAAATTGATTAGTGAAAGTATAAAGCGAGGCGCCCCGAGACAGCATTTTCGACGCTTCGGTGTGTTTCGATCTTATTCCAACACGAATTCCCACTAACCTAAACATGTTCAGATCAATGGTGTGCTCGCAGCGTCAAGAAGCGGCGTCCATATTTGGTCCCATTCGTGGTATGCAAGTTCGGTCTCCTTCTATTCTATACTTTTATATAAACTTCAAACTCGATTTTCTCCAAACCATGGTTGATTAACATGATTTCAAAAAAACTATCCAACCGATTGCTCTGATTTTTAAATATGTTATTGTACATATTTATAGCTATACATAGATAGGCAACAAATTTTCCGATTTTCGGTCAATTTTCCGATCTCTTAAATAGGGTTTTTTTAAACGGCCTACAGTTTGTTATTTTTCGGTGAATAAGTTCCTTTTGGTCCGGGATCATATTGGATTTAGAAGGATATACTATACAATATTTTAAATCAGGGGGTACATGGGGGGAAGAAAAATAAAAAAAACACCTCCGTTGCATTTCAAACATATATGTACATATGTTAATAAATACACACATTCATAACAAGAAAATTTTTCCATTGTCAAAATTTCAAAATGTGGTTATCAAGGAGTCCAAGAATATGGCGCTTGGGGGGTTTCCCAGCGTAATCTGAAATGTACTTTTAGCTATATGGGGCTGGCGCTATCATGAAGGAAAGTCACTGTACCTTCCGATTGCATGCAAAATAGAAATTTCTGCTCGAGTGACTCCTAACTGCTTCAGCAGCATTCGTTTTTTTGAAGACGGGATAACAGTTAGTGCCTTAAGGGGTAGTCTCATGTCCGAGCTTAAATTTTGAAGGTTTTTAAGGATTTTTTTTGTTGTGGAAAATGAAATACAATCTTCTTATGATAATTATATTATATTATTAAACTATTGAACAATGCAAAAACATTTCTTTTAAATAAAAAAAAACTATTTGAAGGTCATTTTGGTGAGGCGAAGTAAGTCTCTTCAAAAAAAAGTAGGTAGCTCGCCCCCATGATTGCTCCTTTCGCAATCATCTGAAATCAAAATTCCATAAAGATTTTTATTCAGTAGCGTTGTCACTCTGTCCTGAAAAATAGCAAATTGGCGGCCTTGTAAAAAATTTTTAAAAAATCGACGGTTTTTTTCGGTTTAAAATCGACATAAAACAGAAAGAAATGGATAAAAACATCTAATTCTGGTAATGGCCAGAACCATTCATATATATAATAGTGTGTGAAAATTTCGGCCAAATCGGTCCAATAGTTTTTCTTTAATCATCCGTACCGGCGAAAAAAAAGTAGTTTCGAGAAAAACGCGTTTAAAGCTTAGAGAAAAAATTTTCATATATGGGACGTTCTTTTACAAATCGTACAGATTTTGACAAAAATTGACCAACACATTTTTGATTTAGCTGAAACTTTTTTTACGGGTTCTATATTGAAAAAAAAGAGACACGTATTTTTTAATTTTTTTTTTGTCACAATATTTTGGACGCTAAAAAGTATTGAAATGCCGCGATTTCGGTGATTTTGTGCTTAAAGAGGAATTTTCAAAAATTCATAACTCCGGTTCTATTTAAGCTACAGACTGTATTTTTTTGCATTTTGAAGGTAAAAGAACAAGCTTTAAGAAGCAAATACCCTTGAGAAAAATTATTAACAATTTAAGATTGTTATTAACAATTTAAATGTTTAAATTGATTTTTAACAATTGCCCCCCCCCTCGTAACGAGTTATTAGTATTACCATCGTATTCTACGTCAAATTTTCTATTAGAACCCACGTTTTTTTTCCTGGGGTATTAATTATTACTATTGGAAATAAATTAATTTATGTAGTGCGGCACGTCTTATCGGTGCGCGGATTCTATCGCCTGTAATATTTTCTTGCATAATTTCGTTTTTCTCTATAATACATATAGTTTTTTATTTTAATCAGTTCAAAATAGATGTTACTGACTGAGACAATCTTATTAAAAATTATTACTAGACATTTTGTATTACTTGAGTACTTTGTTGTTATTAATAGATGAAGCTTAACTACTTCCTTCCGTAGTCGTACCGAACTTTCACGTATGTTACCTATTTAAATACAATTATTGACAATGACACATACCTTTCCAGTGCAATTATAGTCACGTATAACTAAACAGTTAGCCGAATACAGCCTAGTATCTGGCTAAGCATTCTTTACCGCGACCGCGAGTGTTCATATCAAATTTATCCGCTCGTAAGTTTGGCCCTGTGTGTCTAAGCTAGTGAGCCTATTGGTAAAGTGCTGACGAAAATCATAATGATGAATTACAATGCACAAACATTGGTACTGACTCGTGTTTTAATCCCTTTAAGTTAATTAGGCATTCGAGAAGAAGAAAAGTAACATTGAGAAAAGTGAATGAAAATTTTCTGCGCGCATTAAATATGTCCATTTCTGAATGTTTACGTCACGATACTATTGCTGTTCATCTCTTTCAGAGACAACTCGTAGAATTTATCAAAACGAATTTGAAAGACATAGATAAGATAATATACATATTTTTCGGATGATGCAAGCGGACAATATAAAAACAAAAAAAATTTTATAAATCTTACTCATCATATAAATGATTTTAAAATAGCAGCTGAGTGGCACTTTTTTCCAACCTCACATGGTAAAGGACCATGTGACGGAATAGGTGGAACATTAAAACGACTTGCTGCTAGAGCTATTCTTCAAAGGGTAAATAAACCGATCCGCACTCCGGAAGAGTTGTTCAATTGGGCGTCTAAAGCTCTACCAAATATAACGTGTCGCTATTTAACTAATAATGATTATGAAGAGGAAGAAAAAAGATTATTAACGCGTTTCCAAAAAGCTACAACGATAAAAGGCACGTTAAAGTATCATTGTATAGTTCCAAACTCCCTTCAAGAATTGGAAGCAAAGCAATTCTCATTGTATGGAAAGAAAACTATTGTGAAAATTTTTTAATAAAATAATACTATACACGTATAGTATAAGAGTAAATGTAAATATTGTACAATGTCACTTAGAACGAGGTACTTAGTCACTAATAATGATGTATTGAAATCTTAATAAATAACAGTATTCATTTGCTACAATAATGTTTTGTATTTACTACTTTTTTTTATTTAATTATGCATGATGTTAATTGTGCTTACAAATATTGTTTAACTGAAGATGTCAAATAATTATTTATATAACGGAAAGAGAAGATGTGGAGAAGAAAATAAGCCGTGGGGTAGAATCCGTGCGCCGATAAGACGTACCGCACTACATAAATTAATTTATTTCCAATAGTAATAATTAATACCCCAGAAAAAAAAAAGTGGTTTCTAATAGAAAATTTGATGCAGAATACGATGGTAATACTAATAACTCGCTACGAGGGGGGGGCAATTGTTAAAAATCAAATTAAACATTTAAATTGTTAATAACAATCTTAAATTGTTAATAATTTTTCTCAAAGGTATTTTTTTCTTAAAGCTTGTTCTTTTACCTTCAAAATGCAAAAAAAGCACAGTCTGTAGCTTAAATAGAACCGGAGTTATGAATTTTTGAAAATTCCTCTTTAAGCACAAAATCACCGAAATCGCGGAATTTCAATACTTTTTAGCGTCCAAAATATTGTGAAAAAAAATAAATAAAAAAATACGGGTCTCTTTTTTTTCAATATAGAACCCGTAAAAAAATCAAAAATGTGTCGGTCAGAAAGGTGTTCGGTTTGTAAAAGAACGTCCCATATGCAGATGCAGGGTGCGCTCTCCCCTATTATATGTTGTAACTTTAAAATGACGTAGTGTATCGGTCTAAAATTTTTACAGTATATTCTCAACTTATTTAACTCTGAGAAGATGCAAAAAAAAAAAAAAGATTTTTTGAAGATCGAACATGAGACTACCCCCTTAAATGTTTCTGATATGTAATCCATTTGCCAAAAACTGTGTGTATCAAATTTAACGAAAACTTGTAAAAGACTGAAACTTATGTCATATAAAAACAAGACGATCTGGACAAAATTTAAATTCGATCGGATCCATAGTTTTCGAATTAGTTATTTCTTCCACCACTTTTGGAAATATAATTTCCTGAAAAATGCGTTAAAAGATTTTAGTCACACAATATTTTAAAAACCTGTCTATAATTTGAAACCTTCCAAATTTAGTGTCGTTCCCCTTAATATCTTTTCGTCAGGACCTAACAGCCACATTAAACTAGATAGAAAAGCTGGCGAGCAAACCAAACCGATTCAAAATGTAAATATACCGCTGCTCAAAGAGATTTCCGTGTTTGTGGGGCTGTACTTAAATTAAAAGCTGTTGCAAATTGAATCCGCGCGCCATAAGGAATTATATTATAAGAGAATCACTTTAGTCGGTACGTGATACTGTTGCAGCATTAAAGAGGCCTGTCACGTATTTATACCTCAGCGAACAGAAGTCTCAGTTTCATGAAATTGACCTAATTCGGTTTGACTTCAGATCGTAATTTGTCATATACATATGTCTGAGAAACGAAATCAGAAACCAATCCCCTCCAGAAATTTCAATCCCACGCCCCCCCGGACAATCTGCTTGTCTTATTACTACGATTTTAATAAAGCAATTTTCCTTTTCCAGGCAACTGGCGCAAATATCCCGGTCTACACGAGGAATAGTCCTCCTTCTGTGCAATTTGGCATCGGCAAGAAAAATCATGTCAGAGGCGAAACGCCTCAATATGGCTGGAGGCCACTTCATTTGGTTATGGGCCGACACCAGCAGCACGACCGAATTCTTCGACATCCATCAGAGCTCCCAGGATGATAAAATTGTAGAATACCCGGAGGCCGTAAAGCAATTTGCCGCACAGAATGTTGATGAAGCGGATGAAAGCCTCTCAAAGCATTTTGAAGATTTAGTGGAACGCAAAATGGATTTTGAGGACCTGGATACATCTCGGCGCAATAAGGCCAGCACAAAAACGTCGGAGAGGGAGAAACCTAAGCACGACCACGACCAGCAACAAGAGCAGATTTACTACCCTCCCAATATGCGACAGTCCACTGGAGCGGGTCGTTATATCTTTGGACTCAACCGTAACGAGCCGGACAGCACCGAGATTAAATCAATCAAGGTACTTAGCTCCAAAAAAAAATTGTTTTTTAATATCGATAATGTGCCTAATAATGAATTATGCGTCATATGTCATACCTTGAACCCCTCTAATGGATAAAGCGCTATTGTTCTTGCCAGTTTTTGAATGCCTTCTCAAATTTTTATGTTCAAAACAAACGATTAATTTCTAATTGACTTAATTGGATAGCCTCCATTAGTACATTAATGGTGAATTATTTATTTTGATCAAAAACATTACAAATTACCATGCTCCCTAATGCTCATTTGAATTTATTGAATTCCCAGAACTCTTGTTAATTTAAGGGGGAATTTGGTCTATGATGCTGAAAAATGAATCCTGGTAAAAGAAGTGCTTTCCGAAACATTTATTATTTGTTCTACTTTGAAAATGATGTTTTTATTGAAAATTAATTACTTGAACGTATTGAATATATAAGTTGTGAATTGACACGTAATGTGGAATCTTCAATTATTCTTCTTCTAATGAAAAAACTAAATTAACAGCAAGAAATGAATTAAAAAATTTCATAAAAATAATAATTGTGCAGTCTTTCATTTCAATCAAATCAGCGTCTTACATTTCCGATATCAAAGGGTTTAAATACAAAATGTTCAGAAAGACAACTTAGTTTTAATTTCATATAATCGAAACTTAAATTTGAAAAGGAAAAGTAATTCTTCTCAAGTTTGTCTGTTGACTGTGTTCATGATATGTGTCTTTTTTGCCATCTGGAGTAACATAAATAATCACTAAGTAATCCAGGAAAGATATACAACTGCTAGACTAGATAGTAGTAACAGCTAATATATTACGAAAATTTGCGTTCTATAATTGTTACGTATCGGTCGTTAGATGAACATGTTGATAGCTATAATAGTCCAAACGAACGTTAGATTCGCTGCCTAAAATTTTGAATCAACTAGTTCTGTATCCCATCAACCAATAGATGTGTATCGTGGTAGCGTCCGATCTAAGAAGAATATGGCCTCTATCCGTGATAATGTGCGTGATAGTGGAAACCTCTTGATTCCTCGTCGTTTACAAGAAGTTTTGCTTTTACAAACCTCGATCTGGCCTTTCATAGACGTCGACTTGGGCTTCACTCATATAAAATCAAGTGTACACAGGTCCTTGAGCCAAACGACCATTTTGCGCCGAAATTTCTATTGGGCTTTAGAACATTTGGAAGTTGATTCAAATTTCACTCACAAACTTATCTCTAACGAAAGACCCAAATTTTGGTGAAGAAACAATACTGCCTTATATAAGATGAAAACAATCCACAAGACATTTTGGAGCGTCCACAGTACTCTGAGTTACTGTTTGGTTTGGATTGCGGGTTGATGGTGTTATCGTACCCTACTACTTCGGGACGATGAAGGACAAGCCTCAACAGGGAGAGGTATCGGTAGGTTTTTTTTTTGTAAATACTTTTATTTGACTTTTATGAATCAGATCTTCAGAAAATCTAGCAAAAGGTTTATCAAAACTTAATTCTAGAATTTTTGATAACTCCTTTGCCCTTGCTGAGGGGGTTGTGTGGAGGTCCGCTGCCTTTATGTTGTAACTTTCGTTGGTGTACTTCTTTTTGATGGACCGTCGATTGTCCTTGTACAGTTGATACACCAGGTTGACTGCTACCAGGGAGGTGAGAATGAGGAAAAGCGTCTCGATGTTTCCGGGGTTTACGTCGACCGGTTTTATTATGATAGAGTTGATAACTTCTCCTGTGTTAGTCACTTGCTTTGTTTGTTTATGCCCCATGCTGACTGCCGGGTGGATCGATTGATCGGGCTATTTGTACCAGTTAGATTGGGCCAGTACATTTTAATCGGCGGAATTTTTTGAGGTGAGTGGTTTGCTGGCTGTTATATTGGGGTGAGTGCCCAGGCGGTCAGCGTATTTTATGCTGAGCTTTAAGGCCTCTTGTTCCACAGTGTTTAGGCTTATATCTTTTAGCAGTAGGTTATTACGAACGTATTTCGGGGCCTCTAGTATGACTCTTATTATTTTACTTTGGGGGCTCGTTGGGTTTTATTATGGCTTTGTAGATGGTTAGTTTGGATTTTAAGTCGAGCTAAGACCTTCTGCTTGAGAGCCAATAGAGGCTTTATAGGTGAGATTTATTTGTTCACATTTTTTATTACTGTGCGTTTTCCATGTGAGCCGCCTGTCCAGCTGCAAGCCTAGGTATCTAACTTGTTCTTGATGGTGACTGTTTTATTGTTTATTTTGATAGGTTTGCATGATTGTTTTTTTGAGTGTGAAGGTTATTTGTTCATACTTAGTTTCGTTGAGGGTGATACCCCACTTTGATGCCCATTCGCTTATGAGATTAACTTGATGTGGAAGTTCTCTGTGCGCAGTCTGTAGATTAGAGTGAGTGAATAAAATTGATCAGCAAATGTTGTAGTTGTTATTTGGTTGCTGGTTGGTAGGTTGGCTGTACAAAGGCGATAGAGCGTGGGGCCAAATACACTTTCTTGAGGCACTCCAGCTTTAATCGGGTATGATGAACTTAGGTGGTCATTATACTCTACATTATTCAAGGCCTGTGCCACGTCAAGGAAAAGTCCTACACAACGCTTTTTCTCTTAAAATGCCGTTATCTCATTCACTATTTTGTAGACCTGCTGCATGGTGCTGTGCCTTTCACGAAAGCCGAAATGGTGGTCGGGTATAATGTTGTGTATTTATAGCGCTCCCTTCATTTATGTTAGCAGCAGTTTTTCGAATATTATTGATAGAATGGGTAGGAGGCTAATTGGTCTGTATGATTCTATTTTTGTCCTACCTTTCCCCGGTTTTGCTATCATTATAATTGTGGCTAATTTCCATGATTTTTGGTAGTAGTTTAAGCGTAGAATAGCGTTAATGATGTTTCTTATCCCTTTAATGCTGCACATTGGGAAAAATTTATCTAGCTTCCCGGAGATGATATCGGTAGGTGTGAACAATTTTTTGTGCCCCTGTTTTGTTGGTATGGAACTCCAAGACAAGTTCTTTTCTCTCAATAAAACGGCGCTACGTGTCACACTAGGTGCGAAAATTAGCTACATATATTGCAACTAAATTTCAAAATTTCAGGAAGTGGTGATGTTAATTGGACATCAAAATCATATTATTTGACTTAAATCTTTTCTTGGGAGGCTTATGTCAAGTCACTCGTTTATACAGGATGGGCCTTAATATACTGTAATCTAATGTCCAATTCGACCCGAAATTGCAGATTTGGAGCCTCATTTATGCCACAATGTCATAGAAAATTGAACGTCCCAAATGGGCGCTACTGAGTGAAGCCATGGTGGCCATCTGGACGATATTAATTTCCATTATTAATGGCATCCATTATGTTTTCACTGACATTAAAAAATATTGTGGAATTTCCATTACGTTTGTTTTTATTCATTTTTAAAATCCGTACACTGACAATGAAAATCCACAATACATACATATATGCATGTATTAGGTGTACGAGTAATTTATCAATTTTTTCACAAAGGTAGATTTCGTTAGTTCTTATCCAATGAAAAAAATCTAAAAGTGTTAAATCGTACGGCATAGGCGATCAATTGATTTCTCCGAAACGAAAAACGATACGTCCAAGTAACTTCCGTTGTTTCACGGCTTGTGGGAGTAAAGCACCATCCTATTAGAAAAACCATCATCCAAGTCCAGTGCGTCGATTATAGCCGATAATTACTTAGTTAGTGTCGTTCAGTAAGGAAACCCATTCACTGTAACAATGGGACCAGCCCTCGTTATTGATTGACATGGTTTTCGAACATTTATCTTGAGTTTTCAGAGTCACAGGTGCGACAGTTTTGCTTTCACGCTGATATTAATTTATTTTAATTTTAATTATAATTTTTTAATTACACATTTTATAAATCTCTCTCAACAATACTTAATTTAAGATGAAATCTAACTCAAGAGATATGTGCATTAAATACATACACATGTAACCTACTTACTTGTTAGTTAAATTAACTTTTGGGGCAAGTTTAACGAATACGTTTATTAAATTTATGTTCGAACGTATTTCGTAAACTAATAAAAACATAAAATTCGCCTTTGCACTCCCACTAACAGATTCTACAATAGGCCCGTTATTGCAGACGCATGAATTGAAATTAAATTATGGCTATTTTTATCATTAGGAGAAGCGGAACCGGAAGGATGTCGAACAGGACTTCCGAGAACATAAAGAGCTCGAAATTTCTGACGAAGAAGGAGACTTGTCAGCTTCTCATGCTAGAGGAGGTGCCAGCGCGGACTATGACACAAATGAGCAACTTGGAGTGGCCGAGGAGGAGTTCGACCACTCAGAGTACGCGGAAAGAGGGTTCGATTTGGATAACAATGGAAGCTACAGCTGGCCAGGGGTGTATAACGAGACTAAGCTGACCACCAGTAAGAATATCAAATTAAAGCGCACATCGAAGTACTACGCGAGGAACGCGTCGGCTTCGCACGTTCTGTTCCACCACTTCAAGGACTTCCCGATAGGCCTGTTGGCATTGCGACCAATTAAAATGCCGGTGGACCGCTCCTTCGTCCGGTCGACAATTCGTCTTTTTGCCTCGACGTGGGTAAGGGTTGAGGAGGATGCTGTCCATAATGGTGACGGGAGATTTCGGGCGCGAACTCGCGAACGAAACCCCTATGCGACTGGCGAGAGCAGCAACTGGCCGAAACACAGCCGGGAAAGGGAGCGCCGCCGCCAGGGCGCCCCCTCGAGCCACAGTCGGAGGCGGCGTCGTACCGTGCATTACCCTGAAACAGTTAACAGAAACTATAGCATACCGATAAACATAAGAACCACACCTAGGGATTTAAGTACCGTCGAGAGTGTTAGCCTTAGTGTGACTAGTGATCTTAATGATAGTGTAACGAATAGCGCGTATAATCAAAATTTAAGTGGCTTACCTAGCTCTATCAGGAGTAGCAATGAAAGCAATACTTTTACTAGTGACCCTTTACTTAGTTCTAGGAGCAAATCGAAGCGCTACAACACCTGGTGGTCCGCGAAGGACTCTTCGATCAGGTTCAAGACGCCCCAACAGCATCCGGCGGGCCCCACGTTGGGCGAGCGGCTCAGGAAGGGTGCCCCCTACTACAAGGGCGGGTGTTTCGGTAGCGCCTCCAAGTCGGATATGAGGAGAGCGGAAATTTTCGCGAGGTAAGTGAATTTTTAATGATTTACCCCAAATACCCCAAAAAAGGCAAACGGATTAGTCCCTTGACAAATTAGTTCCCGTTGAGTGCGGAAGGAATTTCTGCGTGTTTCTTTCTCCTCAAGTGGCTCGGTGATTTGATGCTGTGCGACGACCTTTGAGCTCCGCTTTCACTCTGAAGGAAGGTGGGATTTTTGGGCTGATTTCGCTCAGTGCAGCATCCTCCAAATTGAAGAACTCAAGGGTTGAGCGTGGGTGTGGCATTGTTTATTTTTTCTGGGAATTCGCTCTTTGAAATTAGGTTTGAGAATTATGTCGAATCCCTGGAGGCTATATTCAGGGTACAAGTTAATCCCAAGGACGCAGGTATACTCCTCCGCAGCCTTTCTCAGCAGATTTTCAAATGTTTCGTAAAATAAAATTAAATTAAATTCCTTGGTGGC
Organism: Neoitamus cyanurus; assembly: GCA_947538895.1. NCBI lineage: Eukaryota > Metazoa > Arthropoda > Insecta > Diptera > Asilidae > Neoitamus > Neoitamus cyanurus. Next base: position 33,255,053 of record OX384541.1, on the reverse strand, counting down.
TCCTGCTGTTTTTTAAGCCTTTGACGAAATGCCAAGCCGCACGATGTCTCCTATTGTTCTCCGCTTAATGGAATGTTAAAAAACTTCTGTAATTGTACACACATCTTTGTTTCCTTTTAATTTGGGGATTTGTTTTACAAGATTAGGTACTGTTACTTGAGTTCTCATTTCAAAATTGTTACAGATAAATAAAAAATAAAAAAAGTTGGGTATATTGATGAACTTGACTAAAAACCTCATTTGCCTTTTTTACGAAAATAATTAATTCTTTTAATTCCGCCATATTAATTCACCTTTTTTATTTCTAAACTTTAAATGGCATGTTTGAAATCAGCCCTCATACATACCTATGTATGTATGTAGGATGATCTCAAAAGTCCATCACCGATCAGCGAGCTGAAATTAACGTACTCGGTGCAGTTGCACCCAAAATCACCGTTGTCCCCTGAGATTTGCTCAGCTTGGCTGATCGTATGAACTCAGTCGTTGACCTACCGTGGAAGTGGATAGCCAATACAAGTGGAAAGTAGTAGTGGACTTGAGGAACTAATAGTGACTAATACTCGTGTAATCATCAAACTATAAACTATTTAATACTTCGTGTTAATTAGCAAACTATAAACTATTTAATACTTGACTTGAATTGTAAATAAAGTGAATTTTACGTTAATTGTGTTTCCTGTAATACCCTGGAATCCTACAATTGGGGGCTCGTCCGGGAAAGTTAAAGTATAGCAATATAAAACATAATTGCTGCCAGGTAAACTCGTTCTTGTTATTACCCTAAAATTAAGATGCCTGCGAATA